>OU744792.1:16076700-18576700 GCA_916614155.1 Mesoligia furuncula | reverse complement strand
GGATCCGGGTATCCGGAGCACGAACTCATTTCTAGTCGATTTCAGCTTATTTTTACAAATTTTCCCGGAGATTGGTCCTCATTGGCACTTGTTCAACGGCGTGAAGCGAAAGGTACTCCGGGGAACAACTCAGTCTGCACTAAATGTCATCTATCAGCGGCGTATGCCGGATTTTAGCAAAGACACCGTGTCCGACGCAACTCCCGGGACTGAACGTTACGGATGATAACTATTAAAATTGAACAGCGCTTCAATTTGAACGTAAGACAGTTTAGGGAGTAGGGCTCAATGCGTTTTTGTTGAATTAATCTTCGTCAGGAGGAATAATTTAATGTTCTTCGAGAAAAACTGATTGACCATTTTAATTTCCTTAAAAGTTTCAAGTGCCTAAGGAAGACTTCATTTACCTATATCTAGATTTAGCACACTAAGAAAGATACCTATAGAATGACTAGACAAACATTTGTATGCATAATTTAAAATTACTGCTTAAATCTCGTAATCATATACATAATGTACTAAATGATATCTGAAACTTTTCGAGTTTACACCTCACGTACCAAACGCTTGTTTCAAACTTTTAATCGTAATGGCGACAAAGTGTAATTTTCTGAATCCTTACAAAAATTAACAACATGTGACAGTTCTAATTAAATCCAGTCGCTTGTGTTAGCAACATCGTCACGCAAAACATTACATCTACAACTTTGTCCACAAATAATGTTTACACCATTCAAATAGACGTTCCCTGCGTAAATACTTTTGTAACTTAGTCCATTAAAGAAACTCTACACAAGTAATTACCATAACAGAAAGTGGTATGTATAATGTTCACCCTGATGACGAACTGGATTAAAATATGTATCAGTACATGGCGTGAAATAAAACACAAACTTAATTGTGTATCCTGCTCATCATTATGTCGGGTTATGTTGAGTTTTTGTCAGTAATAACCTTTATTTTAGCCATGTTATAAACTCTGCGTGAGCTCCATTAACCTTAGCAGTCGCGTGTTTGACCGAGAGGCCATCGTAAAATGCATCATAAACTTGCGCACATAAATTTAGAAAATCGAAGTGACTCGGAAAATGAATAAGTAGAAATTGTGTGCCGGATACAAGGCATGAATAAAATAGGAACGCGGAATAATCTAAATAGAATATACAAGAAGAAAATAAAGTTCATAAAATAGTAATTTGAAAAATAAACATGTCTATCCTTCCTCGAAGAAAAAGAAAAGTCTCATAATAATCATCCAGTACAGCTTTGGCAGTGTGCCGGCATTGCAATAAAGTTAAATCTCTGTGGGCAACAGGCCCGACTTGGAAAATAAGGCGAAGAACTTGTTATGACGCTGCTCCCCAGAACAATACCCGAAACATTTCGATCATAAGGGGAAAAATAAAACCCTTTGAATAACATCTCGCCCAATGAAACAAAATATAGCCTTGTTTTTATAAATTACGAGTTATAATTTTTTTATGTGATATAAAAGCTCGCAGATTTAACCCTTTTAAAGGAAAAATGGACATATATCGGCAACCCTCCCTGTACCAGTCGCGTACACTTTGTTCCAATCGCATTTCCCTTCGGAACGATCTCACGGCGGAAATTAATCCATCCGGCAAATGAATAGACTGCACTTGTGCGTGAGGGGCGACCTACGTATGACTGATGTTTTTTAACTTTAAACTGCAAATAACTTTTGAATGGACCATCACCCTTTTGCAGGATCTGCTGATACCTCTAACCACTTTCATTCCGCTGAAAAAATGTTCTTAGCTTCAGCAACGCCGTCAGTAACAAAAGTTTATCTTTTATTATGGGCAGTATTCGGCACTAATCGTATGTTTTATTCCCATTATTACATCATAATCAAATTTTGACTGTTTGAATGCGACACGCAAGTTCGCATGATGCGTATTATATAGTTAACAATACGTCTACCTGCCCATTTTTATGTCCCTCTTTAGTTAATATATGAAAACTGAAAGTACTTATACGAAATTCTCATGCGTACCAAAAATCAGTATTACATGCCTGTTACGTAGAAGTTTTTAAATTAAATTCCTTGCCTACCAGGTTGATATGAAACACAATGTGCCTGCTGTGTGTTGTTGTAACTCTATCGATTGTAGCCATTGTCGGCCGACTTGATTCTTTCAACGATCATTATGAAATCAGTCAATTCAAATGTAATAATCGAATTGCTTTTTAATTTTCGAATTTGTCTGGCTTCCTCCGACTGCTTGGCAAAATAGATTTGGCAAAATGGTTGAAATGCAAGTGTGGAGTAAGGGGAACTTGCGATATTTGTCCGCTGCATTAGTGGAATTAGCAATCTCATATCCGTGGAGCTAATATTTCTGGAGTTCGCACAGCGGCCGAGAATTAATCAGTTTGCGCTGGCCACTAGCCGCACGAACAATTTCTCTTTGCTAATACACTTTTTATATTACCATTAAGTTTATGCAATATTTTTTTATAAGTAGTGTTCTGGTGTATAATAATATTTTAACGTTAGTTTTCATTTTAATATCGGATAATTCTATTGCTTTCGTCTATGACCTTCGAGATCAAGTGCATATCTCGAATAAATATTATTTTCTAAAATAAATAGGTGGCTACCTACTAACACACAAAAAATAATATTTATTTGGAGTTACATATGAAAATGTTCTACCTATAATATTATATATAGGCCACGGTTAACGAAGACTCATTGGATTACACGGGTGTCAGTTGATTCGAGGCGCGTAATTAGGTCACCTTGAAACGTGGACTTGCTTCCATATTTTATTTTTACTCCGAGAAAATTTTACTGTCCCCAACTTTTGCGCAGAATAAGATTAAAAATCGTATTATATTTACATCTGCAATTTACTGTCCCAGGAAATAACCTCTTAGACTCCGAAGATTATCTTCGTAATGGTCAAGATATTAGGAAAATAACTTAAAATTTAATAAGTATAATAAAAAAAAAACATAAAATGATCTTTTTGAGTGAGTCTTGATCATTTTTAGCAGCCAATGTAGCTACGTTAAGTGCATGCGTGAGATTATTCAAATTTATAGGAATATCTCATTGAATATTGATCACATTTAATGATGTTGTAATAGTACGTTATGAGGCGAGCGCGATAAGAAAGCAGAGAGTCTAATGATCAATGCGCACGCGTTTCATACGCGTTTCACTTGCGAGGAAAAAACAGACTTGTATTGTTAAATATTAACTTGTTTGGAAAATGGCGCTATAGTTTTGTTTTTCCGCTCGCCGACCGTGCTTGCCAGCACTAGCGATGCGCGCGCAGGTGTAAATAAAAGCACTCTCATTTTAAATGTATTAGTCTATGGCACTGACAAAACCTCTAAACAGCCTATAGAAAAAATATAATAAACACAAAATAATGTTTAGACTGATCGTAGTGGTCAAATCGGTGATCGTAGTGGTCGTATGTCAAATTGTAGTTTAGTAAGTATGGAATTAGAAAGTACTATTGGCATAGAGAAATATACATTTAGTTCAGTGAGAATCCACAATAATAGAACGCCAGTCAGGGTCTTTTCCGTTTGGTTTCGGAAGGGACCACGTTCAATTTAAGGTGGATAGTCGTAAATCATATTTTGGTCAAGATAAAACCTGACACTGACCTGAAAATTGCAAAAAACCTAAGAAAATTTGAATTTCGCGGTCTACCACTGCGCATTCACCTTAAATTGTACATGGTCCCTGCGCAATCACCTTAAGGTAAATATAGTTAATTTTGGGACCAAGGACAATACAGACTTTAAAAAAAAAGTGAATTGATGAGATTAAAAAAGCGCGCATCTACGACTAGTAAATAGTTATCTGTGGAAATAAAGCACTTGTGGATTAAAATAAAGAAAAAGCACGCGTTTTAATACACCGCATTATGGACCTAAAAGCGGTTCAGTAAGAGCCACTTTGCGAGCAAGTGTGTTGAAAAACAATAAATCACAATAAGAACGTCAGCTGTCAGACGATAATGATCTTAGACAAAGAAAAGTATAGACGGCGGGCACAAGAAAGGGATAAAGTATTGAGTTATTATAAGTAACAGAAAAGGATAAAGCTATACTATTTCCGTCTCTCAGTGCGTGCCAGTTTTTTCAAGGCAGCTACTTATGTAGCTCATGTTAGTTAGGTTAGTTTTTTGTCTCATGTGTGGCCACGCTACCCGATGCTCTATAGCTTTCTTACTCTAAGATAATGATATTGATGTATGGTAACGTTCCATTTCAACAATATTTTATCAAACCTAAGTAAACTACCATTTTGTGAATAAAAAGGTTGCAATTTAAAATATGCTATTCGATTTCTTTAATTGATATTTTCATAGGCTTTAAAAGTAAAGCCTATCATTAAATTTGTATGTAAAGACAATGATTTTTATTGTGATTAAAAGGTTGCTTCACAAACAACGGTTCTAGAGTTGTCGAACAAGTCATTATTTAGGGATTTACATAATCAAAACAAATGTTTATTATTTTAGAATTATAATAAATGATTAAGTAGTATTTAATATGATACTAATAATATGTCTCACGATTTAATATGGCAATTTTAAAGTAACAAGCTGTTTTAAACGATTCTCAAATCTTTATTATGATGTATATTATTATATATTATAAATTCATTATTATATATATATTAGTAGTAGTTATTATCAGTTTATTATTATATATATTACAAGATTTTACTTAAAGATTACATAAAAAATACTAAATTGCTAAACAATCCTAATAAGTATTAAAGTAGTTCGAATACCTACATAAGATTTGTTTATTATTACCTATGTTCGAAGCTATTTAGCAATTATGTACCTATGACCGTCTCTGACTGGCTAGATGTTTGAGGTACCGGAAATATTTAAGACAGGGTTACAGCCAATTTAAAAAAAGACTTGCGTTACAACTGTTTGACGATACAGGAAAGACCCTCAGTGGTGTAATGTTCGCTGGGTTAATAAAACACACTTTGACAAATCACGCAGGTAAGGTAGCCTATGCGAAACCCAGAGAGCGTCTGCACTCGTCTATGGCCGGTAAGCGACTGCCACGCCAATGCCTGCGCATACACTACAAGTGCTATCCCGTGTTCGTAATATTAAGTTGCTAAAAGCCAATGTAAGGAAATCACGTTGCATAGCGGAAGTTCTGCCTATCTCTATTATAAAATGGATTGAAATACGATCATCAGATCACTTCTTGTGAAAGATCGAGTACCTACAATGTTCATGTAAGTTAATTGATATTATTATCTTGATTATTGCTGATAACTACGTGCGTTGTTCTGAATGTGTTATTATATGGCTGATTTTGCTTATGTGTTAAATCGAATGATGGAATAATCATGTTCTGTTTCTTTCCTTTCTTCTTCTTCTTAGCGTGTCGATGGCAAAATATAGTTTTTTTTTCTTAAATTTGTTTGGCCCAAAATTCAGCAACGCGGCTAGAATTATTATTTTTCGTTTTTTTCTTTCCTTTGTAATATATATGTTAATGTATAAATGTGTTCAGAAAATACTATAAAACATGATGCCATGAAGTTTCTTTATCCTTCTTCTCCACGAAGACCTAGTTTTGGTACGGATACCTAGCTTTCTCATTAACGTTACCTATTGATTGACAAGCCTAATTTAAGTAAATGCCTAGTCTCATCTTTCTGTGCTTTTCTACATAAAATCCTTACCGTGCGTACCATATTCATAGGTACTTTTACACATATTAAATTACTAGTGACACTCGAAGCTCGCTAATTAAGTGGGTGTCAATACCTATAAATGTACCTAATCTTCTATCCACTTTCTAGCACATGCACATCCATTACTCATGCAAAATCGGCATTTATATGCGGTTGACTAAGGACTACATAAGCACAGCAGATTTATTGAGCAAAAAACTCATTTCCTACACGCAAAGTTTATAAAACAAAAGGTGGTAACAGCAAGTAGGGATGTGAAAACTTCGTAACTGTTTTATGTCGTTCATATCAATTATTGACGTGTAGTAAGAAACATGTGTGCCTGTGTCTAGTGGAAAACGTTAACTAGGTAGGCAGCACATAACTACGGCGTAACATCGTCATTCAATATATTTTTCCGTTTAAACTTGCTGCAACGATGCAACTAGAGGTGCAAACAACATTGCAACTTTTTGTGAATAACTTCGAACGTATGTTCTGTTATAAAAACGTTATAGAAATCCATTTCAATTTGAATATTATTCTGTTTTTAAACACAGCCAATCAGAACCATTGCTGTGTTTTCAGCGTATCATTCAGGATGTAAAGTGAATAGAAGGGAACGCGTTATTGAGATTAGGTATGTTATTGCGTCCTAGTTTCATCTTTAACGGCGCAATTAGAACCGAACGTGCTGAAACGCAATACGGGGTGATACGCAATAATACACGCAATTAAATATCACTGACAAGGCTTGTTCACGCCTGTTAAAAACGAAAAGATGACATATTACATTTTCGATTAAGTCTTAAACATACTGGGAAACACTAAAGGAATAAACACGGTATCTCCAAAACCCTGCATTATCAATTATTTTTACCCGACGGCGGCGAAGCCCAAAAGGAGGGTTATGTGTTTGACCTGTATGTAAAAAAGTTTAATGCCAGCGTTCTATGAACTTCTGCCATTCTTCTTTCTGTTATACGTATTTTTCAACTTTTTTAGTAGATTATTACAGAAATTTCTATATCTTTTATATGATGTTTGTAAAATGGTATTATCTGGAGAGACTTTTACCTGCATGTGAAGTTTATCCCTGTGCTGAATGCACTTTATTAGCCTGGGTGTTATCCATGGTTTTAGGTTATTGTTTTTCTTAGTTAGTTTTATGCTCGAAGCATTATTTACAATTGCATATTGCACTTTATTAATAAAGTAAGGCAAAGAAATGTTCACATCATCAGTTTTGTAAACTGGATTAAAGTCAATATGACATAATGCGTGTTCAAGGTGTTTCATATTGATTTTAGTAATGGTGTTAGTGCACTTAGATCTAGGGGTATTTACTTTTAAACTAAGCAGGACTGCTCCATGATCGGAAACTGTGGGATCTGTTACAAGGGTAATGGATGAGAGGTTAGTTTTAAGCAAGGTGTGGTCTAAACAGGATCCACTCAAATGTGTTGGAAGCAAATGGGCCGGAAGCAATCCTATGCATGCGCTCATATTAAGGTAGTCTTTGGCAACTCTATTACTGTCTTCTGGGTTAATATATATGTTTATATCACCGGTTAGTACTACATTTTTGTATAAGGATAGTTTTTGGAGTGCAACATCCAACGACGCAATAAAAGTATCGGTTTGTTTAAAAGCACACGGCCTTTAATTAGCTAGGATAGCAGTTTCTAAGCCCACTTTTATCAATAATCTGCTACAGTCTTGTATCGGTGGTTCTTCTACCGATATGTTGTAGAGGGATCAGGGAGATATAGCTTACATTTTTCAATCTCGCATGATTTTGCCACTGATAATGAGACCACATCAATATCAGTAAGTAAATTATCCATAGTTTTATTTACTATAGACTAATAGTATAAAATTAAAAATGAACAACTAAATTAAAACGATTTATTGACTAATGCAGGAAATAAAAGATTAGGGGGGAAAATATTTACAAGAAACTGCAAGCAAATGCAATTGTGCAGTCGATGTGTGGAATTGACAACATTATACTCGGTAAGTGGTTCAATATTTGATCTCTAAGACCCGACAAATAATAATAAATGAGCACACGCATAGCCTGTGTTGAGGTGTCATTGACACATACAGAAACTGACAGCGGCGGCCATAATTTTTTTTTAAGTGGTGCAAAATCTTAACGTGGCGGCCCTCTATGTACCATGTTCCTATGATATTTGCATATGCAGTTGCTTGCTTGCTTTTGCTTGCTTGTAGTTATAAATTTAACCTATATAATGAATATCATCACGCTATACCTTTATGAAGCTAAGCAGTCAATCTTGACATATACAGAGTGGATTATTGAGATGGGGCAATAAGGTACCTTAATCGTTGTTGGTACAAGAAAATGGTCATAGCTTTTTGAAACATTTTCATCAACATTCACCGCTTTTGAAAAAGAATACAGTCTCCAAGAAAATTATTAATTTTCACAAAAACATTTTATATGCCAACCGGTCCGGTTACTTGTAAGGTTCAAAAAACTCTATCGGACCAATTCAGGTTCGAATACTAAAAAAGTCAGAAATCGCAAAAAAATTCGCTGAACTGACATTTTGTAAATACTATTACCTACGTGTTAATTCGTAGAACGTACACAGAAAAATATTAAGTTTATGCCTCTTCTGTCATCTATGTATAATAAACATAAATATCTATGGTTAGGTGCCTGTTAATAAATAATCCCATGTGCTACCCATTATTTTAGAAATCTGTAAGAAAGCAACAGTCATTGTATCAGCGTTGCGCCATTAGGTTAGTACATATTATATGCAAGAACACAGGCGTTCAAGCAATGGGAAATTGCTACAGAAGGCTTGCGGGTGTCGACCTCAGGACGAGCTGCTTCTCACACGGATAACTGTACGCCTCTTGCTCCCGCGTCACCAGTCCTGGCTCGCTTTATACTTTGGCTGCTGGGACCAAAACTACAAACGGAAAGTTATAACAATGTAGCTGTTATTTTAGTAAATTATGGTGTCTTACGACTTCCACGCAAAGTAAGTCGCGGGCAGAAGCCAGTATTAAAATATAAATCCACAAACTTCCTAAAAGAACTTTTGTGGTAGCTCCAAACACATAATATTATTACAACAGCACGGGATTAGATACAGATTATCTCTCAATATAAGCACACTGATGAGTCGTTATAAAGCAGCTAAGTAGGTACTGATTTCGCACCGTCGACGTTGGTAGTACTGAATAATCCCTAATGAAAACACAGCTTAACAGAGTTATTGATTCACAACGCGCAAACGAAGCTCGGCGTGATCCGATATTCAGATGTGATACACATCGCATGCTAAATCATGAACTCATTTGTTCCCATTCAGTTAACGAACAATACAAAATGATGTCCTGTCGTGTCGTTCGTCCGATGGATTCAGCCAGCTTACTGGGATTTCACTCAATCTATTGTTCCAGCTCACCATCCAACTAAATCTAGCTAAACTCAAGCTATTTTGACAACGCGATCTATTGTTATTTCGAACTCAAACTCAAAGCATTTATTTCAATTAAACCTTGTACAGGCACTTTTGAATTGTCAAAATTAATTAGTCTGTCAGTTAGTCAGAAAGTTGAAACTAGTTGCCCGTTCCAAAGCGTAGATCTCCATGGAGAAGAAGGGGCAAGAAACTCCATGGACACGCTTTTAAATCAAGATATTACAAAATCCTGGGTACATTATTGTTGTTGCTTCTATATGTGATAACAATGTAAAAAAACTGGCCAAGTGCGAGTCGGACTCGTACACGAAAGGTTCCGTACCACAAGGCAAAAACGCCGAAAAAAACATGGTTGTTGTATGGGATGGCATAAATTAAAATAAAATAAATATTTAAGGGCGCCCCCCTTAAATATTTATTTTATTTTAATTTTAGTATTTGTTGTTATAGCGGCAACAGAAATACATACTTTGTGACAACAGTCTAGCTATCGCGGTTCTTTAGATATAGCCTGGTGACAGACAGACAGACGGACAGACAGCGAAGTCTTAGTAATAGGGTTCCGTTTTTACCCTTTGGGTACGGAACCCTAAAAAGACACAAATGAAGAAACAATGCAAAATATAAGATTAAAAATAAGCCTCGGCAGTTAAGAGATGACCAGTCTCAACCGACGGCGCCCGTTCACGAACATGACGCGTGGATCTGCACCATCCAGCTCAAACATTTTGTAGGGAACCAATTGATCTAATACACGCGGCACCATTGGTGAGACATATTTCAGTATAAGGAAACCTGCTTAGGCGTAAGATAAACGTGAGAGTCGGTACCAGTTTTGAGATAGAATGGAAACCAAAATTCTTGGTGCCCAAGATACAGGCTGAGCCTATAAGTTTGGGACCAACGATACCTCCATATTGTAATTTTAAATTATGAAATAAACGATTATTACTTTTACTTTATTTATTAATAAAATCATGTGCCGTCCATCACGAATTGCAGCTTCCTTACTAAACATAGTTTTCAATAACTAGGTACCTATTACTTTTTACTTTGTTCAAAAAGTGAACACGTGCTTATATCTACATATAAATAAAGGAAGTCGCAAAACTATCTACTAAGTTTGAATTTGAGCGATAAAATAATTCATTCCTAGCACGGCGGTGGTCTGTGCTGCGCGGCGGCTGCTGCAGGTGCGGAAAACCTCAAACTGCGAAAATATTCCAACCTTATTGGGATTTATGTGTTCGAGCCATTTGGGATTGAAACACTAGGGTTATGGTGTCCTAGTGCTCACTTGGTTTTTCGAGACATCGCCAAGCGGTTGGTCGACTCTTTACGTCACCAGAGGGCTGGCTTATTTTTTGTCCATAAAATCATCATCGCCATACAACGTGGCAGTGCTGCCAGCCTTTTGGGCACTTTTCCCGCTGACAACGATGCGGACGAACTTTTTGATGCGCTGTGATTCTTTACTCTTGTTCTGTTTTATATACATGTAAATATTATTAACGCTATTTTAAGTCTATAAGTTTTTATATTAGGTACTTAATACTTATGTAATATTATCTTGTTTAAAATAAAAGAAAAATGATTAATTGATAGAGTTGAAATAGTCTTATTTTGCAATAAATATGGGCCTTCGGCAAAAGCTTTTCAGAAAATTCAGGACCGTGCTTAGCTTTTTTTTTTTTTTTTTGCGGATGGGAAATCATCAAATGACTCCTTCCGCTCTGGGTGGAGCGGAAAGGAGTGTCAGACTCTTACTGACTAAAACCCACCCGTGTTCCTTCCTTAGCCCTTTATGTTCCGGGCCAGCGGTAACCCTTTCGGACAATCCCGCTGACCCGGCAGGCTTCGGCACTAAGGGGCCCCTCCTCGATGCTGACATCTCTTTGAGGCGCGCGTGGAACACGTACGCGCCGTCCGGCACGGGCCTGGTCCTGATCGGACGGTGAGCTACCCATTACTCTCCGCCCGCAGGCCCGCGCCTACGGTGGCCGGGAGTCGTCACGCGGCTCCCGACGCCCGGAGCGTCTCCCGCGGCGGCTGGGACGGGAGGCTCTCTCCCTGAGCCGTCCCGCCACCTCCTTCGCTAGCATGACTGCTTCGCAGAAGGAGGTGACTGCCTCCCACTCCCTCTCGCCCCGGACCATGGCTTGCACCAGGGCCGGACGCGAGAGGTCGCTGTCGCTGCCGATCGCCTCTACGAGGACACGGCGGTGCTCCGCCCAAGCGGGGCAGACCTCCACCGTGTGCTCCACCGTGTCCTCTGGGCGATCCTGGCAATGGTGACACCCGGGCGTTTCCTCCTGCCTGATAATGTGCAGGAACCTCCCGAAACTTCCGTGTCCGGTGAGGACCTGCGTCAGGCGGTAGGTGAGGGCGCCGTGGCGCCTCTCTAGCCACTCCTCAAAGAGGGGTCTTATCGCCGCTATCGCGGCGTGCCCTGCGCTGGGTTGCGACAGTCGCTCTTTCCATGCCGCCATGAGATCGCGCCGGAGATCCGTCCGCTCCGCAGCGATTTGCCGCGGAAGCGGATCCTCCCCCCGGCGTAGTGCCTCCGCGCGCCACTCATACAGGCGCGCGAGGACTATCGCCTCCAGATCCCACGGCGGCAGTCCGGCAAGGAGGCTTGCCGCCTCGCCGGAGATCGTGCGGTAGCCCCGGATTAGCCTAACGGCTACCACCTTCTGGGGCGCGTTCAGGTAGTGGGCGGCTCGCCGCCGCAGTGAACGCGCCCACACCGGGGCCCCGTATAGGGCCATGGACCGCACGACCCCCGCGTAAAGCCTCCGGCAGGAGGCGTTTGGCCTCCTCAGGTTGGGCAAGAGCCGCTTGAAGGCGGCCCCGGCCCGTTCCAGTTGGGGGGCCAAACGTCGGAAATGCTCCACGAAGTTCCACCGGCTGTCGAGGACGAGACCCAGGTATTTCATCGTCATCCCGACGCCGATGTGAACCCCTCCTACCGTTAGTTGGGATCCCGATGGTGGCAGGTTCCGGGGCCCATGAAACGACATGGCCTCGGACTTGTGCAATGCCACCTCGAGACCCAACTGCCGGATCCTCTCCACGACTATCGCAACCCCGCGTGTCATCGCGTCGGCCGCCGCCTGATGCGACCTCCCCTGCGCCAGGACCAGCGTGTCGTCAGCGTAGCACCGTGCTTAGCTTGGATCTCCTATTTACTTACTGTGTATCTTTCAAATTAATTTATGATCGTTCTCACGATAAGTAAGTACAAGCAATGCATATAACCACACTATCATTTTCCATGAACGCCGTAAGAGGCCATTAAGGGATCCAGTTAATGGAATTAATGATCCAGTCTATACTAATGGCAACAAAGTACATTTACGATTCTAGTCCTTCGAAATAACGAGACTTTCTTAAATAAAAAGGAACCAGTTCATTAATAACTGAAAGAACTCGCCAATCACTTGACAAACGGCAATTCTAATCGGTTAAGCTGGAGCCAGCGAATCCGATTCAATTCGTCATTCTCACAAAATCTTTAATTCCTGTAAAGTCCGGCTATAATCCCCCAAGTTCCCAATTATTTCGGTGGAGGGCTGTAATTAAGCAGTATAAAGTGCTTGGCTGCCGTAATCCAACCACTTTTGTGATATTTAAACGAGTTTCATTACGTTTCGGTTATAAAAGCGTGCTATTACGAGAAGTGTAGTGGAAACATCACGCTCAAGTTCCAATGACCGTAATTGTCGAGTCCGGAAATAAATATGAGTTGGACGACGTTTGTTCGATTTTAAAGACTTATGGTTATTGTCGCTTGTTAAATGTGTTGTGTTTCATGTGTTCTCTCTATTGAAAATGAGAACGAATGTACAATAAAACTATGTGGTTCAGATTGAAAATGGTTTAACTGCTAGTTGTTAAACCCCTGCGTTTGAAACATGTTTTATTAACAAACGGTGGAACAGCCTGTGGTTTATTTATTTTTTTGAGTGAATTGGGATGAATCATCTTGTACTTGGTGTAGTTTAATTTCAGCTAGGTTTTTTTTTTTTTTTCTAAAATAATATAGCCTAAGTTACTCTTTATCACACCAGCCATCTTTCAATGAATGTCGTCAAAATCGGTCCAGCCGTTTTGGAGATTAGCCGGCACAAACAGACAGACAAATAAAAAAAAAGAGTTCTTGACTTTTTTTATAAGTAGGTACCTTATATAATATACTTTCATATGCATTTAGTAAAGAGCTGTTATTTTGACATAACAGACAGACACTTCAATTTTATTTATTTGTATAGATACCTATAGATGTTAAAGATGAGGCTAAAACGTCACCAAGGCTGTAAGATCAAGGCGATTCGTGGTCAACTCATAAGTGTAAAAATTGTGATCATGAAAGAATAAGCAGCAGTATTATCAACTTAGCCTATCACAGTTCATAACCAGACGCTGGCCTGTCCTAATTCTTACCGACACACGCAATTATAATGATATGTTTTACTTGTTTTTTCACTCATCTATCATTATTTTATATTGATGAGCTGTTATCGTGAAAGAGCGCACATTAATTAAAGGTACATTAAGTGCATCTCGTGGTGCGGTCCGTGTGCGGTCTCATTCGCATTAGCTCCGACAGTACACATAAATATTTTTGCGTCGTTATGGCTGGGCCGCTAGCGAGTAATTAAATTCCATTGAATCGCACAAATCTTCGCCCTACGTCCGCGCACAACTTCCCTGCTCACCAAAAATAAGTACATACGCAGCCAGCTAAAAAGTTAAATGTTTTCCTGTACACCCGTGGTCTACCAACAAAAAGCTTTAACTGATAGTAAAAATTCCAACTAGAACCATGATAAAATAAACCAGGAAAATGTCACAAAACGAAAATAAAAAGATCCACATTAATCTAGCTTCAAACATAATAAATGCAAAGTTATTTTTACCTTTCCAGGCACTCGCGAGGAGTACCTGAAAATAATAATACTTATAAAATTTAATCACTCTCAACAAGCATCTTGCCTCCCCACACGTTCTCTTTTTAAAAGTTGCCGTCCCCAGCTCGTTAGCGGGGTCTTCCTTATTATTTCCTCCACGACTGTAATCTGGCCTTTCAGCTACTTCAAACGACTTGTTCTTTTTCTTATGTGTAATTGAAATATATTGCCGTAATATCCGCCGGACTGGAGTACCAGCACTCGAGCGCATCAGCTCGAGTTTTCATTACTTGGGGAAGTGATTTTTTCTCCCTGAGACAGTGTAATAATTCATTTTGTACCCTTAGCTATGAGACGACACTCAGAAAGTTCGTGCCTACGAAAAATTGGCCTCTCATTTCGATTACCTGCAACGACGTGGACACTTGAAAAATAGATCCTATTTATTTTATATGCGTATATAAGTGCTTGGAATATGCGGTAATATTTTAAGAAAATATAATATAAATATAGCATTTTTGTGAGTATGTAAATGAGCGCGCTGTGGGCACGGAGCGTATCGCCGATGCCCACTTGCAGACCGCATCTTCCGCTTTAACTATTTTCCCACACTTATGAGGTGATTTATAGCGGGAAACGCTCACAGATACACACAAACATTCGCCTCGCAGCCTCTGCTAGTCAAAGTATTGGCTTCTTTACGACCAACCCTATATTTTATTGCCGGTCGATACGTTAAGTTTTCAGCTCTAATATACAAATACGAGTATAAAGTAATGGAGCGGTATATTCGTATATTTTGCGAGGAGAAATGGCATTAGCGTGTTAAATTGGTTCCGACGAACGAAATCACAAATGTCGTGTGTTCGTGAGTCAAAGTTGGTCGGTATCTAGTAATTACAGTAAAAGGGGTTGTTTTAAATGCGGCTGCAGGTTTGACGCAGACTCGGAGCCACGTAGACATATAACATAGCGTAACATAATGGCAGGGTAAAACATACTGTTATTGGCAGTTATCCACGGGCGAGTGCACGGCACGTCACGTGACTGACACCCCTACCTCGCTCGCATAAGCGTATTCATTACCTTATAAAAGTTGCCTAACTGCTGAAGTATGCTTAAAACAATAATGTTATGAGGTAAACGGGAGCTGTTGTTGCCCGTAGTTGTTTCTTTTACTAAACGTTATATTTACTTGGATAATATTGCAAGATTACTCAGTATACGAACTAATAGTATCCGTAATTGCCTCACGACATTGCTGAATCTAGTGGGTCATGTAAAGGTATACTGATGCTTAGTAGGTCATGCCTAAAGTGACAATTAACGGCCGCCACCGGCGTCTTTAGGGACGACGTAGATGTACATACCTAAATACATATGGATACAAACAGTTATTCAGACATCTAATAGGCAAAGCTCTGTGATTTGGGTTCCACGTAGATACATGTGGTTATCTTAAATTATAATCTCGACTGTAACGTCTATAAAGCAGTAGAGTCCTATAATTTAGTTTTCGGCCGATAAAGAACTTTTTTTTCGCATTTTTTCCGCCGAAAACTAAATTTGGCCTGAACTGTATTTTCGCCCAAAAACCGAATAGGAAAAAAGTTTTTTTTTGGTTGTCCACTGGTTTTTCTTTGAAATGCAGTGTCAATATTATTATCATTATATTATTTAACCGTTTGAGTTCAAAACTTAAATCACACAAAACTTTTCACTTTGTCAAAGTCTATAAATATAATAATTAAACAATCTGATGCTAGAAAGAAGCATTTTTTTCTGCATTTACACAGTTATTGTACTTTCAATGGTTGTTACTATCGATTTTCTGAATAGGTAACTGAATCGAAAATATTCATAAATTGTGAAGGGCAGTAAAACCATTGTGAATATGAAAAAGGCTGTTTTTTACAAACTTATTCGATGACACACACGATTTTCTCGAATCAATTGTGTTGTTGACGTTACCGAAGCTAATCTTGGTACAGTCGAATATCACCCAATATCACTAATATGCAATATACATGGTCCGAAAGAGATGCGTCAAGTCAGCAGGGGACCGCCCGCCGTCCCGCCCACAACATTGTACAGTCACGAGCATAAATACCTTACAGTTATGCACAATACAAAAGTGTTTTTCTCGTAAAAGATGCAACTTTGAGAGAAGTCCTAATTCATAATAGTATGGTTCCTATTAGTTGACCCGACAGACGTTGTCCTGTCCAAATGTCAATAATTCATACAATAAGTATGCGTTTTCCCGATTTTTTTAATTTTTCAGGCAATTTTTTAAATTTTTATTTCGGTTAAAACCTGATTTGTACTATTATGAACATTTTAAAACAAAAATTTGCTAAATCGGTCCAGCTATTCTGATGTGATGCGCTTACCAACGAACAGCATTTCACTTATATTATACAGGGTTATTTCAAGTTGCCTAGCTAAACTCCGCAGACGCGATGGGTATCGCTATCTAAACTTGATAAACCATAAGAAAACAGTTTTCGTCGGGTGCGTCCCATATCATATAAAGTTATTTGGTATATTTTCATTTCAATAACGTTCACAAGATATAATAGACGTGAGATATACCAACTGTTGATATAATTTCTTTACATGTAACATTTATATACTCTAAAACTTATTTCGTAAAACATTATTGGATCGTTTATTAAATCGAATATCATTAGGTATATCGTTTAAAATATATAATTCCGACTCAGATAGGTTAGGTTAGAAGGCCTTCGTGGTTTTGTGGATTTGAAATATTGTCTTAAAAATTCAATATGTTGTGCTACAAAAGTTAGTGACAGAAACGAATAAAATCGCGAAAAAAATCGCTGCAAAACCGACTCTACGTAGTCTTGTCTGCCCTACCCCTAGAGTGTAATTTAAGGCCACGTAGGCGCGGAGGGGCGAGGTGAGCCGCGAGCTGAGGAGCGAAGGGCACTTGGTTAGGTCACTTTAAACCCTTTGCACAGAAATAGGAGCCCCGTGAAGCAGGGCTACGTCGACATAGGATGCAAGAGCGAGCGAAGGGCACCCCGAGGTTCGGTTTGGTTAGGTTACTTTAAACCTTTAACGTAGAAATAGGAGCCCCGCGTAGCGGGTCTCAGTCGACATAGAATGCAAGAGCGACCGTATGAGAATACAAATACTTTTACCTAGGTATATATTAATGGATTAGAGTGATTGATTAGAGACTCATAGTTTTCAGTAGAATGTAATTTAAGCTAGTAGAAAAGTATTATAACAACAAACAGTCATGTTTATTTTTCGAAGATTTCAGTATCTCATTCGGTCGTTTCTTCAGGGCAGTTCAAATTTTTTTGTCGGAGCTTGTATTACTATCCTTAGACTAAATAGTTTTTATGTCTTTTGAGCGGTATATCAAACGATTTTATATTAATTGTCTGTTGAGCTTATATAAATTAGTTACTTTTAAATTATATCAATCGTTTATTATATTAACTGATCATTATATCAAATAAAATCATAGGTTAAGTTGTTATATCCTGTAAATATTAGAGGTTTTTTGATTATATCATATATTACTTATCCGTTTTCCTCAACTCTTACTTCAAGTTACAACACCAATTTTTACTTTTTATTTTATCGTATTTATAGTACCTATATCGAAATCCATAGCACCTGCGAAGTTTAGCTAGCCAATTTAAAATAACCATGTATAGAAAATGCTCGTAACACTATAAAATATCTATCAATACTTTAGGAGAACATCACTTTTGAATTTTGCGTAAATGTTAGGTATTTATTTTCGTGACTGAACCTCACTGAAGGCCCACTGAAAGTAAGTGTGGCGTTATAATGCATCAACTTTAAGTACGGGTTGCCCTTACTTTTCCCTTATTAAAGTTAAAGCTAATTAGGGTAACTACAAGGAGATTTTTTCAGTACAGTAAAGTGAAAATGTTAAAAAATCTTCTTGTTTTAAAACGTAAAAAGTGAAAGTTTATAATTTAGCTTTTTAGTTGTTGATTTTCTCAAAAACCTCTTCTATATTATTAGTACTGTATATATCTATAACATAAACGTGGGTTTTTCTGCTTGGCGATAAGTCTATATAGGCGTTACTTATGATGTCCTTTTCAAGGTTTTGATTCAAAATAAATGCATGGCTCAGTGGAATATTTTTTAAGCATTTCTTTAGTTGATTGAATTACCTTTATTATCATTACATAAAATAATAATCATATTATAATAAAGGTAATTCTCTGTAATGATAATAAAGGTAATTATTTTATGTAATGATAATAAAGGTAATAGCTACCCATCAGGGTTACGTCCTAAATTTTAAGAGCTATGCGACGAAAAATATTTTTTTGAGCTCTGTTTAACGATTATCATGATACTATTTTATTTTTATGAAATCTTTTTGAACAAGTCTTTTCTTCGAACATTTGACAATATATGTACTACATTTTTACTGGCTTGTAAGAAGTAGGTACCAATACACAAAACTACAAAAAAACAAAAAACTGAGCGTTTTACTTTGTCTTTCGTTTGGGCAGCTCCATAATCATAGTATATGAAGTCACTGTTAATTGTATCGGTAATGTCGATGTAATAGTAACAAAATGTTAAAAGTGTTATTTTCCATAAGAGAACCGTATTTTGTTTTTCTAGTCGGCACTTTAATTGTTGGGTACAAAATGTTAAAAACCTGAATGATATCCTTTCCAAGGTTTTGAATCAAAACCTTGAAAAGGATATCATTCAGGTTTTATTGGTGGTTCCCTCACCTCAGTATAGTAAACTGTAACATAGATCAAGCCGCTGAAATCAGCTGTTTAGGTGGCTGTATAAAAACGAAAGTTTTTACTACTTTTTACCCGTAGTGGGAAAGGGTTGATGGATGAGGTCGTCGTTGACAGGGCCAGCAGTCCAGGGTCCGTCACGCATCCTTAATCTTACTATCCGAAGATGTTGCGATATCCAACAATCTGTCGGTTGACGTTTGAGACGAAACACGAAAACATCTCTCGATCAGCTCCCATTTAGGTCCGGTCCAATTTTACGAAATGTTTTGTGATTTAAATGCAAAGTCATAGATTGCTTTTATTTTATTTAACTAGATTTTAACTTTTTGTTAGGTTTATAAACATGAAAGCAAAGCAAATAATGAGCTTTTATTTCGTTTCTTTTTCTAGAAAAAAAGGGATATAGAGCTACGTGTACTTTTAATTTCTTAAAGGTAACTTAGATAGGTATACCTGATACATAAATTCTAACTTTCAATTCTAGGTATTACATCAGTCCTAGGCGCTTAGAACTAGAATGATAACCAAATCTGAATTAACATCTACTACACACGTAGACGTTTATTACATTGGTAAACGGAAACGAAATACCGGGGATTCTGAGACAATTCATGGTCTGCGTAAAGGTATTTAATTAGATCTATAAATCAAGGTAACACAAACGGAGATTGCCCACTTACCTGCAGTCTTCGAATACATATCTACAGAGCGAGTCGGTAACGTATAGCGGCTGCTAAATCTCATTATTGTTCCCCAACTATCTACACAGACTACACGAAACTTAGATAGAAGTCTTTTAACAAAAAAGAAACTTATCGCTTGTAAAATAAGTCTTCATTACACAATACAAAATAAAGCTACTCAAAAGTAAAGCCGACGCCAACTTTTATTGTCTTCGCAACTTGGAGAGTAAATTACCCGAACAAATTCGCTCAGCGCTAAATCTGGGGCTTATCAGAGGGCTTGGCCGAGATCCTTAAATTGAGAAAGAGCTATCTCGATGAGGCCGAGTGGCCTCGAGGCGTCGACACCTTGCTGCCGCTGCTCAGATTAAAAAAGTTTAATTAGTAGGCCTTACATATACATTAGAAATGAAAGCGCTCAACTTCGCATCGAAATAAATATAGCTGTTTATATTTTTAACATCTTGCTTTCAAACATCGGCGCTACTAGGCCTTTTTTAGGTTTTTTCGGTTTTAAGGCTCCTTCAAACAGGCGCGACACGCGATAAAATCGCGGATACAAAGGCACCGTAAGTCGCGTAACGAGATTATATCGCGTGTCGCGCCTGTTTGTAGAAGCCTTTGCTCGGCCTTTTTCTCACTCTATCAAAAGTGACCCAAATAAAAATTGTAGTGATTTGAATAATTGTCGGCATATTGTAATAGAGGCCTATCGTTGACGACAATCCGGACTAATAGGATTAAAGAACTCGATCCTCTGCTAATCCAAGATGACGTATTAATTTACATTTCATTATTTTAGCCCTTGCTAACGACCGGGCCTACCCGGGACGGTTCGGAGGTTGTCAACCGAATGTTTCCTTGTATTACTATACACCTTGCTGGAAGTTATCCGATTATTCTGGTTAAATTAACTGTAACTAGCTTATTAGCTGAAATATTATTAATAGCAAATATGTGCCTTCTTAGTATAATTAACTTATATCATCAACGCAACGCAAACGATATCGTATTCGTGGAAGAGAACTACTTAGTAATTAGTTAGTTACGCCTATTGAGGGCGTCAATTCAAAGTACCTAATCGAACTTGAAGCACAGTTTGTAACGTTACAAGCTGGCTTTGAGCTCATAGCAACAATATTTTACCGAAGCATAATAATAATGTCGAGTTTTCAGAAAGCTAACATTTTCGTGTCTTTACTTTAACTTAGTTTGAGAGAAAACATTTTCACGAACTGTTTCCTATGTTTGGCAGACTACGATAGGCACTTGTGTTGTCATAGTTTCTTATAAAACTTTTCTTCATGGTTCTGCAAAACGAATAGGTAATAGAAAACTGAAATATTGTTACGAAAATAGCGCAAATGTTATTAAGAAAGATTATCCATAATCGTAGTATGTGGTGCAATTTACGCTACAGAAGTTGGAATACAATCGAGTAAACACGGGGAGCATGTATTAGTATGTGACACCGTGACACGGCCGAGGCTGCGCGTCGGCGCCCCCGGATTATTAACAGATATTAGGCTCCGCGGTATAAGTCCGGATTAAATCTGTGTCAATTTGCATTTTATTATGATGACACAGCCTTCGAGTCGTAACTCCTAAGACGCTTTGATGTTTATTTTGATATTGGGATGATACTTTCAAACAGAAATTTTTCTCAGTACATTCTACAGAGCTATAAATTAAGTTGGCGGTCTTAACACAAAAAAGCAACATTCAACGAGTCGTAGGAAAGCGATAATTTATGCAGTTCGTTGGGCACTGAGAGAAATAAGAAAGCAATGTGTTTGTAGTACACATGTTGTCGATACTGCCGAACCGTTTCAAACTACCCACTTAAGCTTAATGTGAGCGAGCTTTTTAAGTTTATATTATTAGAAGTAAGTTTGGCTAACTAATTGCGAATTGTACAGCGGGTTTATTCCATCTCGATTATTTAAGAAATACATTACCGAGCTTTTGAGCTCAAGCTTTGGGTATAGCAAAATGGCTTTTATAGCACTGTGTGACTCACATTTAAGTCATGTTTTTCTGTGACTTAAGTAGGTAGTCCATTTTTACACAGAAAGCGTGACTTGCGGGTTTAGGTCACACGAGCTATAAAATTGTATACAATACACGTGACTTAAGTTGTATATTAAAGTTCGGCTCGGGGCTAATTTCACGCCGTGCAATAATGGACCACTTAAGTCACACGTATCATAATGTACTATTTCAGAATAGGAACTACATGAAACATTTATTAAAAACTGTAACTAAGGCTTAGTTACAGTTTTTAATAAATGTTTTCTCAAAGACATCGTTCAAAAAGACTAAAGTCTAACTACTGCTATGGACGGAACTGGTTCAAGCAAGACAGAGAAAGTTCAAGTAAAGCAAAGGAAACCTGTAAGTCAGTTCGCCAACTAACAAATTAATGTTTTATAATAGTTAAGTTGACGTTTTACACTTTCAATTAGTTTTTGAAGATTGGTCGCGTAAACGTAAATATAAACGTTTATAAAACGCGAATTAGGCCCAAATTACAAGACAATATTATCGTTTAGTAGTTATTTAGAAGTCAGCCAATAACCGTTGAATGTTATAAACAAGTTAAGTAAAAGTACAAAGACTGACTTTTCGGTCCAATACTGGTTGTGATGAGACCCTTAAGTGACTGCTTATGTCACATAGCAGTTATAGTGACGTTTTCAAATGACTGAAACGTTGTACTAGTGTCCAACAATACGACTCAAATACAATCGTTTTGATTCTCGTGTTAAATTGTATAAAAAATAACAGAAAAAGTTAAGTGGAGTTTCATGATTACAAAATATCTACACTGTAAATTATTTATGCGAGTTTGATATAAAAATAGGGGTTAATTTTTCAGGGAACTTTAGTTGTATGACAATGTATATATGTGTTGTTGGGAAGTTTTTAACGCCCTCCCCTATTTCTTTGTATTTCAATGGTTTTAGTTAATTATCCAAATTATGTTTTCATAGTAAAGCTCTAACCATCTTGTTTACGTTATATAGCGACCTCTTCATTACACTAATATAACAAAAAGGTCGCGTAGACTTTTCCTTGAGACCATGACGCCGCAGCCATGTTCAGCCGACTTTAGGGTTCCCTAATCATTACTTACATTGAATCTAATAAACATTGCATATCTTGAACAGAGATACAACGCGGCCCTCTATAATATATTCATCTTCTTTTCGTGTCGATGGCTATCTAATCAAATAGTACGTTTAGCCCAGATTCATTTATGTAAATGAAAAATTTAATTTTTTTCAGGTCTAACATAGGATATCAATGAAATATGGTAGTGTTCTTGGACATCGATAAATTTTTGACTCGGAATTATTTAAAACGTCTCAAAAGACGAAAATAGCCTTTGAGAAGAACTCATTCTACCGTGTCAAGCAGATGTTATAACTGCTACAGTTCTTGTCATCCATCAGGCCGCGTTCTCGATGACTTACTTTTTTAATTTTTTTTTACACCTTTTACTATGGGACCAAACCTGAAATCGCAAAAAAAAAATCTGCTTTCCCTACATTTATGTTCGTATAACTCGTCAAAATGTAGGGAACAGCTGAATTTTTTTTCGCGTTTTCAGGTTTGGTCCCATAGTAAAAGTTGTTCATAATGATGGGTACAATGACCTCGTTAAGAGGTTGTTAATGTTTTACCAATAACCCTGTATATACTTTATATATTTATATTATGTATATATTTATATTATGTTTATATATTTTTATATATACGGAACCATTTTCTGAAACAAACGTTCGTTCTTGTACGTCATTTTTGGGCGGGAGATCAGAAAACGAAGAGGTTATCAGCTCACTGTTCAATGAGTGGAACGTTTTCCTAATTTTTTCTTCTCCATTTATTTGGATCCATATTTTTAATTAAATCACTTGTGTATTGTACAAAGTGAGGGTTTGACCTTTAAATTATTTAAAAGTCTACTTAAAGTTATGTAACTGTTGAAATTCAACATTTTAGTCGCATACAAGTCTTAGATAGTCATTCATTCGACCAAAATAGTTTTGTTATTTAAAGGTCATGCGTTTAAGCGGCGTTTTAATTATATAAAAGTTATGTTAAGATTTGCACACGACGAAGTTTGTTTTACGAAAACCTTTTATTTAACCGAAACGTTTAAATGACCAATACATTGTCCAATAAACGTCATGACTGGTAGCATTATCTGACGTCGTATAAGTTAATCCTGAAAACGTTTACTCAATATGCGCACTCACACCATTAAATGACGTCATATAAGTTAGTCCTGAAAACGTTTACTCGACATACGAACTCTCACAATTATATGACGTTATATAAGTTAGTCTTGAAAACGTTTACTCAACATATGCACTCACACCATTATATGACGTCATATAAGTTAGTCCTGAAAACGTTTACTCAATGTATGCACTGACACCTTTGTACGACGTCGTATAAGTTAGTCCTGACAACGTTTACTCAACTTTATATTAAGACATTACAGTCACGCGACTGAACCGTCGCAAAATAAACGTCTATATATCATAATAGTTAACTACATACCACTATATAACTGTTACATAACATGAAGTCTTATAAGACTGGAATTATACGACGTTTTTGCTAGTTGGCGAAACCCAGTCAGTAGAACTAAATGTGGCTTTTAGTAGGTAAATAGACAGATTACCAATATCTATAAGAATAATTCCCTAGAGTTAGTTGAAGCTTATGATGCGGATTATAGCAGAATTATTGATATTATTAACGGATTAAGAATACAAGAGCAAGTTATGGGAAACTACTCGAATGTCGATTACCGAGAACCTACTTATAGTACGGAGTTCTGTTCAGTCAGTGATATTATGAATATATGGGAGTCATTCGTTTGACTATTCGGAACGCCAGCGCCGCGGGAGTAGAGTCTAGCCTGAGTTCGTGGGGAGTCATGGATAGCGAGCAGCGAGGTGGAGCGGCGCTCTTGGACGTTGGACATCGTACGGACAACATGTGCTTGCAACTTGCATTCCGTATCTAGTTGTGTCGTGTACCTACAGTGTGTGATTCGCTAGTGTAATTAACTTGTTCGTAAATTATAATCTGATTTGAACTGCAAATGGTTTTTCAATGCCGCAAAACCCAACACCCAGTAGGTACGCCCACAGAAATTAAAATATGGTCTTATGATAACGAAAAACACGTACCTTCTCCGTCAAATCTATATATATAAAATTCAAAGTCCTGACTGACTGATTGACTGACTGACTGATATATCAACGCACAGCCCAAACCGCTGGACCTAGAGACTTGAAACTTAGAAGGTGTGTTCTTTGTGAAGAGTAAGTATCCACTAAGAAAGGATTTTTGGGAATTCAACCCCTAAAGGGTTAAAATAGGGGATGGAAGTTTATATGAAAGTCCGACAGTTTTGAAGTTAGGATCTTCTAATTTTGTATTTAGGCTGACAATTGAAAATTAATTTATACGTGTCTCAGCGTTTTTGATAATTCCACCCCCGAAGGGTTAAAAAGGGGGATGAAATTGTGTATAGAAAATCATTAATTTTCGACGTAAAAATCACAAAATTTATTATCTAGGCTTATGATTGGAAGCTAACACAACGCTGTTGTTAGAATTTCATCCATTAAGGGGGTGAAAAGGGGGATGAAATTTTGTCCTGACTGACTGATATATCAAAGCCTAAAACGCTGGTCGGTACCGCTGGGTAGAGAAATTAATTTTGGAGGGTGTGTTCTTTGTGAAGAGTAGATATCCACTAAGAAGGGGTTTTTGGAAATTTAACCTTTAAGGGATGAAAAGAGGGGATTTTGTTTGTATGAAAAATCTTATTCCTTGAGTTAATAACCATGAAACTTGGCACGAATACTTATCTAAATACATTATGAAGTTTGGCTTTTTTTTTTCTAAACTACCCCCTGAAGGTGGTATGGGAAGTGTCAAAGTTTGTATGGAAGCATTTTAACCCGTGGTCCGATTAACTCGAAACTCAGTATTTATACTTAAGACCAAAAATAAAGAATAACGTGTATCACCGTTTTTCGAAAATTTATCCCTAACGGGGTGAAAAGTTAATTTCTCTCTCACCGAGAGGAGCCCTGTGTCCCAGCAGTGGGAACATTATAGGCTGATTATGGGGTGAAAAGTTAATTTTATAGGGGAGGACTTTACTGCGTGGCTTGATTAACTCGAAAATTGGTATAAACAATCTTTGAGTCGAGTAATGAACACATCCCAAACAATTTTACGAAATTCCACCCCTGTGGGGGTGAGAAACGGGGATACAGTTTATAAGAAAAATCTTATTCATTTGGTTAATAAACTTGGCAAGAATACTTGCCTAAGCAAGTAATAAAGTTTATCACTATTCGTTTATCAAAAAACCCCAACACCCCTTGTGTTGGGGTGTTAAAGTTTGTGTGGAAGAATTTTAACGCGCGGTCCGATTTACTCGAAACTCAGTATTCATACTTTTGACAGAAAATAATCAATAATAAGAGCCGCACAGATCGATCGATCAAGTTACGCAGGCTACGCTTGCCGCGGTTGGTCTGTGGATAGGTGTCCATCTTTACATACCGTGACCTCTCCGTGCCTCGGAAAGCACGCTAAGCCGTTGGTCCCGGCTGTCATTCGTGGATCTTTGACATCTCCGTGTAAAACACTGGTACTCAGCTGCATCCCGTTGGACTGGAAGCTGACCCCAACATAGTTGCGAAAAGGCTAGGCAGATGAAGATTCAATAGTAAGTGTATGGGGTTTTCGAAAATTATTGACCCCTGACGGGACAAAAAGTGGTAATTCGATTTATATAAGGGGATTTTAATGAGTGCCTTGATAATTCCATCAGGTCCACCGCATCGTTGAGCACATTAGCGCTGGCTTCCAGCGCGGTGCGCCAACAGGTGCTCTATTCTTCGACATTGCGAAAGCATTCGACAAGGTCTGGCATAATGGCTTATTATATAAGCTCTACCAGCTAGGTGTGCCAGACCGTCTCGTGCTCATCTTACGAGACTATCTGTCGGATCGTACCTTACGCTATCGCATAGACGGCGCACTCTCTCCCCCCCACCCGGTCCGTGCCGGAGTCCCCCAGGGTGGCGTTCTATCCCCACTCATATTCACCCTGTTCACCAGTGACATTCCCAAAAGTAAATCGGCTCAGCTGGCTCTTTTCGCCGACGACACCGCTATTTACTATACGGGTCACAGTCAGGTCTCTATCGCTCGCACTCTCCAAAAATCCGCAAAAGCCTTAGGCGATTGGTTCCGGAAATGGAGAATCGAGGTCAACCCCGATAAGAGTCAGGCGGTTCTCTTCAGCCCGATCACTATGTATGGCAAGCCGATCCCTTGGGACAAGCAAGCCAAATACTTAGGGGTCATTCTCGATGACCGACTTAGTTTCGGAGTGCACATAAGGAGCGCGTTCGCGCGCCGCCTTCGCTCTCGGCAGGCTCCACTCCCTACTGACCTCCCGCAGCAAATTGTCACTCAAGTGCAAATTGCGCCTCTACACCGCAGTCATCCGTCCCATCATGACGTACGCTTGCGTAGTCTTCGCACACGCTAAGCCTCATCACCTGCATAGAATGCAGACCCTACAAAACCGTTTCCTCAGAAAGATCACGGGAGCCCCCTTCTATGTCCGAAACGCGAACCTTCACGTAGATCTCAGACTTCCCACCGTCCAGCAGTTCATGAAACGCCTCTCAAAGCGCTTCTTTGATACTGCCATTAAGCATCCCAATCCCCTGATTGCGGCGGCCTCCCGATACACTCCCTCCCGTATAAGTATGATTCGCCGACCAAGGCATACCCTCACCGTCCCCGATGACGCCACTACCCTCCGTCAGGAAAGTAGAAAGAGCACAAGCACACTGAGAAGACACATAACCCGTCGTCCGTCATTCCGCCCTCGCCGTCGAGGCCCGTCGCGACACCCCGTACCATGTCCGCCCCGACCCTTGCTCGATGTAGTGCCAGCCCGCGCCGCAGCTGAGCCTGTAGATTTAAATTCCCGACTGTGACCTCTGAGTTTGTTTCGGCTTTTCTTCTCAGAGCAGTCTGCTAGGAAAAGCCGGTCTCATCATTCGTTAAATAATAATAACCTGATCCAGCCTGTCCCTCTTGCTGCCCTCTCCCAGCGACGCCCTAAGCCGAGGTCCGTACCCCACAGGGGGTGCCCTTAGCGTGTAGTCGCTTAGTTTTTAAGTTTATTTATGCCCTGGCTGGAGGCCTTCATTTATTGAGGCATCCACAGGATCGCCCGGTTAAGCAGTCGACAACCCCTCAGGTTGAACTGCGAGATGCCATTTTCAAAAAAAAAAAAAAAAAAAAAAAAAAAAAAAAAAAAAAAAAAAAAAAAAAAAAAAAAAAAGAGTGCCTTGATAAACTCAAAAAAATGGTACAAATAAATTTGGACTTGAAACTTGGCACAAATAATTATAAAGTTCGAATTTTTTTGGAATTCTAAACTAACCCAAAGGGTCCATACTAAATTTGACTAACCCAAAGGGGAGATCCCTTTGGGTTAGTCAAATTTAGTATGGAAAAATTTTAATGCGCGGTCTAATTAACTCGAAACTCCTATCTAAGACCAAAATAAATAATAAAGTGGTTCAGGGTTTTTCGAAAATCTACCACTAATGGGGTGAAGAGGGGTAGTCAATTTCACAGGGCAGAATTTTATTACGAGGCTTGATTAACTGGAAAATTGGTATAAATAATCTAGATTATGTTTCGAAATTCCACCCCTATGGGGATAGAAAGAGGGGAAACAGTTTATATGAAATATCTTATTCATTCGGTTAATAAATTAAAAAAACATGGCAATATTTGGGTCAGTAAATAATAAAGATTGTCACTTTTAGTTTAAAAAATCCCTCACAGAGGATTTGGGGTGACAAAGTTGATGAATTAGAAAAATATTTAACCCGCTGTCGGATTAACTCGAAACTCGGTACTATTAAAACAAAAAATACTTAAAAAAAGTGATTTAGGGTTTTTAAAAAATTGACTCCTACGAAGGTGGAAAATTCTACTGCTTACTTCCATTAACTCGAAAATGGGTATGTGTCTTTGAGTCAAGTTATTAACACATCCCAAACGATTTTTCAAAATTACTCTCCTGGGGGAGTAAAAAGCTGGGATACAGTTTATTAGAAAAATCTGATCCCTTTGAGCTATAAACTAAAAAATTGGCCGGAATACTTATTTATATCTAAATAAATGATAAAAATCATAAACATACATTTTCGAAATTATAAGAGGAAAGTACGAATTTCATGCGGACGAAGTCGCGGGCAGAAGCTAGTACTTAGATATTATTGTTTATTCATGAATCAACATTTACAAATGTAATAGCTGTCATGTAATAACCGTCTGTTTATTTGAATACATGTAAGTAATATAATTTTCCATATAAATAAAAAGGAGAAATGTAGGTACTTAGGTATATGTCGGCAATTTCAGCGATGTTAATAAAATAACTAACAAAACTTAACCAGTTAGTAGATAATAGGAACCGTATCATGTCGGCTAAACATAAAGGTAGTAAATAAGGAAAGTCCCTGATTACTACAGTTGTACAAATTAACTATAAACACTGGTTTCCTCGTAAAGCTAGTTACAACTTTCACACGCTGCCGATGCTTGAAACTTGTGGAAATGGACTGTTTTTGTCTTGTCATTAATAAATTGTCCTAGTTCTTGACTTTGTTAAAATGGTTTATTTCTGTAAGTAGGTTTGCACAAACACGACGTCCGACGACGTATGACGTACGTTTGCATACGTCAATCATAATATTTTAAAAACTAGTTGAGGCGGCGTTTCCTATCTGACTACTCTGAGAAGAAAAGCCGAAACAAACTCAAAGGTCTCTTTTAAAGTCCAGACAAAATCTTGGTCAGATCATGTAAAGACCATGTAGTGATCCATAAAGTGGTCTTTTGAGGAAGGAACCACACAGATTGAGTGGACCTGTCCAGTCATGCACGTTTTTGTCAGTAATCGTGCAGCTCAACTCAAAACTTAAAAGGAGCTCAACCATTCGACAAACAATACCAAAGAAAGCACATTTGGGTAGGCCGCATAAATTACTCAAACTGCCTGACCATGACAAAAACTAAGAGAACACAGAGAAACAAATAAAATGACCCACATAGTCTTCATATTAAACGAGGTAAACTATTTCTTCGTATATGGCAATTAATATTCCAGCTAAAATAACACATCTATTCCTTTGTTGTTGTTTTGTAATAATTTATGATTAATGAATAATTTCTAAGCTGGTTAAATTTTATATGGGTATGGGGATGGTTTTAAATTTTACCTGAAATAAAAATTATTTGATTTTGATTTGATATCACAATAATTACAATAATATAAACTTTACAAAGTAAGCAAATATTATTGTGTATATATATAGTATTTATAAAATACATTATCAACACACTTGCTCGTAAAGTGACTCTTATTGAACCGCTTTTAGGTCCATAATGTAGTGTATTAAAAACGCGTGCTTTTTCTTTATTTTAATCCACTAGTGCTTTATTTCCACAGATAACTATTTACTAGTCGGAGATGCGCGCTTTTTTTAATCTCATCAATTCATATATTTTTTTAAATAGTCGTATTGTCCTTGGTCCCACAATGAATGAACTAATATTTATTTACCTTAAGGTGAATGCGCAGAGACCACGGGCAATTTAAGGTTAATGCGCAGTGGTAGACCGCGAAATTCAAATTTCCTTAGACTTTTTGCAATTTTCAGGTCAGTGTCAGGTTGTATCTTGATCAAAATATGATTTGCGACTCTAACAGGTACGTCTTTACAGAATCATAATCATTCGAATCATTAATACACCTTTCTTATGGAAAAGTTCTTTGGGAAAAATCTAACTTTAAGTTAGTTTTTTATCCCAAAGAACTTTTTTCTAGAGATTCTATTCTAATGACTATAATTCTGTAAATACATATATATTATAGTCGCGAATCATATTTGGTCAAGATACAACCTGATACTGACCTGCAAATTGCAAAAAACGTGAGAAAATTTTAATTATCCACCTTAAATTGTCCGTGGTCCCTTCCGAAACCAAACGGAAAAGACCCTGACTGACTTCTATTATTGCGGTTCTATATATGCCAATAGTACTTTCTAATTCCATACTAACTAAACTACAATTTGACATACGACAACAATACGATCAGTCTAAACATTATTTTGTGTTTATTATATTTTTTCTATGGCCTGTTTAGAGGTTTTGTCAGTGCCATAGACGAATATATTTAAAATGAGGGTCAGTGCTTTTATTTACACCTGCGCGCGCATCGCAAGTGCTGGCTAGCAAGGCGCGCGGAAAAACAAAACTAGCGCGCCATTTTCCAAACAAGTTAATATTTAACAATACAAGTCTGTTTTTTTGCGCGTGTGCATTGATCATTAGTCTCTCGGCTAACTTATCGCCCTCACCTGCGGCTCGCGCGAATAGTGATTAACATAGCACACATGTATCATAATGTACTATTATATCAAAGGGAATTGCTCACTTTGTTAGGGTGATCTGGCTAAGCGTGGACAAGATCTTTATTAATAAATAACTTGCATTTCAAAAATTACTTATCTATAGGAAAGTAAATATCATAATAAAGTTGTAGCAAGATGCAAGAATATGCTTCAACTGGCATGTGAAAAATTGGAAACTTGCCGGGTAAAATCTTTGTAATAAGCTTATTCTTTTCTATAATATATTATTTGCCAGTAGTATTTTGATATAATCTGATAAGAAAAACAAACGTTCGAAGCAGCGACAAAACAAAACAACATCCACAGTGCACGAAAACAAAGCGAATGGTTTTTTCATTGTTACAGTTGTCAGATGTCATTTCACTTGACGTTAGAGATTTTCGATATGAATCGGTACTCAAGTGGGTCGGTAAAACAGAATTTGATTGATTTTCACATCGATTCAACTACGATACGATCCACTACAGTAAATTGATAAAGGTTATTGTGTGTGAAAGTTAAATGAGAAAAAATGAAAATCTCAGGAAAAATACTATTTAAGGCGGGCCGTTATTTTCCAAAAACACTCTTCTCAATCACAACTGACATTGGCAAAATAGTTCGTCTTCTGTCTGTTTGTCTGTCTGTCTGTTTGTAAGAAATTGAATGGAATTAAAGGCGAACATATTAAAAAATATTAATTCAAAGCGATTTCATATCGATACTCGGATCAAAATGAGCCATTGCGAAGCAGAATATCGATACAAAACAACAGGATCGATCATCTCTAAAAGCGATACAGTAGGAGTTGCCAGGAAAAAAATCTGACAATAATCGATTTATAGAACCGTTATTCTAATCTAAAAAAAATATGTCACAATACTAATAACGTTTTCGATTGTTTTATTTTAAAACAATGTAAATGAGTATAATATTCTCATACAATATTGACCGGTACTCGTTTTGCAGACAAACACTTTTTTTTGCCATAATTATTGATTATCTAATCGATTACAGACTGAAATTGATGTTTTATTTCCGCGCTGGTAACACTGCGTCAAACAAATGGCTATGCTTTTTAACTATAGAATACAATTTAAATACTCTTTATTTCGACTTTTTGTTCGTATACCTGGCTACTATGTGATGTGCAAAAATATTTAATTTAGAATAAATAATATTGTTTAGTAAAAATAATTTTTACCGGGCATCTTGTCCACGCTTAGCCGAAACTGGTGATTCCCTTTGCTCCTAAAGTATAAGTTATATCAAATTTCAATATCGTATTGTAACTCATTACGTACTTGTGCGTTATTGTAATATAAAACGCACGAGTTTCTTTTTAATAAGGTAAAACGCACGGTTTATCAAGATGCTCCGTCTAAAACGAACGGTACTTTTTTAAATCTTAGCAAAGAGTTGTTAGGTATGTCAGAAAAGTGGTCAACATTTTATGAATAAAATTAACTTTGGGAGATAAAATATAATAAATAAACATTTAATTTAATTAATTTTAACAATAAATTACAACCATTTATCTGTAACAAAAACACAAAAATATTAATTTGCTTTATTAGTAATACTGGCTGTTTTTGTGCCTTTGCCTTAAAAAAGCGCTGATGCGCTCATCGCTAATTTGTGAACAAGAAAAAATTATTTGAAAATGTCGTCAAGTAATTCGACACCGCCAGAAGTCTCAAAGGCAGCGAAAAAGGCTACTCTTAGCCTCTTGCCCGAAAAATCGACCGATAGATACTGACAAGCGTATCAAAATTTCATCTTAAGGAAAACAAGTAAAGATGGAAATTCACTTTCAAAAAGTGTGTTTTTGTGGAATTTTCTCAAAAATAAAATTCAAGCTCATTGTGGTGCTACTATACAATGCTAAAAAGCGCTGTAAAAACAAAACATGGTATTGATAATCAAGTCATACTCCAACTTGCTGGCATTTCTAAAAAGACGCTCAAGTGACCATGTGAGTAAAAAGTCGAAAGTATTTTCGGCTGACAATGTCAAGAAGATCCTAAAAGAAGCCGGATTGCCGATATTTGGCAACAAAGGTCAGTTGAAGAAACTAAATTATTGTTATTAACTTCTTTCAGTTTCGTATTTCTTTACAATATAGGTGTTTTGTACGCCGTTTTATCTCTTTTCAGGTTGTATTAATATTCGGAATAAATGGTGCATTTAGACGTCAAGAGTTGGCAAACATCACAACTAATGATGTCGAGAACCATGGGCGGGTTCTTCTTGTCCAGGTCAAAAAATAAAATTCCAAGATCGTTCACAATACAGGGGCCTTCTCACGACATAGTGAAGAAATGCGAAGCGCTTCGTTCAACAAAAGCGATGTCTAACAGATATTTTCAAAATTACCAAAATGGAAAATCCACTAGCCAATCCATTGGCATAAATAAATTTGGAGCAATGCCCAAACAAATTGCCACTTTCTTAAATTTAGATGATCCACATGAATACACAGGGCACAGTTTCAGAAGGTCGACTCGGCTACATTGCTCGCCGGTTCAGGTGCGAACTTATTGACACTAAAACGCTACGGAGGATGGCGGTCGAACAGTGTAGCCGAGGGCTACATAGATGACTCAATTAGCTCCCGCATTACAAGGAATATAAATTTGGAGCCAAGTGTCGAGCACACACGCGTACATTCCACCATCGTCGCCGCCGCCGCAGCCGCTTCCGTCGCTGCCACCGACTGCAGGACTCTGTGGTCTCGTTTCTCCTACTTTCACTCAAGAGAGTGAGAGAAAGACTGGTGAAATTGTAACTAATAATAATAACTTGACAACATTAAAAATACCAACTGGCAAAGTAATAAGCAATTTTACAAATTTTTATAACTGCTTTAACAAGTGATTAAAGATTTATTTGTTTAAGAAAGTCCGAGTTTTATTTATTTCCTCGCAAATATGTTATAAAATGTGCGCTTTGATAACTACAGCCTCTGCTTTCTTGTAATATCGCCTCGGCTGCTACTAAACGCACTTATATCATAATGTACCTACTACAATATCAAAATGTATATAAAAAAACCGGAAATAATATTAATCAGACATTACATTACATTTTTTCGTTTGAGGACCTATAATAATAGATGTTACACAAACTTAGAGTAAGTAGTTTTATAAGCTGCAAATCATTTCGATTTCTCACTTTTACCTATGTCCAGTTCGGTTACATTAAGTCCAATTTTGAAGTATCTACTTACGTACCTACTATAAATGAATATGAACCTCTTAGTATGATGAAGTAAGTACTAAACGTAGCTAGGTTTTCTAGACTTTTTAAAGTTAGGTGTAACCATAGACATAACGAAACACTTCATCCTTGGAAAACGTCAACGCGGTATGCTTACCTCGGAGGATACAGCTCGATTAGCTAATCCTTCCAAACGGCCCTTTTCAGAGAAAACAAAGGTGAGGAAGGAAGTCCTTTCGCCTGCAGTGGATCATTCAAGAGAAGCAATAAATAATGACAATAAATTATAAAATCTTTTAAGAAAAGAGAAAATGCAGAAAATGGGGCTGCTTAGGCCACAGGTGACAAAATATAGATTGAAATGGGAATAAAAATGAAAGCTGCTCTCTTTCTCTTACCATTTTCTCTTTGGTGTTTTGCCAAAGTCTGTTAAAATAATTAAATTAAACAAAAGAGCTTTCTTCACCTTTTTTTAACTCACTACACAGTTGAAGCAGTAGGCGTTACGTTCAGTTTACATACTGCATCAAACCAGAACATACAGAAAAGGAATTAATTAGACTACATTAAAATTAAAACTTTGAAATGAGTTCGACATGCCTTGCCTTGTTTTAATTTAATAGTTCAAGCTGTTGTCAGACAGAGTTATTTAAATAGTTTTTACACGTATTGCAGATTTTAAATTGCTTTTCGTGGGACCTGCCTATAATTGCTTTCTACCATTCGTGTATTTTTTACAAGTGATAGACCTTGACTTTTTACTGGTTGCTTAACCACCTTTCTAACTGACTGCCAAAAAGGAGGAGGTTTTATATTTGACTTTTTTTATTTTTATTGTCATGCATCGAATACGCTGGCAGTAATTGTAACTTACAAACTCTACAACACCGTCGTTACCTAGTAGTTTGTAGATTTTTCATTGGTGATAATGACATCGTGTTTCATTATTCTTCAGGTTTATGTATCGTACCTTACTCTAAGTACGACTTAGGGGTGATAAGAACGACTGTCGCAACCTAGCGCAGGGCACGCCACGATAGCGGCGATAAGACCCCTCTTTGAGGAGTGGCTAGAGAGGTGCCACGGTGCCCTCACCTACCGCCTGACGCAGGTCCTCACAGGACACGGAAGTTTCGGGAGGTTCCTGCACATCATCAGGCGGGAGGAAACGCCCGGGTGTCACCATTGCCAGGATCACCCAGAGGACACGGTGGAGCACACGGTGGAGGTGTACCCCGCTTGGGCGGAGCACCGCCGTGTCCTCGTAGAGGCGATCGGCAGCGGCGGCGACCTCTCGCGTCCGGCCCTGGTGCAAGCCATGGTCCAGGGCGAGAGGGAGTGGGAGGCAGTCACCTCCTTCTGCGAAGCTGTCATGCTAGCGAAGGAGGTGGCGGGACGGCTCAGGGAGAGAGCCTCCCGTCCCAGCCACCGCGGGAGACGCTCCGGGCGTCGGGAGCCGCGTGACGACTCCCGGCCACCGTAGGCGCGGGCCTGCGGGCGGAGAGTAATGGGTAGCTCACCGTCCAATCAGGACCAGGCCCGTGCCGAACGGCGCGTAAGTGTTCCACGTGCGCCTCAAAGAGATGTCAGCATCGAGGAGGGGCCCCCCTTAGTGCCGAAGCCTGCCGGGTCAGCGGGATTGTCCTAAAGGGTTACCGCTGGCCTGGGACATAAAGGGCTAAGGAAGGAACACGGGTGGGTTTTAGTCAGTAAGAGCCTGATACTCCCTTCCGCTCCACCCAGAGAGGGAGGAGTCACTTGATGATTTCCCATCCGCAAAAAAAAGGGGTTATACGAATTAGGTGACCTTAATCGCACCGAAGGAACTTTATTCTAAAACGCTAAAAAACCAATTACGATAAAAGATTTTAGTGCTTTTATGAATGCAGGTTGATAGTTAATAAATAAAGATTGAGTGGACGCAAAACATTTTGATTAATTCGAACTACTCTTTAAACTACAGTAATTCTCCCTTGGGGATTACGACTTACGCAACCTTACCGTGCTAGGCTTTTTGTAGTAGGTAGGCTACTATAAAAAGCCTAGCACGGTCTAGGTAGGTTAAGGTACGTCCACAAAATACAGATAGTACAGAAGGCAATCTACATACAAAGTGCGCTCGAGCAACGCACACATAGACACCGCTCACGGACACGTTACCTCGGAGTGGTTGGGAGTAGTGCGAGCGCTCGTGCCATCCGCTTGAGACACGCGTCTGTGAAGTGCAAAAATGGAGCAACAAAAAAATGCCTATCTAAGCTCGATTTATATAATAGTTTCCTATTTTTAATCAGTATAAATGAAGAAATTTTTGTAAGGTAAATTCACACCACCAACTATTACGTAAGTTGAAAATGTGATTTTTTGTTTGTGTAGGTATTGTGTTGTTTTTAGTTTCATTTGATAGGTTTAGGTCTAAAACGGATAGGGCAAACTAAATTGTGTAAATAGGGTAACCCGTTTTGAAGTTATTAGGGATTTTCGATATTGAAAATTGACAAATGTAAAATTTTATATGTTTTTGTTCTGTAAACGTTTGGTATTGTAATTTGTAATACTATGTTTATTGCTTTGTTTTAATATTGTAGAATAAGCTCAACAATAAATCAAACAACTAGATACGAGTGCCACCACTATGATAGTTTTTTTTGCAAAAGCCAAAGTTGACAACCCTAGCGCGACCGCCGAGCGTAGGTATGAAAAGTGAAGTACATAAAGGGTTTTTCAATAAGGGCGCTCGAACTTTGACAGCGCATAGCGGCCATCTTGGTAATGCGATAGCTGTCAAATTTGGCATGAATACATATTTAGTCGTGACATTTCACCATGGAACGCTACACGCTTCAAAAACGCGTAGAAATTGTTAAAATTTATTATCAAAACCAGTGCTCTATTCGCCTAACGTTCCGTGCGTTGCGTCCAATTTATGGCGTTCATGGCCGTCCTGCAGAGTCCACAATCCGTCGTTTGATAAAAAAATTAGAGACAACCGGGTCGGTGATCGATGAAGCAGTTCCTGTACGTCAAAGAAACGCAAGATCGTTGGAGAATATTGTTGCCGTTCGAGACAGTGTGCGAGAAAACCCCAGACAGTCCATTCCGCGTCGTGCTCAAGAACTGGGTCTTTCAGCGACATCCATATAAAGTTCTATTAACTCAAGAGCTAAAACCCAATGACCACAGGCAGCGCCGTGTATTCGCTGATTGGGCGTTAGAGCATCTGGCAGCTGATCCTGCTTTTGCAAAAAAAATCATCTTCAGTGATGAGGCTCATTTCTGGTTAAGCGGCTTTGTTAACAAACAAAATTGCCGGATTTGGTGCAATGAAAATCCGCGGGAGATTCATCAGGTGCCTTTATACTCCGAAAAAGTAACTGTTTGGTGTGGATTTTGGTCCGGCGGTATTATCGGCCCTTATTTCTTCGAAGATGCGCAAGGAGCCGCGCTCACTGTCAATGGTGACCGATATCGGACGATGATAACAATTTTTTTGTGGCCTAGGGTAGGTGGTATGGATCTTACAAACACGTGGTTCCAACAGGACGGCGCCACTTGCCATACAGCACGGGAAACATTAAATTTATTGAATGAGAAGTTCGAGGGTTTCGTCATCTCGCGTGGTGGCGACATCAACTGGCCGCCGAGATCGTGTGGCTTAACACCGCTCGATTACTTTCTGTGGGGCTACGTGAAATCTCTAGTGTACGCAGATAAACCACAGTCAGTTGCTGCCCTAAAGGCCAACATAACTCGCGTTCTTCGTGAAATTGAGCCCCATTTATGCGAAGACGTCCTCCAAAATTGGTCCACCAGAATACACCATCTACAGCGGAGTCGCGGTGGCCATTTGGCTGATATTATTTTCCACACATAATGTCATTGAATATTCTTTAAAATGTAATAAAAATTGTGATAATATCACTTAAACAGGTTGTTTTATTTCATTTCAAAGTTCGAGCGCTCTTAATGAAAAACCCTGTACATTAGTGTACATGTGATTGCCTTCTGTACTATCTGTATTTTGTGGTACGTCAATCACTGACACAGAAATATTAATTCAAGCCGGTATTATTCAATCTGTCTATATTCACATTAGACGTAAAGGTACACACGTTCCCTTTGATAAATTCAAGTCAGTCAGTTGTCATAATTGTTCTGTTTACCCAAGCGTGGCTCATGTAATTAATTAACTTTCCGATATCCACAGATTTGTACGCACCTACCTACATGTGTTCGACAAAGTCGCGGCATACGGCGCCAATTGTCACTACAATACAATTATTTAGAGGCCGTGGCTGCTTTATGAGACTCCGACCTAGATATGTTCTATGCCCAGCAGTAAAATGTATCGAGAACAATAATAATTAATCTTAGCAATGGTTGGACATCGGTATCTTTCGATTCAATAACCACCGGACATCAGTATCAGTAGGACAATTTATAATTAATTGAAAATTTCAATTATTAAAGTATATTAGTGGGCTGATTTTAGGTCAGCAATTAATATCAAAATGAGTTCAGTGGAGGTTCAGCGGGTCCCGCTGCGGAAATCTATTAATTTGGTCGTAAAGCGCCGCCATTACAGGCGAGTCGCCAATTATTCCAGTCTCCCTCAGTAATTAAATTCTATGATGTTCGCCAATCTAAGACAGGCGCCGTTTACGATACCCAAATTACGGTTTCATTGCCCGTAAAAAGATATAAGAATAGCTTATTATTGAGAATTCCAGTTATAATCGCGCATAGTTTTTTCGGGGAGCCATAATTAGGAAAGAACATTTAAGTTTGACAGTATGAATATTAATTAAAATTATTTTTTATCTTTAAAGTTGTCTCGTTTGTAATTTAAATGGTATTATGGAGTATTGAACACACTTGGTGCCGCCGCCATAAGCCTCTGTGTCATCAGTTCACTGTCCCGGCTGTTGACACGCATTAAAAGGAGCTCAGACGCGCCGAAACTGATTTATTAAATTGAATGGAGAATGTTCAACGTATTTTTTGTTTTTATTCCAGAATTATTCCAGTTTATTGGCAGAGTCCGCTTTCCGGACAATTGTCTTCACCACTTTACTCGGTCTTATGCATTGTCAGCGCATTGATTGTTGACTCTCTGATCGAGTTCTTTTATATCTACATATTTTTATATCTATATATTTATATCTACAATGTCCGAGATTTTTGAGGGTCCCGCTAAATGCCAGCCTTATTGTTTAAGGAATTAGTGGGTACTCCGCGGGTAGACAGAAATAAAAGACTGGCAAGAAATAGAAGTCAAACGTTTTTCTTCCTTTAGCGTACCGAATGGTGCACTTGTAAAGTAAGCGTTAATTAAGTTAATTTGCAAAACGATCTTCCAAGTAACCTTAGTCTGGTAAATCTATTTAACCTGATTTAAGAACATTGAACCAGATACTTGTTGCAGAGGTAATTAATGCAGTTACATAAAGGTGTTGGTTTAGGAACCACTTTCTAAAACCCTTTTCTGTATTTCTTAGTTGGTTGGTTTATTTAGTCTAAGTGTATTTTCTCACAGACTGACGGACTTGAAAATCACAGGATGATACTAAATGTTGTGGCACTGTATCAGTGTATGGCGTAGGTAAAGCTAAATTGGAGATTACTAACTGCAGCTGCAGCAGGGCTAGTGATAGCTAAAATAGGAGCTATTGCCAAGTTGCCAACACCAAGTAAGTACTTAACCATTCATTATCATCATCACTATCAGCTTACAGCAGTCCACTGCTGGACATTATTGGCCTCTCCAATTGCACGTCATTCAGCTCGATACTCGGCAACTCTCATTCAGTTGTTGCTACCAGCCACTGTGCGAAAATCGTCCCTCCACCTAGCCTGAGGGCATCCTACCTTACGTTTGCCGATTCGCAGTCTCCACTCAAGAACACGTCTACCCAACGGTCATCGGATCTACGGCTAATATGGCCGGCCCATTGCCTCTTCAGTTTGCTTTTTCTGTGAGCTATGTCGACAACTTTGGTTCTCTGACATTCATTATACATTGACACAATCTGTTTCTGTCGGAAAGGTAAGGTGTCGAACAGCCGAAAAAGCAAAACAGTGGAAACTTGTATAGAATCAAGTTCTTTTATCTAAGCAGACAGCTGTGGTGCTGGGGAGTTTTTTGCGCCAGTTCTTCTTCACAGCTTAAGCACTAATAAGAAGTGGGGAAGGGCGGGCGTTTTGGGGGACGTTCAAAAAGTGCTGGTTCTCAGTAAATGACTTCATCATCATTTCTATAAAAAAAATTTTTTTTTTTTTTAATATTTTACTTAAACAAATATGAATTTTAAAAAAGGGTAATAAGCCAGCCTACGCTTGCAGCTACATTATGTATGTATTAATGCAATAATAAAGTAGAAGATTACAAACACTTGTTTAGATCTAAAATAATTTATTTTCTTGTTTCTTTTTATAAAACAATTGCTTACAATCTAACTTAATATATATACTTTACAATAAACATATTTCATAGCGTTTCTTCTACATCTGTAATTATTTACAATATTTTTATACATTAACATTTGAGTAATGGGAATAACCGTTACTTTTCAACGAGAAATGTAAGGAATAAATAAAAATGCAAAGATCTCAGATGCCACATTGTATAATTTGAACTGCAGTAACAAAAACACATAAGATAGATATTTTATACAAGGCAGCATTAGAATACAAGAATATAATTATTATAGTCGGTATGTATTATCTGGTTAACTAATAGACATCCTTTTTTTCACCGCTCAAACAAAACCCAATCATCATTGGCTAGCACAACAATAAATAACAAGTCAAAGGACAAACTAAGCAAGGCTCAGTACAGCCGTGACGTCGACATAAATCGTACGTATCTTAAACACTAGTTTTTTCTCGAATGCAATCACTATCTACTCTCTGCAGATCATTATAATATAATACTGGTGACTATTAATTCAGTGGAACGTTATTACTTTATTTTACGAATGAACCACTTAACGACTATCTTCATTTATTTCTCTTTACACAGTACACAAAAATATTATCTACTCAATAAATTTTAATAAGTTTTTTCATTATAATGTAAGCATGCTTCACAAGGCACTATTCTAGCGAGATTATTATAAACTCAACCAAAAACACGACCAACTATTAAATTCGGTTTCAAAGTCCGAAGTCGGGCCTAAAATTACATTTTATGGCAACAAAACAATAACAACTTTTTGAAATATAAGCCGCGTAACTACAATGTGGAACAGTTGTTCAACACGCAACAGTCAGCCGCTACTTCAACACAACTCGTACAAACAAATGATAAAACTACGAACCTACGCATCAACGCTTGATACGGTACAAATAAGCATGTCATCATTATAATATATATCTTACATCTAAATTGGCGTTTGTATTGCTCTTTATTTTAAACACTCCCAAAGTTAGGGAACACGACCTCCTATAAATAAATTTAGGTACTTCACTTGTCAAGTAGGTACGGGCTTTCGCATCGACTGCACCAAACTTAAACGTTATTTATGAACTTAGTTAACACAAGGAACTGTCACATTTTTCATTGCTGTTAAATAAACTGGCGTGTAAAGTTTGTAAATATCTTTGTTGAATATTGGTGCAATCTAATTTTGTGCTTAAGATATTAAACTAAGACATTACATCGTCTAATACTTTTGTTTGCAAATAATTTTATCAGTACGTACAATTTAATGCGTCAGCACAATGATCCAATGAGAACTGATATCACAGCATTTTATATTTTCATCACACCCTTATAATCTGACATCGTCGACATATTTACAGTAGATTTTCGTAGCGAAGGCGAACGGTACAACTACTCGTTCATTGAAGCGCTTAACATTTTCGACGAGACCATTGCCTTCACTATATTATACTCAGTCGCTTTCGTTTATATTTTATTTATTCTCGATTATTTATAACTAATATAAACTATACGATACTTTATTTTGATAACAAAGAAAAAGTTGTGAGCGAAAGTTGAACAGAAGTCAGTCATCCATCAGTGCGCAGTCTTCGGAACGGACAACAAATCTATTTTAACAGATCATCCCCTCACTACATTACCGTTCCCCTTTTAGTTCGGCTCCCTCACTACGGAATCTCGTCTGTCATGAATGTTACTACTTGGCTGACAGTTCTAATTTATGTGAGAAATATTTTGTAACTTTAAAGTTTACAAAATATTTCTTACACTATATTCTTATAGTTTACAGGAAAATTCTGAACAGTTTTATCAGCTTAAAACACAAACAATTGTTTCACACGATGAAATAAATTTTAATTTATGGATGAGGATGACTTACAAAAAAATCTCGTAATTAAATCCTATTTTTTTTTTAACATTCAGTTACCTAGTTTTACATTTTTTAAACGTTTCGAGAACGGTACCGTAGTAAGAGTACGAGGGTTGCGTCTGCGAAATATCGGCTAGTTTACGTTAGCGTGGCTCGGTGTGTGTAATCGTTCATTAATCACTAGCGAGCTGTGCCCTATCACCGCAGCGAAGCCACGATCTCGTTGGACATACTGTTTTGCTGGCTCGATGCATTCAGGCTTTTGGAGCACTGCTGAAATACACAATATCTATCAATAAATTTTCCTGGAAAGGGAACGTCTTGAGTGAGAGATTGGATACAAATCGTTGCCAATAAGGAAATTGTAGATGCTGTACTGGGAAGAAACTTGAAATTGGAATATTGCAATCTGTTACTGAGTTCTTTACTGTTGTAGAGACAGATTTTGTAATTTACTTCGTTTTAAGAATACATTTGTGTGAAAAGGGAAAGTTAGACACCTTAATCAAGCCTCTATTTTTTTAAGTACACAAATATCTTTCAAGCAAAAACTGCCTAATGAAATTCTTGCGAAAGCTAACTTTTTTTGATTACATCACCCTCAAAAACATAAGCAGCAGAGACGCAGTTCGTCTGCCATATGTACACGATAAGAAACTTTTCCGCGCTATAGATATGGATCTAGACCTATTGCTTATAAGCTTAACGCGTACTTTGCAGTACAGGATCGAGGTCAACTGAGGTATTACAATATCTACGTAGGTACCCTTAAAGTCAAAGCCTTATTTGTATAGAGCCTGCACGAATGTAAGTAATTACGCACCATAATGTTATTAACTATTCATTCCAAGAGTTGTTAAGTTGAAACTAGTAAATTGACCGTAATAAAGCACTAGAGTTTTGTAAATAAAACACGTGCTATTTGATTGGTGATTTGATAACAGTTGTTAGCAACAACTGGATTCTGAACTGTGATTAAATTTTTTCAACAGTAACACTTAGAAGAATGACGAAGGAGCTAGCGTCATTAATTAGTGAACTATATTTAATCGAAAAGAAACGTTAACATTCTGAGCTTAATTTTTATAGTGAAGAAGTTTTAAGTTGAGCATACGTAAGTACTTATCGAGTTTCTTAACGTTCTCATCGAATAAATTGTCTTAGCTGTACCTACGTCGATTCAAGTTTTACTGCTCTTTCCAAAGCCTTTTTTGGCCGACATAGAAAAGTTTGTTATTTCAAGTTAGCAAGATTCGATCAATGGACAGTTCAGTTCATTATCAACTATATTATGCTTGATATACCTATCCAAAAACATTGAAATTAATAACCAAACACTATTTTCAAAATACATTATAGGTACGGACGGCTACACATTAAGTTATACATAACCAGTACCTTTTACTGGATATGTATAGTTATGAGTTCTGGTTGTACGAAAAACCTAAACAATGCGAGGTCAGCTAAAACTGGAAATGTATAGCTTAATGTGTAGCAAAAGAAGTACCTACTTCTAATTGATTTTTGAGGAGCAATTACAAATCGTCGCGCCGTATCGATTTCAATTGTTTGTACAAAACTAGCAGCGCCCCGCGGTTTCACCCGCATTAAGTGTCCCGTGGGAATATCGGAATAAAAACTATCCTATGTCCTTCCCCGGGATGCAATCTATCTTTCTGGCAAATTTTATCGAAATCCGTTCAGTGGTTCAGGAGTGAAAAGGTAGCATACAGACAGACAGACAGAGTTACTTAATTTATAATATTAGTATGGATATCCGAGTGAATGATAGGATCTGAATGAGTTAAACGCAGAGTTTATAGTCAGTCACGTAAGGTCTGAAGTGCAACTAGCTATACAAAGCTATGTGCTGAATCCTGTAAGAGCCTGAAAACAAGATTAACGAGGTCGGGATGCGAACGTTTGATATAACATGGACATGTTCCATTAGTCTGGATATGTTAAAAATGGCGGGAGGAACGTTTAGTGTACTAACGCCCTTAGAGAAAGACCAATGATCCGTTTAAAAATATCGCCTAGATTTTGCCAAAAATTGCGATCTTTTTGGATGGATATTTATGAATCGCGAGCTTTTAATCTTATTCTACTAGCCGTGAGCCTGTTGGGCTTTTTATCGGCAAAAATGAAAGAAATACAAATTACAAATTAAAGTATAAGTAATGCTTTAACAAAAAACAAACTACTTACAAGCATACTTCCACTCAAACATTTATCCCCTATTAAACCTTTAAGGGGATCCATAATCAGCCTATAATGTTCCCACTGCTGGGACACAGGCCTCCTCTCTGTGAGAGGGAGTGGGCCGTAATCCACCACGCGGGCCCAGTGCGGATTGGCAGATGTCACATGTCTTCGAATTTTTGGTTCTAGGACATGCCGGTTTCCTCACGATGTTTTCCTTCACCGTTTTGAGAGCAGTGGTGATTCTGGGTTCGAACCTACGACCTACAACTCGTAAGTCGCGGCCGTTACCACTTGGCCACCACTGCTCTTAAGGGGATGAATTTTCAAAAATCCTTCCTTAGTCACTTTCGATATAGGTATACTTATAGAACTCTAATGCAAAAGTTCCTGCTTATAGACCCAACGGTTTAGGCTGTGCATTGTCTTTCACTGAATGAACGATTTCAAGATTTTTTTTAAGTACCTAGTATAGTGTTTCAACCTCCATGCTTTATAAATGTTTTAGTAAAGGTTAGTTAGCTCTTGATAGTCTTACCATTTGCCGCGTCTCCCAAGCCTTCATGGCGCTCTTGTACTTCTCGAACTCGTGGCACCAGTCCGAATACACTTGCTTGTATTCCTGCGATTTACTTGGTTGCGTACATCTGTAAAGATACATTATACAATGTACTTCACATCTATAACATTCGTAACATCTATAGCTCGTGGTTTAGAATCATTTTGACAGTTAGGTAATTTGAAAAATATTGCAGCTCAATCATGGTTTCTTCTCTGTATAAGAAGAGATGATTATCCTGCAGTGGGACAATTACAGACTATTAGAAAAAAGAAACAAAAAAAATTCAGTGCATAAAAATAAGTTAATCAAGAAAGAATCTTATAAAAACGTAGACAAACTTTGGTTACCTATGAATATCGATGTCCAAATTATAAGATGCGATCAATGTGGGTCCGAAATAACATTCGTACCGCCCTCGATCTGATTCTGTCACTGACAGTAACACCAGACCACGCTCCGATGTCTGCAGAACTCGCTCCCAACTAGGTATATAGAAACACGAAAACAATTTGTAAATTAAAAAAAATATCAACACTGGTGGATTCATTTAATGAAGAGGTAAAGACAACTTACTTATAACTAATTTTGTACCGTCCCTTCTCTCTTGAATGATGATACCAGATAACGTGCTGGTCTTTCAACGCTTCTGGCGTCTTCCCATACGCAGCCAAATGGACACTTTGTCCATATCCTGCTCTGACGGTCTTGAGAGGGGCACTGGCCTCGCATATTGAAGGCGTGGAGTTGGTTGCGTCGTGCAGTAAGCCTGGGCTATATGGACGGCAGGCTCCCACTTCTTTGTCCCAACCGCAGTACGGATCCAGAACACAGCGGACACAACTGTCGTAGCTGTTAAGAAAATACTAACTTAATATTTTAAACAAAGTTCTTGTTCGTTTTTCCGGGATGGTTTTATGTTGTTTATATAAAACATTCTAGATAATAATAAAAATAATATAGCACTTTACTTAAAAGATTAGATTGTGCACAGAACATTGAAAAGAAGTTATTATTTAACTACCTCTCTCCACATAGCATAACTGTCTTATTATTTCGAATCAATACAAAACGCAGCATTAGGACCAACGATCTATAAGTCCAACTATAACACCATTTTTTTAAATCTATGGAATATTTATTATAGCCGTCACGTTCACCGGGCGCTCTTTAAATAGCACAAATAAAACGTATGAACACTATGAGGTACCTACATATCATATACACATCTACATTTAGATTTATGTAATCACGCAGCAGCAGATGTCGCATGCGATTTCAAGAAGGCGAACTAGAATGCAACCATGTTCACTAACGATCCCAAACACACTTCTGATGAGATTTATATTATAATTACCAATGCCCACTACCTTGAACGTAGCTGTCCGGAGCGATTATCTGTGGGAAGCAACAGCATGCAAAGTGTAGACGTCAAGAGAATGTCTGTCGACAGAAATGTCATGTCATTTCGAAAGAAATGTGTTGTGGGCCCGCCCACAACACATTTCTTTTTGCTACGAAGGACCAGGAATATAAACACAATTATCATGGACAAAATTATGCAAGTGGCCCGTATACAGAGCTGTTAAGGTGGTTATCAGTTCGAGGTCACAACACTAGCAAACAACGCGCCCGCACACACAGGGCATTCATTACCCGCAGAACTCGCCATAATCTAGTACAAAGCACGTTTATCGTTTATGATAAGAAGATAGATAACTCACCGATGTGCGCAAGCCCTTAATGGCAGCTGTCGAATGCGATTATCAGTGGCCAGGTACAACGCATGTAATCGGCGCGAAATCGCAAGCGCTCGCACGGGTTCGTCTCCAGCTGCGCGCCACACATCCGCCACACGTGAGCCGCCTCCCCCGCCCCCCGCCCACTGCACTATCTTGTAAACCTCGCCTGCGCCTGCGTCACAAATCAGTTATAAGGAAGTACAGCTAGTTGCATTCTGTTAGAACGAAAATAGCTGCCGGAAGACACCTACGTTAGATTTCAAAGATACGTTTTTGAATGTCCACAACAAGCTTGTATATTAAAGATTAACGTATCCAACTGACTATCGGATACCTATGAATAAACCATATCAAAATCTAGTTTTACTACCAAATCAAGAAGTTGAATTTGATGAATGCAGAAAGCTCTCAATAAATCAAACCTCAAAAATGATAGCGTCTTCCATCTTTACTACATTATTTAGAATTCTCATCATATTTCAAAATTTGTTTGAAGACTTACTGGTGCCAGCGTAGAAGACGGTGTAAGTGATGTCATCCCCCAGCATGTCGACGAACTGTCTGTCGACCACGATAGTGGTTAGAACCAGGTCCCTTTTGTAGAAGGCAGGAGCGTCGCCCTCATGACGCACCGCTGAGTCCATCAATGGGTGAGATCTAAGAATGAACAACATAAATCTTCAAGCCCGTATTCCTGTTAGTAGGTATATAGTTTCGTTAGCTAATCATGACAAATGTCAGCTTAGAAAGTTGTTAAGCTTCTGATTGAGAACGAGTTTCCTCTTAAATAAATTTAATGTAAAACCGTGTAACGGAGCTGTGGTTGCAAAGACTAGACAGACGGGTAGACCGACAAAATACATAAATAGCTTTACTCATATCAACACTAGGATTTCCTGTCTATTAGCGCACGCGCAATTAATCCAGACACTTCGGTGATAGCCCCATCCTAGAATAGGCGTAGATGTGATAAATACCACATCTGAAATGTAATGTATTTTTCACTCGCCTATTCTAGTGCGTAAAAAAAAATTGCAAAAAAAATCCGGGTAATTTGAGGGTGCGATCAACTTTTAAGTAACGGCCCTGCTTCTTTCGTATATTGGCAGACCTCATGCAGCGGTAAGAAACCCACCCCAATGCACAGTCCCTGACGTCCATATTCAGTAGTTTTGTCAATTACCAAATATCCAAAAGCTATTTAAGTTCCACAAATTAGAATAGAGTAGGAACCTCGCAGCGTGCCATCAATTAGTGTGTGACCCAATTAAAGGATACGCGTCGAACTACGCCCTCTAACCTTGCTCAGATTAGTCTCCTGAGAGCAAGATTAAACTCCAACATTACCAATATCTTGAAAGTGTGCACAAGACTTTAATACACCTAGTTGGTCGTGCAGACTTGTAAATGATTGCGATTTATTTTTAGTATAGTTAGCGAAGATATGAGACTGAAAGCGCAGGTAGATTAAGTATCGCATAAATCTTTATTCCAGAAATAAATGAGGTGGGTGCATAGGTTAATTTATACCCTTAATTCAAGATATATGAAAACATTAGGTACGTTCGAAAAAATCTACATATTTTTAGTAAGATAAGTGACAGGAATAATTTTAACACTAGTGTTAAAATTATTCCTGTCACTCAGTAACCCAAAAAAGAAGTTTTTACTTTAGACAATCTGAAACGCGGTTGATCTAATTTTTCCATATTTCTAGAAATAGGGAAATAGAGGAATAGGGAATAGGGGAATAGAGCATTTAGTGTTTCTGACATTACGAACATAAGTTTTCTATTTTATTCAATCAACTTTTAATTGTTGAATACGTCAATATTAAATTTCTCTTCCTGTTTGGTAGTAAAATTTATAGTTTTGTATAATTTAGAAGCATTTTTTAAAATTTTGTGAATGTAAGAACCATGTTTCCGTTTATTATGATTTTTTGATGTTGAGTTGAAAGAGCATGGCAGTTGAGAACGTGTCATGCTCACTTAAATGTTTCACCGATGGTGGCGCGTGCGTTGGATCATTCGGTTCCCTACAAACTGTTTGAGCTGGATGGTGCTGATCCACGCGTCATGTTCGTGAGCGGGCACCGTCAGTTGAGACTGGTTATCTCTTAACTACCAATGCTTATATTTAATCATATATTTTGAATTGTTTCTTCATTTGTGTCTTTTTTTACATTGTTCTCACATATAGAAAAGCAACAAGAATAATGTACCCAGGATTAAGTACTATCTTGATTTAAAAGAGTGTCCGTGGAGTTTCTTGCCCGTTCTTCTCCATAGAGATCTACATTTTGGAATGTGCAACTAGCTTCAACTTTTCGTGTGCCTGTACAAGGTTTAATTTAAATAAATGCTTTGAGTTTGAGTTTTGATTTTGAGCTTGAATAAAATTAAAATAACATACCTGATGAAGTTGAGAACATTGTCGGGAAGTGCCTCGGTATTGTTGACGCATGTGCCTGGCCTGGGGACGGGCACACGTGCCCTAAGGACCGGCAACCATGCTGAACTTGAGGACGCCTGAGTAAGACACGTGCTTATTAAAGTCTATTTCCGATATCATGAACGTCTTAGGTACTACTAAAGTGTGTTATATTTTATTGCCATCTCATTTCATTGACATAATATGTTCAATCTTGAGAACGGGTACCTAGTAGGTATTTAATTCTAACATTTTAAAATTAAATATTGTAGTCATCATTCGAGAAAAATATACAATGAAAACTGATTTAAATGATCGAATTTTGTTATAAAACGAGATGGAAATATCTAAATAAATGTCTTTGAAAAGAACGCATATGAAAAGGCTGAAGTTAAGACCAAAATATAGTATAATTATTCATAACTAGCGTACTCATAAGCTTAATTCCAGTGCACAGAGCTGGCAAGAAATTACAGCTCTTACTCATTTTAATCACCTATATTATTATACAACGTTGAATTGCAGGTTTATACGTAACATCCTATTTATGTCTTCGCGGATCAATCAATTAAACGCGAAAGAGATGTGGCCATCCTTTTACGACACTTGATATGTCACATCACATGGCAAGCCCGTGGGGCATGGGATTGTCTAACGAACTAGCCATGGGGCAAACCGCCTTGTCGCCTGGTTCCAATAGTGATTTAGTCATTTTTAATATCGTCAAAAAGTAACTTAAAATGTTTTTTATTATGAATTAAGGTCTCGTAATTATACATATATAATATATATATTATATAAATCTGAATCAATTCATTCAGAAAGTCTAGTAATTATATCTTTATCGGAATTAATAACTTACTAAATGAGCATAGCAGCAGAACAATAAGACAGTTAAAATTGCGTACCTGTTCCTTGAATCTCCCAGCGAATGCCTCCTGTATGTCGTCCATGGAGTAAGTACAAATAGCAGAGCCAACCAGTCCATCGCTGGCCCCCGTCGTGAACGCCGCGTAGAACCTCGTCGTGTCACCAGGCATTTGATACACGCTCTCTGGATCACGTATTTCAGTATAAGTTTAAAAATAAAAGTCACCATTAGTTTAGTATACATTCCACATGCATTCAAACTTTATAAATGCGAGTAGTGCTTAACTTACAGCGAAACTAAAGAACCATAAAGGTGTAGCAAAATAGGTATTCGCTAGTCTTTCAGAGAATTTAATGTTGGTACTTAATGTGACTACAAACTTGCGCCCTAAATAAAATCCGACTTTACAACGTTGCAATGAAATGAAAGCCTGGAATGTTGAATTCTATAAAGGCTGAATTACAACACGACTATTAAAAAGCGTACAATTAAAAGATTCATAAAGTTACACAATATGAGGTCATACTTACGAATTTCATCAAAATAGAAGGGGAATTCGCCCGGTATACTACAATTGAGCCTCGCTTTCAAATATGTGGCCCAGTTTTGGCTTAATATATGTTTTCCACCGGTATCGTGTTTACAGACTCTCGCCACTCTCGAGTAGACCGCTTTCCCGCAGTTCATAAACTCCACAGCAGTTTCTCGAAAGAAGAATAGCACGTACTCCCCAACGTCGAAAGAGCCCACGAAATTAGTTTCTGCGACAAAATAAAAACATGGTAACATTCGAAACATATTATTTAATTACAAAAAAGATACAATTTTAACGTTTTTCGATGTCGATTTCATTAGCAAATGTGTGTATTGTGAAAATCCTGAAATGCTCTCGAATGAAATACTTTTCTTTAACATTTCCAATCTATATTATATAAAATGGTAAACTGACTGATTGTTGATATATCAACGCACAGCCCAAACCAGTGGTCCTAGAGACATGAAACTTGGAGGGTGTATTCTTTGTGAAGAGTAAGTATCCACTAAGAAAGGATTTTTAGGAATTCTACCCCTAAAGGGGTGAAATAGGGGATGGAACTTTATATGAAAGTCCGTCAGTTTTGAAGTTAGGATTTTCAAATTTTGTGTTTAGGCAGAGCATTGAAAATTAATTTACACATGTCTCAGCGTTTTTGACAAATCTACCCCCGAAGGGTTAAAAAGGGGGATGAAGTTGTGTATGGAAAGTCCTTAATTTTAGAAGTAAAATCACTAAGTTTATTATCTAGTGTTAGTAAGTAAGTGTAAACCAAACAGATTAAGATGTCATAAGTTGCATTTATTGCCCACCAGGTGGCGCGTTTTTCTTACTCCCCTGCTTGTAACTAATAAAAATGTACGCTTTTATTTCGGGTCGTTTAGCTGACAGGTCAGACATTGTACAAGGTTCTTCTTTATTTCCTTTTATGTTCCTACGATAAAGAGTAAGCACCTATAGGTTTTAGTAGTCTCATAAAAGAAAGTACGGAATAAGGGACACAGACCCAATATCCCGATTAATATAATGAACATTCCTTGGTTTACTTATACAATGAAGCTTAAGTTTTGCATATGTATTCTGACTTTTATCCGTAGGTTGAAGATATGGAATTGTGTTTAGTTGTTTTATAAAAGTAGGTTAACTCCTGTTTTCCATAAAACTACGTTTTAACGGTTCAATAGGTCTTAACTTCGGAGTGACAATAGATAAACATTTCCGTCGCAGCAGGTCATATAATTGGATTGATAGCTAGCTCATCTGCAAAGAGCTCTCGATCATGTTACTGCAAAATTATGACCTAACTGTAAATGAGAAAACTTAGAATTGCAAATAATAACATTCACTTAAATATTCTTGGTGTTATTTATGGTGTATTAATCATTCTTATTGGCTGGAAAAGTTCGAAGAGAATTTATATTCATTGGCTGGGGACCTACGGTCATAATTTCGCTTAGTAATAGCTACACCCAATAGCTCCAGCAGACAATGGACAACTATTTAGAATGTTTGATTTACATTGACAGTTTAATAATAAGTTGTAGAATACAATGTTTGAAAATGAAACATTGAACATCGAATTCTAGCATACATAACTTAAAATAAGTTGGTATTTCTGTTTTGATGCTACAAAAACAAAAAAAACTTACTGTCAAGCCATTTCGAATCATACTTCAGCGTTCTTTTAAAGTTGTACTTCTTCTGTCCTGTCCGGAAATCATACAAGTCGTTGCGGAATATAACAGGATCTGCTTTCGTGAACTCTGCGTTGGTTCCCGCGTAAAGTGTGGGAAGGCTGCCAGGATTGCCATCCGTCACCCAGACGGCTGTGCTGTTGTCTGCCGGGTCGTAAGGACACTTTGCCACCCCTAGCCCTACGCCCGGCACGTACTCATGTCGGGGCAAATGTGTGAGGTTCAGCTAAATGAAAATAAATTAGTTGTAGAGGAAGTTAGTCGGTTTTAGTATCTCTTATGTATTCGAAATCAATACGTCTGAGCTCTCAAAAATAAGGAAAAATTACGAGATCCATTAAGTTTCCACACGTAAAACGCCCCAAAACCGTGATCTTGGTAAACTGAGCCTTTTACGCAATATGGATCAAGTCTTCATCACGGATTAAACGTGGTAACAGACTTCTACGTAACAGTAAAGATAAATGAGCATGAGAATAGATAGATCAATCTTACATTTCGGAGGCACTAGTTGGGGCTTGTAACTACTAACTACCCAACTGATCGAACTACTTAATGATGATCGAAGCTATTAACTGTTTTACGGGTTATCGTTAAGAGAGTGATAGACTTTAGATTTAAAGACTACATTGCTGACGGATTCTTTATTAATCACGGCTAGAGCCTTTAATTATTGGAGGAATTATGATTTACGCGGGTGAAACTGCGGGGCGCGGCTACTTTGAAATAAATGCTATGAGTTTGAGTTTGAGTGACCTCATTAGTGATGTCTTTCAGAAAGGTCAGGTGCGAAAGTTGCATTATGCTGAGCATGCGGCAGCAGCGGGCAGCATTATATATGTTTGTTTCCTTCAAAGGATCTATAGTATCTAGTCTCAGTAGTTCCTTTAGCTTTTGCAAAGGAACTAATCCAAAAGTTCTCAGTAGTTCCTTCAAAGGAACTGCTAAAGGAACTATCAAGTCTCAGTAGTTCCTTTAGCTTTTGCAAAGGAACTACTGATCCCAAAAATGCTCAGTAGTTCCTTCAAAGGAACTGCTAAAGGAACTAGTGAGCACAAAGGGTAAAACCCCTTGGGTTCTAGCCAGGAACAACAAATAATCCGTCAGTATTATTTAGTCTTTAAATCACACAAACAAAATTTTTCTATTTTATCTATTTTATTTTTATTAAATTTAGTGAAAAAGTAAGCGACCTTTTTAAACACTGGCATATTTTCTAAAATAATATGAAATGTTATTATTGTTTACAAAACTATATCATTTATAATAAAATCTGTAAACGTTTATTTTATTAAACTGGCAACCACAAAATAATACTGGAATTAAATGCTTAGTTTATTAACAATCGTCATTGCTGGGTACCGTTAATCAAATAGTTAACAACGTTAATCACTAATCCGTTACTAAAAAGTTAAAGTGTGACATTTCCGAAGATTTAACAGAAGGCAACGTTAATTGTTACCTCGTGATAGAAATTGCAGATATTATATATGTAGTTGCGTTAGTGATTTATTTATATAAAAATGTTGGTATGGCTATGGAAGTTTAGGCAGAACATGAAAAAATGATAAAAGAAGTGTGTTTCATTACAATTTGTAATAATAATTATTAAGAGATTCTCAGAAAGAGTTCTTCTTTAACGACTTAATTGATTAACGGACTTATGGAAAGTTAATGGTCCGTTAACATTTTTTAAAGTTAACGTTAACTTCGTTAATTAACGATGAATGGTCTTGTGCTCAGCTTTGCATATACTTATACATTATACATTTTATACTTACATAGACAACCCAGTCCTTCGGACTATGCGCATTAGTCCCGCACACATACAGCCTCTCTCCATCTCCTAAGGGCTGCAGCACACGTATGTGGTTCCTACACTCGAAGGGTTCCGACTTGCCCTTGCTCACACACCTGGCTACGTTGCTCGCCTCTAACAGCAACGCGTCCCTCTGCAAAACATGCACGTGTATCAGATAAATTGTGGTAGACACTGCATGCTTCACATAATTCGTGTGACGGTGGGAACATGTGTCCGCTAATTCAGTAATCGTGTTCAGTTAGCACATGTTGTGGTGCGTGTCTACGTCTAAGATATTTTTGTGGATTTTAAAATGATAGTTTGCATGTGTTTATTTGAGATTAATGTACCTACCTAATACAAACGCTTATTTAGCAATAAAAATACAATTTTAACGCTATAATAAAAAAAAAAACTTAATATAAATGGCTCGACGGGAACGAAAACAATGTAAACTAGCTTTCCCCGCCCCGTCGAGCAAGGATACAGTTGTTGACGTGGAATACAGAAATAATCCAGTTCCACATAGTAAGCACATTTGGAATACCCGCCTGCTCTGATTCAACGCCCTGGAAATAGTCTAGAACCACGTCTTTTTATAGACAAGGAATAACGCTTTATTTTTATTTACTCGTTGATACCTGATACTCGTTCACGAACCTAAGTAGCGAATAAAACGCACACGTCCTCTTTTACAACAGAATACAAGGGTTTTAACGTCAAAAGAGTATGACACTTACATGTGAAAATGTAGAAGAAGCTTAATATGAAAGCAAGATGCATTAAAAATCCAGTGTAGTGCCGTAAAAGTGTTCTTTAGTATTCAGCAACCGTAAGCAAGTGGTTCATTTTACTTTATAAAAAAAACATTTGAACTTAATTTTGGGGTGATATTTTGTGAGTGTTTGTGTTTCTGTGAAAGTCTGAATTGCAGTCAAATTAAAAGTGAACCAAAACCCGAGTATCGGTTTACCAAAATTTTAAATGTCAGTCAATCTGGAGAATTACCTATTAATGGGTTGAAGCAGCGTTTAAGATGGATAATGTGTCTGCAAAATAATAAATGTTTTTATAACACTTACCTCGCAATGTGATTGACTAATATCAGTCATATTTAACCTGAAGACACGATCCCTGTAACAAAGATGGCCACTTAAATGAAATTGTTTATGGTAATAACCGTAATGCAGTAGTAGAAGCACAAGATAATAATAGTTTCTTAGCTGCATTACGTATTCAAATAACAAAAGTAAGACAATCCACGTTGGAATTGAATGAGCTCGGTCCTAGTGGGCGGGTAGCATATGCACAGACAACCTCCCCTTTTCTCTTTTTTTTTGCGTCCACTATCTGCTCAACGAATCGTATAAATTATGCTGAATTGTTAGCCGTTTAACATTAATGCTTTGTTAGTAAAATGGACGTCTAGTTTTAGTACCCTTTTAATAATTCCAGTCTTCCTGTACAAAGCAATTAATTTATTAACCCTTTGATTAAAGTTTATTACAAATAGTGGTGTGTGGTGTTTCTTACATAAGTCTTAATTTATAGCAACTTGTATTCGTGGCTTGTTAACAAAATAAATGGTACCTACTTCACATCGTATTTGTTAAAGTTAGTGTGAGAATTTGAGAATGTATCGCAGTTGAGAGTCAAGATTTATAGATGTTCTTGTATTAGTACTTACGTGAAGCGGTTACGAGTTTCGTTACATCCAACATTATGTGTTAACGTTAGACGTAAAATAATGTTATTACATTTTCTCATTCAAATCAATATAAACGTACTTATCTATAAAATGAAAGATTGGCGGATACTGCCCTGGTCAAATTGCTAAGAAGCAATAAAATTATTTAATTAATTATTAAGGTACCACTGTGAAACACACATACGCTTTAACATTATTCTAGTCGTTAAAGAAAATAAAACATGTTTCTTCATGAATATTTCAAGGTGGCCATTAACCTATTAGAATAATAATAAAATATTCATCGTTTGAGGACATTGCCTTTTATATAAAACTCAACTAGGTACCTAAACTGAGTATAAAGTTAGCAAAAAATCCGGAAAGTTAGCATTCATATATTTTAAATACCATAATGTTAAAAACTACACTCTACTTGATGAGGTAGGCAAAAAGTTCACGCGTACCTATGGAAAGCATGCATTGGACTGGGAATTACATAAAAAAATATCATAAATGTGCATTACTTTACTCGCGGCCACATTCGGTTGAGGTAAAAACCATTCCCGCGGGAAATGAGAAAGAATTGCGAACTTTCGGACACGTGACGGATAGCTGTCAAAACAGAAGCAAATAGACAGACAGACAAAAAAACAGATATAAACAAAAATACCATCTACAAAGCGTTTCTGGCGGTAACGGAGTCTTAACGTGAAATTCGTTTATTTATGCAGCGGATGCAGACCAACACAAGCTACTGGATTAAATTTTCAAAAGTTCAGAAACACAACACGACTTTTAAAGAAGATTTCTTAATTATCACAACAAATTGCATAAATATCAAATTAAGCAACTATTAGACATTAAGGCCCGCTTGCATCAATCGCTAAATGCGTTTAGCGCTAAACATATTTAAAACATCATTCGGTCTCTTTCATCTTCAAACGATTGACAGAAACAGAACGATGTTTTATATTCGTTTAGCTTTAAACGCAGGTATTTACATATTTGTGGTGCAAGCGGGCAATATGAGGTATATGTGGCTAAGTACCTAATAACAGCCGCACGGGTCAATCGATCAGCAGGGTAATTGAGTAACACACTATCAGATAGCAATGGGTTTCATTTTGACAGTTGAACAACATTCATTGCGTTCTATGCGTTGATGAGCAAATTTTTCGAACTTATGGAGTAATGGATTAGAAATATGCTTCAAAATTATTCAAATTGAGAGTAATAGTGGGTTACGCAAATAGGCTGCGGAGTAAGCTACACTTGCCGTGGTCGGTCCGTGCATGGGTCCATCTTTACATAACGACACCCCTCCGTGCCTCGGAAAGCACACCAAGCCGTTGGCCCCGGTTGTCATAATTGAATCTTGTCGTCAGAAGCCCGGAAGTCAGACCACCAGTTTTACCAAGGGCTATCGTGTAACTCAATAACTGGGTTATGGAGGTCGGACAGGCAGTCGCTCCATGTAAAATACTGGTATTCAGCTGCGTCCGGTTAGATTGGTAGCCGACCCCAAAATATAAGGAAAAGTCTAGGAAGATTGATAAAGGAAGCATTATCAAAATGAGTGTCACAACATTAATGTAGGTACAGCACACACAAACTTCACGTCATGTAGATAAACGTAGCGACAAGAAAATCACCCAGCAAGAAGAAATAAAAGTTGACAGAAATTGGTGGATAATACGGTTTCATGTCTCAGGCCCATTTCCCTTGCCATCATTACAGTGACGGCGAGTGGTTGTGGCAACAGCACTAATCAGGCACAATTGTAACCTCGTATTTATATTGTGCTTTCTGATAAAATTTCAGTGTATTTTTTGGTATAATTAGAAGTGAAACAACACAATATGCAAGGTATTTTTGGTAACTGCGAGTAATTATATACAGGGATTGTTGGTTTCGAATTAATTGGCTTAAAAGTAGCATGTTTTCTGATTGAAATCTTTTAATTCTCGTTCATAACATTTATGTTTCAACCAGTCTTACCAAGGGGTATCGTATTAACCACTAACTGGGTTGTGGTCGTTGTGGAGGTCAGATAGGCAGGCGCTCTATGAAAATACCGGTATTCAGCTGCATCCGGTTAGACTGGCAGCTGACCCCAACATAGTTGGAAGACGGCTAGGCAGATGATGATGATGACGAATTATGTTTGATTTTGACTCCTGTTAGGTAAAACATGGCTTTTTTGATTCTACGAAGTAGGTATAAATGGGCGGACAAGGTCACATTAACTTTCGCTACTTTTTCTTCATTTTATTTGTCTTGTGTTGGTAGTTGGTACCTACATAGTGTTTATTTTATTTTGTAAAATAAAGCAAAACTTTACACCCCGAGCTCGCAACTTACATTTTTCATTTATGTATATTACTGCCACGTTCAGAAGTTATGTTATAAAATTGCATTGTAGTGTAGCATATAGTACTTACATAGCACCGACGTAGAGAGTATTTCTCTCCTCGTTCAAATAGAGAGTGCGGTAGAAGAGACTGCCGCATGAGAATTCTCTTATATGATCTGAAACAAAGAAAAGCATATTTAGTACCTACACTGCGGTATTACTCTTGATAAACTACTTATGTAATACTAAAATGACACCCAAAACTTTATTAAAAGTTGATTATATACTGTATTCTTTACAGTGTCTTCAAGTTTACCTACTCTAGTTTACTGTGTGTGTGTGTGTATTTGACTTAAATAATTGCGTAACTTCAAAAAAATATAATAGTAGTAGTTTTTGCCCGCGACTTCGTCCGCGTGAAATGTCTTGTTCCCCCGACCCACCCCGTCGCATCGCATCGCTTGCCCGCACTATTACTTCGTTTTCGCGTAGTGTTCTTTCCGACTTTTTTCTTTTCGCTCGGCTCTTTAGGGTTCTAGCGTGATGGTAAATGGCCTATAGCTCTACTATTAGTATAGATTCATTAGTAATGATTTACTCTTTTTAGGGTTCCGTACTCAAAGGGTAAAAACGGAACCCTATTACTAAGACTTCGCTGTCTGTCTGTCTGTCACCAGGCTGTATCTCAAGAACCGCGACAGCTAGACGGTTGAAATTTTCACAAATTATTTATTTCTGTTGCCGCTATAACAACAAATACTAAAAACAAAATAAAATAAATATTTAAGGGGGGCTCCCATACAACAAACTCGATTTATTTGCTCTTTTTTGCTCGATATCAAAAATGGCAACAGGTAGGCACTTGAAATATTCACAAAATACTCAGTTGTATTTTAACTTTAATAATAAATAATAAAATTAAAATAAAATAAATATTTAAGGGGGGCTCCCATACAACAAACATGTTTTTTTGGGCGTTTTTGCCTTGTGGTACGGAACCCTTCGTGTGCGAGTCCGACTCGCACTTGGCCAGTTTTTCATAAGTCGTTTTCGTAATTTACGAACAACAGACAGAATCCATAAAACTTTTAAAGCCGAATCATGGCTGGCTTATGCAATGGATTTTGAAGTATTCTATCATTTGCATAATAATTGGCTATTGAAATATAATAAATAACAGTATTTCATGCAGACAAACTGTGCAGTATTAGGTACCTCTATAATATGTTTGATAATATAAAATAATGATAAATGATTTATTTTCTGTAAGTAGGTTTGTACAAACACTTTTACACGTCAAACATATTTTTTAAACTAGATGAGGTCTGGAAAGTGGATAAACCAGCCACCAGAACAAGCCGGATATCGCCCAAGTTTTTCAACAACCGATCACCTTCAAACACTAAACCAGACCCTTGAAAAATACACAGAATTCAATAAACCGTTATATCTTGCCTTCGTAGATTATACGAAGGCCTTTGATAGTATTAAACACTCAGAAATATTAACATCAGTAAAACACCAAGAACTTGAAAAACAATACATTAACCTTTTAAAAACCATTTATAACAATAGCACGGCAAACATAAAACTAAATACTTCTGGACCTTCATTCCAAATCCAAAAAGGCGTAAAACAAGGTGATCCGCTCTCTCCCAAATTGTTTACAAGCACACTTGAGGAGATATTTAAGTCACTGGCAGCCTCATGGAAGGCCAAGGGCATTGACGTCGGCAAGAAGAGGCTGACAAACCTCCGATTTGCCGACGATACCGTCCTTTTTGCCCCCACAGATCTAGAACTCCAGACCATGCTCCAAGAGCTGAGCACGGCTAGCTTCAGATCGAGTTAGATGGGCAGGAAATAATTTATGTCGATGAGTATATCTACTTGGGCCAGTTAGTTTTTTTCGAAAACAGGCAGGAAAGGGAGATCGATCGCCGAATAGAGAACGCCTGGAAAAGGTACTGGTCCATGAAAATGCTAATGAAGGGTGATCTACCGATCTCCCTCAAGCGCAAAATCATCGACATGTGTATCCTGTAAGCCCGTCCTAACCTACGGTGCTCAGACCTGGTCGCTCACCGAGTCGCAAAAGTTCCGCTTTGGAGTTTGCCAAAGAGCGATGGAACGCAGTATCCTGGGTATTAAAAGACAGGACAGAATTAGGAACACCACGCTGCGTTCCAAAACGGGCATACTGGATGTAGGAAAGAAGGCTGCCAGACTCAAATGGGATTGGGCGGGTCAAATTAGCCGTATGCACGATGACCGCTGGGCAAAAATCTCCACACAATGGGTGCCTGAAGATGGACGGCGCCGCCGAGGCCGGCCCAGAAAGAGATGGCGAGATGGACGCGTACCACGAGGGCTGATTTGGGTGGCGCGGGAAAAGAGTTCCTGGAAGGATTTGGGGGAGGCCTTTGCCCAGCAGTGCAGCAGCAAAAAAAAAAAGTGAGATCGGCGTTTCCTATTTACTCCATACTCTGAGAAGAAAGGCCGAAACAAACTCAGAGGTCACAGTCAATTATGTTTTATCAGATGGGATTCCATCCACTTTGAGACAATTAAAAGCACACAAAATCTAAAGTGGTACTTATAAAAGTAACCCTAGTGTGCCATGACATTATTATGTAGTAATAAAATCGGAAGCTGTGCATTGAAGTAGGCGATTTATATTAATGCGACAAGTAAAACAAGGTACTCTGATATTTTACAACAAATTGGTACAAAAGCCTACAAATATCCAGCGGGATTGTCCGAAAGGGTTACCGCTGGCCTGGAACATAAAGGGCTAAGGAAGGAACACGGGTGGGTTTTAGTCAGTAAGAGTCTGACACTCCCTTCCGCTCCACCCAGAGCGGGAGGAGTCATTTGATGATTTCCCATCAAAAAAAAAAGAAAGCCTACAAATATGGATATTAAAATCTGTCAGATTTCATACTTTCTGTATTTAAATCTACAGTCCATTTACAGTTATTTTATCTTTGACTTTGAATAATTGTCAAAATCACAATGATCTTTATCGTCGTTGTAATAAGGTTGCGGTTGGGTTGCTGCCATTGGTAAGTGTGTCAAAATCACAGTGATCTTTATAGTCGTTACAATAAGGTGACTATTAGGTTGCTACTGCCAGAGGTAAAATAACGCGGCACTGTTAAAATCAGTGTTATTTATGGTGTTATTAAAAACCGGGCAAGAGCGAGTCGGACTCGCTCACCGAGGGTTCCGTAACATCCGGGTTTATGCATAAGGTTTATGTTTATGAAATTAAATGTTTTTTTATATTTTTTATATTTGAGTTGGTTGAATAAAAGGTAAATTGCGGTGTACGATTTATGACGTATTAAAAAAAAACTACTTACTAGATCTCTTTTAAACCAATTTTCGGTGGAAGTTTACATGATATTGTACATCATATATTTTTTTTAGTTTTATCATTCTCTTATTTTAGAAGTTACGGGGGGGGGGACACACATTTTACCACTTTGGAAGTGTCTCTCGCGCAAACTATTCAGTTTAGAAAAAAATGATATAAGAAACCTCAATATCATTTTTGAAGACCTATCCATAGATACCTCACACGTATGGGATTGACGAAAAAAAAAATTTTTAGTTTCAGTTCTAAGTATGGGGAACCCCAAAATTTATTGTTTTTTTTCTATTTTTGTGTGAAAATCTTAATGCGGTTCACAGAATACATCTACTTACCAAGTTTCAACAGTATAGTTCTTATAGTTTCGGAGAAAAATGGCTGTGACATACGGACGGACAGACAGACAGACGGACAGACAGACAGACAGACATGACGAATCTATAAGGGTTCCGTTTTTTGCCATTTGGCAACGGAACCCTAAAAAAGGATAAATAGGTTATACGCGCTCCGTAAGTGACACGGCAAAACATACCTAATTAGGGTCAATTCACACGTAGCACAACCACACCACGTCGCAGCGACAAAATGTGGTCAAGCTGTGGTTACGTGTGAATAGTGTCGCAGCGGCTTTTTGCAGTTGCGTTGTGGTACCGACAAAATGTCGATGTGGTTGCGATGTCGCTGTCGTTGCGATGTGGTAACCACGTGGTCATGTGCAGTTACACCGTTACACTGGGCGCCAGCTAGGCGCGCGCTGTTGATGACGTCATGTCGTGGCGATGTGGCCGCGGTGACGCCGCCGGTGGTGGCGTTGCCGTCGCGATGTGGTTGCGATGTGGTCGTATTACACAGGTGGTCGATAACAACGGCAAAATGTGGTACGTGTAAATTGTAATATTCATTTTCAATACAAAATATACGCCCGACCACATGGCGTCGTTGTGGTGTGGTTGTGGCTGTGGCGTGGTTGTGGTACGTGTGTATTGACCCTTAGCAAAGTTTTCTTCGCCTTGTCTCTGTTTCGCTTCCGTGATTACGACATGCCGTCCTGCTTACACGTCTCATCTCATTCATTTTGAAGATCGAGTTTTGGGTAGGTGACCTTTCTACCTCTTTTTAGGTATTTACTTATAATATCATTGGTTCATTGGGTGTTACAATAAGGTTGCTTTTGGGTTGCTGCTGTCAAAAGGTATAATAAAAGTGGAAGGACTGTAGTATTAAATCTAGATTCATGCTAAAAGCGTTTTCAAATACATTTAAATAATATCCCTAACAACAAAACAATGTATTCCGTATGCAATTTCAGAAGGTAAGTAATTATAAGTGAGGGTAAGAAGGCCGTGATTATTGGCAGGTGGTCGGACCGGCGCGCACGCAAGCTCACGTGACAGCGCGCCGCTCCATCGTCACGTTCACAACGACCTCTACTTAACTATAATTAAACCTTAAGGTAGATAGGTGTATACATAATATTGTCTATACTAATATTATAAAGAGGTAAAGTTTGTAAGTTTGTATGTAGGGGGTAATCTCGGGAACTACCAGCCGGATTTGAAAAAATCTTTTGTATTCGATAGCCCAATTCTTGAGGAAGGCTATAGGCTATTTAACATCACGCTATGACCCATAGGATCCGAGCAAAAAGAAAAAAAGTAATTAAGAACGCTCAGCAAAAACGAAGTAATAATTATCGCGGGCAGGTGATGAGATGCGAAGGGGTCGTCGTCGTCGTTTCAGCCGATAGACGTCCACTGCTGGACATAGGCCTCCCCCAATTTTGGGAGGGTTTGCCATAATCGCCACGCTTGGCAGGCGGATTGGCGATCGCAGTATGGTATGATGGTGGAATACATAGAGAACGCTGCTGCCCATTCTCCGGTACGATCCTTAGTCGCCTTTTACGACACCCACGGGAAGTAAGGGGTGGTGGTATTCTTTAAGTCCGGCACCACACAGACGAAGGGGTGGGTCGGGGGAACAAGAAATTTCACGCGAAGTCGCGGGCGGTGCCAAAGACGCAGTGTTAACATAATTATGTCTGGTAGGTTTTCATCCGAATCGGATTGCTCACTAACATAATTTTGTGATGTTGTAGGGGACACTGCAAATTCTGTTGTATCTTCTGTCGTAGAACAATTTCCCACGTTTTGGAGGAAGTTATCAGAAAGTTTCGATTCTGAATCTGAATTATTTTGTAACTCTTCTTCATTTTTCTTCCTTTTTAAATATTTTCCGATTTTTCGACGAAAGCCACCAGACCTTTTAATTTTTTTCACTGTCTTCATTGCATGAAATCATCCAATTCAAATACTTATTTAATACAAATGCACTTTATTAAGTCATTTTTAGGAAAAAACCACTAAAAACACCTTTTCACTATCATTTTTTTAGACAAACTGAATGAAAAATATTTATTAAAGTATTTTATCTAGATTTAAAAACAAAGATAAGAGTACCTACCAATAGCTAAAATAGAATGTTTTGTCTTAAAATATATCATCTTATCTATAAAATTACTTCAAGTTTGGTACCTTCAGGCTTTATTAACTATTTGTAGAGCTTTTTATCTTAAAACATTCAATATACTTATAAACGTACTTAAAATAAGTGTGCTTTGCTCTAAAAATAATCGAACTTGAGAAAAAAACTCTATAGGCATTTTCTTTATTGAAACCATCTTTAGAAAGCCCCTATCTAAAGATTAACCATGTCAATAGACAGATTTGTTTTAAACCTCCAAGACTGTGTTACTTGGGTATGTTTATTAGAGCACTTCAATAAAATAGCAAATGCAAATTAATGCTGATCATGTGGTCCTGGGCTCGATTCCCGGGTCGGGCAAAGTGTTATTGGGTCTTTCCAACTAAAGGACAATGCTCATGGATGTATGGAATCCCGTACCATGCTGCATCAAAGTCAAACTTTGTTTTTTATAGATTACGCTTATCATATTAACTCCTACAAAAGTTATTTTTGTAAACAAAACCCGTTTCGGAGATTTTCAAAAAAATCTAAATAACCTAAAAACTAGGTACCTACTTTATTTTGTTTGACACGAACGGCCATTATTGCTCTAAAAAACAGCCTAATCTATTCTAAGTAGTTATTTTTAATTAATGTAGAATCGACAAAGTATAATTTTTACATGTTTTTTAGGGTTCCGTACCCAAAGGGTAAAAACGGGACCCTATTACTAAGACTTCGCTGTCTGTCCGTCTGTCCGTCTGTCTGTCTGTCTGTCACCAGGCTGTATCTCAAGAACCGCGATAGCTAGACAGTTGAAATTTTCACAGATGATGTATTTCTGTTGCCGCTATAACAACAAATACTAAAAACAAAATAAAATAAATATTTAAGGGGGGCTCCCATACAACAAACGCGATTTTTTTGCCCTTTTTTGCTCGATATCAAAAATGGCAACAGGTAGGCACTTGAAATATTCACAAAATACTCAGTTGTATTTTAACTTTAATAAGAAATAATAAAATTAAAATAAAATAAATATTTAAGGGGGGCTCCCATACAACAAACATGTTATTTCGGCGTTTTTGCCTTATGGTACGGAACCCTTCGTGTGCGAGTCCGACTCGCACTTGGCCAGTTTTTTCTAAGACATCATAGCACTTTCAAAATTCAAGGTCATAATCATATCATTTGAAACAGAACATCATGTAAAGGGAATTAAACAATATCAACACTTTTACTTTAAATTAAACTGTTCAAAAATCAAATCCCCGACGCGTAATGTCGTAAATAATTATGAAAATAATTACTACAATATTTTGGTCATCAGCATGAGACTGTTTGGTACGACTTTTGGTCATTCTCCTTTCTCAGTAGAAGTCCGGAGTCTGGATTTGTGCCCGGTAAATGGTAATAGGTTCGCTCCCTATAAACTTGGGGCTTAAACATAACTGACGAAATGTGCCTAAATGTGCCTAAATGTGCCCACCTGTGCCTAACCCTCAATCTTTTTTTTTTCTTTGGTAAAACTAGGCGTATTGTTATGTGTATGTTAATATAATAGCGCAAATTATTTTGGCCGTTGTACAATTCCTTTACTTGAAAGGACTTGATGGAAGCTATAGAAAAAAGCTTCAAATTAGGCAATCGTCAAACTTGTGGCCATTGCCCAATTTGATGCATATATAACTGTATTGAACGCTAAGCCTCAAGGCGCTTTGTACAAACGCCAGCACATCAAGCTATTATAATCTGTCAAATTTATTTAATAGATTTTCAGCTTTATCGCTAAAGCATAAGGTTCAAAGTTTCGGGTAGCTCGATGTGCTGGCGTCTCTACACACACTTTTTTGCCGTGAATAACTACGGCTTATTCGTGTTCGTGTGTGTGTAGGCACGGTCGTCAGTGTTATATGGACCACTATGGAAGCTTGTTGACGGACACGTTTTTTCTACAGCGCGGTTTATACGCCGTACCGCAAAGAATCCGTGCCGTGTACAAAGGGCCTAAGGGTCACAAAGGTTTTGTTTCCAGAATAATTGAAAGCCTCCCCGGTTCTATCTGTCATGTCGTATTTAAATTCCGTAAAGTGCAAGAAAGAGATTTTAGCGAAACTGACAGAAAGGGCAGCCTGTTTGCTAATAAGTAATTCGTTAACCCATCATTATACTATCCCGCACTCGGTCCGCGTGGTGGAATAAGGAAGAGCGCTGATGTCTGAGATACAGAAATTTTTATCTAGTTCAGACACAGATGCCTTCACTATAAAACTAAGAAAATTTTAAATTGTCCTGTATATCTGTCTAAATGTAACACCAGTTTTTGTGACAAATAAAGTATTATTATTCCCTTTATTTAATTGTATGTACATATAAATTATATTCTTAAATATTAGAATATAAAAACATAAAAACATTTAAAAATATAAAAAATAGTAGCCCACCGGTATCGGGAACAGGGTCCAAGCTACCGGCGGTCAGGGCTCCAGAGAGAGGAACCTCCTGACAATGCGAGCCGTGTCCAGAAGTACCGCTTTCTGAATCAAGCCCTTGATCCAGCTGCCCAACGAGAGCCTCTTCAGGTGTTGGTCGAGGCTCTTGGCTATTAGTCCATTGGCTGTTACGACTATCGGCACAATGATTGCTGAGTCAACATCCCACATGTCGACAACCTCGTGAGCCAAGTCAAGATACTTGATCTGTTTATCTTTCTCGGCTTTCACGAGGTTCTCATCATGCGGGACGGTTATATCAACAATCATTGCGCGTCACTCTGATCGATCCACCACCACTATATCAGGCTTATTGGCAATAATAGTCCTGTCAGTGATGATGGATCGATTCCAATATAATGTGATATTACCATTTTCGAGAACTGGGTCGGGCACATACCTCTAGTACGGCACCTCCGATTCCACAAGGCTGTATTTCAGAGCAAGTTGCTGATGGATTATCCTGGCTACAAGGTTGTGTCTATGCAAGTACTCTCCGTTAGCTAGACGAGAACACCCGGAGATAATATGCCTGATTGATTCTCCCGGCCGGTGGCATGCCCGACAGATGTCAACCGTGCCGTCTTTCACAATAAATCTCCGGTAATTGTTCGTCATCATAACTTCGTCCATAATTGCACAGACAAAACCTTCGGTTTCTCCAAAGAGGTCACCGAAACGCAGCCAGGCTACGGACGCTAGTAAATCTACATCGGGTCCATGTAGGGCCCGGAAAAAGCGTCCGTGAAGCTCCTTACTCTGCCATACCTCCATTATTATTATCAAAGTATTATTATTGTTATTATTATTATTATTGTTTACTCGTGCCCAGACAATACCTACAAGTAAAAAATACAACTTCCCGACCCTTGCCAATTTATAGGCACTGAATTAAAATTTAGCTAAAAGTGACAACCCTGAGACAGTAGGCAATTATATCGTGGATTGGGCCGGAGATAGCCTACCTCCCCCTCTTTATACTATGATATTACCATGTTCAGTAATGGAAGTTTATGAGCTGATAAGACTCGTTATCAGGTTATCGAACCGCTCAATGCGCAGAACTCGATCCTTATTTAGGGCTACAGTATAATTCGGTTTTGGCAAATGTGATGCCCAGAACAAATTTTAAGCTAGATAATTGATTACTTTTATAAAGTTCTACGCACAATCGATAAATAAATATGAATATATACTATTCTATTGAATGTATCACAAGCGAGAAAGAATAAATAGACAAGAATCACATAAGCGTATCCTAATTTCACACTCAATTTGTAGGGTCGATGTTCGTCGAATCAAAGTTAAGTAAGTGATGACGGCTATTTCCTCCATCAAAAGGCTTAGTCTGATCCTCCCTCAATTACTTACTTGTTTGTCCTGCTTGTTGATTATGAAGGAGGCGTAGTCCGCCTGCCTAAAGAATCGGTCAAGCCGGTACGGACAAATTGCGGACGCGGCTCCGGACACGGACAGCTTACCGACAAAAGTCGTTGAAACCGATGCGGACAGCATACTACGCACTGAGCGTATGCGTTGAAGTCGCGTAGAAGCTACGTCGCTACGAAGCGTAGGCGTGATTTTATCGAGACTACGGATGCGACATTTGAACAGCGTCTTCGCTGCGTGTACGTTTTAAAAACGCCTACAGAGGCCTCATGCAGGTTATAAATTCCACCGTGAATAAATGAAGGCTAATTACCACATTGTGATGATTTGCTCGGTGGATCACGTGATAAGCATGGATATGTTGACACCACCGGACACCGCACCAATTACAGCACTAATGAACTCATTGTTTGCTCGTCTAATGAACCGTATGCTCCATACCACTGCAGTATGAACACATGATCTTTTTATAAGTTTTATCGGGAACAGCGTGTGCCGAGCTTAACGCCCTTAACCTTCAAAGAGATTTCTTAAATAGCATCGGGAGTACAACGAATTTATTTTATAAACGTATTTTTCCTGGCAGATAAAACAATTTCCTTAGATATTATAATGAATCTTGTCAAAACATGGTTATTTTTTCAAATAGTAGGCCAGCAATAGTAAACATTGAGAGCTGACGATGATGACGAAATATATTTTTAACTAGTACGCAAACTGTAACCATGGATTTGGCAAATACCTAATTCTAGACTTTTTTTTAATAACCGACAAACAATTTCAACGGCGGGTTTTAGAATCATGTACTGAATTCAAGTAAACAGTTTGCGCACTGATTCAAAAAAAATCCTGTGTAACTTTAATCTAGGTAACTGACGAATAATTAACAAACTCTCCCACACTTGATCCTATCCTAAAATATCCATAACAAGTGACGTACTAATGTTAATAAATTAATTTACAGCAAATAGGCAATACGGGTATAAGTGCGGTTAAAATGTAAATCCATAATAACGAGGTGAGGTATCGCGCGACGGCAGCAATGACGACCGCATTATGCTGATACCATCGCATCGGAGGGTTAAATACCGCAACAAGTAAGCGGGCGGACGACTGTTTGCTGAAACGTGCCGGCACTGGTTAACTCGTGTTCCTACTGAAATTCGTGCTGCTGTTTTTACGTCAAAATGTTGTTTCAGTAATTGACGGTGTTGTTGAACTTGAACGTAACTTGCGGACTTAGATTAATACTTTAACGGTCGTCATGATTTTCCGCTATAATCTACTTGCATAGCAGTTTCTTAGGTAGGTTCTTCCCCATAGGTACCTACTACGCTTTGGAATGGGCAACTAGCTTCATCTTTCTGACTGGCCGACCCCTTGACCAGTTGGAGTTTGATATAATAGGATGTCACTCGAAAAGTAGAATTGGACATAATCGCCACGGTTGGTTGACGAACGGTCTCGTGACTGGAGCATGGTGAGTAGGTTTAAGTTTAAAGATATTTATTCTCAAAAAGGAAACAAAGTTACGTACATGAGAACAACGCTTAAAATACATTATATTAATATACAGTTCATCACAGACGTCACGGTAGCAATTATATTACAGGGTACTGTACTACTATCACCGTCTACTTATTCGTCAACCAACTTATGAAATTAACGCACTGTTGGGTAACGGTAGGTACTTAACTTCTCTTACTTAGGTAATTAACTATTAACACTAGATACTAAATTAAATGACTAACTAACTATACAAGTAAATACAAAAACAAAGGACACTTGACATCGAAGTACTCGTTCGCATCGCTGTCATCTGGAAACGTGCCCAGAAGACTGGCAGCACTCCCACGTTAATGGCATGCTAATTCTTCGGCCAAAGAACGACCCAGCCCTCTGGTCACGTGAAGTGTCGACCAGCCGGCGAGAAATTTCCTTAAAGAGCTCACTCGGGCCCCATGACCTGAGCATTTCGACCCGAAACGGCTCAAAGCTGTAGTTGCCCATAAGGACCACTTGAGGAACTCAGCAGCCGCAGCAGCGGCGCTAGCACAGCCCGCCGTCCTATAGTTGCGTCCCACACCAGAGGTCTACCCACCTTCCAAGGCAACAACGTCATGCCGTCTGGTCTCTTCCAATCGTCACGTACCATGCCGTTTGGTTCTAACGCCGCTGGTACGCCGGCGGTGACAAGGGCTCGACGAATAATATCGTTAATGCTGGCGTGCCGTGCTATGCGACCTATGCGACCTGCGCTCCTGCAGCAGGACAGGCCATGGTGTCCGAGACTGTCGACAGCTTCACCGCAGTAACATCGATGCGGAGCAACACAAGGTGCGCCCAAGCGGAGACACGCAGCGAGCCGAAACGATGAGTCATCCATCACTGTGCCTCTGGTGGATGACAGGAGCGCCTGAAGCCACAGGCCTGGCTCCTATTCACCCACAGCCAGCAGACGGGAACACTCAACAGTATTACGTGACGTGTTTACAAGGGTATTCCGTATAATAGGTACTGCAGAGCGGCACGTCCCACCGTCTCTGGGAAGACGGGTTATCGGGCAAAACCGTATTGGGCCATGTAATTTTCCAAGCGTTCAACGCAGCCGTCAAACACGGTACTTCTAAATCAACCAGTGTGAGGAAAAAAAATGTTCCTGGTTAATTTATCGTTACTGTGGATCGAGGAGAGGAAGGAAAATTGGAAAATTATTTTATTGAAAATTTTCTTAGGTAATTACTTATATACAAATTGCCAAGATATGAATCAAGATAATCTCCAAAAATAGACACCGAAAAACGTCAAGCAACAGCACTTAAGAGTATTACGTAGGTATCTATCTAAAAACTATCCATTTGATGTCGAACGACATACCCGTATGAATACAGCTACCATATTACTGATATCCTCTAGTCTACCTTACCCAACTCCCACGCAGAAAAGGATAGACTGTTCTTTTTTAGCTAAGACCTCGGGGGAAAATGATACAGGTAGATTTACAAATAATAATGCTCTCATAAGCCAAGCATTTACAATTTTACATAGTTAATGCAGTGGTTTTATTTGCTTAGCTAGTGATTATATATTGGTCGAAAGATAGAAACTTAGAAAGTACTATACTAGATTATTCCCTTTTAATGTAACTGGACTCTATTCTTAAAATAAAGCTTATCGAAAATATTACCTACATTAAAGTTCGCAAGCGTATATCCTCCAAATGACATTCGATCAAAGAAATACATGTTCGTCTCTATTAATAATTATGCGGACTGAAATGATCACGATATAATTTATTTCTCCACGGATAATATTCTTATTAAGTTGTTAACAACATAACATGACTCCGTAAATTAGCTATACGACCAAAACATTTTAAAATAAGAAAAGGAATTCTTTGCGAACTAAATATGTTGTTGCAGACCGCAGCAGCTGTGGTACAGAATATTTTTCCTTTTTTATTCCGACGCAATTGTAACTGGTGTGCACCGGCCCTACATTCACGTCAGTGTATTAATATCCTTGCATGTATCCGAAAATGAGAGAATTAGCGTTTTAAGCGCATTATGCATGCGTGCTGGCATTAAACTAAATAGCTTTTGCTCGCAGCTTCACTACCCGTTGTTTGGGCACATTTTAAGTAGGTACCAATAATGCTCGTCTATTTTTATTTGTTGCCGGATATTTAAAAGAAAAATATTGGAACGATAAGTTTTAAAATAATATTCTATAGAGTTTCAGAAGCACCAAATTGTGTAAAAATACTCTTTTCGAGAAAACATTGCCTTGTAAGCATGTTCGATACAATTTATGATATTAGATAGCGCTCGGAGCTTCATAACAACTAACAAAGAAGAAAGCAGTGCAAATATCTGAAAATCTAGTCGGAAGGTTGGAAGAGTCATGATGCTAACTACCCCCACTAACTTCGGTAACGGAGTGTGTCATTAAGAATTTAAAAAAACATTTTGCTCTTAAAAAAGCAATGGTATTTATACTTACGTACGCAGCAGAAATTTACATAGGTAATAAAACAGTCGCATAACTCCCGGTTAACGTCCCAGTACACGAAACCCGAAAGTAAATCAGACACCAGCAGTTCAAATAAAGTCTGTGTATTTACAAAGAGCTCACACGAATGTCGGCGACTTGCAGAGAGAGTTGTCTGTGTACTTAAAAAGAACAATTCTCTAGTAAACGTTTTACTAAGCGTCTGGTATAGTGTCCCTTATCATTGTTTAAAGTTTTAAACTCGAAGGTAATGCGCGTCGGGCGCAGCGCGCCGGTAGGTCATGTTTGTGGCGGGAGCTAGTGCGGTTCTCACTTCTATACTTCTTCCGCTACCTACTTGTGATTTCAATAGTTAGGGATGTGTTGCATTCTTTTTGCGTGTTTCAGTTGCGCGTTCGTCCGGTCGGCGATGCGGTTCGAGATAACGGCGTTCTTCGTAAATCTGCGCTGACCGAGTCGCCGCTGTGTAGCCGTGTTTGGCTCTCTACTCCACATTGATATCTAAAAGAAAATACTCTAGAGAAACCTCACTGACGTGTTTTGCTAAAATACTCTGATTTATTTTCGTCTTACAATTTTAAGTTGGATTTTTCAGAATAGTATCTTGCTTGAAGTGCCTTTAAACCTTACCTATATACTTACCTATTTCGACGTTTGGGAAATAATGTTTATCTAGTTAGGTAGGTATCCATCCAAAGGTTGTCTTTAAAAGATCGCTTTTAGCGACAAGACCGCCCATTGTGTCACCCTTTGTACAGTTTCTATACCTTATGTCTGTAATTAATATGGTGTACATAATAAAGAGTATTCTATTCTATTCTATTCTATGCTAATAATCTGTAGATAGGTATAAAACTTTGTATGTGTATCTCCAAAACTAGAAGTCGCAATGCTCAAAGGATTGGTATGAAAATTGGTTCATTTATAGCTACGGACTAAATCTCGGTTACATTTGGAGACGGATAAAATCCTAAGGGTATGTGTTGGTCCCATCAACACACCCTTAGGATTGTATATGGTTCTAAAGTAGCTCCGGCTTAAAAATAAATTGTACATGATATGTAGGACTGTAGGTACTATGCTAAAAGAATCTCGCGAAATATTTTTGAAATGGTTGCAGTTATGAATAAAATAATCACAAACTTAAACAAAGTAAAAAAATCCTGGACCTAAGTAATCAGCATTCAAATTAATTTCAACAAAAACAATGTAATGAAAAAACATGACTGCACATTCGAATCAATGTTTCAATTGAGTATTTTACATAAAGGGGGAGGCAAAAAATACAGATATATGGCGCCAGAAGTGTCGAGCGGACGCCCGGGGCGCTCATTAAGGCCGAGAGAGGCGCCCGCGCCCAAGCCGTGTTGTTTTTACACGGATTTCGCTGTTACAATTACCACGGTAAGGTGACGATGCTTCACTTAATTCAGTTACAAAATATGTTTATGTGTCGGATACATTATGCAGCACAACAAAGGCTTGTTGTTTTAGGCGTACTAAGAAAGCAGTAACTCGTTCTACGGGTTTAGTTCTGCCGCTACATTAAAGCTTGGCCTCTGTGGCAGCCGTTGCAGCTGAGTGGCATTAACTATTAACTATCAGATGAACTGGGATTATTTCGAAACTTGTCATATAAAAAATTTCAGTCTGTTTATAGCGGCAGAAAACATCCATATGTAATTTATGCAGTATATCCTTTTTATATCTCTTACATCTCCTCAGCGTTGAGTAATAATTGTACTTTAAGGCAAAAAAGTTTATTCCAATTAACATAAATGTGTACCTAAGCTTTCCTCTAAGACCCGAAAGTAATAATTGGGTCACAAATAGAACTTACATTCAAACGAAATCGGAACACTACGCACGACCAGTTTCTTTACCCAGAGAGGAGCTAACAATAGGCCTGGAAAGTTTAGGGACAGCAAAAAGTTGGAATACGACGAGTATTTATTCAACTCATTCCACATTACAAACATTCCACATTATCTTGCCATTCCCACTACATATAAGTAGTGGGTACGTACACTACTAACTAGCTAGCTAGATAATGGCATAGAAAAATCTAATTAAGGTTAGCACAAGTATGTTGGGTGCCCCATAACAAGGATCGTAACCGCAAGTCACCACAACTAGCGGCGTGCACTTTATCTATTAAGAAGATGTCTGTGCCTTTCAACTAATAGAATTTTTAATCAAGTTGGTTGCGGCGCCGCCTCGGCACAAGTACGCCAGATTAATGTAATTCGACGACGCCATCACAAAGGCAAATTGTAATCCTCCCTCTTTTCATTGTATATTCCCGTAACGTGGCACTCACACAATGTGTCGTATTTTTACTTTATTCGACAGGACCATGATTATGTAGATACACATGCCACTGCAGTGTTATTTTATTATTGTGAAAGGAACAAGTGTTTTGCTAACAAACGTGGAATTGCAACAAAGGTATGATTTGCATAACGTCATCTCCAATGCGGCCTTTGAGTCGGTGTCGGATGGATGTCGTCGGCCCGAGAGGGCTGAGCAGGCTGCAGGTGCAGTGTTCAGAACGCCCCTTAAATCGGCCGATTGCGGCACAGTCGTTAGGAAGGCCAAAGTGTCGGGACAATTAAGTTGAAGCGGCGATTGTGAACGGTGCCAAAGCGGATGTAGGTCAGTGAGTGCGGAGTGGACCCGCACCACTAAGGTGACAGCGGATTCAACTACGCCGTGTCATGACCTCGACAATCCTGCTCGCTTTGGCAACGCACCTCGCGCCCTAATTACTAAACTTCTGTTATTGTTACATTGTTATCACCATTTCTACATATGCAATGAAACGACCCTTGAACTTGCAGTTAATGGAGTCTTTGCAATATAACACAACAAAGCACCCTCCCTATTTGAGCTGATCTACATTATTTTCGACATAAAACCTTATCTATGAACTTCTTAAAGATGCATTCTACGGAAGAAGCCGGCGTCTATCTAAACAAGAAGGGGAGATAAGGCGGTTTAGTGCACTCATATATACAGCGTGGCCCCTGATGCAAGGTTTTCAAGACTTTAAGTCCGTCGTTATGTCGAAGCCCTCCATCCGAGCTCTTTGACGGGATGACTTTATGTGCAACATATTGTATACCTGGCTCTAATCCGATTAGAAAGATAGTATGATGGATGGGATAAACTACCCGTCACAATACTTGAAGAAAATATTTTTACGATGATTTTATCTTCGCAATTAGAATGTTTTTTTGGCCTATCATCGTTACAGTACTGAATAAGTTAGATTGACTGATCGGAAAAAAAAATTTTTTATAATAGATAGTATTAAATATAATATATAGAATAGTAATATAATAGATAGGTTGAAATTACCAATCCAGTCGTCATTTTGGAATGAAAAAACAAAGTTATCAGGATTAAAATGAGCTCTATGATAGCAAATTAGCAATTTAGTATATCCTTATGACATGGAGATTAAATATCGTAATCGGCGATATGTGAGATAGAACACCTGCCTAAACCCTTGGGATCAGAAGCTTTACGTTGTGTAACTAAATAAATTACTTAATTAATTCAATCTCGTTTATCACTTATACCCTGTGGTCTCTATTAATTTAAACACAGCATCATCTATGTAACACCCAGTTTATGCCTCCAAGCTGTTGTAGCAGTACCAAGTAACTTTTTGCAGCGTCTGCCACGAATTCTAACATGTTTTCTAGCGAGCATACATTATAACCGAACTGGTTCGCCGTGTGATACCACTAACAGCTTCGTATATTCACCTATGTGACCTTTTTCGAGCAAAATTGTACTCCAGAACGGAGCTACAAAGAATGTTTATACACGAAAGTAAACAAGATTTTTCTAGCTATTTAGAATGCCTCTTTTGGATAGTGTAAAATATGAGTCCGGCTGCCGTGAAATGAGCTTTCGGCTCCTGTCAGCGCGCGTCGCCGGCTGCCGTCTGAATTTTGTACAAAGCAATTTTCGTCAACTCGGGAAAGCATCGAATTAATCCGCTAAAGATAATGAGGACGGTGGTGAGTGTTATTGCGTCATTAAAAGCGTTGATTGGTGTAAATAACATACACATTCATTATTACTGTCAGTTTATATAATTTATCGATAACTGATTTGCTCATTCGTTATTTCAACTATGGTCCTGGGAAAATTCTATTAAATACTATTTTGGCATTATCCACAGTAATATCATAGCAGGCGCGTGAAAAAAAACACTGAAAATATCGTAAAATTCATTCATCATTTTATTTCGCGAGTGTCATATCAACACTATTAAAAATTCCCATCAAAATGCATTGCATTTAAAACAAAGACTTTTTTTAACTGTTGTAAAGTTTAAAAGTTTTTGACTATAGCAAAAGCCTGAATACAAAACTGAAAATGAAAAATATCAAAATAAAAGGCTATACAATTTGCCTTGCATAGATTTTTTCACTGTATATTTTGTTTAAAACTAGTTGTTCCAATTTTCCAAGAGAAGACTCGACAGTGACATGACACAACAAGAGGTTCCATGAAAAACTGTCTGTCTACGTATCTAGTTGAATGATGGATTACTACACTAGCATAGAAGCGGAAATAGTGACTTGAAAAAATATAAATTATAGGTAAGCACCTTCTTTTATTTCGGAATTTACTTCATACGATTCCGGAAAGTTTAAAACGTACGTCTGCTGGGTTTTTAAAACTGGGTTTTTACGAGGTTTATACAAATCAAATGCGAACCAATCATTTACTTGCAAACTTATTTCGGTGCTCCTTGGAAAGTCCTCAACAAAAAATATTCGTGCTTCCGTACGAGCTATGTAAAGACTATTCAAACCTTATTCCCAATTACTGTTGTTTCGACTTAAACGAATAACAACTTTATGCAACTTTAAATTAAGCTAATTTCAAAATGATTAGTGCCATTGAATAGGTCGCAAAACTGCGAAGTTGTAGCGAAAAATCTCAAACTGAAGTTTATGCGTGATGAGGATGAACTAATGTATATTTCTCTATGCCAATAGTACTTTCTAATTCCATACTAACTAAACTAAAATTTGAATAAAATTGAAATATGGACAGACAGACAGTTTTTCATGAAACCTCTTGTTGTGTCATGTCACAGTACCTATAGGTACAACTTAGGATACCGAAGCACATTTACTGTTTTACAAAATCGTTTAGGCATTGAAAAAACTCAATGTGCCTATCTGAAATAAAAGATTTGACTTTGACTTTCAAGATGTGTGTGAATTTTACCAATACCTACTAGACAATGGTTTGCTGTGGCTATACCTACACCTAAATACCAAAATTATCAAAACGTCAAAGTGTAGTTCGGAGGGGAATTAAATATGGCATGTGCGGATGCGGGCGACGACACGTGGTTAGCGAAGCGTGTAACTGATAGCTTCGGTCCCTTATGCCCACCGCCGCGTCACGCTCGCGATGCTTGCGGACAAACAAATACTGAGGACACACGGAGAACGGGACTGAATAAAGAAGAATTTCGTGTATCTTGGTGATGTTTTAAGCAGCAATATTTGTAGAATTGTTATTATTAGAAAAATATTTTTAATGACTGACTTAATTATATTTCTCACAAGCTGTTCTCGTGACGTCGTTCGCGTGCATGTCGGAAAACAAATTGGATATCATAGGTTTTAATGTTTTTGCGCGGAACCCTAATTCTTTTTCTAAAATAAAAGTAGCCTAAGTTACACCTTATAACAGCAGCAATCTTCCAATAAAAGTCAATATCGGTCCAGCCGTATCGGAGATTAGCCGGAACAAACAGACAGACAGACAAAAATTTTAAGTTGTTTTTTTTTATAAATAGGTAGGTACCTACCGTATTTACTTTCATATACCTACTTCTTTTGTGTTTAATCAGGACTATATGTATATACTTAATGGAATGGATCTAAGTGGTCTGAAATAAAGGTTTATTATTATTATTATTTTTGCTTTTACTAAAAAGAAGCAAAAATAACACTTCTCCACACACACACACACTCACACTACACACACACACACCCCACACACACACTACACACACACACTACACTTCTTCTTCTTTCTTCTTTCTTTTTTGCTTCTTTTTGTTTTTGTTTTTTGCTGTTATTTTGACATTACAAACATACACTTAAATTTATTTATTTGTATAGATATAGATTTGCGGAATCCTTGTATTCCTGCCCCCCGACTTCATTGTCAGTTATGACTCTTTAAAACTGTTGTAGATTTTCTGTACCCATCCTATTCACGGAGTGGGTGGGTGAAAATCTATCAGCAAACTCGACTGTTAGAAAGATGGTTAGACTTTGTACGCCATTACGTGGGCCTCCTCCTCGTGGTAATACCTACTTATAGACATTTACGAAATAACGTTTTAGTAAAAATAAAAGGGACATCAAAATCACGCTGACTCACTAAACCTACCATTCGCTAATGATCATTACCAAGTCCCCCGTCTAGTTATGTTCCCTGGGGGAAGGGTGATGACACTGGAATTAAAGGTCGATAACAATTCATTAAGTGGTGGTAAGATCAATTCTTTTTTTTAAATGAGTTAATAACATTTGATTCTTTTATTTTCATTTTATTTTCATTGCGCAATTGCTGAGTGTGGGTTCCTGGCTTCCTGGGTTCGATACCCGAGTTGTACCAAGTGTTCCGGTTTTTTTCAGTAGGAATTCCGGACTATGAATTGTCGTTTCGTGCCATGTTCGTGACAATCGACTCGTCCCTATGGCGAAATAGGGATGTACATCTCAGCTCTGCCTGTCCCAGCGAGGAACATTGGCATGATGTTATTTTTATCTTCTTGTTTTTCCATTTAAAATAAATTTCTCCAACACAATAGGTACGCAATATATACATTTCGCAAGTACGTTTCGTCTATATACAATATCTTTTTCATTTCCGACTTATGTCTAAATAACTGAAGTGTCGAGGCAAAGCTGAACAATGAGCCGCCAAGCGGATGCGTAGCACGCGTCCCACACATACCTACACATGTATGTATGTAATATAATTCAGTTCATTCAAAAGCGCACACGTACTATATGCAGCCTACAATCAGGACTGCTACGTGCGTAGCAAGGTCTACGCTTTTCGTAGCAATCCTCTACTTTGGTTGGGCAACATGTCCACTGTCTAGGGGAAAATTTAATTATATTATTAATATTACTACGTTTAATAAATATTTGATTGATATTATAATGATATATTCTTGACATTAGACTAGGAGTAAGTAAAATATATTGTTCTTAGGTATATTTCTTACTATTATTATTTAATGTTTTTTAAGAGGTTGAAGTTGTTCGTAGGAAATACGTCTTCGTTTAATGGGATGATAATAAACTCACGGAGTGGGTAATCGTGTTCGTGATTTTTAACAGATTTCCTTTATAAAGAAGAATTCCTTTATAATGCGCTTTTCCATTAGAAGTAGTGCGTGGGTATGTGGTAAACAAGGTGGTTTTTACTTCACTTGATCCAGCACGTTAAAGAAGGCATCTTTGTCACGATTTGCCACTAATTGCAACTCTAGTAAACACGTTAAAGATCATAACTACGATCATTAAAACTTTTCCTACCTAGCGTCGTTCTGGGAACCTAAATCTCAAGGATCGCTATCAACTGTATCTTCTCCACTAAGCTCGTCCTTCTGCAAACTACGCTTCATATTATTAATAATTTGTACAGGCGCTGAACATTTAGGACGGTTGGCCGATTTCATATCTCAGTATATACAGCATACGTATAACCACAATAAAATTCAAGTAACACAGTCTGATACACGCAGGGCTACACAAATTACTTCAATAAGCACGCATGATGGAGGACGAGGTTCCCACGAAATGGCGAAATTCCATCCGCCGTGGATGCGCCACTGAATACAAATTCACATGTACTCCAATTATAGGAAAACGATTTGGTACGAATATTCTTGGCAGACTTGCAAATTTCGTCTCGAATCAGCAAAATATACTTATTTTGTTGGGAGTTAGAATGGTCCCGTCATGAATTCGTGACTTTCCTTTTCGGATGAGCCAAACTGGTCTCCCGAGGGACCGAGATGGTAGATCTGTTACGTAGCCACTGACGAAAATTGATTGATATTACTGACCACTTTTGTGGTGACTTTAGTGAACTGTCAACTATTATTATCCTCTATGGACTTCTACTTATACTTGAGAGCAGCGGTAGCCCAGTGATAACGGCCGCGACTTGCGAGTTGTAGGTCGTGGATTTAAACCTGAGTAGGCGCTTTACTTTGTGTAAATTATTTCATCACCACTGCTCCCAAAACAGTGAAGGGAAACATCGTGAGGAAACCAGCGTGTCCTAGAACCAAAATTTTGAAGACATGTGACATCTACCAAGCCGCACTGGGCCACTTGGTTTGATTATGGCCCACTCTCTCTCACTGAGAGGAGGCCTGTGTCCCAGCAGTGGGAACATTATAGGTTCATTAATGTGGACTTATACTAAAGTATTATTAACTAAACGTTAAAACATTGACTAATTTTTTACTTAACTTCAAGTTTCTCAATATTTATAAAATAGCTACTTTAAATAATAAAGATTTTATGTCTGTGGTACATCACAGACTACCTACAGTATTTGTCTGTCCTTCCCCTTTTTAATCCATCCAAAGGTTGTCTTTAAAAGATCGCTTTTAGCGATAAGACCGCCCATTGTGTCACCCTTTGTACAGTTTCTATATGTATATTATGTCTGTAATTTATATGGTGTACATAATAAAGAGTATTCTATTCTATTACATTCAAATGTCTGAAATATATTGTTTTATTAAATTACAATAGATACAATACCCTTAAAAACCTTTAAAAATTTATTCTAACTATTACATAACATCACGCCTTGTTTCCCCGAGGCTGGGCAGAGATGTACCTACAGTACGGCCACATTTCGCTAGTTATATTTATAATAGCCTCCCCGACCGTTTTCGGTCACGGTGGCCAATCTCAATTCAGATTAGCCAGGTACGCAGGAGATATTATAGTGCACAAGTGTGTGCGCAAACACAGGTGCACTCTCTGTTCCTTTACTCTCATAGTCCAATGGGACGGCAATCCGACACGACCGGGGAAAGTTCAGGCGCAGGACCAACGGCTTTACCTGCTTTCCGAGGCACGGGGGTATAACTTCGGACTGTTACTAAGAAATTCCTAATGGAAAACCCAATAACAATTTGTCCGACCCGGGAATCGAACCCAGAACCTCACGCTCAGCAGTCGCGCTTGCAACCAAGAGACCAACGGGGCAGTTCAAATCCCATATAATGAGGGCGAACCTAATGCCATCATCCGGGCACAATTCCAAACTCCGGGCTGCTACTGAGAAATTCCAGATAAAAAAAACCAATGTCACTGCCCGAACTTGCGACCACTAGACAAACGAGGCCATCATTAAAACTATTCTTAATTAAAATTAACCCATAACACCCTTACTAATAAACGTATAATATCAGATGAATAGTTACACACCGATTTCTCTCTTTCGTCGTTTGAATGTCAAATTACACATTCAAAAGAAGAAGACAAAGTGTTGTGTAACTATACAGACGCTATACAACGTTTATTAGTAAGGGGGTAATTCTCCAAGTTATTCGTGATATTAACAAATAACATTATTTCCTAGCAGTGGGTCACACGAGTTAGTTACAATGTATGTCACGTCCACAGGACACGTACGATGGACGGACACAAAACGAGTTGTAATTTTAATTAAAATGTCACAACTCTTGAACCCATAATAAAATTAGATACTTTAGCATAAAGTTAACATAATACGTTCTAATTCAAAGCGCGGCGGGTTTCAAATTCCCACTTTGATGTAAGAAATGAATTTAATATTTCATTTACATGAGCACTTTGTTGAATAATTTCGAGTTTAACTTGAAAGTTCGTACCTGTATTTCAGTTTTATCCATAAAGAACAAGGTTTTGGTAAGTGAAACATTAAGGTCAGGATTTCAGGCTCCCACGCCTGTGTAGGAGCATATTGTTAATCTTAGAATAACTTGTCTGTACACTGCGCGGAGTTTGAACAAGTTAAGTCGCGAAAATTAATTTTAAGTTGAATCAAGACGATCGTATTGTACTTAAGTATAGCTATTTCTGGACTGAGGTTAATGTTTGTGATATTGTATTTCTATTTCTAAAGACCCGTAGATTGGTTGTGACAATAATTATTATAATTACCAAGGTCATAGCAAAGTTTGAAATAACTCAATTACCTCAGTTTATGAACCTACTTTAATATAGATAGGTTAGTACCTAAGCACTTTACACATAATAACTAAACCTATACCTGAAGTTACAGCGGGGTAGTTGGGTAACACACTAACAGTAGCGAAGGGTAAAGCAAGGGCAAGGGGGCCCATGCTCAAAAGATGCAGCGAGGCAGTCTGCATCCGGGTCAGCGGGATTGTCCGAAAGGGTTACCACTGGCCCGGAACATAAATGGCTAAGGAAGGAACATGGATGGGTTTTAGTCAGTAAGAGTCTGACACTCCCTTCCGCTCCACCCAGAGCGGGAGGAGTCATTTGATGATATCCCATCCAAAAAAAAGAGTAGAGTGCAGGTCACAGTAACAAATTAAAAACCACGGACACATTCAGATACCTACTTTGAATAACATTGTATATCACAACTGGGGGCCTTAAAAGGCCACTTTGGCAGAATCATAAAAGGATAACATAATTTACAGTTAACTGTTCAGTTAATCGTATCAAATCCCATTGATGAAGCATTTTTCAGTAATTTTTTTTTTGTCTGTGCTAAAATACCAATCATCATTTATCATCATCATCATTTCAGCCGAAAGACGTCCACTGCTTGACATAGGCCTCCCCCAAAAGGGGGGGGTTTGCCATAATCGCCACGCTTGGCAGGCGGGTTGGCGATCGCAGTATGGTATGGTGGTGGAATGCATAGAGAACGCTGCTGCCCATTCTCTCGCCCCTTAGTCGCCTTTTACGACACCCACGGGAAGTATGGGGTGGTGCTATTCTTAAGTCCGGCACCACACACAAAAATCAATCAAAATCAAAATACCAATCAATCCAATCCAATCCCAATCTCATTGATTATGCCTACGTAGTGCAGCGAAAAAAAGAAAAACACGGACTGTCTTCGCCATAATATTATGATTCATAATGTTATCCTTTTATCTAAACCAAAGTGCCCTTTTGAGGCTCCCTGAATTTGCTCTTTTTGTCCAAAGCACGAACAAGACAAATCCCAAAAAACAAATATTTGGCTAAACAACAAAACAAACTAGCATCTGTGCTAGCATTCACTACCTATCTACCTACTTAGTACATAACATAAGCTTTTTGTGCGTTATATCACTAGCTGCACAAAAGGCGAGCCAGTTCAAAGTTCAAAATGGAGTACTAGAACATTGTAGGTGGGCACTATGGGCTGAAAAGGGCAATAAGAGAGGGCAAATAGCTCTCGGAGGCGTCTCGCGGCGTCTTGGGCCCGCCGGCGTCCCAGCCACGCCACGTGCACCTTTCTAATTAGCCCTGCAGTCAGCTTGCCGCAAATGAACACCTAACATACTATGTATTTTTTTTTTAAAGAAATAGTGCCTAATGATTAGGCTAAAATTTCATTTGTAATTGAATAGTTAGGTCCTTTTTAGAAACTTACTTATCACACTAATATTAAAAAGGGAAATGTTGGTAGTGTGTTTGTTACTTCTTCACGCACAAACGGCTGGACCAATTTTGATTAAATTTGGTAAGGTGGTAGTTGACACCCTTTTATCCCAAAATTCCCACGGGATCAACACTTATGCGGATGAAACCGCGGGACGTAGCAGTTACTTATAACTAATTTCGAACAAATTCAATTAGTTTTTTTTTTCTTTTAATAATGAAGTAGATACCAGATGATTCAGCTGAAAATTAATTTGAAATTGAACAGTTACATCCTTATTAAAAACTGATGATAACAAAGGGACACCACAAACTAATTTCGAAGACATTCAATTAGTTGTTTTTAAGAAAGAAATAGCAGATGATTAGACTGAAACATTAGAAAGTGAATACTTTGGTATCTACTTATTAATAACTCTTGCTAATGAAAGGGATATAACAGATTCACTTTGAACTTTAATTTCCATTCAATTTCGAAGCGACGTTTCAAAGTGATTAGAAAGACAGTACAACCTTTTAACACCCTGTAACTTAATACTTTTATTTGTAATTGTTGAAAGAAGGTCGTCTGTAAAAGATAAAGCTAGAAAATATGCCTACGGTATTAAAATATAAAGAGAATATGAAACAACGAAAGGCTGAAATCTCGTATTGTAGAACATTTAGTATTTTATTTACATATCAACTAATTTACATAAATAACTAATAATGTTCATTCTTTGTGTGCCTATCTTGCAATCTCGGTAATATGTAGGTTACTGTGTAACTTATAACCGATATACGAATGAATCCTTTCTCATAACGTACCTAGAGCATGACTTTCATCTTAAGGCGAGATTAAATCCACCGATACATCTCAAGGAAAATATTAATTAAATCTCTTTAAAGTTGGGTTATTAAAATGATTGAATAAGCGTTCACTTGGTCATGATGTCACGCCTATATCCCCCCGATGGGTAACCTTGGGTTAGGTGTACCTACCTTTAGTAGGTACCTACACGCACATTTCGCTAGTTAAGTATATTTAAGTCGGCCTGCGGGCGGAGAGTAATGGGTAGCTCACCGTCCGATCAGGACCAGGCCCGTGCCGGACGGCGCGTACGTGTTCCACGCGCGCCTCAAAGAGATGTCAGCATCGAGGAGGGGCCCCCCTTAGGGCCGAAGCCTGCCGGGTCAGCGGGATTGTCCGAAAGGGTTACCGCTGGACCGGAACATAAAGGGCTAAGGAAGGAACACGGGTGGGTTTTAGTCAGTAAGAGTCTGACACTCCCTTCTGCTCCACCCAGAGCGGGAGGAGTCATTTGATGATTTCCCATCCACAAAAAAAAAAAGTATATTTAAGTCCCGTGTAACAGGGAACCAGCCTATTGCCATCAACCGGGCACGAAACCAGACTCTGAGCTGCTATTGAGAAATTACAAATTGACGGTTAACCGTCAAGACCTCCTATCTAGAAATTTAGTCTTTTTAAAAAGTGTAATTTTCTTCTATCTTACTGAACGAAGTCCAGAAATAAATTTATCTTAATATTGTAAGTAATTATATTTATTTAAAACTAACTATATTTTTGGTTTACTCTCTATTTACATTAGTATCAAAGTTACAAGATTTTTTGCACCTCCTGTAAAATTTTGACATACCTATTGAGTTAGGAGGTCTTGACGGTTAACCGTCGCAATGCAAAAAACCCAATAACGCATTGCCCGACCTGGAAATCGAACCTGAGACCTCATGATCAGCAGAACACTTGACTAACGACACAGGCTTTTAAAATTGTTTTCAAATTGCCTACGAAACTAAACTAAACTAGATTTAGCTTCCATTTGAAATAATGTAGTTTCTATCGTAGGAATGGGTCAAATACGAAAAAGAGAAAATATAATGTAGAAATGAATAAAGTAGGTAATATTGAGAAAGATCCTTTACCTACTTTAAAATATTTTGTGAAAAATCAAATGTTGGAATGAATAATATCTACCCGTTAAACCTTCACCCACATTTCGGAAAATTCTTCACTTTAAGATGAACGGGAAGCCGGGAAGTGAGTAAAGCGTGGCTTGCGGAGGAAGCCGTGAGGCGGTCTCGCGTCGTACTCGCTTGCATTGCGGACCCGCGGCACGTACCAAATCCGACACTTGGCACAGTTCACATTCCCGCCGCGCTTTCCCCATAATACAAGTTTTAAGTTTTAATTACGCCTCTGCAAACATACGCCCCAACATAACGCTGTAAAAATAAAAACCCTAATGATCGGCCGCTCTCGCAGAAATGTCGCCTCACCTTGTAATTCTATTATCCACCATCATCAACAACGTTTCTTTACTTTCGACAGATTTTATTTTCAATTTCTCTCGATCACTTAGGTACAAGCTACAATGTTAATAATTTCAATCGGCTCATTGTATTAAGATAAGATAAGATAAGATAAATTTATTTGCCCAAACATGTGTATACATACAAGAATAAAAATAAAAACTTGCATGCAGGATGACATAAAATCAAAGAAACAGTTCAGAGACATGTTTGCCACATACTATGGCATGCAAATATTATGTTTGTTAAAAAATTAATAACACATGAACATAAAACATGATACTTAGTTACTGTCAAATTTAAAAAAAAAATGCCCGATGTATATAAAAACATTAGTCAAATTAATGTCAATTAATGTCAAATTAATTACAATAAAAATATAAATGTCAAAATTAGGGCTTACACTATTACAGATTGATGTCAGATGTCAGTAATTTAAATAAACGGTATTAATTAAAACATATAAAACACACAACATTTTAGGTTAGTGTACCTAAAATTTTTTCTTCCAGAAACTCAGAAATAGTATAGTAGGCTTTACTAGCAAGAAACTTCTTTAAATGTCTTTTAAAAAGATTAATGTTTAACATTTTAATTGATTCTGGTATGTGATCATAAATCATTGGAGCCATACAGAAAATACTATTACGCATCAGTGCTGTTTTGGATTGCCTTGAGCACAACATATTGGCGTGCCGTCGACTCCGGTTATTTCTGTCTGATAGCTTAGGAAATAGTTCTGGGTTGGTTTTTACAAATACTGCAGCTTCGAAAATGTACATACAGGGTAATGTTAGTATTTTACATTTAATAAAAAAAGGTTTACAAGTGTCTGTGAATTTCAACGCAAACATTGCCCTGATGCACCTTTTTTGGGCCTTAAAAATAAGCTCCCTATTTGTTGAGTTTCCCCAAAAGATAACTCCATATCTTAATAATGAACCAGCCATGCCATGGTATGCTGTTACAATAGCATCCATTCCTGTGACTGGCGCAAGTTTATATAAAGCATATGCTGATTTGCTAAGTCTCTTTGCCAAATCTAATGTGTGTGCTTTCCAATCTAATCGTTGGTCTATGGTTAAGCCTAGGAATTTAGACGTGCTTACTTGATTAATTTGTTTACTATCATAATAAATATTCATAGCTAAATTTTTGCGTTGGTTGAAAGTCATTAATTTGGTTTTGTCAATATTTATCTTAAGATTATTGTTATTTAGCCATTTTATAATTGAATATATGGTATTAGTAATGTCATTATCATAATTTTGTTTGTCTTTACAGTCAATGGTAACTGTGCTGTCGTCGGCAAATAATGTCATATGATGTTTTGTAGCTTTTGGTAGGTCATTTATGTATAGTAAAAATAGAGGGGGGCCAAGCACGCTGCCCTGTGGCACACCATATGTGATTGTTCTATCACGCGAATGATAGATCCTTTCGTTCTTTGTTTTGGGATCTATCTGTGATATTTCCACATATTGTTTTCGGTTTTTTAAATATGACTCGATAAGCTGTAGGATATTTCCTCTTATTCCGTAGGCTTCTAACTTATTAAGTAAGATATTGTGATCTACATAGTCAAATGCTTGAGTCATATCGCAGTAAATTGAACATACTGGTACATTATTGTCAACATTTGTGATAACTGTATTTAAAAAATCGTAAATAGCCATATTAATAGTTTTATTTTTTCTAAAACCTTTTTGTTCGTCAATCAAAATGTCATGTTTTATTAAATATTTATTAATTTGTTCATATATGTATTTTTCAAATATCTTTGAGAAAATAGGCACAAGTGCAATAGGTCTATATGACTCCGTTTTATCCCTTTCGTTTTTTTTATACAAAGGTTTTATTACGGCAGTTTTGAGTTTGGTCGGATATATACCTCGCGTTATACTTAAATTAATTATGTGACTTAGATGACCACTAATGCTGTCTGACACATACTTTATTGTTTCTGTGGCTATACCATCATGACCTACACTCTTCGTGTTTTTTAAGGTTTTTATTATTTGTTTTATATCATTTTCCTGGCTAGGAGCCATAAACATTGAATTGTTCTGTTTGGATATACTTGAAGTAATTTGTATGCCAGTATTGCAGACAGGTTTAATTTTATCAATGAAATAATCGTTAAAGATATTAGCTATGTCACGAGGTTGTGTTATTCTTTTATTCTCCATTTTTATGCTTGCAATAGTATTTTTGGGTAATTTTGGTTTTGACTGATTAATGATATCCCATATTGCTTTTGATTTATTTGTTGCTGATTTTATTTTGTATGTATTTTGGGCACGTTTAGTTAATTTAACGATTCGTTTGTACGTAGTAGAATACGATTTAAGTTTTATTTTGTTTGCATCATTTGGATTGAGACGATAACGCCACAAAAGTGCCCTCTTCTGGTTTCCACAGGCTCTAATTCCACGTGAGACCCATCGAGGTCGTTTGTGTAAATTTATTTTTATTTTTTTAAATGGGAAACACATTCGATAGAACATACAAAATGTCTCCAGAAATAGGTTGTAAGCCTTATCTGGATTATCACATTGATATATATCTGAAAAAGACGTGTTTTGTATACATTCTCTGAACTTTTTCATATTTTCTAAACTAAAGTCTCGCCGTTTTATATACCAGTGATTTACACGGAAAGTTCTTTTTATGGGACACTTCAAGATTTGACAGGTGTGATCTGACAAAGCCAATTCAATTACATCAGCTTTACATTTATTGCCAAGATTATGCGCAAAGTTGTCAATGCATGTGTTGCTTTTTAACCTGGTTGGTTGGTTGATTTCTAACTTTAAATTAAAATTAGACAGTAGACATTCTAGGTCTAGGGATGTACTGCTACGTTTTAATATGTCAATATTGAAATCGCCACATATTATAATATTTCTGTTTTGTTTCTTCGTTATTAACTGTAATAAATTTTCCAAGCGGTCAAAGAATGTTGTCAAGTTATTCGTTTTTGGGATTCTGTAAATACATATAACAATGGTGCATGATTGCGTTAATTCGATAGCACAACATTCAAATGAATTACTTATTGCTAGTTTATTTATGTCAGGTAATTCCACCCATTGCAGTCCTTTTTTTACCATGATACATGTTCCCCCTCGTTTTGTTTCTGCTCTACTGAAACACGTAGCTAGATTGTAGTTAGGAATATCCAGAAAGTCTTCATAACCTGACATAATGAAGTGTTCAGAGATGCAGATGACGTCAATGTTGATATTCTTCGTGATAAGTTCTTCAAGGCACACAATGAGCGCATCTGATTTATTTAGGAGTCCTGCTATATTTTGGTGCATGATATGCAAATAGTTGTCATAGAAATAACTGATTACTTGGAAATTCCTCAGTCTGTAACGTGTCCTTTAGCTTGGTTTCTCTATCCAATATGTCATATTTTTTTAGTCCTTGAATAAATTCGTCAATATCTTTGAAAATAGTATGCATGCCATAATTATTAAGTGATCCCGTGTGTTTTGAAAACATTGTAAAGTCATTTGAAAGATTCCTATTTGTGTCCAGAAAGTATGCATGCTCATGGGTCATTGTGTCGAGATAAAGCAGATTGTTAAAGATTTCTACCCTCCAATTATACATACTTTTGTAGTCATTGTATTTATACGTCGGAGCACAGATGATAATATTGTATTGTCAAATGAATTATGGATCAGGAGATTTAAATAAGATTTAGTATTACTTACAATAATAAATAATGTAGCTAATGTAAAGACAACCTTCGAAGTTAAACAGAATCGGAGCCTACCAGCAAGCAACAAGAACAAAACTGACAAATAAATAAAACAGCGAGGTCCAACTCAGGCAATTTCTACAGCGATAAAACGCGATAGGAGCGGTATTTAAATTGAATACGCCGTAAATAAATGCTAAATGAGACAAAGGACTGGGAGAGAATTTGCAATCTAAACAAGAATAAAAGGAGTAATGTATCTTTAATGAAAGTAAGGAAGGCCGTCAACGGTACGCGGTGATTACGACCGCGGACAATGTCCCACACCTCGGAAAATGTCCCACACCTCGGACAATGTCCCACACCTCGGCCGTTTGCTTAAAGGCGGATACAGACATTACGTGGCATGTGCTTCCACATGCCTCACCACGAATATGAACGTCCACACATTGCGAATCATGCGATGAGCGCCGTGCGCTGCGCGTGCCTCGCAATGTCTGTATCCGCCTTAAGCTGTTGGCACAATTAGCTTTATGTGCTTTTCATATTGACGAACACACAGCAGGATGAATTCTTGGAACTTATGATAACTGTTGCTTAATCGAGACCAGTTAGCAAATACCAACAATATTTCTACTTGCATTTTTTTGTTTAAATGTGGGTTAAAAAAAACTTGCGCTTCTCATATTTCAACCACAAAAAAGACATACGCTTACAAATGAATGGTAACCAAACAAATTATATTAATTTTGTAAATGAGGTAACATGAATAGCATTAAAACATTAACGTAATAAACTTGATTTGGTAGTTATTATGTAAACGAGGTGGGCACGATATGTTGTGTAGCTATTAGATATTCTCGCTTATTATTCGTGGTAATCCTATACGTTACCCAGTCAGACGTCCGATGGATAGTGTCCCGGGGTAAATCAGAGAGCTTTGAGGAAATAATCCTATTTTTACCCGAAATACTACGTTTACGTTGGTTTTTTAAATGAATACTGCTATTGATGCATCTTGCTGACATGGCTAATTGATGTATGTTTGTTTTTGCACTTTTTATTATTTTAGTCTATTAGTCACCTCTACGCTAATCTAGAAGACAGTCTGTGGACAGAGAAAAAGAGCGACTTCTGGGTTTATGACAGGTCGTAGAGCTAACGAATTAGGTGATATGTTAGGTAACCCATCATTTCATCAATGGGTACATTCACCATGTGGTAAAAATTAGATTATTATTAATAAGGCTTCATAAAATAGGTTAGTGTTACTTTCGAAAATATCTCAGGAGTTTTAATTGAATGATTTCTAGTTAAATTAAAAATATTTATGCGACACTAACGCTGCAAAGCTGAAAAGGATAAATGAATTTGAAAGTGGATATGTCACTAAGCGCTGATTTTTCAATAATAATAATGACAGTTTGACATATTTTTTATACAAAAACTGTCAAAGCGCAATGTTTATTTCTCAGATAAAACTTATCCGACTATTGAGAAATCAGCTCTTAGTTGCACGTTAACTTGAAAGAAATTCGATTCTGACTTCGAGTTTGGTTATTCGTCTGACTTGTTTAAATGTAGCCTTGTTAACTGCACTTGAGCATGAAAATTATTTTATTTTAACTGGCTTTATGCTGCGCCCCGCGGTATAACCCGCATAAGTCTCGACTTCGTAAAAAAATTGGGATACAAAGTGTCCTAATCCAGGTTATGGTCTACCTGTGTCAAATTTCATCCAAATCCGTTCAGCCGTTTTAGGGTGACCGCGTATGCCTGCGTAACAACAAACATATAAAAAAAGTTATCTTTATAATATTAGTTTAGATATCACCATATTTCTACAACCATCCCTTGAAAATACGTAGGAACGTTTTCCGTGTATCTGGGAAAAATTTCATATAAACATACCTACAAAGTTGACAGCTTAAAAAAAATCATACTTATGTAAGTTCCTAGTAAGAAAATATTTTTTCACAATGTCGTAAAACAGATTTTTTATGTTGTACCCAGTGTGTTCGTGTCTTAAATGTGTTTATAGGCGATGTAAACCTAATACTAAAACTTTCCACAATAAACAAAGTACTTAATTCTGTAAGCCATATGAAAACCCGTTAAGTTGAAGTGAAGCTATGAGCAAATAAGCGGACAGAACGCAATGATTTATTATACAATTACTTATGCACAGAAGAAAATATTTCTTGAAAGCAACCAACAACGGCCTGCTTAACGAACATGGCTTTTGTTTGTAAACCAGTTGGTTAATTAACATTACAATTGAAAACAATAATGTCACCCACAGGTGCTTTTGCTATTCACTTGTAAATCCCGCACAGCCGCACATAAATCAATCTGGAACTTTTATTCAAACTCCTTTTAAAGCAACTTGAATAAATGTAGTATGAAGCTGTATTGAATACTCCTTGCAGTAAATAGTTACAGATATTGAGTGGAGTTAACTGGTCTGTAAACATTCAGAAAGAGCAAGCATTGGACTTGAAAATATGTTTTTTGAATGAATAGTGGTTGAAAGCAATTATTTAAGGACGAATTTTATTTACTACTAGCTAATGCTCGGCATACGTTGCAATGCTTATTCCATTTTTGTTTATATTAGGAACCATCTCCGGCGCGCACACAATAACTTACCAAAGTTTCATCACAATCGGTCGATCCATTTTCGAGTTTTGGCACTTGATTTTTATATATAAATAAAGAAGAAGAATAAGATAGGTAAATGTTATTAAACTAAAGTAGGTACCTAATAAAGAATTACAAAGTAGCGAAGATCGAAGTCAAGAGCATTACCAATCGTGCACCAATTAAAAAAAACAATCTTCTTTGTAGTTTGTACAGAGAATGCTTATCATTTTCCAGGATCCCATACTCATATTAGCTTATCCAAACGTAAACTTATAGCCCCTATCTATAAATTAACAGCTCACAAGTTTTGTCAACATGCAGACTCCAATCAAGTAAACAAAATATCGGGCAACAAAGCCACATGTGGGCGCACTATCATTAAAATGCATGCTACAGTATTACTATTTCATACGCCACGGTATGAAGTCATTCCAATGATTTATTACACCCACTAGATACGCGAGCCTGTCCTGATTACCTACAGGATCATTTTTCACCTTTTAAATAAATCACCTGACAGTTATCAGGAACTGACGTTTTGATCGACATTAAATTAAATTTTATTGATGTTCGTATCTATTTCTTGTATCCCATGCTATCTCGCTCATGTCTGAATTAATAAAAATAAATAATCAATCAAGAAGACGGAGCTATAACGAGACAGGACTTATTTCGGTTGTAGCAATATTTGTTACGGTCACCGGTGTTGAATAATCATGGCCGGGATAAGAAAAACAGAAAAGTTAAAACAAGAACTATACACAAAGGAAGAGAGTAGAGAAGTAAAAAAGCTTGAAGAATTTTTTCAAGAAAATGTACAAATTGTACCTTTAGAATTGCAAAAAATTCTGTACCCGCAAGCAGCTAGCTTCTATTCTAATTTCAAAAGTACCGATAAATAAAAGTTTCTGTTGGTTGTTGTTGATTTCAAAGTAGTCTCTAATCTGGACAGCGGGCAGTCAGTCTCGCATCGGGCGCAGTCCCGCTTGCACGAATAGCGCAACTTGTCCAGAATCATTCGGGAAACTTTTGACAAGTTCCCAAACAACAGCCACTGTTAATGCCACTTATGACTTTAGTAAATGTTTAATATGGAAATCGAATCATTAACTCGTGTATGTTTCAGTTTGAGTCTATTTTATTTAATCAAAATAAAATTAGAAGTTTTCGTACTTCGGTCACGTTTTTCAGACCAAATTTATATGTTGTCTGCATCATAATTACTGTACTTTCCGAACTGTCACATCTGTGCCGACTGTGCCCGAACAAGCAAACAGTATTCGTGAGTTGTGTAGTAATCCTTGGCAATATTATTTCAACACACAGAATGGGAAGCGTAAAACGCAGTGGTAGTTTCGAAGGCTTTCAGCGGAGCTGGCCGTTTAGCAAAGTTTAAGTAGGAACCACTACCGCCGCGCTCACTACTCGGGCTCGGTTCTCGTTTTAATCCTTACAAATAAATAAACAACCCTCGTATCTCTGCAAATACCAAAAGCGAAATGTTAAAAATGTTTCGCTGGATGTTAGCACGCATGCTGTTAGTACTTCAACGGAATATACGGTTTTCGGTTGTCTTCGGACGTCCAGTGTACACCATGTGTGCCGATAACAACAAAATTTCTATTGTGTTTGCTAATTAGACGCGCGACGGGTACCTAAATTGTTTAAATTTAGGTACCCTACTTTGCGCTTGGCAACGAATAAAATAGATCGCTCCTCGCTCCATTTCATCATAAATATTTAAGTTAATACTCTCACTCTTCCTAAGAAAATATTTGCAAATTCAATGCGAAGTAATAAATGGATCCCTTGCATATCAATGAGCGTTCAAGGCACACCTAGCTTTGATTGATTCCGTCGCATTGGAATTATTTCGAGCCTGTTTCCGATTCACCAAAGGATCACTCTGCCTGTTAGCGTTTACTGTTTCTGTGTGAGCATTTGCTCTTATTGTTTTGTTAATGAAATCCGTTGCTATCAGATTCACAAAGGATCTAATCGTAAGGGCTTTTTACAAAAAACACAAGTGTGTATTTTGGGTAAATAAAGTATTTTTGTATTGCAGAATGTTAGAAAATTTATTGTAAGATTTAAAAGGATTCGTGTAATATAAATTGCCATACTCGGTTCACATGGTTCAATAGTGCAACATAGTGGTAGTATTTTGATTCAAAAGTTTGCGGTTGAGAAGCGAAACGGTCTGGAAAGAAGTTTAGAGTAAAAGCTTTAATGAACTAATGTATTCTTAATGAAGAGGTGGCGCAGCGTCGGAATTGTGGGCCCGCGAGCCCGTTTAATGCCATGAAATATACATAACTCTCGGGTACATTTCAATTAGCACTTGAAGTGAGCACAGGCGCCACCCGCCGACAGTGTCGTGCCCAATGACTTCAATGATCACAATATCGTCGTCATCTAAATTTAGAAGAACTGCCACTCTTCTAAAATTGGCGCCGACGTGACCTGGATGACAAGTTTAACGTCAATTTATATTGATGAAGCTTAAGTTCAGATTAAAAGTTCGCGGACGAGAATTTTGCCGTCTTGGTACATTAAAATTCCAAGGTAAGATGAGCAATTTTCTTCTTGATGCTACCTTTTAGGCTGTATAAAAACTGCACATATTTTAGTATCAAAGTTTTAGTGTATGTCCCATCTGTATGGAAAGCGAGACGCGTAGGGTTCCTTTCACACCAAATCGTAAACTATGGATGGCCAATTTATGGTTTCGATGCGGTAACCCATTCCGGTCCGGGCAGATTTACGATAGCAGTTCCTCACGAATACGAGCATCTACGCGGTCACATCTAATAAACAAGTCACGAGTTTTACTTGCTTGTACAAAGTATGTACAGGTAAATGTCATAATTTATAGCTGTGATACGATTTGAGACTACGATTAAATTCTGTAATTTATCAAACATGTCAGCTGAATGTTAGGATATCAATAAAGAATTATAATATCGCTGGTCTCTTTATGATAAAATAAGAATTGAAACAAGCCCATATAAAACACTGATGTTTGTTTCTGGCTGTGCCGTGACCCGTGGCGCATAGGTAAATTCCAAATGACAGTAGGTTTGGTGATCGAAAAGAAAGAAATAAAATATGTTTATTTGCGGTAAGCATGATGCAGAACAAAAAGAACAGAAACAAAAAAAGAACAACTTGGAGGAAAATAGCGTCACATGCACGCAAAACGGCCATCAGTCAGCATAATGCTAAGACCCTATCCTGCCACAGGCGCCGGCGCCTGCGGCAGGACTTCGCTGTAGGATACCAACTTAGCTAATCTTATTACGTTGACGGTAGGCAGTTTTCATCTCTAGTCTGCCGATTACAATTTTATGGATTTATCTGCCAAAGATCGACAAGAAGCACGTACGACCCAACCGTTCAATAAAGATAGAAGCATCATAGCGAGGGTAATTAGTCAGCAGTAGACTTGTACGGGTTGTTATGATAATATAGTTTCCGTTGAGAGTAATCCCTGAGAATACCGCAGCTGTCGTAAAATGTGACCACGGGACAAATGCGGCTTATGTAAGCCAAACCCTGCGATTAACCACAAGCTTGGTTTACCTACCTACCTACGAAATGTTGCACCTTCATCGGGTGAACCATTCCTATAGACTAAATACACACAATAAAATATTCAACTCGCTACGGTAGGTAATAAATAAAAAATATAGCGACACCTTTTCTTGAAATATTACCAACATCGTTCGCTTATTGAAATACCTCAAAATGTTCTTCCCACCCACCGTATATTAATGTTAGAATTATACGCTACATATAAATTCATAATACAATCAAAGCGTAGCCCATTATGGTAATTCTTAAATAAGTCATTATCCCGTTGAGTATTGCAATTAGAAAACCTAATGATAGCTATATGCGATCATGGGGTATAACAATATATCACGCCTACGCCATCAAACTAATTGCTCTATAACGTTATTTCATCGGGTACAAACAAAATTCATCGTAGGCACGTACTCATATAGGTGCATCTTACAGACTCAATAATCGTTAGAATATCGTACAAACATCTAATATTCGTGGCATAATAGTACATTATGATACATGTGTGCTATGTTGATCATTATACTCGAGGCGGCAGGCAAGCGCGATAAGAAAGACGAGTGTCTAATAATCAATGCACACGCGTTTCATACGACGTTTTTCAACACTCTTGCGAGGCAAAAAACTATTGTATGGAAAATAGCGTCCTGGTTTTTTTCCGCGCCGTGCTTGCCAGCACTAGCGATGCGCGCGCAGGTGTAAAAGCACTGACTCTCATTTTAAATATATTAGTCTATAGCACTGACAAAACCGCTAAACAGCCTAATAGAAAAAGTATAATAAACACAAAATAATGTTTAGACCATGGGCGTATTATAATATTTTTATATATTATAATATTTTTATAGTTTTTTAGACTGATTGTAGTGTTGTCGTATGTCAAATTGTAGTTTAGTTAGTATGGAATTAGAAAGTACTATTGGCATAGAGAAATATACATTAGTTCAGTGAGAATCCGCAATAATAGAACGCCAGACAGAGTCTTTTCCGTTCGCTTTCGGAAGGGACCACGGACAATTTAAGGTGCGCAGTGGTAAACCGCGAAATTAAAATTTTCTTACGTTTTTTGTAATTTTCAGTTCAGTATCAGGTTGTATCTTGATCAAAATATGATTCGCGACTATAATATATAATATGTATTTACAGAATTATACATTAGGATAGAATCTTTAAGTTAGATTTGTTCCCTAAGAACTTTTCCATAAGAGATTTGTTCTTATGGAACAAATCTAACTTAGAAAGATGTATTATAATTCTGTAAAGAGGTACTTTTTACAGTCGCAAATCATATTTTGATCAAAACACAACCTGACTCTCTCTCTCTGACCTGAAAATTGCAAAAAACCTAAGAAAATTTGAATTTCGCGGTCTACCACTGCGCACCTTAAATTGTCCGTGGTCCCTTCCTTTAACCCAAGAGGGCCAGTGCACCCCTCCGCCTCCCCGTCGAAGACGACGACGCGGAACCCAGCCCTTGAGTCGGTAACGGCTGATGTTATTTCTACGCCCGAGATTCAAAAATGGATGTCAGCCATCGAACAGCACTTAAATGAAGTTTGCTCTATTGCCGCGGATGGCAAACTCAACTTGGAGCAGAAACTGAAAATTTCTACCCTGTGCCGTAAAGTAGGATCTGGAACCTCACAAATGGCAGTTCTATACCAGTCGCTGAAGCAGAAAACCATTCACGCGTATAACGCGGTTGATGCCCTACAGGAAAAGCGCGACCTGACGGAACATATTTCGGAGCTCAAGCAGACGATTAAGGACTCTGGTTCTGCAGGAAATGTTTCGTTTGCCGATATGGTGAAGAAGGGAGCAAATGATTTCGTTCGACCGAACAATTTAAGCTCTGTAGCTATTTATCCCAACGATAAATTAAAGTCAAGTGATGAAACAAAAGACCTCGTGCAAAAAATCATTCGCCCTGATAAAATGAAGCTGCATGTGCGTGGTGTCCGAAAGACCAAAAATGGTGGCGTTATTATTAGTACAGAGACGAAATGTGATGCTGACAAGCTCAAGCACGCAGTTGAGCAATCTACATCCGGACTTACCGCCGACGAACCATACAAGCGCAAACCTCGGATCGTGGTTGTAGGTGTGCCGACTACTTTAGCTGAAACTGAAGTCTTCAGGTGCATTTATGATCAGAACGTAGCCGATATGTTTCCAGCAATGCCTATGGAGTCCTTTTTGAGCGTGGTTAAATTAAGCCACAAATCTGGGAAGAAAGATGCGTCGACCTGTAACTACGTCATTGAAGTTACAGCCAATATACGTAAAGCCCTATTATCCCAATCAAGGCTTTTTATAAATTGGACGTCATGCCCTGTCAGGGACTTCACCTTGGTCACCAGATGCTACAAATGCCAACAATATGGTCATGCAGCAAAAACATGCAGAGAGCTAAAATCTACGTGTGGTCACTGCGGTGAAGAAGGACACTCGATTTCAGAGTGCGCAAAGAAAGCTGACACACCGAAATGTGCAACTTGTTCACGCTTTAAAAAGCCCAATAACCACAAAACGGGAGATGCTGAGTGCCCTGCTAGGAAAATAGCGGAATACAGGTACATCAACTCTATCGACTACGAGGGCGCCTAGAACGTCATACTTAAGGCCAGACTTCCGGGTTTACTGCCTGCTGCTGACTCAACAAAACACTGCACTGACATACAAACCCTCGATTTTGTTGATGTTGAAGCACATAAGTCACCCGCAATAAAAATCGAATAAACACATTGCCTCGAACGTTATTTAATTTTGTGCAACAGTGACTTTAACCCACTTACCAAAGTCTGCTGACGCATAATCATATCATATGTGTTTAGCTAAGTTTTGAAGTGCAATGAAACTATTTTACGCTGACTCAATTATTCGTATACAATAAGACTTTTTGTTATTATTTTGTGTTATCTTTAAGGTAAATAGTATTTAAGTAAACTAGGTATAAAATAATTAATTAGTAAAATTTTGTCATTATTTTAAGACTACATGTTAAATATTGTTAAGAATTTTATAGTCCTACAATTACTATTAAGTGTGCTCATGCCGCCTGTGATACAGGTTTATCCTAGTACAGGCATCTAACATTATTATACCTTTGAAAATAATTTCTAAGACTTTATGTAATAATTTTACCAATTTTAATACTGAATAAAACATTTATTATTATTTATTTTTTATTCACCTTAAATTGTCCGTGGTCCCAGCGCATTCACCTTAAGGTAAATAAATATTAGTTCATTTTGGGACCAAGGACAATACAGACTATTAAAAAAAGGTGAAATATGACCCACGGATTTCTTTTGCACTGAAGTCTCTTTGTTGAGATTAAAAAAGCGCGCATCTCCGACTATAAATAGTTATCTGTGGCGATAACGCACTAGTGGATTAACATAAAGAAAAAGCACGCGTTTTTAATACACTGCATTATGGACCTAAAAGCGGCTGAAGAAGAGCCACTTTACGAGCAAGTGTGTTGAAAATATAGTTTCTAAATAAATAGCCGTGACACGGCGAAATAATTATAGTTGAACGGTGTCTGGCGCCAAAATGACATGCTTAAATATTGATATCAACTGAAATCAGGTAATTGAACGGTGTTGAACTAGACTTAAAAAGTAAGTTCATTTTTAATTTAATTGTTTATCAATTTATTACAATTCACTATTAGCATATTAATGAACAGAAATCTAGGATCCTCGAAATTTATTTTAATTTGATGATTGGCTAGAAACAGTCTAGCAACTCTACCAATATAGATATACAAGGTGTTGTTATATCCGCGCAGAAAGAATAAAACCCTGATCAAATTACAGTCACATGTACGTGTGTGGACGACAGTAAATATATCTGTCACTTATGGAGAAAAATAGGTGACGTGGAAGTCATTGTTTTTCCATATTTCCATAATCCTGAAACATGGTAGATAAACTGGTGGACCCTATCGCCAATACACCACGGACCACTTTACCACCTATTAATATTAGCCACTGACGGATACCTAATCTTAACCAGGGGTTAAATTTTTATCTGAAGTTTAATCAGAAACATTGAACAGAGCCAGCTACTTGTTTATCGCTCAATTTATAAAAAACCAATTGAGGAAAATGGAACATTGTGGTTTTCGCTGGCGATTGGCTAGCGATACAGCTTCGACTGTTCTGTATGTTTTATAAAACGCTTGTAGCTATGCTTCTCACCTTATTAAAAAGCTGAAACCACATCATAACTGATAAAACTTGGAAAACCTTGCCTTTAAAAATGAAATTATAGGCTGGAATAACTTTGAAATATTTTGAGTTATGTCTTAAGTAAGAATGTCGTTTGTTATCTTACAAGCATTCGGATTTAGATAGTTTTAATAATGTAGTCTGTCTATCCCCTCGCTTGTTTCTAACTTGTTCAAATAAGGGGATTATAAGTACTCAAACTCTAGTTGAAATATACCAAGTATAAATGTATCCGCAAAATAACGTAATCATACATCCCGATTTCCAAACTATTCGGTGCTGACAAATATTCACAAAGCCACAGTGGATAGATTAGGTTTTGTTGTACGACCGCCATCAGAAACTCTGAGGATACCGCCAGTTTACCCGCCACGACCACCCACTACCTACTCATGCTGGAAACCAATTTCCCACCTCATTGTTCTAAAATTGCGTCCTGCTCTATTCTACGTTCCGGCGGCCAATCTATTCGCACATTGACAAACATCGAAAAATAAAATTGATATTGGAAAGGAATTGTTATCTAAAATATTGGAAAGTCGACCAATTTCTGTCGTAACCATATTTTTTTTCCAGAATTTTACGATTTCTAATTCATACAAATGATAGTTTGAATTGTTTGTTTTGAGCTTGACAGACATTTTAAGAATGTCGCCGCAATGTTTTGAAAGAGATAATTAAAACTGAATATAAATGACATAAATTTTTCTTATTCTAAAATGGACGTCCCAAAATAATCATAACATATCAAAGTTTATGTGAGAACTGAAGTCCATGGAGCTATTTCCGTCGCTTTACTTAGCTGGCATTACTAACCTTTATTTATTTATTTAATACTGAAGCACATAAATGTGCAGAGGCGCGCTTAATGCCATAGGCATTTTCGACCAGTCAACCTTTGGATGATGTAGAGACAAACAGTGGTAGGTGCAATCATTAAAATTGAGGCATAAAATTGAGGCATAAACCTATTAAAACTATAAATATTCTAAAAAACAAATTCTAAAAATAGAAACTTCTGTGAGCTGTGCTAATTAGCAAGTGTATTTTAGTGAGTATATCTTTGTGGTTATCGATGTAATTATGAGATTCTATCAAGTTTATTCAGTTTCATACCTGCCTACACAAAGTTCAAATCTTGTGATGGATTTTTCAGCCATTTCCTGTAATCCGATTGAGACGATTTTATTAACAACCGTTTTGTTTTGATGACGATGCAACATTATGTTGTCATATAGCTGATCTACTACTTACCTACCTTATTATAAAGGGTCAAATTAAAGTAGCTAGCGAAACTCCGCAGACGTGATTGTTATAGATATCTAATAAGGTTCTCTATTGTGTTACCTAACTTTTTTATCCATAGTCTAAAGTGCCATAATTTTTTTTTTTTAACCATACCTAACCTCGGGGTTGCCCTTCGCTCGTTCATAAATACATATGTTTTCGGAAGTTTAGTATTTTTGTTTAGAAACTAATTTATTATTTGAAAGTAAAGATTATTTTTCGTAGAATTGTAATTTGAATAAGCTCATTTTTGTTAGTTAAATTCAACATTTTTTTTTCAGTTAATTTTGTATTAATTTTTCGGTAATTCATTTCAACACAGCTTGGTTAGTATTACATTCAAATTCAACCACAGATCGCCGGAAGTTAATTTGTTTTTCGGAAGCAATATTATTTCCCATTTTTAGCAAATGTTTTAGGACTAACAATTTTATTGATAAATGATTTATGATAATGATAAATGATTTATTTTCTGTAAGTAGGTTTTTACAAACACTTTTACACGTCATCATATTTTTTAAACTAGATGTGGTCGGCGTTTCCTATCTGACTACTCTGAGAAGAAAGGCCGAAACAAACTCAGAGGTCACAGTCTCTTTTAAAGTCCAGACAAAATCTTGGTCAGATCGTGTGAAGACCATGTAGATTGATGTCTGAAATGGTCTTTTGAGGAAAGAACCACACAGATTGATCGGACCTGTCCAATCAGTGCACGCATTTGTCAAAAATATTATAACTGAACATTCGGAATAACACACATTATATTATAATACAATACTTAGGACATATGAATTAGGAGATTTAATTATTACAGTACTCGACATTATGACAGAATAGTTTTAGAAGTAAAGATAATTATGTAAAACAAAATTTCGAATTTTTGAACATTATGGTTATTGAAGTTTATAGCAAACGTGTTATGGATAGTGATTTTCGGACAAACAATTTTAGGATAAGAAAGGGAGTACCATTTAATAAAATGAAAAGTAAAAATGTTCTAAAGTCTTAATTTCAAGTAACTGCAGCTGACTACAGGGACCACAGCCGGCGGCCACTGGTAGTGTAGTTACTTGAAATTATGTGTTTAGAAAATATTTTTTTGTTTTATCGTCATTAGATATTGATACCCATCACAACTCATGTCAAAGCACACCTTATGTGTGAACCAATGTTATCCAAATAAACCAAATACGTTAATGTTGTAGGTGGTTGAGCAGCATCTATCTGTGCGACAGTGCAGCGAGGCAACGCCAGCCCAAGGCAGTCGCGATGCCTTTGTTCGTCAGCACGAATGGAAATCAATTTTACAGATCAACTACACTGGAGCCGAGTTCGACAGGCTGACAGCCACTAGGCCGGGCCTATGAATACAAGTTGCCGGATTACTATCTGACGGCCGCACTCAAAATATAACTCTATGTATATTTCTGGTGTATTTAGAAATAACTCAGTGTTTTGGAATCTGATTCTATTTTTGGATAGAACATTGGTTCGTGGTCATGTCCCTACCTCCATTGGCTAATCGCTCTGAAGTACATTTTGGCCATTATTTGTCAATAATGAACTCATGAGTTCATTATTAATCTAGAATTCCAGAACGATAATTAAGTATGTATCATGATACTTAATTATCGTTCTGGAATTCTAGATTCAAAAAGAGCTGCCGACTAGAATCGTGGATTTCATCATCATTAGCCTGCAGCAGTCAACTGCTGGACATAGGCCTCTTCATTTGCGCACCATTTAGCCCGAATCTCGGCAACTCTCATCCAGCTGCTACCAGCCACCCTGCGAGGATCGTCGCAACGTCGAATCGTGGATTTCAATAAATCATATCGTGTACAGAAGTTGGTAAGTGAGGCCGCCGCAATTAATGCGGATACCCCTCACAGATCTGCTCACCCCGCATGTGAAAACGAGCGTAAAGATACACCTTTCATATAGCACAGCATAGCGTAGCCACCCGCCTTATACGTAAATTAATTTTGTGCTGTGATCAGCGGAGCGTAAGCCTCACGATAATCATTCTGATCTCGGCCTCGGCTCCACACATTCGCCGAATAATGCCACTATTAATCATTAGCCACGTTATGGCTTATACAAATAATAACTGAATTAGTATCCATACCAACTGATTCAGCGCTACCCAAGTATATATTATCTTCATCGTTATAACGCAAATTTTATCCTCCCCATTTATCTTAGCGAAGCGTAATAGAACTTGAAAGTTACATATCTACTTTTGGATAGTATATTAACATCTCCCTTACGTAGTTTCACGAAGGGAAAAGGTCAGTAGGCAGTTTGAAAGTGGCGTTCGCGGAAAATTTACTAAACCGTCAATTACGGATAGAGCGGCGCAATACTCAAACAGCTCGCTAGAGATTTACGATTGCAATCAAACGTCAAATGGCATCATTTTTCAACATCAATATCATAGGGCGATACAGTTCGTGACACATTAATTTGGCAACGGGTGCGGGGCGCGCAAAGCCCCCGCCGCTGGTGATCGCTTTTTCATAACACACTCACGAGTCATTCTCACGAGCTCACTCGCAATATGCACTTAATAAATTACAAAACGGTTTCGTTCAATTTCCATTTCATACGCCTGCGATAAAGCTATTAGGATATCTGAGTGTCAAACGTACGGATTGGTAACGATATAAAACAAAATAAAAGAACGACGAGCATTATCTGCCTAGCCTTTTTCCAACTATGTTGGGGTCGGCTTCCAGTCTAACCAGATGCAGCTGAATACCAGTATTTTACATGAAGCGACTGCCTATCTGACCTCCACAACCCAGTTACTGGGTAATAGGATACCGGGTACATATTTGAATATCGAAAATTAAAATATCTACGGTTAAAATGTCAATGTTCAAAACATCGGAAATTTAAATATCGAACGATCATAAAACCGAAAATTAAAACAACGTAAGTTTATATTGTCGAATGGTTAGATATCCTACGTCCAATACATCTAAACTCTAATTATCGACAAATGTGACATCGAAAGGCTTAAATATCGAAATACAGAGTATCGAATGTCCTAAATATCGATGTTACGGCTAATAGCCGAAGTGCGGCTACACCTAGTTTTAACCAAACCTAACCGTGGTGCCCTTCGCTCGCTCTTGTATTCTACGTCGACGGAGCCCGGCTTCGCGGGGCTCCTATTTCTATGTAAGGGGTTTAACCTTTTAACCGCTTGTGTCGCATTTATGCGACACATATTTCCGTGCCCCTACCGCTAGTGTCATATTTCTGCGACAGAGAATATGCATGATTTTTTCGTTCTATTCAACGATTAAATTTTATCGATTTAGGTATTCAGCTGCATCCGGTTTGACTGGAAGCCGACCCCAACATGGTTGGGAAAAGGCTAGGCAAATGATAATGATTATTTTATCGATTTGTAGCCGCGCGCTAGGGGCACGGCCATTGATATTTAGCCAAGCGCTTAAAAGGTTAAAGTAAATCTAACCAAACCCAACCTCGGGATGCCCTACGCTCGCTCTTGCATCCTACGTCGCCTCCCGAAGTACACTAGTAGGTATTTTTAACGTAAATATAATGAACTAAATGGTATTAAATGTTGACATTTTGAAGTTAGGTGTAATGACTATCGATATTTTTAATTATTAGACTTTTTCATCACTCGGCATTTCAATGTTAGACATTTTAAGCTTATGTATAACAGTTTTCGATATTACGATACAATCGAAATTTAAATTTTCGATGTTTTGAACGTTGACATTTTACCCGTAGGTATTTTAATGTTCGACATTCAAATATGTACCCCAGCCGGGACCAACGGTTTAACGTGCTTTCCGTGGCACGGAGGGGTCTCGGTATGTAAATATGGTCACCCATCTACAGACCAACCGCGGCAAGCGTACTTTAACCTGATAGATCGACCTATGCGGCTGTTATTATTTAGCCACGGGCTACGTTAAGAACGACAATTTATTACCATACTTTTCGATCGCATTTTGTGATAAAACAAATGTGTCTTCATAAATTAACTGTGGTAAGAGAAACAGCCACATATTCGCTGAGAAAAATGTAAGTACTGCGAAAGGAAGTTCAGTTTAAACCGGTTATGATTAACGATTTGGCTTATTCATTTGTCTTTGTTTGTTGTTATCAAAAACAATCAAAAATAAGCTTGTGTTCCGGCGTCGTCGGTCGGAGACGGAAGCACGGCCAACGCGCAACTCGGTGATTAACGAGCGAACCTCGCCGACTTGAAAATGAACCCTATTACTTAACTAACTTAACGCCCATCCAAGAAAAGTAAGCTCCCTAATTGCTGACCTTTACCCGGCCAGCGAGAATTTAGCGCCTAATTATGAACAACAGTTATATCGCTATAGGGAGATGGATGCGGTACGTCAAACATTTTGTCTGCGCACTCATTTGGGGCAGGTAGACGACCTGGGATGCTTTCTATTTAATTTTCGGGTAAAGAGCTATAAACCAGGTCCAGAGAGCAGTTTATAAAGTTCATAATTAGAGCTCATTAGGTACCGTACTCCCTTATGGTTATTACGATAGCACCTATGGTAGTAGGTAACAAACCTATATAGCAACGAATTTGACTGGTAATACATATTACTGAATAAATACTGGTATTCAGCGTGTATATTCTGCTGCTCCGTTTACAATAGAAGCCGACCCCAGCAAAATTGGGAAAAGGCTAGGCAGATGATGATGTCTGCTGTCTGCTGACTCTACCTGTTCGACTAAAAACTGAAAATTCGACTAATAGAGATATTCGAGGGAACTTTAAAGTTAGCAAAATGACGCTGCGTTTACAGACATGATAAATATGATAATAAATGCAGATATTTGTGTATAAATGACCCACTTTGTATAATAATTAAGTTCGCAGATATTCGCGTAGAAACATGGGCGGCCCAGCTGGGGCCGACACAGATAATATCAGTCAATGCTTGCACGTGATTCATTACACCTGCATGAGCGGAGCCACTTCATAAAATAACTTTCAATGTATTTATTTGAGTATGAAAGCGGCGAGCTTCGGAAACACAATACCTTTATTACGCAAGATAAATCTTTGTTACAATCGGATTTGTTTAATATGAATATCGAACGAACAACAGCGCGGGGTGAGTCAGCGCCCAGTGTAACAGCAGTATTACTGCACTCAGCAGACTGAAGTTCCAACAAGCGATTACACACCACAATTTTGTTGTCAGCCACAATACAAAAGTCTCATTGTGAAACTTAATTGAGTGGGTCAAAGCAAAAATACATACGTAAGTGTACGTGTGTCAAGAAGACAAAAGCAGTTACCTTGTTTGGAACTGAACAATGAACCGAAGATCCTGGCTAAACATACCTATATTATCAGATTGTACACATGTACTCTTTCTTCTCTTTCCATTCAACTGTTTGTACCCGAATGTCTTTCATGTACCTACCTAATATATGTTAATAGATAAGCTTTCATAAAAGCCGTTCGTAAAATATGGAACATTTAGGTGAATGCCGCCTTTTATTAAGTAGGCTTTAAAGTTCCAGACCAGTTTAGGTCGTTCCAGATAAATACACAATTCACTATACAGTGTCTGTTTCTTTTATGTGGAGCAAAAAAAGCAAAAATATTGTTCCTGGTTCGGACAATGTAATAAAAACTGAGGTGCGGATCAAATAAAAGCAAATGTTATTTCGCGATGCACAGGTCGAGTGGATCGCGGGCCGGCCGATGCACCGCTCTTGGCTCCTTACCAAAATGTATCAAAGCTAGATTTATGTGGGGCTGCGACGAAGGCTGCGATGGTATCGGCGGGCCGCGGCGACCACGCTGCGCTCCCGCGGCGTGCCCGCTATATCTACGTGCCACGCTGCTATGCCGCGCGGCAAGCGGGTCTTACACAATACTTACTGAATATTCCTGAAGCCTGATGGTTCGGGAATATTTTGCGCAAGTTTTTGTGGAGTTATATTTGATATCATGCTTTAATGTTTCAACTGCTTCTCTGTTTCACTTTTAAAGGTTTATTGTTAAATTGTGTGGTACGTTTTCGAGCACAGCTACATCGTTCACCATTACATTGCTTTACCGGTTTTAGGGGCAACCGCCTCACATTAAACCAACCTTCAATTAACCGTTACACTGTGAGTAATAACATATTCCTTACTGCATTCAACTCCCTTTAATAATCTTAAAAATCTTTACATCTCTCTTTGGATTAATAAACTTCTTAACTGCTTATAAAAAACTTCATAAAGGCGGGTAATATAACTGCTGCTATCTGGTTTTATTGGCTCAGTAATCAAGGCTTGACGGTCCAAACAGTGTTAATAATCAATTTCTAACAACATAAAACGTGAACTATAGTAGGAATATATCAAAGTATAATATTAATACAGAATAACGTATTGTTACTATTATGTCGGAGCGTGAAATCATAAATTTCAAATATGAACGTCTTCACGCTCCTATGATCGAGAAAATAAATGGATGCACAATTTTTCGTGTTTCGTTGGGGCGTTAAATTATGCGTTTATCATTTAGGGATGTTTACAGTGCGGGGCGGCCGCGGGATCAAATTGAAACGACTGGAGCCGTGCCAGCCCGCCAGCCCGCCAGCCCGCCAGCCCGACACTACACGCGCGCCTTCAATTTTAGCGTTCGTAGGAACCTAGTATAGGCTAAATGTGACGCATGTTTTTCAGGTTCACTAATTTATGTTTTTTTTTGTCACTAGCAAAGAGTTTTGTATAACATTTGGAATTAAACGTGAATTAAACAATGCATTTTCTTGTGAGAAATAATTGTATAGTTTATTTTAAAGATGTATAAATATTAACGTCATGAGTATAAAAACTAGTTGGTCCTTCAACAAGGCGTGAGAACAACTTAACAAACGAATTGCATCAAAGATAACTAGCGGTTGCAGACACGTGATACAGCTATTAATAACCATAAAACAAGCCAGACAATTGATGCCAATTATATAACTATTCAGTTCGGGATTCCAGACAATTCATCCTCAATAGACATGTGACATAAACACAATATAACACTTGGCGCCGCTAAGTACTTTCATTTGAACCGCATATCACTCCTCATGGGTTTAATGTCAGGAATTTTTATTCGTCCCTTTTTAGATACGAAAGGGGAACCGAACTCCGCTTTAATTGGCGAAAATAGAATGACTGAAATCTCAGTATCTTTAGTAGGTACCTAATTGGAGTTCTTGAACAAAATCCCTCGTATCAACCTTAGCAGATATTTCTCAGGTAACAAGATATCGTCAAGCCGCAGCCGTCTCTATCATTTCCGTCAGATTGCCCCTATCGTACCGCGAACAAGCAGCGAGACCCGATACGGAATGGCACATTGATACATGCTTACATACATACACAAACCAGTTCTCGGAATAAAGGACGGCGCAACAGAAATAACTCGGTGACCGTGCCTCGAACTTGTGTTGTCACATTTACTTACAGAGAAAAAAACTCAATGAATTACCATCCATTACAATATTTTAGTTTACATCGACACTGAAGTACATGTGTGGCTATTAGAGCTGTTCCTGTTGTGTTCAGAGGATTGTATTGGGCACGCGTCTATGATTCATATCGATATTTCATCACGGTCCAATAAAACACTCGATACTGCAATTGCAGCGGGCGCGGAGCACCCGTTCTGCTTGGCTCACTTACTCGTATTTGACTTTATTTGTGGCGTTTGTTTCTCGCGGCGCACCCGCGTGCGCGCTCCGTGCCCGCTCGTTGGAGCCCATCCAACAGTTTTACACAATCATTCCACTCAACTAAGCGTTCCCATAAACACAGCCCGGGGTATGAATTGCACAAAAAATTGGAAATAATTGCCAATTTATTGTTCGTGTTGCTTTTACGCAAATTTAATTCGTTGACGCGCGTAGTACGTAGTGCGCGTACACGCACCGCGAATACAGAATGCGTGTGTCGTGCGGCGAAACTGGGGGCCTAAAAAGGCCACATTGGAGAATCATAAAAGGAATTATAAAATGGCGAAGACAGTCCGTGTTTTTCGTTTTTTTCGGTGCACTACGTAGGTACAATCAAAGAGATTGGGATTGGATTTGGATTGGATTGATGGGTATTATAGCACAGACAAAAAAAATAACTGAAAAATGCTTCACCAATGTGATTTGATACGATTAACTTAACAGTTAACTTTCCATTCTGTTATCCTTTTATGATTCTGCCAAAGTGGCCTTTTTAGGCCCCCTGATGTCTATATTTGTGGCACCGAAACTCAGCCATTTAATTTAATTTTCATCCGCCGCCGACACTCCGGGAATTTGTAACATCACTTACTTAATTGAACGATAAATAAGTTAAAAGCCTATCCATTTGTTTTATTAATTGCATTCATATTTATCATCAAGATCTTTCGAATGATGACTCTATGTTTCTAATATAGAATTATTGTTTGGATTAAATCCAAATTTTCCTGTTTTATCGGGGTCAACTATGCTATTTAATTATAATTATTGTAACGACCAAACCATTGAGCAGTCCCAGCCTCTACATTTTAACATCCATTTTTAGTAACGTAAAATAAACGTACTTAAATAAATAAAAGTTCAACGACTTTAAATTACTATTCAGAAATAATGACGAGACTTTGTGTACACAATATTTATTGGCTATGAATAATTAGGTGTAGAGTATCGAATAAAAACAAATTGGTAATAAATATTCAGAGATAATAGATAAAAATAGTCGGTATCTCTGACTATTTTTTACCAATTTGTTGTTTGTAGGAAAGTGTCAATTTATCACTTGTTCCCAACGGTAAAGAAAGATGGGAAGAGACTGCTAAGAAACATGTTGAAACAAATGAGCCCGTCATCACCTATCTTATTTTACTGCATACATGATCCTCACCTTAGTTGCTTCATATCGCTCACGGGCCTAAATATTTAGTCCCGTTTTATCAAGCGTCAGGAGGACATACAAGCTCATACTTAAGGGGCCGGCGAACTACGCATGCTTATTCGTAGTTCATACAAACGTAATACCAAAATAATTTGTAATTCAAACATATTCTTAAGGTAGTGTGTATTTATTCCGATTGGATTACAGAATGTCTAGGTTCCCAAATATATATTTTGAAAGGATTCTGATATAAAGACGAGATATGAGGAATTTGAAATTTCTATAGAAACTTATTTTTCCCATAACTCGTCTTTAAATCAGTGTCCATTCAAAATATATATTTGGGAACCTAGATATTCTGTAATCCAATCGGAATAAATAGACACTACATTAAGAATATCTTTGATTTACAAATTATTTTGGTATTACGTTTGTATGAACTACGCATGCTCCACCGGTCCCTTAAGTTGAACGAGTACCTACGAGTATAATACCTCGGGAATGCCGATAAGTATCGCTACCTGACATGAGGTACAGGCGCTAAGGCGCGACGTGAACATTTCCAGAGCGCCAAGAGAATAAGAACAAAATAATATCACGTTTTTTTTTCTCTCACAAATATACATACAATGAAAGCTAAGACATTTACTTTTATTTTGTTTCTCATGGAAACTGTTTCAACATTTAACTCTCATAATAATATATTCTTATAAATCCAGTTTCGAATTTAACGTTTTTTTGATATCTAGTTGTAAAAGACCCTACATTTGACTACATACCAAGTCCACCAACCATCGAACAACCGAAGTGTAGGAACCAAACCATAACGCGTCGATAAGCAACCTCAGCTTACCATAGAACACGAACACTACTTACATGTAAAGCGATTTAGATAAGTCCCGACTCAGCCATTGAGAATGTTAGTATTGACAGTAACAGATAGTGTCTATTGAATATCTTAGTAATAAAAGCGTTCCTGTTGGTGCGGTGTTGGGTCCGGATTGAGGGGAGTTCTCGACGTCGACCGAAGCTCTCGGAGTCGGTACTGTCCCTCGAATACCGGTAAAGTGTCATGTTACCAACCTTATCGGTTAGACAGCGGACCAATATTTGAATACCACACTCAATACTCACCCGTCCTAGTAAATAAACGCTATCGCTTCCATTAGGGTCAATATAGTGAAAGTAAATATATTCGGATTGTAATTTGTAACGTTGATAAACATCTTTGTGACAATGTAAGAGAATCGATATGGTTTTTATTCCGGTATGTTGATACCCAATTACAAGCGGTTTTATGGCACGTAGGCTTTTTAGATTAACTCAATTTGGTTTCGGTATCAAAATCGATAGATAAGTACCATCTATTATTGTGACATCATATTTTTATAGAAATAATTAAAAGTTACGATAAAAGAGATTAGGTGTTTAAAGTTAACCTAAATAGATCTTTGCTAGTTGTTATCTGCGGAACTAGCGCTATGGGCTAGCAGTATGTAGCATGATCTTAGGGTGCCTTGGAATTGGGCTGTGGCCCACACTTGGCGTTGTGCCTACAATCGTGTCAGAAATATAATATAGCACAAAACTTACAATTCAGTCAGGTAAGATAAGAAGCAAATTTTTTAGGTAGGTAATTGACAATAGCACATCGTGGCAACAAATAAGGTTCAACATAGCGATGCGTTTGATAGTCGAATCGAATGACCACAAAAATGAAATAAAAAAATTGTCAGTGAAATAATTTTAGGTATTTCTTTACTTGATTGAATTCCCTTTATTATCATTACATAAAATTTGATAGTTTACGCTCAAGTTTTGAGAAGTATACGACGAAAAATATTTTTTGAGCTGTGATTTACTCGATATCCGTAGTTTTACTATTACTTAATCATGATACAATTTTTGTAATATTTTTGATTGAGGCTTTTCTTTAAATATTTGACAATACACTCCATTTTTTTACTAGCTTGTACTAAGTACCAATACGCTTAACTGTGCGACAAAAAACTGAGCGCGGTGTCCTATACGTTTTGGCAGCGCCTTAACGAGAAGCTCTACAGTTGGTCCCTTTTTTAGCGTTCGCATGGCGTCTACGATACGTCTACGAACCGCTACGGCGAGCCTACGTCGCGCTACGAAGCGCCTACGACGTACTACGCCACGTCTGACATGCCTCTACGTCGCGTCGGCGCCGTGCCTACACTGAACCTACACCGCGCCTACGATGCGTCTACGCAGCACTGACGGTGCGTCTAGAAAGCGCCAAGACTTATGAATCAGCAATCTTGTGAGAGTTCATTACATAAGAACATTGATTATTGAAAGCAATGTTACGTAGCAGTGTTTGGCTGGACGCTGCTTGATCCCTAAGTCGGCATCCACGGAGCGCGTACGGAGCGGCACGGAGCGACCTTAACGTAGGTGTCGACTGAATACATATTCTAAGCCGGGGATCATATAGCACTAAAAGCTTATACATAATTCCATTAGATATAATACTAAAACCGCCTTTAACGTCTAAATAAAGCATAAAATTGGTATTGTCACTTTATCGGCCCCAAGATGGCAATCTGTCCGTCCGCCGTCCGTCAAGTTTTACTCCTCGCGCGGGAAACGCCACCTGCCCACCGCCTCCATACAATTTAGATGAGTTCTAAAACTTTAAATACGACGTATTATCGTATAACTCCGATGTGATGGCATTATAGCACTGTATTTAAACAACCATTGTAGAAGAGTCGGGCATTTTTATTGGATAATAAGCATTGTTCGTTTAGGTCCACTTACTTCGCTTTATAAATAAATATAAACTCACTAGGTAGGTGTGGGTAGGTCGCGCTCGGATTGACTCACGTCGATCCGGTTTTTATGACAGATTGTCAATTCTGTCGTATATTGCTTCCGGGATCGGAAGCTGGCAAAAACGCGCGACGACGACGATCTTTTTTCGTTCGACTCAGAAAAAATCTCAGCCACGTGACGGTATGTATTAAATACCAAGCTTCACTTAGAAATAAGTGATGAATCCTTAACTCAGCAGTAAAATATAACATCAAAATACAATCAGTACTCATTTTCGAGATCACCTTGGGCGAAAGCTACTTGACCTAGTGACGACCTAAATCGGGATCCCTTCTTTTCGCATAATGTTCTTTTTCCTAAAAAATACTTTGGCATCACTATTTAGATATAATTTGTTTTGCCATAATAATACTTTGCCATTTTTTTTGGCATACAGTTTATGTTGGCATAATAATCATGAAGCCTAATTTGTTTTGGCATAAATTGAATTCGCATAACACTAAACTAAAGTACCTACTCAAAATTAAAATTAAAGTATTGTCGTAAAAATTCAATATGTTGCATCCTACGTCGCCTAGTAGCAACTAGGCGACGTAGGATGCAAGAGCGAGCGAAGGCCACCCCGAGGTTCGGTTTGGTTAGGTTCCTTTAAACCCTGCAGACAGAAATAGGAGCCCCGTGCAGCGGGGCTCCGTCGACCTGACGTCGTTAGAAATAAAACATGCAGCATGCTAAATTTATGCTTTAGAATGTTCTGCTTAATCATTATTATGATTAGAGAAATTATGCGTAAGCTATTATGCGTAAATAATGTTATGCGAAAATATAATTAGGAGATATATTAGGTTACAAGATATATTAGGTCTTAAAATTTTATGCAAATGGATAGGCAACCCCTAAATCTCTTAATCTAAAGCTTTCGAGCTTATCATACACCTGAAGTAATAAGTATCAAAAGGATTTGATAAATAAGTTTTCAAATTCAAAGCCATTTCTACTCGTTTTCTACTAAATGCTACTTCTACTGCAATTTACACGGACATACTAATCTTCCCTTTTAAATGCACAAAAGCGAACGGGACCAGAATGTACTCTTATTTTATACGGGCAGCCATAAATCCTAAAAAGCTATAGATTATCCATACAGGCGGAGTGCACCTGTTCTCAGTGCACTTTATATACGAAGCTATGTGGCAGATTAGGAAAAATACTATTAAAAGAATAGTGATAAAGTGTCTTTTGTATTCTGATTTAGAAACAAAGATAAACATGGGCGTATAATATGTAAGGAAGCAGAAGACGCAAATAGTAGCTACAAAATATTACGCTAGGAAAATGTACCTGAATAGAGTTTTCAGTTTAGGAAATATATTTGGTTCTTAATGCTCCTTCTTACATAATGTTGTAGATATCGTTCTTTATCTGTATAGTGAATCTCTGTAGATTACCGCTTAGCAACAAACTCAAAAGCTTATTCATCTGACTCATAAATAAAAGGAAAACCGCTACAAAAAAATCCAATGAATAGCAATTTCAAATTAGAATTGTATACCTACGATAACATACATACCTTGAACAGCGCCGTCAGTCAATCTGAGACAGGTCTGTCAGTTCGATTTACACAAGCCCGACTTGCCAGCGACGCTACACGCCCAATAAACCTCGCTTAACACTGCAAGGAAATCCCTACACGACTCCGTACGATATTGGCAAGACTTTACTTGGAACATTACAGATATACGATAGTATAAAGATAACAAAGCTATAATGTACACTACTATACGACTTTCACGAACGGTTTTAAAGTGTCCTGTTTATTCTAACCTGTGTTTACCAGCTTTATCGTTGAAGAGGTATTTTTAGAACCTAAAGAATTTTCGGAAAATTGTTTCTAATGGCATTAAGAGCGTTTAAGTCGTACAAATAAAAAAAAAATAAAAAAAATACAAATACAAATAAAAAATACAAATCAAGCCCTTGTTTTTCGAAATGAATGAACCGATTTTAATGAAACTTCGTACACATAAGCAGGATACAAAGGTCTAAATTTTCGAATAATAGTGTTACAGCCAAATTAGACCAATTTTAAATGTTCCATATAAACAGAGATTTCCAGTTATCTTTTTTAAATAGGACATTTTGAAAATGTTCTTTTCTCTTGTTTCATTAAAATCGGTTCCTACATTTCGAAAAACAAGGGCTTGAAAGTTTGTATGAAATGGCATACGTCGTAAACGCTCTTAAATGCTAACTAAATTCGCTACCGATAGCGTCCAAAATAGAATCTTACTCTTAAAACGTAAATTCGAAACGCTTTCTTTATCATAATGCTACGAAAAAGTAAGCTCCTTCGGAAACTAGTAATGGGCATAGACAATATAAGAAAATGAAAATATGCCAAAAAAAAAAACAGGTCAGTAGCCGAGTCACACACAGGCAAGTAGCTGATCAATAGAAAATCGGAAAAGTACCGAACCCCGAAAGGAAAATGTTACAGAAATCCACATCATGTACAGAAGAATTAATTACAAGAAAGACGTTAATATACATTGTACTGGTTAGGTAAATGAATGTTCGCCTAAATGCATAGTATAGAATGTCCTATAAAAAACTTCTTACTATAAAATAGAACAAGTTTTAAAATAAACACCGATTAATATCGCCTTTTCATGAAACACGATAAATCCTAGGTATAACCGTGTTGCCTAGATAACTTAATTAGAGTGATTTTAACGCCCGGCGGCGACGTGATCATTACAGGTTTGCTGGAAAGCGGCAGGTTTTCAATTCCACGCAATTGTCGGCGGTTTTAAGAGGAAATGTTGGAACTGGGTTAGCAATAGTAGCCTAGATTGTGGTGCTTATTACTTCAATACTTACTTACAGTCATCAGCGTAGATTTTACTGAACGTAGGGTTATGTAATGTAATGTGTTTATTAGGTAGGTATCCCAAATCATCGAACCAATTCAAGTTTTTAGGAAAATGTCTAAATTGGAAAATGTAAAACTCATTTTCTACCAGATGATGTGTCTGTTTTGTTATAGGTACCTTGTACAACTGCGTACTGGGTAATTGCGTATAACGCTAAAGCCGGGGATACACAGGCCAGTAAATCGGGAAAGTAGCTGGCATGAAAGTTACTGGCATGTACGAGTAACTGGCACACTACGGATACATTTGCAAGTAATACTGGCACGCAAGTTGTGCATTTGCATGCCAGTATTACTATCGCGTTGCACAAAAGTATGCTTTGGCAACCCCCGCGTCCCCTCCCTCAACGGGCATGCAAGTAAATCAAATGTTGTGCTAGCTACTTGTATGCCAGTTACAGGCATGCCAGTTAGCGTATACACCTGCTGGGCTAGCATGGGCTGGGGATAAAACTTTTCTCCACCGGTTATTTCCACTGACAAGGGATAAAATTATTTTATCCACCTGCCAAAGCACGGCAACAGGGGGAAAGAGAATTATATCACTTTTTGACATTAGACGTGGATACTCACCCCCCGTCTATAGCATGGCGACTAGTGGAAGAGAAAAATTACAGATATTTTGACATAACAAAGGGAGAAATTTGTCCTCGTCTTTAGATTGTGGGTTTAAGTATATCTCTTGGAGAAAATATAATTAATTGTACTATAAAAATGTCTCGTGCTTACTGCCACAGTGAATAGTTTATCCACCCATGTCGCCATGCTCGGAGGGTGGACAAAATTGACAGAGGAGAATAGTATTTTCTCCTCTCCCCGTGGATAAAATGTCTCCGGCCATGCTAGCCATGCTGGTTTGTCCACCGTGAATAGTTTATCCACCCATGTCGCCGTGCTCAGAGGTTGGACAAAATCGACAGAGGGGAATAGTATTTTCTCCTCTCCCCGTGGATAAAATGTCTCCGGCCATGCTAGCCCTGCAGACAGTAACTGGCATGCTAGTGTGCAAGCTAAGGGCATGTGTATCCCCAGCTTTACAGTAAGAATGGCTTTCATTTTGACAGTTCAACAACATTCATTGCGTAAATAACGCAATTAACGTTATTGAGATGACGAATTTTTAAAACATTAGAAGCAATGGATTAGCAATATCCTTAAAAATTATTCAGATTGAGCTTAATAGTTTCAAATCAAATCATTTATTTTTGCCAACATGGGTAGGGGTATAGATGTTACACAATGTTTGTATAGTGTTCTCCATGCTCTGCCTTCACATAGGCTTGCAAAATTTACACATACATTATCTACTTTCAAAATAATATTACAAAATTATCAAATTGGAAAATCATTTTATCCGTATTTTCAATGTCAAGGAGTATTTAGTCAATATGTAATTAAATAAATGTCAGAGTAAATAGTGAATAAATAAAGTCCTAGTATAAATAACTGTTAAATGTAGGTACATATATCTGAATATTAATAATTTATATTCAGATATACCTACATTTAACAGTTCAAAAGGCAATCCTTATGGCCAATAATTATTATTGGCCATAAGGATTCCCTTTTAGATATTCCTTCACACTGTAATACACTTTATCAGTTAGAAATTCCTTTAGCTTCCTCTTAAATATGTGCGAGTTGTCAATGTCTGTAATACAACATGGCAATTTGTTATAAATCTTTAGATGTCATGCAATATACACTGGAGTCCATTAAATGAGTTTTGCAGGGTACAGTCTGAACTTTATTTCTATATCTAGCACTTCGGAATTTTTCATACGTATGCATATTAATTATTACTTTTGACAAAGACTGACATCTCGTAAATGAAGACGCTAGGTAAAGTAAGAATCTTAAGTTTTTTGAAGTATGTTTCAGTTTAGTTCAGTGTGTTACGCAATTAGATTGCATTTTAGCCTACCTTAGTATATTATATATTATATTATATAGTATATTATATAGAATGTTAGACGCCTTCGGAACCAAACAAATAATGGATTAACAATAAAAAAAATAAGCGGTGTACTTATATAAAAATAAACTCAAATATTATTCCTGGTATTGACAGCTACTTTGTATTCAGGCGTATTCTGGGTACCGCAAACACTTTACGGGTTCAAAGCTAAACCTCCACAGTTCCGGAATACATTAATCCTGATTTTTACTTAAAGTACTTGTTCGTCCGTTTTACGATAACATAACCAACAACTTCTGTTTATGACACAAAACAATCCAAAATATTTTGTTTTACAGTTTCGTTGGGAAGTGTAAAGGGATTTATATAGACGCAAGGCACTGTAAAGTAAAGGATGAAAAGTTAAATATCTGCAGTGTCCTGCGGGGTAACGGTACAGTAACACACTAACAGTAACAATGGCATTCGTTTTTTTTTTTTTTTTTACGTTGCGTTTCATTGCGTTTTTTACGTTGTTGTGCAGATATTTTTTTTCGAACGTATGAAGCATTGGATTACAATATCCTTCAAAATTATTCAGATTGCGATTAGTGTGTTAGGTACCTACGCAGTTAGAGTGCTGTTCATTCAAGAGAATTAATTTAATAAAGCATGAATGTATAGCATAATCAAAAACTTATTATATCTTTTTAAGTTATCCTACTAATATTATAAATGTAAGTTTGGATGTTTAGATGTTTGTTACTCAATCACGCAAAAACGACTGAACGGATTTGTTTGGCACACAGATAGTTTATTATAACTTGTATTAAAACATAGGATACTTTTTATCTCTGTAGTACTTAAGGATTTTTATAGGATTATTCCCGACCTCCACGCGGGCGAACCACGGGCAAAAGCTAGCATTAGATCTTTATAATAACAGGATTGCAGAGTAACATATCTATGGTTACTAGCTACGGTTGTATAACCTACACCAGTATTGGAACATTGAAGCTGAAAAAGCTTTTAGGTATCTAGACAGAAGCGATCGAATTATTCAGAAATCAGTATTAATAGAGAAGTATTTTCCTTCAATACCACAAACACTTAACCTAACCTCTACATGAAACTCATGTCACTTACAACCTGTGCTTACAACACAAACTGTCTGTCAGCAAGCAAACCGTGAGAACAAAACATCCAGATACGCTCCAAGCAGCGAGCATGATCCGCTATCCAAAGATAATTCGGTAAGCGATACCTGTGGGTGTCTCGAAGCGGTATAGCGGTACAGCGGTACGGCCGAATGCGGGCTAGTAAATAGGTTTATATTAAATAGCGATAACATCGCTCGCTGTCAGAACGATTGCTGGGCTCTCGGCGATGGGACCACACGCCAGGCGAGGGCAACCGACTAACGCGAACATTTATTGTTGTTGCCGCGCTCTGTTTAGCTAAAATCACCCTTTGAACGACGTGTAATGCTGCGTAAAGTAATTGTGGGTTACAGGTACCTGTTAATGCTTAAAAATAAAAGCAAACGGGCCAAAGTCTGGTGTAGGGAAACACAACAAAAATGCTACCACCTTTTAGTTCAGAGTCATGAAACGATATACGGAAGTCAAAGTAATTTGAAAGTTACAGTTTCACGTGAAGGTAGATGATTATCAAGCTACCGTGCCGTTTTGTATTGATCTAAAACTACATAGAGTCAATCATTTTAATAATTATCATCATCATGTTAGCTCATAGAGCTTTCAAACCACTTACTTTTTCCAAACATCATTACAAGTACTTCGAGCACACATTATTACTTAGCTTAGCTCGCTAACCAGAAACAAGGGAAAATTATACTACAAAATTGTGTAACAATACTTTAGCGTTCTAAATTCTAGCACCAGGTACTCTAAGCATGCGCTCCACGCTTAACTTTCCCGATAAACGATAAATTAAGTTAGGTGTCAGTGCGCAGTACATTTTACTTCTAACAAATTTCGCTACACTATCTTCATCGCTAACCACTACATAATAATCTTCGTAACATGTAAATTAAGCCATAAATAATAGAAAAAAAAACGGCGAGTTTAGACATGCGTGGCTGGCCTAATAGTTATGACCATTAAGATACATCCTATTGGAATGATGTATAACAGTATAACGTTATAATAAAAACTGTTGGGCATAGCTTATGCTTCGATTATGTTGGCTCGTTTATTACTTAATTTAGCCAAGAGTAGGGTTGCCAAATGTTAAGTGGTGAGCCAAATTAAAAAGGTCACGATGTCTCGTTTTTGATGTTTTGACTACGGTATTTTCTGGCGTTTCAGATCTTTTTACAATGTTTTTATTACAAAATTGCACGTTTTTAACCTTTTATTCAATCCTTTCTATTGAAAATAACATTTCCATTTAAAGTCCCCTCAATTTCCCTAACTAATCCCATAACTATTTCTCTAATTGTCCAAACGAACGATAAAAAAGCGTTTTATGTAAAAAACCAACAGAAGCACTTCTCCATTAACATCTTAAACAAAAACCCATGAAGACATCAGTGAGAAGTGAGCAGCCCTAGTCAAAAGGAGCGCGAGTCGATTACCTGCGCGGGCGCACGCAGGACCGGTTCGCATGATCCTCCGCCCCTCACCTTCGCTCCGCGGCCCCTGGCACCCATCTTGCATATTTTTTGCTCCACAATCCACATAAAGGCGCCCCTTCGTTAACTGTGAGAAGTAAGCCCCTTACAATAAGATACAACACATATTACAATACCTGCCCTTTGTAAAGATAAATGCTTAGACTTTGAGCCGCATTGTGATTTGTAAGACCTTATTCTCTATAAAATCTCGTTTCTAGAACTGAAATTTTAATCACGTAAATCTTCGGTCCGGCACAGAATACATACCTATGTACATAATAGTGCAAAGGTAACTTAAACATGAATTAAAATCATTAAGTCCGAATGTAATTAACGTTTCGTTTAAAAATATGTATTTATCCAACATACAACTTCTGATTATTATGATAATCGCTTGAACGGATTATAATTGGAAAATTATCTTAATCATTCTCAATGAATTCGAGTTTATTGCCAATTAACACTGTGGAGTTAAATTTATAATAATAATATACAGCTATTTAAATTATTCTCAACGTGATTACATTTTTTGCTGAGTTAATTATTGTATACCAGCTAAACTTAGTAACTAACTAGTCTATTCGACTTGGCTGATATGTTTTTCATTTGTCCGTTAAGGTACCTATATATTCTTTAATGATCTCCAAAGAAATAAATAGGAGGTAGTTAAGATAAATATCTTAGTGGCCAGTCCCACAGTACGTTACATTTTTTTTAAATACGTTGTGTGTAACGGCTTTCGAACCAATTTCATTTATCGCAGCCGTTTGCTTTTGCTACTCAAATTCTTGAACGAAATTGTACAATCCGTTGATTGCTCTTTGTGATTTCTGATAGATTCATTTTTTGTGGTTATAAAAATCATTTTTCTAAAACAGGAAAGTAGACGAAATCCTATTTATATGAGATCAACCATTTTAATATAGTGTTATAGCGTGTAATATAGCGTTCTTTACGTTGACGCGTCACTGAGGAATGCTTGCTCCATGCTAATGATACCAATAAGTCCTCTCAATGTCCGAAAAGAATTCGGAAACGACTGTGCCCGCATAAAATTAAATATTTACTGATCATGAAATAGCATTTACTTTGTGTATTTAAATTAACTTTGATTTGTATTGATTTAACTGAAATGACTGACACAGTTCCTCTGTTTAAACCAAACAAACTATCTTAAGACTTGCAACAATGTTGAATATTTAGGTACAATGTTGTATTCAAGCTTTGGTTAAATTGAAAATGTAGTTGGCTAGATAGATCACCTAGATAAGAGAGCTTACCTACATCAAAGGCTTTTTTTTTCTTAACAGATACAAAAAGTGAGAAAAATTGTGAAGAAAGGTGAAATAAGTACCGCAATAGCCAACCAAAGAATCGTCGTTTATATGAAATTTAGATAACAAATCCACTGCAATGTCCCTTCAAAGATAATTTGACTAAATTCTTCATTTTATTCTTATATATTCCAAGAATTTCGATAGATAAATAAACTGATATACATATAAAAAATCCAGCTGGATTTCCTTGGAATGGGTTTGTTTACAGTATTCGTATCTTTTTATTCATTTATGGTGTTTTTACGAGTGTCGGAAAGGGTAAATGTTCTATTTGAGTGTTGGTGTGTGCGTCCCGGTTGGTGCCGGCGCCGGCGGCCGAGCGGGCCCCCGGCGCATCGTCACCGCATAAGTTTGTGTGCGACTCTATGTACAGCACGATACAACTTTTATGTTACTGGCTCGCATTTACTGATGAGCTTATAGTTATTACCGATTATCTCTTCAATTCATTTGCGACATAAATTGTTGACTGCCAGCTAGTTGTTTACTTTATACTGTTAGTCGGATTATATCAAATGTCTTCATTCTAGTGGGACCCTGACGGCCCGCTAGCCTATAAATCCATCGTATTTAACATAATTATCTCCAGCATCCGCAAAAAGTTTGTGGTACTTATTAGGTAAGTTCTTGGTTTTTCATAATAAACACTGTGTTAGAAATGATTTAATGAGTTATTTTATGGTGCATACGCGACTCAAATACGTAATATCTAGTTACAACAGTTGGACAGTAATAGTCCAAACATCATAGGTAAATATTTAAAGTTGTAATGATGCCGTATCTGTCCGTCCTACATAATGCTGTGACTAATAGTCTCGGCCGATGAACTGCTTTGTGTCTAACTTACCTGTACAAAAACCAATTCGACTGCTTGCTACGGAAAGTTGGGAGTTGTGTGAGTATGACAGATGACTCACCTCTGTGGTGCCTCACGCGGTGATGTGACACGGGCCGGCAGCACGGCTGCTCCTGGTACGCTGTCCAGGAGTCCGCCAGCACGCACGCCAACACCGCACACAGCACCCCAGTTGTCCATTGTCCACCAGCACCCATTGTGCACGCCGCAGGCCACATCCAACCCGCACACATTGCTACACCTTACTCTCCCACTCCAACATTATCCCTCGCATCAGGCCATACAATGCACCTACGACTATCGTAATCCTCAAGTCAACTGACGATTCCGGAAAACTTTAACAATGTTTGTCTGTTTACATTACGCGCACCTAAACCGAAATCGGAGAGATTATGCTTCCGTTCAGATCATTCGAGTTGAACGGACTTCTGTGATTAATCACCGCAGTCGTGCCGCGAGCCTGTTATCTCATATCGAGTTATAATCTGTTCGTGAGGGTTTACTTCGTTCGGTTCGCTTGATTTATTAGTTGGTAAAGAAGTACGCCACGATCGTGGTAACGCAGCGTCGTCGGCGGGCGACAGGCGTGACGTGCGCCACCGGCATCGCAGCGACGAGAACTGAAAATGTTTCGCGCGGCGACACGGACCGGCGACCGGCCCGGCGGGAACCGGCACGCGAGACAACAGCCGAGCCGAGGCTTGCCGCCGCCTCTGCCGGCCCCGGCTTCCACCGCGAGCGACAAGGACGGCACTATCACGGAACACTAGACCCGCGAAAGCTCCAAACGAATGAAAAAGCCCGCTCCACTCGTTTAAGGAAAAGTTGTAAGTTAAAAAGTTTTGATAATTTCGCCGATCCGGAGCCGCTTGAATTCTTGCGGGGGAGATTTGACTGCGTATTGACCCTCAGTGTCGTTACGAACATATTGTAACGGAGGGATGACCCCAAAATTTACCTAATTTATGTTTTTGTTAGGATACGCACGAAGAACTTTTATGTCTGTAGGCACGCGAAAGGAAGTCGGCAGTTTATTTTTTGTATGTTTATTAATAAGTAGCCTAGTGGAGCGTATGAGTCACGACGTCGTGTAGCATAAATAATAGAGAACGGTAAACAAGTCATCACGAAATCTTCAGAGATTCGAAACTCGCATTATTTATATAATTAGCCAGTTATTTATGTTCAACTGCAGGCAGATAAAGTTTAAATCTTATCCTAATAGATCATTCAAATTAATTGTTCACTACAACTCCATTCGAAACCCTAGTACGTTGTAAATCATGAATATTAAGTTTTTTAAAAGACAAACCATAAGATAAACAATATAATTTAAGACCAAAACATCTGTACGCAAAATACGCGCATTGAGATGGAGTTGCGGACACCAGCCCGTATTACCTAAGACCTAAATATTCAAAAAATAATTATTTCAATATGTGTATGAATAGCACAACCTACCATAAATCCAAGCGCACACTTAGTAATAAGTTGTCAGACAACTTAATAAATAACTTTTTATCGAGTGTAACTTTGAGCTGACCGTGATTTAGAATGGTAGGGTTAGCTTTATCAATTACTCAGGCTCTCTGCGGAGGCTGTGAGCCCTCCGCTCGCCTGAGAGTGCCGTCCGACTCGCCTTTAATTAATCTTAAATAACTTAATTATACCAGAAACCCTTAAACATGACTCGATTAATGTTTTATTAGTCTCAGCAAACTACTGCGCCCACCGACCACGCATTATTTTCCACTTAAACCTCACAAAGCCCAGAGGCCCGCCAATATAAAAGTAACTTATGCAAAAGTAAGAACATTTGGGATTCAGCGGGTACATTCATAAGATGAACGGAGATATCTTAAACGTCGCGGCCCCATTTTCATCAGTTCTTCAAGTTTTTCAATAAAAACTTTCGAAGTCGTCCGATTTACATACGGTATGGATTCATTTATTTTCCAAAAAGATTCTTCGCGTAAAAGTGGAGAAGGTTTTCGGTATCCATTAGACGAGAAAGGTCGCACTCGAGTCGCTCCCACCAAGTGCCCCACACCGGCCCATCGGCCACTCCAATTACAATATTTTAAATGCCATTTTTGTTAAAACCTTTAGCTCCCTCCTCAACGCCCTCCTTCCTGATTCAATAGTTCCAATTTTATAAATTAAGTTATCGCCTACCTGGCACAAATTGGAGTATGTTAAAATCTCGTCACGATTGCTATTTGCTTACTTTCATACTGATTTACTGTCTTTTATTTTTCTAAAGAACTTTCTTAATAACACTACAAACTTAAAAACTTTTAGATTTTAACTCTGTGAAGTTAATAAATTGTAGTATTTTTTTCTAATTATCAAAAACTCGGTATGTATTTTTTTTTTCTCATATAAATAAATTGAGAACCTGAAAAAAGTTCAATCCTACCATTTGCAAATTAAGACTAAAACATGTTAGATATTATAGATACTGCATTCAAAATTGAAATTGTAATAATTATATAATAAACGAGCGCTGAACCTGAAAATCTGAGCCACGGCCTCAATACCATCGCCCGCTTTCGAAAGAGGTTGCGAATAATAATAGTTTTTGTATGCTAAACTGTCACCATAAATAGTAACTATCGACAGTATACTGGCGATAGTGAACACAACTTACAAGTCGTTGTCCTTACGCGTTCGTTATTTTGTCACGTCTACGTACAACATAATACGAACATAAAGCAAAATAACACGCGTATATCGTAAAATGGGCTGTATAAACTGTGTATAAAGTTGTACTGCGAGTTTAATACATTCAATTTGTTTTCAGCGGTGGTTTGAACGCCAATACCGACATAATTGTGCAACCATAAACAATGGAACAATGATCACTGCTGCCGGTTGCATACGCTCCTGTTAGATATACGATGTTGTTAAATAGCGCACATTATCCACTACTGTATGCACTGGTTCAGCTTTATCTGGGACTAAAGGTTACTCTGTACTACAAATACTGATATTTATTCTGTAGTGGAGTCATAATAATTGTGAAAAGTTGAATGTACGGATTCAGTTAACGCTATAAAAGGAAACAGCTAGGGCCGACAGCCGACTAGAGTTCAAGCTCAATAGATCGTAAACGTACTTACCATGATGAAAGTATGCACATTATCTTTTGACATATCTTGCCACAAAAAGCCGGAAAAAAGCCAAGTAAGCAGTTTTTACTGATAGCCAACATTTGTCTTAAGATACGTGACTATTTATTGTGCAGAGATTAATCATTCACAAACTGCAAACGGTCTCATCACGAGGCAGCTGCGAAGAGGCGTGCCTTCGGTTCTGGCCGAGCCAGCAGGGATCGAGGGGAGTCGGGGGGCGGGACATAATTGATGAAAGTCGACGCAAGACCTCGCTGCGGTTAATCTCCACCCAGTCACCTTCGACAGGACAAACTTTATATACTCCCAAGGCGACGCAGAGGTCACCGTTTAATTTTTTCTCGGAATGAGAAAAAGTATTAACAGTTTTTATTAGGTACCATTCAGGCAGCAACTTTCTTATGTGGGTAAACCTGTATCTACTATGCGAAGATAAAAAAAAACAAAGCCGAAATTGCAGAGTTATTTTCAAAACAAATAGCGTAGAGTCATCTCAACACCTCTCTCCCTTGAATTTGTATATATATAGTATGTATATATATTATAGTAAATTGTATGTATGTGTATATAACCTATTTATGTATTTGTGTACCTAGTTTTAATATTTTGTTTTTTTTTATCATTGTTCCTCTCAACCAAAGCACCTGCCATCCATTCTCTTCACCACCCTTGGTTGACTGGTAGAGAATGCCTAAGGCATTAAGTCCGCCTTTGTACCTTTTTGTGCGAAAAGTTTAAATAAATAAATAAAGCTGTAGTTAGGCATTGGGCCTATCCGAAAACCTTGGTATATAGCTTGCAGTAAAACAAAACGCAGCTGTATCTAATCTCTATTACTGACTAGCAATACTATTACTGTATCCAAGAGGACGAAGAGGACAAAGACTGTCATGTATCTGCTTAGAATGGAAGAACCGTAAAGTGAGCATTCATTAAGTACTTCAGAAGCTCATTACTGCACCGAACGTTCGCTATTCAGTCGCATACGCTAAACAATCGCGCCGACAATCCGTCATCATTTAACGGTCTATTGTGTTCTTGCATTCCCAATTATAATTAAAATCATTTTTGCACCACAATGCCAATTAAAACGCTATTGAAAAACTAGGTACCATGTCCATATACAAAACAAAGGCATGCTTAGGTGCTCATTTTCTAAATTATGTATGCTTTTATATAAGATAATTAAAACAAATGAGATTGGATAACAAAGGCTTAGCGTTGGCCTGCTTGCACAAGAATAAAAGATAATTTTTAGAATAACGCTATAGAGGTGCGTCGGAGTTGCAGTTAACGATATTTACATGACTAATGGGCAACAATTTTACATAAAAGTGCAAAAGCGAGTGAACTTAGGCACACCACACCAGTGAAGTGGTCCAATTTGCATGTTTTATGCAAGCGGCGAGTGATGCCGCCGCGGACACTGCACGCGCATACAGGCTCTTTGAAATTTTTATATGCTATTCCCACAAATCGGACGTCGCTGCATTTTATGAGGAAGCGCACTCTGTAACCGTGTTGTCTAGTTTTATAGCGTTCTTTACTGTTGTTTTACAATAAATATGTAGAAAAGCACTGATTGTGGAATCCACAGGGAACTTTACAAAGTTTGCTATTTTATTTCGTCATTAATTCATTACATTTTAAACAGCAACGAACCTACATATTCTTAAATGTTCTGCACGACATGCCCACATAACAGGACAATAATATCGATATAAGTATTATCTCTTCAAAACCGAAATCCGTTCATTCTTATTAGATTCTCTACCAACTAAATATCATCGGATGTCACAGCACGTATTGTAATTCCCGGTATTTTGTTTTATATTTACCCGTGTCGGTAATCGAGAGCCATGCACGGTTGGAACAACCAACTTTTACAGAGAAACCATCGCATGAATGCAGCACTAGCTAAATTGCATTGTTCGTTTTATTGCAAGTGCGGATGGCGTAGCTCTCGCCAGAATTATTTACTATGTAACAGCACATGCACTTTATTCCATCCGTCGATTTTAGTATTGAAATCTTTCGTTTTATTTGTGTTAAATTCGCTTTTAGTATTTACATACTCCACAGTACGAGAGACTATTCGCAGTTAAACTTCGTAAACAAGCATGAAAATAAGCCTTTTGAATACAGTGTTTTTACAAAACGATACAATGCCATGAAGATACTTTTAATAATACCTTCACGGAGCTGCAAGTAATTTATGTAGGTCCGAAGTATGTCGAACAATTTCCAAGGTGGGTCCCGCATTATGTTATATGTAAGAAGACGGTAGCTGTTCCACCCACATTAATGAACTAATGTAACTAAGTAACCGTGGCTTCTCATTAATAATTGAATCACGCAAGGGTTCATTTCAGACGGGATACTTAATGAGACAGATACGCAACTAACTTCATGACATCCTCGCGTTATGGCCTACAAGATGATGTACTGGACTAGGTCATGACACACATGTATACGTTAGTTTACAAGCGTAGGTACGCATAACTTGTACACAAATTGGGTCTGACATTAATTTATTAGTCTACATTAAATTAACTACATTAAATTTATTAGTCTACATTGAATTAAATCCTTAGACCTTCATCTTGAATACCTTCATCTTGAATTCGCTACAAGGTCCGTTTTTCTTTCCGTAAACAATAAAAAAGATTCGTCCGTCTCGCTAAATATTTAGGTCGAAAATGTTAGACTTTTTCTAGACAGCAATTTACTTTGGCGCCTCTGCTGGAATGGAGTCCTGAAAAAAGCTTAACTTTGACCGACATTCCGTTGTCGGTCAAGGTTAAGGGGCTTGGAAGAGACAGCTCTTGTCTTGAGTTAAAATCTACACTCAAGATTAAATTACTTTTTCAAGCTTTAATTTGATTTATTATTCTTTTATCACGAAGGATTTATATTAAAACGAGCTCAACAGCAGTAGCTCAATAGAGGGATCTCCTTAATTATTATAGGCTTAGCCGTATTTGGGTCCAATAGATATTTATAAGATGTCATTGTCAGAGTTACTCAAAATGGAGAAATAAACCATCCACGCGAAGACCGACATCCGCGCGGACGGAGTCGCGGGCGGAAGCTAGTATTAAAATAAAGCTGCTTGAGACCTCGACACGTGCCGCTCTTTGTGATAGCCGGAAGAGAGATGCAATTTGTATTATACCCATGTGTTAGTATAGGTTGTGATTATAATGATTGACCTTTCTTTAAGACTTTCGGTTGTTTCTTACTATATATATATTATTGGTATATTTAGATATTACTGTATCATATTCAGCACTTTTATCAAAGGGCTGACACAAAAAACAGTAATCTAGTACTAAAGCCGTTATTTGGGATTAACCGAAATCGGTATTCTTTTATCTACAAGAGAATGGAAGCTTTTCGCTAAAATCGAATTTCTTTTGTGCACTATTTAGGGACAATGGTGCACCGATTGCAGTCCAGTTTTAGGTATTTTATTTTCGACCATTACGCCATTGCGAACGAAATGATTGTATCAATAGAATGCGAATGCGACGAAAACGTTGATACATTGTGCGCTGTGTGACCTCAATTTTCCGGACAAAAGCGTTGGTTAGCCGATACCAACTCTGCAACTAAAGATTGTAGAGTTTTCAAGAATTCACAAACTTATGAAGAGCATCAAAACTAAGATTTAAAACTCCGATACACTGCGAGAGGAAATTAAACTAACTTTTACACGAGTCGACTAAATATTTTATAACTTCAAATTAAACTTTTAATAGAATGAAAAAGATGTTGTAGCTTATTTATTTGGAACTAGCTGCGCCCCGCGGTTTCACCCGCGTAAATGTCTATCCCGTGGGAATATCGGGATGAAAAGTAGCCTATATGTTAATCCAGGGTGTCAGCTGCCTCCATACAAAACTTTATCCAAATTGGTCCAGCTGTTTGAGCGTGAAAAAGTAACAAACATATAAACACACACACACACACAACACTCACAAACTTCCGCCTTTATAATATTAGTGTGATAAACAAAAAAACAATTGAGATAGAAAATTATATAATACCTACTGAAAAATATAAAGTGAATACTTATTCAGATATTTAATTCTAGGACATGTGTATGAGTACCTATAAACTCCTGGCGAAGTCCATCGAATGTTACGTGTGTTCGGATTTTTGGTCGTTTTGCAAGAGGTGGCAAGCACACCGCTATGCAAAGAAGCAATTTCCTTTGTGTCACTTGCTACCCGCGCTGCGAACTGCACGTGTTGTCACGTGCCAGTGTCAATACACATGCTGCATTATATCTATATTTGTACTACACTCACTGTTCTTTGCAATCTTAAAGCGGTTAATCGGAAGATAAACATAAGTGTTTCATATCTGCGTCAGTTGGGCTAGTGTGCGACTTTCTTATTTTATTTAACAATCCTGCTAATGTGTCCTTAATTCAGCTTGTAAGCATTTTCTTCAGGTATTTTCTACCATCAGCCAGACCTAGACTCATCTTCACGTCATAATTTTAATCTATTTCGAGTTTCTTGAAAGAATCTTCCATGCCTGGAAAGAAGGAACACAAAGTTTTGGGACCGCCCGGCCTCTTTGATTCGTCAACTCTTTTCTGAGCTTCTTCGTCGAAGAACTTGTGGTTGGCTTTTAGTTTCTTGCACATTTCATCTGGAATAATCAGACTACAGTTACCTACTTACATTCACTTTTTAAAACTTACTGTTCAAGAATTACAAAATATTTGATTTATTTTATACCTTTCAGATATTTTTTATCATGTTTGAACAGATCTTCTGTGGATATGTACTCTTCTAAAGTATGGGAGTCTGATTGGTGAACCTTCAATATATTGAGTAGATCTTCTTTCATGAACGGTTTCACCATAGAAAGTAATTTGTCAACGAATGTTGGAGCATTGATGAAGTGGAATTCTTTGAGACATACAAACATAGCTTCCTGAAAACGAACAGAATTAGTTTATAAGTTTCTAAGTAAAAAGAGAAATTCTATGCTTCCTTTTAACAACTTTAACTTAGTAATAAAGTTACTGTTTTTGCTAAAGATTAACTGGCAGTAAATCTGTTGCAGGCATTTCGAAATTAATATAAGTTTCTGGAATCATAACAACAAAAACAATTATGAAAAGATTGTGGATATAGAGGTACGTCAAAAGTAGGTCAGCATCTTTGTCTTAGACAATGGAAAAGAATACTGGACCATTATAATGGCAACACACTTAATGAGATAAACCTGGAAGTTTCCGAGTTCACCTTCGTATTTAGATCGCAAAAAAAATTATATTATATATAATTTTCTTGCGATCTAAATACGAAGGTTATTATAGTATATATAAGAACTTACTTGCAAGAAATAGAAGAACTGTTGTGCGACAGTCAGGTTGACTCTCGATATATGGCCAAGTGACACTCTGTCCAGGTTCACAATGATAGCTACCCCTGGTACTGTGCCCTGCTCGTATTGCCACAAATCCATAACCATTAAAAAAGCTCTGAAATTAAAAAGGAATTGGGAAATGGTTATAAGATTTTTTTTTAATATACTGTATTATTCTTTTTAATTTAAACAAAATAATCTTACTTAATAACATCGCTATAGACAAACTTATTCGGATCTGCGTCCAAAAGTTCACAATAAATTGGTCTGTAACCCTGTTTCGTTAGAGTCGGGAGTGGAAAGATTAACCTGTAAAAAGCCAAAAACGTCTTGTAAGTATAAGAGAAGTAAGAGATACGAGAATATCTTCGTATGACAACAAAGTTTATTTCCTAATATAATATTAATTGAATACTAAAGCAGTTGTTAACTTCTCATAATAACATTGTAATCAGCAATACAGTGCCGCTAAGCAATCTAAATTCACCAATTCAATGTATATCAAGACACACATACCAAGTCTGAAATGCCAATTCCAGACAATCATCAACTTTTCTACTCTGATAGAACGGGAACAATGTTTTTAGAGTGTAATTGACATCAATGACCCGCTTGGTTAAATCGGCGTCGCATGCACAACTATGATATGCTAATATCACGTCCAATTCTGAAAATTATACCTAAGTATTAGCCGTATTTATTGTTATATTCCGGGAAATCTAAACTATTATACGTTAATTGATATGTTTATGCCGTTATTAGATCATGCTGTTAGGCTAAGCTGGGTCAAAACCATTTCAAACAATTGCATCGTTGAAACAAAGTAGGTTAGCTTGGTTTTATAAAGCTGTACAATTTATTGTAAATGAAAAATAATTATGAAATCCTTACCAGTGATATATTTGTGAGGAAGATGCGTCTGCTCACTCAGCCACGCCATCAAACTTTTAATGTTTTCTTGTTTCACATTTAACTTTTCATATTCCTTTTCAACAGACATACCAGAAACCACTGCCATTTTCACTAGGTAACACTTACAGTTTTAATGTTTAAAAAATAATATTCTTTGTGTTTCTACAGGAGCGTATGTGTGCGTTAGTCGCGTGAGATGGCTATCAGCTAATGGCTCATAAATGGGACCAATAGCAAGTCTCCTTGTTGTGCTCTTAAAACGTCAATATGCCTATTGACACAGTGCAAGGCCATTCGTCGCTTATGAATATGTTCATTCTGTGCGCTCTAGATTTTTTTGCGTAATAAATTGGAAAGAAATGATGGTTTTTATTGTTTGGTTGCTATTTTAATTTTTTTTCTAAAAAAAAATGCGTTGAAGTATGAATTATCATTGTTTGGTTTATGTAGCTACTAGCTGCGCCCCGCGGTTTCACCTGCGTAAATGTCGATCCCGTGACATTTACGCGGGTGAAACCGGGATAAAAATCATATATCAATCCAGGGTGTCAGCTACTTCCATAGAAAATTTTATCAAAATTGGTCCAGCCCTTTGAGTGTGAAGAAGTAATAAACATATAAACACACACACGCACCCCCACACACAAACTTTCGCCTTTATAATATTAGTGTTAGCAATAATACTAAATCCGTTATTCAAATAAACAAACAACATTTTTTTTTTATTAGACATCGAGCTGCTTTAATGATGGCATTAATTTAGCACACGCATACGGTTTCGCGTTTTCGAACATATTTTAATTTTATTAAACGTTATTATTTATTTATAATTTTCTAAAATAGCATCTTGGAGCAATCGTAGTGCAGGGGTCATGAAGGTAGTGGGGGTTTTTCTATGAATTTATGTCGTGTGATAATAGGTGTTCTTTGCCTGAAATAAATGAATTTCTTATTATTATTTTACAAATTCTTTGTAAAGAGTAGGCTAATTGAAGGAAAGAGAGAGAGCCCTAAGGGGAGAAGGGGCGTAGGTGGTTGTTTTCAAATTATGAATGATTTTATGTTGTTATAATTTTTATGATTCGCCATTGTAGCTGTACGTTGTATACCTCAGAAGAATTCTGTACTACTTTTTTCCTATAATCAAATGAAAAACGGGTGCCTGAATTTTATTTCGTTTCCAAATGTATTTATTTTACATGGTCTCTATAAACTTAACCGTTCCCAAAGTTAACTATAGTCCGCTCGAGTAACTCTGGCACGTTCTCGTCTGCAGGATCAATTTTTCTCGTGTATATTTAAGTTCACCTACGTCCTGTCCTAGTTAGAAACAACTCACGTAATTTTTTATAAAAACTTGTCGTTTGAAACTAGAAATGTGACTGTTCGATTTGGCTGAATAGGCTTCTACTAGGTTCGACTTCGTTTGTTCTGCCTACGTGTACACAGGTCAAAGATAGGTATACTAAATACATAAACTCACGCTTATTCCCATGAGGGTAGGTAGAAACTACAAACCACCACCTGCTACGATCCTTAGTACTTGGCCAGACTGCAAACGCGGGCGCGGGGTGGGCGCGGCGTGGCGTACTCAAACATAAGAACTTCATTTGAACGTCCATAGTGGGCTCGCAGGCGGGGTGAGCGGCGCGGGCTTCATGATGCGGGGAGCGCGCGAGCAACTCACGCCATAGCTCGTTCATGCAAGTGGCCGCAGTGAGTGCCAGGGTTTTCAAACTAGTTCGAGCTTTTTTTTCTAGTACAAATAAGTCTTCTTCATCCATATTATATTTTGACAAACAAACACTAGACACGTAGACAGGCAGATTTCGCGCGTTCCCGCACCCTCGCCGCTCTCCGCCCCGCTCTACCAGTCTGGCCAAGCACTTACATACTCGCTTTTGCTTTGCTTACGTTCATACATCTGCGGTGCTATTCTGTAAAAATCTCAACTTAGGTGAAGTGAGCGTAGAATGACCTGTCAATAGAGTCAATTCCTAGCAAAAACAAACTCACTTCACCTAAGTTTTCACGATGAGATGTTTACAGAATCGACCGGCTGGTCATAGGTAGGTAGTAGGTACAGTCGAGTTCTTTATTATCTGAGCATGTTCATGAATCAAAAATGTATAGGCAATGGTAAGTTTCATAAAACTCTAAACAGCTTGTAGGTATTGCATGTATACAACTATAAGCATGTACAGTCAACAAAGGAGATAAGTATACAGGAGCGTCGGATATAGTTGAAGTTTACTAAGAAACCGATGCATGTTCTGGACTGAAATTTAATTTAATAAATGAGCTGTTTGTTTACTATTAATAAAATTGAATTTTATTCGAAAACATCCAACGGTTTCTTAGTAAACTTCAACTATATCCGACGCTCCTGTATACTTATCTCCTTTGTTGACATTGTACATGCTTATAGTTGTCACAATATTATGAAGTTTTTTGACGTTCTTATATTTTTCATGCCTGAAAAGGCCAATATATTAATGAACTCGACTGTACACGCGCGCCGGTTACACTTTATTTCCCAAAATAAATGATGTGAATTCTTAACTATAATTCCTTGTTGTTTATGAGGAAAACTTTGTTAAGACCTATCTATCCATGATATTACGACCAAAACGATTGGTAGAAGTTGCATCCAGCACACAAACACCCCATCTGGTAATCCAGGATCATACATAATATCGTTGCTCTAAGTCCGAGGACTTGCAACTTTGATTGGACTTGTCCGGGATAGAAGACGAGCGACGTATCGTAAATGTTTAGTACCCTGGTGCTGGCTTAAACACTGCCTTGTGTGAAATATATTTCAGGACAGCTCATTGGAACGACTGCTGTGTCTGCAGTTGATGGATGCTGTAAAAATTGTGGATTTAAAAGTTTATCACGTTGTTGCAGTTCTAATAACCATTATTTATGATCGTTGCATACAATTTCGTAGTACTTGTAGTACTAATCTACATTGTCTTCACATGATCAAAAGGCTAATTCCCGTAATTAAAAACGTTCAAAATCTAGTCACAAACGCATCTCAGCGACAATCTATGTCAAAAACTTGTAAAAATGTAGAGTACGTACAGACGCCAGCACATCAAGCTACCCGAAACTGTAAAATTTTCCCAGTTAACTTTGAACCTTATACTTTAGCGATTAAGTTGAAAATCTATTAAAGAAATTTGACAGATTGTAGTAGCTTGATGTGCTGGCGTCTGTACTTAATTAGGGGAATTTTTAACAGGGGGCCTAAAAAGGCCACTTTGGGAGAATCATAAAAGGAATTCATTATGAATGATATTAAAAGTCGTAAAATGGTCACAATCTGACAATTCATAATATTGTTTGTGTACAATTCGTAACACGCAACTCATCTATTTGACAATTTTGTATGGAGATTCGTAAAATGGTCCACAAAATAGGAATTGCTTTATTGTCAAATAATGGAATCGTAAGAAGTTAGTCAAAAGCAACATTTCACAAATCGGATTGGAGGCTTTGTGAAGAAATAATGTTATAGTAGCAGATTTAGCCTTATATGAAAACTTTCTGGAGCACGCGCGGGTTACGACGACCCTTCTAGATCGCCGACAAAATGCGGCTCTTCGGAAAATGGACATAGCGTTCGAAATGCCGGATCTCGAATTGGTTGGCATAGACAGGCTAAATAAGTGTGTGTCGCGACCTCATATATGAGCTGGAGCCGTACCTACATATGTACCCGCCGCGATGGCATAAGTACCTACTATCCCCAAGGCAAGTAAAAGCATTGTTTTGTGATAAAAGTAAGTAGGGTGTTTTTCAACACTTTTAACTTAGTAGTTCCAGATAGACACTATCATCTATTATTATAGAGGTTCAGGTACTTACTCTGTACCCCCGTAAAATGCATACAATCTTCTATTCACTTTTTAGGTGTACAATAGGTATACCTCTGCCTAACCCTTCAGCCTGGTATATCCCTGAAGGGTGGTATGTGTGATATTGTTAAAGTATCATACTTTACTTCAATTTAATTAAGTAGTATATATAAGAGGACCCATAAAAGAGTATACCATATTATACCTTTTACTAAAATAAAACAATAGTGATATGAAAAATATTTTATTAAATTATTAACAATTGTCAACTTAAACTATTAAAAAAATAATACAAACATAATAATTAATTAGGCTTTTTTTCATTCATTCAGGTTTGCGGCTGATTAGTGTCGATGCTAGCTGAGGAGGGGCAAACTATGTCTGCTTTTTATGGAATCACCATCCACTTAAGACCCACTTGGAACAACTCCGCCAGGCTGAAAAGGAAAATTTGTGGTTTTTAGTAAGTCAAATCATCATCATCATCATCATCTGTGTAGCCTTTTCTCAACTATGTACTATGTTGGGTTTGCTTCCAGTCTAACCGAATGCAGCTGAATACCAGTATTTTACATGGAGCTACTGTCTATCTGACCTCCACAACCCAGTTAGTTACTGGGTAATACAATACCCCTTGGTAAGACTGGTTGTCAGACTTTAGGGATTCTGACTACCCCATCATTGTTTAATTTGAGTACTATTATAAAAATAAAATAATTATGTTTCAGGTGACGCAGGCTATCCCTTAAAATCAACATTGAAGACACCACAAGTGTACACAGAGCCCGATACCTTTTTCCCTTTATGCAAAGTTTTTGTGTTATTTAAATGTTAAAATATAGTACTTATGTGTTCCTTTTTTATTTCTTTATAATTATAATAGATGAATGACTTAATTTTTTTATTGCATGTACAAAATATTCATACTTTACCTCTATGGGATACCAATAAAAAATCGTCTTTTGACTGCACCAGCAAGCTGCACTTTTAATTTACTATATCAGCTGTAGCATGTTGCATCTCCACCTGAGGCAAAACTCTCCGAGCTTCATCTAGTGCAGCCAGAGGGCAACCTAAAAAACGTAATAAAAATACCATTATAATCATTATCAATAGTCATCATGTCTTAGTCGCAATATGAATAGCTGTAGGGTTAGAAAAATCCACTCACTGCGATATCTTGCTTGCCGAGTTCGACGAGGCAGAGGCACTGTTGTAGCATCAGCAGGGCTAGGGTTTGGTGCTGACGCACGAGTCTGGACAAAACACGGGGCTGCAGTGATCTCGAAAATCCGCCCCTAAGACGACCCACTGACCAAAAGGGGTTCAACACCGACAGCGCTTCCACTTTGACTGTAGAAAATCGAGCAGATTGTTCCATTGTATCTCAGACACTAGCTGCACGTCTTTCCATTCCTACAAAAAATTACGTACATTTGAATACATTTGCACAGCATTTTATTTAAATAATGATTTAAGTCAAACAATTATACACTTACTTTGTATTAAAAACGATCTTACTCGCACGAAATACTAGTTTTAAACTACACACATTATGATTGTTTATGTTGATGTTTGATTCAGTTTGACGTTGAGGCGGGAGAAACGAAGAGTGCGTTCCGAGTTGGGATGTAATCCATTTGAGCGGGCTTAAAAACTAAAGACTAACAGGTCGCTCTAAATCGTAGCGATGCGATTAAACTCACCTAAATCGTAAACAATTTAGAAATTAGTGAGGTCGGGACCTTCCAATCGCACTAAATCGGAATCTAACTGTTCTAACTTCAATTACATCTTTCGGTTTCCTACAAACAGTGTACTTAACGCTTAATTCGGAATGCGGCCTAAAAATACGCGTTGCCAGTTTATTGTTTCTAATTTCTCTTTTCAGGGCTTATCTGCGGACTTTTTAACAGTTATGAGTATATTATAACGTAATAACATTTAAACTGTAGAAATAAAAATAAAAAACTAATTTGATTAATAAAAACTGTAAACGAAAATTTACCGATAAAATTACGGTCTTTATTTTTTTCATGCGGTAATATTTACACCAAATATGATTCTGTTTAAAATTGAATTCTATAGGATTCAGCTATTATGTGTCACCATTTTACGAAAAATAGAGGAATTGCTACTGATCTACTGGGAATTCAGGAAATTACTCGTTTTTTGAGGAATTGCTTAAAGTGGCCTTTTTAGGTCCCCAGATTGAGATTGAAATCACACTGAGAACATTCTTAAAAAAAAAACCGGTCAAGAGCGAGTCGGACTCGCGCACCGAGGGTAACATCATGTTTTTAATTTTTCATCGGCGAGGCCTATATTCGTCAGAGAATTTTAACACTGTGCACTGCGGTGTAGAATATTGCAGTTTTATGTCAGCGCCATCTCTTGACCGATAGTGGAACTTATATAACTTTTGTTGATGATTTCTGAAAAAGTGTGTAAAAGTCTGTATTTTTCCTGTAATCTTTACATAAACTTTTATAACATAGAATAATTTCAGATTTTTCTCTTTGCAAACTTCGGAAGGGTTACCGCTGGCACGGAACATAAAGGGCTAAGGAAGGAACACGGTGGGTTTTCAGTCAGTAAGAGTCTGTCACTCCCTTCCGCTCCGCCCAGAGCGGGAGGGGTCATTTGATGATTTCCCAACCAAAAAAAAAATAATAGATAGAGGAACGGTATTTTTTTTTAATTTTTCATCAAAAGTCGAAAACTATGCGGCTTAAAAAATACAGAAAAATGTTTGAGAATCTGCAAACTGCGCACTTTCATATGATATCCCACATGGTCAAGTAGCCCACTTCGAATTTTTCAGACCCCCTCTCAGTCCCTGTTGCTAAAAATATACATATAGTTTTATTTCTTTCTTATGTGCAAAATAGTTGGGGGCAAATGTACTTACCCCATGATCTGACCTAGATTATGTCATTTTCAGGACCTTAAAACAGACTTGGACCCTTGAGTTTGTTTCGCCATTTCTTTTCAGGGGTCAGAGAGAACATGTCGAATCCCTCTAGCTTATTTTTTTATAATATGACGTGTAAAAGTATTCGGATATCCTATATTTACAGAATACAATTTCATTTCTTAAGTCTAAAAAAAGTTAATTAATTTTAAATACTACTCCTGACCAAACGACAACGACAAATACAAATACTTCATAAAACTTAACATAACAAAATCATAACATGAGATAACTACCTACTACCCTAACTACGCTAACATTATCAAATTTGCCCTTTCAACGGACCTACATTTCAATTAGAAGTTACTGATCTTGTTTAGGCCGCAAATTATTAACATACCTAATCCAATTTCATAGAACTCTTGTTTGTATCTAATAATATAAATTTCGCCCTTGCCCGAGTTTCCACAACATCGGTGGTGTATGAATTCGTTAGGAACCCATGAGCGGCTCACGGACGGCCGAGTGAGTCTCGCTTACGGTCCAACAAACACTTTCAAAGTGCACCCTTAGCCCTACCCTCACCCTCGCATATCATAGCCAGCTTATATTTATTGTATGCTTAAAATCTTGACAAGATCCTTCCAATTCGAAGTCCCTAAGTCACTTGACGAGATATTTAACTTTCACTTTTCAGGCATAGGTATTTTAGTGAGAGCAGTGGTATTCCAGTAATAGGTAACGGCGCCGTTTTATGAGTTGTAGGTCGTGGATTCGAACCCTGGCTGGCGCTTTACATTGTGTAAAGTATTTTATCACCACTGCTCTCAAAACGGTAAAGGAAAACATCGTGAGGAAGGCGGCATGTCCTAAAACCAAAATTGGAACACATGTGACATCTACCAACCCGCACTGGGCCCGCGTGGTGGATTACAGCCCACTCCCTCTCAAAGAGAGGAGGCTTGTGTCCCAGCAGCGGGACCGTTATGAGCTGATTATGTAGGTAGTTGAGATAGTGTTTATGAAAGATCAGCAAAGGCACGTTACATTGTTCGAATCCGAATCCATGTACTCGAGAACTGGGTCCAAAGACCTTCGGGCCTTCACGAAATCACGCCCACGCCCACGCCCATTGAGCACCTACTACAATAATTATTATTCAATTCTTGTTATTAGTATAACCGAATATTAACGATATATTCTAAATGTCGAACTTTCAGAATTCCGTCAAAACCTCTAATAACGTGACGGCTGTTCAAGAAGCAATTACCGTGTCGAAAGTAGGTTGATTTGTAATACATAATGCAGGATTCGAAAATTAGAAGACCTTGAATGAATACCCAGCAACTTACTTAATGGATCAATACTAATTATACCATAGACCAACGACTTGATCTCAGGCAGTCCTTCTGCCTGAGATCGAGCCCTTTGTTGGTTTATGGTAGTAGTCGTTAGCGCAACAGCTGACTCTATTGAGCGTGGGATCCTAGGTTCGATCTCCAGGTCGGGCAACGTGTTACTGGGTTTTATGTAGCATTCTGAAATCTAGATTTGTGCCTTTGATGGGACTTAAAAGTAACAGGGGACATGTGTGTCCTGTTATTATTAGTATTATTCTCGTTTATTTATCTATTGACTTACATAATTACATTTTAAAATATTTCTTAAAATATAAAATAAGTATAAAAAACATTTAAAAAAATAAAAAAATTGTGAACCAAATTCCATCCTGATGGTGCGATTCTGAGTGTATCGCTCTACTCGCCGCTTATACCGACGAATACGGTTTGCCCATGCATACACTTTCTGCTTCAGGAAGTCGATGCGCTCCGTGACACAAGACATATAGTCTTTGAGGACTGATATCAGTCTCTCCCTATATCCTTATTATTATTATTATTATTTATTATTACTGTTATTTATTAGTATTATTATTATTTCGTTTATTTATTTACTTAACCTATTTTATTACATTTGTAAATATTTCAATATCAAAAATAAGTATAAAAAAACATTTGAAAATATTAAAAAATAGTGATCCTCAGGTGTCGGGTGCAGGGTCCAAGCTTCCGGTGGTTAGGGCTCCAGAGACAGGAACCTCCTCACAATACGAGCAGGAGTACTGCTTTCTGAATCCAGGCCCTTTATCCAACCGCCTAACGAGAGCCTTGACAGATGTTGATCGAGGCTTTCGGCCATCCATTGTCGTCGTCGTCCATTGGCTGATACGACATTCAATTGATTATTATTAGTACTCTATACACACCGATTATGAGCCTAATTTTGTTATAAAATTATACGACTTTCTTTTTTTCTTTTTTATTTGAAATGGGTTTGCTCTTGACTCTAGTTTAGGGGTGACAGAGACAAAGTCGTAGATGGAGTGAGCTTACCCAGAAGAAGCCTGTTCAGTGTTCACTCATACTTTGAAGAAATTCGGGTTGTATGCGCTCGGAAACAGAGACGCAGGTAGAGATTTCCACTCTTTTGGTGTGCGCATTATAAAGGACATTTGAAAACGCTTAGTGCGAGTTGGTGGAATAGCAACTAGGCAGGGATGGTACTTGCAGTGCGTCTGGATGTCCGAAGGTACAAGGGGGCCGGTGGAATGAGGTCGTGGAGTTCTTGGGCACACTCACCGAACTACAGTCTGTAGAAGACCGACAAGCAGGCAACCTTGCGGCGATGAGCCAAGCTGTGAAGCTTGGCATCCACCAGTTCTACGTCGCCAATGAGCCTCTTAGCTATGCGTTCCGCCGAGTCTAGCGCGGCAAGTTGGTATTTCGCTGAGCCATCCCAAAGGTGGCTGCAGTACTCCATGCAGGATTGGACTACGACGGTACGATTTATTATGTAAATAAATATTTCCAGAAGTTTGTTACACTATCACGCTTTAATAGCTAAACAGATTGTGATGAAATGTGGCACCCAGATATACCATGTTTCGTCTGTAAATATTGTCCTGACGTGCACACAAGGCGATATCTATTGGAGCTTAATGTAGTCATAGAGTCATCTCTACTTATACCTACTAATAATAAAGCTAATCTCGCCCTAATCTCTGGAAATAAGAGTCGGATTTGAAAAAAATCTTTTTGATTTGATAACCTAATTCTTGAGAATGAGGCCAATAGGAGCCGAGCAAACAGAAAAATGTCGCTAAAGAAAGAGCGTTAAGTGGAAACGAAGCATTAGCAACGGGGAGTTTTATAAAAATCTGGCTGTTATTTTTATTTTTTTGTCATTTCACGTGAAGCGGACAGCGAAAAAAAAGTGAGGTCGTGAAATTTGTCTATTTTCCGGTCAGTTATACTTCTAGTAGACATAAATATGTACCCACAATTTTTTTTTCTGATATATGGGCTTCTGAAGAATTGACAAAGTTTGAGGACAGTCATTTTTGAGCGTTGTTTTTGGTATCAGATAATTTATAATAAAATTTTAATTATCTGGTTTTAAATAGTAAAAAGGATCCTCTTTTTAATTTTTAAGTCGAATTTGAATTTTTAATATTTTTTTTGTATGGAAAACCGGAAGTAAACATTTCGAATCAGACTTTCAGACACTTCGACATTTTTTATTTTTTTTATTTTAACTGCAAATTAAAGCGTCAAGTTTATAAATAATTCACCAAAAAATTATAACGTGTTCGTCATTAGTTTGGGAGTTACATTAAATAGAGTGCAAGGCATCGCTCTTCGGCGGGTATACGCAAGATCATAATACAAAGGTATACTGTGTGTAATTCTATAATTAGCTGTTTACAATATTTTAGTACATAAATATATACATGTTTTTTATTAATCGACTTTAAAATAAAACAAATTCATTGTACAAGGTCGGATTAAGGTCCAACTAGTCGATATTTTTTCCATACTCAGGATGGTATTACTCCACTGTTTGCCATTGCTGGCAACTGTACATCCAAAGTTAAACATTATATCGTTTTTTCTTATTATCAATTGTGTCTATACGAAAACAAAATAATAAAATAAAAAACTAAGTAAAAAGTTATTAGCCAACAAAGATTCGTTTTTCTTGCTAATTGTAACGTAACTTTGGGTGTAAATAAGTAATAAAAGAAGTCTAAAATCTTCAAAACAAAATCGGTATAGACAAAGTTTAATTATCGAAGTGTTCAATAAACTTTATTTTTAATTGATTTACGCGGTGTTTGTGTGCGTGCGAACTAGACGTTATGCGTGTAAACTAGCGTCTAACGGCTCATAACTGATACTATCTCTGTCGAACACGATGCCAGGTGAGACAGCGTGCATTTTGACCACCAGTGAGTTCGAGCTCGCGACTAGTTCCACCTTAAAGCATCGATCACCGTAGGAAGCCATATTATTAAAACAATTAAGAGATACAGACGGGGGTAGTTACTAATCGAGGACAGTCATTGACAGACGTGGCTCTGCCACGTCTGTCAATGACTGTCCTCAAACTTTGTCAATTCTTCAGAAGCCCATATCTTGGCAATAAAGCCTCACACGAAAAAAAAATTGTGTGTACAATTTTTTTTCGTATGAGGCTAACTGACCGGAATATAAACAAATTCCACGACCTCAATTTATTTTTGTTGTCCGCTTCACGTGAAATGCATTGCGTATTTTATGACTTCCACACGAATCAAGTCACGGGCAGAAGTTATTTTTCAAATGGCTCAAACTGACCACGAGCTAAGACTGCAAATAAAGGATTTGTAAGGATTCAAATAAAGAACACATGTGTTTAAAATTTACAATCTTAAAAAAAAAATTGTTTTATTGAAATAAATGTTTCACAAAAGACTAGTGATGACCTAACAGTTTTGTAAGTCTATTCAGCCAGCGCTTATGTTGGATGTCACTAACCGGGTTACTCTGCTCTTGTTCGTCAGGAAATGAAGGCGGAAAGTATAACCTTAGAAAAACAAGGGGATTGAAGTTTTTTTTATGAAGCCTGGCATACCTAACCGATCGCAATTTTGACCTTTTTTCGAAATGGCGGCCACGCATGACACCAACGTGACACTTTACGGGGTTTGGTCTTATTTTGTTTATGTTTGCTTTGATGTCAGCTATCGATTTATATAGGTATCATGCGTAGCCGCCATGTGGAAAAAAAAAAACAAAATGGCGCAACAGTCTTCAAAGCCCTTTAAACTCAAAACACATGAAGGTTTTTCTTAATAGGACTTTAATGCAGTCTATATTCAATAGTTTCTCGACTACTGGTTAGAATAATGGTTTAATTATTTCCCATATTAGTTTTCTCAGAGCTTTCTTACTGTATGGGTATATTCTCCATAGGTACTCTGCTTTGGATTGGGCAAATAGATTCATCTTTCTTACTGACCGACCCTTTGACAATTCAAAGGTGCCTGTAATATTGTTTTATTTGAAATAAATGCTTTGAGTTTGAGAGAGTTTGTGATGTTAGGCACCATTAAAGCTTCAGAGCTTGTTGTTAGAGTTTCTAAACTTCGGGGTAATTGCGTAACACACCATCACTAGCAATGGCTTTCGTTTTGACATTTCAACAACATTCATTGCGTTATTTACTTTTTTGAGCAGAGGAATGTTTCGAACATATAAAGCAATGGATTAACAATATTCTTCAAAATGATTCAGGTTGTGATTGGTAGTGTGTTACGCAATTAGTTTTAGCATAGCAACATAAAGAAAAACACTTACTGCGCTGGATCTTTTGCCGGTATATACATACGAGGGTATATAGGCTTCTTAGCCTTTCTTACAGAGCTTTTGGAGCTGCTTCTTGCAGCAGCCGCAGTGCTTTGCGCCGACCTACAGCAAGTATATATAATAAATAACAAAATAATTGCTACTGCCGGTCGATTCTGTAAAAATCTCACCGTGAAAACTTAGGTGAAGTGAGTTTGTTTTTGCTAGGAATTGACACCATTGACAGCTCACTCCACGCTCACTTCACCTAAGTTTTCACGGTGAGATTTTTACGTAATAGCACCGCAGAAACTCATCTATACTAATCTATCCAATCTAAACTCAATCTAATATTATAAAGAGGTAAAATTGTTTGTTTGTGTAAGAGGTTATCTCTGGAAGTACTGATCCGATTACAAAATTTCTTTCACAGATTGCTGAAAGTTACTCTTTTGCCAAGTATCATAGGATATCACCATTCTCCTGCCCTTACCCCAATTTATTTTGGGGTCAGCGCAACATGTCTTTTTCTTCCATATCAATCCTTTCTAACCATCATCATTCACACATTCCATCCATCTCTGTATATATATAATCTGTTTCTTTGGTCTTCTCCTGCTTTTAAAGCCATCGAAATTAATACTCATGACTCTCCTCACGACATTTTCCTCATTTCTCAGGATAGAGCTGTAGAGAGTTTCTAGAGTGTCATAGGATATGTTTGAAAGTTTTATTGTAAAGCTAACTTCAACACAGACGAAGTCGCGGTCTAGATGAGCAACAAAATGAAATATCATTTTGTTGCTCATCTAGACCGCGTTTTTGTATGCAAGGGGCAGGAACATGGACCCGCAAACTGTATACCATAAATTCAGCGCTTAATTCTAGACCCACCTTGCAAAGAAATTTTTGGATGCTTATCAATAAAAAATCTGCTGTTTCCTAGAAAAGTGCAATACCTACGCGGTCAAAATGTATGAAACAGCTAATTTGTTCCCGAATCATGTAATTAATTAATCCATAGTACGGGTTGCGCGTCGATGTCCCCGCCATCCTGTATAATAATATTCTACTAACATAGAAGCTTTAGCTTTAAGAGGGGCGGCATCTACTAGTATAACAGGCCTAAGCATCGTATCAAATTTTGAGCGCGGCAATCCAATGATGCCGAGTGTCACGTCTGATTTCATAAAATCTTCTTCTGCACCAGCGAGAAGGAGCCGTAGAAACTGTAGTCGGGTTGTTATCCTTGAAAACACCAAAGAACCTGTTAGAACTAGCAGATAGACAAAATAAAATTACTAATTTAAATTTTTTTTTTTAAACAATTAAACTTATTCAATCCTTCACTTGTACTAAAATTAATTGGTCCGCCATCTTTGGGACTCCACAGTACTGGATTAAGAATGATGTAACTTAACCATACATTGTCATCCAAACCAAACGTCTATGCAAAATTTCAGTTGCAAGATTTGATCCATACATACCTACTAACTAACAAGGCAAGTTAAATAAAAACTTATAATAAGATAAATGCTCACTGTGGATACTTGACAACACCAAGTCCCACTAAACGATAATCAATTGGCCTCTCACAAAAAACCTCGTTCATAAGCGGTGAGCGAGTGTTAAGCTTTTTGTCACGACGAACACAGTGTCCTAGCAGCACAGCCTGCTCCTCCGGCACCATTTGCGCTATGTATCCTGTTTTCAACGTGTGCTCCACGTTGTTGAATATTTCCGACTTAAACATACGATGAGTTTCTAGTTCTGAAAATGTATTAACATTGAATTACAATTAATAAAATAAGATATTATTTAGCATAATTAACCTATAATATTCCCACTGCTGGGACACAGGCGTTGGTATATGGCATGTGTCTTCGAATTTTTGGTTCTAGGCCATGCCGGTTACCTCACGATGTTTTCCTTCACCGTTTAGAGAGCAGTGGTGATGAAATGATTTATACAATGTAAAGCGCCTACCTGGATTCAACTTACAACTCGTAAGTCGGAGCCGGTACCACAGGGCCACCACTGAACCGCAGATATTATTTAATTAATTCAACTAATAAATACATTAGAATACATCACCAATTCGATTAAAACTTTTGCGTCCTAACGCCAGCCAAACAATCTGTACGCTCACTCGTAGTAACGTTTCAAACAGTCGTGCGTCCTTGTCCGATAACGATCGACGTTTCTTCAGAGGACCCATGTGATGAAATTTCTTCGTGTCAGCTCCTCCTGCATTATAAATTAATTCATATAGGCAAATCATTAAAACTATCATGGTCAGCTAAGTTTCAGCAAGGAAACTAAGTTTAAGTGTCGGGCTTAACGGATGGCTCGATCGAAGGCTACGCTACGCTTGCCGTGGTTAGTTTGGATGGGTGACCGTCCAATACTTATCGAAACCCCTGTGGGCCTCGGAAAGCACGTTAAGCCGTTGGTCCCGGCTGACATTCCTAGATCTTTGACAGTCGTTACTGATAGTCAGAAGCGCAACAGTCTGTTAACCAGCCTTACAAGCGCTATCGTGTTATCCAGTAACTGGGTTGTGGAGGGCAGATAAGCATCGCTCCATACTATAACCCGGTTCATTAAAGAAAGGAATCTAAAATGGCGGTGCTTATCATGTTTTCTCGCTTGCACACTAGTGCCGTCTATACTCACTCTCGTGCGTACCGTAGGCAGAAAAAAAATCAGTCTTGATTTGCTTTCACGCTGTCTTGACGCTCTCAGTAATCCTTTTTACAAAATCCTTGTTATAGGTTTCTGTTATTTTTCCGTTGTTACCTGTTTGCTTCAGTAATTCGCTAAATGTGTAATCGAGACACATCAGGCTGATATTCGATATTACGGTAAGAACACTAGTTTTCACATAAATAAAATGATTTAAGTAGGTGGATAGTGTTATCTCACTCTTACGCAGTCTCTTATCTCTTTCTAGGGTTCTAACTTTCCTCGAACTTGAAATAAAAATAAACTTTGATTTAATAAGTACCTAATTATAAATTTTGTTCAAATTGTCCTCCACTGTTGCGTACACACACGCCATCTTCGTCTTATCTCTGGTGTGTAAACGTATTTCTGCTTTGAGAGTGACGAAAGCCGCTTCAATGCTTCTACTTTAAGAATGTTATTTATGTGAAAACTATAGTGTTCTTATCGTAATATCGTATATCAGCCTGATATGTCTCGATTACACATTTAGCGAATTACTGAAGTTATTAAAAGTTTTTTTTTTGTATATTGCACACCGTTGGAAAGGGGACAAACTAGAGAACTTTTTAAAAGAATTCAAAGATCCCGATCGCTTTTAGTTTTTCTTTACAGGAATGGAAAGTTGAGTGATAAGTGTATTTTTCCTTTTTGTATAACATTATCTTGTCATAACACGATCAGGTACATACATGAAAGTAAGAGGTCGACCGTTGATAAAGCATAGTAACCAAGCAAGTTCCTAAAATCAGGGATGATACGAATGATATATTTTATATATTTACGAACGCTGATGCGAATGTTTGGAATGTGGGTGCTAATGCCAGTTCAAATGCGAGTGCGAATGCGAATGTGAGTGCGAAAGCCAGTACAAAAGCAAGTGTGAGTGCGAATGCGAGTGCGAATGCCAGTGAAAAAACAAGTGCTAATGCGAGTGCGAATGTGAGTGCGAATGCGAGTGCCAATGCGAGTGCGAATGCGTGTGCGAATATTTCTAAAAGACAAAAAAAATCATTACTTTGGTTATAAGTAATCATACATTTTTAACTAAATTTAAGCACAAGCTTTACGTTAATTAGTAAGCAATGTTATTATATTTATAAGTAAAATTACTAATAATATTTTAAAAGTGCCAAATTATATTTACAAAATATATAATAAGTTGGCTGCTTTTCGCCCAGGGGGCGATTTCTCATTGACTCATATTTTCCACCACACCACATGTTTCATGGTATTCCACCAGTCCAAAGGGTGTTCCCCTAAAGAGACTGATTTTTCATTAATTTTTTTTTTTGTGCCTTCAATCGAACTTTCATTTCACACAACACCGTGTCCTCAGGTCCAGATTATACGAGTTAAGTGACGCCCCCTCCTACCTGTCGCAACGTGCCTGACACTCGCATTCGCTAAAGATTCACATCGTTTGATGTGAATCTAGGCCGCAGTGAGGACAACCTCCACAAGTATGGGTTTGTGGAAAAGTCAGACCCCCGGTGTGTATGCGGCGTCCCTCCACAAACGATGGCTCACCTCCCATCTTGCACTGCATGCCCTGTCACCTACACACGTGAGGACAAATGGCTGCGTCAGTGAACGGAATTCGCGTTGCTGAATTTTGGGCCAATAAAAATTTAAAATTTATATATTTTTGTGATATTTTTCCATCGACACATTAAGCAGAAGTTATGAATCTTTTGCATATGCGAATGCGAACATTCGTAACATCCCTGCAAAAAATACACCAAAAATAAGTAATAATAGCTGTCACCTGTTCAATTAAATCAACGTCGTCTCTAAACTCTATGGTGCCTGTTGGCGCTTTGGTTTGAATTTGTATATTTTCTACAGGCTTAGGAGGCAAGTCACTATAAAGATCAGTAATCACATTAATTAAATACACTTATATTCTAATCATTATCATCATTTGCTAAATGGTGGCTAAATAATATTAGCCCCACGGATCGATCTTCAAGATTAAGCAACTACTTGCCGAGGTCCGTCCATGTGGTCCGTCCGTGTGTGATCATCCATAACATACCGAGGCCCCTCCGTGGATCGGAAATAATGTAAAGTCGTAGGTTCCGGCTACCATTCGTAGATAGTTGACATTCGTTACGGGGTAGTCAGAAGCCCGAAAGTCTGACAACCAGTTCCCCTTCGATTCCACGGCATTTAACGATCCTCGGTTTGTCTCATACAGTTGTTACCTGTGTGGCGTACACATCCTTGCCTGAGGGCGTTCTTCCCTATGCTTTTTAATTCGCAGTCTGAAATTATTAAATCGTCTGCTACACGTAAACAACTGTGTCCATACCTCACAAACAATAATGCTTGTGTGCTCTCGTCCCAAACCCAGTGACCATCCTCAAACGCTCCTCCAAAAACTCCTTCATCGTCATCATCTGCCATGTTTTAAGATTAGTTACAAATTAAAATTATTATGAAATTTAAACACAAGATATAAATTTACTAAATATATGCAAAATATTAAATTCCAATTCAACGTAGTATGAACATAACCAAAGACTACAATATAATGTTTGAACATAACAAAGGCGTAGCAAATGTCACTGGTGTCACTGTCATAAGTTTTGTCGATGTCACACGTAGTGTCAGACGCGTTACAGTCCTTCCACAATTATTTTACTTCTGAGTTTGCTTCCCTGTCAAAATCACAATGATCTTTATTTTCCGTTGTAATAAGGTTGCTATTGAGTTGCTGTCATTGACAAGTTAGTCAAATGCACAGAGATCTTTATTGCCGTTACAATAAGGTTGATATTGGATTGCTGCTGACAAAGGTAAAATAACTGTAGAAGGACTGTATTTGTCTTATTTTTTTTTTATTAATTTAAGCCAAAGAGTTTAGAATAACGTTTACTTAAAAGCCTTCTATTTACTATTTGTTCATTTAACTTTTTAAATGAGGGTTTCGTCTCTCAGTAACCTAATGACTGAATCAAGAGTCTACTGCAGAAAGCCGTCGTTCTCGATACAGCAATGATACAGTATTGTCAGTCTCAGAGCCTAAGAGCTGAATAATTTTGTAATTTTTTTAGATCCCAGCTGTGTTGGCCCAGTGGAAAAGACCGCAACTATCGAGTTGTAGGTCGTAGGTTCGGAGTAGTTCGAACCCTCGAATCGATCGTGAAGGAAAATATCATGAGGAAAACGGCAAGTCTTATGAACCATAAATTCGAAGACATGTGACATCTACCAACCCGCACCGGGCCCGCGTGATAGATTACGGCCCACTCTAGCTTACTTAGAGGAGGCCTGTGTCCCAGCAGTGGAAACATTATAGGCTGATTATGTAATGAAGATCTGCGTGATTATTTCGTGATACGTTCATGCTCTATATTATTTCGTGATACGTTCATGCTCTATATTTCAATTACGCAATCCAAGTTACCACTACCTCAGAAGTAGCAGTTTCTCAAAAATTGTGGGATTCATCGGCGCGTGACTTATGATCTTCCATATTTCAACTTCTTATTCATGATTATAATTCATGGACAGCTATAACTTGCAAATCGGAATCTCCATCCAGCGTGTTTGTAAGTTTGGCAGAATTTACGACGTCACTAGTAAGTTTGCTCTCAGCTTCACTGAATATAAAGTTATGTTAATGTTACTAGTGCATCCAACTCCGGACCTTAAAACTTATAAAATGCTCTGAGTTATCTCCAATTCGGGATAAAAGCTATTGTGTGTATGTTTTACTGAGCAAGCTCACGAGTGAGTATTAAAAGCTGTAAGCGCACTAGTATGTGCAGTGTGCACATATAAATTTAAGCGGTACAGTCAATAGAGTTTGAATATCAGGCCAAACAAACAAAGGGACGGCCGAGTAAGACAACGTTAAGCTTTCCATTGTGTGAGCGAACTGATTATTGTAAAACGGAAAAACAGCTCACTGAACCTAGGTACAGAAGTTGTGAGAAACTAAATAAGTGCATAGTGCTAGTCTACTTATCGGTCCGTGCTCTTTTTCTTTACTTTGCAGAATAGACAATAAAATCACTTACAACTTCCACCCGCACTTGGAGGGAAACTTCGGAAAAACAGAGTGAGTTCCAGACATGTAAAGTGTACCAAATATGTTCAAAAGTTGTGAGTGAATAACCTTAGTTGCCATACATTCTTACTTGAATAAATATAAAATTTTGAGCATGTATGTCACTTGTGTTAATTCATTGAATTGGCTGTCACACAAGATCGCACACAAGGCTGCGATGCGCTCGCTGCTTTGATCGTGTGCGCTCTGCCATGTGATCAAATGAGTATCTACTTAGTTTAGCACACGGTAGGGGATTAGCGCGGTTACTAACAGGGAACCAGAACCATTAAAACATTCAAAGTAAATTCTGTACCTATGTATCGTTTACGCTCCACTTCCTTAATCGTTGCGTGTCTAGCTGAAACTGGAATCGAATTCTCAGAAAGTAACGTGCTCAATTATTATAATACTTGTGCCTATAGAGATGATAGTTCAGTCTGTTAAGTGTTAGTAAATACAGTAAAAAAAAACTATTTGATATGAAACATTCACTTTGTAATAGCCCAGCGGGCACCTGCGGCCCATTGAGTTTTACTGCTCGCCTCGCAAAGCTTTTAGAGGCCCGAAACAAAGTAATTAATAGGAACATAACTAAAGTTACCAAAATGTGAGGGCCGGCCACTGTAGTTAATTATTTGCCGTTTCTCTAAAATATCTAAAAAGAAAACAATGGAAAATGCTGTTGTATTATCAAATCAGTGCTCTGAGTGGAATACCTCCCTAATTTTCATAAATAGCTTTAGATAGGAAGGTTTGTGAAGGAAACTATTCGTCCATTAGCGGATTATCCACTTTCAGATGACTTAGAGAAGTCTAGCCAAGCATGAGGCAGCACGTTACACGACACCGTCATAATCAGCCCATCATGTTCTCACAGCTGGGACATAGACTTCCTCTCTTCGAGAAGAGTGGGCTGTATTCTACCACGCGGGCCTAGTACGGGTTGGTAGATGTCACATGTCTTCCAATTTCTGGTACTAGGTCATGCCGGTTTCCTCACGATGTTTTCCTTCACTGTTTTGAGAGCGCACGACACCATACAACATAGGTAATTATCGTAAATATTTTAAGCTGGTTAGTTTCCCTTACTTATTCAGGGTTCCCTTTCTAGTGTAGGTAATCATGGTATACAATCAGCAATTACGATTACACTGCAGACAGATGTAGTTATCTTGACTCAAGATGCGCAAGATGAATTATTTGACTACTGAGTTGGCTGTTAACTCAGAGTTATTTAGGATAACTTATGAACGCGCAAGTGGGCCTTATGAAATTATAGAACCAATGTCTCGCAAAAAAATTGAGTTAATCTCCCAGATAAGAAAACTTACTTGATCAACGTGGATATTCACACCAAATCGTACTTGCCCATAATAAGTATCCTGTAACAAAATATTTAGTTAGATATAGGGCTTAGAACGTTTTATGTAAAACTCAAAGGGGAGGCCTCCCCTTTGAGTTTTACATAAAACGTTCTGGACTGAAACTGGAATCGAATTCTCAGAAAGTAACGTGCTCAATTATTATAATACTTGTGCCTATAGAGATGATAGTTCAGTCTGTTAAGTGTTAGTAAATACAGTAAAAAAAAACTATTTGATATGAAACATTCACTTTGTAATAGCCCAGCGGGCACCTGCGGCCCATTGAGTTTTACTGCTCGCCTCGCAAAGCTTTTAGAGGCCCGAAACAAAGTAATTAATAGGAACATAATTAAAGTTACCAAAATGTGAGGGCCGGCCACTGTAGTTAATTATTTGCCGTTTCTCTAAAATATCTAAAAAGAAAACAATGGAAAATGCTGTTGTATTATCAAATCAGTGCTCTGAGTGGAATACCTCCCTAATTTTCATAAATAGCTTTAGATAGGAAGGTTTGTGAAGGAAACTATTCGTCCATTAGCGGATTATCCACTTTCAGATGACTTAGAGAAGTCTAGCCAAGCATGAGGCAGCACGTTACACGACACCGTCATAATCAGCCCATCATGTTCTCACAGCTGGGACATAGACTTCCTCTCTTCGAGAAGAGTGGGCTGTATTCTACCACGCGGGCCTAGTACGGGTTGGTAGATGTCACATGTCTTCCAATTTCTGGTACTAGGTCATGCCGGTTTCCTCACGATGTTTTCCTTCACTGTTTTGAGAGCGCACGACACCATACAACATAGGTAATTATCGTAAATATTTTAAGCTGGTTAGTTTCCCTTACTTATTCAGGGTTCCCTTTCTAGTGTAGGTAATCATGGTATACAATCAGCAATTACGATTACACTGCAGACAGATGTAGTTATCTTGACTCAAGATGCGCAAGATGAATTATTTGACTACTGAGTTGGCTGTTAACTCAGAGTTATTTAGGATAACTTATGAACGCGCAAGTGGGCCTTATGAAATTATAGAACCAATGTCTCGCAAAAAAATTGAGTTAATCTCCCAGATAAGAAAACTTACTTGATCAACGTGGATATTCACACCAAATCGTACTTGCCCATAATAAGTATCCTGTAACAAAATATTTAGTTAGATATAGGGCTTAGAACGTTTTATGTAAAACTCAAAAGGGAGGCCCTTTGAGTTTTACATGAGAGCGAGTTAAACTTGTGGGTAAGTAATAACAGCCGCACGGGTTGATCAGGTTAGCTAAGCTTGCCGCGGTTGATCCGTGGATGGGTGACCATCTTAACATATCAAGAATTCAAGATCCCTCCGTGCCTTGGAAAATCCCGGCTGTCATTCGTAGATTTGACAGTCGTTACGGGTTGTCAGAAACCCGAAACTCTAACAACCAGTCTTAACAAGGGATATCGTATTACCCAGTAACTGGGTTGTGGAGGTCAGATAGGCAGTCGCTTAATGTAACATATTAGTATTCAGCTGCATCCAGTGAGACTGGAAGCCGACCCCAACATACTTGGGAAAAGGCTAGGCAGATGATGATGCTATGAACTCTATGAAGTAATAAACCAGTAGTTTCAGTATTCACATCCAGGTGGAATGTCGCTCCACTAACAGTTAGCGCAGCAAACAAAGCGAACGTGTAACTGGTAAACCGAACATATTTCTAACTCGATGAACATTTTTTCCAATTTCATTTCGCTTGTTTCACTCCCACCGAAATGGAAACTCAACTGTAGTTTCATTCATTTATTAAAACGTCAAAACAAACTATGGTGTAGGTATTCAAACGTTTGGTACACAGCATCACGCCTGTATTCCTGGATCGGTTCGGCAGGTACATCCACATTTCGCTAGTTATATAAATGTCCCATGTAAAAGGGACGAAAAAGACCGAGGTATGAAATTCACGACTGAGAAATTCCTGATAAAATAACCCAAAGGCGAATCCATAGGTGCCTATTCAACATAAAAAATGCGAAAGTAACTCTGCCATGGCTGCCTGTTACTTTTTCATGCCTAAACGGCTGAACGGATTTCGATAAGACTACAGGTAGACTATGACCTATGTTTATACCATTCTATTTTATACCAGTAGTATGCACGTTTCCGTGGTATAATTTCCAACTCCATCGCAGGCGATGCCGCGAGCTCAAGCTAGTTATAAAATAAGAGTCAGACACTTTTCAAAAGATACAACCTATCGATTACATAATTAGTGAAAAAACACTAAGTATGGTGAAATACAATATCTACCTACGTCACAGAATAACTAATAGTACTTAGTCCTACGTTCACATTTTAAAAGCAACCACTGCCGCCATGCCGCGCTGTTCTCTTTAAATTGCCATAGTACCCACCTTCAGCATTTTCCGCTGATGGCTTTTAACCTAGATATTCTGATGCAATAATAAATATCTAGTATTTATTATTGCATTAGAATATATAGGTTAAAAGCCAAGGAAATTTAATAAAGAGCACTAGCTCTTTGTGATCTCGATTGCATTCGATGAAATCAAAAGCTACTCGGTGTTGATACAGGGATGAAGTATACCTATTCGTCGGGAAGCACGTTTCGAGAGGGTATAATCCTTCGTCGGGAGCGATGTTCAATCTACTCCTCAGTCATAAACCGGTGTTCCACAGACGTAATCTGTGCTACGTGAGCTCGCAAAGCGGATGGGAAAGACATTGGATGCTAGTGCTTTGTACATCTGTTTTAAAAGTTTCCGATTTGAGTTACGCTTGTAAAACACTATCTGATGCGGTGCAGTTAATTCAGCTCAATTTTATACGGTAGCGTGCTCTTTAGATTTTGTTTCCTATTGAATCAAGGTACTTTGTATAAAACCCGGGTAACAGGCCGGTAGGTACTTGCACAGGGGTTTTATATTTTGGGTAGTACTTATACGTTACTGCCCCGTTGGTCTCGTGGTTGCAAACGCGACTACTAAGTGTGGGGTCCAGGGTTCGATTCCAAGATCGGGCAAAGTGTTATTAGGTTTTGCCATTAGGAATTCCTTAGTAACAGCCCAGAGATTGAAAGTTGGCGGTGTGATACACCCGTGCCTCGGGAAGCACCTTAAGCCGTTGGTCCTGCGCCTGATTTATCTCCGGTAATGTCCAATTGCTGTCGCATGAGGGAAGAGAGAGTGCACCTGTGTTTGCGCACACGCTTGTGCACTGTATAATAATCTCCGCTGAGATTGGTCGCCATGGTAGAAATTCGACCTGAAGGACTATCGTGCTCCTGCTCGCTAAAATAAAAAAATACACGCAGACGAAATCGTGGGCCGAAGCTAGTCTCAATGCACTACTAATTGTTTCATTCTCTTCTCCTATAAAAAATTGCTATTAGTAAGTATTTTCTAGACTTTCTCTTACGCGTTTGTTATGTCAACCAGACGAAGGCTTTGCGTGCTCTGGCTTTAACTATACTTAGCATCGAGTGTAAATATCGTGAAGCAACGGGGTGCATCTAATAAAGTCGTTCTGCAAGAGACGGGAGGGTACTTAGTATCGAAAATCTTAGATAAAACCATTGATTTATTAAAAGGATGGTTCTAACTAAGAGCATAAACATGTTATGTTACAGTGGTAAATGTGACTGTATTTCTCATTTAAATACTTTTTTTTTGTTCAGTCATTTAATAATTAATCTTAGCCAACTATGTATCTTTAAGACAGTTTATATATAAATGATTAACTAACTATTTACACTAGATACTAAATTTAATGATTATGTAACTTAATAATTATACAAATAAATACAAAAACAAAGGACACTTAGGCCCGTTCTTAGGCGTCGAAGTACTAGGTTATACTTAAGAATTATAGCCCGTTCGAGAGTCATCACGAACCGTCCCGCGCGCAGGTTTGGCGACTTCCAGCCTACCGAACAAGCCGGATTCCGTAAAGGCTTTAGCACCGTAGACCACATACATACGCTGCGACAGGTTATACAGAGGACCGAAGAGTATAACTTGCCTCTCTGCTTAGCGCTTTGTGGACTACGAGAAAGCCTTTGATTCGATCGAGACATGGGCTGTGCTGCAGTCTCTTCAACGGTGCCAGATCGACTATCGGTACATCGAGGTGCTGAAGTGTCTGTATGAAAACTCCACTATGTCAGTCCGACTCCAGGAGCAGACCTCGAAACCTATCCTTCTGCAGCGAGGTGTGAGACAGGGAGACGTTATCTCTCCGAAACTATTCACCGCTGCACTGGAAGATGTCTTCAAGGTTCTGGACTGGAAAGGGGCTTGCATTAACATCAAAGGCGAGTACATAACTCACCTTCGGTTTGCCGACGATACCGTAGTCGTGGCTGAGACTATGGAGTACCTCAGTACAATGCTTGATGACCTCAGTGGAGCCTCCGAAAGAGTGGGTCTTAAAAAGAACATGGACAAAACGAAGGTCATGTCAAATGCCCATGTAACGCCCACTCTTATATTACGAGTATGTTTACCTAGGACAAACTGTCCAGATAGGTAAGTCTAACTTCGAGGAAGAGGCCAATCGTCGAATCCGACTCGGCCGGGTAGCGTTCGGGAAGCTACGCAATATCTTCTCGTCCCAAATACCGCAGTGTCCCAAGACGAAATTCTTTGACCAGAGCGTGTTGCCAGTGATGACTTGTGGCACTGAAACGTGGTCGCTCACAATGGGCCTTATAAGAAGGCTAAAAGTCACCCAAAGGGCAATGGAGAGGGCTATGGTTGGAGTTTCCTGCGTGATCGATTCGGGAATGAGGAGATCCGCAGGAGAACCTAGGTAACCGACATAGCCCGAAGAATTGCCAAACTTAAGTGGCAGTGGGCAGGGCACATTGCTCGCAGAACAGATCGCCGATGGGGCCGAAAGGTTCTGGAGTGGCGACCGCGTACCGGAAGACGTAGCGTTGGAAGGCTTCCTACAAGGTGGTCCGACGACCTTGTGAAGGCCGCAGGAACCCGTTGGATGCGAGAAGCACAGAACTGGTCGAAGTGGAGGTGCTTGGAGGAGGCTTATGTCCAGTACTTGATTAAAATATCTGGTTTTGACTGCCTAATTGCATAGCTTATAAGTTAGAAACCTATTTTTGACATAGTCTCGAAAGTCTCGTTTTTCCCGGGAATTTCGAGACCACATGGAGTCTCATTTTTTTTCCCGGGACTCAGTAATGCACCGAGACTGAAAGCCCTAGTCCTGACCTGAAGGGCGATTCCCGTAATTTTAAGAACGTTCACAGTCTGATCTCAGTCGCAATCTGTTAAAAATACTTCTAATTTCCCTCCATTTTTGACAAATGTTGATGATTGTCGCTTGTTGCGACTAGATTTTGAACATTTTTAGTAACGGGAATTGGTCTTCTGGTCGCTCACCGAGTCGCAACAGTTCCGCATTGTATTCTGGGTGTAAAAATTCAGGACAGAATTCGGAACACTATGCTGCGTTCTAAACCCATACTGGATGTAGGAAATAAGATTACCGCCAGGCTCAAATGAGATTGGGCGGGTCACAGCAGCCGCAAGCACGATGACGCTGGGCATAAGTCTCCACACGAATGCCTGAAGATGGATGGTAAGGCCGGTCCAGAAAGAAATGGCACGATGACCTGGACCTGGAAAATTATTGAAGTATTAGTATAAGAAGAGTTGAAACTCTCACAAGCTTTCGATGTTGCTTTCGGCACTTAGCACTGGAAAAGACAACAGAGCGAGATCAAGCTTTAAGTACCTACACTACAAGAGGAGCATATTTATCACACGACTTTTGCAAAGGTGGAACTAAGGTGGAACTTTTGGTAAAGTGGAACTAAACTTTTTGGAATCAAAAGATTTTATTTAAATATTTAAATTGACGTTTGACATTGGCACCAGTTGCCAATAAACAAACATATAGAATTAATGCGTGGTGCAAGTCACAGAGCATGTAACACTTTAGTGCAAGTCTGCCAAAAAACCTGTGCAAAAACCCGTACCAAGGTTATTTAATAACATTTGTATACAAGGTATTTTTTTTTTAATAAAGATGGCTGATGACGATGATGAAATTTATGGCGGCCTGTATGAGGATGGGCACTGGGTGTGGGATGACCATACACAAGCATTGATGTTTGTAAGGTAAATATCCTTTAAAAACTTAAGCCTCAGACATAGTCGTGCAGCATTGTTGCCAGCAACATTTGACATTACGGGAGACAATGTCACACAACTGTTGCTACAACTTTGTTTTCAACTAATACTGTGTTTTATTGCTACGACCGTACCCAAAGAAGCTTGAACATTGGTCTATATAAGCTGCCATAGCCCAAAAAATTTGCGGCGCACGATGTAACTGGTATAGATAGGTGGACAATACCTAAAAGATATAAAAAGGTAAAGAACGCCACATGAGAACAATACGACCTTAGGTACATGTAAAGTATTTTTATTTATTTCAGTGTATTGGTAAAATCCCACAAATTTTACATAAATACACATATATGTAGGTACTTAATGTATGTAAATGCATGCAACAAGATAATTGCGAAACACACTGTTTGGCCAGACTAGGGCGCAAGCGCGGGGCGGGCGCGGGACCGCGGGTGCGGGAACGCGCACGGGCTGCCTGTCCGCCAAAGACTACAATATAATGCGGTGCAGGGTGCTCAATCTTAGTACAAAAAACTGGGGACAGCAGTGAGTACAATGATACAAAATCACGAAGTATTATGTTGTCTCTGTACAAAATAAGTTTGAATGTGTTTTTTAATTTTGTCGGATTATAATTGCTCGGATATACCAACTCTGAACATGAGAGGGCATTCTGAAGCAATGTTCACTATTAAATCGAATAGATGGCTCTAAACATAATCGCAACTTTGATACATCTGTAGCTCAATACTACTAAAATAGGTGTGCGTGTGGATTGAGAGATCTTTTCGAAAAACTCTTCCAATCCCAACCAAATTATAAGAGGATTTAGGAAATAATTGTGAAAACTTCAAGGTAAGGTATAAAATTTGTGAAACCTAAACAAAGAAAGTTAGAACTCATTAACTGGATCTCTCAATCTGGACACCTGAAGAAAAAGCCATAACGCGTATCCAAGAATATACTGCTTATGTGTTTATAATTTGCATTTTAATTAATTGTGAAGGATTTGTGAAAGCTGCTAAACAAAATTTCGATTCGTTTCAAAGCCACGTTTAAGATTTATAACGGTTTATATGGATCTCTCAGAGTGGATAATTTTCAATTGAGTGATCTTGTAAAACACGACCTAATACTGAAAAAGTATGAATAATTATCATGTTTATTGCAAATTATGCTTCTGGGAAAATTTGTGAAACAAAAATCGTGATTGCAATCTTACTGGTTCAAGAGAAAATGAATATCTTGTTTTTTGTCGATCGTCCCAACTGAGAGATCCTTATTTTGAACTATATTTAATAAACCAAAACTTATAGGTAGAAGGTAGATACATCGGAAATTGTGAAAAATGTTGTACTAAAATTTGACGAATCAGTCGTCCCTGTAAGTGTTATACATAAAAAGATAAATCATTTTTTACAATCCTTAAGGAAACCGTTGAGTAGGGTAGACATACTTTTTTATTTTGTCCGATTTTTTTTCGACTGCCTACCCTATTCATGCTAACATTGTGTATATTCATTGCGATTTGCGAAGCTGGCGTTGTGCAGTGCATTTGATGCTAGTTTTTTTAATAGTGTTGTGCTTTAATTAATAATAACATAATCAATGTTTCCGTTTAGTGATAGTGAATAACAATGTAAGTATTAGTGGATGCAGTACCGGTTCCTTCTTCAGAACCGGGACTGGATTTTCGGTACTGTGCTTGGAACCGGGATTACCCGGGAAATTCGGTACTTTCTGAACTTACGTACAAATGGCGCTATTCATTTATTGTATGAAGGGCACGTGTGCGTGCACACTACATATAATTATCTAAATCTGTTGAAAAATTAATTTATTACAAATGTGGGTTGGTGTAGTTAATAAAACTATGGGGTTGGGTCTTATATCGAGTCGCCTGAATCTGAGTTAAGTGTAGATATGGGAGGGTTTAGGGGGTTCGTACTAAGCGATAAAATGTATTTTTTGCTGCCGGAGACGCGCCAAAATATTTTAATTATTATTTAAAAAATCTTGGGAAATCTTACAAATGCATAAGAAGGAAAGTAATTTTGACACATTTCGTAGCGATTTCGATACTGCGTTTATCGAAATGCGTGAAAAGAAACCATTTTCCCCGCGTTCCGAATTGCGTCAAAAGCGATTATATCGCGAATCCGACCAACGCGCAACGTCACAATTATAGTACTCAATAGTCCTTATATTTTGTGACTATTAAATTTGGTTGGATGTTGGATTTGGATCGATATAATCGCTTTTGACTCAATTCGGAACGCGGGGAAAATGGTTTCTTTTCACGCATTTCGATAAACGCAGTATCGAAATCGCTACGAAATGTGTCAAAATTACTTTCCTTCTTATGCATTTGTAAGATTTCCCAAGATTTTTTAAATAATAATTAAAATATTTTGGCGCGTCTCCGGCAGCAAAAAATACATTTTATCGCTTAGTACGAACCCCCTAAACCCTCCCATATCTACACTTAACTCAGATTCAGGCGACTCGATATAAGACCCAACCCCATAGTTTTATTAACTACACCAACCCACATTTGTAATAAATTAATTTTTCAACAGATTTAGATAATTATATGTAGTGTGCACGCACACGTGCCCTTCATACAATAAATGAATAGCGCCATTTGTACGTAAGTTCAGAAAGTACCGAATTTCCCGGGTAATCCCGGTTCCAAGCACAGTACCGAAAATCCAGTCCCGGTTCTGAAGAAGGAACCGGTACTGCATCCACTAATACTTACATTGTTATTCACTATCACTAAACGGAAACATTGATTATGTTATTATTAATTAAAGCACAACACTATTAAAAAAACTAGCATCAAATGCACTGCACAACGCCAGCTTCGCAAATCGCAATGAATATACACAATGTTAGCATGAATAGGGTAGGCAGTCGAAAAAAAATCGGACAAAATAAAAAAGTATGTCTACCCTACTCAACGGTTTCCTTAAGGATTGTAAAAAATGATTTATCTTTTTATGTATAACACTTACAGGGACGACTGATTCGTCAAATTTTAGTACAACATTTTTCACAATTTCCGATGTATCTACCTTCTACCTATAAGTTTTGGTTTATTAAATATAGTTCAAAATAAGGATCTCTCAGTTGGGACGATCGACAAAAAACAAGATATTCATTTTCTCTTGAACCAGTAAGATTGCAATCACGATTTTTGTTTCACAAATTTTCCCAGAAGCATAATTTGCAATAAACATGATAATTATTCATACTTTTTCAGTATTAGGTCGTGTTTTACAAGATCACTCAATTGAAAATTATCCACTCTGAGAGATCCATATAAACCGTTATAAATCTTAAATGTGGCTTTGGAACGAATCGAAATTTTGTTTAGCAGCTTTCACAAATCCTTCACAATTAATTAAAATGCAAATCATAAACACATAGGCAGTATATTCTTGGATACGCGTTATGGCTTTTTCTTCAGTTGTCCAGATTGAGAGATCCAGTTAATGAGTTCTAACTTTCTTTGTTTAGGTTTCACAAATTTTATACCTTACCATGAAGTTTTCACAATTATTTCCTAAATCCTCTTATAATTTGGTTGGGATTGGAAGAGTTTTTCGAAAAGATCTCTCAATCCACACGCACACCTAAAATAGTATATTTTAATTGGCTTCTGTTCTAGTGTTTCCAAAAAATATTTTAAATTATGTATCATTGTCAAGGGTTTTAATTACATTTAACATCAATAATTATCACTATTAATATTTAATGCAATAATTTATACAAATATTTTGCAAAGATTCATTGGGGTGGTGGTAGAATTCCTTTGGTGGTTTTACTATCAATAAATTTGTATCCCCAATACAAATGTCTGTTAAGTTAATGTCTGACGCTTGCGTTGGTGTTGTATTTAGCGATATTTTTCAGATCTTTCTGTGTAACGTTGTGCGTTTGTCGTTGAGTTGAGCGAAAGTTCCTCCGACTAATCCTTATTTGTGACCAGAAAGTAATTTTGTGAGTGATTGTGTCAAAACTGAGATAGGACTCCAGTGTATTGTTAAGTTTGAGATAGGACTCCAGTGTAGTGTTAAGTTTGAGATAGGACTCCAGTGTAGTGTTAAGTTTGAGATAAGACTCCAGAGTAGTGTTAGGTTGAGATAGAAGACTCTTTTAGTGCATCATGTCATCGGATAAGCACTGCTGTGTTCTTGGGTGCAAGGACAGTGGAGGTAATTATGTCACATTGTCATAGCTGAATCTTGGATCTTGGAACTTGGCCTTGAACTTCATACCCTTTCCAACTGACCGGGATCCCAACCACCCCAGGGTCCCGAGATATTTGTCAAAAGAAAGTGATAGAAATATAAATTACTTAATAATTGTTTGAAATTTTTTTCAGGAATGCATGCTCTTCATGGATTTCCGAACCCAGAAAAAGACCGAAGTCGATTTAATACCTGGCTTTATTCCACTGGATGCAATATTTTGGAACTTGAAAATGCACACATTTTCAAGTTCCGTCGAGTGTGTCGCAAACACTTTCTGGACAAATATTTATGTCGCAATAACAGATTAAGCAATAATGCAGTTCCGACATTATATTTACCAGGTTTGTTCATTACCTACATAATTCTAATTTGTATAATAAAAGAATAAAGTTGCCAATATTGCTTTAACTAATAAAAAAATATATAAAGCACCTTAGCAAATTATTAAGAGCGTTTACGCCGTACGGCATTTCATACAAATTTTCAAGCCCTTGTTTTTCAAAATGAATGAACGGATTTTAATGAAACTTCATACGCTTAAGCAGGATATAAAGGTCTAAAAAGTTACTTAAGAACATTTTCTAAATGTCTTATTTAAAAAAAGATAACTGGAAATCTCTGTTTCTATGGAAAATTTAAAATTGGTCTAATTTGGCTGTAACACTATTTTTCGAAAATGTTCTTAACACATTGAAGGACACTGAACGAGACACAATAGAAGTTTTATTGTTATTACGTCTATAGGCGTTAAGTGTCCCGCAAAGAGTTAAGTAATTTTTTAGACCTTTGTATCCTGCTTATGCGTATGAAGTTTCATTAAAATCGGTTCATTCATTTCGAAAAACAAGGGCTTGAAAGTTTGTATGAAATGAAAAATTAAATATAATAATTATTTTGGCTTTGTGTCTATATTTTTAGGGTTTATCATATTAGTATTTTTAGGGTTTTTAGGGTTTCAGCTGGCACTATCACTTAGGGCGAATTCAACTAAACTTTTAAATCCGTATCTTGCAATTAAATTTTAAATTTTTGATAGTTATTCCATTCCATACTTTTTGTCATATAGTACGAATTACAACAAGACATTTAAGTTTCAAAGACACAACATCCACCAACCCGCACTGGGTTCGCATGATTGCTCCCTCTCACAAAGAAGAGGCCTAGTGCTAGGATTAGGAACATTACGTGATGTGATATAGATACTATAAACTACAAATTGTTATAACCTAGTGTTATTGCATGACTTACACACACTTGACCAGCCTTGAGTAATAATGATTTATTAATATTTTAGATCCGGAAACAGTGATATTATGTGAGCAAGTGCCACCTTCTACTTCTCAAACTACTGAACAAAATTTAGGTAAGTTTTGTGTATACAGAAAATAAGTTTTTTACAAGTTATGTTTTTAATGGCATCAGTATTTCTGGAGATTACCTTTTACACACTAACTACAAACAACTTGATAACTTATCTAAAACAGATTTACTTTAGCACTCATACAAAATCATTTTATACTTTACAGTCAGGAAAATATCGGCCAGAACGAATAAGCTCTCCAGGACAGAAAGGGATCTGCAGCTCAAAATAATGACTGCCAAAAGAAGAACAAATAAATTAAAAAATAAAGTTAAAAGGCAGACAGCTGAAATAAAGGCAGCAAAAAAAATGGTTGCCAATCCTGCAGTACTAGATGTGCTGCAGAATTGCTCAAGCACTGCAAAACTATTAATGCGAATACAGTGGCGAGAAGACAAAAAAAAGGATAAAGGACGACGATTCACGCTGCAAGAAAAAATTGCAGCGTTATCAGTTTTTAAACAGAGTCCAAAGGCATATAGATTTTTAAGAAAAATATTTATATTGCCCGCAAATCAGACACTCGCCAAACTTATACAAAAATGCAATCTTCGACCTGGGCTAAATAAAAATATATTTTCTCAACTAAAAAAGAAGGCTGAAAAAGTTAAAATTTCAGAAAGATTGTGTATATTACTATTTGACGAAGTATCATTAAAAGCACAAATAACATATAATGAAAAAAAGGATAAAATTACAGGCGTAGTAGATAATGGCCAACAAAGGCAACCAGAATTTGCTGACCACGCCCAAGTCTTCATGGTGCGTGGTCTAATTAAAAACTTTAAACAAGCCATTTTTTACACCTTCTCAGCAAGTGCCACTAAAGGGCCAGAGTTGGCTAAACAGATAAAAAATGTAATTACTGAGTTGCAACAAGCAGGGTTAATAGTGGTAGCATCAGTCTGTGACCAAGGGACAAACAACCGTCAGGCGATACGTTTGTTAATAAATGAGACCAGGGGGGTCTACTTACGAAGAGGGGAAACTCCAAAAGGAAACGCTATATTAATAAATGATAAAGAAATAATTCCCCTTTATGACCCTCCACACCTTCTCAAGGGCATGAGAAACAATTTAATTTCCAAAAACTTAACTTTTAAAAAAGATGGCGTGATCAAAACTGCCAAATGGTCTCATTTATTGCAGCTTCTCAAAGAAAACCCTGGCTATAAAGGCATAAGACTGATTCCAAAGCTAACAGAATACCACGTAAACCCTGATAAACTAAATAAAATGAAGGTAAAATTTGCATCACAGATATTTAGTCGCACTGTGGCATCCAATATGGGATACCTAGCAGGTAATTTATATTTTAGAATTTTAATCTTTTGAAATTTTCATTTATTTTTTTTATTTCTTCCGACTTGCTGCACTATAAAGTTTTACAGTATTTTGACAGCCGTTAGTGTGTGGCCGTTCCCTGCTTTCTTAGGAAACCCTAGTTTGGGTACAAAAATATTCTATTCTAGCGCCCTGCTACCGCTCTGCTGTCGTTATGCTATCGCTCTGTTATCGCTCTGTTATCGCTCTGTTATCGCTCTGTTATCGCTCTACTATCGCTCTGCTTTTATTTGTAACCGGCTCAAAGGTGAACAAGGTGACTTAAGTGGCAGTGGGCAGGGCACATTGCTCGCAGAGCAGATGGCCGATGGGGCCGAAAGGTTCTAGCAACCGCGTACAGGAACTCGTAGCGTTGGAAGGCCTCCCACAAAGTGGACATACGACCTTGTGAAGGCCGCAGGAACCCGTTGGATGCGAGAAGCACAAAACCGGTTGAAGTGGAGGGACTTGGGGGAGGCCTATGTCCAGCAGTGGACGTCTTTCGGCTGAAATGATGATGATGGTGAATGAATTACATTTTTTCTTTTCTTTTTTCAGATAAAGGTATTCTACCCGCAGAATGCAAAGAAACCGCAGATCTACTTTTATTTATGGACAACGTCTTCGATTCTGTCAATGGAAGTTATAACAAAAATAAAAATGCTAAGCCATTACTTGGCCCAGCTACGCCAACGTCTGCCCATAAAAAGACATGGGTAGAAGCAAAAAGGATTTTTAACTCAATGGAGTTTGTGACTTCTGCTGGCAGGGTCGAAACTGTTCCTACCTTAAAAAATTGGGTGTGGACACTGGAGGGAATTCTAGATCTACTTAAAAAATTACGTGATGAATACGGAGTAACGTCAGTCTGGATGCGGCACCTTAATCAAGATCCCCTAGAGAACTTCTTTGGGGCGATTAGAAGCCACGGGTGCCGCAACGTTAACCCGACATGCGACCAATTTGAGTCTGCTTTTGCCACTTTGCTAATCAACAACTTAAACAGTGTCCACACCCAAGGAAAAAATTGTGAAAATGACTACTGTGATGCTTTATGCTCCTTCGTACTCAACGAAAATAATGAAGCTACGACGACCTGTACAGTTGATCTCGAAAATATTTTAGAAATTAATTTTGTTAATTTAGAAAATAAAGAAAAAGACCCAAGAATACTGGCACCTCTACAGTACGTAAGCGGATATTTTTTGAAAAAGGCAAAAACAAAAATTTTTAAAAGTTGCTCTGTCTGCAAAAATGATTTCACGAGCATAGATGAGATTGAATATATAAGATATAGGGAGTATGCAGGTCGACGATGGCTTTGTACTCCCAGTAAAAACTTAATAAAACTTGTATCCAATTTCCAAGATATAATTAATCATATTCTAAAAGCAAACTTGGATGCTAATTATTTAAAGGATATTATGAAAATGTCTATATTGACCTTAATAAATTTCGATTTTATAAAATGTACTACACATAAAAAAAAAGTTATAGATTATTTAATAAATACTGTGATTCGATTTATGAATTATAATTATTGTAAAGTAATAAATAAAATTCTATATGGAAGAAGATAAGTTGATGATGAAGAAGATAAAGTACAAATGAAAGCAAAAAAATATCACAGTAAATGTTTTAAAAGGAAAATTAAATAAATCGGATCACAGTATTAATAAATAATCTTCCCAAATTCAAAAATATCATTAGACATTTTTATAATGTCATTTAAAAGTTTTCTTTTAGAATATTAAATTTCTTAGACATTGAATAGTTTTAATACATTTTTACTGGGGGTACCTATCTATATAAAAATACAAAGTCCTGACTGATAATCAACGCACAGCCTAACCCGCTGGTCCTAGAGACATGAAATTTGGAGGGTGTGTTCTTTTTGAAGAGGAGGTATCCACTAAGAAAGGGTTTTTCGAAATTCCACCTGTAAGAACCCGAATGGAGGAGGGTGAAATTTTACACGAAGTCACGGGCAGAAGCTAGTATCTTATATATGTACATATTCAATTTCATCTTCGCTAGTGAAATCAATTTTGCAGACACAAGCATTTTTAGGGTTCCGTACCAAAACGGTAGAAAAAAAAATTATGGTAAGAAAGAAATAAAAACATATGTATATTTTTTGCAACAGGGACTGAAGGTGGGGTTCTGAAAAATTTGTAGTAGGACTACTAGGACATGTGGGGTATATGTAGGGAATGCAGAACCGGTACTGTTTTAAAGAACCGGAATTTTCGGGACCTTATGGCTAAAGAACCGGGATTCCCGGTACTGTCGATACTTTAAGTAAGCCTTTAAAAGATGAAGAGTTGAAACGGAGAAAGTAAAAGAAAGACGAAATGACAGGGCAAAATAAAAACATTTAAAATCAAATCAAATAAAACGTTTTATTTCTTGTTTTATTGGTAACTACGCATATTCTACCAGCAACATCTTTATTAACATTAAAACATTTTTGTACCTAATCCTAGATAATATTTATCAGAAACATTTATTAAACATCTTCTCCTAACAAATGATTTAAATCAACATGACTCCTATTGCAATTCTGCATAACCAAATTATAATTTAAAACTTGCGTAATATCTATAAAAAAAAGAAAAGAGTTTTAGCGTAGCATTAATCAGTCTCAATATTATTGATTAGATAATCTTAAGCGACATTTTTTAAATTGTTATTTATTAACATAATTCATCATCATCCTTTCAGCCGAAAAACGTCCACTGCTGGACATAGGCCAAGCACGTCCACTTCGACCGGTTCTGTGCTTCTCGCACCCATGGTTCCCGCGGCCTTCACAAGGTCGTAGGACCACCTTGTGGGAGGCCTTCCAAAGCTACGTCTACCGGTACGCGGTCGCCACTCCAGAACATTTCGGCCCCATCGACCATCTGTTCTGCGAGCAATGTGCCCTGCCCGCCCACTGCCACTTAAGTTTGGCAATTCTTCGGGCTATGTCGGTTACCTTGGTCCTCCTGCGGATCTCCTCATTCCTGATTCGATCACGCAGGGAAACTCCATAGCTCTCTCCATTGCCCTTTGGGTGACTTTCAGCCTTCTTATAAGGCCCATTGTGAGTGACCACGTTACAGTGCCATAAGTCATCACTGGCAACACGCACTGGTCAAAGACTTTCGTCTTGAGACACTGAGGTATGTGGGACGAGAAGATTTTGCGTAGCTTCCCGAACGCTGCCCAGCCGAGTCGGATTCGACGATCGACCTCTTTTTCGAAGTTAGACCTACCTAACTGGACAGCTTGTCCTAGGTAAACATACTCGTCCACGACTTCGAGTGCAGTGTCTCCGATCTTTATGAGAGTGGGTGTTACATGGGCATTTGACATGACCTTCGTTTTGTCCAAGTTCATTTTAAGACCCACTTTTTCGGAGGCTCTACTGAGGTCATCGAGCATTGTACTGAGGTCCTGCATAGTCTCAGCCCTGTCTCACACCTCGCTGCAAAAGCATAGGTTTCGAGGTTTGATCCTGGAGTCGAACTGCCATAGTGGCGCTTACGTACCGACACTTCAGCACCTCGATGTACCGATAGTCGATCTGGCACCGTTGAAGAGACTGCAGCACAGCCCATGTCTCAATCGAATCAAAGGCTTTCTCATAGTCCACAAACGCTAAGCAGAGAGGCAGGTTATATTCTTCGGTCTTCTGTATAACCTGTCGCAGCGTATGTATGTGGTCTACGGTGCTAAAGCCTTTACGGAATCCGGCTTGTTCGGGAGGCGTCAAACCTGCGCGCGAGACGGTTCGCGATGACTCTCGAAAACAGCTTGTAGACATGGCTCAGAAGTGAGATGGGCCTATAATTCTTAAGAAAGGTATTGTCGCCCTTCTTAAAGAAAAGTATCACCACACCTCTGTTCCATGCCTGTGGTGTTTTGTCCTCGAGTATGACGGAATCAAACAGCTTCTGAAGGGCCTTAAGAACGGGTTTTCCGCCGGCCTTCAGGAGCTCGGCCTTAATTCCGTCATCACCCGACGCCTTGTTATTTTTGAGCTGCTTCAGAGCCATCCTGATCTCGTACAGGCTGACGTCCGGGATGTCTTCGGTATAGTGTCGGGTCAATCTAGCTCTTGGGTCGTTTGCCAGATCCATAACGGGGTTACTTGTTGACGTGTATAACTGTCCATAGAACCTCTCGATCTCTCTCAACAGCTCAGGTTTGGCGGATACGATCCTGCCATCATCGGTCTTCAGTTTCGTAAGCTGGCTCTGCCCAAAAGAAGCAGTCTTGTTTGAGTCTTTTTTGCGAAGCACTGTCCACCAAAAGCACAACATTCCGAACACGCGATGGCCGCCACCAGCCCCTCCCGCACCCTCGTGCAGCATGCTCTTGTAGCATGCATGCTTCTTGTGCATGCTAGGTAGCAAGTGTATTCCACGCTTTAAGTGGTCGGGCTTTATGCTATTAAATTAGAAATATTCGAAACGCGAAGTATCTTTTCCCGAAAGTACCGAAAGAACCGGGATTTTGTTTTAAAAATCCCGGTTCCAAAGACGATGCAAATTTCCGGGATTTCCCGGTACTTTCGGTTCCGGGATTTCCCGGGACTATTCACTAGGTATATGAAAGAGCGCAGCACATTATCAAACATATTTTCTTTTTTTTTAGGCCACATAGTTTCCGACTTTTAATGAAATATGTAAAAAAAATACCGCCCCCCCCCCCTTTTTTCCGAATTGCGAATTATTCTATGTGATAGAAGTTTATTTATAGATTACAGGAAAAATAAAACGAAGTCTCTAAATAGCACAGTTTTCAGAAATCATCAACAAAAGTTACTTTAGTTCAACTATCGGTCAAGCGATGGCGCTGACATAAAACTGCAATATTCTACACCGCAGTGCACAGTGTTAAAATTCGCTGACGAATATAGGCCTCGCCGATGAAAAATTAAAAACATGATGGTACGGAACCCTCGGTGCAAGAGTCCGACTCGCTCTTCACCAGTTTTTTTTTTTAGAAGTTCTGTAGAGGTACTAGGCCATTATTCTTGGGTCTTTGAGTACGAAGGAGCATAAAGTCTCACAGTAGTCATTTTCACAATTTTGACATTGATTTGGGTGTGGACACTGTTTAAATTGTTGATTAGCAAAGTGGCATCCGCATCCAGACTGATGTTACTCCGTATTCACGTAATTTTTTAAGTAAAACTTGTATTCCCTCCAGTGTCCACACCCAATTTTTTTAAGGTTTAAGCCTTTTTGCTTCTACCCATGTTTTTCTTTCTTCCATTGACAGAGTCGAAGACGTTGTCCATAAACATAACAGGATATGTTGTCATAATACGACTGTAAAACTTTATAGTGCATGTAAGATGTAATGATGTGATGTAAGTTGGAGGTTTCGGTAATTCTGTGTTACGTTTGGGATACCTAGTAAACATTTTATGATAATAACAAACTTTCTGGAAACTGGTTTCTACTGTACAATAAACTAAAATTCAAAAGATTAAAATTCTAAAATATAAATTACCTGCTAGGTATCCCATATTGGATGCCACAGTGCGACTAAATATCTGTGATGCAAATTTTACCTTCATTTTATTTAGTTTATCAGGGTTTACGTGGTATTCTGTTAGCTTTGGAATCAGTCTTATGCCTTTATAGCCAGGGTTTTCTTTGAGAAGCTGCAATAAATGAGACCATTTGGCAGTTTTGATCACGCCATCTTTTTTAAAAGTTAAGTTTTTGGAAATTAAATTGTTTCTCATGCCCTTGAGAAGGTGTGGAGGGTCATAAAGGGGAATTATTTCTTTATCATTTATTAATATAGCGTTTCCTTTTGGAGTTTCCCCTCTTCGTAAGTAGACCCCCCTGGTCTCATTTATTAACAAACGTATCGCCTGACGGTTGTTTGTCCCTTGGTCACAGACTGATGCTACCACTATTAACCCTGCTTGTTGCAACTCAGTAATTACATTTTTTATCTGTTTAGCCAACTCTGGCCCTTTAGTGGCACTTGCTGAGAAGGTGTAAAAAATGGCTTGTTTAAAGTTTTTAATTAGACCACGCACCATGAAGACTTGGGCGTGGTCAGCAAATTCTGGTTGCCTTTGTTGGCCATTATCTACTACGCCTGTAATTTTATCCTTTTTTTCATTATATGTTATTTGTGCTTTTAATGATACTTCGTCAAATAGTAATATACACAATCTTTCTGAAATTTTAACTTTTTCAGCCTTCTTTTTTAGTTGAGAAAATATATTTTTATTTAGCCCAGGTCGAAGATTGCATTTTTGTATAAGTTTGGCGAGTGTCTGATTTGCGGGCAATATAAATATTTTTCTTAAAAATCTATATGCCTTTGGACTCTGTTTAAAAACTGATAACGCTGCAATTTTTTCTTGCAGCGTGAATCGTCGTCCTTTATCCTTTTTTTTGTCTTCTCGCCACTGTATTCGCATTAATAGTTTTGCAGTGCTTGAGCAATTCTGCAGCACATCTAGTACTGCAGGATTGGCAACCATTTTTTTTGCTGCCTTTGTTTCAGCTGTCTGCTTTTTAACTTTATGTTTAAATGAAATGCACAACGTATCTAATGTATTTAATTGGATAAGGAATAATACTGTATTGTTTAAAATAGCTTGGTAAACAATCCATATTTTTTTTTGTATCGTGTAAAAGATAAAAATGGTTACTGTGGATTATCCTTAGGAGATAAACATATACCTGCATCGCTGACTTTTTTATCGATATTTTTAAGATATACAATTCCGTAGAACATTAATTTAATCTATCTCGTAAGGTTTAAGCCAGCGTTTGCAATGTAAGCGCATAAAAATATGTTTGTTACGACATCACATCATTACTTTTAATTTCTCGGCTTTTCTCTACTATACTATGCATGTATTATATGTACCTACATATCAACCTTCCTCTTGAATCAATATCTATTGCTGACTAAACTAAATTAAAATCCGTTGCATAGTTTAAAAGATACTATGTTTTTTTTATACTATGTAAATATTTTGTACCCTTACGGTCTTATTCATAATAAGTTATAGAACATCTAAAGGCTTGCTAATGTCTCGTTGTCAAAAATTGTTATTCATAAACGCATTTTAGCATTAAAACGTTCGATAAACCTACTATAAAGTTATGGAGCCCAGACCCCTACTATAACAGTACTATAAAAATGGCCGACTCTACACCAGCTGATAGAAAATGACGTTTGACCTACAAATGTAACATGTGCAGTTGTATTTAATTTATATTGCACTTCTGTTTAACCAAGTTTATTATTATATGCCTACAATGCGAAATAGAAGCAAGGAAAAATATAACGAAGCACATAAATTATTGCAACAAGAATTACTGTGGTACGCTGCTGCTTTGGGCTGTGGAAACAACGCTTTTCAATGTCTTTTACATGGCATGCATGCAAACTAGAAAATGTGAAAACAACCATAGTGGCTAGAGCAGTACTTTACAATATTGCAGTTGACCATGGAGACATGCAGTTATAGGGTAGCAATATCAATGAATATCATACAAAGTCAGCCCAAGAAGGTGCAAGGGGAAATGCAAATGCTATTTTACAAACTTTTGAGGAAATATTCCGCCGAGATAGCCTCACTTTACCAGGTTAGAGGTACATCTTCCCACTTGTGTCCGGAGACGTTTCAGGGACTTCTGTGTGGATCACGGAAGTTTACACCCTGCAGGGAGATGCTCCTGTAGGATGCGGCGGGAGTGGTTATGAAGCTTTGTAACAAACCATGCTCCTCATCCTATCCTACCCTATGCGTCCCTAAACATGCAGTCAAAGTGACGGTCAGTGGGTCGTCTTAGGGGCGGATTTGTTAGAGTTGGAGTATACGCTTAGGGGCACTATGAGCAGCAAAGAAAACAAAAAAAAAATTTTTTTGTTTAAAAAAAATTTTTTGGACTTAGTCAATTTTCAAAAAAAAATTTTTTTTTCGGAAATCTGATTTTTTTTTTGCAGGTTCGGGTTAACCTTGACCATAGAAACTATTTAGGTTCTGAGAAGCATGGCCCTACGACGCACCGTTTCCGAATTGTGGACCTCCGAATTTTATTCTATTTTATATAAAAAGCTCTCTATTTCCAAAATGGTGGCTCGATTGAAAATCTTTTCAGGAAAGAAATTGTTGATCTAGTCGAAAACCATGAGATGGTGTAAAAAAACCCCGCAAAATATTGAGAAAAAAAAAATCTCCAAAAATTTGGCTAAGTCCTTTGCCCCTAAGAATACTCAAGCTGAAAGATCGGCCAGCACTTAGAAAATTTTGTAAAAAAAAATTTTCTTAATATTTCTCGGGTTTTTTTTATACCATCTCATAGTTTTCGACTAGAGCAACAATTTCTTTCCAGAAAAGATTTTCATCCGAGCCACCATTTTGGAAATATAGAGCTTTTTATATAAAATAGAACAAAATTCGGAGGTCCATAATTCGGAAACGGTGCGTCGTAGGGCCACGGTCCTCAGAACCTAAATGGTTTCTATGGACAAGGTTAATAAGGTGCTGCAAGAAAAATGGCCGAAATCTGTTAAAAAAAAAAATCACCGAAAATTTGACTAAGTCCTGTGCCCCTAAGAATACTCAAGCTGAAAGATCGGCCAGCACTTAGAAAATTTCGTAAAAAATTTTTTTCTTAATATTTCTCGGGTTTTTTTTATACCATCTCATGGTTTTCGACTAGAGCAACAATTTCTTTCCAGAAAAGATTTTCATCCGAGCCACCATTTTGGAAATATAGAGCTTTTTATATAAAATAGAACAAAATTCGGAGGTCCATAATTCGGAAACGGTGCGTCGTAGGGCCATAGTCCTCAGAACCTAAATGGTTTCTATGGTCAAGGTCAACCCGAAATTGCAAAAAAAAATTCATATTTCCAAAAAAAGAAAAAAAAATTTTTTCGAAAATTTTTCTAAGTCCTCGCGCCATAGTGCCCCTAAGGCTACACACCAACCAAAGTGACCTCTGCGCTGCCACTGACGACGTTGTGGAAGTGGCAAAGTTTTGGGCCAACAAGATCTGAAATACTGTCGTCCCCGCGATACGAAGAAGATAAAGAGGAGACATTTTAGCGAGTAGTGCATTAATAAAAAGCTTATATACAGATATCAGTTTAATTGATTTATTTTTATAATACTCTAAACTTTAATTCGGCTTCTAGAACTTGTGCTAGCAGAACAACATTTTTAAAATGTTTCTTTTCATTTGCCATCTATGCCACCTCTTCTGTAGGCCGTTTCAGTTTCTGCTATTTGTAGTGAAGCACCATCCTTCCTACTCTTCTGAAATACAAAATGAATGTTATAATTCTTTCTCTTCATCAAACGAAGTTCATTTCATTCTTACTCAGGAACTTTGTAACTTATAAGTAAATTGGATAGGCACCTAATTCGTAAATCATGCCATGCCGCCTTTTTCGCGTTGGTGTCAGTCAGTATAAGTGTTTTTATTTTCTATCTTCTTCTTAGTGTGCCCAGAATTCGGCTCGACTTCTTTGGCGCCATCACCAGCGTCCACCTTCATTTTCTATTATGGAAACCCTCTCCCTGACCAATTCTTCTAAAAGATCTAAGGAAAAGCAAAAGCAAGCATAAGTATAAGAAATTAAGAATGTTTACAAAACAAAACTTACTTTGAACATAACTGCTTTGAACACATTTTAGTTGTATGTAACAGTGCACACCTTATCGTCCTCCAACCAAAACGAGTATTCACTTCTTTGCCCTTTCTTGGAACTAGTCTACGGTCATAATTCCATTTCTTTTAAATACAAAAATATATTCAAAGGTTTTCGCTCGCCTGACAATAAAATAACAATATCAAATTCATTGCCTTAAAAACCGTGGTTACCATGGTAACGCGGCAAAACTGTCGAAACAATAAATTAGTTTTTCGTACGTCATAATGTCTATGGTCACAATTATTCGGTGCGTAGGCAGATATTCTCGTTTGACAACTCAATGTGTTGGCCAATTTGTTGGATGACTTCAATAAAATGGCAACATTTATATTTATATTGAAGTTATAGGACACTTTAGTTATAGAAGGTTTATGAAGCGTTTATGAATACAAAATTTTATCGAACGTTTTAAATGCTTATCGAGCATTTTAACTAATGAACGTTTTAAACCTTCTATAAGCTTTTTTTATGAATAAGACCGTTACTGTTTTACTTTATCTTTTGGTTTTAGTTTTAATTTCCTTTCCATGACTTTCGTGTGTTGTATTGTGATTTATTTTAATGTACCTAGATGTTAAGTAAAATGTGTGTTCGCCTACTATGGCGATCAAATAAATAATACTTAAATAAAAACATGATTAACCAAATAACATTGTATTTTATTTATCAATCCTTGAAATGAATACCTATAAATAAATACCTAGCTATCTATTCATACCGGAAAAAAAAAGGACAATGGTGTAGTTCTAACTATGAATATCAGAGGGCGCTAGTTTCAATGACCCGTTCTACGGAACAAGATTGGTCTCTATTTCAGTCTATCAAAAAGTACTCTGTGATGCGGTGTAATAGACAGGAAGCTCTCATCATTTTGTGTTGACAGCACAATTCGCCATCTAGTGCTCAAGTTTCTAAAACTATTAGTTACGGCTGAAGATGGTAGATGGAGCTCTATTAATAGTCACGGATATAGATGGTAGATGGAGCTCTATTATATTATTATTGTGTTGGAATTTTTACATTGTCGTATAGATTATTGTTTACTACCTATTGGTGTTTTTTTAACAATTACATAATTATTAAAAACACACTAAGTAGTAGTAAACAATAATCTATACGACAATGTAAAATTCCAGATTATTATCTGCATTAGGAATAGGAGTATGAATGAAAAGTAACTCGGAATATTAAAGATAAACAAACTGTTTATTCTTATAAAAAACACAAAACCACATACAAATTAAACATTTACTAATATAATAAAATCAAAATCATGTAGGCTGGGAATAAGCACTTTTCTTTCCTAGTCACTAGACATCCAGGTACACAACAAGAGTTTTAAGACATGATGGAAGTGCACTCAGTGTTCAGTTCACTATTCACAATAATAATATTATGGGTCCAAACTATAAATAGTGCCTATGCTCACTAGCGAAACAACCAGAATTTAATTTTATTGCAAAAGCAAAATCCGAAACTGAAACTGACACTCGCGCTGACAGACATTTCAATTAAAGTGTTACCAATGCAACAATAACAAATTCCCATTACTTAAATGAAAAAAAAACCTTTCAGAACCGTTTAACAAATCGCTATAGACTTGTTACACTTGGTTTAGGTTTAATTTTTATTTTTGCTGTTTAATGTCCAATATTTTGAGACAATTATTTTATGTATGTGTTTGTTCGTCACAACCTCTCCCGGTATCATTACTAAATATTTTTATATTGTATCACAGTATTTTTCGTTTTGCTACTTGTGTGCTAGGGGCGCTAGGAGTAATAGTGTTCTATGTGATGTTCCAAGCTGCCATAGCATGCTGTCCGCACTGGAACGCGGCTGCTGCGTTCTGCGTGTTGTCGTGTCCAGTGTTTGTCAAAATATAACAAAAGCTCGAACTAGTTTAGAACCCCGGTAACCGCGCGGGCCGCCCGCGCCCGCGCCGCGCACCCACTGCGGCCACTGGTATGAACGAGCTATGGCGTGAGTAGCCTGCGCGCTCCCCGCGCCGAGCAGCCCGCGCCGCTCACCACGCCCGCGTGCCCACTGTGAACACTCAAAGGATAGAATCATAGCAATGGCTTTCATTTTGACAATTCACCAACATTTATTTCGTTATTTACGTTGTTGAGCAGACAAATTTTTCAAACATAATTGTTGTATACCTGGCGTTATGGTTGTGCCATTGTCATGATATTCAGTTATGTTTTTTACTACGTCAATAAATATATGCTTGTATGATGATATTAATTTATTTCATTGGCGACGAGGATTAGAGGATAGCAACAACAGCAAATATCACGTCAATAAATATATGCTTGTATGATGATATTAATTTATTTCATTGGCGACGAGGATTAGAGGATAGCAACAACAGCAAATATCAGACGTTTTGCAACAACTCGTGTTACAACCCTTGCCGACTCGTAGTCACACCAGATTATCACACAACCGACAGCGGCGGCCCCCACACCAGCAACACCTGGTACGGAGTCTACCAGCTCGGCAAACACCAACACCAACTGTAACAAACTTACAATTATTAAATATTTCAAGCGTGATACGTTTAACCCTGCTACTACGTCGGTAGAACATTTTTTAGATTTTTTTGAAAAAAAAATGCGATATCTGGGATGTAAGTGGAGACGACATCAGGAAAGAACTCTTATTCTCTTGCTTAACTCCAGAAGTCTTCCACGATCTGAAAGAAGCACTCATACCCGATTTTGAAAACAGTCTATACAAAGACGTAAAGTTTAAACTACTGGACTTACATCGACCTAAAAGGAAGAAGGATAGCAAGTACATTGACATTACACTCAACGGTGTCAGATGTACGTTGGACTGGGACCCGGGAGCAGTATACTCCATCATTAGCACAAAATTTTGGAAACGTATTGGAGCACCCCCTATGGGAACCTTAAACTCAAACCAAAAAGACTTACAGACGTGACAGTTGAAATCCTTGGAAGACAGGAAATTTTGCCCGTTGTAGTTATGGAAGACGCCAACCCCATGCTTTTTGCTCTTCAGTAGAGCCAGATGTACGACATGATGTTTCCAGAACCCGTCTATTCGGTTAAGCCTACTCAACGAGATACTAGAACACTTAAACAGGTATTAGACACTTTCTCGCCTCTTTGTGACAACAAAGTAGGAACAGTTAATTACGCCGTTAAGATCCATATTAAACATGGTACCGTACCTAAACACGTCCCTGCACGACCCGTTAAGTTCGCTAAGCGCAAAAACATAGAAAGAGAGCTTCAACGTTTAGTGGATGAGAGAATAGTTACCGAAGTTGATCCAAATATGACCCCCTTGGGCAACACCCACAGTCAACGTGGTCAAAACAAATGGTCAAATCAGAATTTGCTGTGACTTTCGCAGTACTATTAACCCTGCCATGGTAACACACGCTCATCCAGTCCCGCTATTTGACCTGTTACGTCAAAACCTTGCAAACGAAGTTAAGTTTCCAAAAATCGACTTAAAAGATGCGTACTTGCAATTCGAGATCGCCCCAGAGTCAAAAAAGTATCTAACAATCTACTCACAAAGGATATTACCAATACAATAGGATGCCTTTTGGAACATCAACAGCACCCTCGATTTTTCAACAGGTAGTGTTGAAAAATCTCAAAAGTGATGAACTACTCGGTGGTATACCAAACGTAGCGATTTACTTCGATGATATCGCCTTAACAGAAAAGGATGACGCTGAACATCTCGAAACACTGTCTACTGTGTTTGACAAATTACAACAGGCTGGCTTAAAAGTCAATTTAACAAAATGCCCATTCTTCCAAACAGATATCGAATACCTGGGGCACACAATCAGCAAGGAAGGAATACGACCAACTAAATCGAAGATTGAAGCAATAACAAAAGCGACACCGCCTACTAACGCTCAAGAACTACATTCATTCCTTAGCCTCGTAAATTTCTACGAGAAATTCATACCTCACCTGCACAGCTTCTGCGCGGACCTGCATACACTAACTGGCGCGCACCAAAGTGGCAATAGACAGATAAAGAAAATACAGCGTTTAAAAATGCTAAAATGCTGATTTGTGAATCAATACCACTTGTGGTCTTTGACGAGAAACATCCGTTGTTTTTAGCGTGTGACGCCTCGGAAAAGGGTGTGGGTGCCGTATTATTTCATAAAGCGAATGATCAAATTCAAGCTATCGTTTTTGCGTCAAGAAAGCTGAGATCAGCGGAAACTAAATATTCAGTTATTGATCGAGAAGCATTAGCCATATTTTTCGGCATCCAAAAGTTTGACGAATACTTACATGCACAAAATTCACACTCGTCACTGATCATAAACCCTTGATTCACATATTAGGCCCACAGCGCAATTTACCAAAGCTTGTTAATAATCGCTTAATATGTTGGACTTTGATCATTGGTAGCTATGACTATGACATCGTCTTCACAAAAGGACAAGTTATCTTTCCAGGATACCCAATCCTGATGAGAGACCGTCCCGTGTAGAATTGACGGTACACAGAATAATAGCTCAACTACAACATAACAGTTTTTCAGATATAGCGTTGACAGAAGAAATAATAAGGGATGCGTCAAGGAATGATCTTATTTTACTCCTGGTCCGTCCCTGACAACCCATGGGAAAGACTTCATGTCGATTTTGCGGGACCATTTGAAGGAAACTACTGGTTTGTTCTAGCAGCTGCACTCTCAAAACGGATTGAGATCAAGCCCATGAACCAAATAACTACAAACAAACTTTGTGAAGAGTTAGACTCTATATTTACAACGTTTAGATTTCCACAATTCTTGGTGTCGTATAACGGGACACAGTTTACCTCCCGGGAATTCCAAAATGATTGCAGAGACAAGGGTACCGTACATATTAAGTCATCTCCATATCACCCGAGGACTAATGGCTTGGGCAGACCACCTGGTTCGTACTTTCAAAACTAGAATGTCATCAAGTGCGAGCGATGGCATGACCCTGAGAAGGAGGCTAGAAAACTTCCTACACACATCAAAAGTGTCTAGGGATCAACATATATTTTTGCAATAACTTTTCTCCTGATTGATATTAATTAAAATTTTCTTTAAGGATTCATCAAATAAAGTGTTTTCGTTTGTCACAGTAACGATAAACCAAGTCACCTTTGCATTAATAAAGAAATTTGCTATTTTCCTAATAAAGGGATTTTTGACATTTGAACCACTAACACAAAAGTTCGAAAAAAAGACTGAAATAACAGTTTTCTTTAAAATTTTATTGGGTAACTTAAACAATTAATAATCCGTGTTTCTACCGCGAACACTAACAACACAAGAACATCGGTTTGGCATACTCAAAATGAGTTCATCCAAATCACGCTGTGGAATGGCCGCCCATGTTCGTTGCAACAACAAAAAAAGGTCTTCTTGCGACTGGATCACTGGATACCCTCCATATTCGGCAGAGCTCTTCTCTGTAGCATATCCCATGCATGCTCAATCGGGTTCAAGTCTGGCGACTGAGCAGGCCAGGGCAGGACATTGATGTTAGCTGCGGCGAGAGTCTGTCTTACAACTCTTGCGGTGTGCGGTCGTGCATTATCATGCATTAACTGAAATAAGGGACCGATTTGCACTTGTAGAGGAACGATGACGTCTGATACAATCGTCTCAGCATAAATTTGAGCGTTGAGGTTGCCTCTGATCCAAATCAACTCAGTTCTTCCGCCGATCCAAATACCCGCCCATACCATGATGGTTCCACCACTATAAGGATGGACTTCCTGGCAGGATTTTAATCGCTGTTGGCGTCCAGGGGTTCTCCAGTGTCGTATACGTCTTGTATCCGGTCTCATACCAAAACGAGACTCATCAGAAAAGCACACGAAACGCCATTGTTCTTCTGCCCAATTTCTGTGTTCAAGAACCCATTGATATCGAATCCTACGATTGTGCATTGCTATAGGTGGTACCCGTAGCGGTCTTCGGGAATGAAGGTTCACTTCATGCAAGCGGTTTCTGACTGTTTGGTCGCTAATTAAGTTCCCTGAAGAGTGATGAAGCCTCACGGCTAACATCATGGCGGTTATTGTTGGAGCTCTTCGAGTTAAGATTTGAATGTATCGGTCTTGTCTCCGTGTGGTGCAGCGATACCGTCCTCCATGGCGCTCAGCCACGGTACCAGTGCTTCGGTAACGTGTCATAAGTCGACTGATAACACTCTGACTTGTATTCAGAGCTAAAGCCACAGTACGTTGCCGGGAACCAGCTTCTATCATTCCCACGGCTCTGAGCATTTCTTCCCTGCTTAAATCACGTCGCCGCTCCATAATAACGTTGGTTTTAATCAGTAGTAGGGAAACAGTAGCACTAATAATGTCTTCAATGCGTTGTATGTTTTTATAGGGAAAATATTAACAGCTGATTTTCATCTTTTACTCGAATTTGATTCACAGTTCCTGATTCAAATTATGAAATGCACCAAAAAGGATCCATATAAATTTATAAAATCATAAATTTATTACAAAGCCACATCTCAATCTCAAGAAATCCGCATAAAAATGCTTGATCCCTAGACACTTTTGATGTGTGTATTTTCCTACCGTATAACCCCTCATAGTGCCACCGGTAAGAGCCCAAGAAACACAGTGTGTCGGTTGCATTGTGCTCTGGACAACGCGCGGCCTAACCCTAAAAGAACTCTGCAACTCAAACAGATACAGGCAAACATTGAGTCGAGTGAGAGAGTGAGAAACTTACCCCATCTTTTAAAGCAGATGACAGCGTATTTGTTCGCACCCGAGACTGATCCCGATGGGTACCTGCTACAATATCAAGGCACAAATATTCTTACGCTGTGAACGAGAGCACCTGCGTCACCCGAAACGACAGGGAGCCGTGCCTCCTCCCGAGCCAGGACTAGAGTACTGGCCAGACCGCCTCGATGGTGCCGAGGCAGTAGGGCGTGAGAGCCTGTCCCACCATTCCGCCACCAGGACCTCGCGAAGCTGAGACCGACGCAGCTCCATATGGCGCTGCATCAGCCCTTCGTCTCGCGCTTCGTCGCGTCACCGGTACAGTGACGCGAGTACTTTCGCCTCCAGGTCCCAGGGTGGGGATCCAGCCAGTACGCAAGCCGCCTCGTAGGAGATCGTCCGATACCCCCGGACGACTCTGACGGCCATCGCTCTCTGCGGCTTTCGCAGCACTGCGATGCTACCGGCCGTCAGGTCAGTCGCCCAGATCGGGGCCCCATACAAGGCCACCGATCCCCACGTAGAGCCGCCTACAGGCGGCGACCGGGCTCCCCAGATTGGGAAGCAGCGTTGACAGCGCCCCAGCCACGCCCAACAATTTGGGTGCCAGCCGCCGGAAGTGGGGGCCGAAATCTCACCGGCTGTCGAGCACCAATCTCAGGTACTTCATGGTAGCCAGAGTCACCTCACCCAACGCCTCAACTAACTCAACCATCAATGTGGTCCTCCTGTCAGGCTACTCAAGACTCGCCTGATATAAATCCAAATGTGATGGAGCACATCGTTCCAAGTTCATCAGGCACACAGAATCAAGCGGATACTCCACGACAAGCCAGCGCTGAGACACCTGGTCTCCCACTGGCCACGGCTGTCTTGCAGGGAGCACCAGCAAGGCGCAGCGGACGCATCATCACAAAGCCACGACGACTTATCGAGGAGATGTCGTAGCTTATTAGGATGTGGACGAATCTTCAGTTGTTATATTTTTACTACGTCAATAAATACATTCTTTTTATGATGATATTAATTTATTTCATTAATTATGAACCAATGGATTAACAATATCCTTCAAAATCATTCAGATTGAGATTGATAGCTGTGTGTTACGTAATTAGGGTGCAGTTACGAAACCTACCTATTCATTTACCTTTTGAACAATATTTTTCAGTGATCTGCCTCCGAAGAAAGTAGAAGCTATTCAAATAGCATCTAAAGCACCGACTGGTACTATCGAGTTTAGAGACGACATTGACTTATTTGAACAGGTTAGAAAAGAGCCTTGCCTAAAGTTAAATAAATATTATTATTATTTATTTTTAGCCTATGTTGTCCCACTGCAGGGCAGACCTTCCTTCCCACTCCTCTCTGCCTTGAGTTAGTGTGGACCATAGATATATGAAAGAATGTGTGGACCAATCTTATCTATAGGCGTCAAGCACGTCCCACAATCGTTTTCTGGGCCTGCCCCGATATTGCCAGACGTTTTCTGGGACCCAGATGGTAGTAGACTTGGCCCATGACTTTGGGGCAATTGTGTCCAGCCCAGTCCACTTGGCTTCGCTGCTTTTTGGGTGACGTCGGCGACGGTGTACAAAACACAGGTCAATTAAACCAACTTTTTAATTTTTTTAGTTTAATACACAATAAATAAAAAAACATATTTTTATAAACAATCAAATTCACTTTCCTTACTCAATAGTTATTTATCTTCTCAGCTTCGATTCAAGCGACGCTATCAGAGAAAACCCAAACCGGGGCAAGAAAATGTGGTTACCTTACAGGTATGTACATAAACTAGAAGAAGGTTGGAACATTTTTTAGCATTTAACTGGCATGGCAAATTCAAAATAACGATGGGGTGCATCGCTATTTTGAAATTTCTGTAAAATTTCGGCGCCCGATGGAACTGGTATCTACATATACAGGATGGCAGGGACATCGACACGCAACCTGGGGGCCTAAAAAGGCCACTTTGGAGAATCATAAAAGGATAACATTATGAATTATAATATGGCGAAGACAGTCCGTGATTTTCTTTTTTTTTGCTGCACTACGTAGGCACAGTCAAAGAGATTGGGATTGGATTTGGAATGGATTGATTGGTATTTTAGCAAAGACAAAAAAAAAATACTGAAAAATGTTTCACCAATGGGATTTGATACGATTAACTTAACAGTTAACTGTCCATTATGTTATCGTTTTATGATTCTGCCAAAGTGGCCTTTTTAGGCCCCCTGTTACCTACCATGAAATCAGTACACGATTCTGAACACCCTTGCGTTGAAATTGTTCGTCGGTTATTTTATTTTTTGCTTTCCCATACGTTTAAAAAAAATCTTGTTTCATAGGAAAGTGCAATACCTTTCCTATGAAACAAGATTTTTTTTTTTTATATTTGCGTATAATTTCTACGCTATGACTAGTCATAGCGTAGAAATTATATGCAAAATATCAAAAACGTGTGTTGAATTCATGATTACAATTTGCGCGTCGATGCCAACCTGAAGACAATTAAACAAACAAAAATGGTCCTGATGATGCCTTAGGCCCGTATTAATAAACGTTCCTCAATGACGTACACAAGTGCGATATCATTTGATACGCCATTATAACGATATCAGCATCTCAAGATCACTGCTAATTAATAAACACATGAAAACAGTATCTCAGATACCATGATCAGCTCCTCAAGATGCTGTACTTGAGGGCTTGATCTCGTGAACGATTACGTCACATTGACCGAAGTTAAGAATGACATTCATCACATTTCGTTCAATAAGGTTCTTGCTGTCGTAAGATTTATTGAAATACTTGTATTTTGTTAAAATTTTATTTATTTATTTATTTATATTTAAAAGGTACACCAACGACCTATTCACTAAGAGATATACATAATAATAAATAACATAGGCATTGAGTTATGGTGAATTAGTCACTTACAGGCGTACACAGCACTTACATAAAAAATAACTTCTTAAATATATGTTCTAACAAGATTTTTTGCTCATAGTGAGAATAAAGAAATTAATTAGAAACAAAGAACAAAACAAAATCATAATCGATATTAGAATAAATAATTAAAATCAAAATTATCATTACAATTTTAATGAATAGCGCTGTATCACGTTTTGTAGAGTATAGGTACTTTGGAAGCGCCCCGATCACACGAACCTCCGCTGGCTCAGTACCGGGTCCCATCGTACCCAAGAATAACGACATACGACACCCTTATTTGATTATGTAAATATTTATTATGCTACCCATCAAATCTTGAATGAATGTGCGTTAATTAGGAGTGTTGGATAAAAACCTCATAATATGTTCATATTTAGCGCCCAAGTTTACTATAAGTTTAGTTTAATAATATAAATTCAAGACCACCACTGTCATCAAAATGGCGAGTATCGTATATACTCGCCATTTTGATGACAGTTTTGGTCGAGGCTAAAAAACATAAAAATTGGAGATTTCGAACACCCTAACTTCACCACAGGAGGGGCTGTGAAAATATATCATTTAATTATTTGACGAATTTATCCATAGTTTAAGGTAAATAAGTACTTAGTGGTAATGAAGTTTTTGGATATCTAATGTCGAAGTTTCGCGCCAATCGTGCGTGTTTACATTTTTACTTTTCACAAATTTCACACACACATATGTAGATAAGATTTCAAATGTGACAAATATTATTGAAAATATTGTGAACAACACGAAAATGCCCAGGTCTTAACGTAATATTCAAGCACAGGTCCAATAACACGTATTAATCATTACCACTAGGTAGGTAAGTACTCAATTTGTGTTCAAAATCGCCGACCATTATTGTTTTTTTTATTGCAATGATGTACGAAAGCGATTATTCCAAACAATTTTTTTTTTTAATTTCGATTTATAATTATGACGAATGTAATCGATACTTGGAAATTAAATAAATTTATTTTAAGCAGTAAATACAATAAGCATTGTTTATAATAATGATTCATGCTTTTCTATTGACATTTCAATAGTTTTTTGGACATTTTACTGAAACAGAGTCAATAACAGACAGGCCATAGGTACCTCATTTATTGAATTTCGCGCCGAAATGTTTCTATATTTGAATTTATATTCGGAATGCGCTCGCAGTTTAGAATTATTTTAATTTATTGGATAACTATTATTTATTGTGGATTTTATTTTTGATACTTTCTAATAGTTTCCTACAGAATACCCAGGGTAGGCTTAGTAAAATTTTGTTTGAGAATAATGATAAATTAATTCCATAAATTGGGTATTTTGCAAACACTTTCAATACTTTGTGTTACTTATAAGAGTTGTTATTCAGTTTCTAATTCTTTTTTCATTTCTTTTATCGCGAATATCGATTAGGCTGTCTGCAGGTTTTGAATCGAAATAAGAAAGTTGGGTGGACGTCTCTCTATGGTCAGCACTAAAAAGTGTCACGTCGCAACACAATTTTTAGTAATTTTTATCAGGATTTGATCGTGTTTTTTATGTATGAAAACTGATAAGAATGCAGACAGAATGCCAATATCTTTATTTTTCCTTTTGCATATTTTCAGTAAGAGAATAGGTTGTTCATGCATATTTTCACTGAATTGGTCTACTTTTCGGATAGGTGTGTAGTAATATCTACCAATTTCATACAACTTTCGCAGTAGACTAACGCAGTTTGACCGACCTCAACATATAAATAAATTATAGATTTTTGGTAAGCGATATCGCAAAGACCATAAAATACACACACACACAGAACTCTATTTCATCGTAATAATTAATCTCGTCCAAAATATTTTCAAACTCCGTGTTTCGCGGTACTAATCACGACCTCAAGTCACGGACCGCCTACACTCAGGTTTTGGCATCTTGAGTACACGCACCTATTGTATACTTAAGTGTCAAGTTTCATTTATTAATCAGTCCATCACTCGGCTCAGCCGAGTGATGGACTACGACCACAAGCTACGACGTCGTCGAGCTACGGTTTGGGTTTACGATATCAGCCGAGTCGGCTGATATCGTAAACCCAAACCGTAGCTTGAGGACGTCAAATAATATGTTTATTAATACGATCATGACCTCGAGATCGATATCAAGTCCGAGCTCTTGGACTGAGTGACGTTTATTAATACGGGCCCTAAAGTGTGACATGGCGATATAGCGATTTTGACTTCCTTCTGTCAAAATCGCTATATGAGAATTGTACCTCTAAATATAGGTACTTACACGTTTTGCACTTTAGGGTACCATGTGTGCGAACATTCTTTGTTTGTATAAGCAACCACTATCCGTATAGATAGAACGTGCACCGAAATTAAAAAAAATCAAAATGGCAACGGGTGGCTATGCCACTAAGTTCGTCTTTAGTCCCAGATACTAATCTGACAGTTAAGTCTTTTGGGTTTAAAAAACGAACTTGTAAGTGCGTTTGTCCACCGTAGCTGTCACCGGAACGTCAACGAGATGACACATACATTTACTATGGCCATGTGTCCTACCACACGTCCGGCACCCGAGCGCCGTCATCCCGGCCGCCGAAGTTTCGAGTAGTTCGGCGCGACCTAGAACTAGGTCCGAGATTGTGACGGGCCGATAATATGCCGGCAATACAAATCACGTTTGATTTTGTCCACACACTGCCATCGCATCGGCGCCGTTCGCGCGGCTTTTGTTTTGTGTTTCATATTCATCATAACATACCGAACCGACGAGTTCGGTCGTGGTTGACAAACGATCGCCGTCACCGGGACGTCACGTTCGGTTCGAATAATCTCGTTTCTCGTTGACGACTGCGGTGGACAAGCGCCCTTAGACCTGTTGTTTCATTTTTAACCGACTTCAAAAAAAGGAGGAGGTTCTCAATTCGGTTGTATGCAAAATCCAGTTCTGATGATGGGATCCATGAGGAATTGAGGGAACTCCTCAAATATTATAGGCACACTTATAACGATTTGGGTATATTTTATAGTAACTCGTGCATTTGCTTTCGGAAACCACCATTTGGTGAAGTGGAACTGATGAAGAAGACCACAGATGGCCACCGGAACTACTCAATAATGATTAGTTCACGGGTTGCGATTCAATTACTTTAATATGGTTGCTAAGCACTTTATGCTCGTCAAAATACGAATGGTGAAATAGAGCTGATGGTGGAATTCCATTAGAACTCCTCAACAATTAACGTCCCAACATCGGGAAAAGCAATATTTTGTAACAAGTGATGGAACCACTCACCATACGCATTGTGACAAGCATAAATTGCTTAGCAACCATATTAAAGTAATCGAATCGCAACCCGTGAAATATTTGTCATTGAGTAGTTCCAATGGCCATCTGTGGTCTTCTTCATCAGCTCCACTTTACCAAATGATCATTTCCGAGAACAAATGCTCAAGTTATTTTAAATAAAAAATACCCAAATCGTTATAGTTTGCCTATAAAATTTGAGGGTTTCCCTCGATTTTCATGGGATCCTCTTATCAGATTCCAACTTGATGATAATGGGACCACCTCGAGAGTATACCCTTTCAAACAAAAAAAGAATTTTGAAAATCGGTCCACAATTGGCGAAGTAATCGCATAACAAACAAACAAAAAAATATATATATACCGTCGAATTGAGACCCTCCTCCTTTTTTGAAGTCGGTTAAAAATAACTTTAATTTGGGAAGTCGGTGGCAAAAACTAAAATACAGATCCAAAGACACCGACTTCCGAAATTAAAGTTATTTTTCACTTTGTAGTGTTTTTTTTTGCAAGTCGGTTTTTTTTTTCAATATCAAATATTAACAGATTTTTTAAATATACATAAGTACATATTAACTTTTAGGATGTTAAAGATATAGCAATTTATACTGCACCCGTAAGCATACTGAGCCCAATGCTAATTGATATGCTACACTTACCAGCCACAGAAAGATTTCTTAGAGCACTCATATTTTGCTGTGCTTACTACTTACAGGTACCAACTAATGTTACATAATATAATCTCACTCATATATTCGCCAAAGGGAAAGGAGTACCTACCCACATTTCGCCAGTTAGGTAATAATATAGGTTAAAAGAGAGTCTAACGCCATCAACCGGGCACTAATTCAGACTCCTGCGACTGCCTTTATTGAGTACTATAGCTGCGTCCCACGGTTTCAACTGCATGCCAAGATTCTTACAGGAACCGTGCCTTTTCCGGGCATACAGTGACCTATGTGACTTGGAAATTGAAATACTTTAATTTTGTAGGTGCAGTAGGTAGATCGACAGATTGGAGTTCACATAAATCGACAAAATGTATGGAACAGCTGCTTTTTTTTTTTCGCGGGATTCTGGTTTTGTCCTTTAGTAAAACCCTGCTACCTACAATCCGATTTAAACTTTGTTGTATGTATGTACTATAGAACTACCATTTACCGGGCAATATGTCTTTCATTGAATTGAATGTGCCCTGGCGGCTGATAGTATGTCAAGCTCACACAAATATCTCGCTGTCTGTGGCGTGAGTGTTGGATTATTTAGCTCCCTTCAAAATGGTTGAGCTGAATGGTGCTGATCTATGCGTCATGTTCGCGAACGGGCGCCGTCAGTTGGGGTTGCTGGTCATCACTATTAGCTGCCTGTGCGTGCCTGTTTTGTTACTATTTGCTTTACTCTGGACGCTTTTAACGCGTACGTATTTCTTACATCGTTCTCACATTTAATTATAAATTCAACATAAATGATGTAACTAATATTTTTGTAAAAATGTAATTTAAAAGAGTTTTCATGGAGTTTCTTGCCCGTTCTTCTCCATAGGTACCTACGCTTTGGAATGGGCAGCTAGCTTCATTTTTTCTGACTGATCGACTTCTTGATAATTCAAAGTGCCTGTAAATGGTTTAATTTAAATAAATGCTTTCAGTTTGAGTTTGGCGGCGCCGTTGAGGTACTGCGCACTTCAGAGCCGCCATCATCGCTCTAAACCATTTACAGGCACTTACAGACAGTAATTATAAACTAGATTAGTTTATAATTATGAGTAGGTACAATGATCCCTTTTCAGGTTAAAGGAAAACAAAAACAAAGTTTGTAGGTAATTATACAATTAATGTAATTATGTCTCATTAGAAATGTGTTAAAAACCAATGTTACTTTTTTAGATAGCAGATGAAATGGCCCTCCGCATGTTAGAGCTCAACACAAAAATAAGAACCAATAACTGCGAAATATTGGAAAAGGAGTTCAGAAGTAACTTGTATGATCTAAGAGTTTTAGTAGCTAAGGAATATTGTGTATTGCTTATTGGTAAGTGGCTTCTAAGTTGTAAAAGCCAATTATTTTTAAAAGATTATCTAACCGTGGAGATTCTTTCGGCTCTTCTCCATAGAAAACGACCAATTGGAACCGTGCAACTTGCTTCTGCCGTTTCATAAGTGCTCATGTAGGTTTATGTGAAATAAAATATTTTGATTATAAACAACTTCATTGTTCAAAATTTTATTTCATTACATCTCGCACCTATTCACGAATTGTCTTGGCTTAACTCTCTTTATCTTTAAATAGATTTCGGATTCAGGGAGTCCGAAGCAAAGAAAACTTGCTCAGGTGGACTGTCACAGATGACTCCGCCCTGGAGTTTAAATGTGGTGCTGTCCCACCAACAATTAATATTCTTATTTTACCTATTGTATAGGTGGTGGAGATATGAAAAAATTCCATCATATGGGTTCGAATAAAAAACGACGTTCTTTATCGGATAAGGATGCACGATTATTTGAAACGTTCGCGCATGTGTCCGTTCAAATTGTGTACTTGGCTCTGGGACGAAAAAACTATCGTCAAATTGGTAGGTAACACATCCTACACATCTATTTTAACAACCAGATTTTTTTATTAATATAATAAAATGGGTATAATAAACTTAGGCCAAAAGGCTGCCAGGCTCGAAAGGGATTGGGCGGGTCACATCAGCCGCATGCAGGATGACCGCTGGGCAAAATTCTCCATAAAATGGGTGCCTGAAGATGGACAGCGCCACCGAGGTCGGCCCAGAAAACGGTTGCGAGATGACCTGGACGCGTAGCGCGAGGGCTGTTTCGAGGTGGTGCGTGACAAGAGTTTCTGGAAGGACTGCGGGAAGCCTTTGCTTAGCACTGGGACAGTAAAGGCTTGACAAAAAAAAACTCGTTATTTATTTCAGAACTGGAATGCCATCGTGTATTTAAGACGGATATATTTAACCCAGTGGAGCACACGTATAAAACAGGATACTTGGCACAAATGACACGGGAGGAGCGCAAAGTGTTGCTGGGCACTTGCTTGCTGTACGAGAAGAAGCTCAACACTCGCTCCCCGCTTATGAACGAGGTGTTCTGTCACCGGCCGATAGATTTTCGTATGATGGGATTAGGAGTTGTCAAGTATGAACAGTAAGGAAAATAACTTCATACCATTTTAGTACCTACTTAGTCTAGTAGACTTTAGTCATTATTTTTAACCGACTTCAAAAATGGAGCAAGTTCTCGGATATTTTTTATGTAGGTACCTACGAGTATGTTCCTCGATTACGACGGCTGACCGATTTGTTTTTATTTTTCGTTTGTTTGAAATACTTCTCAGGTGGTTCCATTGTCATCAGGTCAGGATCGGATGATAGGATCCTAGGGAAATCGAGTTCTAGAAATATTTTTGGTTTTGGAAAAAGTAAAAAAAAATAACTTTGTACAAAAAAAAACAACCGACTTCCAAAAAAAAACTACAAAGTGAAATATTACTTTAATTTCGGAAGTAGCTGTCTTCGGTTTTGAAATTTTGGATTTTGTCACCGACTTCTTTTTAGGGTTCCGTACCCAAAGGGTAAAAACGGGACCCTATTACTAAGACTTCGCTGTCTGTCCGTCTGTCCGTCTGTCCGTCTGTCCGTCTGTCCGTCTGTCTGTCTGTCTGTCACCAGGCTGTATCTCAAGAACCGCGATAGCTAGACAGTTGAAATTTTCACAGATGATGTATTTCTGTTGCCGCTATAACAACAAATACTAAAAACAAAACAAAATTAATATTTAAGGGGGGCTCCCATACAACAAACGCGATTTTTTTGCTCTTTTTTGCTCGATATCAAAAACGGCAACAGGTAGGCACTTGAAATATTCACAAAATACTCAATTGTATTTTAACTTTAATAATAAAATTAAAATAAAATAAATATTTAAGGGGGGCTACCATACAACAAACATGTTTTTTTCGGTGTTTTTGCCTTGTGGTACGGAACCCTTCGTGTGCGAGTCCGACTCGCACTTGGCCAGTTTTTTTTATTTCCCACTGACGTGATTTACTAGCATAACAACATACTTAACATGACGCCAGTATTTTCCGAATGGTTAGTTAGGCCGCCGATGAATGTTGTCGACTGGAATTTAATTTGATTAATGAGCTGTTTGTTTTCTACTAATAAAAAAAAAATTTATTCGAGATCATCCATCGGTTTCTTACTAAACTTCAACTACATCCGACGATCCTGCATACTTATCTCTTTTGTTGACTACAAAAGACTAGTTACCTACTTGTGAGAGAGAGAGAGAGGTAGAAAAAGATTTTTCTATTAAAGTAAAGTTTGTTTTTTTTTTTTAAGAATATCTGCTCGGCTTAATAAATTATATCTCATCGTGGCTGGTCCAGAGCATAAGTTGCGGGAAGCGAATCTGACAGTGGGTATCATTGGCATGCAACGATGTTTATTCGACATAATGCTACATCCCATCTCTGTACCTGCTGACAAATCTAAAAGTTCGATGTTAGTATCAATGCACACTAAATAAGACCTACAGTAAAGCATGCAATAGAACAAAAAAGTTTGTGTATGTAAGTACTTAGATCGTTGTATCTGTCACTTATACCTGTCCTACCACATGTTATTGCCACTCTTGCCTGACTCTTTCCCGTTGTACCGTATGCACCACTGACCTGCACCATCAATGGTGCACCATCAATGCACCATCAATGGTGCAGATGAGACTAATTAGTTTCGTTTGCTCTTTCTCTGAATCTCGATGTGTCATAAGTGTCTCGATGTGTACCTTACAGTAGGCACTAAAACTACGGTTTCCTAGAAGAGCGGTGACCGCACACATCAATGCGGCTGGCAATGTTTAACATAATTAGGAAAAACGAAAATTTTATCAGCCTAGGGTATTTTAGGAACTGTCACATGTATAGCGTCCGCAATTTACCGGTGAATATAACGTCACTAAAACGTTGTTTATGAAAGTAAGTTAGTGTGTTTCCTAAAGTGCGTTTTTGACACCGTAAAGTCAAACACCGCCAAGTCAAACAGTCCATACTGAGAAGAGTGAGCTCACACATCTATACATAATAAAATTGTAGAAAAGTGGTGTCTGGACAATAGAAATATATAAAAAAAAAGTAGCAGGGGTTGTTATTATATCGATGCCGAACCCGAAATTGTAATTAATTTTTTTTTTGTCTGTTTGTCTGTTTGTCTGTATGTTTGTGCACTCTAATATCAGAAACGGCTTATTAGATTTAGATGCGGTTTTCACTAATATATTGTAGTAAGCTTCACTTAACATTTAGTGTTTATTTCATGTCAATCGGTTCATAAATAAAAAAGTTATGTCAATTTAAAGAATCACGGCGAACATTTTGTTAAGGTATTCAGTGAACGCGCGTATCCTGGAGAGTATAGGCGAATAGTTGCATTCGATTATTGCGATTCACTTGAATACTGTGTCTGTGTGGTGCCGGACTTAAAGAATTGCACCTACTTCCCGTGGGTGTCGTAAAAGGCGACTAAGGGTCTTACCGGAGAATGGGCAGCAGCGTTCTCTATTTATTCCACCAACACGACTGCGATCGCCAACCTGCCTGCCAAGCGTGGCGATTATGGCAAACCCCCCCCCAAAATTGGGGGAGGCCTATGTCCAGCAGCAGGACGTCTATCGGCTGAAACGACTTGAATACTGACTGTTTGCATATTATAGAGGGGCCCGTGGCTAAATAATAACAGCCGCACAGGTCGATCGATCAGGTTAAGCTACGCTTGCCGCGGTTGGTCTGTGGATGGGTGACCATCTTTACATGCCGAGACCCCTCCGTGCCTCGGAAAGCACGTTAAGCCGTTGGTCCCGGCTGTCATTCGTGGATCTTTGACAGTCGTTACGGGTAGTCAGAAGCCCGAAAGTCTGACAACCAGTCTTACCAAGGGGTATCATATTACCCAGTAGCTGGGTTGTGGAGGTCAGATAGCAGTCGCTCCATGTAAAATACTGGTATTCAGCTGCATCCGGTTAGACTGGAAGCCGACCCCAACATAGTTGGGAAAAGGCTAGGCAGATGATGATGACTGACTGTTTGCATATTTCATTTATTTATTATTTTAGGGTTTGTAGGTTAGGTTCTTTTTCTTAATTTTCTTTAAAATTTTGTAAATAAATATTGTAAGTATTTGGTATAGGTTAGGCGGTTCTTTCCTTGATTTTTGGGTATTTACTTATCTTAATTTTTATTTAGGGTTTGTATATAAATATTATAAATATTATAAAGTAATTTTCTTTATTAAGTATAAGTTCATTAGCTCAGGTTAGTAATTAATTTTTCTAGCAATTCTTTTGTTTTATAAAGTTAGTACGTTTGGTTTACACGTCTTAACACTTATTACTTAAACTGTGATAATTTTAGACTGTATAATAATCTGTAAGTATTTATAATTTAATTGTTTACGATAGTACGTGTTTACTAAATAACTGTGTGTTAAGTAGTAAGTACTGTTTTATTGTAAGAATACCTCGAAGAAGATCCAACCTTTCCCAATGTAGCAGAAATGCTAAAAGGATGAGATTAGTTCGATCACAGGAATCTGAGGAACATCAGGCTAGGTTTCGTGCTGCAGAAACTTCGACAGCAAGAATCTCGACTGAGTTCAAATCGTTCTCGAATGATGACAACTCGAAATAGGGAAAACGGGGAACAACGAAAGGCACGTTTATCTGTCGATCGCGAAGCTCACGCGCTATCGCGTGAGTCTGAGACTTTTGCTGACAGGGAAACCCGCCTGAGCTCCCAGAGAATACGGACAACAAATGCTCGATCCCAGGAGACACAGGACGAACGGGAAATACGTCTCACTGCCGATCGTGAAGCTCATGCACTATCGCGTGAGTCTGAGACTTTCACTGATAGGGAAATTCGTCTGAGTTCTCAGAGGGTTCGGACAGCAAATGCTCGGTCTAAGGAAACACAGGAAGAATGAGAAATACCTCACCGCCGATGTTGAAGCTCAAGCACTATCGGGTGAGTCTGAGACTTTCACTGATAGGGAAATTCGCCTGAGTTCTCAGAGGGTTCGGACAGCAAATGCCCGGTCTGTAGACGGTATATATAATTCAAAATATGCTGCCCGAAAAGTCACTATTCCACGCGAACGAAGTCGCGGGCACAGCTAGTTACTAATATGTGTAAGGGTGTTAGTTGTCCACACAAAATCAATTTGCAACACAATTAAATAAATATAATTATATAATATGTCGCATCCGGTTATTCGTTTGACTAGGTATTCGGAACGCTAGGTATTCGGAGCGCTAGCGCTAGGTGGCGCTTGACAGAGTCTAGCCTGAGTTCGTGGGGTTCGACGACAGCTGGACAGAACGATGTGGAGCTTGGACATTGGACATCGTACGAACAACATATTGTGCTCAGAAACTGTCCCGCGTTCCGTATCTAATTGTGTCGTGTAGGTACCTACAGTGTGTAATTTGCTAGTGTGATTAAACTGTTCGTAAAATTATAATCGGATTTGAACTAAACGGGTTTTCTGTGCTCTGCGCAATAACCAACACTACCCAATAGTACGCCCAAAGTAGTTAAAATATGGCTGATAATAACGAGACACACTATACCTTCTACGTCATATTATCCAACGTACAGGTCCAGGTCATCGGAGAAGTCCCAAGGCACTACTGGCACAAGCATCAAAAGCATGACGGGAAAATCTTCGCAGACGATTCAGAGGTTCTACCCTGAAATTATACTACCACCGAAAGACCCTACAGAGTTTGTACCTATTTTGTTTATCTTTGCTACAAAATGCTAACACGCGTGGCCGCGACTCCAGTGAGCCCTCGCGTCATCTCGTCGCTCTTCTGAGTAATCTGACTTTCTTGTCCATAGTCCCTTCAGTTGAAGGGACTATGGACAAGCAAGTTTACTTAGCTTAAAAGCGTGTGAGAATTGAGCGTTGGCAGTAGAGCACATTGTGGAGGGAGCTCGTCTAGGAAAGTGTTACCGCCATCGTTTTTTGCCATCAAGCAGAGGTGCTGTGTTCCGTGGCAAACGGACGGATGGACTGCTTAGTAATTAGGGTCCTGTTGCCACCCTTTGGGAACGAAACCATAAAAAGTAACTCCAAGCACAGGTCATATTTTTTTTTATCATTAAGTTTTGTTGCAGCCTGACCTTGCCATCAGATTTTCCTGAAGTGCCAGAAGACGTTCTACATGTGAGCCAGGTCCAGCGTCGACGCTGGCAAAACAGGTTGATTAGATTAACTACAGCGACAGCATAATAAAGTAAGTAGTATTACGTCTCGCCAATGCCCTTGATTATTTCAAAGGAACAAAATACACCTACTAACTTCTGCTCGATTCGATTTCGATCTGTCACCGAAAGTCTTTATCGTGCGTCCAGCGAATGCAATGGCATTGCATTAACTACCTACGGCAAGGTATTATGTAGAAAAAAATCGAACCGAGCAGAAGTTAGTAGGTGTATTTTGTTCTTTCACTCGGGCGTCGATCGCATGGAAAAATAAACATAGGTACTTACCTACAGATTAGGTACATGTCTAGGAAGTTATATATTACCTACACTCTGTCCACTAGGTTAACCGTTTATTGACAGATGGAATGTGTGCTAGACGTTGCTGCAATCACTAGATTGCAGCAACGTCTAGTACACATTTCGATAATTTACACTTTAATTTGTATGTAGTATCAATTATCGAATTTTTGCTGTCGAATAAAAAATCGTGCGGTTTCTATGGCTGTTTGTTACTATTAAATACAAAACAATATACATTAGCCACTTTGTTTACTTTCATTTCATTATCGGAAATCAGAGTAAAAATAAAATATGCATTGTTTTCCCGTATCAATTGTGTTGTAGTGTATATGTTACGGCTAATTGCCGAAGTGCGGCTACACCTAGCTTTAGCCGGGACAACTAGGTGCATCCTACGTCGACGGAGTAAAGGGTTTAAAGTAACCAAACCTAACTTTCGGGGGGCACCCTTCGCTCACTCTTGCATCCTACGTCGCCTATCGACCGACCGCAACCATGCAACCGATGTCACCCAAAGTACACACGAACTGCATGTGGCCGGCTTCACCTAAGTTGTACCCGGCTAAAACTAGGTGTAGCCACACTCCGGCCAGCTAAAACTAGGTGTAGCCGCACTTGGCTATTAGACGTGACATCCATACTAATATTATAAATTCGAAAGTAACTCTGTCTGTCTGTATGTTACCTTTTCACGCCTAAACTACTGAACGGATTTCAACTTTTTGCATCCCGGGGAAGGACATAGGATAGTTTTGATCTCAATACCTACTCCCACGGGATCGACACTTATGCGGGTGTAAAAGGCGGTAAATAATAATGTTATAGTTTAGGTAAATCAGTATAGAAAAACCTTGCATCCACTCAAATATCAATAAAATATACTAGATATAAATTACTAGCTGCGCCCCGCGGCCGGCCGCATAAGTGTTGATCCCGTGGGAATATCGGGATAAAAACTATCCTATGTCCTTTCCCGGTACCCAAACTAACTCTAAACCAAATTTCATCTAAATAGGTTCAGCGATTTAGGCGTGAAGAGGTAACAGACAGACACACTTTCGCATTTGTATGAATGGATTTCGCTATCATTAATATTATATTGTTCATTATTTGAGTTAAATTCATATTTATACCTAATTGTATAATTCATATGTGTTTGTAAGCAAAATATAATTGAAATATATATAAAAATGATCAAAATATTATTATTAATGTTAGTATGCACGTGAATTTATTTATTTATGGAAGTCACCTCTGCGGCGTTAGGCCTCCTCCAACTTTCTCCATATTTCCGTATCTCTAGCTTGTCTCCTCCAGTCTGATCCACATCTTTCCTTACATATATCTTCCCAGGGCTTCCGCGGCCATCCTCGTTTTCTTTTTCCTTCTCTAGGTACCCATTCTATGTATTTCTTTGTCCATCTTTCGTTTTCCATTCTGCAGATGTGCCCTGCCTATTTCCATTTAAGACTATTATCTCTATTATTTCAGTTATTTTAGTTTTGCTCCTAATTTTCTCATTAGCAACTTTGTCGGATAATTTAATACCCAACATGTGACATTATACGTCATAATACGGATCGTGGAATGTTTCTGTAACTTTAAATAAGTCCGAATGTTCTGCAAGAGATTTTTTTCATTGTCTCATTTGTATATCTACTCGTTTTCTTTTGCATACTCCGAGTTTGTGTTCTTCTTTTATCTGTAGAGACCTTGTTTGGAATCGTAATGTAAGTGCTTGGCCAGACTGGCAGCGCAGGCGCGGCGCGGCGCGTACTCAAACATAAGAATACAAAGTAGACAAACGGAACAGAGATAAAGCTTCATACAACCGCGCGAATCGGTTGCACTACTACAAGCACGCGGGGCATGTGTGCGTGACCACTACTGGCCGCTTGTCGCGTACACGGCGAGACTGGACAAAACCGGTTTAGTTGACAATCTGCTGAAGATTGTAAGACTATCCTTGCAACAAAGGAAAATTGGGTTTATTCCCAGTCGCCCCCGCGGGGATTGCCACCGGAGGCAAATGGGAATAAAAATTCCCAGTCGCCACCGGTGGTGACTGGGAAGTTATTGCCCCCACTTCAGTTTCGCTATACATTGCTTTCTCCATCGTAGAGAATAAAAGGATGAGGCAACTTATTACAAACCTGCCATTAATCTTTAAAAAAAAAGACTACGTGCATTGAAATATTTTTTATTTTGATTTCGATATGAATAAACTTGTTAAAATTAAACATTTAAACTGGTATTTTGTATCACAGATAATCAGACTCTTAAAGACAGTAATTAAATTAGGAAAGTAATACATTAAATTTCCTTATTATTTTATTCTTCACAAGAATCAAAGCAATGTATAGCGAAACTGAAGTGGGGGCAATGACTTCCCAGTCACCACCGGTGGCGACTGGGAATTTTTATTCCCATTTGCCTCCGGTGGCAATCCCCGCGGGGGCGACTGGGAATAAACCCAATTTTGCACGTTCTTAAGAAGCTTTGCCTCTGTTCCGTTTGTCTACACATGTGACTGCGGACAGCGAATCGGGCCTCAAGTCTGCTATTACAATAGTGTCAGAATGGTCTATCATTGATTTCATAATTGTTGATTTTGACAAGTTTGGTAATCTACTAATATAATGGCGTCATTATGACTTTCCAGTGGTCAACCACTGACACTCCATTGAAAGAAATGGCATAGAATGGTAATCTCGTACATAATGAAAAATTTATTACTAACTTAGGCGGTAATCTGCAAAAATTTTGACAGTTCCTTTGATCGGTGACCTACCATTAGAACGTTATTGTGCAGTCATTGCTTTTATTTCGTTACGAGTATCGTATAATTTCTGTGCCATTGACCGACCAATGATCAACCATTATGAATTTAGCAGATTACGAACTCTTAGCAAAATGACAATGGGATGGTGGTGGAATCGTGTTGGAATGACGAATTTATAAAAATAGCAGAATAGGGCCCCAGATCGCGCGCGTTCTCGCACCCGCCGCGGCCGCGCCGCTCCCCGCCCTGCGCCGCCAGGCAGTGGCCAAGCACTTGGCATGGAAGGATTGCTATCTCATACAACTTTGTTTTCAAATTTATATTTATCTTGCTGTTCTTCATGATTTCTTTAAAACTCCAGTTTATTTTTCTGTTTGATCTTCAAATGAAATAGATTGTCCCAAATAGACGTATTCTTTAACATATTCTATTTCCTGTCCATCATAATTATTGCTATTTCCGTTCCGTTTGTTAAAATGTTGGTTTTTGCAGCATTCATAGTCAATCCTACCTTCTTACTTTCTTCCGCCAGCTCTTGCAACATATTCTCTAATTGTGCGGACTCTTCTGTAAACACGACGATGTCGTTTGCAAAACGTAAAGGACTTATATTCACCGTCGATTTTCACGCTTTTGTATTCCCAGTCAAGTTTTCTAAATATTGTCTCCAGAACAGACAAAAATATTTTAGGTGACAGCGGGTCGTCCTGCTTGACGCCTTTTCTAATAGGAAAAGTTGTTCCTCTAATTCTAATTTTATTCTTGCAGATTTTTTAGAATAAATGCTAAGGAGTAGCTCTACATGCTTTATGTCTATTCCTTGTTCCACTAGTGTCTTCAATATTCCACTATGCTCAAGAGAATCGAATGCCTTGGCGTAATCGATGTAGCATAAATACAGTGTCTTCCCATATTCTTTGACTTTCTCTACTATTTGTGTGACTACTTGGATGTGGTCAGTTGTTGAGTAGTGTTTACGGAATCCAGCTTGTTCACGAGGTGTAGGCTAGGCTTTTTTGAATGTATTCCAAGTTTATTTTGCACCTTATCATTCTGTGGTCAGTGTTAAAATTAAGGTTTTTTATTACATCGAAATTTCATTATCGTACTCTCCATTCGGCGATACTCTACCCATGTCCATTTTTTGTTTTCCTTTGTTTTAAACATACTATTTATTAATTTAATGTTTTCTTCTAGAGCAAACTCAATCAACTTCTGCCCGTGCTTTGACCTTTTGCCGTGCTAGTATCTACCGAACACACTTTCCTCGCCTTGTTGTGATGTCCCAATTTAGGCATTGAACTCGCCCATTACGATGAGGTTTCTTGCGTTTAAGGTCTCTATAGCGGTTTCTAAGGTTTCATAGAAGTCGCTCAGCTCATCTTCGTCACACAATTCGGTGGTTGCAGAGCCTTGTTGACTTTTTGTTGACCACACGTTATTATCGGACATGCGCAAATCGCAATTATGTCTGAATAGCAGTTAAAACCAATTTTGTTCTTTTTTTATAATAAATCCTACTCCACACCTGTTTTTTGTTGCCTTACTATTGTACAATATAAAATCAGGGTATTCTTCTACACTTTCTTCGCTTCTTCTTGTTTCGCATAATCCTATAACATCCCACAGTATATTCTCAGTAGCATGATTCAGCTCTGTAATCCTTGTCTCAGAGAGTAAAGTTCTATCGTTCAAACTCGCGACACATGGGTGGCTAGATATTCCCTTTTTTCCAGGATTATTGTTTGGGGGTTTGGTCGTAATCCTCCACAGGGACCAGCCGGCTTGGAGAATAAGTAGACGGGGAAAATTTATTGTTAATCTTGAGTTGGTTTTGATAAGTAGTCGAGCATATTTCGAGCGTATTTGTACTTTTTAGTAAATCCACTGTATTTACATTTAACATTTTGTGAGACTGAATGTTCTAGTTTCCGTTTATCACGATTGATACTATCTTTCACAACTAGACTTGTCGTACATAACACAGAAATAAATAAAAACTAAAAATAATGTCACATATTTTTATAGGCTTACCAGAGTTGTTAATTTTAAAATATTTCTGGTTTCGATGATGATTTCAAACATTCATACACAGAACAATACAGTCGATAACTTTGTGCCATATTACACATAAATGAATGTGCGAGAGCATCTCACCATCCGCGTCCATACCTACGTATCTGCGTATGCACGCGCGACTTTTGAGTACAGCCGGAATATTATGTAGAATTCTCACCGTGAAAACCAAGGTGAAGTGAGCTGTCATTGTCAATAGTGTCAATCCTGTGGCATGACTGCTCATTTCACCTAAGTTTTCACAGTGAGATTTTTACAGAATAGATCGGCTGATGTTATCCGAGATTTGCAGCGCGTCGTTTCGGCCGTTTTGTAAGAAGTGAAGGCGTAATACTACTTACTTTATTATACTGTGGATTAACAAAGCCAGTTACGCTCGTGCTGCCTGCTATGTAGGTAATTTAATAAGTTCAACATTTGGGGGAGATGAGTTGATAGACTTAGTTATTTTTTAATTTATCTAATGTTATGATTTTATGAATGTATGTTTTGAATTTGTACCTAGTACTTATACTTTAATGTTTAGTTAATTATTTATTGTAAACTTACATGTTATACATTAAATTTAACTATTAATTAATTGTTGTATTAATTTGACAATGCTTCAGGCCATCCTGTAAAAAAAAGTAATCACCTAGTACTAACCTACCTACCAGGGGCGGGCATTCCATAGAGTGATAAAGACAGTGTCTACCTTGGAGAACTGATATAATACATATTATATTACATAAGTAAGTCAATAAACAAAACTTAACAAAATATAAAAATTCTTAAATCATAAATCAGCTCCACCTACCGAGCGTCGGTAGTATCATTAAGATTTCTTGATTCGCGCTGCACTGGCGCCTCACAATCTCAACGGCGAAGACACAAACTATTCGTCACTAAATGTTTAGATGTGTGCTCTCGCGGTCAGTCGTGCTCATACGATTTTATGAGTGTGTGCGCGCCTATAACTACGTGGCACACAATGACAAAAATAACGCACACAACTGCGATAATAGACAGTGTCTTTACTGTAGTTTCTCATAGAGCAGAACACGAAAACTGCCGAGGAGCAGGCGAACTCCCACCGAACTTGCCCGAACGGAAGTTGGCTATGCAATGCAAGTACCTATTTTAGTTTGTTTTTTTGTTTGTTTGTTACGCAATTACTCCGCCAATTGTGGACCGATTTTCAAAATTCTTTTTTTGTTTGAAAGGGTATACTCTCGAGGTGGTCCCATTATTATCAAGTTGGAATCTGATGAGAGGATCCCATGGAAATCGAGGGAAACCCTCAAATTTTATAGGCAAAGCTATAACGATTTAGGTATTTTTTTAAATAACTTGAGCATTTGCTCTCGGAAATCATCATTTGGTAAAGTGGAGCTGATGAAGAAGACCATAGATGGCCATTGGAACTACTCAATGACAAATATTTCACGGGTTGCGATTCGATGACTTTATTAAGGTTGCTAAGCAATTTATGCTCGTCACAAAGCGTATGGTGACTGGTTGTTGAGGAGTTCTCCTGGTTCTTACCAGGAGAACTCCTCAACAATTAACGTCCCAACATCGGGAAAAGCAATATTTTGTAACAAGTGATGATCAGTTGACATTAGGCTATTGTAACTTAGATAAATTACAAACGGACCCACTAAAAAGTGAAAAATAAAAACTTTTTACGAAAAAAAAACAACCGACTTCCAAAAAAAAACACTACAAATTGAAAAATAACTTTAATTTCGGAAGTCGGTGTCTTTGGTTCCGCATTTTCGTTTATTGACACCGACTTCCGAAATTAAAGTTATTTTTTGTACAAAAATTTATTTGTCGTATAATATCCTTTTTAACCGACTTCAAAAAAGGAGGAGGTTTTTGTTCGCGTCACCTCGGAACTACGAGCGACAGATACGCCAATAAGCGTCAATCTATGGATATTTAAGCTGGCATTTGGCAATTACCTACATCATCGATCGAAAAGACGACGAACCGAAACCAAAGTATTTTTGGTGAGATTTTTTTTTGCCTACCTTCTTTGAAAAATCTGTGCACGCCCCTGCTACCTACTCACTATGACGCCACTGCAATAGCCGAAGATATACATTCCTATTAGACCTGACTATTATTCTACAGGCCCAGCTCTACGGACCATAGTCATATACATAATTTATTACCAATTTGTAGGTACAGACGCCAGCACATCAAGCTACCCGAAACTGTAAAATTTTCCCAATCAACTTTGACCTTTATGCTTTAGCGATAAAGTTGAAAGTCTATTAAAGAAATTTGACAGATTGTAGTAGCTTGATGTGCTGGCGTCTGTACCTAGTGCGTGTCACACCACGCACAATGAAGGGTTCCGTAGGTGGGATGAGTTTATCCCAAGAATAAACCTAACTTGGTAGTTGAGAAAAGGTTCTCCGGTATATCGATATACCAATCAATTCTCCATCTGCAAATATAAGTTTGTAATTGCAAAAAAAAAAACGATTTTCGGACATTTTCCTTTACTTGTGCTGTGAGACCTTGCTTCCTACCAAACGTGATTCAAGGTCAACGGGAAGTACCTACACCTAAAGATTTTTGCGAGTATCATAATAATATATAGGTATGTCGCATATATGGCCGTATATTTATGTACGGGTGAACTGAGGGACCATCCTGGTATTTCGCAAAATAAAAATCGTAGGATTTAGTAGTAGGCTTAAAACAATTGTAGAACAAATCTGGGAATTTGTAAACAAATATATTAAAAACTACAGCCCTTAAAGTGCGGTCCCTCAGTCCTCACAGGTCATCAGCCAGATCTCGGAAAGTATCTGAAAAATTAAGTTATTGGGACTACAGACATTTAGTAAAGAATTTGTAAAGATATTTACTGAATAACAGACCACAAAGCATAAAAGATAAAAAAAGATATAACGACTATACTGTGGTCCCTCATTCCACACAAGAAAGATAAATATTTTAGTGAATATTACCGAATCAAATAAAGAAAATATTTCTTTTTCTACATAAAGTTTTAGTAAGAGACTTAAAACATTTTGTAAAAAAGAAATGGAAAAAAATATCGACGCAATTTGAAGATAATGAATATTAAAACTGGTCCCTTAATCCTCTACTGACACATGTGCTTGTACTAGATGCTAGACGAGAGGAATATCAGAATAGTGTACTTAACTTTCAGTAAAAAGTTTCTACTAAACAATAGGTATCTAAAATTGTGTATTTCTTACTTCTTAGCTGAGATAATATTATTTTTTATTCCTATGAAAATAGATAGAATAGTGTGACCACACAATGAAACAAAATGTAGACAGTACTATTATACGAAACGAAAACAAGGTTGTACGGTTAATTTAATGTTGAGATTACACGGCGTTTGTGTATTTAATAAAAAAGTAGATTACAAAATTAACTAATCACTTAATATAATACTTTTAATTAAGTAAGTGAAATTTGGATGTAGCTTAATGAATGTAAGAATATTGGTTGGTCAGTACTTCCAATAATTTTGAGATGTTGATCATCATAGCAAAAGAAACGCAACTGTACATAATTAGGTATTTAAACACTCATGTGATAAATTTATCACACTCGGCTTCGCCTCGTATGATAAACCCATATTCCTGTTTTAATACCCCCTTAAGAGATGAACGTTTCTTTTATGATGATCCATAGTTTAAAATGATTGTAAGTACTTAATGACAAAAGTATACATATAATACACGTAAGTGAATAGTTCATTTTGTAATCTTCTTTTTTATTAAATATGTATGCCATGTAATCTAACATTAAATTAACCGTACAACCTTGTTTTCGTTTCGTCTAATGCTCTATTAAATGAAGTATAACAGTACTGTCTACATTTTGTTCCATTGTGTGGTCACACTCTTCTTTCTATTTTCATAGGATTAAAAAAATAATATTATCTCAGCTAAGAAGTAAGAAATAGACAATTTTAGATACCTATTATTTAGTAGAAACTTTTTACTTAAAGTTAAGTACACTAGACCCTCTGATATTCCTCTCGTCTAGCAGCTAGTACAAACACATGTGTCAGTAGATGTGAAGATTGAGGGACCAGTTTTAATATTCATTATCTTCAAATTGCGTCGATATTTTTTTCCATTTCTTTTTTACAAAATGTTATAAGTATCTTACTAAAACTTTATGTAGAAAAAGAAAGATTTTCTTTATTTGATTCGGTAATATTCACTAAAATATTTATCTTCGTTGTGTGGAATGAGGGACCACAGCAGGGGCGTGCCCTTCATAGAAGCCAAAAAGCCCGGCTTGCCCTAATAAAATCATAATTCACAACAACAAAATCAATAAAAAATATATTCAAAAAATTCCAGTCAATGAACTCGAACGCAAACATTCATATCATAGGAATAATAATACAATTATTTCGAAATCCGAACTTGCGCGCACTGGCCTAGGTTCGCGCCAAATTCCGCTCTTTACGCTATAGGTACAATGCATTCAATTACGCCATCTCGCTCACACTAGTCTGGCTTTTTACCTGGCTTCTATTTCCTTTCTCTGTCTCGCAGTTTTCGCCTACAAATTGCTATAAAAACGTTTACATTTGTTGATATTGGTAAGTACATAAAACACAGATGTCTATGAAATGAAAAGCCATGCTTTTGATAGGCATGAAGTTCGCGCAAATGCACTATCCGCGTTGACCCGCGTAAAGTTAGTTGCACGTTTGGCGGGCGCGATGAGTCGATGACGCGACGCGTCTCAAATTGTTATTGTTTTGAAGTTTTGAATACTTTGAGAATTAGTTTTATTAATTGAAAAAGTGATTGATTGTGGCGATGTCATTCCCTATGATTTTGTAAACGGTTAATGAATAAGTATAGTGTTCTTTTATCATTATGTGAATTCGGAAACTGTCATCGAAAAGGTACGTAAATACATTGAGTTTTCTGCAATTTTCTGCCAATAAATAATTATTTACTTCACCGTAACCAATCTTAAATTACTGTAGGTACTTCTCGGAAATAAAAACAAGTACTTATTTTTGTCAGTCAAGAAGACAGATTATATAAAAAAAAATAAAAAACCCGACTGCGGTAAAAAACTTAAGTTAAAAGAAACTGAAAAGCTAAAAACAAGCCCATTTTAAATTAAATAAAAGTTGGAAGCAGGCGGGACCCATACCATTTTTATTATATTTTCAAATTCAAATGGGTCCCGCCTGCTTCCAACTTTTATTTAATTTAAAATGGGCTTGTTTTTAGCTTTTCAGTTTCTTTTAACTTAAGTTTTTTACCGCAGTCGGGTTTTTTATTTTTTTAAATCACTTTTTTTATTTCCTGCTTTTTAGTTTACAAATGTGAAAGATTTCGCAGACGATTTAGTTCTTGGTAGGTGTTTTTTTTACGATTTGTCATTAGTTTACAAATGTGAAAGATTTCGCAGTTGATTTAGTTCTTGGTAGGTGTTTTTTACAATTTGTCACTTCGAATTGCTTTTAAGTATATATGTTGTATATATTTTTGTAATCACCTTTTAAAACCCTTTATTTTGATACCCCATTCGATAGGTTTTGAAAAAAAAAAATAAAAAAAAAAATTATTATGGCGTCGCCATATTGAATTTTCACTAACGTCATGTCTTTAGTGACACTCGCCGGACTATGAGGAATCGATTAACGTGTGAATCATAAAAATCGGCCCAGGCGTTTGGTCTCTATAGTGCTTCAAAGGAACATCTAAACATACATGCATAGGTTGATGAACACATTACCACTCCTTTGCGTCGCGCAGTCGGGTAAATAGGTACCTACTCATTCGATTGTTTAATATGTATGAATATGACAAACATAGGTGTTAAACATAGGTATGTGTTGGCTCATGATTGACTTTAAAAATGTAAGTACCTAATTCATAAAATAATGCGTGCGAGAAAAGAAAAAAGAACAATAAATCGATAATTTGGAGGCCATCTAATGCATTTTGATTGAACAAATGCATGTGCCAAGCGAAATGAAGAAAGTTCCGGATAGGCGCTGTGGTTATGCGCATTCATTAATATAGATGGCGCTTGTGACAATTACGTACTGATGTTTGAAATATGTAGTACCTACCTACTCTTCGTATATTTTTAAAGGTTTTCTTGCGGAAATTATAATAATGATGTTAGTACTAATAACAGCCATTAATAACAAGAAAATCAGCCAATCCCTCAGTTGGCCTTTTTTTTATACCTTGAAAATCTGTGGGCTTGCCCTAATTTTGACCCCTAGGCACGCCACTGGACCACAGTATAGTCGTTATATCTTTTTTTATCTTTGATGCTTAGTGGTCTGATATTCAGTAAATATCTTTACAAATTCTTTACTAAATGTCTGTAGTCCCAATAACTTAATTTTAAAGATACTTTCCGAGATCTGGCTGATGATCTGTGAGGACTGAGGGACCGCACTTTAAGGGCTGTAGTTTTTAATATATTTGTTTACAAATTCTCAGATTTGTTCTACAATTGTTTTAAGTCTAATACTAAATCCTACGATTTTTATTTTGCGAAATACCAGTATGGTCCCTCAGTTCACACGCACATGTATATTTAACGCTTGATTGATTTTTTTTGAGCTCCAAGGACTGCGGAACTATGAATTATATAAGGTCCCATTAAAATAGATGGACAAACTTTTAGAAATCATTCAGACCACCAAAATAAGGACGATGGGAAAAAAATATATAAGAAAAACGCATAGTGTATTTTCGTTAGCAGGTTATTTTTCTTATAGGTACAAGAAAAATAATCTGCTAACGAAAATACACTAATGTGCCGGCAATGAGGGATTTTCTTTTTCTTTTTTTTTAACGCTTCCCTAGTCGCTGGATAGATGGGGCTGAACTTGGTAAGTTACTGCAAGGAACGGGACGTCGCATAATTTTTTTATTAATTCACTTGGATGTAATTTTGAGATCGTAAAACGAAAGCAAACGAAACTGTCACTCAACGAGCGCATATCGCACCTTCGGTAGAACAAGGGCACAATTGTCAAAAATTGCAAAAATGAGTTAAGTATACAGAAATGCCTTAAAAATGCTATTTGAACTGGAGGAACAAAGACAGTCATTTAATTCCTTTAAAAATCCGCTAGGCGAAAATAGTGACTTTGTCTTATTGGTGCCTTTTTACTGCTCTCTTGGCTGGACATAGTCTCATTGGTCAGTTGCGCCGTCGGCGGGGAGAGAGGCAGTCGCAAAAAGGATATAGTATATAGTTTATATCATGCAAAGAAGAAAAACTTTCGAGCAATATTAACAGAGCAAGACCTCACTGAATGCAATAAATATCTTAAAATAGCTCTCCTGTAAAATAGCAAAAACTGCAATTATGCCCTTGTTCTACCGAAGGTGCGATATGATGTGACGCAATGTTTTTTTTCCCAAGCGTTTTGACTTTGCCACCTAGTGACGTAGTTAGTTCAACGCCATCTTCAGGGTTCTTGGATACTATGTTTTATTTTTAATACTCAAAAGAAAAACCTCTCATTTATTATTTTAGGTCAAAATAAAATCACTTTAATTAGTGTTTTGTTTTTTTGCTTGGATATCTTTGTGTCAAAGGAAATGGCATTTTTTGGCATTACTAATTTTGGAAAGCTACCGAATTCAAAGCTATTTAAAAAAAAGCGCTTATTTTTATGTACCTACTGATAGCCAGATTAACTTTATTATTGACAATGGGGATAAAATCTCGATAAATATGAGTAGGTAACTTGATTTGATCGAACACAGAGCGGCCGGATACAAGGTTTTTTTTTATTTTTTTACTGACTTCAAAAAAAGGAGGTTTTACACCATCAAAATCAAAATCAAAATGTTTTATTTCACATAAACCTACATGGGCACTTATGAAACGTCAGAAGCTAGGTGCACGGTTCCAATTGGTCGTTTCCTATGGAGAAGTACCGGCAAGAAACTCCATGGTTACTCTTTTTAAAAATAATTGGCTTTTACAATGTTTCCAGATTACAGTAGGTATGGGAGGACAGCGCAGGCCTGTCAACAAGTACCAATTACTTGATAAAATAGAAAATGGTCTACAGATCTAAAGTCTATAAGGCCTACAAAGTCCTCACATTTACAAAATAAGAATCTATCAAAAGGATAGATAATAAAAAAAGAAAAATAATAATAAAAACCTACTAAAACCAAGTGTTATGATTCTCATAAAAACCACTAATAAAGAGGTGAAAAATTTCAAGTGTCTGTATATAATGTCAATTAATAAAGAAATTATGTATAAAAGTATGTAAAAAAAAAATATATAATGAAATAAAAATTAAACATCGTAATTTGAGAGCAGTTAATAGACATTTACATAGTTATGCCGTTAATGAGAAGCCAGGGAAGCCACATGTGCAGAAGGAATTATTGCCAGACTAGCTTGTCTTCAACGTAATCTTTAATCTTATAATATGCTTTTTTGATAAGGACACGTTTGATGAGGGTTTTGAACTTTCCATCGCTAAGTTCTGTAACCGGCTTTGGCAACTTGTTATAAAAACGGATGCTGTGTACAAGAAATGACTTGCTAGTTTTAGTTAATCTAAATTTAGGTAACACAATTTCATTTTTACTGCGTGTATTTATATTATGGAAATCGCTTCTTATTTTGAAGAGTCCTAAGTTTTTGCGAACATACAAAATACTTTCTAAAATATAAAGAGAAGGCAGAGTTAGTATATCAATTTCTTTGAATTTGTTTCTAAGAGACTCGCGAGGACCCATTTTATAGATTGCGCGGATTGCCCTCTTCTGTAAAATGAAAATTGAATCTACGTCAGCTGCCGATCCCCACAGCAGAACACCATAAGACATAATACTGTGGAAATAAGCAAAGTATACTAACCTAGCTGTGGCTATATCTGTCAACTGCCTTATTTTTCTTACTGCATATGCAGCTGAACTTAATCTACTTGAGAGAGCTCTAATGTGTGCGCCCCATTGTAATTTTGAATCTAAAGTAATTCCTAGAAATACAGTTTCCGTAACAGCATCTAGTCTTTTGCCATCAAGTTCTAAATTCAGACCCACTTGAGGTACATTTGGTAATTTCACCGCATCGTATTGTAGTCTTTGTTTCAACCTCCTTACCCTAAACATGAACACCCACTTAAACCCATAAACATGACTCTTTAGAAGATGACATTTCACGTCATGTTATTTATTTTATTTCGACAACTTCACATGTCACATTCATAGATAAAAATACTAAATGTACAGTCACATTCGCTCGCTCGCTACTGTTTTGTGCTGGTGTAAATGTTTTGTGCTCCCAAAGTTTTACGTGGATCTTTTGAACGACCTGGCTTGCTTTTGGATTTCGAAGACTCCTACCTTTCTGAACAACCGTTGCGAGACTTGGACCTCTACGTGTTTGTGTGTATAACATTACGAGTCAACGTGATGTCAACCACGGACCGCTGCCTAAACTAGTAACTATACTATCTACCTTCTTGTACCGTTGGCCACCGACAGGTGTGTGTCAATTGTGGATCTTCTACAGCACGTTCCAGAAATCACCAATTACGGACTGATTCGGACAGAGAACGAGGCATATATAAAGTGATTCGAGAATGGAATGGTACTTGGCATGGGCACGGCATCAAGCTAGCCTGTCTCCCCCTACACCTTTCTTAGATAATAAATTGCTAATATATGATGAATAAAATATTATGATTAAATACCTACTGGTTTTTTATTGTACCTACAATAATCCTGTCATCCTTAGGTAATTACCATTAACAATATGATATGCTTAGATTCCGATAAGTGAGTCTTTGAAGTCTCCTGAGTTTTCTGTGATTACCTACCATGTTTAATTAAAACTGACAGAGTACACTTAGGCTGCGTTTCCACCAGAGATGAGCGAGGAAGCGTAGGTTAAAACTAACCAATAACAACGCTAACTTAGTTCAAGCTATGAAAACACATTATATTGTAGTCTTTGTATGAAAATGAAGTGATGTTATTGGTTTGTTTCACACACATCCCTCGCTACGCATCCTCGCACATTTCTGGTGGAAACGCAGCCTTAGACTGCCATTAGGTCTATAAATGATCAGTGAGTAAATCTTTGAATTAAACAAACTTCAACAATTAGTTATCATTTTTCAAGTCATTACAAAGCATAATTAGCAATATGTTATGCATACAATAAACATTCATACCGGAGAATGGGCAGCAGCGTTCTCTATGTATTCCACCATCATACCATACTGCGATCGCCAACCCGCCTGCCAAGCGTGGCGATTATGGCAAACCCTCCCAAAATTGGGGGAGGCCTATGTCCAGCAGTGGACGTCTATCGGCTGAAACGACGACGACGACAATAAACATTTATGCGTTAAAATAGTAATAGAGGTAAAGTAACCTAAAATGAATGCACTTAACCTCACTTTTACAAAAATTAAGATTTCTCTTGAACCCCATTGTTATTATTTTTTATTTATTTTTTTAACATAAGCTCTTAATATTCCCTTTCAAACCATGCTACTTTTATTTTTGTAGTAACTAAAAAAGTTTAATGCCAGCGTTCTATGAACTTCTGTTATTCTCCTTTGTCCATCTATTTTAATGGGGTATAATTTTATTAAAATTTAAACTTGATACCTCCCCGCGTTTCTGAGAAAAAGGGTCTTGACAGACAGACAGACAGACGGACGGACAACTAAGTTTTTTACTTTTGATGTACGGAACCCTAAAAATTACTACCTACCACAAAAATAATATGTATAAGTACTTACTACTCATGCTGTTTATTGCTGATTTCTAGTAGTAACGGTCTCTTAGCAAAACCTCGGACAGACAGACAGACAGACGGACATGACGAAACTATAAGGGTTCCTTGCACTGACCTCTATAATACAAGTACCTACGCTGGACTAACGATACTCTACGAAATGACAGTTGTTTTTTGTGCCGATTCAAAGCGCCCCGCTCGTAGCCCCCAGGAACTAAAATTGACACGTTCTTTCAAATGGACGTTGAGTTGTTTACTTCGTGTCTGATGATTTAGGTCTAAATCGTGAAAAACTACCTTATTTTGTGTATTTTGTGTTTACTACGTGATATTTGGAACAATTTTATTATGAAAGCATGCGCATTTTGTAAAACTCGCAGTCAAAAAGGCAGCGGATTAACCTTTCACAAGTAAGTGAATTTCATGACTATAAATGTTTCGATTGCTTGTGTGAGCATTTTTATTACTATCTTATATTTAGAATAAATGTTTCATTAATATCCCATGATATTTAATTGTAATTAGGGCTCAGTTTTCAAATATTATATTGAATACAATAATATGAATAGGGTTGTAAAGGTTCCATATCGATAATGTGTCGATAATTTTCTTCAGACAGTTAATAATTTTAAATTTACGTCTTTCAAATAGAAATTTACTGTCGCCAGAAATTTCTGCAATTTGATTACCTACCTAAAACAAATTTGCAAATACTAGTTTCTTATTTCAACAGATAAATCCATACTAATATTAAAGGTAAATTCGAAAGTAACTCTGTCTGTCTGTATGTTACCTTTTCACGCCTAAACCACTGAACGGATTTCAATATTTGGCAGAGTATAGTTTTTATCGACATATAATTAAACATATCTCGCGACATATCTCGCGGCTTCGCCCGCGAGATATGTCGATATTATGTGTAATGTGTACCTACTTGTTTCCGAAGTAAAGACCTAACATCAAAATAAAACTTGCCATCTACAATGTACTGTATACTTTAGTTAGTTTTACTTTAATTAAATACTTGATTTCAGATTTCCCCCCAACTCAACTAAGCAGGGCTGAAAAAGATGAAAATGGAAAATTGGAGTCCTAAATCTAATTATCATCTTTGTAGCAAAATTTTCACTGCGGACTGTTTCGTTAAACACTCTACACGTACGCTCTTCTCCATATGAACACGACCCATTGGAAGACTAGAATCAATTCTATTTTATTGTATTTTTGACGTTCAAAAGTGCCTATATTTGAAATAAAATAATGACTTTCAAAAGCGCCTATGTGCCCATTTGAAATAAATTATTTGACTTAGACTTTGTTATTTCTTGTTTTTTTTTTCATTAGTATGCACGCAATAATGAAAATGGAATCCCTCTCCTTTCCGCTAGTAATGACTACATGGTAAGGTAATGTTACAAGGTTCACTTTTGGCATTCAATTTGAGTGAATTTGATTGAATTTGTATGGACGCTGTTTGTTGCTTTTTGTTTACTACATGGTTCAATTCTTCCAAATTGAACACCAAAAGTGACTGTCACGAAGAATACAGCTGCCATTTGATTTACTAGGTTAGAGCGAAATGGCAACATAGTAGCTAAATAGTTTTTAGTTCACATTGTGAACTAATGTGACCCCAGCTCAGATTGTAAAACTAGTGTAGTTGAGCCAGGAGATATTAGCTCAACCATAGTAGTTTTTAGGCTAAGTTCCTCCCTAGTGGCCTATCCTCATATTTAAAGCTCACTGATCTGACCGTCATGCGCTATAACCTTACTAGGACACTATCCACTAGTTTATAGCGTGCGATCTGACCGCGCCCTAATGAATTTTCAGATAGGGGGCCGGCGAACTACGCATGCTAATGCGTAGTTCATACAAACGTAATACCAAAATAATTTGTAATTCAAACATATTCATATGGTAGTGTGTATTTATTCCGATTAGATTACAGAATATCTATGTTCCCAAATATACAGGGTGTTTGGTGCATCGTTTGCCAAATGGAATTGGCCGGAAGAAGAGGTCATTTGCTATCTCTTAAGGCCCAGTAACTCATTCCTTGTTTCACTGCTTTTTTTAAAATGACTTTTTAATTTTTATTTGGAGAAATACAAGAACTGCATTTAAGCTTAATTTTTTTTTTAAGTTATGAGTATAGCCTTCAAATTTTATTTTAATTCTTATGTTTACTCTTGTATGGTTCTATGAAATTAAAAATTTACTTGCTAATAACATCTAGTTCCTTTTTAATAACTCCCAAAGTTTTTGAAAAAAGGAAAAATACACTTAACACTCAACTTTAAATTGCTGTAAAAAAAAAACTAAAAGCGATCGGGATCTTCGAATTATTTTAAAAGGTTCTCTAGTTTGTCCCCTTTCCAACGGTGTGCAATATAAAAAAAAACGTTTAATAACTTCGGTAATTTGCTAAATTTGTTATCGAGACACATCAGGCTGATATTCGATATCACGGTAAGTACTTAATAAGTACCTAATTATAAATTTTGTTCAAATTGTCCTCCACTATTGCGTACACACGCGCGACATCTTCGTCTTATCTCGAGTGTAGTGGTGTGTAAACGTATTTCTGCTTTGATAGTGACGAAAGCCGCCTCAATGCGTTGGAATAAATCATCCCTAGTCTCAACTTCCGTGGAGTAAACAAGTTTTTTGGGCCATCCCCAGATGTAAAAATCTAACGGAGTCAGGTCTGGGGAACGGAGGCCAAGGAATAGGGCATCCCTCCCAATCCATGATTCTGGGAATGCAACATTTGGATGTTGTACTCCCTGGCGCTTAGGATAGTTTTTATCGACATACCTCGCGGGCGAAGCCGCGGGCGGAAGCTAGTGTTCTATAAAAACAATGTGTAACTACTCTAATAGATCGGATCGGATATACTTACACACATTTTGATTAATATATAAATATTGACTGACAACCTCATTATGGAGCATGTCCGGGGAAGTGAAGAACAGACTAGGAACAGGCCATCATGGCAGGCACTAGGAAAAGGGGTCGACCCGACTGGCTGGTGGGCAGACGCCATAGTATACCTCACTACAAGTGGCTGGCAAACAGTGGATGGACACAGCGAATGACAAGAGGACGGGAAAGCAGTAGAAAAGTTTCAATTAAATGAGAGGTTCATGCTAGCGCAGAAATTTAAAATAAGTTTAACTTTAGAGATGGAAGAAGGAGGAAAGAAGGAGGAAAATGTGGTTAATTTAGAAAGTCTGTTTAATATTTTTTTTGTTTTGTAATTTTTTGTAGAAATATAAGTACCTAAGGCTTTTTATTTATTTATTTTCACATATACAAGTAGTAGAGTGTACGCTAATAAGTGTACCTATATATATTACCTACCTATATATTTATAGAAGTTGATACCATATTCATAGAACTAGAAGACAGCGTTAAATATTCAGGGCAAAATTGGTGTTCAGAAATATTTCTGTTATAGAATGTGTAATTATATTAAACTTGAACGTACCCCGATTTTGATAGGACTAAGTAGTTATTTCGGAATGCGGCCTATGTAATCTGTGGTAACAGAGTAACAGTAGATCTAATAAATGGTTGAAACGAACAGTTTGTTTTTATTATGAACCTGCGGAATCTCCATGCATCAGGGGAATCCAAAAGAACCACCACAATCAATAACCTGGGGGCCTAAAAAGGCCACTTTGGAGAATCATAAAAGGAATTATAAAATGGCGAAGACAGTCCGTGTTTTCCTTTTTTTCCGCTGCACTACGTAGGTACAATCAAAGAGATTGGGATTGGATTTGGATCGGATATATTGTAGTCTTTGGATCGGATTGATTGGTATTTTAGCACAGACAAAAAAAATAACTGAAAAATGCTTCACCAATGGGATTTGATACGATTAACTTAACAGTTAACTGTCCATTCTGTTATCCTTTTATGATTCTGCCAAAGTGGCCTTTAGCCAGAATACTCACTGAATAATCACTGTAGGTATGACTATACCTACAGTGGTTATTGTTAAGATTATATTTTGTACCTATTCTGAAGGCCACAAATTACGAATTTATTTCTAGACTCGGAAGCCATAATTTTTTGCATGCAAAAAGACGTAAGTGCAAGCCATAAGCACTTAAGTCAAATATTTTCGCATGCAAAAATATTTCACTTAAGTGCTTATGGCTTCCGAGTCTAGATTTAATCCTTTGAGTTTTTTGCCATGTTTCTAAGTTGAAACACACTGAACAATCGCCACACTTTTTACTTCCGATACAAACGTTAGACTAAGACGGCCACATAAATAACAAAACATACATTTTATCCTTACATAATGCCAGTGAACTCACCTGGCAAGTTTATTCAATTTACATTGTAGTGCCGGCGACTCACTTGGCGAGTCCAACGTGAAATGAAAAAAATCCGCGAAGATAATATCATGAAAATTGTAGTGGCATTGATTGTTTTCATTGCAATAACTAACAGCGGGTTAAGTAACAAATTGCTGAATCACAATCTGAATGAACAACTCCTTCCGCTCCATTTCCCTTTTATTTTCAAACTTCCAATCCAATGAATCGAGCGATTGAACCTATTACGAATAACTTTACCTATCTATTCATGTGTGAACGGGAAAAATATTCCACGTTTCCTGGACGATTATTAAACCATGAATTATTTCGGAACGTTAGTGTTTATCCAGGAGCTCGTTAGATTATTTTTCAACACACTTGCTCGTAAAGTGGCTCTTATTGAACCGCTTTTAGGTCCATAATGCAGTGTATTAAAACGCGTGCTTTTTCTATATTTTAATCCACAAGTGCTTTATTTCCACAGATAACTATTTACTAGTCGGAAATGCGCGCTTTTTTAATCTCATCAATTCACTTTTTTTTTTTAAATAGTCTGTATTGTCCTTGGTCCCAAAATTAACTAATATTAATACCACGGAAAATTTAAGGTGAATGAGTGGTATTTATAGGTCTACCAGAATCTCATGGCAAAAAAAACAATAAAACATTGTGGTTTTCATACATTTGACATTGCCAATGTTGTCAAATGTATGAAAACCACAAAGTATATTTGTTTTTTTTTTTTGCCATGACATTCTGGTAGACCTATAGACCGCGAAATTCAAATTTTCTTAGGTTCTTTGCAATTTTCAGGTCAGTGTCAGGTTGTATCTTGATCAAAATATGATTTGCGACTATAGCAGGTACGTCTTTACAGAATGATAATCATTCGAATCATTAATACATCTTTCATGGAAAAATTCTTAGGGAAAAAATCTGACTTGAAAGATTCTATTCTAATGACTATAATTATGTAAATACATATACAATGTGTTGATTTGCATCCTAGTCAAATTCAAGGACGTAATAAAATTATGCTAATGATTCTCGACCCAAATCAACAATAAAATGAGTAGGTATTTTTTTATTTTATTTTCTTATTTAAGGAAATCCGTAAGTGTGAACCAGCCGTATTTAAACGCGGCCCGTCTGTTACTAGCCCTATAACCGCGCTTCACACACACACAAATGCATACCATTCATGCAATTCTCATTCGATAAATTCGTAGGTAATCAATCCCATCCTCCAATCACACTCTCTGCGCTGCTCCTAGCCACGCCCCTTTTCCCCGTCTTTCTAACGGCGCGGCGCGCGGCGCCGGCGCCGACAGTGTGTTTGAACTCGCCGAAGTTTTCGCAAGTGCGCTTTGCGAATTTCCGTACATCGAGACGTAGTTACAAAGTGTGATGACGGACAATTACTCAAATGCCGAGTTGGTGGAGATGGTCGCCATCAGTGGAGACAGCCTACGTGGAGCCATCCGGATGTTCGTGGAAATGTATCCCGATCGGGCACAAGACATTTACCCAGGTGATAATACTGTGCGGGTTACATTTTGGTCGCTGGTTCCTGGAACACCAAGACGCCAACATCCTGTGGATGGACGAGTGTTTACCTAAGAGTTGAAAGTAAGTACACCACGTACTTATACTTAACTAGCACGTCTTTCCATTTCATCAAACGTAGAAAACATCATTTTTAGACTTAGTAGATCGGTACACTAACTAAGGTAGGTATTATTGCCGGCCCTAAGCCCGTTATGTAGGAAGGAAAGTTTCAAATCAACCAATTTAATCCACAAATAAAAACAAAATCATTTAATCATCTGATAACAGGTCAGTGAACTTTTCTTTGGCGCACTAGTATTACTGTCATTAGTAAGATTTCCGTATTCCAATGATGCTCAAAAATGAGTTAATTATCAAGCGAAATTTATGACAATAATGTAGGTGATTTTCGAAATAAAATTAGGTAAAATTATTGCTACCGGTCGGGTCATGGTCAACCGCGGGGAAAAACAGCTGCATGCATTGTCGCTGTGTGCGTAGTCGGGTGATTCTGTTTTATTTGTATTGAATTAAGGGTGTAATTCTGAAATACTGTTAAATTTCAACAACAAAAAAAAAGCAGCGCTTACTAGTTATTGCCCCATAACGTACTTCAATTGATTATTTATGTATTTTATGACAACCTCCTGAACTTTGACGAGGATGCAAATCAACACATTGTATATTATAGTCGCGAATCATATTTGATCAAGATACAACCTGATACTGACCTGCAAATTACAAAAAAAACATTAAAAAAAATTAATAATCCACCATAAATTGTCCGTGGTCCCTTCCGAAACCAAACGGAAAAGACCCTGCATCGCTAGTGCTGGCTAGCACGGCACGTGGAAAAACAAAACTAGCGCGTCATTTTCCAAACTACTTAACACTACAAGTCTGTTTTTTTCCTGGCAAGTGTTTTGAAAAACGTCGTATGAAACGCGTGTGCATTCATCATTAGACTCTCGGCTTTCTTATCGCACTCGCCCCTCGAGCATAATGATCAACATAGCACACATGTATCATAATGTACATACTATTATTTAATGTCTATTTATTTTGGCACCTTTTAAATATACCTACCTAGGTAACCGTTTTTCGATTCCAGTGTAGGTTTTTTTTTTCTAGATAAGCGGTAGCCGGCTCATAACGGCTGCAGTGACGCATAGGCATAAGCATAATCAGCCTACAATGTTCCCGTTGCTGGGACTCAGGTCTCCTCTCAGTGAGAGAGAGTGGGCCGTAATCCACCATCCGGACCCTGTGCGGGTTGGTAGCTGTCATATGTTTTCGAATTTTTATCATGCCGAACTTCGGTCGCGTACCTTCGGAATAGTGTATGTAGATTCACGCATAGTCGCGTTTCTGTTTCGTTTTGACGCCTCTGACACACAATGACGCAGTGACTTGACCTTTGTCATGGAAATGCTGTATAATAATGTGCGAGCTCACTCTTTTCAGTATGGACACTTTTTCGCGTTACAAGTTCCTATGGTGAGGAAAATCTAGCGATTTCAATCTTTCGGAGTTTGACTTTACTGTGTCAAAAACGTAGGAAAACACACTAACCTTTCATAAATAACGTTGCAGTGACGTCAGTCGCGTAAATTGCAGACAGATTTATGCGGTTTCATCGTAGAGTAAAACAATTACACGTAGGTATTAAAGTAGGTAGGTACTTTTACGAATTCAGAAGATATTTGCATCAATGACTACACCTAAGTGTCACTTCGCACCTCAAAGTTTGCGTGTAATAAGGTGCGCGACGGCTGTATAGCCTGCTATGAATATTCATGCCGCGATCGACGCACGCCTTCACTTTATTCCGTGTAAACACGCGTAGGTACGTGTTTTTGCGTTGTTCTTACAAATATATGCATCTTTATAATAACAGACGTAGAAAAACTTATGTAAAACAATATGGAGCTTTATTTCTGTTTACATAAATAATTAATTCTTTACATGGTCCAAAATTCAACACAGTTGCACCATGTCATTATACAGTAACAACACGGCTTTGTCAAACATAGATCTACTACCACAAACCTTCTATCTTTCTCTAGTTTCTTGTTTGATAGCATTGATGCTAATGAACAGGTGGACACTGTGTACACAGATTTTTGCAAGGCCTTTGACAGGGTGGATCACGAATTACTACTTAATAAAATCGCCTTCAATGGAATCAGAGGAAACTTATTGCGTTGGTTCGTAGCGTATATCACTAACCGCTGCCAGAGTATCGTAATCAACGGGTAGAGGTGGAACATTACCAAGTTAACATCTGGTGTTCCACAGGGTTCTATCCTTGGGCGTTTATTATTCGACATATTCATCAACGACATAGGGAAATGTTTCCAGTATAATCAGTTCCTTTTGTACGCAGACGATCTGAAGGTGTACAAATCAGTGAAAATTGTTGATGATTGTGCTCTTTTCCAGCAGGACCTGGACCGACTGTCCGAATACTGTACCAGTAATAAGCTCAAGTTAAGTTTACCTAAGAGTAATTACATTACTTTCACCAAAAAAAAGAACGTTATTAATTTTAAATACTTACACCCTATGTCACACACCACTTGCTAAATTAAACTCTATTCGGGATCTGGGTGTTATAATTGACTCAAAACTCTGTTTAGACCTGCATATCGATAAAATTGTAAACAAAGCTTATCAGATGTAAGTATGGATTTATTATGCGGTCCACCCTTTTTTTTGCGGATGGGAAATCATCAAATGATAAATGATAAATGATAAATGATTTATTTTCTGTAAGTAGGTTTTTACAAACACTTTTACACGTCATCATATTTTTTAAACTAGATGTGGTCGGCGTTTCCTATCTGACTACTCTGAGAAGAAAGGCCGAAACAAACTCAGAGGTCACAGTCTCTTTTAAAGTCCAGACAAAATCTTGGTCAGATCGTGTGAAGACCATGTAGATTGATGTCTGAAATGGTCTTTTGAGGAAAGAACCACACAGATTGAGCGGACCTGTCCAATCAGTGCACGCATTTGTCAAAAATCGTGCAGCTCGACTCAGAAATGAGGAGCTCAACGATTCGACGAACAATACCAAAGAAAGGACATTTGGGTAGGCCGCGTAAATTACTCAAACTGCCAGATCATGATTAAAACTAAGAAGGAAAACAGAAAAAAAAATGACCCACATAGTCCTCACATTCACAATAATTAAATGAAAAGAAAAAAAAAAATAAAATAAAAAAAAAATACTTTACAAAGTAAATATTCATGTCATTGTCTAAATAAAATTCATCAATGTCAATGTGTATATAAAAATCCGGACATAATCTTTGAGGACCATGTAGATTAGTGTCTGAAAAGATCTTTTGAGGAAAGAACCACACAGATTGAGTGGACCTGTCCAGTCAGTGCACGCATTTGTCAGTAACCGTGCAGCTCAACTCAGAACTTCAGGAGCTCAACGATTCGACGAACAATACCAAAGACAGGACATTTGGGTAGGCCGCATAAACTACTCAAACTGCCAGACCACGATTAAAATGTAAGCTATGACCCACATAGTCCTCACATTCACAATAATTAAAATAACATAATACTTTATACAGTAAATGTACATGTCATTGTGTAAGTAAATAGATGCTTACTTAAAAAAAAAAAAAAAGAAAATATTAAAGTGTAAAAATTGCAAAATAACATTCACTGTCTAAACCTATTAGAGCAGCTCAATCCCAAGCCTTTTTGTCCTCAATATAGTCTTTTACAGTATAATAGGCTTTCTGGCATAGTTTTCGCTTTATAAAAGCTTTGAATTTATTTAGGCTTAGTTCCTGAATGTGGCTAGGAAGTTTATTATAAAAATGTATACATTGGCATCTAAACGAGCCACCTATTTTCTTGAGCCTTGTTGTAGGAACAACAAATTTGTGTTTGTTCCTAGTATTTATGTTATGGATATCACTGTATTTTTTAAACAGATTAATATTTTTATGTGCATACAAAAGATTATCATAAATGTACTGAGAAGGCACAGTCATTATATTAATCTCTTTAAATTTGTCTCTGAGGGAGTGTCTAGGACTTAATTTATAAATAGAACGAATTGCCCTTTTTTGTAAAATAAAAATTGTCTGAATATCGGCGGCATTTCCCCACAACAGAATACCGTACGACATCACACTATGAAAATAACTAAAGTAAACTAAACGGGCTGTCTCTAAATCAGTCAAATCACGAATTTTCCTAACGGCGTATGCTGCAGAGCTAAGCTTTTTTGACAATTTATCTATATGGGGGCCCCATTGAAGCTTGGCATCCAACGTTATGCCTAAGAATACTGTGGTATCTTCGGGTTTTAACTCTTCATCCTTAATGAGAACACTAGTTTCTACTTGTCTAACGTGGGGTATCGTAAACTTAATACATTTCGTTTTTTTTTCGTTAAGAAGTAGGTTATTGACATTAAACCAGTTAACTACTTTTGCAAGGGCGTTATTTACATTGTCAGTAACCAGCTGCTGACGTTTGATTTTAAACAAAAGAGAAGTGTCATCTGCAAACAACACTATATCATGATTATCCTTTATGAGGTACGGCAAGTCATTGATATAAATAAGGAACAAGAAAGGACCAAGAATTGAGCCCTGGGGGACCCCCATTCTTACTACAGATCCGGGTGACCTTTTTCCGTTAACATCAACTCTCTGAATCCTATCACTCAAGTAAGAAGTAAGAAGATCCAGAGAGGCGTTCCGGATTCCGTAGTGGTGCAGTTTCCTGATTAATGTGTCATGAAGAACACAATCGAATGCCTTGGACAAATCGCAAAAGACGCCCAAGGCATCGCATTTGTCCTCCCATGCATTATAAATATGTCCTAAAAGTTCAACTCCTGCATCGGTAGTCGAACGACCCCTTGTAAAACCGAACTGTTTATTATGCAGTAATTTATTGTTATTAAAAAATCTTTGCAATTGAATCAAAATAAGTTTTTCAAAAATTTTACTAAAGGTAGGTAGTACTGAAATAGGTCGATAATTAGTAGGGTCTGATGTACTACCCGATTTAAACAACGGTATTATTTTACTGTTTTTCATAAGATCAGGAAACTCACCACGGTCAATACAATTATTAAATATAACAGCTAAAGTAGGTGCTACAATGTTTATAATCGACTTAGCAACATCCACAGAATTACCCCATAGATCTGCGGTCTTTTTAACATTTAACGTGTGAAAGGTTTTAATTATATCGTTACAGGTTACATATTCAAAGTGAAATGACTCCTCCCGCTCTGGGTGGAGCGGAAGGGAGTGTCAGACTCTTACTGACTAAAACCCAACCGTGTTCCTTCCTTAGCCCTTTATGTTCCGGGCCAGCGGTAACCCTTTCGGACAATCCCGCTGGCCAGGCAGGCTTCGGCCCTAAGGGGCCCCCCTCCTCAATACTGACATTTCTTTGAGGCGCGCGTGGAACACGTACGCGCCGTCCGGCACGGGCCTGGTCCTGATCGGACGGTGAGTTACTCTCCACCTGCAGGCCCGCGCCTACGGTGGCCGGGTGTCGTCACGCGGCTCCCGACGCCGGGGGCGTCCCCCTCGGCGGCTGAGACGGGAGGCTCTCTCCCTGAATCGTTCCGCCACCTCCTTCGCTAGCATGACTGCTTCGCAGAAGGAGGTGACTGCCTCCCACTCCCTCTCGCCCTGGACCATGGCTTGCACCAGGGCCGGACGCGAGAGGTCGCCGCCGCTGCCGATCACCTCCACTCCTGAAAAGATCTCTCAATCCACACGCACAAGCGAATATTTGCAGTTCATGGCCTTGCTTTTGACGCTTAAAAATAACGCTTGTAGCGAATTCACGCCTCAAGCGTGGCGTTATTTTCGTGGCCGAGGCATAAGAGCCTGTGCACACCACGTTTTTTAAACGCGCCGTTGACGCGCATTTTAGAAACGTGCGTCGACGACGCGCTTTTATCCTACAGAAGGTCTACAGGCTGCGTCTAACTTGCGTGCGTATCGCGTCTGTATCGCTACAAACGCGCGTCACCGGCGCGTTTAAAAAACAGTTTTAGTGAAGCATCGCAATAATGATGGCGCCTCGTTTTTGAACCTCAAAAAATTTTTGCACGACTCATAATGCGAAGCATTAACAGCTTTACGGTTGAAAATTTTTTTTTGCCTCCTTTCTGCAACTTTCTATTGTTATAGTCCTGCTTGTACCAGAACCTACTTAATTTATATATACCATTGTAGGTACAGATAATTTAATCTAGATTAATTCTATACTTTTCAAAAATTGTTTTATTGCAGCCGAAACGAAAAAACAACAAAACATTTCTAAAAAAAAATCTTATAAAAAAAATCTTTTTTAATGGATTCGTTTCACCCAGAGCAGGGATGGGGAAACTACGGCCCGCGGGCCATCTTCGGCCCGCGAAGCGTTGAAATCCGGCCAGCGACCATCAAACAAAAATAAAGTGAAGTTTTCGTATTGTTAGTAGGAGTGGGCGATACAAATCGTATATAGATACAATATCTATGTCATCATCATCATCATCTGCCTAGCCTTTTCCCAACTATGTTGGGGTCGGCTTCCAGTCTAACCGGATGCAGCTGAATACCAGTATTTTACATGGAGCGACTGCCAATATCTATGTATCGGCTCAATATCCAATACCTATATATCGGACGGTACTGAATCTATATATCAGGTATTCGCGTACCTATAGCGAATAAAGCCCGATGAATCACAGAACAACACACATACCGATATAGTATCGCATGTTCTATGACTATAATATTTGGTTCAAACTGATTCGGGTAGAGTAGGAAGATGGTCCGTGGTACAGAGTATTCCTTGCGATACGCGTTACGCGCGGGCGGGAGTGATGTAGCTGTAGATGAACAAGCGAGAGAGTGCGTTATCTAATGTCTAATTAATACAAATTTTAAATTAAATCATTGATAAAAATATAAACCTAAGAAACCGAAACGACTAGCGACTGTACCTACCAGTTTCATTTCAGTGCCATATTATCAACACTACCAAAAAATACATTCACTGATTACGAGTACACAGTTACAAATAAAATACAATGATGTACATGAATCGAACAAAACCGAAACCTAAAAATCACAGTACCACTTTCGTTTCCAAGTTCCACACTGATTCAGCCAATATACCTATAGGTATCGAAATATATAGATACGATATCCGATATTCTAAACCGATACATAGATACGATTTGATATAGCGTAAAAGCGATATTACCCATGCCTAATTGTTAGAAAGGAGAACGGATAAGACCGTACCCAGACACAAATGTGTCCAAACATGTCCAACAAAGACCAGCGCTCCGCAACCTTCTACTTCGCAGCTAACTAATTGCAATTTGCAAGTTCTTTCTTATTTCATTTTATTTTCTTTAAAATAAAATAAATAAATATTCCACAATAAATTGCCTAGTTTCAGAAAATACATACCTATCAATATTTTTATTTCAGTAAATAATATAGACAGAAATGCAAATATTTCGTTAGTTAATATTGTCACGCGAAGGAAATTTTTCCTCCATCCCTGACCCAGAGGAACCCTATTGAAAATGGCGCTTTTATTAGTAAGTAGTTTAATTATAATTAATAAACAACTAACGAATATAATATCTATATATTCTATGGTTTTTTAGGGTTCCGTAGCCAAATGGCAAAAACGGAACCCTTATAGATTCGTCATGTCTGTCTGTCTGTCTGTCTGTCCGTCCGTATGTCACAGCCACTTTTCTCCGAAACTATAAGAACTATACTGTTGAAACTTGGTAAGTAGATGTATTCTGTGAACCGCATTAAGATTTTCACACAAAAATAGAAAAAAAAACAATAAATTTTATGGTTCCCCATACTTAGAACCAAAACTCAAAAATTTTTTTTTCATCAAACCCATACGTGTGGGGTATCTATGGGTAGGTCATTTTTTTCTAAACTGAATAGTTTGCGCGAGAGACACTTCCAAAGTGGTAAAATGTGTGTCCCCCCCCCTGTAACTTTTAAAATAAGAGAATGATAAAACTAAAAAAAATATATGATGTACATTACCATGTAAACTACCACCGAAAATTGGTTTGAACGAGATCTAGTAAGTAGTTTTTTTTTAATACGTCATAAATCGTAAACCGCAATTTACCATTCATTCAATCAACTCAAAAATAAAAAAAAACATTTAATTTCATAAACATAAACCTTATGCATAAACCCGGATGTTACGGAACCCTCGGTGCGCGAGTCCGACTCGCTCTTGCCCGGTTTTTTATAAGTACGATCAAATAAGCATCCCCTAAGACGACCCAGTGACCATTACTCGTGCACTTTTGGATTTTCCAAATTTTTCCTATATTAGTTAGTGTTCATCCATATTTTTAGAAGAGGAAAATGGGAATTATTAAGGGTTCGAATTACATGCCAAAATAAAAACAATCTTTAATTTATAAAACGTTTATTATGCCTCTTTGTGTCTTAAGACAGCAATATTTACAAGCCTATAATATTAGTTAATTTACAAGCGATCTTTGACTTAGCTTAAATCTACATTTATTTAAAATCATCAGTTCTGACTACGAATAAGCTGACAGTAGTATGAAACCAATTATGCAACTCAATCATTTTCGTTTATTTTTAGAAATACGAATACTTAATGGTATCATATTATGTTCGGTAATTGGTAGTACCTACTCCGGAAAAACGAATATTGCCGAGGCGCATAATTAGTTTCGTGATAGGTACTGTATAATATCTCACTAACTTCTCCGTCGACTATTGGTGGAATGATAACATAGACTGCATTGTCACCGCAGCACGTGCAAGGCGTGTTGTATAGAGCGAGGTGACCTACCCACACATTTTTTTTTACCACTGTCTAATAATGATATTTTTCAACACGTACGCAATAAACACTATTCGTACCACAGTTTTTATTAAAAAAACAGTGGCGTTTATCTTTCCTGTGTACATGTACTTTGTGGCTCTGCTAGGGAGTATGCTCTGCAGCAGAGCCACAATCAATGTCTATTTTATCATTATCTAATGCACGTACAGCGATAACGGTAATACGTACATTATGTACGTTTGACGTACATCATTTTAAGATATAATTGATCGGTTTCTAGGATGGTGGCTCTGCTGCAGAGCATGACAAGCTACCTGAGATGGTGACAACCATACGCAAATACACAAGATACTTCATAAAATATGCGAAAAACAATAAGTGAGCCTATAAAATTTGATCCTAACTTGGTGACAGTGGGACCACCTCAGAACTATCTACTTTCGAACAAAAAAAGAATTTTGAAAATCCGTCGACAATTGGCGGAGTATTCGATGAACAAACATACAAAAAAATAAAACATACAATCATCCGAACATAGTACCTCCTCCTTTTTGTGAAGTCGGTAAAAACCACTAAAATCGAAAAAAACGTAATACCAACAAAGCCTTCACCACTACCAACGAAAGTCTACGGAATAGAAATCTTTTGGTGTCTGAATGACATTGACAGGGGGGCGCTGTTGGTAAACATTTGTGAGATTGCCACTGTCATTGTACAGTGGGCTGCATCAATTGGGTACCCCAGTTGTATTAAAATTAACTTTGCTACAACTTTGCAATTCAAACATAATATATACAATATTCATTCTTAAGAATAATACAAAAAGTGTTTATTACGGACGAGGTTATCCTTTGATTACCGCGAGCTCTTACCAACTAAGCCAGTTAGGTAGTTAATAACTCGATGAATTATCAATCTACTTGGCGTTATAATTCTGTCTCTGTCTAACCGATATATTATTGAACTCGCAGAGAATGCATAGTTGTTAATTGAGGGTAGTTACGCATACATTTTACTAAACTATATTGAAGTTACCGTCTGATGAGTCCAGTTTTGTTTGGTTTATTCCCAGTCGCCCCCGCGGGGATTGCCACCGGAGGCAAATGGGAATAAAAATTCCCAGTCGCCACCGGTGGTGACTGGGAAGTTATTGCCCCCACTTCAGTTTCGTTGTACATTGCTTTATCCATCGTAGAGAATAAAAGGATGAGGCAACTTATTACAAACCTGCCATTAATCTTAAAAAAAAAAGACTACGTGCATTGAAATATTTTTTTATTTTGATTTCGATATGAATAAACTTGTTAAAATTAAACATTTAAACTGGTATTTTGTATCACAGATAATCAGACTCCTAAAGACAGTAATTAAATTAGGAAAGTAATACATAGTAATCATTTCTAAATACGTATTATAAACATTGTATTGTGTAGATATTGTGTTGTTTTTAGTGTCATTTGATAGGTTAAGGTCTAAAACGGATAGGGCAAAATAAATTGTGTAAATAGGGTAATCGTATTGAAGTTATTAGGGATTTTCGATAGTGAAAATTGACAAATGTAAAATTGTACGTTTTTGTAAACTTTTTGTATTGTAATACTATGTTTATTGTTTTGTTTTAATATTGTAGAATAAGTCAATAATAAATGAAAACAACTACTATGTTTATTGTTTTGTTTTAATATTGTAGAATAAGTCAATAATAAATGAAAACAACTAGATACGAGTTCCACTACCACGATACTTTTTGTGTACAAGGCAAAGTTGACAACCATAGCGCGACCGCCGAGCAAAAGGTATGAAAAGTGAAGTACATACATGTGATTGCCTTCTGTAGGTACTATCTGTATTTTGTGACAAAAGGATAACTGAGACAGAATACTACATAATATGATTGATGACTACTACATAATATGAGAAACGTAACTAAATAAAAGTCTTAATCTAGCTGTGATTTAACGAATGTTTTGTTATAATATTTTTAATTAGTTTTCTTAATAGATTATTCTATACACACACTCTCGTTATATGTTTTAATATAAATGAGTTTATTCATAATACATACTTAGGTACTTACATTATTTTTATATTTCCGTTAACATTTAAATACGCATGATTTAAAAGGTAAAATAACAAAGTCTGTGGTTGGAAACTTTATTTCAATGTTATCATCAATTACATAGATGCAGGTTTGGAATAAATTTCCTTATTATTTTATTCTTCACAAGAAACAAAGCAATGTATAGCGAAACTGAAGTGGGGGCAATGACTTCCCAGTCACCACCGGTGGCGACTGGGAATTTTTATTCCCATTTGCCTCCGGTGGCAATCCCCGCGGGGGCGACTGGGAATAAACGTTTTGTTTCACCTTTCGCACTATCGCATATTAAACGTGTTTGTGTTAAAACAATAATTTAAAATGATAGATAATTAAATTAGATTTCTTTCATTTTAATATAAACCTAATAGTTATAACAACGATAAAAAGAAAAAGTTGCATTAATAGTCTAACTCAGAGAAAAATAAAATTTGATGAAAACAAAAACCTAATTATCAGACTGCCAGTATCGAACCAGGGTCAGCGGTTTCACATGTTATATCCTAAACCTCTAGCTAGACCAACTTAACTGTTACCAACAGTTTTAAATTAATAACTGTTTGAAAAAGTATTACAATAAAAAAATAAAGAAAAATATATAAACCTATCTAAAAAAATATATAAATTGAGAATCTCTTTCTTTTTTGAAGTCTATTAAAAATACAAAACTTGCAATGCGGCCATCGCGGGTTCGAATGTAGATGCTTTTAAGGGGGGTACCCACATCGTGAAGCCGACTGTACACAATGACAGTGACATGGCGTGGTATTTATAAAACAAATTAGCGGCGTTAGTTCCGAATTTAATTTAACTACGCGCTAAAATTATCTTGTAGGCTCGTACCTACAGTCCTTATAGTCATTTTTCACCTCTGACTTTGCATCACTGTCGAAATCACAGTGATCTTTATTCACATTCTACTAAGGTTGCTGTTGGGTCGCTACCATTGACAACTCTGTCAAAATCATTGTGATCTTTATTCAAGTCACATTAAGGTTGCTGTTAAGTTGCTGCTGTCACAGGTAAAATAACTGTGAACGGATTTTATCTCTCTCTTTGTGTGGTTTTCCGTTTCATGCACGTCGCACATGCTGCAATAGACAATACTGCCTTACTTGTTCATATTATAATATCTTTTACATATTTAACTCGTCTTCTTATATTTTCGTGCTAAGTTAACGGAACATAAAGTAGGAACTTGACTAACATTGAACGTTAAGAAATAATAATAGTACCGAAGCCAAACGTATATCACTCCTAATGAACAATAAACAGAAGTGAGCATCAGCGGTAAAAACGGTAAGGTCTTGTCTAAGCCCCAGAGAACGTGAATTCCGTTCTCATAGACACATAGAACTATCAGACCATAGAGATATAAAGACTCTATTTGCATTAACATAGGTAAACGAAGTACTCTCACTCTTCTACCACCTTTAACCTTAGCGGGTTCATATAAAGTACGAACGTTAACAAAAGCTAAAGCTATGTGCGTTAATAATATAAAAAACTTAATAGAGAATAAATTCTTTGGGAAAAGCAGCGGGAATAGGGAATAGTTCCCGACTGTTGTTAAGATTAAAAACTGCTTGCCATCGACGTCGCCCAGCACAGACAGGAAACTGAAAATAAATGCAAACTGATCAATTTGTATACTCATTACAAGAGGCTACATCAGTCTTCTACTCATCTATCAACATCTATTTATCCATATTATATAAAAATCAATTTCCGTGAGTAAGTCTCGCAAAAACTCTAAAATGGCTCGACCGACTTGAATACTTTTTTTTTTGTTTTATTCGCCTCAATACTGGGGTGGTTTAGGAAAATCCCAAAAGGAAAGCCGAAAAATCGAATAAATCTAAATTTTATCTCATGTGGTTTTTAGTAAGTTTAGTTCACTGGGTCATCTAATTTTGTTACAAAAAAAAAACACCAGACTTAAATCTATTTTTGCAACAGGTTGTAAAATGAGTATTTATGTTTACTAACCTCAATGGTATCAATATCAAGAGAATGGCCTTCTCATGAACGTGCCAGCCAAACAGAAACGAACAAGCGGCACAAATAACCATGCACCTGTTAAAACAAAATAAAACATGATTATACTACTTACATAACGTATTACAGGCTGATTCAAACTTTATGGCGGCTCTGAAGTGCGGTGTTCGCTGCGCAGTAACTCACCCCTCACACTCGCTGACACGTGAATTTGTTACTACTGCGCAGCGAGTCGCCTCATGTTCAGAGCCGACATAAAGTTTGAGTTGGGCTGTACCTACATTTTGCGTCCAAACTTATTAGTGATCAGAATCCTAATAATTAGGAAATTAGGCTGGTTTTAGAGTCGCGCTGACCGCACGCTGACCGTCGGCGCTGACAGCTGAAACGTATGAACTTTTAGGAAGCGTTTTAGAATAACGCGTAGGTATCAGCGCGTGCGTTTCATACGTTTCGGCTGTCAGCGCCGACGGTCAGCGTGCGGTCAGCGCGACTCTAAAACCAGCCTTAATGTTTACTTTTATTCTGTTTATTTTTAAATCGTTCTTTCTAACAACTAGTACCTAGATCTGTTTAGTCTGTTTAATGACGTCATTCGACGAGGGATGACCTACACCTAAATTTTAACCGAAATATTGTTGTATGGATAGTACACAAGCTTTACTTGTGGACTCCCAACTCATGTGTCGCACGTTCAAACCCGACCGTCGTCAGAACAGAAACGTCTTTTTGTATTTACAATTATTTTAAAGATCATTTATCTACAATAACAAATGGTTATAAAGGCGACGGTGAGTTTGAAGGTGACAGAGCAGCGCTAAGACTAGTCGGTAACAGACGTGTGTCGCTTTATATGCGAGTGTTATTGAAATACCGCCATGCCAAAATAATAAATATTGTGACCGGAGATTGGTTCAGAAAATCCATTTTGCATATGTGTATATCGTAGACAATGAAGGGGTGAGTTGCATTAATGATCGTGTTGACCCATTCGGGAATGTTTTCATCGAGTTACAAAATTGTGTCAATTGTTCCAGCGTACCGTCACGCCCTTTAATTATTGGAGAATTCTAGTGCAAGTTTCCCCAAGTACGCGGCTAACCGTATGTACAATTTCTCATATCCTTCAATATCTTGTTCACCGTTCCGTGGCGAAGACTCACGCCAGCAGCCGGCAGTACTGAGGACTGGAAGGGTTCCATGCTCCTACCGCCATCTGCCTAAAACCCTCCTGGCGCCCTTTTTGTTTAGTATTAAGTTAGTTTTAGGTATTTAGTTAAGTTTGTGTGCCAAGCTGTAATGCCCCTCAGGCCGGCACATCTTACAGTCATTTAATAAAATTGTGTTGATCAAAAAGCAGTTTCACTGTCCAAACGCCCATTATAGCTGCGGCTCGTAACAATATGTGGATAGCGTTGTGAGTAGTGTATTTATTACCTCTATTATTAAGTTCTAACCTATGTTTACTTATTATTACATTTGTTTAATGCCCCTAAATAAATAAATAAACTAATCATTCGAGTTAACCATCTCAATCATATTTATCCGAGAGCAACTACATGAATGGAAAAGTAATGTTAATAACGCGCCGCGATTTCCGAAATTCAGCAAATCGTTCCGCGAACGGTGTTTCTCGAACACTCCGGCTCTACAGCTACCGCCTCAATAAGTACCGAGTCGATAAAGTGTGGGAAGACCCTTGCTCCTATTCTCAATGAATTTGCACGCCGCATCCATGGCGATATAGCTCTCTCATCATGCAATTCTCTGGATGCAGATTTTTCAATTGACAACATACCTTATAAAACTCAACACCCTGTATCTCCTATCAGCACACAAATGCCACAGTTTGACCAGTGCAGGCAACATTGTCAACAAACTGAGCACTATTGTGAGAGTTGGAGTGATTGTGGGCAATACTGCGTGGTCATACTGTTGCACCAGCCCGCCTGTCATTGACGCCTCGGACTTCGGTATTCGCAGTAAGCCCAAAGTGGCCGCTATAACAAAAAAAACATAATGTTAGGAAGTGCAAGTAATAGAATAGACAGACCTGGAGAAGTACCTGAAAAAAACAAATACCAACATTGCGTCCTTTAAAATATAGACCAAAATTAATAAGCGTAACTCTCGCGAACTGGAGGAAGTTATTTATTTTAAACTTCATTTCAAATCGAGTAAGGTTCCAAGGTTGATATTTGTTTGGCAGAAAAAACTGCGCTGCGCTTAGCCAGGTGTGCGCCGACACACATATTAATCAGAAAAACCATTTATTAAGAAGATAAACTACTGACCCAAATGTTGCAACACCTTATCTATAAATGTGTAAATCGCCCAAAAGTTAGGTGCCCAGTAAGCATGACATAATCCTCTTTTGAAGGGAAATAATCTTGACAACACCTGTAAACAAAATTAGACAATTCAAATGATTGTTTCTATCTTTCAGGTCTATCATCGTCTACAATCAATAAATATCCTAACTCTACACACTTAGAGCAAGTGACTTAAATAATTAAGGCCTATAATACAGACAATGTTTTTTTACGCAACAAAAACGCGGGGCAAACGCCACTAGTGCTACTTTTTAAGTTTAGTACCTCATACAACGCGCCATCGACACGCGTATTGAACGTGCGTTGACGGTGCGTGAAAAAATCGTCATGTGGGCCTTAGATTCCCCTAGTGCTATTTGAACTTATTATTCATAATATTAATCCATACCTGAGGAAGATGATGTATGAAAGGTCCAAAAGAGAGTCCAAACACCGAAAGTACTGTAAACGCCAGTTTGAAAAGGTTTGTGACGGAGAATGAGTACCATGGAGTATGGACACCATCCACTGAAGATATTGTGAAGCAATATGCCCTAAATAAGTACACAATGTACACCGGAGCAATATATAAGAATATATGCTTCAAATTCAACAGCACTGCAAACCAAAATGCTGCTGTTAGATAATTATTCTGGAACAAAAATATTTTTATGACAGTTTTATCACAGTCATTTCAACTATGACATTGCATCACTATCAAAACCACAGTGGTCTTTATGGGCATAAAGTCAGTCAAGATGGGCATCTTAATAAGGTTAGTGTTGGGTTGCTGCCACTGCCAAGTCTATCAAAATCACTGTGATCTTTATTCCTGTTAAAATAAGGTTGATGTTGGGTTGCTGCCACTGACGTGTCTGACAAAATCACAGTGATCTTTATTGCTGTTGTAATAAGGTTGCTGTTGTCAGCGGTAAAATAACTCTGAATGGACTCCATATTAATGTAGTCAGTCAAGTTTATGTTTCAGGTGTCCTGCCCTTATCCCATTTTTTTTTGAGGTTGCTGCAACATGTCTTTTTCTTTCCTACTACTCTATAAGTTGTCATCAGGCATGACTATTTCTCTCTGGTGAAACATTGTATGGTCTTCTTTTAATAATCATTTTTATTAGCAACTTTTAAGTTACAATTTAATTGTTTTTTGTGTAGAACCTTTAAATACTATTGTGCATAGTTGAATTTCTATTGAATATATTTCATCATTAAATCTCCACCAGTGTTAGTTATTCCCACTTATCACATTAATATTATTTCCCTATAGCGTTATTTCCATTTTAAATATTTTGTTACTATTCATTAAAAAAAACAGTATTTTGTCTGCCAAAGATTAAAGTGGCAACTTACTTCTATGATATGTGATGCAGAATACAGGAGTATTCCAAACAGGAATCCGTTGTACTGAAAATGTATGTGATCCACCATCAGTAGTCCAGGACAAGTCACCAGTAATATGAACACTAGAAGCTTTCCATCACCAACAAACCCAGACAGTCTGTAACAAAAAAGAGTTCATTAAAAACTAGTTATTAAGTTATTATGAATTGTAAGTTTTATAATAAAAAAAGGTACACAATTTAATTTAGAAAAATTATAGGTGGAACAGCTTGATGCTTTTCACAAATCTTGAATTGAAATCAAAGTAAAATTGAAATACTGAGGGTCAAACATTGACGGAACAAAGATCTCTTGCACAATGCCTTATTTAAAAATCCAATTTAATAACAACTAGCTGGCCCGGCAAACTTCATACCGCCTCAGAATCAATAAATTGGAAAATGTATGAGAAAATGAATTAAGTATCTTCATTATTTTTCTTTTGTGAATTTATCCCATGTTTTAATAGTTATTCTGCAGTTGGAGACACATCCAACAAATCAAAGATCATAAAAATTGGTCCAGTCATTCTTGAGTTATAAATGGTGTTACTAAACCAACTTTGTTTTATGTATATAGATGTGTGTTTAAAAATACAAACCTTTTCACACTATAAATGTAAACAAAATCCAACACAATAACTGACAACCTTTGAAACAGTACAGTCATGTCAGACTTATAATTCAAATTAGTTAAGTACAACATTTCCGGATCAAAGTATTTCGCTATAAATGACAACACAAATTCCAGCCACGCAAAGAATGGAGGATAATCCAAGGTCCATTCTGATGTATTTTCATAGTACCACCTGTCTAATGTCAAATTGTGTGTAATTGCTAGCCAGTTACGGTGTACCTCGAAGTCTGTTGAATGACTGAAAAGTACAAATATTACACATTGAAAATGGTGTTTACATTCCACCTAGAAAATAAGTTTCATACACAACAATAAAGAACAATCTCACAATAAATACAGGTCATATTAAGCTAACAATTACTATGATACATCCAGGACATGCATTGTTATTTAATATTGGATAATCAGGGACTGATTACAAGGCAATAATCAGTAAAGTGATTATTGCCTTGTAATCACACGTGTTAAACAGAACTGAAAATAAAGAAGTATTGAAAGTTAATTTTACTTACTATAGTGGAATAAATAATAATTTAACGGTCGTTACAATTACAACTATCTGAGAAATCATTGTAAACAAGCCGGCAATCCTTGTTCCACTTTAACTGTCACGTTTATCACAAGGATTGCTACTTATTTTTTAGAGCGAACTCGCTCTTACATACACATTTATTTCCTTCAAATGCTTCTGTAGCATGGGCTAATATATCTTATTTTTACGTGTAAACATTTGATTGCCATGCCACCAGAAAGAATCGTGGAAGGTGGATTGATCAACGTTACAACTTACAACTCACAGGCTTTGTTTGACACTTAATTTTTGTTGACGACTTGACGTTGACTTGACGACTTGACGTTAACTTGACGCATTGACAGCGTTGACAACTACGGTTGACAGTTTGATGACAGACTTTTGGTGCGTTCCGAGTTGAGAATGTAATCGATGTAATCGATTTGAGCGTGCGCGCGATAATCATTTCCCGTGAATCGTTAAGCTGTCTATGCTACTGGGCACAGCTAGATTTCTGGTACTTTCTAATTCGGATTGATCATTCTTTGCACGGCCCTTGCCCTTTCCTTTACCCTTCACTGTCCTTCTTTCAGTGCGCATTTCTTTGCAGAGTTCTATTTTGTGATTGTGAGTAGTGCCATCCTCTAAGATCGTATATTTTACTTCCACTATCTTCAAGTTCGATTTTTGAAATGTACTATCCACGCCAATGATATTCTAATAAACAGATATGTTATACACTTACAAAACAACAGAAAATGATGTAAACAAACATTATTCGGGCTACCAATCACCGCACGTTGGCATCATAGACTAACAAATTAACTAGGCAGAAAGTACAAACCGCGTGTACAGAATTTGTAGTCGGGATTTGTGCCTATGCAACGAATAAACACTATTAAAAGGTAGATAGGTGAAAAATAAAACACGTTTTAAAAATAAAGAAATACAATTGTAAAAATAATCACACCTTCACAAAACACCTTCGAAAAGATTTAATTTTAATCTCAATGGTAGGTTTATTTTAACACTATCTGTGACATACTATGGTAACGATAAGCTATTAATATTTTCTTTTCCTACATATTATGACGTTTGATTTATAATTAAATATATCAAACAAAATTATAAAGAAAAGTTATTAAAAGGGAAACTAGAACTCTGCTGTAAAGATGACTTTACTGCCTAATATTCGCATCTGTACTTTTATTCTATATCCGGAGTGCTCGCATCCTTGTCGTTCTTACGACAAAAAATGTATTTTCCATCTCTTTCTTTTTCCTAACCTCCAAATATCAGAATATTAGGAAAATAATTGAAATATATTAATAAATCGAAGTATAATTTGTACTTTCGTGTGGTATAAGATTCCTTGTGTTTTATTAACTTTGGTATCATAATTGGTACACTTTCTAAATACACAAAATGGCATTTTGGATGGTAATAACGTAGCTGCGCGCACCGTCTCACTCGTTGACGTGCGTGACACAGACTAAAGGCAATACGTCCCAATTAGGACGTTTTCTAGTCTTCACGATTTGCGCGCTCATAACATATCTGTTTACTAAAATATCATTGATCCACGCCAAAAGTCCATACGCAACTTCAAAACTAATTGCTTAACGTTTAGTTTGACTTACGACCTTCTTTTAATGAGTAATTTGACACACACACCCGCATATTACTCGAATAATCACGCTTTTGAATATAGTTCCGTGTCATGTTCGTCTTGTTCACATAATTCGTAAAACTTTTGAGTACCGTAAAACGCTGCAACTTTGCCAACTAAGCCCAAGTTTGCCTATTTCGTTTCAATTACAATATTTCGCGTTTGCTTAGTTTTTTCTTATTTTCTACCATTTGGTAGTAATTTTACATTATTAGGGCAACAGATTTATCATTTTTTGTAATGGTAGCTTCATTGTTACTCTGTCAGTTGGCCGACAAACACCGGTGCGCGTAGGTGAAAATTTTTAGTGTCGTGTAACTTTTGAAGTTTTAGCTAAAGAAAATGTGTTTTCGTGCAGCTATAACTTCCCAGGGTAAGAACATACTATCTTCTTTCCATATTGCTTGATATTTTTATTAAAAGGACACGATTTCATTAAAATAACTTAGTAGGCAATGTTGTGCACTGTTTCGGAAACTTGAGTGACACAACTTTGCCTGGGTCTAGGGTTGTCACTAGGCGGATTTTAATATTGATATATTTTTACTATATAAATGTCATATTTGCATGAAATTTTCACAGCTTGGAACCCGGTTATATCGAGACTCAAGAGCTTGCATGCACTAAATTCTCTTCGTTTTACGATATTTTAATTTTATTGCATACATTGTTAATGTTCCGAAATCGGGTGAGACACAGGTATCACCTAGGAGTTAGAGCTTCAATTGAAAATGTTAAATTTTTTTTATGTCAACAGAACATTCTGATTTTTATTTCGACAGTTATGTTTTCAATCGCCTGTAAGGGTGAGGCAGAGGTGTATCTCTGCCTGACCCTTCAGTGATTACAGGCATGATTTTGTATTTAAGTAAGTCTTAACTTTGTTGCAGTTATATGCAAAAATGCCGAATAATACTACACAACGAAGCAGGAGAAAACCAGGAGCTCGTAGTTATGCCGATTACTCTGTAGAAATATCAGAAGTTGCTGCAGATCTCGTACGAAAAAAAATCATTTCGTCATACGAAGCGGAAAAGAAATTTGGGATCCCGCGTCAGACCATTTTTAATAAATCAAAAAACATGCATAGCAAACCATTTGGTCGACCTACAGAGTTGACAACTGAGGAAGAAGCCCACATCGTAAAAGCCAGCATTGCTAAAAAGCAATACATTTGTGATTTTTACTCATAAGTAGCAATTTGTTTTATTTTTTTACAAAGTGAATAAAACTTTAAGAAAATAATCCGTATTTTTTTGGGACAACCCTAGAGTCAACGACATTTTTGTATGAAAAGTTTCTGGTACCTGCTACAACATTGCCTATTAGCTGTAAAAAAATATATATTACCGTCATGGCAATAATGTAACTGCTGGGGACAAGCACAGTGTCTCATGTACACGGAAAAAAAATACTAAAAAGATCAACAATATATTTATTGAGATATCCTTCTAGGCAAAGTTGTGTCTTTTACCTACAACTTTGCCTACGACTTTGAGTGCTTGTAATTCTGAATGACGGCATGATTTAAATAGATTTGGGTTCTACCTGGCAAAGCATAAGGTCTGTTTTCCATCTGCAAGTCTATAGAAGCCGTAATAGTAAATAGGTTCAGAGATACGAACAAAAAACGTCAAAATCCAGGCAAAGTTACAGCATTTTACGGTATACCCACAGAAATCTAAATAAATAAATTAGGTATGGTAGACAGATGCAGGTAACTTACGGCTCATTCACCGCGCCTAATAGAATGTTGTTCGTTCTTGATTGGTTTTTGATATTGTGGGTTAGTGACGTGTGTTTAATCTATTATAATAGCTGTGTAATAGTTCATTTTGAAATGTAAGCTTTGAGATGAAAGCGGATATTATCGCGCAGCGTAAAAGTGGTTTTAATATATTATTATATCACAAATAATTGATGAAACCGGACTGACTGTGAGTATTATGATTTAATTATTTTATCTAACATTTAGCTAATTAAAGTTTAACTGCTGATCCTTGTAGTTATTTTATTAAACGTTTTGTATTTACCATAGGGTCTAAATAGAAGAAAAAAATAATATTTCCAAGAGTTTATTTATTTACTTTTGGAATGATGAATATAGCATTATGTATAAATTATAATATAATTATTTTGTAACATTTGAACTATTTTCAAAATAATTTTGTTTAAAAAAGTAATAAGTAGGTATCTACTTAATATTTCATAATTTTGCTAGTAGCCTTACAATATTCCTTTTTTGTTTTAGAGAAATTACCTACTGTGAGTCGGAGGGTCAAAAGATATAAGGAAGAGTACAGTCAGTGAATAAGAAACAAGTGGTTTTAACCAACCAGTGACCTACCAGATGAAGTTGCATTGCAAGGAAATATGAAGATATATGTTTAAACATTACAGGATCCATACGCCAGCGTTTACTTGATAGCATGGATAATAATGGGGGTTATACAACGTATTAAGTTATAAATTACAAATTGATTTTAGTAATATTAAATAAAATATTATTGTGTCATATCCGTAATAAGGATTATTTTGAGGTTTATAGTTTCAATCTTCTTTTCAAAATGAATTTTGAAAATGAATACTTAAGCTATATCCGCAATTAAAGCACAATATTATTTTATTACTAAGATAGTTACAATATTTTAAGTCTAATGGTCGTAGCTCACCGATTACCTGCTTTACTTCAATAAATTGTTCTTTATGAGAAAATAAACTGTTTTAAAAGTTTATTTATCAAATTATAACGAATAAAATTTTTGAAATCACTTAATTTTTTTTTATTTTTACCCCGCATATTTCAATAACAATATAATAATACAAATAAAACAAATATTACATTATTATTCTCGTGTATTAATTTATCGAATAATAAAAAAAGATAAGATTATTGTTGAAAAGATAATTCAAAGTTCCATCTCGAGATTCGAACCCAGGTCTACGTGTTTACTAATCCTATACGCTACGTTATCCGCTAGCAACACTTGTTATGAAGTTGTGAATTTTAGCAGTGGTATGAACCAACCAAGGTCATACGTAATTACGCCGCGCGTGTGAAAAAGCGATGACGATATGTTTTGTTTCGTTTGACGTTAGCAAGTGTACACACACAGATGTAAATACGGGCCTGCGGCGCGGGCGCGGGGACGGCGCGAAGCATGTTCACAGAAATTTCAACCATAGCGCGCCTAAGCACTTTTGAGGCGTACTGTACATATTCGAATTTTCTTGAAATGCAGGTCTTTGTTTTTGAGAGTAGCAGGAGTAAAAACTGATTCAGCAAAATCATTGAAATCAAAGAAATCCTGATAGGTATCCTAACACATTCACTCGATAAGCATGAGGCCTTTTTCTGGCTGATTCCATAAATGATGGCCACTGGGAAGGTCCCCAAACAATCAGTTTTTTAACCTCCCTTTCAATGATAGCATGCATGCTATCTACTGGCATGTATGTATGTCCAGCTAATAAGTAATTTATTTGAATCGTTTGTATATTCGCAAAACGTTCCAAAAAATATGTTAACATTGAGAAAATCACTTTGTTTTTATTCTGCCCAGTACAGTTATCACAATAGAATAACACAGTAGGTTACAACTGTGTTATTATTATTAAATTTAAAAGGAACTTGATTCCAGGGGGTTCCCCCCTGGAATCAAGTTCTCAATGTTCTCAATGTTAACATATTTTTTGGAACGTTCTGCGAATATACAAACGATTCAAAAAAATTACTTATTAGCTGGACATACATACATGCCAGTAGATAGCATGCATGCTACGAGGGTCATTCAATAAATACTTAGCCTACAAAAAGTAAACGAAAATTTTGGAAAAGTGGCAATTTATTTTTCAACATAGTCTCCTTTTAGATCGATACACTTAGCCCAGCGATGCTCCAACTTTTTTAACCCGTCCGAAAAATAGTTTTTGTCAAACTCTGTAAAATAGGCCTCCGTGGCGGCGATGACCTCCTCATTTGATCCATATCTATTCCCGGCGAGAGATTTTTTCAGATTAGGAAACAGAAAGAAGTCACATGGGGCCAAATCTGGAGAATATGGTGGATGGGGCAGCAATTCGGAGCGTAATTCGACCAATTTGGCCATGGCAACGGCAGACGTGTGAACCGGTGCGTTGTCGTGGTGAAACAGCACTTTTTTCTTCGCCAGATGGGGTCGTTTTTTCTTAAATACGGCGTCGAATCGGTCCAATAAATCGGCATAGTAAAGCCCTGTAATTGTTTTACCCTTCTCGAGGTAATCGATGTAGATCACACCTTGTGAATCCCAGAAAACTGTTGCCATAACTTTTCCGGCCGAATTTACAGATTTCTCCTTCTTTGGAGCACGTTCCCCGGTCTGGATCCATTGTTTTGATTGCTCCTTGGTCTCTGGTGTGTACCAGTGGATCCATGTTTCATCGACGGTCACAAAACGACGCAAAAACTCCGCTGGATTCCGCTTAAACAGCGCCAAACACGTCTCCGATGTGGTCTCACGGTTGCACTTGTTTTCCGGTGTGAGTAAACGCGGCACCCATCGCGCCGACAGCTTTCTCATGCCGAGTTCCTCGTGAAGAATATGATGCACTGTTCCTTCTGAAATGCCTACAGTCTCAGCTAGCTCCCGAACCTTAGATTAAAAAAATGTCCAGATGGATAGTAGGCCACTGAGAATTGAAGTCAAAAACACGGGGGACAAATGTCCCGCGTCGTACGATCCATACGTCAGTCGCCTAGTAACGCTCCCCGCGTAAATTACGTCACGAGTCCGTGTTTTGATATTTTAAAATGAAGGTTTGTGTTGTGAAATGGTGTAGAAATCACACTAAAAAAAAGGAATGTGCCACTATATGTATATCATTTCACAAGTAAGTATTCAATTTCACTTTGTATTTCTTTGTTACCGCATTCTAAATTTATGTAAACAAAAAGTATAACTTGACATTACTGTCACGCCATATTTGTTAAGTGTTGCCAGGGGGATAATTTTTTTTTACCCATTATTTGTAACTTTTTAAATCTTTTCAGTTAACGTTTGTGCTATTTCTGCTTACTACCTATTTAAGTACACCAAAACAACAAACATTTAACTAACTTACAAGCAAATATCACAAAAATCGTAACATAATAATTTCTGATTAAGTCGCACGTGACAAATTACACAAATTAAAGAAATAACGTTGAAACTCAACAACCGTAATAATAAAAAATCATGTCATTACCTACTGTTGATGATATATTTTACGCTAAACGTAAAATACTGAAAATCTCCCACATTTAAGGGCAACTCTCTGTCACTGGGTATTACACGCACATTGCACACAAACGCAATTACGATACGTAATACACTCCCGAGTCCCGACCGTGGCGCTCACTCACACATTTATAAAAAAGTGGCTTCACTTAAAACGTTGCGTTTTGTTTCGAACACGGAATCTGGACATTTTTTAATCTAAGTCCCGAACCTTCAATCGGCGATCTGCCAATACGAGATCATGGATTTTTTAAATGTTTTCCTCCGTAGCAGCTGTTTTCGGTGCACCTGGACGTGGTTCATCAAAAACCGACGTACGGCCACGTGCAAACTCGTTGAACCAATTCTTGACGGTGGCCATCGATGGAGAAGAGTCACCGTTCACAGCATCCAAGCGCTCTTTGATTTCGATGGGCATTTTCCCTTCCAAAAATAGGAATCGAATCACCGAACGATATTGCTCTTTTTCCATTTTTGTAAAACCGATCGATACGTTCGCTTCCATAATTGAGATACAAGTACTTACGTACTAGAGTGGCCGCCGCGAATCGATAATTTGTAGCACGCTTTGTGGTCCATGGACCAGAAGTCCTTAGTCCAAAGACTACAATATAATGCGGTGTAGTCACCGTTCACAGCATCCAAGCGCTCTTTGATTTCGATGCGCATTCAGCGCATTTTTGCCTTAGTCTGCGCCGGACGCTTGTCGCGACGTGACACGTAGCACTGATACAGTTAATTCTAAAAATGCCTTCGTGTGTATTGAGATACTGTTCAAACCACTCTAGAAAATTGAATAAAAGTCAAGGAGTGACGTTTCACCGGTAAGTTTATTGTATTTTTTGTAAAACGTGCGTTGCCACGCTGTACAACATATTTTTCATCTCTCATACTCGGAAAGTAGTGTTTGTTTGATCCGAATAGCGGGTGGAAAACGCTGCTTCCCACCCTCGGGCGGGAAAGACTCATAGTAATTGCTTCCCTCTCTAGGGCGGGAACGAAATTTAAAAATAGAACTAAATTTAGTTAGGTAGTCAGCTCAGTCAGACATACGACACCCTTAATTGATTATGTAAATATTTATTATGCTAGCCATCAAATCTTATGAATGTGCGTTAATTAGGAGAGTTGCATAAAAAGCTCATTATGTTAACGCCATTAAATCTTTCATATTTAGCGCACAAGTTAATAATTTACCTTGAATAAATTCGACATACATAGGTACGATAATCAACCATTTTGATGTCAGTTGTGGTCGAGGCTAAAAAACATAAAAATTGAGGATTTCGAACATCCTGACTTTACCAAATGGGGCTGTGAATATACATCATTTAATTATTTGACGAATTTATCCATAGTTTAAGGTAAATAAGTAGTGGTAATGAAGTTTTTTTGATATCTAATGTCGAAGTTTCGCGCCAATCGTGTGTGTTTACATTTTTACTTTTCACAAATTTCACACACACAGATGTAGATAAGATTTAAAATGTGACAAATGTTATTGATAATATTATAAACAACACGAAAATGCCCAGGTTTTAACGTAATATTCAAACACAGGTTCAATAATACGTATTAATCATTACCACTACTCAATTTGTGTTCAAAATCGCCGACCATTATTGTTCTTTTTTATTGCAATGACGTGTGAAAGCGATTATTCCAAACAATTTTTTATTTTATTTCGATTGACTCGAGTCAATCGCGCGCGCGCACCTAGCGACGCAAGGTGTGTGTACTTTCGAACGCGGATCGTTTAATTTCGTTTAAAAAAATGGCTTCGACGGTGAAGTGCATTACGTGCAATATTGTGATAGACGAGTTGTTAGCATATGTGCAAAACAAAATATCAATAATTGATGAAGACAGTTTGACCAGAATCTGTGTGTCTGCATTTAAAAGTGAAGAGATAAATCGATCTAAATCGTTACTTTTTGAATCGCTACCGACGGGCAAGCGAAAAATCTCGCGTAAAAGGCAAGGGAAAGAAAACCGAGACGTTGAGGATATCATATCTCTTTTCAAGGGAACTGATCCAGAAGTGATGCCAGTGTTTGTAGCCCGTGATTTAGAAAAACTTCCACCGGTGACGTTCGACCATCTAGATGTCACTAAATTGTTAAAGGATATTTTGATCCTCCAAACAGAACTAAAAGACATAAAATCTAAGTATGTTACGTCGGATCAGCTAGAGGATTTCAAGCTGGTGATAGGAAATATGATTTCTACATCGGACCAGTCAACCCCGAGTAAATATCAATATCGGAATATGAGGATAAATACTAAGCGTGGTGCGTATCTGGATAGTGGCCCTATGGGACTTTCACATCTAGATACGACAGTTACGGATCATAATAACATGAATATTGATTCGATATCGACTTCACCTAAAGAAACCCCAGCGCCAGCGCGGTCAGCACAAAATTACCCGCAAGTTGTAAAAGTGAGCGCTGCTGTCAGCGAAGAGACTATGACGCAAGCGGCAGGGGCGCTGCAGCCAGGGCCCGCGTTTCGAGATAACGGGTCGCAGTTCGTGCCGTGTGAGAGTGTGATTATTACCGATAAACAAACTGAAAAGAGATCTTTTGCGGAGACTGTGAAAACAGGAGTGGATAGTGAATGGAAATTGGTACAGCGTCGAAAACGTAAGGCGAACTATCGATATCTTGGCAAGATGGGAATGTCAAACGATACGGACTCTAAGTTTAAAGCCGCAGACAGGCAGGTTCCAATGTTTATTACCAAAATACATAAAGATACAACGGAGAGTGATATAACAGATTACGTTTATCGAAAAACAAACGAAATGATTAAATTAGAAAAAATATCATTTATACGAGATAAATATCATAATGCATACAAGTTTTTTATCTCGGAACAAAAGTTGCCCACATTCTTAGATGACAAACTTTGGCCCCAGGGCGTTATATTTAGGCGATTCACAAACTTTAAGCAAAAGAATGCGAACGGTGGAGACAACACTGTAAGCGGCCCTGCGACGGAACATTATGATAGTCAACAGTGATGGTAGATACAAATTAGTCAGCTTCAACTGTAAAAATGTGAAACGAGCAGTTCAAGGTATTAAAGAGCTATGCCAGTCCTCGGACATAATTGCGTTACAGGAAACGTGGTTGTTGCCCGGCGACTTACACTTTCTGAGCGGAATTGACGACAACTTCGGGTGCACCGGTACATCCGCGGTGGACACCACTGCCGGAATGCTTCGCGGACGGCCCTACGGAGGAGTTGCACTTCTTTGGAATAAAAGAGTTTTTCAAAATGTGTCGGTATTACAAAGTGATAACCCGCGGGTGTGTGCAATTAAAATAACTATGGGCCTAAAGTCGTTCTTAGTGTTCAGTGTTTACATGCCTACAGATAAGTTGATAAACTTAACGGATTTCACGGATTGTCTCAGTTTGGTGAGTGCCATTGTTAGTAATGAGGATATTGAGTCGGCGTATGTAATGGGTGATTTTAACGCCCATCCAAATGAATTATTTTACAACGAACTTACTGGTTTTTGTAATGAATTAGAGTGGACATGTGCGGACGTTAAGATATTAGGACTTGATTCGGACACGTTTAGCTTTGTTAGTGAGGCGAATGGTTCGAGACGTTGGCTAGACCACTGTGTGACCACTAACGCCGCCATGCAATCCATAGTAAATGTTTACATAAATTATGATGTCTTGTGGTCAGATCATTACCCTCTGATTGTAGAATGTAATTTTGATGTTATAAAACCAAAAATATCTTGTAACACGGGATCGTTAGTCAATAAGGTACTATGGGGTGAAAGAAAACCAGACCAAATTTTATTATATAGTGAGATCTGTCAGGAAAGATTGAGACTTATTGATTTTCCTAGTGTATTTCGCGACTGTAGTGACTATGTTTGTAGTAACGTAGATCACAGAGAACACATTGATAAACTTTACGACGAGTTAATTTTTGTTTTAAGCAAGGCTGCCACTGAAAGTTTTGTCGTCGTAACACGGCGTAACATTAAGAAGCCTGTGGTTGGATGGAACAGATATGTTAGTGATTCTCATAGGGAGGCTAGGTGTAAATTTCAGCTGTGGGTAATGTGTGGAAAACCAAAGTCGGGCCGTGTTTTTGAGGAAATGCAAGTTGGTCGAAATGTTTTTAAGTCTCGCTTAAAATGGTGTCAGAATCATAGCGAACAAATAAAAATGGACATTTTGGCATCGCAACACTCGAAGCATAACTTTAAACAGTTTTGGAAGTCCACCAAGAAGTTCAATGGCAAGCCTAGCCTCCCTGTGAGCATTAATGGTATCAATTATCACAGCTGTATAGCTGATATGTTTAAGGATCACTTCACTGTAAAATCGCCATTGGGACCATCGCAGTTGGTGAACGATGTGGGGCCGCAGGGTCAGGAGATTGCAGCTATAATTACAGCTAAAGATGTTAAAGAAGCTATTAAAGCTATGTCGCGTGGTAAGTCTCCTGGCCATGACGGCATCAGCATCGAACATTTCAAACACGCAGGCCCTCACCTACCTAGAGTGCTCGCGATGTTCTATACCCTATGTATAGGACATTCGTACTTACCTCCTGCACTTATGAAGACTGTGGTGGTGCCGATTGTGAAAAATAAGACTGGTGATATTTCTGAAAAATCCAACTACAGGCCGATTTCACTTGCCACTACGGTAGCAAAAGTGCTTGATAGTTTGCTTAATAATCAACTAGATAAATTCCTGAACATAAGTGACAACCAGTTCGGTTTCAGGCCGAGACTCTCCACAGAGACAGCCATCTTGTGTGTGAAGCAAACTATCAAGTACTACACAGAAAGACGAACGCCAATTTACGCATGTTTTCTCGACTTGTCGAGGGCTTTTGACCTGGTTAACTACGATATCCTGTGGCAGAAACTGAAAGATATATCCTTGCCAACAGAACTCTGCAGGATCTTTAAATTTTGGTATCTTAACCAGGTCAATGTCGTGCGATGGTCGAGTGCATATTCCGAGCCGTACAGGTTGGAATGTGGAGTGAGGCAGGGGGGGCTAACCTCGCCCAAACTTTTTAACTTGTACGTGAACGCGCTGATAGAGGAGCTCAGCAGAACCCGTGTCGGCTGCCATATTGATGATGTATGTCTCAATAATATCAGTTACGCGGACGACATGGTGCTGCTGAGTGCGTCTGTATGTGGCCTTTCAAAACTGTTAGGCATCTGTGAAAACTACGCTCACAGACATGGCTTGATTTATAATGTCAGAAAAAGTGAATGCATGGTCTTTCAGGCCAGAGGAAAATGTCCGACAACAATACCTGTCATAAAATTATGTGGAACACCACTGAAGAGGGTGGAACATTTTAAATATCTTGGGCATATGTTGTCCTCTGATCTGAAAGATGATGTAGACATAGAGAGAGAACGCAGGGCGTTGTCTGTAAGGGCGAATATGTTGGCCCGCAGGTTTGCTCGTTGTACCACAGAAGTAAAAACAACGTTGTTCAGAGCATACTGTACATCTTTTTACACGAGCAGCCTGTGGGTCTCATACACGCGCGGACAGTACAACGCCTTGCGTGTGCAATATAATAATGCATTTAGGGTGCTGATGGGGCTGCCCCGATTCTGTAGCGCGTCAGGTATGTTCGCCGAGTCGCGAGTAGACTGTTTTTATTCTACTATGCGAAAACGATGCACATCCCTGGTGCGCAGGGTTCGGGCTAGCTCCAGCGGTATCCTGAGGGCATTCGCGCAGAGGTTCGATTGCCAGTACTTGAACCATTGCTGTATGGTTCACATACTGAGCAATCGAAGTATGTAGTATGTTTTGGGTATGGTCTTTCTTTTTAATATTGTGTGTTTTTTATTTTGTTTTAGTTTTTTTTTTTATATTTTGTAATTTTTGTGCCTAATATGATCCTGTGTTGGTCGAAATAAACGATTATTATTATTATTATTATTATAATTAATATGACGAATGTAATCGATATTTGAAAATAAAATAAAATTATTTTAGGCAATAAATACAACAAGCATTGTTTATAATAATGATTTATGCTTTTCTAATATCATTTCAATCTCTTCTAATATCATGTCAATAACAGACAGGCGGACATAGGTATGTACCTCATTTACTGAATTTCGCGCCGAAATGCTTCTATAATTGAATTTATATTCGGAATGCGCTCGCTGTTTAAAATTGTTTTAATTTATTGGACAATTATTTATTGTGGATTTTATTTTTGATACTTTCTAATAGTTTACTACAGAATTCCCAGTAAACATTTTTTAGGTAGGTTTTCCAGAAGTTTTTTTGAGAATGATGATAATTAATTAATTCTGTGGATTGGTTATTCTGCAAACACTTTACATTTCAATACATTTTGTTAGTTTAAAGAGTTTTTATTCAGTTTCTACAAATTTTTTTTATTTTTTTTTATTGCGAGTATCGATTAGGCTGTATGCAAGTTTTGAATCGAAATAAGAAAGGTCGGCGGACGGTCAGCACTAAAAAGTGTCACGTCCCAACACAATTTTTAGTAATTTTTATCAAGATTATTTTTATTTGTATTTTACTATAAAATCAAAAGGCTTATTTTTGTAGTAGTTTGTTTTTATTCAACATTATCATTGTACTTATATTACTTTTTATTTGTATTTACTATAAAATGAAAAGGTGAAATAATATTTTATTATGTAAGATAACCACCTGGTGAACTCAATAAGCTGGTCTTTAGATTTTTATTTTTCTAAAAAATATGATAAGTGGGCTTTGACATTATAAAATATTTTTTCACCTACCTGGGTAGATGTAATCGCATACTAAATTGTATTTTTTTGATTTGTTGTTATCTTTTGTTTTTTTCTTGTGTCTGTTATGTGTAATATCTGTAATTATTGTAATAATTGATTATGCTATAAATTTAATCATGTATCAGGCTTCATTTGTGTCACTTCATATACTTTTATTTGATTATTAATTACGGTGTAAGGTATTCTAATAAAACTATCTTTATAAACTGTATAGACTGAAGTTTTTGTAACTGAACAGACAGCTGTGCTGCTGGGAGTTTGTTGCGCCACTTCTTTCCAGATAAAGCTCTAGGAAGTGGTGAAGAGCGGGCGTTTTGGGGGACTGTCTTATTGTAATTTTGACATTCGAAAAGTGCTGATTCTCACACTAGTTTGATTATTAAATGATTGTATAAATGCTTGACTTTTATTATCCTATCATCATACTCATGCCTTTTCCCCATGGGGGTAGGTAGAAACGTAAACGAGACAAAGGGAGTATGTAAGGTATCATAGCAGGTGGCGTTCTGTACCTGCTACGATACCTTACATACTCCGTTTGTCTCGATTACGTTCATAAATCTGGTCATACACGTACGCTGGTTGCGAGTACTACGCACAGGCACAGTATTCTTAAGAAACTCATTTCATTTTTCATATAAATATCGTAGCAGGCGGCGCATTTTTAAATACACGCCACCTAGTGGTATATTCTTATAAACGTATACGTACTCGCTTACGTCTGTGTGTGTAAACCACCTGTATTCAATGGATTGGGAGATTTTATCTAACAGTTATGTGTCGAATTGGGTGGATTTTGAGGCAATGTTATGACCAAATTCAATAAAGTGTAATGTCCGATAACCGCGTCCACTACTTTTACGACTTAATAATGTGCCAATTACACATAAAACAAAATAAACTAAAAATGTTGACTTCAGCGCCATCTAGCGGGAAAATGTCCAAGAGCAGATCGTATGATCCTGATTACTATTTACCTAGGAAGACTGATTTGTTGATTTTGTTTATTTTTTAAGTAAAATTTATTTTTCTTTTGGGACAATGGGTCTAATTTTAGTAAGCTGCCAAAAAAGCTATTTTTTTATTGTGATTTAAAACAGAATTTAATAATGTTAAGTATACTTAACATAATTTTTGAGAGTACCTAAATTGCGTTTATAAAAGAGGATTAGGGAGCACAAATAAAAGTTTTGATCTATTTTATTCGTTTATGTTTTAGCCCTATGAGTCAGCAAGTAGTTTTAAACTGTATTACATAGGCACAGTAGGTCACGAATGTATAAAAACCTATTTTTATATTTGTTAACAGTATTAACAATATAGAGAGTACCATTAAAAGGCCTTTACTTTGAAAATCTCTAAATGTTTATTTCCTTAAGTGTCCCATAGGTACATCAATGCCGTTTATTTACATCAAAAATTTTGTAAACGTATATCACTCGTATTCACTATTATTTAACATAAGGGACATGCTATCTTTGTATCTGTAGGCTTTATTGATTTTTAACTAGTTTAGCTGCAAAGAATTAAGAAATCTAAGAAACTTTGTCCTAGACCAAAGACATCTTAAATCTCTTTGTCCTAGACACTTTTTACATAAAACATATAGTTAAAAAATTATAGCCAGTTTTGTAAGAAAAATATCTTATTTTCGCTCTCCTGAAACCTTAGTTTTGTCCCTTACGTTATTTCATATTTCCAGTATCGATGTGTTAAAATAGCTGTTTTAACACATCGATAAAAGACATGTGCGTTCAAACCTTCTCTGGGAACACTAATGTATAAGACAATAATAAAACATCTCAAATTATGGAATAACTTAAAATGTACATACTCGATTTTGATTTAATGTAAATACCAAATACTGTGAGTAAAGAGACTTACATTAGTTTTTATAAAAATTTTAATTTAAATGTCTTATACAGCCAGTTTTTAGAAAAAAAAATGGTCTAGGCCTACCTACGGAAAATATGTGATGTAAGAGACATTTTTTTTTAAGTTATCGAGATTTTAAATACTTATACCAATCGATAGAGCAAAAAATTCCGAATCCAACGATAGGTATACCTACAATGCGATTCAAATAAGAATAGGAACGTCAATGACCTCTCTCTGTCAAATGTTGATTGAAAAGTACGGTTTGCAAAGAAAACTTATTTGCGTATCAATAACTTTTTTTTTGTTTAACCGAGTCTCAGATAAATCAAAGTGAAAAAAACATTTAAAAATTAGTCATAATTAGTTTTTTTTTTAAATTATGCTACTTTCTTTCTTATTTTCATTGTTAACAACAATTCACCAGAAAGTAAAGAAGATGCCAGCCGCCATCTTGTCGTTTTTGGGTGTTGCCATGCTCTGTGGTTGTTGGTGTGCTTCTTCGTGAGACTGAGTGCTTGTGGAGTGTTACTGTTTCTTTCGTTAATTCTGTATCTTACGTGGTTGTTTCCTGTTAAATTTGTTATTTGTTGACGATGACCACTCAAACAGTGATGCAGACATGAGCGGAATTGAATAACTAAATTCAGATTAAAAAATCTTCGTTCATGATTCGTAAATAATTAATGTTATTAAAAATATCTTGTTTTGCTCACCCTACCCAATTTATTCGATTTGACAGCTATGACGTCACAACATGGCGCTAAGTCGATCCTATTCTTATTTGAAACGCATTGTATATAATTCATTTTCGACAAAATGTCCCTTACGTTATTTCATATTTCCAGTATCGATATGTCAGTGAGTGATGCAAAGTAGGTATTCAGTTTGCGTTTTGTTTTCACTTCTGTCAGCACTCCCAGAGAGCCAGTTTTTTTTTTTCCTACTCTCTTTCGCCTCCGTTTGACATACACAACTCATCCCCAACTTGGTCAGGAGCGAGGTCACTGATGATGCTCATATTGATAATTCCAGACTATAGATTGTTGAAAGAGGATAAATGAGAATTTTAAAGAAATAACTTTTATCCAAAGAGATTTGTAAATACTTTAATGTCTTTGCTTTTATCAAATTAAGGTGTTCTATGTCAACTGTCTGTTCTTGTCATCCTTTGTAAAACATCTACATATTAATAAAATACACGTATTTACTTAATTAGATCCTACTTATTTTATTTCTAACATGGTAGCAAAGCGTTAGCGTTAATAATGGAAGAAATACGTGAAGCAGTTGGTGTTGGTGGTGGTGCGCCGCACCGATCTAGATTAGTTGAAAGCATCGAAATGCTGGATGGAGCGTCGAACTACGCTACTTGGAAGGTGCAAGTAGAACTTTATCTAGTAATGGAAGATCTCTGGGATTTTATAGAAAAAACACCATCAACTGCTGCTGGTCTTAAGATGGATAAGAAGGTACGTGCAAAAATGCTTTTAATGGTTAAGCCGCATTGTTTGGTGCATCTGAAGAAAGCAACTACAGCCAAGGAGAGCTGGGATGCTTTAAAAGCTGCCTTCGAAGACCAAGGAATTAATAATAGATGTCGATTGTTAGGACGACTAGTTAGTCAGAAGCTGAGCATGTATAGTAGCCCACGAATCTACGTCACTGAGTTACTGTCGCTAGCCAATCAGCTAGCAGATATGGGCAAAGAGGTAGATGATGAGTTACTGGCTGCACTTATGCTACAAGGACTAGGAGAACAGTATGAGCCGATGAGGATGGCTATCGAAAATAGCAATATAACGTTAACAACAGACTACGTTAAAACTAAATTGCTACAGATTGAAGTTACTTCAACACATGAGGATTCGCCGCAGAATGCTTTCAGTGCTACTAAAAAGAAAAGCTATTGGAAAGCAAATGAAAAGGGTAAAGGAAAGATAGCAAATAAGAAGATTGAATGCTATGTGTGTGGGGAAGGACATAAAGCTCGTTTTTGCCCCAAGAAGCATTACAGTCATGCACACACCACACATGTTTCGCAAGATTGGATTTTGGATTCTGGAGCGTCATTTCATATGACCAACAGGAAAGATTGGCTAAACAATTATGAGAGGTTGAAAGAGCCAGTCCAAATATCATGCGCGAATGGGAACAGGGTGGAAGGTGAAGGCCGAGGTGATGTCTGTTCAGATGAGTTGAACGTGAGTGAAAAGGGAGCTGTCTTTGTGCCCATAGATTTGAAAGTTGATGCTCAATCAAATGTTACGTCACTTTAATAAAAATTCCATCTTTCATGAACACCAGTACGGTTTCACCAAAGGGCGTTGCACGGTGTTACCCTAATAATGAACATTTTTAATGCCTGGGAAGAAGCAAAAGATGCCATTGGAATCTTTTGCGACCTCTCTAAGGCGTTCGATTGCGTAAACCATGAGACACTTCTGATGAAACTGGAGCACTATGGAATTAGAAAAACAGCACTTGATTTGCTAAGATCATACCTGAAAGATAGAAAGGTTAAAGTTCAAGTAAATGGCGTAAACTCATTAGGGTCTGAAATGACAATGGGTGTTCCTCAAGGTTCGATATTGGGTCCATTCCTCTTTTTAGTTTACATTAATGATTTACCCCAATTACTTCAAAATCAACCGAAGATGGTGTTATTTCCAGATGATACATCATTGATCTTTAAGACAGACAGACGGGCACAAAATCTTGACGATGTGAATAACTCTATTCTTCAGGTCCAAGATTGGTTTACGGTAAATAATTTGGTACTGAATGAAAAGAAAACCAAATGCATTAGTTTTAAATTACCTAATGTTAGAAGTAGCGAATATGACATCATACTTAATGGAGAAAAACTGGAATTTGTTGATCGAACTGTTTTTCTGGGAATCACGCTAGACGAGAAATTACAATGGGGACCTCACATAACATCTCTTGCGGGGCGGCTTAGCTCGGCCGCTTATGCTGTTGGAAAGATTAGACAATTAACTGATGTAGAAACCGCGCGTTTAGTCTATTTTAGCTACTTTCACAGCTTAATAATGTCGTATGGCATTTTACTATGGGGTCGAGCTGCTGACATTGAATCCATCTTTTTTTTTTTTTTTTGCGGATCGGAAATCATCAAATGATCCTCCTCCCGCTCTGGCTTACTGACTAAAACCCACCCGTGTTCCTTCCTTAGCCCTTTATGTTCCGGGCCAGCGGTAACCCTTTCGGACAATCCCGCTGACCCGGCAGACAATCCCGCTGACCCGGCAGATTGAATCCATCTTTATTTTGCAAAAGAGAGCTGTCAGAGCCATTTATAATCTACGTCGCCGCGAATCTCTTAGGGAACTTTTTAAAAGGATTAATATTATGATGGTACCTTGCCAATTTATTTATGAAAATATTATGTATGTAAGAAATAATCTACATCTTTTTAATAAAATAAGCGATAGACATAATTTTAATACTAGAAATAAAGATAAAATACATCAACCATTTTTTAGATTAGCCAAAGTACATGACATACATCTTTTATGGGGTACTGTGTTAAATGTTACATTATAATACCTTGTGATATATTGCAATTAAATGAAAGAAAATTTAAAACTCACATTAAACATACACTTTGTAAGCAAGCATACTATAAATTAGAAGATTAAATCCAAGATAAGAAAGCTTGGAAACATGCTGGTCCTGCTCCATAGGACAATCTTATTTATAGATTATATAGATATATATAGATTTATATTCTGTAATTACTTAAACTCACCCTGACTTATTACTTGTAATTTTTTATTTAAATGAAAATCGTTTATTTTTACCATGTTTGTAAATATGTGAGCACCATGTATCTATTATAGATAATTAATTTATGTCATGTTTTCATTTTTAATTCTTTTACCTATTTTGCTATAAGTAGTAATTTTATTTTATTTTAGGTGCATCGTCTTCACATATTATTATACATATAATTAATGTATACAAAATTTTGTTAAACATTTTAAAAGAGTAACAGTGGAGTTTCTTGCCCATTCTTCTCCATACGAAAACTACCTTTTGGAATGGGTGACTAGAATCAATTCTATTTTTTCGTAATTTTTGACGTTCAAAAGTGCCTTTTAAGTGCCTACTTGAAATAAATGTTTTGACTTTGACTTAATTAAATAGTCAGTTATTTAATCTATCTATAGTCTAAGCACTAAAAAACATAGTCTTAATACAGGATTTAATAGCACAAATTAATAAATAAGTATTTTATATTATTTCTTATCGTTTACAACAAAATAAATGTATAAAAATAAAAAAATGTATAAGTATGGCCCCAATAGAAGTCGGACAGTCAAGTATTTCATTTACAGGCTGATGCAATATTGATTTGAATTTTATTCATCATTGCACAACCCAAATAAATCATTAAATATTTGGCTTAAGCCAAGTTCATTCATTAACTTGGATAATTCACTCATGTTTGAATGTTTATTATGTACAGGATTTTTTAAACACAGTTCTTCAAAATTTGAAAACTTTTTGTAGGACTTTTCTTCGCTTGGATCAAATATTTCTGTTTTTCTAATCATTATTTTCTTCCAAGTCATTGATTTAATATCTTTCCACCATTCTTTACAGTCGCTGTGATGTCCCTCAACACATACTATACCAGGCTTTCCAGGCAAAGAGAACCCAGTTAATTTCAGTTCTCTGGCTTTTTTAACAATTTCTTCTCTTTTTCTTTTGTTGTAAATATGATGAGAATATATCCAAAGCCGTGCAAATTCATCTTTAGTTTCCTGGGTTGAAACTGAGTCTGGAGGATTGCTTTCCTGTGTAATTGTTGCAAATTTATCAACATTTTCTTGCAACCATGAAATTGCAGTGTAAAGACACACTTCTCCTATATGGTTTTCTTTTATATATTCTAGAAGTTCTGAATTCAAACTTGATTCATTTTGTCGATTCATTTTATTACATCTTACATAAATATCTGGCTCTTCCTCTGGGTAAGAGCTGGGCAAATTAATAAAAATTTCCAACTTCACTCCATCTATGAAAAGATTTAGTTTGAAGTCTAAATGCGAAGGTATGTATTCTGTTTTGTTTTCTAAAAAGTTGCTGATTTCCTTTATTATATCTTTATCACTTAAGATAATTTCTCCTTGATTTGGATACATAGATTTGAGTAATTCAAACTCATCTAATTGTTGTGTTAAACAATCAACATAAACATTTTTCATTGTACTTTTCGAAGTTGCGGCCATATTACACTTGAAATTATAGAACTTCACATATCAAGCTGAAATAATATTTTTAAAGGTTTTTAATTAAATATCTAGGTACTTAATTAACGACGATACAAAACCAATGATATTATAAGTAATACACTTATAATATCATTGTACAAAACTTAGGTTTGGATGTTTTGAATCAAAATTGAAAATGTCAGTCAGTGGTCAAGTGACTCAAGTCAAAAATCTGTCAAGTTTCAACAAACTTTTTTTTAAATAATTTTTATTCATGACCATAGATACAAGTCTTTCAGTCGAATAGATAGATGGGTGTGTCAAGAAACTGTCAGTTAGTGTTGCCATGCCATCCTCTGATTTTGAATTTTGAAATTCCCCGTCTGACACTTTCTCAAACACTCTCAATACACTCTTTTCTCATTTTGCTTAATTAAAATTAAGGTTATTATTATTTACAAAACCTAATCCATGTCTCTAAACAGTCTTGAAGCATCCATTGAAAATTTACTTAAAAATAATTAGGTATGTGTGGTGTGGACCACACATAATTATTTTTAAGTAAATTGTATTCCCATTCGCTCGCTCTTGCATGCTATGTCGACGGAGGGCTCCTATTTCTTATTTCTATGTAAAGGGTTTGAAGCAACCTAACCAAACTTATTCCCGGGGTGCCCTTCGCTAGCTCTTGCATACTACGTTGCGCTTTCTGTGAACCAAGGTATTTGGAAACATTGATTTCTATGAACAAAGTTTACGGCAAGAAGTGCTATCTATGAACAGAGATCTCTGTCAGTAGATAAGTAGTGCTTCCTGTGGACCGAGATATCTACAAACAATGTTTTCTACCACCAAAGTTTTCGGCGAAACGTGCTGTCTAGGAATAGAGATTTCTATTAGCTCTGCTTTCTGTAGTCGTATCGTACAAGCGTGTTTCTGTTCCACACCGCGTTTTCCATGCATTACTCCGTAGCAAACTTGAGTCTAGTGCGTACGTGTGGAATCCTTTCGAAAACCAATTGTAGCAATGATTGTAGCATTCAAAATAGGTTATCAAGGGGATTATTCATGCTCTGAAGTCTTGACCTACATAACCTAATCTACAACTTATATGTTCCCAATAACTACAGTCGTGGTTGGAAGCACCGCTTACTGGCAGTTCCTACATGTCATACTGTTGCACACTCCGTATCTCTTATATCTATATAAGCCTATATCCGTACCTTGGACACTAACTCTCCTGGATTCAAATATGAGCGGCACTGATTGCAAAATAGGAGAACTAGTCTAGTCGTAATACTGCCAGGTTTCTATGCCATGTATGCCAAAATGATGTCAGTTATTTTTTATCACATTCTTCTGAATTTAACCGGGTAGGCAGATATTTATTAGGTACGTATTTTAGCCAAAGTACATACATCTTGTATGGGGTACTGTGTTAAATGTTACAATAAAATACCTCGTGATATATTGCAATTAGATGAAAGAAAATTTAAAACTCACATTAAACGTACACTTTGTAAACAAGCATACTATAAATTAGAAGAATAAATCCAAGATAAGAACGCTTGGAAACATGCTGGTCCTGCTCCATAGGACAATTTAGAGTCTAGACAAAATCAAACTGGTTGCTAATTTAATTGTAAAATTGATTCTTTCTTCTTTTTTTTTTACGTTGATTTATATTCTGTAATGAGGTACTTAAACTCGCACCTTGACTTAATACTTGGAATTTTTTATTTAAATGAAAATCGTTTATTTTTACCATGTTTGTAAATATGTGAGCACCATGTATCTATTAGATATTTAATTTATGTCATGTTTTCATTTTTAATTATTTTACCTATTGTGGTACATAATTTTATTTTAGGTGCATCGTCTTCACATATTATTATATAATTAATGTATGCAAAATATTGTAAAACATTTTAAAAGAGTAACGGTGGCGTTTCTTGCCCATTCTTCTCCATACGAAAACTACCTTTTGGAATGGGCGTTATTTATCGTAATTTTTGACGTTCAAAAGTGCCATAGACGCACATAGACGTGCCTATTTGAAATAAATGTTTTGACTTTGACTTTGACATGCCGATAGTAAGGCATTTTAAGAGGTGACACATATTTTTGAAGCCGATGCAGAGTCTTGTATTTAGGCGTCACTTGTCTCGTCAGATAGTTTTGGTTAAGACATATAATACACTTTATAAGGGTTTTTCATTAAGGGCGGGTAAATTTTGGCGACCCGTGGCCGCCATTTTGTTTGGTGAAATCTATCAATTAGTGCGTTGCGCGCATTGACGTGGTGGCCCTTCACAGTCGACTCTTCAACGTTTGGTGGCTAAATTTGGGACGACCGGTGCGATAAACGACCAGCCAACACCCGTACATTCAAGGAACGCAAACAAACCATAATCGACCGATGCCCTAAAGGTGAACATAACAAAGGCCATCGCTCAAATTCAACCGGATCTATGCAGAAGAGTCATTGAAAATTGGACCATTCCTTCCTGCAGCCCATGTAGCACCCGTGTGCAAACAGTACCCAAGCGCCCCCTAGTAAGCGCGCGGTCAAAATGGAATGGGTACAAAGTACAAGTAGCAGCACATCAAGTTACCACAAATTGTCAAATTTGCCCAATGGATAATAAACTGTATTGTTTATAGATGAAGAAGAAATTCGTCGGTTTTGGATTGGTCTGCTGTTGACTGTATTTAGAATTATACAGGGTGTTCTGGTGTTTACCCTAACAAGCCTAAACGTACCCATGTTAACATGTCTATATAGATGTTATGTTACATCAATCAATCAATGTCCAAATTTAGAAATTCTTCATTCTAATTACGACCTTATATCAAACAAAGTTCAATATCATTTGGGAACTTTTGACTTTGGGAAGCTCACTGCGAGCGAGGCCCACTGTACACGGGTAAATAGTATTTTTAGGAAGGAAAGAGTGGAACTTTATTTTCTATCCCAAACAGTTGAATTCGCAATATGATTGTCGGCGTGTTTTCAAACGAATCATTGAAACAGGTGCCGCCGAGCGATGCAACACTCACTACTACACCAATTAATATATTCTTTAATAATGTGTAATAAGTTTTATTTCATGTTGTAAAAGCGGCTCGCGCGCTCGAGGCCCAGTTTTTTTTTTTGGGTGGGAAATCACCAAATGTAGTGGAAGGGAGTGTCACTCTTACTGACTGAAACCCACCCGTGTTCCTTCCTTAGCCCTTTATGTTCCGGGCCAGCGGTAGCCCTTTCGGACAATCCCGCTGACCCGGCAGGCTTCGGCCCTAACGGGCTCCTTCAGATGATAACATCTCTTTGAGGCGCGCGTGGAACACGTACGCGCCGTCTGGCACGGGTCTGGTCCTGATCGGATGGTGAGCTACCCATTACTCTCCGTCCGCAGGCCCGCGCCTACGGTGGCCGGGAGTCGTCCCGTGACTCCCGCCTCCCGGAGCGTCTCCCACGGAGGCTGGGACGGGAGGCCGTCTCCCTCATCCATCCCGCCACCTCCTTCGCTAGCATGACTGCTTCGCAGAAGGAGGTGACTGCCTCCCACTCCCTCTCGCTCCGGACCATGGCTTGCACCAGGGCCGGACGCGAGAGGTCGCCGCCGCAGGCGATCGCCTCTACGAGGACACCGTGTACACCGTGCTCTCCACCGTGTCCTCTGGGCGATCCTGGCAATGATGACACCCGGGCGTTATCTTCCGCCTGATGATGTGCAGGAACCTCCCGAAACATCTGTGTCCGGTGAGGACCTGCGTACCTGCAGTCGGTGAGGGCTCCGTGACGCCTCTCTAGTCACTCCTCAAGGAGGGGTGCCCTGCGCTGGGTTGCGACAGTCGCTCTTTCCATGCCGCCATGAAATCGCGCCGGAGGTGCCCCCGCTCCGCAGTGATTTGCCGCGGAAGCGGAGTTTTCCCCGGTGTAGTGCCTTCGCGCCCTACTCATACAGGCGCGCGAGGACTATCGCCTCCAGATCCCATGGCGGCAGTCCGGCAAGGAGGCATGCCCGAGATCGTGCGGTAGCCCCGGATAAGCCTTACGGCTGCCACTTTCTGAGGCGTCAAGCGTTCAAGTAGTGGGCCGGACCCATTTGAGTTTCAAATATAATAAAAAAATGGTATGGGTTCCGCCTGCTTCCAACTTTTATTTAATTTAAAATGGACTTGTTTTTAGCTTTTCAGTTTTTTTAACTTAATTTTTTAGTTTTTTTTTTTGAGTTGGGCTGCGTACCGAGCGGCGCTCGGCGCCCCCTAGGACCGCTGCGCCCGTGTGCAACGCACACCCTGCACACTAGGTAAAGACGGCCCTGTGTGAATTCATGCAAGCCTAGTACTTTTGGTTGTCGGGTCATATTTCAATCATGATTCGAAGGACACGTAGCGCTATCTAGCGTCCTAGAGCAATTGTGATCGTCGAAAGTTATTGTTCGTTTCCTCGGGAACAGTACCTATATTTTTTTTTGGATCAAAGGTACCCAAAGGTAACAAACAGACAAACAAACTTACTTTCGCATTTATAATATTCTATTGTAGTTAATTAGAATAGATTAGGATTACTGGCATGTCTCGTGTCAATTTCATTTCATTTCAGTCTATCAAAAAGTACTCTGTGATTTCACTGTCAACAACTAATCGACCATTGTCAAAATTGCGAAAACAGTGACCACAAGTACTTTTCGATAGCTGAAAACAGAGAGCGAGAGTGATAGTTATCTGTGTCTGTGACAGAGACTGACACTTGACTGACCACACTTGACAGAAGTTGACAGATCTCTGACTTAGTTTATAGTTATCTGTGTTGACAGAACAAAACATTAAAGTACTCTGCTGCACAGAGTACTTTTATATATATGGGATAGAGGTACAACTCTGCGACAAAAGTGAGAAACGTCAAATGTCGCCCTCTGGACGTAGGTTTAGGAACTAATGCCAACATAAGTATATGTATAGCTACATACGTACCTACTTATTCTACTACTTGGGTGGTTTAGGGTACTTATGTGAATTACATAATCGCTTGCAATTATGTAGAAAAGCGAAAAAGTAATTCACATTACTAAACAACAAAACAATGATCTTCGATTTAATTTTTTATTTCTTTCTTTTAAAACACTTCTTACTTAGTTTTTTAGCTTTAACTTTAAACGAATCCGTATCATCATCACACTCCCTTTTATTTATTAATATATTATTTGTCTTTACAATAGTTGTAAATAAAAAATCTGCAGGATATTTTTATTAAAAAATCTGTTAACTTTTCGTGGTGTATTGGGCATTTTATGAAGGAATTTTTTTTTTTCTAAATTGCCTTTTAATATTATATAATTTATACCCTGCAGATTTGAGATACAATTTAAGAGGGAGTCGCTGGGACTGCAAAGCCATTTTTTATTTGCGTATTCCCGATATTTTAAATATTCATGCTCACTGTTTGACATTAAATCGTTTTTACATTCAACACACCCCTTAAATACTTTTTTTTTGCGCTTTTTACAAAATATCCACTAACATATTGTAAGCCCCCTATTACACGTGGGTCATTTTTTTCTTCAAGGGGTGTGAATGTTATATCGGGAATATTAGTAAGTTCGCAATTTGTTTGCTCTTTAATGCCCCCGCTTGTGATGAGTACTTCATGTAAAGTTTCACAATTGTCAATTTCACAGTTAGCTTCAGGAGCATGGACACTAGAGAGGCTGTTGACTAGTAATGTGGTGAATGCTGCTTCGAATCGCTCTGGTGTTGGGTTCACGTTGCGGCATCCGAGGCTCGTTTTCTATTGGGTCTTGATTCAGATGCCGCAACCGAACTGATGTTACACCATATTTTGTTTGTATTTTTTTTAATAACAATTCAAATCCGTCTAGTGTCCATACCCAATTGTTTATTGTGGGAACATATTCATCGTTTGATGTTTTGGTATTAATAAATTTCATGTCTTTCATCATAACTTTAGACTCCTTCCATGTTTTATGATGGATAGAAGTAGGCGTCGCAGGTCCTAGGAGAGGTTTGCCGTGTTTCTTGCGTTTTCCAAAGCTTCCGTTCATGGAGTCAAAAAGCTTGTCAAAGAACAGTAAGATGTCTGCAGTGTCTTTGGCTTCTGCAGGAAGTATACCCTTATCTGTGAAAAAATAAAGTTTGTTATATAATGTTTTATGTCTGATCAGCGTAATGTAAAACTATAGTAAGTATTTAATATTTCTATTTCATTGTAATCGTCAGAAAAGAACTAATGAAGACAATATTGAATTGTGCAGACTGATGAAATTTACCTGCTAGATAGCCCATATTCGATGCCACAGTTTGGCTGAAAACTTGTGTAGCATTTTTCACTTTCATTCTAGGAATTTTGTTTGGGTCACAGTGGGCATCTGTCAATTTGGGCACCAATCGGATTCCTTTGTACCCCGGGTTTTCCTTGTGTAAGGCCATGACATGAGCCCATTTTGCCAATTTTACTTCCCCATTTTTTTATATTTCAAATCTTTTGTAATTAAATTATTTCGAATGCATTTTATTAAATGGGGTGGGTCATACAATGGTATGATTTCTTGTTCATTTATAATACAAATGTTCTCTCGTATCTCTTCTCCCTTTCTCAATAGGTTACCCCTTGTCTCTTGCAGAAGATGTTTTACACAGTTTACATTATTTGTGCCTTGGTCACACACAGTTGCTACTACAATCAGACCTGCATCTTGTAACTCTGTAATTACAGCTTTTAACTGCTTCGCAAGTTCAGGCCCCTTTGTTGCAGCTTGCGAAAAAGTGTATGCAACAGGTTGCTTATAGTTTTTTAGTAAGCCTCGTACCATAAACACCTGCGCATGATCTGCATAATCAGATTGTGTCTCCAGGCCATTTGTGACAAACCCACAAACTTGGTCCTTACGTTCGTTGTATGTCACATTGGGTTTGAGTGACATTTCGTCAAACAGGACAATACATATTTTATGTTCTAACTTCATTTTTTCAGTAGCTTTCTTTATCTGCTGAATCATATTTTTGTTGATTCCTGGATTTATATCTGCCATATTAAGCAACTTCAGGAGAGTTTGGCGAGATGGTAAAATAAATATTTTCCTAAGAAATCTGTACCCCTTTGGGCTCTGTTTCAGGAAGGACAAAGCAATAATTTTTTCCTTTAGGGTGAAACGACGGCCTTTGTTACCTTTCTTATGCTCTCTGAACTGTAATAATGTCAAAATTTTTGATGTGCTAGGTAATTCGTCGAGTGTTTTCAAAAACTGAGGATTCGTCGTTAGATTTTGCAGTGCCTTGATCTTTTTTGCCTGATTTTTGACCTTGTTGCGGCACTTACTTAGTTTTACTCCAACTAGCATAAGTTTTTTGTATAAAGCATGCTCAGATTGAGTTAGAGCAACGCGTTTCACCCGCCTTCTAGTAGCGACAGTTCGTTGTTGCTTCTTGCGATGCTCTGTAATGAAAGAAAACATAATACACTTATTATTACAGAAAATTATTTACTTATTAACTATGATGTTTTCATGACAGAATGAGTGTTTACTAGAAAAAGTAGGGAGCAATAGTAGGTAAAAACCGAATTAAAATGAATAATTTTTAGCTGGTTCAATTCCCAGTTGTAAGCTTGTCAAGAAATCTGTTAATGGTTTTGTTTCTTTTTAAAAATAAAGGAATGTTTCCTCATCATCTGTTTACCTTCCTACATAATGTATCTAATTTCCTAAATAAAAGGATAAGTAAGGAAAAATACTACTTATAATTATGATGATAATTAATTATGTTTACTTACCAAGATTTTGGGTAATTTGTACATCTTCCACAGTAACTGTAGCATGCACAGGCACATTATCTCTAGAAACTGTGGCACATCTATGTGAAGTAATAGGATCTGGAATGAAAATTAATGTATTCATTATTATAGTTCTAAATTAATGTGTAAATAATAATAATAAGTTTATTAGTGGATATAAAAAACAACAGCACAGTACATAAATTAAACGAAGATAATAAATAAATAGATAAATTAATTGTTATCAAGTATTACATCCTAGGTCTTGAATTGTCACAATGTATGCATGATGCAATATTAAACTTACAATTTCACTTACCGGATATCTTCCATGATTATTATTAGTTTTCAAAATTAATAATACTCATGGAAGATATCCCGTTAGTGACGTTTTAAGTTTAGTTATAAACTGTAAAAGCTTGAAACAGTGTTTAATGCAATATAAGTCTTATTTCATGTATAAAATAAATACATTTTCACTACATAGCAAACTTTTATCATTATATTAGTATTTAAAAGAAAAACAGGCTACTAAATGTAACAGCATTTGACTGATATATCTTCTCTTACCAAGATTTTCCTTTATTTGCAACTCTTTCACAGCTCTTTGAGTATGTGGCTGCATATCCACAGAGTCCAAATGTGAAGTAACAGGTTCTGGAATGACAAATTAATCTATTATTACAGCAAGAGGCGATAACCCTTGGAGGATTAGATACAGTATATTGTCAATTGTGTCTCATTAGCACCGCTTGACAGGTAAAGTGTGAACTGTCTTCATATGATGTGAAGCTACATTGGTATATATATCATCAGTTGCAGAAGCAACCACTGAGTTTGTGGTATTAGGTTTGATTCCCAACTTGGGACAATTTTTTATTGAGAATTTCACCAAACATTGTAGTATACCAGTTAAGATAAGATGGGATAATATTTTTTTTATTACATAATAAAAAAAATATTATCCCCATACCATTAAAAAAATATTTATTTACCTTTTGATGTAGATGCTTCTGATATCTGAAGAGGTCTCAACACTCCACTAACCGAGTGGAATTTTAAAACAGATAATCCTGTAATAAAAATAAAAATCCATTATAAAAAGGAGTAAGTGAACTTTGGTTCAGTTAGACCATATTTTAAACTAATTTAATTATCTTAAGAATGGGGTAGCACATGTCACTTTCGGCTTCGTATATCTAAGCAAAAAATAATGTTGATCTGTTGCTATGCGAAAGTAGTATAAACCGATAAATATACTTTGGCATTTAAAATTTACTAGCGGATGTCGGTTTCACCCGCTTATTACCCGTTCCCATGGGACTATGGGGTTAAAATATAGTCTATGATACTCAGTAAAGATGTGTTGAATTTTTAAAATCGGTTGAACAGTTTTATAGTTAAATAGAAACAAACACAATAAAAAAACTAGCCAAGTGCGAGTCAGACTCGCACACGAAGGGTTCCGTACCACAAGGCGAAAACGCCGAAAAAAACATGTTTGAGCCCCCCTTAAATATTTATTTTATTTTGTTTTTAGTATTTGTTGTTATAGCGACAACAGAAATACATACTTTGTGAAAATTTTTACAGTCTAGCTATCAACAGACGGACAGACAGCAAAGTCTTAGTAATAGGGTTCCGTTTTTACCCTTTGGGAACGGAACCCTAAAAATGAAATCTTTGGTATTTATGTATTAAGTTTAGATAATAAAGATTTGACCCGTTTGAAAGGCAGACACCATTTTCTCCCCAAAGAAGTTATTTAGCAATCCATTAAAGATCATTTCCCCATAGAACCAGGTATTTTAGTTTCTATATTTAGCAATTTAGTCTTACACCCTCCGGGAACAAACCATGACTGAATTTCTATAGTCCAACCATAGGAAGGTTCTGGTTCGTGTCCCATCCCATCCTATCTTAGATTAAAGTTCCTAAAAGGCCTTTGAGTGTTGGACCTCTGTGTCTCCACATAAGCATTGGGGTTCCTTTACACAGATGAAACTTGATTTAAAGAGGATATAAATCTATTAGTATCCATAATTGTGATAACCGATAATGGCTGTTTTAGACTGTCATAAGTAATAATAAACCTACTATTCTAAGTCTGTATTCTTTGTGTTTATAAGAATTTATTATATCTAACCTGGCATGTTTCGTGTTGGTACAGCATATTTGCTAAGTCGATTATTCCGGCAGCAATATTTTTGTTCGAAGTGCACTTGACATACACGGCGGTATTTGAAAATATGTTCATTTCCAAGTTGCAATATGTCACCACCAACGGAATAGACCAACTTATTAAATAATTCCTTATCCTTGTCTGGGTTAGGGAATTTATGCAAATTCGCATTGGTATCTGAAATAATCAAGTAAGTAATCAGTGGAGTTAAATGTCAAAGCCTGAAATTTACAGGTAGCTGACTCTGCCCATGGGGCTGTCTTATGATCAGCCCCCATAAACACAAACGCATGGTCCGAGATTTCGTATCGGATATTCTATCTATATTTTTTTGCGTAACGAAAGCAAGCGACAGAGAGATAGAATTTCCGAATCGAAATCTCGGATCGACCGGTTGGAATACGGGGGCTGAATTGCATAAATATCAGCCAACAAAATGCGAAGCTTTGGCACAGCGGCATTAAGTATATGAAACCCTTACCTAAGCTGTTCAAGCATCCGGGGACGCAACACTGTCTGTTAGACATGATAATGGGAAGATATCAATGTCACAAACACAAAAGTTGCGGCACCAAACGGTTCGTCAGAGTCCTGTCTCAAAACTTGATTTTAACAACAACACAAGCACAAAATCAACACGGCTGGAGGAGCCGAGACTCAACTCAACGGACTTAGGTGGAAAAGCACTTTAGGACGGTTAAAATCTGGAAAAAACAAGCAAGACGCGGAAAATGCGCTAGCGCAAACCGGCGGCTAAGTTTGTTTTGTTTGACATTTGTTCACAGACTACTTAGAGATACATTTGTTGTAGTGTTGCTGTTGCATAATTAAAAATAAATTTATAACTCTTGAAATTATTTTTAAGGACTTTATATTTTAATGAGCTTCTAAATAATATTTTATTGTTTTCTCGTTGTATTGTTTATAATACATAAGTTTATCGAGATTATACTACTCATATAAATTGAGCGAAGGCTGGTCATTCCGAAGAGTCAAATGCAATACTGTTTGCACGCCATCTTGCGTACTTATTAGAACTACGTAGTCACAAATCTTGTAATACTGCCATCTCTTAGAGGGTTTTGGAAAAGTAGCACAATATAATGTAATCAAATTAAAATGTCAGTTTCATGTGCAAGCCGGCAGTACTTCTGGTGTCCAATCTTATTTTGCATACTTATACGAGAACGATTACTCGTTTGTTAGTACTAAGATTGTCAACCCTGCTCTGCTGTGAGATGAGCAAAGAGTAAAGTAACTATAGAGGCGAATCTGTTTACAATGAAGCGAGAAGTAAAAGTAAACGATAAAATCTACTTTTTAAGTTAATATTGTTATAATACAGATATAATTTATTATGTAAAACTGCACCTAAACTCATAACAACATGTATCACTGCGGAATGCGACAAGTTGGAGAAAGGCATGTTGCTTACAAAGTGGATTTGATGGTTTGGAGCAACCGGCTTGATCTTTTAGCGCTAAGCAATTTTAAAGGTACACGATTTGGCTCCTGTCTGTAATAGAGCTGTTCGATACATTTGTACTATCATAATTATATTTTAAACTAGCTTCTGCCCGCGACTTCGCCCGCGTGAAATTTCTTGTTCCCCCGACCCACCCCGTCGCATCACATCACCCGTCTGCGCTATTACTTTGTTTTCGGTTTGTGTTCTTTCTGACTTTTCCTTTTTGCTCGGCTCTTATGCGTCCAAGCGTGATGTTTAATAGTCTATAATAATATAGCCTGTAGAGCCTTCCTCAAAAATTCAGCTAAATATCAAATTCAAAAAAAAGTAATCTAAATCCAACAGGTAGTTCCAGAGATTAGAGGAGTGTTAAAAAAAACAAGCTCTTCAGCTTTATTATTAGTATCAATTTCAAAATTACTATCATTATTTTTGTAGGCATTCTTGAAAAAATTAAGTAATTGATTGGAGGAGGGAGGGTATCAAAAATGATTTGTAATATGGTATGTATTCTTGTTATTTTCAGGTGAAGTCCAAATACATCGACTCCATTGGCAGAAAGTTTGGAATTTGCCACCTCCTAAGGAAAATGTTACTGTTCGAGCAATGGCATGGCGGCCTGATGGAAAGGTAGGTATTTTATATTTAACACTTTTCAGGTTGGCAGAAGCCAGAGTTAATGATGGCAGTACAATAGTCTTAGTAGTTCGTATATCTTAATCACAATTTTCTAATTCTTCCAAGGTAGTAAAGCCTTATAGAAATAAGCCATCATAACACTGATGCAGACCATTAGACACCTGGAACCCCTTTTTGTTACAACATCTTTATCTTTTATTAACATCTTTCATCAGAAGTTTTTCACATATCATCATCTGTCTAGCTTTTCCCTACTATGTTGGGGTCGACTTTCAGCATAACCAGGTGCAGGAACCACCATAACCAGCATTGCATTCAGCATAACCAGTATTGTATGGAGTGACTGCTTATCTGACCTCCACAAGCCAGACTGGTTGTCAGAGTTTTGGTCTCCTGACTACCCATACACACATGTAACATATAACATTTTAATATTTTTGCAGGCTTTAGCAATTGGATACAGTTCAGGAGCTGTGTACATTGTGGATATTGAAGATAAAGAAATTCTTGACAAATATGATTTGGAGGAGCAGACTGATGAATTTGACAACTCCAAACAGTTTGGCATCACATGTATTACTTGGGCAGTTAGAGCTGATATATTGGAGGGTGCCTTAGATCCAAGCGTTTATGTATGTGACTGTTTACTTGTACATTCTTGAAGCATTTGCTTTTCAGGTTATATCTATATTATTTATTTTGCTATGAAAATACCTTTAGCTTTGCTTTAACTTTAAGGCTTGCCTGCATATTTGTGTCAGACCAAAATCAAGGTTCAACTAGTAACATGAATCTATACAAATAAATGAAATTGATGTGTCTATTTGTAATCTCAAAGTAACAGCTTTTTACTAAATACATTTATCAAAGTATACATATAATAAAACTAGCTTCTGCCCGTGACTTCATCCGCGGGAATTCGTACTTTCCTCCAAAAATTTCGAAAATATATGATTATTATCTTTATCATCTATTTAGATTAAGTAATAAGTAGTCAGACCAATTTTATAGATCAAAGGAATCAGATTTTTCAAATAATCTGTATCCCCCACAGGGGTGGAATTTTGAAAAATCGTTTGGGATGTGTAACTTGACTCAAAGACCCATACCCATTTTCGAGTTAATGGGAGCAAGCAGTAAAATCCACCACTTAAACTTTATTACCCTTTTCCACCTTGGTAGGAGAAGATTTTTGAAAAACCCTAAAACATACTTTTTCATTTTTTGTTTTAGTAGTACCGAGTTTCGAGTTAATCCGACAGCAGGTTACATATTTTTCTAACCTATCAACTTTATCACCCCCTAAATCCCCTGTAAGGGTTTTTTTAAACTTCATTATTTACTGAGCCAAATATTGCCAAGTTTGAAGTTTATTAACCAAATAAATAAGATTTTTCATATAAACTGTATCCCCACATTTCACCTCCACAGGGGTGGAATTTCGTAAAATTTGTTTCTGTTTGTCCCGGTTAATCTCCGATATGGCTGGACCCATTCTGATCAAATTTTGAATGGGATACTTTAAACCCTGGGGAAGGACATAGGCTACATACCATGCGGGCGAAGCCGCAAGAGAAAGCTAGTCAGTAATATCAAACAGTTAATCTGTAACTAGAATATTTTCCGATTTCAGGATGATGCTTCAATATTTTTACAAAGCTTACCTTCAACTGGCGAGTACAAGAACCAAGGCACTGATGAGAACATCAAAGATTTCAAAGAAGTCCAGGCACCAAATCAGTTAAATATGCTAATGGTGGGCTATGGAACAGGCTATATTTACATGAATATCTTTGGAAGATATCCCTATGGGACTATACACCTTGCTGAAGTGGCTAAAGATGATCTTGGAGAGTACAAAGTACTTGATATCTGTATGTCGGTCGACTTTAGCTTCATGCAGGTTCTCTACATAGACAGAATCACCAATAATCTTCTTGTATCACTCATAAACACTAGTGTATTGTCAGCATATGCTGAAGAAATGTATGTTGTAGCTAAAAAGCACAGTGAAATTATAAGATTGACTTCTTACCTGGATCAGACCATGATTTCAATCACTGAAGCCTGGGAGCATATTTTATTGGAGATGGACACAAAAATGGCGGACTATGCTGCATCAGTTCCTGAGGGTGGAGTTTCAGCTGATTTATTAGAACTACTCATGTTGGGTTTGTATTTTACTTTAACAAATCTTATAAAACCAAGTTATACACAATACTTTTTCATTATGGCATGTAAGGTTAAAATCTTATTATTTTTACAGGAACTCCATCAGATGAGTTAGAACTCTGTCTACTGCAGAAGCTAACAGTTAATGATTTGAAGAAGTTTGGTAACTCAATTGAGTTGAGTTACTCAACTATACAGAAATTGGTTCTGAAGCAATTGAATATTGTGGGGCAAAGTCTCACTTATTATCTCTCTGAACTAAGAGGTTTAACAAGGATACCAGATAGATACAAGGTAAGACTTGCAACACTTTGGATGTGCATCTGGATTGAGGACCTATTTTTTGAACCCTTACGAAACGAAATAAGACATAAAGGGAAATTAGTTAAAAATAGTAAAAACTTAAAGCAAAGGGCCATGAATTTCTTAAACGTGAATTAAAACTGTTATGATTAAATACCTAACTTGGGCCCTCAATCCAGACGCGTGCATAAAGTGGCATAGCCTAAATCTCAGTAAGTCCTGTCTCTGGGTTAATCATTTTTATTTAAGAATTTAGTTACGAATTTCTTAAATATTTTAAGAAATTCCCAATTCTGTAGTACTTACATGACATTACAGATTTATGGCGGTTTAACTAGGGCCCTCACTTCATAATTGTCTGAACTGAGGAATCTGCAAAACATGAATTTATCTGAAGAAATACATAAATACGACTTTAACATATTTTACTTAGATACCTATGTGAATTAGTTAAAAAGAAATAATGACACAAAAGATAATTGTTAAGAAGTAAATGAGACTCGAATTTGACTAAAACGTCTGAACTGAGAGCCTAATATTTTCGGCTTTATTGACTACGCTCAACTGACTTTCCGACTGCGGTTTACAAAATGTACATAATGTGTATAGTAGGTAAGTACCTACAATACACATTATGGTCACCCTACAAAATTTTCTCCTAGAAAAAGTTAAAAATAAATTTTCTCTTAAAGTATGATATTTAGAAGAACGGACGATATATTACATTTTAATTAAGAAATAGTTAACAATCTTATTCTAATTTGCGTTAATATATGAGATTGAGCGTAGTCAATATTCGATCCGCCAGCAACTGACAATCTCACGGAGCGCACCTGGGTTACCAAAGTACTTTGCCCAGTACGTGGCGACCACCAGTTTAGAAGCTCATGAGCTTGCAACACTTATTTTCTATAATTCAATCTGATTCAACCTCTGGATCCAACATAACATTTCGCCTCATTTCCGACTAAGCCAAAAATAATCTTAGGTTTTTCCAGGTGATGGGCATTGAGGAAAACACAGTAACCGCTGCAATAAGAGCTTGCTGTGCATTCCTGAATAAGTGTCTAGAACTACAGCAGGTCATTGACGCGTCAATGCGCAACTACAAAGCATTCTTCAGGTGGCTCTTTGTTGTTATAGTCAGACTACTAGGAGAGCAAACGCCAAGCGAAATAGTGAAAATCACTCAACAAGAACTTGGCCACATTGCTGAATTTTTATACAACTTTGACAATGCACAGGTTGAGGGTGAAAGTTTACCAGAAAAACCTGTGAAATTCAACCTTGAAAGGTTAGGACAATATTTAGAAGACCAAGAATTGACAATATTGCCTGATGATGAAGACAATCCATGGCATAAATTTCTCAAAGAGAACTCCTGCTTACTAAAGGACAATGACACTATATTCAACTTGGCAGAGTTCAAAAAATTCTCACTTGTACAACAGCAAAACCATTTAAAGTCTGCTATAAGCCAAGTCTTTGATGTTTCCAAAAAAGAAACAGGAAAATATTTTTCTACAATATTCAATATCAAATGTTATGAAGACAAATCAAATGGAAAACTTTGTGAAAATTTGAGAATTTGTCAAGCTTACTATGGCTGTGAAGATAGCTTTATGATGGCATTTACAGATTCTATGAATATAGATGATGGGATTCATTATATGTCCGTAAAAATTAAAGACAAGGCATGCTCAGTGACTGCAATGAAATACACTTTCTCAACTCTTATACTAGGAGACAAAAAACCAAATGATGAAAATATTCCTATTTTGGATTTACAGTTCTATTCCGCTGAATATTTATCTGTGCTGACACAGCATCCTCATATTGAAGAAAATTCTATATTTATTCAAGTTCCAATAGCAATCATTCAGATAAATGCTGTTGAATATGCTTTAAAACCAAAGCTTTTTTTGTTTAATGAAAAAGTAATTAAGAAGAATATATCACCTTTGATAGAACCTGGTGTTTTCAAGGTGTTGGATAAAATGGATGGATTTCGAGTAGCTGTTTCTGGGGGTCGTAAAGTAGCAGTTGTTCTTTCGAAAAGTCATAGAAAAGTGAGAGTGTTTGAGATGGAAATTGATGGAGATGATGAAGAGGATGAGACATTGGACACTACAACACAGTCTCAAAGTACTAATAATGACCAGTCCACATCTGAAAAGCAAAACACAACTGCTGCTGCTGATGTTACTTTCTGATATATTTTTAGGGGTATTTTTAAGATTTTTCTGTATTTACCAGTGATTTTAGAGCATAAGTTACAAAAACTTGATTAAAAATTAAAATGCAATTATAAACTAAAATAAAAACTTTTTAATATGGATTATAATCCTACTAATAGATTACACCTTACATATTTACAAATGAGAACTTACTGAGAAGTAATAATAATAATGCATACTATCTAAGCTATAATATTGATTACTTTATCACAAAATTATAAGTTAATTTATTTTTCTACATTTAAATCAGACTTGCTTGTGGTGACTTTATTTGTATATTTTCGAACACTGAATTGAAGTCCGTGTCTAAGCCTTGATTGTCTATTCCATATAGAAGATGTTCAGATGACAGGTTCCTACTTGGGCCTGGAGCTGGTTGACTAAGTTGCCGTGCTTGTACTTGTGTTGGGGTGGTAGTGCGGTTGTATATCTCATCTCCGTCTCCCTCATCATCCTCTACTTCATCCACTGAAAATAAAATCAGGATTGAAATCCTCAATCAATATTTCGATGGTCATCAAGGAGATAATCCCGACTGGTAATTCGATAAGCATTATAATAAGCTTGCGGCACTTGCTTACTATCTCAGAAAAATCTGCTGATTAAAAAAGTGGTGGACATTTTCAATCAGAACAGTCAGTGTGAAGAATGACTGATAAGATAGGGAGGCGTATTTCCCTTTCCGTGTCCAACTGGCGAAACCGGTCTGGCGAAATTCACACGCTTTTGTATTACTACACAATTCAACCAAACCGTGCTCAGTTCGCGCCAACTGCGCACGTTTTTGCGATCAAGCAATGTTAAAAGAGGTTTTACAAAATAGTGTGCAATTGAATTGAACACGGTTTTTTAACTGGTCTCTTCGAAACAAATCCGTTCTGATTTAGCGCGTTCGTAAATGTTCGGAATAAATCGTGCGGGCCGAAGCTGGCGGGAGCCGCCGCGCCGCCGCCGCGAGGGCGGGGCGCCCGGAGTTGCAGTTCTGTGCGTGCGCTGTTATTTTGTTTGTTACTGTGCGTTTGAGGTTACGTTTCTTGTTTACATAGTGCAAAATGGAAGAGTTTAAAAGGATTTTTTTTTTTGGGAATTGCATGGTTTTACTTACATAATTACTTTTTTGGTTGCGGTCGGTGGTTAGGCGACGTAGGAAGCAAGAACGAGCGAAGGGTTCCCCGAGGATAGGTTTGGTTAGGTTACTTGAAACCCTTTACACAGAAATAGGGGCCCCGCGAAGCGGGGGCTCCGTCGACATAGAATGCAAGAGCGAGCGGTTCTGTTCTGGTCCTGAGGTTCGGTTTTGTTAGGTTACTTTATTTTTTACGTTATCACAAAGGCGTGCTCAGTTGACGCGAATTGAACACGGGCTAGTAGAATTCCGTACTAATACAAAAGCGTGTGGATTTCGCGAGACCGGTGTTGCCAGTTGGACACGGAAAGGGAAATACGCGATAGGGAGAGATACGATGCTACTCACCACTGGGAGTAGCATCGTAAATGCCAACAGAACCATCTCATCAGCTCATAGTCTGAAAGACTGATTGCATCATAAAACTGGATACAAAAAGGATGGAAATACAAATTACATAAATAACATGGCCTAGAACTCAATATTCCAACAAACAAGACTTCTTGCCTGGTACAACTCCCCTGCCTTCATATCTTTTCCAGTCCTTTCTCATCTTGTAATACAGCACTGCACAGCCAAGTATTACAATAATAGACAACACTATGGCTGTTATCTTCACTGCATCTATTGGTGTAAATGTTGAGCCAGTTACTATCATGTCAACCTGCCCTACAGTGTAGCCTACACCATTGAGTTTCTTGGATATACAATGGTAGTACCCAGACTCCCTGGCAGTCACATCCTGAAAAAATAAAATAACAAAATAAACAAAACAGATGTCACTAAATTATTAGCATTATATTATTTCTGAAATTAAGCCAATGACATTTGTTAACCTTCAGGAATTACTTTTGCACTTAAAATACTTACATGAATATGGAGCTTCCCAGAGAGTACTTCATACTTGTACTTCTGTTCGTTATAAACATTACCAGGGCCAATCACATCAGTACCATTGAAGAGCCAGAACATAAAGTTATGGTCCACATCATTGCTGTGACAATTCAATACTGTTGTGCTGCCAGCCGGTACTTCCTTCACTGTTAACTGTTTTATCTCTGGAACACTACCACTCGTAGAAAACATCTTGAAATTGTCCTTTTCCAGTTAAAACTTCAATAGAGTTATTATATCACCAAATATTTTAACCCAGGCACAAATGATTTGACATGTGCAAACATACTCAGTCTCAATGAATGTGTGCCAAGTTTAAAATTATCTACACCACTTGTCACATGCTTCACCTTCGGTTGAGATTATTATAGTCCAAAATAGCAGAAAACTGATGATTTCATACTTTGCAGGTACATTTTAGTATCTACTACTCCCACTTGAATGTTTTATTAAATGCATGAAAACTTCGACGCAAAGTACTGGCAGTAACATCCAAATAGGCGTCATGACGACGTATATTGGCAGACTGACTCTGGTGTATTCCAATTTGATACATATGATAATTTGTGCTGCCATTTTTAAGCCTATCGCTGCTATGTACCACACATTTTTGTTAATAGTCCCTCTAAACCTTTCTATACCGTTTCTACAGTGAGAAATCATGTGAAATAACACATATATTAGTAAAATGCTATCATAAACCCACATTGGTATGAAAACAATAAACCAATTCCAGTGGGTTCTGGATTCTAGTCTCAGGCATAGTAGTATTAAAAAAACTAAGAAAATAAACCAAGTAAATAAAGCTCTATGTAAGATAGCCATTGTATTAGGACTTGATTTCTTTACAACTAAAAATAGATTTCCTGTTGTAGCACAAATTACTGAAAGTACAATATCAGTTCACACATGCATCGATCTCCAAACAACTTGTCAAAAATGTCAATGTCATTTTGTTATTGTCAATGTCAAGTGTCAACAATTGTCACCCTGAGTGAGCTATAGAGGAAGGCTCAAGTAAACATTACAATACTAAAACACACTTCCAGCTGAAATATTCAAACCACTGACCTCTATGCGTACTTGCGGTTAGTGTTCTATGTGATGTGAGTTCTCTAAGTAGTCTGTGATGTGATGTTCCAAGCCACAGACTACTTAGAGATACTGTTCCAAGCTGCCATAGCTAGCATGAATAGTGTTCTGTGCAAAGACTACAATATAATTGCCTCTATACATAGTTAGTTACTTTCACAGAACACTATACTCCTAGCGGAGAAGAACGTCATGTTCATACAAAAATGTTGGTCTAAAACTTAGAGTAAGAAAGCTATAGAGCATCGGGTAGCGTGGCCACACATGAGACAAAAAACTAACTTAACTAACATAGGCTACATGAGTAGCTGCCTTGAAAAAACTGGCACGCACTGCGAGACGGAAATAGTATAGCTTTATCCTTTTCTGTTACTTATAATAACTCAATACTTTATCCCTGTCTTGTGGAAATGAAATGGAGATACGCGCCGTCTATACTTTTCTTTGTCTAAGGTCTAAAAGTAAGACAACTAGCGTCGCTTGTGGGCCCCTTTGGCAACTTAGACATGGCGCGAAATTTGAAAGTGTGCATGTGTGTGTATGCATGCGTGTGTATGGTTGTTGTGTTTGTGTGAGTGTTCTTTGGTGATTTGAATTTGTAGTTTATCAGGAAGAGCTCGCTCTAAAACAAATTACTAATTCATATTATTAACGAGCTTTTGATAATAATAGGAATCAGTAATTTATTTAGAACGTGCTCATGAAGTTCTAAAACAGAATTAAATTAAAGCACAGTTTAACGTATACAACTTTATTTATGAAGGAAACCATAATCAATAAGACACAATCATACATTACACGCCAATTGTTTGTAAATGGTACACAAGGCTACATAATTATGAAGCTATAATTTCCAGTATAAGGTGATCTCGAATTGTATAGAATTTTCGTACAATGAGGTGTCAGTTTATACTGGAAATGTTTATCAGTGTATGTGCAGTACCTAAGTGTAAATTAAACGATCTCTACATCCTGTGATTCTTCCTGTTTTTGGTCTTTTAAAATTAAATTAAGATTATTATTTAGAGAACTTTTCTGGTTGATTGATTATTTTCTAATAAAATATGTATGAATGAGAATAAACATTTATTATAAATTAAGTATTCATAATAAATATTTCATCGTAGGAATAACTTAATTTTAAGGTTCAAGAATTATAATTGTTTTTTTAGACAGAAATAGTTAGGCTAACATAGTTTATAGATGAAGTACCAATTAACGTAAGAGAACATTTTGTATAATTTTGAGTTATATTATAACATTGGAATTCAGAATTCTCCGCTGTATCGAATGGTATTATTAAAAACTTTCTATAGTTAAAAAAAATGTCCCATAAAGTACAAATTTTTGGACTGCGACAAACGATTTATGACAAAAAAAAAATTTAACATTTATCTTCTCAGTAAAATAAAGTAAGTCATCGTATTAAATTATTTAGTCCATTACCTTAAACCTCAAATCAGACAATTAATTAAATAACATGTTCCTTACTTTAATTTATGATAAGTTTTTTAAGAATTATTCTCTTACATTAACATCTCACAAAACTATCTTTATTTACGCTCCTTACTGTAATATGCATAAAACGTAACAAGTAGAAATCAAATTCGTATTTGCTTTATTTTATTTTGTTTTTTAAAAAGTTCGTTGCTAAAATACTGAATATTTACATTAATTTGATTCTCATTTGATACCAGAAGTATCAATTAATATAAGGGACAAACCACGGTTTTTCAGGAGAACCAAAAAACGATTATATTTGAGTAGATTAAAATATAGCATGTCCCTTACATTAAAAAAACATGTTTAGTTGTGGTTTACGTTACTAATATTTTATGTGTAAACCGTCGAGCGTAGTGTAAGCAGCAAGAGAAATAGAAAGTTATACGTAATTCTATTGTAAAGGACTTTTAGTGTTGTAATTATGTAACTATAAGATTATCTACTAAAATTTATGGCATTTTAACACCATGGAAATAAGTTCTTATCATGACTAATGTTGGTATGAACCAATATTAATCATTCAAAGCAAATATATACGTTAGTTTCAGGTTTTACAGCTTAGCCATCACAGATTTAAATGAAATTTAGGAATACAAAAATAAAGCAATTGTTAATATTACTAAACAGTCTATAAAACTTGAGTTTAAAACTTCTGAAAAGTAATCGTCGTTCGTCGTTTCAGCCGATAGACGTCCACTGCTGGACATAGGCCTCCCCCAATTTTGGGAGGGTTTGCCATAATCGCCACGCTTGGCAGGCGGGTTGGCGATCGCAGTATGGTATGATGGTGGAATACATAAAGAACGCTCCTGCCCATTCTCCGGTACGATCCTTAGTCGCCTTTTACGACACCCACGGGAAGTAAGGGGTGGTGGTATTCTTTAAGTCCGGCACCACACAGACCAGACAGAAAAGTAATAGTATTCTAATAAACAGTCTTACAAAATCTATACTTAGTAATTGAATGAATGTACTGGAAACGAACCATCCCATTTCAACTTTCACTGCCATCATGCTAGTCATCTTTCACACAATTCATGCACCTCTTATTCCCTGACATCCGTCCGCCCCTTCTATTCGTCATTTTAACTTTCACTGCCATCTTCTAATCATCTTTCACAAAATTCATGCACCTCTTATTCGATCTTCTTCCCTTACATCCGTCCGTCCCTTCTATTCGTCATTTCAACTTTCATTGCCATCGTACTAATCATCTTTCACAATCGATCTTTCGTTTCTAGTACATTCATTCAATTACTAAGTACAGAGTTTGTAAGACTGTTTATTTAGAAGTTTTAAACTTAAGTTATATAGACTGTTAATGTGTTGAATTTATCATAATTACGCAGACATAAAAGTCGAAAATATAAAAATAATATTAACAATTGTTTTTTTTTTGTATTTCTAAATTACATTTAAATCTGTGATAGCTAAGCTGTAAAACCTGAAACTAACGTATAGATTTCCTTTGAATGATTAATGTCAAAATGTGAACGTGTCCCTTACATTAATTGATACTTCTGTGGCCTTAGTGTGAGTTTTTTTCACTCACGTTCGATTGCGAGCGCGTTAGAATTTTATATGGAAAAAGTTATAGCGCCGCCTGGTGGTCACTAGGAGAAACCTAATTTCCCATACAAAATTCTAACGCGCTCGCAATCGAACGTGAGTCGAAAAAACTCACTCTAAAGCCACTGGTATTGATATGTCAAAAAAATATTATTTGTGTTTTAATATATTTATTTTCTTTTGTAGGCTCGCCTGCAAAAGAAAATAAATTACAGAATCTGTTAATGCTTATGTAAAATATAGAATCTATTTTAATTGTTACATTTTGCCCTATAAGTTCACTACATGTATCTAGAAAATTAAAATTAATATTTTTTTGCAACTATGCTTTAATGCAATCTTTAACATCCCTCATGTGTGCATTTTTATTTAAATAATCACACATGATTGATGCACTTTTGTTTACACATTCAATCATATTCTTTAAATATAGTAAACAAATGGCACACAGTATCCGTAGAGGATGTTAAAGATTGGACACGATTCACAATTTGATTCCATTCTCCTAACTATGTAACCACAAACATAGGCACATGCTTGCATCTCCCCAGTATTTTCATCCATTTGATCCATGGACAAACTGAAACAATGCTTACTGCTGATGGACGGTCTACATCAGGTTTGGGATTGTGGGTCAAAAATAAATTTTAATTGTCAAGAATGACATCATCATCGGTCTCACAATTTGCTGCTGAGCTTGGTGCCAACAAATTTGAAATAAATCCTGTTTTTAAAGCTGCAACAAATTGTGAGACTGTTGGGTTGTAATTAGACCCACAATTACTCCTGACACACCCAAAACAATTCTCCAATGCATCTTGTTGCAGTCTCCTGGTGGACAATCTCCCAATTTCGGGATATTTTTGTTTCTAATTCCGCCATAATCTTTCCACTCCCGTCATGTTTTGGATCCATCCATCCAGCGAAGGTGCCCTCGACTTTGCACCAATAAATTGGCAGTTTTTTTAAAATAATTTCATTTCTTTGAAAAATGAGGGCTCCAGTCTGAAATATTTCTCAAATCATTTTTGCCTTTTTTTAAATTGGAGAGTCCGCATTTAGGCTATCAAACAATCGGTCGATTTTGTTTAGCAGGTTGACTGTAGCAAGTGCTTCTGTTGGCAGCTCTCCTGTAAAAATAAATACTATTTTAGTTATTTAAAAATAACGTAAAACAGTTTTTAAGAACAATGAACATTTTAATTGCAATAAAAGATTGACTTTTGAAAAAAGAAAATGGGTCCAGATGGTAGTACAGTACCGACCGAAAGGTCATAGGCTTGACGTTTAGTTTGACTTACGACCTTCTTTCAATGAGTAATTAGACACATACTCGCATAATCACGCTGATTCTTAAGTTCATGGATGTTTTTTTAACATCATTATTATGATATCAACACACCTTCGATAATTTTTGCATACATTCCAGCAGCCACTGGAATGGCTCAAAACTTGCGCGGCTAATATTGTACTTTCATTTCTTGTCTATTATTCGGATTTAAGTGGCTCTTCGTTAGGGGCAGGCAAACACGAAAAATGGGTTGTTGTAATCCATGTGATTCCACGTCGCGATATCTGAAAAAGACGTATATATTGATCATCATAATACAGCAGATACGATAATTAGCAGTGGGTCAAAATCGATTTACAATTTTTCTTTTACATTGTTACAAGTCAAAATAATGCCATTAAAACCATAACTTGTAAAAAAAAAACAAGTCTCGCAACTCAGTTCTTCTACCGTAAAAAGTTGTGAGACCCATGTAATACCAAGTCGTTTAATTTATGCAGTCCCTACTTAAGGGTCCATCTGTCTTAAGTTATTACGTAATTAGCTATCCTAACAACATCTTATAGTGACCATATCAAGATTAAAAATATTTTATGTTTTAAATAAATAGATTGCTTGGCCATCGCATGAAAACACAATGTATCTCACAAGTAATACATATTATATTAAATTAGGTTTTTTAGTGCGATTGTCAAGTCAATAAATAATTATATCTAGGTACCTATCTACACCTATTATTCCATTATATTATACATATACAGGTACACTGATTCATTCGCTGCAAATGTAACTTTGTAATCCTATATATTTATATGGGATTACAAAGTCATTTATGCAGTTGGTGTATCTAGAAAAGTGGACCGAAATTGCAAAATATTTTAGTTTTTCCTTGATTTATACACTAAACACTAATCTACACAAATAAATAAAATTGGAGTGTCTGTTTGTAATATTAAAATAACCGCTTTTTACTCAATGTATAAATGCTACGGCTAATCTCTGAAACGGCTGGACCGATTTTGACGGGACTTTCACTGGCAGATAGCTGATGTAATAAGGAGTAACTTAGGCTACTTTTATTTTAGAAAAAATATGAGATATGATATGAAATATATGAGAAATTACTGCTGGTACTACTCCCCGTAAAAGTATAAAATTGAAAGATATTATTACCTGCAATTTGTTTTTCATTGCACTCAACATTAGTGTTGCATTTTAAGTTGTATTTTAGAAATAAATTTCTAAAACATTTGAGAAGATGGGACGTATCGTGTAGAGCAACAATTTCATGTTCCTGAAATCTAAAATGTGGTTGTTCAACAGATGCCGCTAGTTGTGAAAGTGTTCTTCTATTTACCCCATCCATATCGCAAATAGTTGCAGCAATTATGATACATGCCTCAAAACAAGCATGGAGAACCTGTAATTAGAAAATTAAGTTAATTAATAATGTTTAGTAAGAAAAAAAAATAACATACTATAGGGTCACAAATAGAAAATGATTTTCAGTTAACTAAACAGTAAATAAGTGTAAATAATTCCAATACGATAATGTACCTTTTTGATCAAAATCATTAATCTGTCTGCAGTGACATGATCTCCTGACAAATAATATGCCACAGGCTGTTTAATTCTTTTCCTTATACATAAAATCATGAACACTAGAGCATAACTTGCTATTTGTGGATCTCGTCCATACTCTCCTCCATGGTCTTGAAATCCGTCTATCTGATCAGATTTTGAATTGTAATTCCAATTTTTTCTTCAAATTACCAGCGTTGTGTCATCGCGCTTCTCTTTCTTTTCTATGAAGTTCGACAGTGACCGCACTTTAGGTCAAGTAAGCCCCTTAATTAGTCGCTTTCCTTTATCAGTTTTTTCAGTGGATTTAGCCTGAAACCAAAAATAGAGGAATGTAAATTAAGTGTGAACATAAATTTATTATTCACAATTTTAGGAACAGTAGAACCTGCCACTCATTTCACAATTTCATTGGTCTACTTTCAGTTGGTATACCTATGTATAAAACATGTTTGTTGTATGGGAGCCCCCTTAAATATTTATTTTATTTTGTTTTATTATTTATTATTAAAGTTAAAATACAACTGAGTATTTTCTGAATATTTCAAGTGCCTACCTGTTGCCATTTTTGGTCTACTTTCAGTTGGTATACCTATGTATAAAACATGTTTGTTGTATGGGAGCCCCCTTAAATATTTATTTTATTTTGTTTTATTATTTATTATTAAAGTTAAAATACAACTGAGTATTTTCTGAATATTTCAAGTGCCTACCTGTTGCCATTTTTGATATCGAGCAAAAAGGGCAAAAACATCGCGTTTGTTGTATGGGAGCTCCCATTAAATATTTATTTTATTTTTAGTATTTGATGTTATAGGGGCAACAGAAATACATAATTTGTGAAAATTTCAACTGTCTAGCTATCGCGGTTCTTGAGATACAGCCTGGTGACAGACCGAGGGATGGACAGACGGACAGACAGCGAAGTCTTAGTAATAGGGTTCCGTTTTTACCCTTTGGGTACGGAACCCAAAAAAACCAACTGTGACGACAGACAGATGCAAGAGTGATAAAGTACACGTAAAGTAGTAGTAGTCCAGCGGGATTGTTCGAAAGTCCGCTGGCCCGGAACATAAAGGGCTAAGGTAGGAACACGGGTGGGTTTTAGTCAGTAAGAGTCTGACACTCCCTTCCGCTCCACTCAGAGCGGGAGGAGTCATTTGATGATTTTCCATCAAAAAAAAAAAAAAAAGTAGTAGTAGTATAAAGTAAGTGTGAGTGGTATAAAGTGAAGGTTGGCGATTTTAGTATGGAACATTTAAAAAAACCATGAATAAAAAACATTTTACTTACACCAGATGAGTTTGGAGTCTGTATAATATCAGTAGTTGAAATTGTTGCTTTTGAAGTTCCAGGCTGTTCCAAATGTGATAACTAAAACAGATACAAAATACCATTATTTAAAAAATTAAAAATTTTACCACTCCCAGCACTATATTTTTTTGAAATTTGTATTTTTGTGTGCCCAAATAAGCATGAATTTAATCTGCATAATGATCTTGTATCTAGACCTAGCCGCAAAGTCCACATGCTTCGTGAACGTAGACGAAATACTAAACTATTTTCTAATAATGTATTTTGTATGGCAACCAAAGTTTATAATAAACTACCAGACTGTTTTAAAACTCTTAACTTTAGGACATTTAAATCTAAATTATTCAATTATCTCATGTAAATGCTATTACTCAACTAATGATTTTATGAATGAAATGAAATTTGACTTAAATATTAGAATAATTATATTCTATTCTTATTATCTCTTTGACTTAATTTTAATCTTTTTGACATTTCCATTCCTAATATTTGACTAATTTGCAATTTGAATGTTATTCTAATTTATTTAATTCAATGTTATATCTAACAAGATAACCAAAACCCTGAAAATGTATTTTTACGCCGGAAACGGCAGAATAGTATGAACTTTTAAAAGTATGTAACAACTTTGTAACAATTTTCTGACAAATAAATAGTACAGAAATAGATTAAACCTTAGAGAAGGACATAGGACAGGAATTTTATCATCATACCATGCGGGCGAAGCCAGTTCCAGGCTGTTGATTGGATCCAATGTCAGCAATGGACATCTCAACTTGCTGTGATGTGGTGGAGAGTTCAGATGGAATGGAATATCTATGCAGCTTTTTCCTTTGCAAACGGTCTTGGACAATTGTACTTTCGGGAAAATGGTCAGTGGGTCGTCTTAGGGGCGGATGTTTAGAACAAAGCATTTTATGGCTTACAAAGAGGCGTTTCTGAAATTTCACAGAATTCCAGTTCTCCTCTGGGTAACAAAACTTTGCCCATGCTACCGACCTGAAAACATGATTTTAGGGTTGAATTTTTTTATCAACAACAGAATGTTACTGATTGAAATTGGTACTATACTTTGGATTATTTAATATACATACCGCTGTAAGTTGGAAGGTCCTGGTTTCGGAAAACGATGTAAGATCAGTTCCGAATCTTAAGTTGTGGATGCATTGTATTTTGCACATTTTCGGTTATTGTCCCTCATAATTTTTTCACCGATTCACTGACCAAAGAATACAAATAAACACAAAATAAGAGTCACTAAGCTAAAAAGTCACTAGGCTTCTAAAACAACAAAATGCTGCGGTATGGTATCCCGTATTCGGAGTCTCGAGCAGAATACTCAACTCGACACAATTTGAACGGAAAATCACACGAAATACAGGAAAAACGACAACAAAAACCAATCACACACGCAATTAATTAACGATTATTTGTTTTGAACCGTTTAAAAAACCATTTTGAATTTTTTAAACTTTGACGTTTGACTGAAAACCACAGAACACATCCCCGCGTTCCGAATTGCGTCAAAAGCGATTAAATCTCGAATCCGACCAAATTTAATAGTCACAAAATATAAGGACTATTGGGTACTATTTGTGACGTTGCACGTTGGTCGGATTCGCGATATAATCGCTTTTGACGCAATTCGGAACCGACGTACTCCTTGCTGAAAACGTTGATGTTGCCATTTAACATCGAATTTTTAACATTTGTTTTTTGGTACTGGAATCCCTATATCAAACCCACCTACTGAGCCATCCAATCCTAACAGAGTTGACTCCCCCTGGTTACTTTACTCTTTGAATATAATGCGGGTTCTGTGGTTCTAACAGGTTCTAAGCTGTAATTTGCAAATTCTGTAGCTGTATATTTTTTCAAACTCTTGAGAAACACGACCGTAAATATTAATTTGTGTTAAAGATATATTTATAGTTTTTCAACACGTAATATTGTATATTTGTGTAAAATGGCTTCACCATTGGAACAATTCGTAGACAATGTGAGGACCATGTCGGCATCAGGTAAATATTCTTTTCGTTGATTTGCTTTTGCCTTTGTTGAATACTTTTAACACTGATGTACATTACAGGCTCGTTTCGTGAGTTGTGCGAAGTTATTGGCAAATCGGACGAAGTCTTACAAAGAAACAGTGCCCATCTACCTACAGTGTTGGAAACATTAGATATTCAGCAGCATTCTTTAGGAGTCCTGGCAGTTCTTGTTGCTAAGTTTTCTTTGCCACAGGTATTGTAAAACTTGTCTATTGATAATAAGCAACTTAATTGTAATTTTTTTTTATAGTCCTAAATGATACTTTTTAGGGTTCCATACTCAGAGAGCCAATGGGACCCTATTACTAATGCCTTGCTATCTGTCACAGGGTTGTATCTTTTGATTACTCTAAAACAGATAATATGTTTCTGTCATGATATATTTAAGTATGATCTTTTTTTCTCAATCAGGGCGCTGATGTAGACAAGTCTACAATGTACAAACAGATTCACGACTTTATTACTAACTGCAATGGAGAACAAGTCAGATTCTCACCAGAATTATGTATGTTATATTTTTTTAGCAAACAAATTCATATTATGTTAAAATCAAAGCTATTACAGTTTGTAACTTAATGTTTTCAATGCTTAATTTATCAGATATCATAACATCATGTCTATATTCCCCAAAGGGTTAGGCCGATACCTATAGTACACCTGCATTGAGCGAGTCATGTTTAAAGTGCCATGTAATAGGGTGCCTTTTGCCATCTACCGGGCACAAATCCAGATTTCAGGTTGCTACTGACAAATTCCTGGTAGAAATAGGCACTAACTTGAATGTTTTCAATGCTTAATTTAGTGGATTTCATAGTCCATATTTACTGATAGTATTTCATATCAAACTGTATTATTACCCCATCTTTAACATACAACAAACTTTCCACAGATGCTGAGCTGTGCCACCTCTTAACAATATACTTAGTAGAAATTAAACAACCAATCAGAGGCATTGAGATACTGAAGAAAGCTATCAGGAAGATACAGCTCTTTGATTCACAACTGACATCTATCCATGCAGACTTGTGCCAACTTTGTTTGCTCTCAAAATGCATGAAACCTGCCCTAGAGTTCTTGGATACAGATGTCACTGGAATTGGATCTGAGGTAAAATAATCTGTTATATCATAGTCGCGCCCGCGCAACCATCCGGGACGGTCGCGCATATCGATAGCGCTAATTTTGTAAAAATGACGAACGTTGTAAAGTGCAGCAAGTGTAATATTGTGATAGACGAGATGTTATCGTACATCCAGAATAAGGTGTCCGTGATAGACGAAGTAACATGGGTGCGGATCTGTACTTCGTTGTTTACGAGTGAAGAGATTAAGACTTCCAAGTCGCTTCTGTTTGACTCCATACCCACGGAGTTGCGAAAGGTGGTCCGAAAAAACAAAGGGAAGGAAGAACGAGATATGGCAGATATAATCAAGTTGTTTAAATCTGCGGAACCAACCGAAATCCCAGTGTTTGTGGCTCGGCAGCTAGAAAAGCTACCTCCGATCACGTTTGATCACTTAGACTGCACGAAACTCCTAAAGGACATAGTAAAGATGCAAACTACAATTAACGAGATGAAGACCACATATGCCACCTTAGATGATCTGAAAGAGTTAAAAGATGATTTCTTGAAAATTAAATGTGACTCATTACCACCAACGTCCACATTTAAAGTAAACACAAGGCGAGGTGCATGGTTACTCGACAGTGGCCCTATGGGACTTTCAAATGTGCATAATTCTTCAATGAATGAGGAGTGCATCATCAATAATAGTGGCTTGGGCAGTGGCAGCTATAAGAAAACTCCACCTCAATTCAGAAAAATTATGCGGGTAGACGAGATACAAAAGCAAAAAAGTGAGAATTCAAATTTGAAGGGAACTCGACAGCAACGGTCGGAACCGGCTGGCAGTGTCAACATTGCGATGACGCATGAATGTGACGTAGCGGCGAGCGCTAAGGATACGTCAGAGCCACCGAATCATCAGTCGCGAGCACAGTATCTCGGGCCGGCCGCGGCTTCGCCAGCACAGGTAGTGATAACGAGTCAGCTGACCGACTCTGAGAACACTTTGGCGAATCAACAGTGTGCGGGTGCTCATGAAATTTCACAAAAGCTTCGTACTAAAGACGAGGAATGGCAACAAGTTTCGTATAAGAAACGGACAAAATACCGTTTTGCAGGCAAGTCAGGAATTGCGAAGGATTTAAATTGTAATTTTAAAGCAGCTGAAAAGAAAGTTCCGATACTCATTACGAATATTCACGGCGAAACAACGGAAGACGACATAATTACATACATTTACCGTAAAACACAGGAAACTGTATGTCTTGAGAAAATTAAAATGAGAAAAGACAAGGGCCATAATGCTTACAAATTCTTTGTCTCTGAGTCCAAAGTATCGTTATACCTAGATGAAAATATATGGCCTGCCGGTATCATATTTAGACGCTTCGTGAATTTTAACTATCGAAATACAAACAGATTCTCCTCTGTGGACGGCGCTAAACAACTTAATAATGGATAGACATGGCTACCGATTTGCTAGCTTCAACTGTAAGAGCGTCAAGCGATCAGTAGATAGTGTTCGGGAGTTATGTCGCACCTGTGACCTAATTGCACTGCAAGAAACATGGTTACTGCCAGAGGAAATAACGTATCTAGGCACGATCGACAGCGGCTTCGGATACACAGGAACGTCGGCGGTGGACACGTCCGCCGGCATACTACGCGGGAGGCCGTTTGGCGGCGTCGCCTTAGGGCGCTTGTGCACTACAAGGAATTTTACTGTCCGGCAGTCCGATTTTTTACGGACCCATATAGCACGCCATAATAAAAAAATAAAATCGGACTGCCGGACAGTAAAATTCCTTGTAGTGCACAAACGCCCTAACTATCGAGAAGCAGTGTTTTCCAACAAGTGTCAGTGTTGCAGTGTGATAACGCGCGTATTAGCGCATTAAAAGTGACAACAAAAGACCGACCCGTGCTTGTGATGAGTATCTATATGCCTACTAATTGTGCGGATAACCTACCGGACTTTACGGACTGTTTAAGTGCGGTAAGTGCTATTATAGACGAACACAACATTCAATCGGTCTTTATGTTAGGTGATTTCAATGCTGACATAAACGAGTTATTTTATAACGAGCTTTTTAGTTTTTGTAGTGAACAATATTTGTCATGTATTGATGTTGACATTCTCGGTGTGGACTCGGGTACATACACATTCATAAGTGACGCTCACGGTACATGCAGCTGGCTAGATCATTGTATAGTTACGCAATCGGCAAAACGATCTGTCACTAATGTTTACGTTAATTATGATACGCTATGGTCTGATCATTTTCCTATAATCATAGAATGTGACCTTGGTTTACTTACACCTAAATTACAGAATGAAATGTCATTGAACGATAACACTGTATCGTGGGGCACTAGAACTAAGGAACAGATCGCGAAATATACTACTGAGTGTCATGAACGTTTAAGGTTAATTGACTTTCCTACAGAGTGTATAAATTGTGCTGACTTTTACTGTAACGACCCCTATCACCATTGTATTCTTGATGTGATGTACTCTGACATTGTGTCCGCCCTTCGTGATGCGTCCTCGGCAGGTCGAGAGGGCCGTAGGAGGAGTGGGGGTGGATCGCGCATAGTGGGTTGGAATAAACACGTCAGCGAGGCTCACCGGAAGGCTAGAATGAAGTTTACGGAGTGGGTATCGTGCGGCAAACCTAACTCTGGCCTAATGTACGATGAAATGTGTGCCAGCAGAAGAGTTTTTAAATCACATTTAAAATGGTGTCAAGATCATCAAGACCAGATTAAAATGGATAGTCTTGCGGAAAAGCACGCCAAAGGTGATTTTCGAGGTTTTTGGAAAAACACCAACAAAGTTAACGTCAAACCTGGAGTTCCGGTGAGTGTCGAGGGGGTGAGTGATTGTAAAGGCATTGCTGAAATCTTTAAGAGACAATTTTCTATTCAGTCACCTTTGGGTCCGGCGTGTGAGGTTTACAATGGTGAGTTACCTGAAGGGGTAGTAGGGGTGAGGTTTAGTGCCAAGGATGTAGCCAGAACCCTTAAGAGTTTGACAAAGGGCAAGAGTCCAGGTCATGATTCTCTATCCATTGAACACCTGCTTCACGCTGGCCCACATATAAACAGAGTATTAGCAATGTTCTACTCGCTATGCGTGAGCCACTCTTATCTTCCGCCGGATCTTATGAGAACTGTGGTTGTGCCTGTAGTTAAAGATAAAACCGGTGACTTAGCTGATAAAAGTAACTATAGGCCCATTTCTCTAGCAACAGTTGCGGCGAAGGTGTTTGACGGTTTGCTTAATACACAGTTAAGTAGATATATGTCTCTGCACGATAATCAGTTTGGATTTAGACCCCGATTATCAACGGAAAGTGCCATACTGTGTCTTAAGCATACCGTCAGATACTATAATGACCGTAAAACCCCGGTATACGCGTGTTTTCTCGACTTGTCCAGGGCCTTCGATTTGGTGGCGTATGATCTCTTGTGGGACAAACTTAAGAGTATCAACCTACCACCAGAACTCGTTACCATTTTCAAGTATTGGTATACACACCAAGTCAACAGCGTCAGGTGGTCGGGGGCAATGTCGGAGCCATATCGATTACAATGCGGTGTAAGGCAGGGCGGACTGACCTCACCCTCGTTATTCAACCTTTACATGGATGCGCTGATCGTCGCGCTGAGCAGCCAACACGTCGGCTGTCATGTTGATGACGTGTGTACCAACAATTTAAGCTATGCAGACGACATGGTTCTGCTGAGCGCGTCGGTTTGTGGCCTACGGAGGTTGATAGCGACATGTGAGGATTACGCTGTTAAGCATGGACTTGTTTATAATATTAAGAAAAGTCAGTACTTGGTCTTTGAGGCCGGTGGTGCTATATGCCCCGACTACGTACCACCTATATGTCTAAATAGTGTACCCTTAAACAGGGTATATCAGTTTAAATACCTGGGACATATAGTCACGGCTGACCTCAGGGATCATGCTGATTTGGAACGGGAGCGGAGGGCTTTATCTCAAAGAGCTAATATGTTGGCCCGCAGGTTCGCGCGGTGCTCGGATAGCGTGAAAATAACTCTTTTCCGAGCATATTGCACGTCCATGTACACCTGCAGCCTGTGGGCTAATTACACGCAGAAAAGCTATAGCACCCTCCGCGTCCAGTATAACAACGCTTTCAGAGCGGTTTTGGGTCTGCCTCGCTACTGCAGCGCTTCAGGTATGTTCGCATGGGCGCACACGGACTGTTTTCATGCGACCATGCGGAAGCGCTGCGCGTCACTTGTGCGCAGAGTGCGGGCCAGCTCCAATACCGTTCTGAGTATGATAGCCAATAGGTTGGACTGTCCTTATGTGCGGCACTGCTGTGACAGACAAGTTAACTATAGTGTCGCTCGTAAGAGACTTCTGTAGTGAATTAGAACAGATTATTTGTATTATTTTTGATTTGATTTATTTAATTAATTTAATCTGTGTGTTGATGTTGTATTTATATTGTATTTATTGATGTGTTTTTAACCCCCGACGCAAAAACGACGGGGTGTTATAAGTTTGACGTGTCTGTGTGTGTGTGTGTGTGTGTGTGTGTGTGTGTGTGTGTCTGTCTGTGGCATCGTAGCTCCCGAACGAATGAACCGATTTCAATTTTGTTTTTTTTGTTTGATAGGTGAATTAGTCGGGAGTGTTCTTAGCTATGTTTGATGAAAATCGGTCCAAGATGGCCGCCGCCACAAAATGGCGGATTACATAATTTTTTCACAACTACTTTAATATGGGTATCAAATGAAAGGGCTTGAATAGTAGAATACTATACACTATGATAAATTTCAAATCCAAGATGGCCGCCACCACAAAGTGGCGAATTACATTTTTTTTCACAACTGTCTCAATATGGGTATCAAATGAAAGGGCTTGACTAGTAGAATACTTTACGCTATTACAAATTTCAAGTCCAAGATGGCCGCCACCACAAAATGGCGAATTATATATTTTTTTCACAACTCCTTTAATATAGGTATCAAATGCAAGGGCTTGACAAGTAGAATAATGTACACTATATTGAAAGGGAATGAGGAATATGAACTAACGAAATAAAAACTAAAAACTTGAAAAAAAATTTTTGTATGATCAATTCTCTAGAATGATGAGGAAAGTGGAGTGATGACTGGTACCTACGACCACTGAGTTTGACTATATTTATTACGAATGGAATTATCCTACTTAAAAAGCGTAGGTATTTCTACATCAGATAGTGTCGCAGTCCCATTTTATAAACTAGATCTGAAATACCTAAGATATCTAATAGCTATGAAATACTTGTACGAAAGTTGAATAACTAAAGGAAGAACTAGAAAAAGAATATAATAAAACAAAAAAATCTGTTTAGTCTTAAAAATGATTCTTCAACTATAAATCAATAATAATTTTTTGACGGATAAAAAACCTGATTAAACACCAAATTACCTGAATCTAAAAACGCAAGAAAATAAATGAAAAACAAAAATTAAGGAGTCCCTACAAAAAGCATGAAATAAAAAATTAAATTTAAAATTTAAAAAACCCCCGACACAAAAAAATAATAAAATTAAATGGAAGTAATTGGAAAAGGATCAAATAATTTAAAAACCCCCAACTTAAAGAATCTAGGTAACCAGACTAAAACAGATAAATTTATATGGAAGTCGGGGGACCGTTCTGTGGAACACCTTCTATTCTAAGAGGTCCCCCGACTGCCATATGAATTTATCTGTTTTAGTCTGGTTACCTAGATTCTTTAAGTTGGGGGTTTTTAAATTATTTGATCCTTTTCCAATTACTTCCATTTAATTTTATTATTTTTTTGTGTCGGGGGTTTTTTAAATTTTAAATTTAATTTTTTTGTATTTAAAGATGTTTTCTGATATGGGTTATATGGTACCTGAAATAAATGAAATTATAATTATTAAAATATCAAGAGTATAAGCAAAAACACCATTGTCCAAAAAATAAAAGATCTAAACAATGAATTAAGTAATACTAGCTGCGTCCCGCGGTTTCACCCGCCTAAATGTCGATCCTGAATACTGAGATAAAAAGTAGCCTATGTGTTAAACCCAGGGTGTCAGCTACCTCCATACAAAATTTTATCAAAATTGGTCCAGCCGTGTAAGCGTGAAGAAGTAACAAACATATAAGCACACACACACACACACACGCAAACTTTCGCCTTTATAATATTAGTGTGATTAGCGTTATAAAGTAAAAAATAAATAAGTAGGTATATGTTTTTATTACTATTCATGTACTTTATTTTACAATACATATAACATTTTAAAATCAACCTAAAAAGTTAAATAAAAAGAGTGAAATTTTGCAAGTCTTATAAAACTAATATGACCTTGGGGACTTAGCATCTAACAAAGGGACAGTGGTGAATTTGCATCTATGGTTGTGCATAATGTACATGTATCTCATAAACTATGTGGCTAGTCCTTTTAAATACAAAGTAGGATGCGTCCAATTTGCGTTATATTGCAAGGCTGATTTTGTTTTGATTGCCTTTATTGTTCCAGTAAATCATTTTAGCAACTGCTAATTTCTCTTGCAATTAGTCTCAGTGTGAGTCAGTCTTATGATTGTTGAATTCAGCATCTAGAATATATTTTAAAATTCGTATTCCAGCTTGGTGGCAACAATGACTCAAAGCATTTCCTTCTCTACTACTACTACGGAGGCATGATCTATACTGCCATGAAGAACTATGATAGAGCTTTATATTTTTTTGAAGTCGTAGTAACAGTTCCAGCTATGGTGGTGTCACATATCATGTTAGAAGCTTACAAAAAATACATACTGGTGTCATTTATTCTACATGGAAAGGTATGCTTCTACAAGATTCATTTGAATTATGTGCTTACTTATTGTAGACTTTTATGACAAAGAGCTTAGTTTTTTTAAAGTTTGTATGGAAAAATGGAGAGTGGAAAATCCACCTGTGTGGTTTTATGAGACCATGGGATATGCTCTGTTGGATTCCTAATGCTTGGATCAACACCGAGAGTTGGAAATCGAGTGTGCGATATTTATACGTCTGTGCGAAAGTCGGCTTACTTCGTTTTAGCTTGGCGTTCTTTCTGACTTGTTTTCTTTCTCCTCAGCCACTAAGGCGCGTAGTGTGATGTTAATCTATATTGGGCTATCAATTGCTAAAAAAATTTTTCAAATCCAACTTATTAGTTCCAGAGATGAACGTGTTCAAAAAATTTAACAAACAAACTTTTCAGCTTTATTTATTAGTAGGTATAGATATTTAGATAGAAATATATTGCGTAACGTAATGTACATTTTTTTTTTCTAGCAGATCCTACCCATGCCGAAATACACTTCACAAGTAGTGTGCCGTTTCCTGAAACCTTTGTCGGTGGCTTACCATGAACTAGCTAACTCCCAACATGCGGCTAACAAACATCGTGAGACCTTCGTCAGAGACAAGAATATGGGACTAGTGAATCAAGTAAGGGACTTTGGAGTATTGTATTTTTTTTATATGGTGCTATAACTTCATCCCCACTTTCAACTGTTAAGAGCTTACTCATGATATTATATCTTCTCACACCAACTGCTTTGCTCATCTGCAATTTATTTCTCTAAGTTGTAACAGAGACTGTACGCGCGCTTTGTTTACGCAACTGCGACCAGACCACTTACTGCAGGGCATGCATCAACATATGCTTCGAGACCGTGAACCGGATCTATTTGGGCAGTTACAAAATGCTATAAGTGCAGTTGAAGCGCTAAAATAGTGGATACATAATAATACAGTAGTGTCTTCTTGACGAATGCAATAGATTTAGGAAATCAATTAATTTTAATCTTATAAGAGTGACATATCCATCCCAATACTTAGTCAATGTAATGGTTTTACCCACATGCCAGTCTTGAAACAGCTAAGTACCTCTTCTTGCAATTTATCTATTTCAGCTGAATCTTAGACAGGAGATGGAAATACTTAGTTTGCATATGATGATATGCAAACGTATTGCTTTAAGATCAAAATTGATTGATTTTGTAATTCTATTCCATTCTTCAAGGAGCCACTACTAACATGCACTTCTCTCTAACTTTCCAATCTTGTGTTGTATTCTTACAGGTTTTAAGTTCTATGTACAAAAAGAACATTCAAAGGCTGACAAAAACTTTCTTAACACTGTCATTAAGTGATGTAGCTGCTCGAGTGCAGCTAGGAGGCCCATCACAAGCTGAAACCTACATACTGAATATGGTAAGTTTTAAACAGTTGTATGTAACATCACCTGTCTGTTACCTTTTCACATGTTAACAGTTGAACAGATTTGGATGAAATTTGGCACAAGGATAGACCATGATCTGGTTAGGATATAGGATATTATCCTGGTAGTACGTTCTCGTGGGTTAATTTCCGACCGCTATGCATGCCAAGCCGCGGGCAAAAGTTAAGAAATATTTTTCTACCTTAATACTAAAGTTAGTAAACAAGCCAAGAAACACTAACTGCAGGCTTAAATCAAGGCGTGTGAATTGAAATCAACCAAAATAACAAAACATTTAAATTTTATTTCAATAGATCGAAGAAGGTGAAATATACGCGATGATAAATCAAAAGGATGGTATGGTGGTGTTCCTGGACAGTCCCGAGAAATACGCGTCTCCTGAAACTTTGTGTGTGCTAGAACAACAAATGGCAGCATGCACAAAACTGCACCAGTACATCCAAGAGATGGATGAACAGATTCAAGTCAACCCTCAGGTGGGTTATTTTCTTGACTTGTTTTGTTTTTTTGCCTAGAATTAACCAGAATAATTTATAATTTCATCAATTCAACAAAAATCCTAATCGCCTGTCGGTACTATACTTTACTTTCGATACATCCCTATTGAAACCTTATGGCGGCTCTGAAGTGCGGTAGCCCGCTTACACATTGTAAAGGGCCTTACTCGCTGCGCAGTACCTCACCCGTCACCCCCGCTGACACGTGAATTTGTTACTTCGCAGCGACTCGCCTCATGTTCCAAGCCGCTTTAAAGTTTGAATCGGGCTGTTCTTGATGATGTTTATTTATTTATATATACTTCATTGTACACCAGAAAATACATAACAAAAGAAAATACGATTAAAAATTATTATTTTAATTAGAGAATGTGATTTCCAAAAATATGTATGTGTCAGTGTTAGTAGTCCGTGTTCACGAAGAAAACTTAATTTCGCTTAGGTATTCATTTAGTTACGTTATTTTATTTCATTTTTAAATATTTCTTAAAATATAAAAATCAAGTATAAAAAACATTTAAAATAAAGTGCCGGGAGCAAGGTACCGGTGGTTAGGGCTCCAGAGACAGGAACCTCCTCACAATGCGAGCCGTATTGAGTACTGCCTTCTGAATCAGGCCCTTGATCCAACCGCCTAACGAGAGCCTCGATAGATGTTGATCGAGGCTTTCGGCCATCAGGCCATTGGCCGATACGACAATCTTCACAATGACAGTAGAGTTCACATTCCACATGGCAAGAACCTCGTGTGCTAAAACTTAATTTTATTGTTACAGTATGTTAAGAAATCTGTAGGAAGCCACGACGAAGATATACCTGCTACCAGTCAGAATTCGAAGACTACTTATTCTATGTAATAATAAATACTCATTTTTATTAAAACACAGTCTTGCAGTTTCACTTTGATATAATATTCCCTATCCCACATCAACAAACAAAATATATTTAAATGTATACACCATAAACATATACAACATATTAACAAATTAGTTACAAGGCTTCATGAACAGCCTCTGTGAAAGCCTTCATACTTTCCAACGGCGTTTGTGGTGTTATTCCATGCCCCAAGTTGGCTATGTATCTCTTTTTGCCAAACTTTTGCACCATCTCTATTGTCATTTTAGTGATTTCCTCCTGAAAGTAAAAAAAAAAAATTGTTCTGTAGTTTTAAAATAAGAGAACATAGTGGTCTAAAGTTCGGCTGACGAGCGCGGGGTTCGGGGTTCGATACCAAGCCAGGCAACTTTTCCATTAGGAATTTCCCAATAGCAGCGCAGTTTGTATTTGTGTCTAGTTTCGGCTTTAGGCTAGCTAATAATATACCTCTGCTTACCTCCCTTAACAGAATACCGGCGTGACGTCTTTAAGGGATTGGAGAAATACTTATAATACTTACTGGCGTCTTATACAAGTCTTGTGGGTCAAGATTCCCCTGTAATGTAATGTCATTGCCCACCACCTTTCTGGCTTCCTCGGGGTCGACAGTCCAGTCTAGTCCAATAGTTTCATACCCTAGTTCAATCTGGACGTCTAGGACTGGTCCACCACCTTTAGCAAATACAGTCTGTAAAAATAAATGAATATTATGTGTACTTCTGGATTTTGTCTTGCAGGTTAAATAATAATAATAACTTAATTTTTGAATAGCATCAGCTGTCTTACAAGGCATACATTTGGGGTGCATTAAAATAACCTCCATGAACAGAGATACATTTTCTGGAGATACCTATAATCAGCCTATTTATTTAAACCTTTTGCATACAAAAAAGGTAAAGGCACTCTACCGGTCAACCAAGGTGGTGATGAGAGTAGATAGCAGGTACTTTGGTTGAGGTAAACAATGGTAAAAAACCACTGTGTTACCACCTTGCTGACTAGCTAACCATATTTAACACGGAATGAGCTATTCTTACAGTTTACAACAAACATCATATAGTTACCGGCACGTAACTTGGCAAGAGAATTTCGTAGTGGGGGAAGTTCGCGCATATAAAAATGTATGAAATTGTGCGTGCGCAAACTTCCCCCACTACAAAAACTCTTGCCAAGTTACGTGCCGGCAATTATACAAGACTAGAAGAAATGTCAAACAACGAATGCCTTTGACGCGAAATTCAAATTTTCTTAGGTTTTTTGCAATTTGCAGGTCAGTGTCAGATTGTATCTTGATGAAAATTTGATTCGCGACAATAACAGGTACTTATTTAGAGAATTATAATCATTAGAATCATTAATATATCTTTCTAAGCTAGATTTCTACCACCAACCACCAATCTCTTATGGAAAAGTGTTAATGGTAGAAATCTAACTTAGAAAGAAAACTATCTTAAGCTAAAAGCTTGTTTTGTAATATTGACAATTGTATGGACATACCATAGGAACTTGTTCCAAATTCTTCTGACTTATCCCCTTTTTAACACCACTTCTAATATCTTTGAGATAAGGGGCAGAGAACTCCGTAAACTGTTCCCTGTTTAAATGATCAGCACTTGACTCAAAAACTTGCAGCAATTGAGCTCCACTCTCCACCTGTGAAAATAGTTAATTGCAATATGAACCTTGATATTTTTTGTAGTGATATACAAAAAGAACAATAAGCTATAAGCCTATAATGCAACTAGATTAAATTTTATATGACCTACTTATCATAAAGGTCAAATTGACAAGAAGTATTGACAATGGCATAATTATTATTGTATAGTACATCTATTTTTAACCAACATGAATAACTAAAACTCAGCTGTAGGTCTCATAGGTTTTGAAAAAACCAGTTAGATTCCAGTGGGCACTTGTATAAACCTACTGATACTCATAAGCTGACCTTCTCTTTTTATTGCCAAATGGGCCTGATCTTGACCTCAATCGGAAGATGATGGGATGAGGTCTATGATGGAACAAGCGTGCCCAGAAGATGCCTGTCTGTCCACTCTTGCTTTAAAGATAGTCGGGTTCTTCTTGATACAAAACGGGATCATACTACTATTACCTACCTAGTTGTTACCAGAATCAGAATAATTTATATAAATTTACCTGCATTACTACATAGTCAATAATGACTCGGGTTAGCAGTGCCAGCAGTTTGTGGACATCTTTAGGATATTTATCTAACCATTCCTTTGTTTTAGACATTGTTTTGCTGCCACCGCCTTCAATCATGTATCCCATTAATGTGAACTGGAATTAAAAATATATGACATGACATGACATTTAAGAGCTGTTCATGCGCGGGCCTGCGGACGGAGAGTAATGGGTAGCTCACCGTCCGATCAGGACCAGGCCCGTGCCGAACGGCGCGTACGTGTTCCACGCGCGCCTCAAAGAGATGTCAGCATGAATTGAGGGGCTCCTTAGGGCCGAAGCCTACCGGGTCAGCGAGATTGTCCGAAAGGGTTACCGCTACCCCGGAACATAAAGGGCTAAGAAAGGAACACGGGTGGGTTTTAGTCAGTAAGAGTCTGACACTCTCTTCCGCTCCACCCGGAGCGGGTTTGATGATTTCCCACCCAAAAAAAAAAAGGCTGTTCATTTATTACATAGTACAATAATTATGACATTTCACGTTGTGACCCCCCCTACAAAATAAGATTTTTGAAAATACGGTTGCCATACCCGGGAGTCGAACTTAAATCCGAATAAATTGCATCCTGGCACCAATCGATAGGGTCAATCATAAGGATCAAATCTCGGCACAATCAGATGACCTGCGAGATCTCCACATCTCACCCCTTTAGATTTTATAATGGAGTCATGTAAAAAATCAAATTTACCAAAAATCCTATACAACTAAACTAAACAAGCCAAAAACTAAGGTTCACAATACAATTTTCAATATTCAGTCTCTTACCAATAATGTCTAAGCTTTACGAAAAGTCCCTACTACATAGAATGTTACATGTCCTCAAAGAAAAGTCCATTGTCCCAGATCACCAATTGTGTGCGTTACCCAGGCCAGATGTTGTCGAAATTGGTCATTTGAATCTTATAGATAATTAGTTTTGCGGCTTCTGTAATTGTTGCGCACATTTTTAAATTTCTTGCGCTTATAGTTTTTTAATTATTTCACAAAAACATTTCCTGCTGGGGTAACGTTACCCCAGCCAGACCCTTTTCTTTCTAATGGGAATATTTAAATAATTACTAGCTATAAAATTAGTTGTCTAGATGAAGTAAATGTTGTGCCTTATTTTGTATTTGTTCTTTCATCGGTTGCGAAGTTATTCGAGATTTTGCTGGGGTAACGTTTTTGGTTTTGCTAGATCTTTGAAATGGTTAAGCGGATTCTTATCATATTTTGTACATGACTTCTTAGGAATTAGTTTAAATTTGTTCTGCAATAAAAAAACCAAAATAATACATAGCTTAAAGGTTATTTCAGTAAATAGAAAAACACTTCAATTGGTCCCAGCACTCTCAATAAGAGGTCTATATACTTACTTTAAACGTTATTTTAAAGCTTGTAACTGCCTTCAAATGTATGTGAAGTTTCATTAGTATCCTGTAAGTATTTAACAAGTTATGATGATATTGAGTTCGTCACGAGCACGGTCTTGATGCGCGCGGTGTTATTTGGCCACTGGATTGGATATATGAACTGAATGTTATGTCAATTATTAGTTTTTTAGTTCAGTTGTATATCAGTAAAATTTCAGCTCAGTACATTGGATAATTAATGAGATAATACGATTAAAGTCATCAGGAAGTGAATGACCGTGGTAACCCGACCAAGTTTAGGTGGTTACGAAAAAGCGAAAACGCAGAACATTATACTATCTTTTGAAATGTTTAGTATAATACACCTTACAATTTCGGTACAGACGCGTACACTGTTAAATACATTAATAATATAATAATATCTGTACTATGAAAACATTATTATTATCTTCCAGTTGTACAAACTTATCAAAAATCACTGATATAACATGTCGTTCGGTGGGGCGCGGAAGGGGAAGGGGCGCATTGTTTGCATATCGCACTAAACATGCTCCGTAATCACCAGGGGGAGTTAGCTTTCATAGCTGCCAATGCCAACAGTGGCAAATTTTGCAAAAACGAGATAGCGCTCTACAAAAGAAAGTGACAGCAAGATCAGTGATGTCACATGCCCGATTAAATAGATACCCATCTTTTCAGTAGCTGCGATGATTTTAATGTTCATTAAAATATTTTATAATAACGATTGAAACTAGTTAAAACGGTCAGTGGGTTGTCTTAGAACCCTTATTTTGTGTTTCAGTTGTCTTAAAATGCTGTCTAGAAGAAAAAACTTTACAAACCAAATAATGATGTATGGTGGTTTTATTTATGAAATGGCCACACTGATTTCTGTCATGGCGGATTTGTTTTGTTTGTTGTGTAGTCTGTGCTAACTTGCTTGTTTTGTTGTGATTGTTTCAAAATCGTATTTTCTGCCGGTCTACTTTATTTGTGAATAATAATTCTTGGATTAATCACTACGAGAATAGACTAGAAAAAAACCATTGTATATTATTTATTGTCTGTGATCGTTACACAGTCCAATATGTGTATATTTAAATAAAAACTGTAACTGTGTACTGTGTATACTGAAATCTATAATTTAATTAAAAAATAATAGAAAATTTCAAAAAAGCAAAATTACTATCTGTAATTTTAATCTGTGATTGTTTTTAAGTATAAGTTTAATAATACTTTAAAAGTTCAATTGAAATGATTATATTACCTGTCAATAAAAATTATTTAATAATCACGTAGTTTTTTTTAAAACTTGTGTACATGTCTGTACTAAATTTGTAACACTATCCTACATATTTTAGAAGGTACCATAATGTTTTGCGTTTTCGCTTTTTCGTAACCACCTAAACTTGGTCGGGTTACCACGGTCATTCACTTCCTGATGACTTTAATCGTATTATCTCATTAATTATCCAATGTGCTGAGCTGAAATTTTACTGATATACAACTGAACTAAAAAACTAATAATTGACATAACATTCAGTTCATATATCCAATCCAGTGGCCAAATAACACCGCGCGCATCAAGACCGTGCTCGTGAAGAACTCAATATCATCATAACTTGTTAAATACTTACAGGATACTAATGAAACTTCACATACATTTGAAGGCAGTTACAAGCTTTAAAATAACGTTTAAAGTAAGTCTTTAGAGCTCTTATTGAGAGTGCTGGGACCAATTGAAGTGTTTTTCTATTTAATGAAATAACCTTTAAGCTATGTATTATTTTGTTTTTTTTATTGCAGAACAAATTTAAACTAATTCCTAAGAAGTCATGTACAAAATATGATAAGAATCCGCTTAACCATTTCAAAGATCTAGCAAAACCAAAAACGTTACCCCAGCAAAATCTCGAATAACTTCGCAACCGATGAAAGAACAAATACAAAATAAGGCACAACATTTACTTCATCTAGACAACTAATTTTATAGCTAGTAATTATTTAAATATTCCCATTAGAAAGAAAAAGGTCTGGCTGGGGTAACGTTACCCCAGCAGGAAATGTTTTTGTGAAATAATTAAAAAACTATAAGCGCAAGAAATTTAAAAATGTGCGCAACAATTACAGAAGCCGCAAAACTAATTATCTATAAGATTCAAATGACCATTTTCGACAACATCTGGCCTGGGTAACGCACACCACCAATTCGGATTTCGGAAAGAACATGCTACCATAGAGCAAGTCCATAGAGCGTGCAGGACGATCAGGAAATCCTTTGAGAAAAAAGAGTACTGATCGGCTGCTTTTCTCGACATACAACAGGCCTTCGACAGAGTCTGGCACAAGGGATTGTTATTCAAAATAAAAACCTTACTACCACATACATTCTATGGTGTATTAAAATCCTACATTACCAACAGAATATTTCAAGTGAGAGAAAATCAATCCACCTCAAGATTCCACGAAATTTCCGCAGGAGTTCCACAGGGCTCGGTTATTGGACCCGTATTGTATACCCTGTTTACTTCCGACTTGTCACAAGTTCCTGATACCACAATTGCCACCTTCGCGGATGACACTGCCCTACTTGCCTCGCACAAATGTCCAACACAAGCATCTCGCAAATTGCAAACCAGTTTAAATGAAACTGAAGAATGGCTCGCCAAATGGAGAATTGCCGCCAGCGTATCCAAATCCGTGCATATCACATTTACACTCCGTAAAAAGGATTGTGACCCGGTCACCCTAAACGGTAGTCAACTCCCACACCACAAGTCAGTGAAATATCTGGGCATGCACCTTGACCGAAGGCTCACATGGAGGAAACATGTCGAAACAAAAAGAGAAGAAATTAATCTGAAATACAGAGGTCTATTCTGGCTACTGGGAAGAAACTCAAAACTGACTACAGACAACAAACTCCTCATATACAAAACCATACTAAAGCCAATCTGGCCCTATGGCATCCAACTTTGGGGATCAGCCAGTGCCTCCAACAGAATGAAAGTGCAAAGGGTAGAAAATTTCATCCTTAAACAAATATCCAACGCACCATGGTTTCTCAAGATAACAGAGATCCATGGTCAACGAGGAGATAAATACGCATGGAGACAACTACAAATGCCGACTGCTTAAACACCCGAATAAGCTTGCGGGGCAGCTTACTATTCCAGAAAGCATCCGCCGATTAAAAAAGCGGAGGGACATTTTCGACCAGAACAGTCAGTCTGAAGAGGGACTTGAAAAGATAGGGCAAACTCCAATTTATGGGAGTGGTGCCCCACACGCCGACGGAGACATCTCATCTGCTTATAGTCTGGAAGACTGATGATGATTGAAAAAAATTCACCACAACATGCAATTCACCAAAAAATAAATTTGTGCATTCAAGAAAATGGAGCTCTTTTCGAGCAATTATTTAGTTACTCGTTTTTTCCGTTCAAATAAAATAAGTTAAGATTTCATGGTTTTTGTTGTTATTAATTTACCATGTTTGCTAGAGAGATTTGATTCTTATGATTGACCGTATCAATTGGTGCCATAAAAGGACAAATGCAGTTTTGTTTCTTTTTAAAAATAAAGGAATGTTTCCTTTGAGTAAAATTTTCAGTCTTCAGTATTTAGAGTACTTTCCCTCCAGTTATGCTTCGAACAATTCCACACTGTATATTGACGATTGAAAGGCAAAAGTGAAAATTCAACATAGGGCTGGCCCAACTTTACAGGAGAATAGTTTTAAAGTTTGACCTTAAAGAAAAAAAATAATATAAATTCTTGTAATCATCCTACAGGCACAATTTTTCTTTTGTTTTGGAAATCCTATTTTATCATCTGAATCAGAATTTATATGATTTTTTTAATAAAAGTTGATCTTTTCTTCTGTAAAGTTTACTAACTTGAATAAATGAAAAAAATTTTATTATGCAACATACTTGTTGCATAATAAATTTTGCCTTTCAGGCGAAATATTAAGAATTTAATTTAATGTGTATGGTTTTGTTTGAAGATTAGTTTAAACCTTCCATTTTATAACAATAACAACAGATAATGTTTTGGATATAATGATGACATCATTTATTCAGAACAGATGATTTTTTACTCACCGGTGCTCCAGTAAAACCAATCAAAGGCACCTTCCCTTCAATTCTATGCCTAGTTAATGTAATGGCTTTGCCAACATATGCCAGTCTTGAAACAGCTCCCTCTTCTTGCAGTTTATCTATTTCAGCTGGATCTTGGAGAGGAGTTGGAAATACAGGGCCCTGAAAATTTAGTTTGTTTATGAAACAAATACATTGCTGATTTTCTTTTTTTATATATTTATGTAAGTATACTTACCACGCCTGGGTGCATTTCTACAGTCATACCAAGCGCTTGTGGTATAACAAGAATGTCACTAAATATAATTGACGCATCCAAGTGTGGGTATCTTCTCAGGGGCTGCAGGGTTACTTCGCACGCCAACTCGGGCGTCCTGCAAACTGTGAAAAAGTCGTGCTTTGCTCTTACTGCTTGAAATTCTGGAAGATATCTGCCGGCTTGCCGCATCACCCATACCGGCACTTTGTCTACCTCTTTCCCAAGCGCAGCGCGAAGCAGTCTATCATTTTTCAGTTCTGGGAAATTCTGTTCAAATTTTTGTAGTCAGTATGGTATTTTCAATAAAAAAAAACTTTCATGTAAAATAAATTATTGTTACAAAATATACCTTTGGAATGTATTCAGGGTTTTGATCCTCCATTTTATAAAAAACTTCAAAGCGGTTCACAAAGAATTTCTTCGGTAAGCAACAGTATTTTATTGAAGTAAAATATCTTTACTTTGAGCTATTGTATTTTAATTATTAGCTATTTCGTATCGCGCACTAACAGCCGCAGTGGTTTATGGAATGGATATTTATTTGGTTATTGGTTAGAGGATAGTGATTTGACAGAAATGACAGGTAACTTCTCTTCTTAGTCTGTGGATTTGAAGAATACATTGACATTTGACACTGACAGATTCTGCATCAGTAGTTTATTCTCCGAATTTTATCAAAATATTGTCAATATTTAATTATTTTAAAAATTATAAAATGTAGCATGTAATTAGGTGCTACAATGAAAAATATACTTTATTATCGCTATCGCACATTTTTTGCAGAATATAAACAGTTAAGTTTCGACCTGTAAATTCAATGGTTAAAATCCAGTGTAAATATTGTAAATAAAGTTAATGATGGATGACAGTTTAAAAGTTACAGAAAGAGACTTATTCACACAACTTACCCAGTTCATAACGGAGTACGACAACCATGAAAATCTATACCGTGGCGTGGTTCTCGACACAGAGGATAGCCTCTATGTTCATTTCACGCCTCACAGATGGCGCTTTAATTCAAGTTTGCACTCCTTTCGCACATCCGTTCATTCGGTTCACGAAAACAGACTGATGTTGATTACAAACAATGGCTAATGTAGAAGCGGTAATTGAGTACTGAATTTATTTGCAAAGCAGGCGGCGCGGCGGCGGTACTTTTACATAGAAGCTGCTTCCCTGCGTCCACATCGCATTCCAGTTGGAAAATACCTACTTTTATTTTGCGTAAATTATTTATCTGTGGTAGTTACCGTATAGGAACATCTCGTACTTAGCTTATGAAAGTGATGAGTTTCCTACGAAAACTGCATGGTTTTAGTGCCTTTGAGTGCCCAAGTAGTTTTTTCTATAAGTTAATCCACTATTTATAGTGCTATTACGCCACAGATAACTATTTACTAGTCGGAGATGCGCGCTTTTTTAATTTCATCAAAGAGACTTCATGCCAAAAGAAATCCGCGGGCCATATTTCACTTTAAAAAAAAATTGTCTGTATTGTCCTTGGTCCCAAAATGAACTGATATTTAGGTAGCCCGCGAAATTCAACGTTTTTTGCAATTTGCTGGTCAGTATTTAAGTTGTGCGTTGATTAAAATATGATTCGCGGCCGTAACAAATATGCATTTACAGAATTATTAGGTCTTTACAATTACCGGCACGTAACTAGGCAAGAGATTTTCGTAGTGGGGGAAGTTCGCGCATATAAAAATGTATGAAATTGTGCGTGCGCAAACTTCCCCCACTACAAAAACTCTTGCCAAGTTACGTGCCGGCAACTATACCTATGAAATTGCCGTTTTGTATGAAAAAATTTAAACGAATTTTATTCATGTATTTTTATTTGTATTAATAGAAGTAATCACCCATGCAATCAATGCATCTTTGCCAACGCAGTGGCAGTTTATTGAAGCCCTTCTTAAAGTGAAAGCGCCAGGGTAGCCCGCGAAATTCAATGTTTTTTTACATTTTTTGTAATTTGCTGGTCAGTATTAAGTTGTAGATAGATTAAAATATGATTCGCGGCCGTAACAAATACGTATTTACAGAACTATAATCATTAAAGTCATCAACAGAACTCTCTAAGACCAAGTAATCCCCAAGAATGACTATTTTATGAAATCTTAACATTTGGGGATTATACTAACTTAACAAGTTGTATTACTGATTGTAATGCTTATAATTCTGTAAATACATATTTGTTACGACCGCGAACCATATTTTAATCAACGTACAACTTAATACTGACCAGCAAATTGCAAAAAACGTAAGAAAATTTGAATTTCGCGGGCTACCTTATCGCTTCCCCCTTAAAGAAATTAGCTGGACGGGAGGCAACAAATTCTTCAAAGGCATTTTGTACTGCCTCTCGGGTATTGAATTTTTTTCCCGCCAAGAAGTTATCCAAATTCTGGAAAAAGTAGTAGTCTGTAGGCGCAAGGTCTGGTGAGTAGGGCGGATGACGGAGAGCTTCCAACCCCAGTTCTTGCAACTTGGAGACCGTCTGCTGTGCAGTATGAGGTCACGCGTTGTCGTGCAGGAGCAGCGGAGACGAGCGATTGACCAATGCTGGTTGGAGATGTGCCAGCTTCTCCATCATTGTGTTCAGATCTTCACAGTACACATCTGCAGTAATGCTCACCCCGTTTGGTAAGAAGCTGTGATGAATCACACCGGCGCGGCGCTAGACCACCAAACAGTGACCATCACTTTTCTAGGGGTAAGTTTTCGTTTAGGGCATTGTTTAGGTGCTGAACCAGGATCCAACCAACTTGCTGAGCGTTTGCGGTTATCAAACAGAATCCATTTTTCATCGCAGGTAACAATGCGGTTCAAAATTCCTTCATTTGTGCGTCTGTTGAGCAGTGCAAGGCACGTCTCGACGCGTACTTCGCGCTGGCGGTCATTGAGTTTGTGGGGCACCCATTTGTCAAGCTTTTTTACCTTGCCAATTTGGCGCAAATGGACCAATATTCTTTTGACGCTAACGTCGAAAGCTGCTGCTAATTCAGCCGTAGATTGTGTATCATCAGCAGCTTCCACAATCGCCTTTACCCAATGTCACGTTAAACAATTATTTTGTGTTTATTATATTTTTTCAATTTTTTTTGTTTTTTTGTTTAGTTTAACGGTCTGTCTGTTGTCAGTCAGTGCTTTTATTTACACTTGCGCACGCATCGCTAGTGCCGGCTAGCGCGGCGCGCGGAAAAACCAAACCAGCGCGCCATTTTCCATACAAGTTAATATTTAACAATACAAGTCTGTTTTTTTCCTCGCAAGTGTAGGTATTGATAACGCATGTGCATTGATCATTATACACTCGGCTTCCTTATCGCATCGAATGATACCGCCTCGAGTAAGTATAATGATCAACATAGCCCACATTGTATCATACATAATGTAAGTACTATTTTCTATATACACAAATTACGAGATAGATGGTAGAACCTAAAGGAATATATAGCCTCATATAGCTAGGTATTAAAGTCTAAAAAATATACAATGTTTGCGAGTCTACTCATCTACCTACCTGCCCTCACACTTCTATCAAAACCTAAAAAAACACAAATGAGCGGAGGCCTACGATAACGCAATGGTTTTTGTGAAGCGACAGGGCGACCTTTTACAATATAGATTTTTTGTATCAAACCTTTATCCTACTTTCATAATAAACTTTATTCGCTTAACATAAAAGAGACTCGTCCCGAATTTAAAAAGACGTGCGTTTAAATTCGTGTTTCTGGCGAGATATTTATCAAACCAATGTTTTTTAGGTAGGTAGTGTAGCGAAAATAGACGGAAAGAAACACTTTTCGCTAACTAATACGTATAATTTGTTTTTTTTTAATCCAAACATTGATTATATAAAAAAAGATAAAAAATATAGGTACAGGTAAAAATGATGACAAAATATTTTGAGACTCCGTGACGTGAAAATTGGTTATATAAAAAAGGAATACCTAGGGATTGTACCAAAAAAAAAAAAAAATTGAAAACGCGACGAATTTAGAACGTGATTGCAATCAATTTTAATCCGTACGCGTGCTTAAAAAGGTCCGCAAAAATAGGTAAGATATCACACCCGACGTATTTCAGTTAAAATAAAAAAAATCAAACTACCTACAACATATTAGGTAACAAAAGAATAGGGGAGAAATAAAAATATCTGTTTAACACAGGCTCCTGTCCGTTGGCGAAAACGACTGGCGAATCCGGCTCAGCACGGCTCTGCTAGTCCGCGTCGGTACCTACGAATCGGCTGTTGCACCGGGGAATATCAGGATAACTTATTGGCAAGCGACTGGATACCGGGGAGGAGCCGAGTGTATCGGCTTGCTGTGAGTTCGGGCCTTAACCTGGAGTAAAATTTATCCATAAGAACCCGTGAAGCAAGCAGAATCTCATATACCCGAAAGAAAGAGCATAGAACCATAATTATTACGTACCAATGAAGGAGAAAAAGAACTTTTAATTTTTCATCAGCAGTGGAGACTCTTTCAAAAACGTCTTCTAGCGAGGAACCTTTAGTAAAGAACGAAAGCGATTAATAATATTGCGACATGAAAAAAATAAAACAATGAATAACCCAAAAAATAGTAAATACGCTTCATGATTTCAATACAAAAACACTTTCAGATTAATAAAAAAACTTTTTTACAAAAAAAAAAAACAACCGACTTCCGAAAAACACTATAAAGTGAAAAATAACTTTAATTTCGGAAGTCGGTGTCTTTGGATTTGTATTTTAGTTTTTTGCCACCGACTTCCGAAATTAAAGTTATTTTTCACTTTATAGTGTTTTTCGGAAGTCGGTTGTTTTTTTTTTTTTGTAAAAAAGTTTTTATTTTTCACTTTTTAGTGGGTCAGTTTGTAATTTATCTAAGTTACAATAGCCTAATGTCAACTGCTCATCACCTTTTACAAAATATTGCTTTACCCGATGCAGCGACGTTAATTGTTGAGGAGTTCCCCTAATAAGAGCCAGGAGAACTGGAGCTGTTTGAGAAGTCACCATTAGCTCCATTTCACCATAATTATGCATTGTAACGAGCATAAATTGCTTAGCAACCATATTAAAGCAATCGAATCGCATCCCTTGAAATATTTGTCATTGAGTAGTTCCGATAGCCATCTGTGGTCTTTATCATCAGCTCCACTTTACCAAATGATGATTTTCGAGAGCAAATGCTCAAAAAAGTATTTTCCGTATCGGTTCGTAAATGACGGAGTTATGAAATATGAAAAGATCGTTAATGTAGATAAATTTTTAGGTTTTTGATGATTTTTCAAAAACCGCTTGTCCGATTTTGATAAAATTTTCATGGGACCATTTGGGAAGCATACCCTTTCCAACGAAAAAAGAATTTTTCAAATCGGTTGGCAACCGACGGAGTTATGCGCGAACAAACATTAAAAAAAAAAAAAATACAAACATCCGAATTGAGAACCTCCTCCTTTTTTAGAAGTCGGTTAAAAATCAGAGATTTAGGCGTTTAGATCGAGAAGAAAAAAAATATAATTTTTCACGTCAACAGATTTCTTTCAAGTGAAGCTTAGCACCATAAAAAATGCCATCTGACGTATCAACGATTCGTAATATGAAAAAAACTAAGTAATACATGGCCTGTATTAAAAACGAGGTTGAATATCAACTCCAAGAAGGCTTGATGACGAAAAAAAAAATAATGCAGGATTTGTTAATGCTGCAGTAGGTACCTAAGTAAGTAGGTACTTATAATATTTTGTGAAACCACAAATTAATGCACAATCAGATACAAGATTTGGTCCAGGTTCAGTATTTTCTGTTCAGTCACTGCTGCTAGTTAACTCTTTCGTTACCTACCTAAGTATAGTTGCCGGCACGTAACTTGACAAGAGTTTTTGTAGTGGGGGAAGTTTGCGCACGCACAATTTCATACATTTTTATATGCGCGAACTTCCCCCACTACGAAAATCTCTTGCCAAGTTACGTGCCGGTAACCTAATGAAATGTGCAAGGATTTTTGTCTATAGGTTATATAGGTAGTCTTTGATATTTACCTATTGATTTCATAGGTATGTATGTCTTGCCTTCTCCCTATAAACAGTGAATGAATACTGAATATAAAATTGGTTTACCAGCTTTGCATGATATTTCTTACCCTTCATACTATTACAGCGTAGGTAATAGCTCTATCAAATTTTATTTCGTTCGAATTTATACAAGTTTGACTTTTGACTATTTTTTATTCGAATGGCACTTGTTATCTTATAAATTTTTGTGTGTCCTTTTGATCAGCAGGGACACAGGTGCTGTGACTTGTGCATTCTTTGTGCAACGCCGTGGGATCGCGGGATTCTATTCATAATATTTATTTTAATTTGCGTAAGTATAACTATCTACAGGTATCAAAAATGATTTTGCTTTTGATATGAAAGGCTAATCCAAATGCATAGGTACCTATGCATGGTTTGGCTTTTGACTGCTACCGCTTTGGAGAAACCGGCACTGCTTTTAAAAAGACTATGGTCTTATTACAAAACAAGGTTTTTCTCAAGTTTTCTTCTAAATTATCCAGTTAGTTTTGAAATAAGAACCTAGTAACCGAATTACAGTTCTCTGACAGCTTAGTCGGATTCTAAGTGGTCAGTTTTGTATTAAAACTTTACGGAAGTCTGAAGTTCGAAATGCAAAAACTGACTCGAAGGTTTAGTCGCGAGATTATCTTTTGTAATAGGTAAGACTTTATAGGTGTATCAAGTCTCATATCGAGGATCACGATCTTGCTACATAAGTCAGATTTTTGTTCACGGTTTTCTCAATTAAACATACTTAATTAATTACCTATCTTCATTGGTGTTTTTAGAAAAGTTTTTCTACTCGGGCTTTCTCCCGGTGATTTTTTTTTGCCCTGAGACGCTGATGGAAAAGGAGGTTCAAATCCCTTGTTAGGCTACTACCTAACAAGAGGGATTTGAACCTCCGTAAAACGTAGGTACCTACTAAAAGTAGAGATTTTGCTGTCGTTATAACATCATTAGGTCGGTACCTTACCTACCTACTATCAACTTTGTCAACATGTACCTACTTCACCACCTGGTGGCCAGGTTTAGGTAGCACAAAGATAATAAGTACATAATTAGGCACAGCAAAAACGATTTCAGAGTCAAATCATAAAATAGTGTGGGAACCAGTTTTTTTTAAAAGTCCAAAGTAAAAAACAAAGGCAGAAGATTATACGCAATAATTTAGCCGGTCCCGTTATATGTGAAATGTTTTTTATTATCTAAAAAAGTTAATGGCCAGTGTATCTGCGATTTCTTTTCGATGAAATTCCTTTTTTTGCAGCGACCTATCACTTTGTCTAAGTTCATTGGGCCCAGTGGGGGCTTTAGAAAAGATTGGAAACGTTATAATAAACAATGACTTCGACATTTTGTAGGGTCAAACCGAACCTCGATGCAGATTTTTTTGGAACCCTTGAATAATGCCCATAGCTGTCCTACCTAACTTTTCAATGTTTAATATTAACAAAGCCTAACTTATTGACGCATTGGAATTTGCGTTAGTGTCCAACTAGCACCCTAAAGTGTCCAACTAGCACCCTAAAGTGTCCATCTAGCACCCTTAAGTGTTCAACTAGCACCCTAATTGCGTAACACACGATCAATCTCAATCTGAATCATTTTGAAGGATATTGCTAATCCATTGTTTCATAATTATTCGTAAAATGTGTCTGCTCAACAACGTAAACAACGCAATGAATGTTGACTGTCAAAATGAAACCCATTACTACTGACAGTGTTTTACGCAATTACCTCGCAGTCCAAGACTTTAGGCAGGAGAACCAAGGTAACCGACATAGCCCGAAGAATTGCCAAACTTAAGTGGCAGTGGGCAGGGCACATTGCTCGCAGAACAGATGGCCGATGGGGCCGAAAGGTTCTGGCGACCGCGTACCGGAAGACGTAGCGTTGGAAGGCCTCCCACAAGGTGGACCGACGACCTTGTGAAGGTCGCAGGAACCCGTTGGATGTGGGAAGCACAGGACCGGTTGAAGTGGAGGTGCTTGGGGGAGGCCTATGTCCAGCAGTGGACGTCTTTCGGCTGGAATGATGATGATGATGATGAAGACTTTAAAGATGATACCTACCCAGTTAATGAACGTCTTGAAAATGTCGTCAAACCCAAAAATGCAGATAAAACGAATAGCGAATTGATTTAGTTCGTGAGATAGAGTAGTGTGCACCTTTAGTACTACGGGTCTTTGAGTGTACCTAGACGTAGTTCTTATCTACAAACAGCACGCTAATATACACAATATTGTTATATTACTGTTTTTATAATTAATGCCAATCTCTTGCATCTGCTTAGTTAATTAATACGGTGTGCATTATAAAAGTACAGCTATTTTGTATAATGCAGCGGTTTTTTGTTTCAGCAAGTTTAAAACTTTAAACAGAATATTATGTAAGATGATGATCTATGGATTATGGACTACGCACTGTAATACAAGGCATGTCACATGTGACAATCATTCGTAGATAAGTAGGTACCTATAGATAGTTATAGTGCAGTCGATGTCTCTAGAAGTTTATAATGACATAATCTTGTCTCTTTAAAGCGGGCGTTTTCTCCAGAAATATAAATACGAAATATACTTGACAATAATGACAGCTCCGTAATAAATGATGACGTGTTCCAGTTTTATTCGGCCATAAGTTGTAGTGACGTTTACATGGCGACCGGCGACTGGCGAGGAAGGTGCATTCAGCGTCGGCGGTGGCAATAGCGAACAATTGCCACTAATGCAGGCTCAATTTATTTACGAGTCAGTCGCTAGGGGCATGGGAACATAGACGATGGTCTGCGATGGAGTAGACGGGTATTTTTTATTTTGCTGGAATACGTTTCGGCTGAAGGTTTCTAAAGGAAAATTTTCTTTTTTTAATCATAATACCTTTAAATACAAGATCTACTTTTCTATAATCTATTTATCTGACTCCCAGGTCTGATTAATTACTGCACTTTCTCTTAGGTACCTACTTTCCTACTTCTGTCTGCTCTGCGAAACCAATGTCTAGCTTATCTGAAATTAACAGCTAGATCATAAATCAATAACGTGTAGGTAGGTAGGTACCTAATACCTAATATGTATAGGATCCATTAACATTATAACCCAAATGGCCCTGTCTAAGTCGTTTCGCCTTTATCAACAGAATCGCCGATACTTGCATTGTTTGTAGCGACCTAAGGTAGTTAAATAGCCCTACCATTTGTAATTGTAATAGTAATTGCATATTTATAAAAGCAGCACACAGCGCATAATGTTCGATCAATGGCAATGATAGATCAACGCCCTCAAACGTTCGCTATAAACGCGGAAGACTATTCAGTCTACTCCAAGGTTTTCCTTGTGTGTGCACAGGAGGAGGACATTGACTCAAGCAGTGTAAACAGTTCCTTATCTCGAGCTTCGCTGCAACGAAGCGGGCGTCACTCGCAGCTTTTATCTAAAACAAAATTGTACTTAGTAGATAGACCATAGTATGATATTAGGTAAAGTGCGATGTATTTACAATGGAAACGAGGTGATTTCTTGACCTATCGTTGGAAAAACTATGAAAGTTTCCTATGTACTCGTGTTGTGTGTAAAACATTTGAGTAAATTAACTCCAATGTTGCCATTCAACATGCAGGAAGTGATAAATATGCATAAAAAATAAAAGAGTCAAATAATAATGAGCAAGCGCAGGGTCTTGAAACTGCTGCTCAAGGAAGTGATACCTCATGATTACGTTTTCTGGTTAGATTCTAATTCGCTTCCATTTGAATTCACCGAAAACGGTTGTAACAAAGTTCGTTAATTCTTCGCCTTGCCAACGTATATTTGATACGGAAGTATGGTTTTGGACGGCGATTATGATCTTAAGCAAGGCGGGTGTACACTAGATGCGAGCGCGGTTGATAGTAGTAATTTAGAAAGCAGTTTTTTGCCGCTACGGGCAGCTGCCCACCAATCAAAATGTGCATTGTGCAGTGAGGGTTGCTGCTTAATTGCCGACTCATGACTATCCTATGTTTTGATAAAAGAACTCGCCTTTGACCATTCTCTTTTAAGGTCGGCTGGTGGGCAGCTCGATTCATGGATTTTGTTGATTGATTGAGTGATTTTTTAAGTGCGGACCTATCGATGAGTAATCATGTTGACCAAGTGTAAGTTGTCACTAGATTTTATGGGTCAGGTCATGTAAGTGTACCTATTTATCAGTCGAAATTACTAATACCCTTTTAATCAAAGCTAATAGGTACCTATACACCTAGCTAATAGGTACCTACCTATACACCTAGTATAGGTATGTACTTAGGGCATACTAAAAGTTTCTGGATTCTGATAAATAACACAAAATTTATGACTTACGATACATTTATTATTTTTCAAAGTATATTCCCTCGCAATTACCTAATGCATTTTTGCATTCGCTGAAACCACTATACAAAGCAGTTGGATCAGTCTTCCTTATGGACCTCTTCAATGGCTTCATGGAATGCATGCACCGCCGATTCAGGGCTCGTAAAACGTGTGCCTCTAAGTTTGTCTTTAATTTTTGGAAACAAAAACAAATCGCAGGGTGCGAGGTCCGCACTGTAAGGCGGATGCGTTATCAGTTCCACATTTGAAGCCTTCAAATAGGCTTCTGATACCTTAGCGGAATGTGAGGATGCGTTAGCGTGGTGAAGGAGGACATTGCTTTGAGGACGCTTTTCGCGAACTTTTCATTAAGACTCTGGGCAAGCAATTTAAGTGTTGGCGTACCAATCTACAGTCACTGTCCTTTGATCTTCAAGCGATAGTGTAGGTTATTGTCCTGATTTTCCGAAAAAAGAAGCAACCATTTTTTTAAAAATTTCAATGCAGTACACCAAGGTTTCGTCACCTGTCACGATATTATAGACAACCAATGACTGTCCTCCGTTAAACTTTTGGGCACCACTGGACACGCAATCGTTTCTGGTCCTCCGTAAGTCATGCGGTATCTATCGAGTGCAAAGCTTCCGAACCTTCAGATGCACATGTAAAATGTTTTGCACTTCGTCGTGTTTCTATCGGTTTTGCACTTGGCTCATTCCAATGCCTAACAAAGCATGAATTTGCTGGCAAGTAATTTTTTTGTCAGTTTCAATAAGTTGTCGTACGGTGTCCATTTCTGTAACCGCAGTCGCCGGCCGACCTTCACATACCTCATCATGGAGATGATCACGTACACTTCTAAATTCTCCAAACCACGAATACACAGAGCTGCGACATACTGCTTCATCACCAAATGCCAACTGATGTCTCTGGCAACTCTCTTGTTGACTTAAGCTACAACGAAAATAATAAAATACTTATCATTGAACGAAAATGTTCCCGAGTTAAATAAAATTAATTTTGATAGCCACACACAATTTTCGAAAGGACGTCACAAAGTAATAACTTTAATTTCGGAAGTCCTATTTTAGTTTTTGCCACCGACTTCCGAAATTAAAGTTATTTTTCACTTTGTAGTGTTTTTTTTGGAAGTCGGTTTTTTTTTGTTAAAAAGTTTTTATTTCTTGCGTTTAGTGGGTCTGTTTATAATGTATTTAAGTTACAATAGCCTAGTGTCAACTTGCCCATCGCCTTTTAGAAAATATTGCTTTTCCCGATGCAGGGACGTTAATTTTTGAGGAGTTCTCCTAGTATTCCACCATCAGCTCTATTCCACCATTCGCATTGTGAGGAGCATAAATTGCCTAGCAACCATATTAAAGTAATCGAATCGCAACCCGTGAAACACTTATTATTGAAGTTCCAGTGGCCATTTGTGGTCTTCTTCATCAGTTCCACTTCACCAAATGGTGGTTTCCGAAAGCAAATGCACGAGTTACTATAAAAAATACCCAAATCGCTATAGGTGTGCCTATAACATTTGAGGAGTTCCCTCAATTGCTCATAGATCCCATCATCAGAACTGGATTTTGATAAAAATGGGACCGATCTGAAAGTTTTCCACATCGGTTTATAAATGACGGCGTACTGAGGTAACCAAAATAAAAAAAAGTAGAACCGAATTGAGAACCTCCTCTTTTTTTTAAAGTCGGTTAAAAAACAAATGACAGTCTCGCAAATTAAAAAGTAACATGTTCCCAAAGAGTTCCATTTTCGAATTCCATAATTGTTTTTGCATTCTTTTATCGTAAGTGGCACAGATCCAGAAGCTATACCTACCCCACTTATTATTTACCTATAGATAAACTAGATTTGCATAAATCGATAATTTTAATAAATATGCCAATAATAATTATGTATTCCTAGGTATTGGATATCAGTATCATCCGATGAGTATACAACCCGCATTGAAATCTGTTTGTTTATATTTTAGGCACACCGTATGTTCAAGGAGTGCATGGGGAGAAGTGAATGCCAAATGCACGTGCACGATATTAGAATCGGAACTATTCAATAGCTTTGGTACTCGATTACGCATTCAAAGCAATGTAATGTATAGCTCTAGGTTTAGCCTCGCTCTAAGCTAAGATAAACAGACGTCTACGAGGCTACGAGACTCCGAGCCTACGTAGGCTCGTAGTTGCCCTAGCGTAGCGTTTGTGTTTCTGTCTAGATTTTTTTATTCAAAAAGTTTGTTACTGGCTGATAAATATTTCCCACCACATTTTGCTAATCAACGCAAGATAATTCTCCTCCCCCAAATTCATATACCTAAACTCTAGGAATACCTAAGGTGAAAGTAGCACATACACCTATAATCTCCAATATAAGATGCATACGGCTTGCGTTTTATAATGGAGGGCGGCACCGGGCTCGTCTCCGCGGCCGCTTCGCTTCGCGTAGGTGGTTGCCGGCCGCGCGGTTGTTTTATGCCTTTTTTGCCGCTCGCCCGCGAGCCGCGAGCCAGCTACCCTTCCTTCCCTCACTATGTAAGTCGATCGTCTTTTTTACTTGAACCATGCAAGTTGCAGGTAAATAGGGACCCACGTTTTCTTATTTCTTTCGCCGCGGATGAATTTTTATATTGTCCACGCCTATCAGGCCTTCATTAAAGGATTGAGTGTAATTTTATGCTGAAATTGGAACCTTGTGAGATTTTTCAATCAAGTTTATAGCGTTTTATTGGTGAGGATCTTGGAAGCTCCATGAGTGATTGAAAGCAATTTTGGCAATTTGGCTCTTCCTCTATTTTATGTTTAAAAGGGCACTAAGTTCTTATCTTAACTTTTTTAGTGGGTAGGCGTTTCAGACTGACAAAATTCTTTTTCAAATTGCATTTAGAGTCGCACAGTAGAGACCGTATCTGAATGCAACATTCCAACTCGAAATTTTCTTTACCAACGTTTGTCATAACAAAATATGATTGGCTATTTTGATCACATCAAAATTCCTTAGCCGGATAAAAGGTACAACGAGTCACAAACAAATCCCGCCAACAAGCAGCGGGCTCACGACTTGCCTAAAAAACTACATAGTCAAATATCCTTTGCCTGCCGGTCCGCGTAAACTCAATGCAAGCACTCCACACTAGGCGATTTGTGTGAAAGTAACGTGATTCCTATTGGAGAATGAGTCGGATAGCGAGAATAGGGCTAGTGTGCAACAGGCCCCGGAATTTGGGTTCGGGGTGAATACCCTCGAGCCGGTAAAAACTGTTTTCAAGGTTAGGTTGTTGGAGGGGAACGTGGCGGGTAGTGCAGGGCGAATTCGGCGCGGTGCGGGCGCGAGAGGGGGGCGGGGAGCGCGGACGCGCCGAAATTCTGATAGCCCTCCGCCCCCGCCGCGCCTGCCCCCCAACCGCTCCTGTCTAGTCGCTGCACCCTGGCTGTTGCTGTCTAGCGGACACTTCGCGCGCATCATGCATTTTCGATTAGGTATTGAGGGTCAGGCGAATGTTAATTATAGCTTTGTAATTACTGGTTATAGGTAGAATGCTAATGAACGACTCTAGTCTAGAATTTAACAGAAAATACTCCGTAAAAGCAAACGGTTCTTCAAATGGGTTGTTAGTATAAAGAGACCTAGTAATCTTTTGCAGGTTGAACAAAATGTGCAATTGATGTTGTATTTGACTTTTGCTTTGATCTATTCTCTTTACTTTGGAGAGTCCTAACTTGACATTCCACAAATACTTAGGTACTATACCTGCCTACTTAACATATCAAACCTGAAGTCTTTACTTATTTTATCTATAGCAACACTTTTCATTGGAGGTTTGATACTGAACTTAATCCTCCAAGACTCAAGTAAACAAAAAGTTTTCACCAAAATCGAATCAAATTTTCTTTTCGCCCAAAAAGCGCAGGAAAACAGCCAACACTACGCACGCTGGTCGTCAAACGTCGTCGGCTATTGCTCCCCTTCGTGTAATTCGCCATTAGTCGCCGTTTGCACTCGGCTTTTTACCTTAATGAGCTCCCCCCGTTGGCTTCTCGCGACACGCACGCACCAATACGCATTTTTGTGCAGCTATCCCCAACAGCACAAAAAACTACAAGGATAAAAATGTAGGAAAAAAATGTTGCGAATGGGTAACGAACTCTTACAAAATCCAAGTAAAAAATAAAATATGTTAATAAGTCCAACTTAATGCTGAAGGGGCATTAGTGGTGACACTTCCGTAGACTGATGGTCTTCTTACATCCGGTGTATAAAGTCAGCCCATACAATTCATGCATCTAATAAACATACAATGCGATAGGACTTCGAACTTTTGCAATGCAATTTGTATAATTCCATTTCGAAATTTGGATTAAAGATTATCTGACTAGTGCAAAGCATTTGTGTTGATGAAGAATAGAGTTCGAGAATCTTTACTTTCAGAAAACTTGTCATTGAATTCTAGAAAACTGCAATAGGTATTTTGAAAATACACCGTTCCTTTTCTGCAATTTGTAGTTCAGTCGAATCCAGATGGTATACCTAAACGTTATACAGTGTGGAGACGACAATAAAATCAATAAGAAAAAACTGGCCAAGTGCGAGTCGGACTCGCACACGAAGGGTTCCGTACCACAAGGCAAAAACGCCGAAAAAACATGTTTGTTGTATGGGAGCCCCCCCCAAATATTTATTTTCTTTTAATTTTATTATTTATTATTAAAGTTAAAATACAACTGAGTATTTTGTGAATATTTCAAGTGCCTACCTGTTGCCATTTTTGATATCGAGCAAAAAAGAGCAAAAAAATCGCGTTTGTTGTATGGGAGCCCCCCTTAAATATTTATTTTATTTTGTTTTTAGTATTTGTTGTTATAGCGGCAACAGAAATACATACTTTGTGAAAATTTCAACAGTCTAGCTATCGCGGTTCTTGAGATACAGCCTGGTGACAGACAGACGGACAGACGGACAGACAGCGAAGTCTTAGTAATAGTTTTTAGGGTTCCGTACCCAAAGGGTACGGAACCCTAAAAACTGGCAATATCAAATACATAAATCCTAACACCGAAATTAAAAAAAAAGCGATTTTTTCAGACATTCTAAATACTTGGGCCGACTATTGGTTTTGCCAATCTTTGACTAGATATAATGACTAAACTATTAGATATATTTGGTAGATTTTTTGTACTCAGACTGTGAACGTCATTAGGTATATACTTTTACGAAATTTAATTCTTGCTGTTTCCTGGCAGTTGCTTAATAAGTACAAAAGATGGCCCAAATATGATATTATGCTTGGCAATATGGCAGAGCTGAAACATCTCTAATTCGAGATCCAAAGGGTTAGTGAGAGTTTTTGCCGTCATTTTCGGGGAGTGGAGAACAGGTTGCCATGCACCCACCTGTCGTACTGTCTGTCTGTCTATTCACATGTGTGAGTATTGTAAGTGAATTTATGATATTCGGCTCCTTTCCTATGTGAATGTCGAATGACAGCATGTGTGCTGATGTAACGTAACCTCTCGGTTAGACGGTGACATAACGACATAAAAGGGCTTTAAAGCCACCAATTTCTTATTGGATTATGAGACAGAATCAATTTGTCGAGGCCTCATACGATAATGTGAAGTGCCTTGCGTGAAAACAAGTGAAAAGCGAACGTACCTAAGATTAAATCTCGAGAAGTAGGTAGGTACAATCCAACTGAGATCTTATAATCCTGGGAAGTATCTACTCATGATCTATACAGTGTGTTAGGTTAAACGAGGGATATACTTTAAGGGAGTGTAGTATCCATGAAAATGAACAACTTTTACTAAGAGATCAACACTGAAATCGAGAAAATAAAACCAGCCGCTCTATACATTTATGTTCGCATAACTGGACAAATTGTATGGAACAGCTGTTTTTTTTTCATATTTTGGAGTCCGCCCCATGTTAAAAGTTGTTGTTGTTGTTGTCCCTCGTTTGTAAGTATATGTATATAAAATTCAAAGTCCTGACAGACTGATATATCAACGCATAGCCTAAACCGCTGGTCCTAGAGACATGAAATTTAGAGGGTGAGTTCTTTGTGAAGAGTAAGTATCCACTAAGAAAGGGGTGTTACGAAATTCTACCCCTAAGAGGATAAATGTGGTGAAATTTCACGTGGACGAAGTCGCGGGCAGAAGCTGGTTGATTATGAAAGTGATATGATAGTGATGATACCTACTGTATCTGATACAAACAGTCTCCTCACGATACTCTCAACTTTTTATTTAAACTTTCGGTTTCCGTCAACCTTTTATAAAGAGTTCTCCGTCCGAAACTATGAGGGCGAATTTTTATTTAGGCTTCGCGTCATACATAACAATTAAGTGGCTAGCTTTAGGATAGTGCGTGCATTGGGTGCGTGCGATAGCGATCTCGCGCGCCCCTCGAGCCCCCCTCCCGCGCTCCGCACTCCTACAAAACAACATTCTAAGTATTTGTGAAGCAGAGGGTTTTTTGCGCGAAGCCCGAGGGTGGCAGAGCGCAATCGCCCGCCACCGCACAAAAAACACTATTAAATAACTCAACAGAACCGCGGGGCGGATTCGTGATCGTGATACCGCTGAAATTATAATACCTACGGTTTAATTAACGTTAGCGACAAAAATTTTACTTGTTTTTATACTAAAGCTGCTTTGTCCAGCGCGATTTGCCGTGCGATTAAAGTATGCCAATTAAAAATTCGAATGTTGACTTTTATAGTTCAATATTTCAGTGGTATTTTTGTAAGCTCGTATCCTTTACCAGTTGTGAACAGAATAAAATGGCAGAAATATGAGAATATTTGGAGCGATATAACGCGTTCCCAGTTCGTCTCTGTCAACCTGCTTCTTTACATGATACAGACGATGAAAAAACGCGATAAAAACTCGCTCTCCGTATTGGATGCTACGACAGCGAGATTTCCCGCCAACTTGCGTATGATTTACGAATAAAATTAATAAGTAGGTAAATACTGAGTGACTGCGGTTTGAATCCGGCAACAGGTAGATCACATTGATAACGTCATCCACAGCGTAATAGCTTGAAGGAAAATTGGAAAAACGTTCTAATTGGAGAAATAATTCAAACACAGCAGGTTTATTGCTTGATATGTAAAGTCCTTCAGAAACTTTCACCCAGTTTACTTTTATACCAAATAAGGTAATTTATTCCTCTTAACAATGCAAAAAAAACTGAAACCTATATAGTCAAGCATTTGCCCGCGACTTCGTAAGCGTCAAAATTTCTAGTTTCCCCCGACCCATCCCGTCGCATAGCATCGCCTGCTCGCGCTTTTATACTTCGTATTCGTTCTTTTTGTCTTTTTGCTCAGCCCGTAAGGGTGCTAGCGTGATGTTAAATAGCCTAAAGCCTTCCTCAAGAATTGGGCTAAGTATCTAATGCAAAAATATTTTTTCAAATCCGATTAGCGCGTTCAAACAAACAAACTCTTCTGCTTTATATTAGTAGGTACCTGTAGATTAACCCCTTGTATGTCGTAATTACTGACACAATTAAAAAGTCATTCTGTCTCGCGTAGATCTACGTTCCGGCATAATAAGGGTTAAACCAAATGACATTATTAACGACCAGTTTTAAATCTTAAAGCACTAAAAACTTAGTCAACACATACTTAATAAGAATATATTTTAACAACTAAATAAGACCTGAAACCACCTGAAAGTGAGCATGTTTTGTTTGAATAAATTCTATAAGGGTAACTAGTTATTGTCGTTAATTATTTTGAATTTTATCGGTTACATATGGAGCTAAGTCATGCCACTGCCAGAGGTAAAGGAGTAGTTACTTTTTACGATGTTTGTACACCTTGTGATGCTGAATTAACATTCGGTACATTATGAGAACAATATGACCGTGATAAGGTATTTTAGGATCGTAAATTCCTAATTATATTTTGTATAACTAGTCCACTATCATTGCCTACTCTTTTATGCGACTTCCTGTTGGTCTAGTTGTCGTAAGTGCTACTGCCGAGTTCGATTCGCAGGTCGGAAAAGTGTTATTGGGTTTTTCTTCAGGAATTTCTCAGTAACAACCGGAAGTCTAAATTTTGCCCGGTTGATGGCAATAGACTCACTCCCCTATTACATGGGACTTAAACATAACTGGTGAAATGTGGGTATACTATAGGTACTTACAATTCTGCCTAGCCCTTTAGGGATTACAGACGCGAGGTTATGTAACTCTTTTGCCACAGATGTTACTTACCGTAGGTAAGTTTTAGCCTACGTGTTACTTGCTTACGTACCTACGTAGACTACAAAAAGCTTAGTGCAGTTTAGGCCAAACAACATTAATGTTTTCAGGAATTTATTTTGTTCACATTTTTATTTAGGCATGCATTTATTTATATTTGTAAAGGAAATGTGCGTTGCCCGTGTTTTTTATGTGTACAAACTTTTCGACCACTCCGTCACGCAAGATTGGCCGAGATTATTTATAAGCCTTATTTGTCACCTTTTTGTGGCGTTATTATAGTTTCTATACCTTTGCTTTGACTTACGGTGGAAACGCTAGGGTGCCCGCGAAATTCAAATTTTCTTTCGTTTTTTTTCTAATTATTTTGCAGGTCAGTGTCATGTTGAATGTTGATTAAAATATGATTTTAAGCGTAACAAAACATGACTTTACAGAATTATAATCATTTAAATTATCAATGCAACTCTGTGTGTCTCATAATTATAATACCTACTATGAAATGACTATTTCAAGAAATATCAATACATATTTGTTAGGCTCTCGATTAATATTTTGTTGAAAACCCTACAACCTGCCACTGACGTCAAATTGTAAAAAAACGTAACAAAATTGATTTCGCGGGGTACTTAGAGCTTAGGGCTTAAAAACAACATTATAAACTTCAAACATCCTAGAAATTGAAGAGTGTCTTTAGATTTGTGCAACATTAGCACACTTGCTGTACTTACCTAGTCCGAAAATTTAGTTTATTAGTTTCACTAAAAAGTTTTGTGAATTAATCATAATTGAAATAAGTCTGAATTTCTGACTAAGTAGTTGTCACGCACAGTGATCGGGGTCAGCAAACCCTAGCTCAGCAATAAAATGACAGGTATGACGCGCTTAATTTAATAGTTAACTATTTATTTACACATTATGTAATCAGCGTAACTCAACTAAATACGTAAAAAAGTAAGTAGGTAAATTTAAGGTGGTAAACATAGAAATCATAACTAAAGAAGTACCTACTTATGGCTATACTTACTTTATTGAGTAGTCTGTCTGGTAGATTACACAATGGCTGAATCCCGTTCATTCATTTGGCATAATAATTAGGAAGTAAATCTTATATATTTACTTACTAGAATCAGCCCTACTAAATATGGATCTGAGTGCTGGCCGATGAGGAAGGTGGATGAACAGAAAATGCAAACTACAGAGATGAAGATGCTACGCTGGTCTGGTGGAGTCTTGAAAATGGATAAAATAAGAAACGAATATATCCGTGGTACTTTTGAAGTCGCTAAGATATACGAAACACTCCGTGGAAACTGCTTGAGGAGGTACGGACATTATGATGAGGCGAGATGATGACCATAATATGACTAAACGAGTCATGAATATAGAACATGGAAAAAGGGACCGAGCACGACCACAAATAACTTGGCTACGAACAATAAAAAACCGGCCAAGTGCATGTCGGACCACGCACAATGAAGGGTTCCGTAAGTAGTTGGAATGAATTTATCCCAAGAACAAACTTAACATTGTACTTAGTTGAAAAACTGAAAATGTAAGTTTGTACGCACAATATTGAGAGATTTACCATGTTGTTTTAAGACCACAGACTTCTTATAAGTTTTCCTGTAATCTATAGGTATAGAACTATTTTCTGTATTTTTTTTTCAAAATTTTAGGCTCAATAGTTTCGGAGATAAGGGGGGGAATTCGGAGCAAATTGGCTGTGACAGACGGACGGACAGACACACGAGTGATCCTATAAGGGTTCCGTTACTTCCTTTTCAGGTACCGAACCCTAAAAATGACATGATAGCGAGCAACACAACAAAGGAGACAACCCACAACCGTACGGTGTGGCGCAGAAGTACGACGGAACGGCTGACCCTAAAATAAATTGGGATACTTAATAGCCAGGAGAAATGAGAAGAAGATTTACTTACTTGAACATACATTCCATTCCTTCGTAAGAATCCATTTTTGAAGTGAAAACTTCTTTAAGCGCGTTGGGCGTTTTTTGAGATGGGAAAAAAACATTGAACTCGCGCCACTGTTACCGTAAGCGCACCGCGCGTGTTTTGTTTATAAGACATCCAAAAAATACCCGCTTCGGATGTTTTCCGCTGTCCTCGGGATGTACTTGGTTTTAATATACAGGGTTATTGGTAAAACATTAACAACCTCTTAAGAGGTCATTGTACTCATCATTATGAACAACTTTTACTATGGGACCAAACCTGAAATCGCGAAAATAAATCAGCTGTTCCCTACATTTATGTTCGTATAACTAGTCAAAATGTAGAGAACAGCTGATTTTTTTTATTTATTTTTTTTCTATTTTTTTTTGTAGGCCCTCCTTGCTGTTCTCCCCATCGCTGTCACTGTGGCGAAGATGTCAACAGCCTCGGACACCACGGCCTGTCTTGCAGCCGAAGTGCGGGTCGCTTAGCGCGGCACGCGAACATTAATGACATCATCCGACGAGCTCTTGTCACCGTCGGCGTTCGATGGCAAGAGACCGGACGGTATGTCTTTATTTCCTTGGAAGGTGGGTAGGCCTTTAGTGTGGAACGCTACGTGTGTCGATACTCTTGCGCCATCCCATCTTCCTAGCTCGGCATGCTGTGCTGGTGCTGCTGCTGCGACTGCGGAAAACCTCAAGCGGCGAAAATATAATAACCTCATCGGAAATTATATTTTCGAGCCGTTTGGGGTTGAAACCCTCGAGCCGTGGGGTCCGAGTGCTCATGGTCTTTTTAAAGAAATTTCAAAACAGCTGGTTGACACTTCCCGTGACCCAAGGACTGGCTTTTATCTTGACCAGAGGCTAAGCATCGCCATACAAAGTGGTAATGCTGCCAGTCTCTTGCGTACATTACCTACCAGTCGACGCCGATGCGGATGAGTTTTTCGACGCCATTTTCTAGTTTCTGTAAAGTTTTAGTTAAGTTAGAATTTAATTTTGTTATTTTTACCTGTACTTATAAATAAACTTTTATCCTTAATGTATTAAAACATATATTATAAGTAGTTAAGTACTTACATACCCACCTACTAGTAAAATTTTCATTTCGGTATACTCTATGTTTAGTTGTTATTTCCATATTGGCATGTAAACAGTCCTACCATGATTGTGTGGCCATACAATACATTATCCAAATGGAATGGACAATAACGATACATTTTTAAGAAGGCACTATCTTTAAATACTGCAAATTGTATTTTTTTCAGGCCGTGGCTGTATCGTGTAGGTACTTAGCTACTTATGAAAAATAAATTTTACACTACTGACTCTACTTACTTAATAAATTGGAATAATGTTTTACGTATTAATATTTTATTAAACTACGCGAACACCCATAGACGAAATTACTGTTTTCGCTACATTCGTTAAATTAATAATTAATCATATTTTTTATCAGGCTTTAATGGCTTTGCACAAAATCTCACACAAGAAATGGATTTAAAACTACTCATCTACAAAAAAGTAGGGCTCCATTTACTGGGATGTTGTTTTAGTAAATGTAGGTAATGATAGCAAAACTGAAGCATCTGTATAGGACGGATTCTTTCGACACCTCGGCAACAAGCCGTGTCAAATGTAAATGGTCTCCAGTTCATAAATCACTTAATTATATGTTTGTGAGTAAACAAAAAATATCGCAAATCCCGCTTTAACAACTTTAAGTAACAGCGGTCATTAATCACGCCCCGACTTCGGCCACAAATGGTAAATTATTCGGTAGCGCTAATGATTGGGATGCGACGATGGCTCATGCTTGGGAAATATAGAAATTCGAGGGATATTCAGACAGAATTGCATTACCCTTAAGTTTGGAGTAGACTCTTACTTATATGTTCGTACTATTAGAAAAATAGGCACCTACACCAATTTGGAAAAACGCGTGATTCGAATTGACAAACATATTTTGCATTAAATGATTTCGTGAATGTGGCTGAAAGGATTTGATGGTTCATACCTATTTGTGAAAATCGAGTAGGTATAGATTCGTAATCTGGCAACAATGAGAATACCTGAAAAACATAAAAATGCATTCATAAACAATGAACCAATAACGAACAGAACTAAAATGTTCTGCCATCAGCCATTTAGTATAGCTTCATATTAAGCGTGTCCAATGAACTGAAATACTGAAAATAGTACAGTCTAGGCAAGCATCGCACGCTATTTACCGTGATTACCTCATTTATAATGCAGCTTGTCAATGTCAGCGGCTAAGACAAGTGAAATGGTTTGCATTACAGTCTATACATTTCATGGAACCACTCGTCCCCAGCAGTCATGGGTTATTCACGATTCGCGTTCTTCTATTACACATAGAAATCGTGGTTGCGGTTTAGTTATTACCTAGGGTATCTACCTTGCCATAATTGGTAAGTAAATAGAAAAGGTTATAGGTAGGACTCGATTTATTATTGATAATATAATAATGTATAGGTTGTAGGATCGGATTTGATAGCTCTTAATGTAGGTACTGACAATGCAATTTGAACTGTGAATTGCCTTTGGTTAATAGGACTGCTGGGAGGTGTTGTCATTTTTAAGGGTTTATTCGGCACAAACAAGCTTTAGCATTAATGGTTTAAACCGATAGTTAAAGCTGACCAACCTACTCGTACTTCAGGATTTTTAATTTTATTTTTATTACACGTTAAGTGTTTAGCGAAACAGTATTTCATGCAGCTTTTTGGAGTAGATATATTATGGTTTTTGCCATAGGTATTGAAAATATGTCTCTTGAAGGCAAGTCATTATACAGATAGGGAAATTCAGCTTATAGCTGTAGTTGGGGAAACCTTTAAAATACCGTAATTCAGCTATGGACTGTAATTCTGCATATATTTCCTCGTATAATAATTAATTTAATGCTGCTCGAGTATGACCAGGATAGGCTTTTTTTAAAAGCAATATGTATGCTTTACGCAATAAACAAATGAATGCAATGTGTCCCAAAGGTTAGTGTTGTTTGTATGTAGGTCAAAAGGAAATCGCTCATTCGTCACAGCATTTTCCTGTCTCAGCAACAAAATAACATAATATTTATTTGAGGATTTAGCTTTATAATTTCACGATGTTATCAGCATTCGTGTTTTTGTTTCGTGTGTTCATTACAGCGGCGTTCTTTACATTATTTCGCAACGTGAGTGACCTTTCGTGCTGGCGGCGGCAAATCGCGCGAAAATATCGATTAGGCTTATCTTATCGTCGGCTATCGGTGGCGTGTCGCCTCGAATAAATGGGAATCAAAACGCACGCATCGGCACAGCATTATTTTATATCGTCATGGCGCATGCGTCCTGTTGGCTCTTGCATTGGATGTCGCAAACTCCGCCTCCGATGTCACTATTCGCATATTGCGTTGCAAATCCGATGCTCGTAGGTTTTCAGCAAGTAGGTTGATAAGACAATGTGGCAGACGATACTTAGGTGCAATACCACGATATGATTATCGATACGTGTAGTTTATAGCTTTATCATTACCGTTTGTTATCGGTACCGCGTGGAATTCTGTGCGCCTAGTAGAACCAAGAGTTCGAATTCACACAATAAAATCACCATGTGATACTCTGGTTATTGACAATTTAAAATTATGATTCGTAATTTACTACAGCTCAGTTTATGTTAAATGTGAAAAACAAATATACTATAATATTATTATTTTTATGGCTCATAAAATACGTCGTTTAAATGCGCTTCATCAATTGGTACCTAAGTACTTAGAATTGTTTGTCAGATTTGCATTTAGTATAACTATTATGTTGTTTGTTATATATACAAATGGCGTGCTATGTGTGCTTATGTATTCAGAGGCATGTGAAAGCAGTTATTTAAACTCGTTTACGGCACAATCCACCTGCTATATAATCCGCGCTGTTTCGCAACTCGAATGGTATCTATGTCATAGTGATGGCGAGACAAAGATAGGCTGATAGCCTGAGAGTAAGCGAGAGGGACGTATATGAGACCGGATTCTGCGAGGACGGAGGGGCTATACATACCTACTCCGTTATCTGTTCGCGAATATAGTTGCGCAACGTACAACGGGCAAAATAAGTTTCTATTTCGCTCGAAGAAAATTACGTTTTTCAAACACTCGAATCGATAAACTGACCATTAATATGTGTCGAGTTTTCCTTCGATTCCGAATCCCATCGTTGATTGTCCGTCGTCGAAGTACAAATCGCCTTGAAAACCTGCTTAATCGATGCGACACGAATTATTAAATTACATGTTTGACTCGCTGTAAGCGGCGGTGGCAATTTTGTTAATTTTATAGTTTTTGCGTTTTTCGAAGCGGCGTAACAGATTTTTGAGCCTTTAGAAAAGGCAAGACGGACGTTTGAAATGAAAATTGAGGTCTAGATTATAAAAAAAATCATCACAAAAAACATGATAGTTACTGATTGCATTAAGTATAATAAAAGGCATTGAATTATTTTGTAAAATTCGTAGATTCACATTAAAAACCACTTTTTTGATAATAATGATCTATAAAAAGCCTTTAACCAACTTTACGATTTGATTAAAGGCTAAGATAACGAGTACCTACCTATAGTACCTACCTATAAGTTTAGTTATTAAAACCACACATACTTAGGTACATACGGTTTTATTGACATTATTTCAGCTTTATATGAGCGGCCTAATAATAGATATTTCTGCTGAAAATATAATAGGTACTTAGGTAGGTTGAATAAAGAGGTCACACATAAAGGAAAAACTGTAGGCCTGCAATTTTTCGTCCTAAAGATTATCGGATTCATTGGTACCGCGTAGGTACCAACTGAAAACTGAAGTTATTTTATCCAGAAGTAAGTACTTAGAAGGTAATGCGATGTCCAAGTGCAGACGTAGGTATTCTCTCAATGACGTCATACATAATGTATTTGGAGTTTTAACCTGACAACTAAACTCTACCGGGAATTTTCGTCAAAGAGAGTAGTTGTTTAGAATATTTAGCAGCTCAGCGTGTTATCTAGCAAATGGCGACGATCGGCATTGGCGTCGGTGAGGCGTAAACACACGATTACGACACGCCGCGGAACAGAAGTCGCTGGATTCGCGCTCTACTACCGCGCCCGCGCCGCCAACATGGCCGCCACAAGTCAATGGCCTCCAACGCCGCTTGCGCAACCGCACGCGCGAATCTCAACAGCAAAACAAAGTCTTCGGCGCACGTATGTGTGCGTTTACACACGTACGGTCAGTCACAAAAAGATTTAAACGACAACAACAATTCATATAGAGAATGGCTACTAATTGTGTTCAATAATACTGTATCAATGTGTAGCTACAATTCAGTACAAAAAGTGTAAAACATTGTGACTGCACATTGAAACAGTATTATAGAACAAAGATTGTAGACCATTACACGAATTCTTGTCGATGTATACGTATTTTTGAGACTGACTCTACATTGACATTGTTTGTGTCGATTCTGCGCTTGCGGTCCCAGTGTGCGTAAACTACCTTGCTACTGTGTGCGCACGCACGCTGTTCCTATGTGCTGTTGAAGGGCTTCAACTGTATAGCAGTTGACCGCAATGCTGATTAATTTGATGATAAATAGTTGTTTACTTGGGTTTTCCTTAATTTTATTCATGCGATGAAGGATTTTGTCCCTATGCAGCTATGCTATATTAGGTATGTAAAATATTCAACAGTAGAACAAGCTGTACCTGGCTAGATTTAGCTCAATTGAGCTAGTAAAACATAGGCTGAAAGATATATACATACTTAGTTGCAAAGTAAATTGTCTAGAATCTAGATTAATCATTCCAATCAATGTATGGGCAATTAAAAAGTCATGTGCGTGTGGTGTGAGGGCCACTTTGTTAAAACTCTTTGAAAATGTGCTTAGGATTTAGTGAACATTCCCAAAGAATTGTGAAAGTTGGTATGAGATTTTGTGAAAGTCTAATAACCGAGTTATAGACTGTAAAGTTGGGCCCTCAGTTCTCACATAGAGGATTGAGGGCCCACCTAAAACTGATAAGCTATGGACACTACAGAAAAAGTCTTTATGCTAAAATCTAAGCTAATGCCAAACAAAATTTGTGAAAACAAGATATTATCGCAAAACACTGTCCTACTTTGTATATCTTCGTACAAAATGGGCCCTCAATTCTCATACACGTAAAAGTTTATTACGCAATTATAATGAAATCATTAACTTACAGCTACTGTTTGAAATCCTATATGCTACTAAATAAATTGTGAAAATTTATAAAAGCAAGAACAGGTCACCACTTTTTGTTGTTTGAAAGTTATCCCTCAGTCCTCCATTTCTTTTGTTTTCGATTTATTACGCTTATCGTATGAAAGATAAGAGAAATACAATATTGTCTCTTTTTGTGTCAAAATTGTGCAACAAATTCGATACCAGAAAGAAATTAAAAGACCCTTTATTATATAAGAAAATCTAGTTTTATTTTTATCATCTGAATTTGCAAATAGGGTGACCACAATTTCTTTTAGATTGCAGTAAAGATTAGTAAATGTAGAGTTATAGGTTTTAATGAACTTTCGCTTATTATCATCATAGCATTTGTACTCAAGTTTCGTGATAAAAAAAATAATTTCGGAAATTGAACGATCACAGAAAAATACTGTTCCCCAAATCATTTTTGCTTGAAAAATCCTTTGTTCCGAAAAAACTAATGACAATAATCAAATAATTTATTTATTATTTTTATAAAGGCTTTTGCCCAGCAATGGGACAATGTAGGCTAAATATAATCCTAACTAATATTATAAATGCGAAAGTAAGTTTGTTTGTTAGCTTTTCACGCCTAAACCACTGTACATTTCATCCCGAAAAAAGTGCTGTTCCCGAGGAAAACAATAATAACGTTATTATGATAATAGATGGAGCCATATGACCTTCGAACACATATTCCTTTTTCAATTGTCGATATGTCTGCACAACCTCCACCGCAAAACGCGGGTGAGCATCTCTTTTTGGAAGTAAACCTGAACCACGTGAAAGTTCTTCTGGGTGTTTATTTTATTTTTATTTTTTATTTTCCCTTCGTCGCGTATAAATTTCTTGTCTTCCTTTGAAAATATCCTAGAAAACTTATCACCTTCTTACAGTCACTCAATCATTATGGGGGATTTCAATACTTGCTTATTGAAAAACGATTCCCGCTCTTCCTCCCTTCGATCAATAGTCCAGTCGTCGAATTTATCAATTCTCCCCTTAAGTGCCACACACCATTTTCCAAACTGTAATCCTTCACTTTTGGATCTTCTCATTGTTTCCTCTCCTCAACATGCCAGCAAGCATGGTCAATGCCCAGCTGACATGTTTTCTTATCATGACCTATTATTCCTATCCTATAAAATTCGCCCACCAAAGGCAAAACCTAAAATTCTCCTGCAGCGCAATTTTGGTGGTATGAATACAGATGATCTCCGAAGAGATGCCAACAACATTGACTGGGCTCCTTTAGTCAATGTTGAGTCGATGGATGATAAAGTGAATCTGCTAACAGATAACCTTGTGCAGCTGTACGATATTCACGCTCCCATTCGTTCAGTGAAAATTAAACATCTTCCGGCGCCATGGCTTACAGACGATATTAGGACGATCATGCACAGAAAGGCTGTAACCAAAACTAAATATAAGTGTCGGCCCTCGCCGTCGAACCGGGAGATCCTTGTTGATGCGCGCAATCGCTGCAATAAGGTGTGTAGAGATGCCCAACGCCGCCATATCCACACCTCTGTTGAAAACGGAGATCCAGCGAAAGTCTGGAAATTTCTTAAGTCCATGGGAGTTGGAAAATCACGCCAAGAATCGATTCCTAAAGACTTAGATATTGATCTACTGAATCAACACTTCTCATCTTCGTCCCACTGTAATGGGACCATGAAGGCAGCTACTGTTAACTATCTTTCTAACCTTCCAACTCCGGACCATCCCCCATTTATTTTTAGTCAATTCTCTGATTGTGATGTTAAGAAGAGCATAGTTTCAATCACGTCTAACGCAGTTGGTAGTGATTGTGTGAGTCGAAAAATGATACTCCCTGTCCTCGACGAGATCCTTCCTATCTTATGCTATATCCTAAACTACTCTATATCCTATGGTGCCTTTCCATCGATGTGGAAAGAGGCCAAAGTCATTCCTTTACCCAAAAAATCCAATCCTACTTCCTTTTCAGAATACCGTCCTATATCCATCTTGCCTTTCCTCTCCAAAGTCCTAGAACGCCTTGTCCACAATCAGCTTAGTACTTTTCTTTGTAAGAATAGTCTACTGAATCCTTTCCAATCCGGTTTTCGTCCTGGTCACAGCACCACTACATCCTTAGTTAACGTCACTGATGACATACGGTTAGGCATGGAAGGAGGAAATCTGACAGTTCTTTGCTTACTAGATTTTAGTAATGCATTCAATACTGTCGATTTCGATGTCCTGCTTGGCATGCTTCGCTCGCTTAACATATCTCCAACGGCGATTGACTGGTTTCGTAGTTACCTGTATGGCCGCCGGCAACGTATATGCATAGAAGAGTCTTGCTCTTCGTGGTGCTATACTTCTGCTGGTGTACCTCAGGGTGGCGTTTTATCTCCTTTACTTTTCACAATATTTATAAACTCCATTACCAAAAGACTTCTTTCTTCCTACCACCTTTATGCAGACGATTTGCAAATTTATAAGCAAGCTGACTTCTCGAATTTGGCTGATGCCGTTCATATCATCAACAAGGATTTAGTGTCAATCTGTGAGTGGAGTGAGGCGCATGGGTTGCAGGTTAACCCATCGAAGACTCAAGTCATTGTTGTTGGCAGCTCAAGGATGATCCCCAAGATTAACTGGTCGCAACTTCCCCAGGTTCAATTTAACGGAACTGCTATTCCTTTCAGCGAAAAGGTTAAGAACCTTGGGGTTTGGATCGACAAAAATCTTTCTTGGGGTCCTCAGCTACAGGAGGTAAGTCGCAAAATTTTTGCATCTGGTAAGTCACTGAGACGATTGAGGAACTTTCTTCCAACTGCCACTAAAACTGCGCTTGCACAATCCCTTTTACTTCCCATCCTTGACTACGCTGATGTCAGTTATCCAGATCTTACTGAGGCACAACTAGATAAACTTGAGCGACTTCAAAACTTTTGCATAAGATTTATATTTGGCCTGCGCAAATATGATCACATTTCAGAATTTCGTACAAAGCTCAAGTGGCTTCCCATACGTCTTCGCCGGAATTCTCATATCTTGTTTCAGCTCTACAGTATTTTGTTTAATCCTAAAACCCCCACTTATCTTAAAGAACGTTTCAAGTTCCTTCATGACACACATAATAGATATCTGAGGTCATCGGAAAACCTGAGACTAGAGATGCCGATGCATTCCACCAGTTTCTACGACAAATCTTTTACAGTTCAAGCAGTACGGTTATGGAATGACTTGCCCGTGTCGGTAAGGCGTGCTCAATCTTTGTCCACTTTTAAAATTATGGTTAAAAAGCACTTCCTATCTCCTTAAACATCATCATTATATTTTCTTTGCTCATGTTTCATGCATATTATTATATGTATATATTTATATATATTAGTATAATATACTTTATGTATGTAAATGGTACACCACAGACTACCTACAGTATTTGTCTGTCCTTTCCCTTTTTAATCCATCCAAAGGTTGTCTTTAAAAGATCGCTTTTAGCGATAAGACCGCCCATTGTGTCACCCTTTGTACAGTTTCTAGATTTATATGTCTGTAATTTTTATGGTGTACATAATAAAGAGTATTCTATTCTATTCTAAAAGAAATTGTGGTCACCCTATTTCCTAAGACAGAGAATAAAAATAAAACTCGATTTACTTATACAATAAAGGGTCTTTTAATTTCTTTCTGGTATCGCATTTGTTGCACAATTTTTTTCACAAAAAGAGACAATTTTGTATTTGTCTTATCTTTCATACGATAAGCGTAATAAATCGAAAACAAAATAAAATGGAGGACTGAGGGCCCTGAATTTTATCAAGGTCATAACTTTTAAACAACAAAAGGTGGTGACCTGTTCTTGCTTTCATACATTTTCACAATTTATTTAGTAGCATATAGGATTTCGAACAGTAGCTGTAAGTTAATGATTTCATTATAATTGCGTGATAAACTTTTACGTGTATGAGAATTGGGGGCCCATTTTGTACGAAGATATACAAAGTAGGACAGTGTTTTGCGATAATATCTTGTTTTCACAAATTTTGTTTGGCATTAGCTTAGATTTTGGCATTAAGACTTTTTCGGTAGTGTCCATAGTTTATCAGTTTTAGGTGGGCCCTCAATCCTCTATGTGAGAACTGAGGGCCCAACTTTACAGTCTATAACTCGGTTATTAGACTTTCACAAAATCTGATACCAACTTTCACAATTCTTTGGGAATGTTCACTAAATCCTAAGCACATTTTCAAAGAGTTTTAACAAAGTGGCCCTCACACCACACGCACATAAAAAGTCCCTTTCTGCCGCATTTCATGAAAACTCGATTACATGACCTAATTATATCGATAAAATGCGCAATATGCGACGGCTTTTCTCAACATACTTATGTAAAACGGTTATCAAGTACGCAACACTAGCCCTAGAGAGGTCTCTTAAAGGTTTTTTCCATTGCTGATTTCATGTGTCGATACATTCGACGGAAACTGGATCATATAGTGCAGAACCAGTAGGTTTCACGTCCACAAAGTTGTGGATTGTCCCGTTAGTGGACAGCATGTCTTTAGAATGCGCGACTCGGCCACTTGACATTGGCAGACCCCGATATAGCGGACTGCGGAGGGCCACAAGCCCAATACGGTCACTAATGGAATGCGAGAAACGTTTTTGTATAGTTTGTTCGGAAATTATTACTGACTGATAAATATTCAGCGATTCGTTGAGAATTCGTTATTAGAAATATCAATGGCGGATGGATGTTGTATAAGTGTTTTATGGTTCTTGAGACCCTGTATGGTGGTTATTGCATAATTAGGGTTCCGTACCCAAAGGGTAAAAACGGGACCCTATTACTAAGACTCCGCTGTCCGTTTGACTGCTTGTCTGTCACCAGGGTGTATCTCATGAACCGTGATAGCTAGACAGATGAAATTTTCACAGATGATGTATTATTGTTGCCGCTATAACATCCCATACAACAAACGTGTTTTTTTCGGCGTTTTTGCCTTGTGATACGGAACCCTTCGTATGCGAGTCCGACTCGCAGTTGGCCAGTTTTTTTTATTGCATTTGCTAGCTTGACAAACTGTACACAAAACAAGTCCTATGTGGTACAACATGACGTGTCCTATTACAACTGATTTTGTCATACTTTTTCGCAAGAATTCTTGATTTTTAGATATCAGGAGAATTCCCCGTATTCTGGACTAAAGAGACCTAACTCGTTATTTAAACAAAATACGTGACATTGTTTATGCGTTACCCATCAGTCTTAGATCGTACACGGATGTTCTCAAAAGGCAAGGGGACGTAATCAATTTTTGGAGGGAGGTGGGCTGGTTGGTGTTACCACCGATGGCCGCAATGGCCCACTCACAATGGACCACTTGATTGACTAAGAGCGGAAACCAAACCTAATCATAGAAAAATAATAATATGATATTATTATTTATATTATTATTTTATTAGGTTAGAAATTAAAATTGTTTCCTGCAATATTTTGCCAAAACGAACATTTTTTTTGTCATTGCTTAAAATGAACTAAGTGCTATTTAAAGAACCTTGGTATTTTCCAATATAAATAGTAGGTCAATCACAGAGTGCTAATAATATTTTGATTAAATTTTCTTTTGTTATTGTAAATAGACACGTAAAGCGACGCCATACAAATTTTAGTCTAGGTCTAGGATTGATAACGCAAAACAACTTGGCGACACAGCTGGACACGTTGGCAGATAAACTGGACACGCGTTGCGTTAGGCAATCCCACGTAGCAGGGCCTTAGGTCACCTAGCGTGTTATCAGAGTACGTAGATGTCGGTTACGACGTTCTGCTACGCAGTGCTACGCGCTACGCCAGAGCGAGCCATAGCGGTGTAGCTGAATTCAGGTCACCGGGCGCAGCACTCGAATTTGCATGCGCACTAATAAAGACCATACATTATGACGAAAGCCGACAGATAGCGACTCTTGCAGAGATCTCGGCAAGATCTCGTTATAATAATTTATATTTAACGACACCCGTTTATTTATGTAAAATCAAGTTTGGCAGTCATAACCCAAATGCATACGCAGTCGTTCAAAAGCTGTTAATGTGTTTCCATCGTTTCACACACATAAGAGAATTTCATCTCAGTTCGTATTACATTTTGTACTTTTTATTGACCTATTTAAATTCTAGTTCCTCGAAATTGTGAATTTAGAACGAAAAGTTAAACGTAGATACCAGTAGATACTAGAATATTCCACGTTAATCAATGAAAAGGCAAGTTATTTTTATTTTTAACTGATCGATCGCTTGTGCTGAGGGTTGAAAGTTCATGTGACTTCCTACTAAATTACCTAATACCTAAAGAACCAAATGGTTATGTAAGTAGCCACCTATAATTTAATTCAATTCAATTACAAATAAGGTCAGTAAACTCATTTGAAAAAAAAAAAAAACAAATTAAGGACATGTGTATAATACGACTCGGAAAACGTCTACTTATTTAAATTCAAATACGAACAACAATGGTCACAATAATATTTAAAGAATAACAATAATGAGGTACATCATTAAGATGTTATTAATCTTTATGCCGACAGCCTCGTGATCTAAGTTTCCATACGATGGTCACCTTCGGTTTCAAAATATTCGAAGTAGTTGTGCACGCGAATCGGAAGTGTTCGGAAGAGGTCGTCGTGCCCGAACTAGACACGTGTAAACGACGCGTTGTGTAATACAACCTTGTTGTCGCGAATACATGGAACAGACGTCCAGCCAGGATATGGTGGACATGACCCGGTTATTTAAGTCCCTAGTCGTAAGATGTGCGAGCATTGTGAGCAGAGATTCATAATATGAAGCCAGATACTAATAGATTGATAAACTTTTGGTTTCGAGGCTTGTATGATTGTTTTCGCATTTCTCGTGTAGGCGTATGTGTTCTGTAGCAGTTAAACAACAATAAAAATGTTTCTAGCACCACTTAACGTAAAATAAAAATAAAGTTAGATTAATGTTTTCAAACAGGGTATTGATAAGCAAGCTAAGCCAATATTGCCAAAATGCTTTGCAGATTTGAAATCTTAACACCAACAAGAATTAAAGTTCAATTTTGGATCCGTACATTGGTATTCCGCAAAAATATTTGTCCCTTATGTTCTTCGAACTCTCTCGCCGTTTTAGAAAAAAAATACCTAACTTGTATATATCTAATTAGGCCGCAGAAAAGTAGTTTTTATTGTTAATGATCATCGAAGTTTCTAGAATATTGCTGTTTAGGGACAATCGTTGTAGCTACTTGAATGATAAGTGTTGCCTTGATCGAACACATTCATATCTTATATACGAACTTCCAATGTTACTGTTAATACGATTTCGAATCTCTTTGATTGTCTCATTTGCTAAATAGTTGTGTAGGTATGCATCAGATCCAGTAGAGCCCTAGAACAAACGTTTAGTCAGATAAAAAATATAGTTTCCTCAAGAGCATATCCCCGTATTCTTACATTCCAGCTCCCGTTAGGAATTTCAATTGCAAAATTTATTTAAATCTTATATATGGCATAGTTTTTGTAAAAATGTAAAGCTAAACAACAATAATAACCACAATAATTTATCGGAGCGCTAAGTGGCGTCATGGCGAATCAAAGGGCCTCGCTTCGGCGGCGGAAGGTCGATAAGACCTTCTGTCCATTGCCCACCGGTGTTAACATTGACAGCGGCCCTTATGCAAATCGTCTTTGCGCGTGCTTGATTTACTCGTAGTTTTACTACCGGTACGGCGCCACTCTAACTCAATGCTGTACTTTATTATACTGCAATCATACTAACGAACCTTCAATTCGGACGCCCAATCCGTGACTATCCGTCATTTATGCACGATTTCCTTGTCTTAACCTCGGTGGATAGGTACAGGAAAATATACCAGTCCAAACACATCCCAAGACTTTCTGAATATTTGAACACGAGTATTCAAATTGTCTTGCGAATTAATATATAATATGAGGTAGGTATGAGGTCAGACGCCAAAAAAACGGATGTTAGCGAAAATTGCCAAAGACATTTGCTTAACAGATTTTCGTGAAACCGGTGCGTAGACACCAAAAAACGTAAACGAGAAACGTGAAAAATCTGTTTTTTATTGTATGAATAAAATCTGTGGAAAAAATCAAGGACATACGAGGTTCACGGCATCATATTACAGGAGAATTCCTGCGTATATAACCATTTTGAGGCAAAAATTGTTCACATTGTAAGGAAGGATACATTCGTTCACTCTGGTATCTACACTGTTAGCTATACTGGTACCTATTTAAAATAAGTGTTTTAAATACTAGTAGTTTTCAACAACACTACACGACCTTTACCTACCAGTTGATGACGTGAATCTAAAACGATTTACAAAATTAGTTGACGATGCGAAAGAACACTCTTGAAAACGGTACCAAGTACCTACTGACGACGGTAGAATGTTTAATTAATTTACAGTTTGTGCACAAATGAGCGAATCTCACTGTAATTTTACTGACTTGGGTATCTACTCATTAAATTCGTAAAAGTTACAGTTACCTACCTTCATACCGTCATGTTTAATGATAAATTGCAGGTAAGTAGGTATTTACCTAATATTTTTTACAATGTAGGTAATTAAAATATCTCAGTACGTCTTGGTACAATGTGTTTAAATTGCAAGCATTATTTTCATTATAATCAGTAGAACCAAAGATACCTATATTTTTGTAAAATATTCTAACCTCAAACACTACTTACACTATGAATTCATACCTACCACATGGACATGTTACACACTTGTTAGCTGTTCATATTCTTACAGCATAGAATATTGTAACAGTACCTAACTAAAATGGTTCATTATCATATATCTGTTTAGTAGAGTCCTCCAAAAACCCAAAATTTCTAACTATTCATTCAATTCTGCTGATCCTTGCATACATCGAGATGCACGACTTCAAAAAGTTCATGCAAGTCATCATGGATGGATCCCATCCTACGGCAATTTATGATATAGATCTCCATATTAAATATCAGATTGCAAGGCTCCGTCCCCAAATACAGCACAGGATTATGACTCAATTCACTTTATTAACTTTGACGACATGGTAGCCCACTGCTCTTTGTACTTCTAACGCTATAGCTTGTGGAATCATCCAAAAATGGTCTACAGGAAAAAATCACATGCCTACAGACGAAATGTTTATATTTTTAAAAGGGTAAGTATCATTCTTCTCTATACAATCCTTATAACTTCAATAAAACCAGACAAAAACACCTAACAATAGATTTAACAAACGCGGAATCAAGGCGACGATGATCAACAAATAAAAAATGGCGGATGTCGTCTCTACTGTGGCCTAGACTCATACATTTTTTATTTTTAGCAGAAAATCAACCGCAAATTAATACAGTGAAGCTGCCGGTATTAGTGGGATGGTTCAAGGCGAGCCCTGCGGCTCGCAAAGGGCCGCGTCAGCGTCACGCGCCGCCATTGACCCACTTACACATACCTACACTGCGTGTGCGCACCTCGTACAATCGCCAATGAAAGCCCTTCGCGAGTTCGCTTGTCACGTACACTCCTTCAGCATTTATTTTAGTTGATACACCTACATAATATCATACAACTTTGGAACTTAATTCTTAAAATAGAATATCCAAATGCCACACTAAAGAAACTACTTTTAAAGACACTTCGAATTCTTATATTTACTATATCAATTATCAGATTGAATACAAACAATTGTGTTAATCGAACCACTCAATGTTAAAGTCTAAATATGTTCAACATTTCAGGGAAAATTCCCAAAAAATTCTAGAGAAATATTCAAAACGATAATTCCACCCAATCACTTGTGCGTGTGAGTGTATAAGATTTCAGCGGAGTCGTTCGCTACAGTTGTTTGTGCGCGCATCTCAAGGCGACGGTTGGCCCTCCGCCGCAAATAATTCTGCTATTGTGAAACATACGCCTTATCATCCGGCGGGGCCTTGGCTAGATCACACGAATTACGGTCAAGTTGACGATTTCACGATTATTATTTTGTATTTCATGATAAAAATTACGTTTCGGTAGAATTTTATAGTACGAATCAATCATTAACTGGTTAAATATCACAGTATGTGAATATTGTATTTGCTCGTAGTACAGCAAATCTTCCTGCTACGAATATTAATCCGCTACGCAAAATCTGCTACGCGACCTTCTACGCGAATTTTCGCTACGCAAATATTTTGCTACGCAAATTCTACGCAAAACGTTGCTGCTACGGATGCTAATAGTTGATTGATTTTTTTCGTTACTACCAATTAATTATGTACAGTTTTAAGGGTTTTTTAAGCTTTGTTATTTAACATAGGGCCATGATATGCCATGAATTACTTAGTCAAAATAAAATGATGATTAGTCACTACTGAATAAAAATACAAATCAAACTGCTATCGTCGATTTAGCAAGAATGTAATGTGATTGGGTTTTTTCCTATATGTAAGTTTCCTGTCAATTTTTTTTCCCTTGCATGTTGTTACGTATTATGTGACTGGTACCTACCAATTTGGGTCCAAAATCGTTGAGGAAAAAAGACATATTAAAGCCCTTTTCATCATTCATTCCATAAAATTGTGCTCTACCTACACAATCCTTGGCTGTAGCTGTTATTAAAATTCGTGCAGACATTGTAAACATTTTGTTCAATGCTATAATTTGATAAATATAGTGTTTTTGACCTTCAAATGTAATTCAGAATAGACTAATACATGAAACATGTGTTATTCATTAGTCGTAAAGGGCATGTTTTAAACAATATCTTTTAAGAGGCATGCCAGTGATAAGTGCGTCGGCTGCGGCGTCAATGCACCCGGCTGCATGCCCGTAGGTCAGTTCCCTGTGACTCAGACACCGCTGCACCGTTACGTACAGAGCGCATCGTGATCAGTACTTTTATTACCATACACTCTAAAAAACATAAGAAATATAGTAACCAATAATAGATTGACGTTTCTCAAAGCATCTCAGAAAATTTACTCCTACAAATAAAGCGATGTATCACTAACCGTGATTCGCGTCGTTGCGCAGGCGACGCGCTAGTAGGGACCCCCAAAACCGAGTGGCTAGTTACCGCACGAATGTAACAATTGTTACCCGGTGCTCCAGTGACTTTACAATAATATGAATCTCTTGCTTTCTTTACGACTTTCAATTTCAATTATTGGGTAACACATTTCAATCGGACCGATGAGATGCTACGATAACCAACAAACAAAAGATTGATATGCTACTCGTTTAAACAATTACAAAGTCGTTGTTTGTTTAGAAACCTAATCTTATCGGCTAGACAGTTCGTTGAAGGTAGAAATGTATAACATTTGGTTCGCATACAATGTTTGTATGATTTGTGGTCGAAATCGAGGCGAGCCCATTTGAATACGATAACTGTTGATTATGTAATTGTATCTGCGAACATCTGCTTGTTTGCCTCCTCAGCGGTGGAGGGTTGAGATAGCCAACCCTTCCCGCGGCCACCGGCCATCATCGGCCACAGCTTTTTATCGAACCTCAAACAAACTGTTTTAATGAGAAATATCGGTTACGGAAACACTCCACTGCATATACTCGTAGAATTTTCAAATATTTGTTGATGCCCTTTGGTTTTTACTGTCATGCAGTGGGTAGGTACTCCTTGCTGTGAATAATCTTTCTGCTTTGATGTAATCTCGGCCTTCGTTTCAGGGTTCGCTTTATATCTAGTCTAGGGAGATACCTGTGTGTAGTTTTACGCCGATTACAATGACATTGTCTTCATGTTATTGTGAAATTCCGCTAACGATTCGAAGAATATACAAGAAGTATGCACCAAAGAATATATTTCCGAATGACGATGACGATGTACTCAGGACATCTAAGATACGATACGTTCCAGTTTGAGTTCGTGTCATTAACTATTTCATAAAGTCCAATTCAGTACTCCACTTATCGCCTACACGAGTGACCCATTTGCAACAAATCTGCTCTGTTCATTTCTTCTCTCATACGGCTCTATTAACTCTTATAAATAGAACTGGCTTGCATCACATATTTGTCTGTCTTCATTGATGAAAAGATGAATCGATTGAAGGGTTTTTTACAATATCAAGCATTCTCATTAGATCCATTTTACTTATTTTTTATATAAATAAACCTAATGAGAAAACAATCGTCACTAGATACATCATGGATCTGGCCAATGGATCTTCTGAGATTGAACGAAAATAGCAGAAACTAGCGTTTCCATCTTTTTTTGTTCTTGCATCTCTATAATCTATGGCTCAAGAGCATTCGTTTGCTATATTTAAGTTTTTACAAAAACAACACTAAAGCATAAAAAGCTTTGCCAGAAATACCGCGATTTTACAAAAACAACATGAATTTCTTGAATTTTAGCAAAAACGGAAAACTCCATAGAAATTAAGCTGTTTTTTAAAAAAAAAAAAAAAAAATCACGTTGACACTTATCAAAAATGGCGGAAAATGTTGTTAGTTCACAGCGCTATAATATTAGTATTTTGAAGAGAAAAAATAAGGAAAATAAAAAGAAAATGTTGTGAAAAACAAAAAAAGTTAAGGGATCGGAGAAAATCAGTTGAACTTGCCAGAAAAGTGGGACCCAACGATACGAAATGAAGATAATAGCAGCGGTGAAGATTGATACAAACTTTGTTTCTATTTTAAAATAAACCATTTTTTTTTTTCTCATACAAATACAAATGTTTTACAAAAATAATTTAATTACCACATTTTTACAAAAACGTCACAACTGTAAAGTATTTTTTAGAATAGTTTGCAGTAATGTGAAGCATTTAAGATTAAAATACTATAAATTTAATTCATTACTTGACTTATTTATTATTAATTATTTAATTTAATTTATGTTTAATTATTTATTTATTAAACATAAATTAAATTAATTTTTTTTATGTTTAAAAAAAATAATGGAAAAATATGGGGTGTGATTGTGTCATGGGCCACAGACACGGCCGTGTGATGTAGTGAATACGTTTACGTAAAGGGGTTGATTCGCTCGGCCGCATTCATTCTTTTACTACCCACTATGGAAGCAATTTTAAAGAAGTATTCACGTCAAAAAATTGTGCGGTTTTTGTAAAAACCCTTCAATTGCAAATTCGTCTTCCTTTTTTAAAAGTCAATTATAACTAAGTAGATGTTTGTCACCAAACAAACGTAGATATTTACTTTCTCATTCCAAATAAATACACATCTTCAGTGTATCAAGCTCTTGTTTATCCGTAGATTAAGGGCGGGGTCTGCGCAATTCCCATAATTCAACTGAAGTTAAGCTGATCATACCTAAGCTGATTTCGATAAGGTGCAAACAAAGGAGTTACCAACTTCGATCAGCATGCAAACTTACCCTTACTGTGTGAGGGCAATAAATATCAATAAGTAATTACGGGTCAGGCTGGCTAGGCAGATGTGAAGGCTGAATATCGTCATGATCTGCAATCGATCGCAGCTTGTGCGCGCCGACCAATGGGGACGCGTTACGTCACGCAAACCGAATTAATTCACCACTTATACAAATGTCTAGGGGCTTTTGATAACACATTTTATTTATTTTTTCATTAAAGAATAATATGTGCATTTTGTAAATAGGTTAAATAGGCTAGGTTAATAAAGATAAAAGTGAATGTCCAATTTTGGAATTCAGGATTACTTATCTAACAGTGATGTGTTTCATATTATTCAGTAAGATTAGCTTGAGAGGGTTGTTTTTCACTTATTAGTTATAACAATAAGCCCTTTTTAATCTTTGCGTTGCGGTATTTTTTCAGTAGTTTACATATGGTTTATTTTTTTTTGTAGTTTACAGAATGTTTCTTAGATCAGTGAGCCTTTTGGCAATGGCCTCCTCTACTGAGTTCTATTTCACCGCAACTCTTCTCGAATTTGGAGCCGCTGTGCGCTTTAATTCACCTTCCCAGTTTATAAATTGTTTTCCCCTGTACCTTTTGCCATCTTTGCGGTACCATTCAGTCACAACTTTACTCCACTTGATAGTTATTTGAAACCAAATATGCGCGTCTGTATAGCTAAAGGATAATGTGATACACATCGCTTTTACTACAGATACTGCGAAACTAAGTAGCAGTCAGTTACGTAGCTGTGCAAATCGAATAAAGGAGATACGTTTATTACGCTTCGCGCGTCAAACTTTTAATAGAGTGACGACCTGTTGCTGCTACTTTACGGGATTTTTTTCACGGCTACGTAAATAAGAGTACACATAGACATATAGTGACCACACGTAGGGACATACAGTCATATAGGGACCTTATCGGTGATGTTCAGAAAAGTCAGGTCCGTAGTAGACCAGACCAGAAGGCCAATTTTCAATCTATCAAAAATACCTCTAATTACCCTAAATTTTGAGAAGTTTTTGACATTTGTTTGTCGCCGAAATGAGACTGTGACTCATAGATATCTGTGACTAGATTTTGAACGTTTTAAATTACGACAATTGGCCTTGAATGTATGGGCGAGGCAAAAGGAGTAACAGTAAGGATCGTAGGTAGAAGGTGGCGTTTTGTAGTTTCTGCCTCCCTACATAGAAGTACTGGAGTTTATGTATGTAAATAAAAGTAGATACGCAATAACAAAATGCGAGTTACATAAGCAAACAAAAAAAGTCCAAAAGCACATATTTCCAATGCAAATGATCACTTTTAAAACGGAACAGGCTGGCCACTCGTCGCGCCGGAAACATTTCGTGTATAGGGTTGTGCGATTTATTGCGGACCAACAGCCGGGTCCTTTCTACCTTTAATTGGCTACAAAACACATCCCATTTACAAAAACAGACACAGATAACGGGACAAAGGAGGTTTTTGTATTTTATTATTCTGATTGTTTTTTGTTTTATCTGCAATCTGGATGCAGTGAATCTGGGATTGGCAAAAAATTAAATGGTTAATTGGAGATTTGGCTTTTTAAATGACATAATTTTTTTCGTTGTTATTAGTTTGTTAAAAATAGAATAAATGCCAGAGTAGTAAATAATTAATTAGTTAAAACATGAATGTAACTAATTATTATTATAAATATAATAAATAAATAATTCATGTTTTATATATTCCGTATGTACCTATTGACCTTATATGTATCTAAGTTATCTTAGGGCAGTACTTACCTGTAGAATAGTAAGGTTCATTCCAATAAGAAAATAATATAAAGTTTTTGTTCATAGCAAAGAACTTAATTTATTTAACAGACATAACTTTTTAAACACAGAACTGCACATACTTAGTCCGAATCAAAAGCAAAAAATATGGAGAGGATCGCATTATATCCACAATAAATCTAATGACGCGACAGCCTCTATAAATCGGAACAGGTAGAATTTTGAACTAATGACTGCAACGTGTTGAAAGAGACTATAGACCATAAGATTTAACAACTAAAACTGAACCTTACGTTGGAGAGATTCGGTTCTTTTTTCATTTATTGTTTGTATTACTAGTTTTTATGCAGTTTTTGAGGGGCTGCTGCGGGGCGGAGGTGGTGCGAACCGAGAGGTCGGTCGGTCGCTGAAAGGGTTGTGTGGGAACGGAGGGCACCTGCGACTGCACATGGTGCTCCAACATAGAGTTTTTTATACATTTGCGCACACATATCTGTCTAATGCACTTTTTTACTTATTATTCGTATGTAGAAACGAAATAATAAACGACGCATTACACAACATAAAACAAACAATGATGTTATAAAATATCGACAAAATGCGACGTAAAACATACATAATAGTTTAATGAAGCCTTGACGAGGAAGGGGCGGTTGCGAACTGTCGATTGCAACTGTTAGCCATGGCATTATCGTATCGACGTTTCTCTTTACCCATGCTTTGTTTCGCGTTGTGTTTTCAGGACCAGTCTTATTAGACCGCTACACTCATAGCCTTTACCAGGAACAAGGGGTTTTCAGCCTGAAACAGAACATTTGGCTGCATTATTGAGTTACATCGGTCGTTACCTTAGCGAACTGCCCCTATTTCTCGCCAGTATTTATTCATTTTGCAACACATCGCCTGTCGGCCTTTTCACCCTCCCTTGTCGGCTCACGCGTTCTCGTCAATGAATTGTTAATGAAGCACCTTCGTTAAAGGCCGCCAAATTCACGAAACCCCACGTTGTTGAGGCGTGAACTAAAATACAGACACGCACACCGTTTCATATACGGCAATTTATTTATTATTCGCTTTAGAGTGAAAGTCGATGATAATCGAGCGTCAAAAGGTAGCGAAATAAAAGTTTTATTGAAATATCTGCAATTGCGTCATTGTTGTTTTAGCGAAAGTTGATTATGAATTTGAATATTGGTTAGATACGATTACGTCGTGCGTTTGAATTTTAAAGTATAGACATTTACTCGGATTTTATTTGTAAACTTAATTTAATTTGCCACTGCACACTTATAGGATATGGTAAAGGAAAGTTAAGACTATTAACAAAATTGTCACAAGGGATCTAAGACTTCTAAGTCGTGTTTTGTAGTGGTGTTAATCGGATAGTTTCAGTGTATTTTTTGCATAAGCGGATAACCCTTTAGCTTCTACCTGCGGAGCGCCAACAATGCGTGCATTGTTCGCAACTCCTGCGCAACTAGGGTGAGTATAATGCAAACTAGTGTCGGACAAATCGGTTTGTTGTTATTTGTTATGCAAATATAGTTAAATTTGATCTGATATCAAAGCAACCTGTGCCCATGTTTATTTGAATTGTATTACATAAATACGAAAAGACAATAATAGTGTTTTTAGAGAAAGACTTCATTATGCAAAATTGTTTGTTTTGTAGAAGGGATAAATGCAATTAATCTTGCCGTATTATTCAGACTTTTTGAGATGAAGTTTCTAAACTTTTCAGGAATCTGAAAAACTTAGAAAATAACACATTATCCAAAACCATGGTAACAATACTAAATCAAACGCATTATCCTGATATCTTCAATGTGAATAATGAGCAAAAAATACATAAAGAAAACACAATTTTTTTACACAATTTAATATAGGTCAGGTGCATGTTCAACCCTTCCATAGCGTGGGAGTTTCGCTTTTTTGCCGATAGTACTTTGTGCAACACTTTTTTGCGCGTGGCAGAAGTGTTTGCGATAATTTGTTCCCACAATTTCATAGGATTGGGGAAGTGATGACAGCCATAGATCGTTCAATAGATTAATACCGTTATGGTTTGTGCACGAATGAATGGTATTGCGATACCGTACACTGTATTTGCAAGGTGCACAATTTTTATTGCAGCGCATTATTCTATGGAAGCACCTAACGGGTTGAAGATTAGACAGTTTTTTGCACAGAATAAGCAGTTTGTGCAATCAAATATTATTACTGATACCTGTATGAATTTTCGATAGAAAAGATTATTGTTTTTTTGGAAACCATACTTTTTAAAATACAAATCAAAATAATGAATATTAACTTAATTTTTGGTCTAAGTTTATGCGGAAAGCAAATTCCTACGTCATATTATTTATTTTCAAATAAGATTCAAACAGCAATAACAAACATAGCTTAAATTGAAAAAGTATTCATACGCAGCTATTAGACTTACATAATCCTTTATCGAACATCCTACCTGTACCATTAATCATTACTTTTAATTAAATAAAACCAGTTAAATTTCTTAATCCACCTTGTGGCGTCAACCTACCCGCCATGTGGCGACTGTCTACCCTTTAATGATCGATAATGATACAATCATTATGAGGGCAATGGAGATCATTTGCGACGTCCGCCCCAGGCAAGTAAAGGGTAGTCACAACATATTTGCTGAAAGAATAATGACAGTTCGCGGCAGGGCGCAGGAAACATGGCATTCGCAGTCAAACTACTTCCTGTGATGCCACATGCTAACTATTATTTTGTAATCGAATTGTCGCACTCAATTTATAAGAAAAAAATAAAACCTTGAATGCAATAAGTAACTATCTTAGTTGAACACAGCGTTCAGTAATAATTATTGATCCTATTAACGATGATTGACCTCATAGACCGATCAATCTGCGCAGAAGCAATAAACTAAACCATCATTTACGATAGTTGTCAATTACATCATCATCATCATCATTTCAGGCCTCCCCCAAGCACCTCCACTTCGACAGGCTCTGTGCTGCCTGTCATTCTTGGGGGGGTTTGCCATAATCGCCACGCTTGGCAGGCGGGTTGGCGATCGCAGTATGGTGGTGAAATGCATAGAGAACGCTGCTGCCCATTCTCCGGTACAACCCTTAGTCGCCTTTTACGACACCCACGGGAAGTATGGGGTGGTGCTATTCTTTAAGTCCGGCATCACACAGACAATGTGAATTACATGCAATAATCTTATTCAAATTGCATGTCAATTACATGCAATTTGAATATGATCGGCACTGGGTGAAATTATGGGTGAACAGCAGATGACAGATGTTAGCCATCTAATTCTAACTCAGCATTATCCTAGTGCTGATTTTCGCCTAACCGGCAAATATAAAAAAAGTTTGGCACAATGGTTGCAAGTAATGTTATTGGTACCTACTTATGCAATTTGGATCTATATGCAGGAGGCCTCGAGCCCATAAAATACTTTGTATATATCGGGTTCGTCCGAATTAAATCAAGGGCTTCTAAAGAATAGTAAATAAATGTTTTAACCAGTGTTTATCAGAAATCTTATTTTTGGGATGTCTAGTGAGCCAATATTCGGGCGACGGGGCCGTCTGGCAAGCGAAATTAGGAACCAATGTCATAGTAATGTTTGTGTAGTTCCATACGCATTAGAAAAATGTTTGATATTATTATCTGCGTTACAATGTGATGATATAATTAACATCGATCTAGAGATTTGTTTTTAGATCATTTCAAGGAAAATTGGCGCTGGACAATTACCTACTTACTAACAAAACAAAGTGGAAGTTTCTACCGAATGATTAATAAGGATTTACAGTATTTGGTTTAGTTGAGTTCTCTTCATATCGCGTTGTGTTTATTATTTATGCCTTTTTTTTTTTTTTTTTTTTTTTTTTTGAGCTCTAGAATGTTTTCTATAATCTGCGAAAACTGTCACTAAGTACCTACTATGATGGGTCGATACTAATTTTATCATAAAAAATCGCGACTAATGCAGTCATTTTAGTTTCAGAAATATACCGTCACTATATTTGTATACGTTTAAAGTATAGTTTGGCAACTTTTTACCGGTGTCAGAGTTCAGTTGCGGCGTGAGAACACAGCCGCGTCTGCGCCCGCGCAACTGAAACTCGGGGGAGTTTTTGTTCAGGAGGGTTCATCGACTCCGCGCAAATGTTCTCGTTTGCCCTCACCAACGGCTTCTCAACCAAAACGTTGTTTGAATAAGACAATATTACATGCACATGGTGTTAATTGCGATTCTTGAAATGTTAATGTGTTGCTAGGGATAGAGCTTGCAAAAGCTGTTTTCGTATGAATTGTATGATTCATAATAATTCTTCCATTTTTTATGATTTAAATCTGTGGTTCAGTTCTTACAGCTTAACACCTTTGGTCCAAATCTTAATTAACTAGGTACTTGCAGAAAACGAACAGAGATACTTAAACTTAATTAGTAATGTTTGCTTTTTCAATATAGGAGTTTGACTTTACCCCTGTCTAATTACTATCTGGGTTTAAAAAACAAACTTTGGGTACTTAGGTATGTCACGTAGGTATATAAAGACTGTTTTTACACCAAGTGAAAAGTAAGTTTAGAAAGACTACATTTGGGCTTCCATGGTATTCACCTAAATAGAGTTCTAGGTAACTTTGTTGAAAATTTACGAATTATTGCTAAGCCGATAAACTTCTATCTCCATTTCAAAATAAACTTATCACGTTACGAACACCCCGCGAGAGCAGATTTTGGTTTTTGTTCGAAGTTTTTGCACAAAATTCTTTTAACAAAAAACTATCAAGGCACTTTCCGTCGCGACCGAATTGTTTACTTTTATGATAAAAGTAAACTTGCCAAGTTAGAGGCAAAGGGTCGTGACGTTGAATATTGTGTTGCCAATTAATATTTTGTTTGGATGTTCCAAAAGATTTGTCAAATAAATTGTAAGAAAAAGAAACATGTTCAAAAGAGTACACTGCAGATCAAAGTTTTCTTAACTTTGTCTCCGTTTTCCATACCTATTTTTCTTTGATTTTAGTTCATAATAAAAATGCTAAGTAAATCATGCCAGTCATAGATCTGCCGTTCACAATGTCTGAAAATACCCCTTGGGTAGAAAAATAAATGTGTATTTTACAAAAAAATGCAAAATATAGCCGAATATCATTCTTCATTGTATAATCAGACAGAAGATTTATGTTCCGGATCGAGCCGGCGATGTCTTGCCGAGTACAGTTAACTCCACGACCCGTCCCACGCTTTTGCACAATTTCCTCACATAAAAACCTTATTTTATAAAGTTCGCCTACCTGCTCGTGTGGCTTGCAGAATTTTGATACCTTTTGTTCGAAATTTTTTGCTTTAATTTGTGACAATTATACCGGTATATGACTTTTTACCTGCCATTTTTTGTTCCCGATTTCGGAATCCACCGAATCTGACATTTTGCAAGACCGTTTGTTTTGGTGAAGATATCGCTGGTTTTCGGTTTACAGTTAGCTGCCAAGAAAAAAATGTTGACGAAGGCTAAGGTTTCGTGGAGTTTAAGGGTTTTTTAAACTTTGGTGAAAGGTTTCTCATGTTACAGCGACTCAGGCAATATTTTAAGGAAATAACTGCCACCGCGGTCACCGGTGGCCGCGAACGATAGATTTTCTATTGTGTCTGTTGTCTGGCAGTCAACGTGAATACGAGATTGGGACACCCAAAGCTTTGCGAAATTTACTTACCTATAAAATACTCTTCTATAAAATCCTACTCCTTATCACCGAGAGAAGGCGTGAGTCCCAGCAGTGGGAACATTATAGGCTGAATAAGTACAAAATCCTTTAAGAAAATAGTAAGAAGCTTGTATGAACTTGAGGAGCGCGTCCACCTTTGTCAAGCATAATCGATTAAGGATGATCTATTAAAAGAATGGGCACCGAGACAGTCCAGGTAGGCTGATGATATTGCGTTTTAGTAAAATTGGTTAACGTGTCTAAAAAACTGGCTCTCACTGCATGTGCCATTTAAAAAGGAACGAACAAAAAATGATTTCGTAGGCAAAGAATGGCTGCCAAGATCGCGGGAAGGGTTGAACGTATGCGCGAGAGAGCAAAAAATTTGATAAAATGCTGGTTTGTTAGGTATAGTGATGATGTTTAGTATTGGTAGCTTAGGATGACAATACTTAGAGAATTTCTCATAGATTAGGCCAAGGAAGTTATGGATTGGCCTTAGATTATGTGCACTGATTGAAATCATAAAATGAAATTTCTGAAAATAGGAAATGTTTGTTGCAGTGAACAGCATTCTATCATTATAATATAAATGTTTAGGTTTTGCTATAGGTATAGTTAGCTATGCTAAGTTCCTATTAATTTTATCCTATTTTGAAATCGTAGTCATTCCACTGACAATTCAAAATAACCCCACTATATGGCATTGAGGGTACAAATTGCAGGCAATAATCAAACTTTTTTTTCACGTGTGGAAACAAAGCGCAATAAAGGGGTATTTTTTACCCCGCTTTCACAACATGTGCAATGTACTATCTGACCTACTTACCTACACTTCCTCTGCATTAAAGGGTTAAATGGAATATCCGCGATCGGCAAAAAATCAACCGAGATTTGTTTTCAAGGATGTGAAATCGTTAAGTATAAGAAGCTGTGATTAAACTGTACTTTAAAATAAAAAGTCTATATCTTGGGATATTTAATTACAGGGTATGAAAAGGCAGGAATATTATAAATGGTTGTATTTTCTAGGCCCTAGGGGATTGTTTTGTGAACTGTATTCCTTTGTTTCAAGATTAAATCCAACTTGCTTCTTCTTGGTTAACACAATACTAATATATCTAATACTGTAGATACTATTTTACTAAACGAGAAATTATAAATACTTCTATAGTAACATTATTTCTAAATTCTAGAGTCTTTAGTTTAATTATTATTACTTATGTATTATCATTTATCACTTATTTCTGAGATTACTTAATTGGCGACTGTGCAAGTCCGGGGACTCCAAGGCTATTGTTATCCATAGTACTTAAGATATTTATACAGAGAAGCTGTTAGTGTACCTACCTTTATAAACATATAAAATAAAATACTTGAGGGGTTCCTGTGGAGTATTGCTGAAAAGCTGAATAGTATAATTTTATATAATTAGGTTCATAATTAGTTGGTATGTTATCAACCCGTAGATACGTAGGTATGCTTACTCCTAGAGCCTACCCAGAACAAACTGTAGTTCAGTCTATATACTCGATTTTCAGTCACTCATTCCAACAACAATACAGCTTCAAAGCTCAAATTGACACTCGTGCAAAGTATCACAGAGCTTTTAAGATACTTGAGACTATTTTTAAAACTAAACTGAGGGAAGGGGTAACTTGCAACGTCCTCCGACTCCGAAAAAGAATAGCGGTATAGTTGACAAAGTGACAGCTAATTGAAATACGCCCATGTGTAATGAGTTTTTGCCTTGCGATACAGAGGGCTAATCCCGCGACATCCCCTGAGGTTTTTTTGCTATAAATTATTAAGGGGTTGCGGTTATAGCTTGTAGGTATGCCGTAATTGTTTCAACATTTGCTGTTGATGCCATTTTTGGTTTTTAATGGTTCACTTGAGCAGCTCTTGAACAGAGGGTGCAAGCATGATTCCTAACTTCTTCTCTTACAACATAACTATTAAACAATGTTTTTTTGGCACGATCAAAACCAAAGGTATTGTCTAGTTATCATAGAAACCTCGTTATTTACATCAATAAATTGTAGTTGTGATTCGATGTATTTTAACAAGTGTTTATTTGAATATAATGTAAGCCGATTAATTCATTAATGTTACTGTCCTTGGTATGTACGATTTTGTTTGATGTAGGTATAAAAGCGCTTAATATTTTAAGCCCACATAATTAACTGCTGCAACAAGCAATGTGTTATCCCGTTCACGTCTCAAGGGATCACTGCTCGCTCGAACACGTGTTTTTAAACGTTTAAATTGAGATATTTTACACAAAGAAGGGTTGCACATTCCTTAGCAAACATAGTCCAATCCCTACCGCGTTTTAGAATCTCATTAGAAGTAAGTAATCCTCCCAATTCTTAATAGAATTCACCCCTCGCCTTTTGTTTTTGTGCTTCCGGTCGGGAATTGAGAGATGTTTGACATTTGACGCGAACTATTGTTCGAAACAGCCGCGTAGAGAACTTTGCGTTCGAGTCGCGGTACCAAGGCCGCATAATACGGAAAAGGTCTCATTTATAGTTGCGTCACTGACAACGTAGGTATTTAATTCCGTAAATACATAAACGTTATGTATTTATTGAACCTTTAATCAACCAATAGGATATTGTTCAACTGTACATACATAAGCACTTTTTACAGTGTGCAAGATAGTGTGTGGTATATAAAAGGAAGTTTGTACATGTGCTAATATATTCGCGATATCGGTACAAGTCGATACATAGCTCGGTCGCGGCGGGAAGTCCTCCCATTGGCTAGCGGCGCGGGAGGGCGATCCTCCTTCCTCTCGTCTGATGTGATTCGCGAACCACTACATACACGACCATGGCAAATCGCCTGCGTCCTGCGCAAATACCTACACACCCACACATACACAAGCGTCTCTACATTTGAATAACATTGTTTTTGCGTTATCACCGACCTACGTTTGTGTGTTATGTACAATTTGTATGTAGTTGTGGTATCAGGCGAACATAATATACTATGTTTTGAGGAGATGTTTGTTATTATTTTCGCGTCTGTTACTATTTACCGTTACAAAAAGCGCGGTTTATCTTAAATCAGTTTACAGGTTCCAAACTAAAATATGTTAATATCGCAGCGTCCGTCCGGTTTGGACTGCGATTCCATTATGCTATTAGTTTATTATACGAATGTTTTATGATCAATCGATTCACACGCGTTTTATATGGAAATTGAGAACCAGTCTTTGCACAATTGCTCAACGGCTTGGTGAGGAGCGCTTAGTTCAGAGGTCATCACGGACCTAGTGTGTATGTGCAGTGGTCAGTTGCACTACGTCAATGCAGTTTGCCCATTGTTGTTGTGAAAGTCTAATACAAATGTACCTACCTAATATCTAGTTCATTCGCAACAAGTTATGGCTAGGTTTATAGCTATGAAATACCTAGAAGTGAATTCAGTAAAAATGATATCCGAATCTATAAATCAATATAGGTACTTAGGTATCTACTTAGTTATGATTCCCAGTCGATATAAACGACACAAAATTAACCAAATAGGTATGTACTTATATTATTTTCTTTTTAAATACCTAACCAGAAAATGAATTCTTTGTCATTATCGTTTAAAAATGCAATATAATTAATCACACATAACGGTCGTGGTTGCTTATATCTGTGAGAAAAAAACCTTGAGCGGTCACCGGTCAGTGCAAAACTGCCCACTGGGCTAATGATCGCCTAAACAAAACTGCACAATGCGCAAGGGCCGAACACAAAGCATGGACACCGATGAACAAAGAATGTTTTGCACAATACACACTATTAATTACCCTCAAAATGTACACAATAGATGGGGTTTAATAAGCTTAGAGTAAATAAAATAACCGTAAATCGGACTGACCGCTGTCCAGTGCACAGAACATATTGTGCAAAAGTGTGAAATTTGATGTGACGTTTATTATTGAATGATTTAAAAAAGTATTGTGATATGTTAACGAAACGTTGTTCTTTGGTTAAACAGAATGTAGGAATAGATTAAAAAATGCATTTAGATTACCCTAACCTGCGTTACCAACCACCAAATACCACTGTTTTTTTATAACCGACTTCAATAACAATAAGTAGTACGATTCCTGATTTCACTCAGGACGCCTGTAATAAAAAGCCTCGTATAGTAAAATAGTGACAATATATTATGAAAACATTAGGATATACCTACTTATGTTGTAAAAATCTAAATATTTTTAGTAAGATAAGTAGTGACAGACATAACTTTAACACTAGAAATAGATAGGAACAAATAAGATCAACCACGTTTCATATATCTCAAGTAAAAACATATTTTGTATAAAATGTTATACTAAAATACCACTCGATATTTTCCAATTAATAAGAATAATATTTGAAAATCATGGTGTACAATCCGCGATTTTTTACATAGTTTAGATTCCTAACTTTTAATCAATAGCTATAATCAACTGTTATCGACTTATCGTACAATAATGACAGTTTCAGAAATCATAGCAAACGTAAAATATTTACTTTGCTGTTCTTATCGGCAGATGTCCTTAGTGCTAAAGTCTATTTCCTTCACGCAGTTTAAAAACAACATGTGCCAAAATACCTACGTGATAAATGTAATGTTTTGACGGCGACGAAATTTTCGCTTCCGATTCATTAAAAGCGTAGGTATAAAAGATAACGCTTATCAGTTCTGAAAATAAATATTATGAGACCAGACAAACACGGCAAGTTTATGCGCCCAAATCTCGATAGGTAGGTACGCATAAAATATATCCTCTTTTTTTATTAAAAAAGTCCCACGTCATGGCTGGCTAGTGTGAACTTGCTAATCTAAAAGATTGGCGGACCGTCTTGGGGACACACCGGTCAAGCGTGGGTCAGAGGTGACGAACGGACAGACAAACCCGGTTCTGTTATAATCAACGAGGCATTCCGTTCCCTCCCTTATTATTCAATTATTATTATTTATTTTCACAAAGAAATTCAGTGGGATATTTTTGAAAAGTAGGTAATTTTCTACCTATTCGCAAGTTGAAATTCTTAGCAATGAGGTAACCGGAGTCGTCTTTTGTTACTTTACGAATTCCGGGATCGCTAAAAACGTGTTATCTCGCATACCACCTGTGTTCACATTGTTTTGCTACATAGCGTAGTACACTGATAACACAATTGCAAAAACTATTTGCTAAGTGATAATGTGTTGCAAAACTTCGAAAAATGTTATTGTGTTGTAATAATGGTGTCTGGGAACAGGTGGGGTGAATATTACATAGAGAAGGGTTTGCGAGCCCACTCGGACATTCGCGATCCGTTGGTCACCTCTGACCGCTGACCCTATGGGACTGAGAACTTGAACTTAATCCGTGCACTGACATTGAACTTCGCACAGATGACTAATAGTTCCACATAATACTGTAACATAAACAATACGAGACTTGTTTAGTCGGCGAATCTGTTATGCAAGTCAGCAATGTTATTTGTGCTAACGTTTTGGATTCAAATGTCAGCAATACATACTGTCGCTTTTTGTTGTGATAACTTAATGCTTTTATTTACATGTTTTCTGTACATACTTGGAAACATGGAAATGGCAAAGTCGAATTCGGCTTTTCTTTTCTTTCACCAAATTCAGTACCTACCTTTGGGAGCAGCTAGTATGCTCCACAAATTATACTTCAAAACAAGCTTTTCATTTATACAATCACAGCTCAAATCTTGAAACAAATACAAAAAACTCCTAAACAAGATGTAGTTACCTATTTGGTCACGGTCAAGCAGTTTTATTTGCAACCCCTTGGACGGCCGTTGGTCACCCCTGACCGCTGACCGGTGACCTCATGGGATCCACTGCTTGCTTTACACAGTGGGTACCATTCTCGCTAACACTGACATTGAACTTAACATGGTTTATGTTTTCAATAATAAATGTAAAGTTTTCTCATTTTTATGCCAAAAACTTGTATTGAATTGAATTCTAGCAAAAGTTTGCTAAATTATAGGTACCTACTATTGCGAACTTTTGCTTACGATCTATGACTTAATGTCTCTGCAATTAGTTTGTGTAAGATCGTTAGAAATAATTAATTCTGATGCCTACACAAAATACCTGTTCACCTATTTATTCAAATTCACATAATAATTTGTTCATATATAAAAGTGCAGCGATCAATCGAAAGCCCATTGAATAGCTTTCTTTGTTATTAAAATTACAAAAAACGGTCAGTAAATCCTTCTCTTGGCCATCTGTGTAGAATGCAATTGCGAAAGGGTGCAGGGCCCGGCCGAACGTTGGTCACCTCTGACCCGCCAACGACTTGACCATCCCTCTGCTTTATGGAGACGTTATTATTTAAACATTTGGAATTTGAGAAAGAAGTGCATAAAAGGTGCACATTTTTCAAAAAAAGAGCAGTTTTTACAGGTTTAACTCCTTTCGAACCATAACAGCGGAAATTGGGATTAAAAGAAAGATTGTAGGTGCCTATTATATGATCTTTATATACATTCTAGAAGAAATTGGTATTTTTGGCAATCAAACAGTTACTTTGGTATTACTCCTTTGGTATTACTACCTTCAGACAAGAGAAGAAAGGATCTGGTTTGCACGAACGCTCAGACTAAACATGCTTTCTCAAAAATATTCTAATTATTTCTAGGACCTTTCTTATATAATAAATTTAACAAATTGCTTAAGATATATAATGTAAGTTATAATAGGTGTAGTACCTATAATGTTATTCGATTATTTAGCAAAACTAAATTACTCAGACATGGAAAAACTATTAGAGGTGCTGAACTAAACGGCTCCGCAGCTTAATACCAGAATCGCTAAATACTAGATTCGCAAATTACCAGACTCGCAAAATACCAGGATTCACCATAAACCAGAACTGTAATTACCTAACCTAGTATTATTTCATAATAATTTTAGTTATAGATATAAATACATCCCATAAACCTAGTCTATACATATAATAAATCTGTAGAAGGGTCAATTCTGTACATTGAAAATATTGAAAAAATAAATAGCGGGGGGTGTTGCTGGATCGATACCAAACCCAAATATGTGATTAAAAAATTTTTTGTCTGTCTGTCTGTCTGTCTGTCTGTCTGTCTGTATATGCAGGCATCACGTGAAAACTAACGGTTCGATTTCGATGAAACTTGGTATAATTATACCTTATTATCCTGGGCATAAAATAGGATACTTTTTATCCTGGAAAAATACGTAGAAAAAAAAATCTTATTTTTCGGTTTTATTCATAGACGTTGTTCTGTAGAACCGCGAACACACGTTGCATTACCCGTAGTGGATAATTTTCCATTTCAATTTAAGAGAATACAGTTTCCTGTAGCTTTGTGTTACGCCATGACAATAAATAAGGCTCAAGGTCAGACCCTAGGAGTTGCTGGCGTAGATCTTACCGCGAGTTGTTTTTCACACGGGCAACTTTACGTAGCTCTTTCCCGTGTGAGCAGTTCAAGAAATATTCATGTTCATATTCCGGACGAGCTCACTAACAATGTTGTGTATGCTGAAGCTCTCAATTAACTTTCTGTCGCATTGTCACGATCACTTTTTTATTATTGCAAACTTTTCGTCACTGTCAGTAATTTACTGCTACATGCTACTTATCAAGGTCGGAATTACTATGAAAAAAATACTTACTACAGAACGCGAGCTCAACAGCAGTAGCTCAATAGAGGGATCTCCTTAATTATTATAGGCTTAGCCGTATTTGGGTCCAATAGATATTTATAAGATATAATTGTCAGAGTTACTCAAAATGGAGAAATAAACCATCCACGCGAAGACCGACATCCGCGCGGACGGAGTCGCGGGCGGAAGCTAGTTTATAATAAGGTTGTGCAAAATGTTGTATCTGCTTAGATACTGAAAATATATGTTAATTTATTGTCTGACTGTCCTATTTAACAAATACTTTCGTAGGGAGATGGCCTGAAACACAGGTTTAAATAAACCTAGATCAGGCAACGCACTACCACTACTACCTTCAGAATTCTATTTTTGACTGTAATCTCATATTCTCATACCATAGTCTATATCCAGATTATTATAATCCTATTATTAATATATACTACTGAACCATATGTACCCTTTTTGTAAACTTATTATTATTTCAATAAAAATTATTTTTTATTTATTTATTTGTATCATAATTAATTGGCAAATTAATTAATCTATTTATAAACAAGGCAGTGTTTATTATGAGAGTCTGTGCAAAACACGCAGCATAAATGTAGGCCACTTAATCAAATCACAAGTTATTTGAATAAGTGGAATTGTAACGTTTTAATTAATGAAATTCGCAATTTATACGCGTTTACAGAGGAGGTGAGCATGTTAATAAAGTTTCGCAAGCCACAACAATGCGGTTCATTGATCGAAGTGACACTTTGGGTCCGGCTACTAAATGTCATTGGCCACACTGATGTGCATTTGTTTATTTTATAAGTACCTACATAATTCCTTTTTAGGGTTCTGTACCCAAAGGGTAAAAACGGGACTCCACGTCCGTTGGTCTGTCTGTCTGTCACCAGATTCGATTTGATAATGTATTTCTGTTACCGCTATAACAACAAATACTAAAAACAGAATTAAATAAATATTTAAGGGGGCTCCCATACAACAAACGTGTTTTTTTCAGGTTCCAAGGGCCGCCCGGCCGTAGCGTGATGTTAAATAGCTTATAACTTTACTCTAGAATTGGGCTGTCAACTGCAAAATATTTTTTTCAAATTCGACTCTAGGTTCCAGAAATTAGCGCGTTCAAACAAACGGACTCTTCAGCTTTATTAGTACCTAAGTATAAGTATAGAAGAAAATTTTGTTTACAATAAATCGATAACAGCAAGGCGTAGGTACTTAGATACACTATCGATTCCTTAAAACACGATATACACGGTTTAAGACCAGTCTACTAACCAAGGTGACCTTGAAGTTTTTGTTGTTGCGAGATGCCTGCTACAAAGTTGAAAACCAACATTTTCTTCTGCCACTAGTTTGCAACGCAGGCCTTTCTACCAAGGACGTTTAAAGGTCATACGAAATTGGTTTCAAACCACCGTATACACTGTTTTAAACTTAGGTTTGAAACCACCGTTTTAAACCGTGTATTTCGTGCTTTAGCCATTTGTAGTTTTTCTCACAATCTGTAGTAGCGGCAGCGACGCAACAAATACTTAAAGAAAAAAATTATTATTAGGTATTAAGCATGTTTTGATCATTTTGTCCGTCGCATGAACAGGAAACATGAATCTTTTTCTTTAGAAAAACTCATTCACGTAAAAAATTGGCGATAATGAACATTGAATCGTAAAAATTCATTAGCATAGAGTATATTGCCCTGTATAAACGAATACCACTGAATATTTACGATTTTACAAATTGAGTTAACCCACTCGGAATATATACCTTTTAGATTATATTGTATTGAATTAAGATCGAGAGCTAAAACACTTAAAATAGCGAGAGGTCAGTTCTATTTTTAGAAAAATTGTTTTCGTTTTATGTGTGTTTTCTAAACATTGCAAGTTTTATTCGAATTGTTTTTACTCCGAGGAAAAACCAACAGATACAAAAATAAAGAGAACATAAACACATAATTAAAATTGACTCATTTTCCCTACACTGTACTTTGATTGGCCAATAAATACAAGTTACACTTCAATAATATCGGTGGATAGTTAATTACCTATAGTACTCCTCATGTCATTGTCAACCCCTTCTATGTTATCCGTATTTACGTAATAACTGCAAACGAAAATGGAAATTTTGATTTGCTATGTACCTACGTACGTTAGAATTATACAAAACGTTTTCTGTTTATTCGGTCTTTGTCTTAGTAATGTTGTATGTCTAAGAAAGAAAATAACTAAGTATGGTTCTTCAGGTCAAATATAATTAATATCACTAGATTAATTACGTGGAAAAAATGAAGGCGTAATGTAGGTATAATACCATTTAAAATGGTTTAATGTTCGATTTACCACTTGTTAGATGTCAAGAAAGCGACTTAGAGGAATGATTTTTTCCTTTGCAGTATTAAGTCAATATCTCATCGAAACATTTTTAATGTATTTGAATTTGAGAAGCCAATATTCAGCAGCTGTAGTTTACAAGCTATAAAATGTATAATAATAAATAAATAATAAAAATATTTACAACATTTAAATAGCACGAGCCTCCACCCTAGGATTCCCTGTGTCGTGGAGACATAGTCTCCTTCTTTTTACAAGATTATTAGGTACATAGTAGGTAGGTATTATCTGCTAATAGTTTCAATTTTCAAACCCTGATTATTTCGACATTTGATTCTTATATTTAAATACTTAAGTATATAATTATAATATAACAAATATAAACCTTTACCTAACCCAATATAAAATAGATAATGCAACAGCGTTAACTATTTATAAGAATTTCAACTTTACATCTATAAATAAATTAATTTTATGTAATGTAACACGTGATCAATTAATCGTCGGATGAAGAAGACCGTCTGTCGCAGGTCTTAATGTGCAGCCGGAACTGTGGCGTCTTTTTATTTTATATCAACTTACGCACATACGTATGAACACAGAGTTAGAATCGGTAGAGTTATCTGAAGTTATGCAGAAATAATAATAACAGAACTATTTTTGTATTTCTTTCTTAGATAATGTATCAGTCAAATGTATCAAATAGAGCTAGTGTATTCTTCATAAACAGGGACTAAAATAGCTCTTTAATCCCTATGATAAACAGGGACTAAAATAGCGCTTTAGTCCCTAGGGACTAAAAGTAAAATTCCAATCACCGTAGAGGCCAATCACGAACATTGTATGAACAAGTAACAGGCCGTATGATAAAGAAAAACGCGCGCGAGCCAAATAAAAAAAAAACAGTGTCTGAAAAAATAAAAAACGCGCGAAAAGCATTCTGCCTTCGTTCGTTTACTTAAAAAAATATGTAAATAAATAAGCGTACTATTCTTATTCTTAGGTTGCATAGAGGGTAATAAAAAGTAGAGTGTCCACCTCGGGAGCAACACTATTTTAAGCTCGAGTGACGTACCTACCTACTTGAATCCCTCTGGATTCAAAGAAACACTCTCCCCTTCAAAATAGTAGTTTGCTCCCTTGGCAAACAATCTACTGTTCCAGGTTTGTTACCAACATGGATGTAATCTGACCGGTGGAAAATGTTTGGACTTAGTATTTTCAGTACATACTGACCTACCAGACAGTAACTTAGAAAGACCATAAAGATCTACTCAGTACAAATTTATTCATTCCTGACTGATAAGTAATGCAATGCACAGTCATGCTTCTAGAGTCTAGAAGCATGCCTGGAATTCCTAAAATTAGTGCTCACTTTCGTTCCGTACCCAAAGGGTAAAAACGGAACCCTATTACTAAGACTTCGCTGTCTGTGCGTCTGTCCCTCTGTCTGTCACCAGGCTGTATCTCAAGAACCGCGATAGCTAGACAGTTGAAATTTTCACAAATTATGTATTTCTGATGCCGCTATAACAACAAATACTAAAAACAAAATAAAATAAATATTTAAGGGGGGTTCCCATACAACAAACGCGATTTTTTGCCCTTTTTTGCTCGATATCAAAAATGACAACAGGTAAGCACTTGAAATATTCACAAAATACTCAGTTGTATCTTAACTTTAATAATAAATAATAAAATTAAAATAAAATGAATATTTTAGGGGGGCTCCCATACAACAAACATGTTTTTTTCGGCGTTTTTGCCTTGTGGTACGGAACGCTTCGTGTGCGAGTCCGACTCGCACTTGGCCAGTTTTTTAAACTCATCATCATCATCATCAACAACATCACTCACCATGAGTTAAAAGGGGAATTAAAGGTTTTATGGAAGATCGACATTTTTGACAATGGGAAATCCCATTGGATACATGGTTTGTATGCTAATAATATTATAAGTTGTGTTGTAAGTTTCAATACATCATATCATATCACTTCGTTGAGTTTACTAAATAGATTGTTTGTTTGCCAGATCTTCTTAAGATTCTTAACTCTACGCAGGTAATACTGTTTTATATTTATTTAATAATAAGCCGCATCGTTCACATGTCGCGCATGCGCTCTGCCCACCCCCTTACGTGGGAAGTAGGAAGCACCTATCCTTTTATTGGGGGACTGTAATTAAGGAAACTTGCTCTGTAATTACAGGGGAGATTGCTAAATATAATTGAACTCTTTTCTTTTTGATTTTATAAAGCTCCATCCGCTTCTAGGGGAACGTAGACTGATAGTTCGGAACGAGGTGTTTCTAGGAGACGTGCCTAGTTATAAAAACATAGCAAATATGAAAAACAAGTGTTTAAATATTAGTGGATGAAAATTATTTTACAACTAGCTGACCCGGCAAACGTTGTTTTGCCATATAAATTATTTCTAGCTGCCCGGCGCTACTTCGTTTGCGTGGTTTGCCTCCTCTTACCCAACCCTACCCCTACCCTACTCCTACCCTACTCCTACACTACTGCTACCCTACTCCTACCCTACTCGTACCCTACTCCTACACTACTCCTACCCTACTCCTATCCTACTCCTACCCTACTCCTACACTACTCCTACCCTACTCCTACCATACTCCTACCCTACCCCTACACCACTCCTACCCTACTCCTACCATACTCCTAACCTACCCCTACACCACTCCTACCCTACTCCTACACTACTAGGTACCACCCTACTCCTACTCTACTCCTAACCTACTCCTACACTACTCCTACCCTGTTCCTACCCTACTCCTACACTACTCCTACCCTACTCCTACTCCTAACCTACTCCTACACTACTCCTACCCTACTCCTACCCTACTCCTACACTATTCCTACCCTACTCCTACACTATTCCTACCCTACTCCTTCCCCACTTCTACCCTACTCCCATAGATATATTAAATTTTTCTCTGCGTAAGAACCATCCTCGTACTTCAAGGAATATTCTAAAAAAAGAATTATTGAAATCGGTTCAGCTGTTCTCGAGATTTGCGCAATTTGAAGTAACTACGAGTATACCTTTGTTAGGTTAGGAGTGTTAGGAGTCTACTTTTTATTAATACCTACCTATTGCCTAAGAATATTTTAATCAAGTTAATAATCTGCTTCAAGGATCCTAGTCAACTACACTTCTGGACACATCTATTGGCCCACCTTGTATTTTCAGTTTCGTTTGGTCCTAGCTAAAATTTCATATTAGGTCGAGCAAAAAGTTTTTATGCAGTTTTGAACCTGGCACATTCACAATTTCATTCAATAGTCTTTTTTTTAATTTCGAACACAGAATTTAAAGAAACAAAAGACAATTTGGAGCCTGTTTGTTGATATCAAACAATCGAATACTAATTGGTTTACTTGGATTTGATTCTTGAAAAAGTGATTGATATCTTTGGTTTTGCAACAAACATTACTTATTCTTAACATTAAGGTGAGGTTCTATCAATAATCTATGGATACTTCACCTGAAGTCGCCGCCCAAGCTGTGGCACTTATTCAGGCCGGACACAGCCAAAGAAACGTGAGTGCTCAACTTAATTTAAGTCGATCTGCGGTCCGAAATGTTTATCGGAGGTACCTAGAGACTGGCGGCTTTGTTCGTCGCCAATTAAGGCCACGATCTCGGGTCACAACTGAAAGGCAGGATCGATTAATCGTGACGACCAGCTTGAGAAATCGTCACCTTACCTCCATTGAGATACAAAACCAACTTCGCGACTTCCACGGAGTATCTGTGAGCGCTCGAACTGTTCGGAGAAGGTTAAAAGAACGCGATATGGTACCACACAAGCCAGCTAATGGGCCCAAACTAACGCGAGCCCACCGAACAGCGCGCCTTCATTTCGCACGCAGTCATTTAAATTGGACACAGCAAGATTGGAGCCGTGTACTCTTTTCTGATGAGTCTAAAATTGTGTTACATGGCAATGATGGAAGGAAGAAGGTCTACCGACGTAAGGGAAGGCGTTTCGCACAATGCTGCTTTGAAGAGAGGGTTGCTTATGGCGGTGGCTTATGGACTGTCTGGGGCGGTATATCCGCGAGCGGCAAAACTCAACTTGAGCTTGTTACAGGACCACGGCTGCCAACATTAAATGCTGAAAGGTACATTCGTGAGTGCTTAGAACCTCACGTGATACCATACGCGGACTATGTGGGCCCAAATTTCCTTTTTATGCATGATAATGCAAGAGCCCATGCGGCCGGCATCGTCAGGGAATATCTTCGGGATGTGAACATCACAGTTATGGACTGGCCAGCCAGAAGCCCAGACATGAACCCCATTGAGCACATGTGGGACGAGCTAAAAAGACGTGTTAGGGCTCGTCAGCCAGTTGCCCAGACGATGCAGGAGTTGAAAACTGCCATAGAAGAGGAATGGGAGATGATCCCTCAAAATTTCATAGAGCGGTTGATAAACTCTATGTCTAATCGTATGAGAGCTGTGGTAGATGCCCATGGAGGCAACACGCGTTATTAAATTAAACCTTTATTTGATAAAACATGTTTTTTATTCAAAAATCAATTGCCTTTAACAAGGCGCATATCCGACTTGTTAGGCGTAGCTCCATGTCGTATGGTATTCTGAATTCAAATTTAAAACAATACGATCGAAAAAGATGGTAAAATGTATCAGGTTTAAAACTGCATCAACAGTTTTTGTTCAATCTAGCAATCATATTTCGGTAGGGGCCATCGAAACCTAAACTCTAAGGTGGGCCAATAGATGTGTCCAGAAGTGTATTTTAATGTCTTCTCAAATCATTGAGATCCATAAGTTATATGAATACATAATTGTAAATGCACAACTTTTACATTTGAGCAAAAATATGCAATGCTCAAATAGTTAAAAAAAAGTTTAAAAAAAGAAAATGAATTGTTTTATTTATCAGCATTTTACTAAACACTTCAATTAGCGATTCGGCCATGCACAGTGACAATTTGCATTAAGTGATAGTACTATCACTGTTACTGCTTCACAAACAAATAAATGGGGCATTGTTGTCATAGGCCCGACCGACATTATCAAATGTACAAATTGTTAGCTAATGATTATTGTAAACAATCATTATGTGACCTCATTTAGTGTTTGATGTGTAAAATCCACGAATATGAACTATCTGGTTAGGAAGAATCATCGCACTTTTCTTTTTACTTTTTAACCCTTTTATACGATAGTTTTATGTCACTTTTAAGACACTCTATTCTCTACTAAATTCTGCGTTTGGTAAACCCCAGGGTCCGTGGCTTAGGCTCCCAGCGTAACGGTAAATCGGTAAACTTTGGGTAATTGAAAAGTGGTTTTGAATATTAATAGTTTAGTGGTTTTTGCCAAAGAAACAGGATAAGACACAGAATTTTGATTCCAAAAGCGTTACCTGATACCTACTGATAACGCTGGAGATTCAAATATTGTCAGAACATGTCTTTTAAAACCAATTAAGTAAGTTCGTTCCTCCATTAGGCATTAAGTATAGTCAATTTCATCATCAAAGCCAACCCAGACGAAACGAACACAATGAAGAAAATAATAAATGTGCCAAATAGATAAATAATAAGGTCAGATACACAGGTCCAGTAATTAACAGATTCTATTCATTTTGCAGACAAAGAAAGTGTTATTTACTGACTAATAATCTATTGTCAATGTTTGTTAACATTCACACATTGATCCAATTACTTACTTGTTGTTTACAATATTTTAGTAGATAAGTAGTTTTCTAGGTATTATGTGCACTAAAGATTAGCATAACAAATGCTAATCTTTAGATATAAAACCAAACTTACTCACTTCGATTTGTTTTGGATTTGTCTCCGCCTCGAATAGCAGAATAACTATTAAAACGGGAAAAATTCACAAAAAAAAAGATAATTAATTTTCTCATACATTTTGTATGGAACGGCTTTTTTGATGATATTTTGAGAATGAATTGTCTGATTTCGATAGATGGCGGTACGAAGTTGGCCGGGTCAGCTAGTAATATCATAAGGAGGTACCAAAACAGAGTTAGTTTGGCTACTACTGGGCCCAGTGGAATGTCGCTGGGCCCAGTAGTAGCCAAACTAACGCTAACCAAAACCAATCCAACAAAAAAAAAACCAATTGTTCTTTCAGCGGTTTTTTCAATATAAAAAGCGGAATGGCATTATTCTTTCAACATTGAATACGTAGTCTTGGTCAGTCTGAGTATCACCTGTGATATTGGTAACATTGGTATTATCTATGCTATTGGAGCCATCAGAGCCTTTGATTGCCTAAAGAGCCAAGCAGTTGACTTCAACCTGCTTGGAATGATAAACAGCTACCCAATATAATATTTTATGTCTTTTTTACTGTCATTCCCAGATCGAAAGCGAAGTAAACGTTCCCACTTCTTTTCGTCAATACGGCTATTCGAAAAACCGTTAAAGTATGGACTGACTATAGGACTATAGGACCTTCTAACACCGTCGTCTTAATAACTAGTTAAAACAGTACTCGAGTGAAGCAGGTTATTTTAATCAGCTGGACAAGGCTCGGTAAACATTTTAACTTCTGGTTTGTTTCGGGAACGGTCTACTTCCACCGAAGTGGGACATCTCAGTTTTCTATTTTTATCTGGCCTTTTTTTGTCTTTGGCCTATATTTAGCATTATTTAGACAGTAGCTGTAGTATTTGCCTATTTTTGTTAGTGTCATTTCATTCATTTTCTGCTTTTAGGTATGTTCAGGGTTTTAAGATATACCTGCTTGCTCATACCTAGTTTTTTTTTGGTTTTTTTTAGGTCCTTGCTGAAAACGTTTTTGCCGACAATCAAAACATTACTTGACTTTCTCACAGACTGTAAGAGCTATGAGCTCAGATGATCGAATGCTAGATGGCCTAACAGGATCGTCAATTGTTATCGTTTTTCTATTTTGATGATAATTGTGGCTATGATTGAAGACGTATATTCCATGGAAGTTCATTCTCGCAAAATTACTTTTATTCAACTTTCAATTCTTATATACCTATTGAAAATGCAATGCCAAGTTTTATGGAACCACCTGGCTCTATTTTACACCAATAAGGAATGTAAGATTTATTATTATTTTTAAAAAGAGTAACCGTGGAGTTGCCGGTTCTTCTCCATAGGAAACGACCAATTGGAACCGTGCATCTAGCTTCTGACGTTTCATAAGTGCCCATGTAGGTTTATGTGAAATAAAATATTTTGATTTGATTTGATTTGAAGAACCTTCTCTACTAAATGTATGCTACGTAATATAAATGCAAGTAGGTACCATACTTCTTGATCCAGGAAACGCCAACGTCACGCGCTGCGCAGGCGCATCGTAGAACGCGCGGCGTGTTGAGGCAGGCCGAACGACCTCCCGCGCCCCGCACCTCTCGCCATCGTCGCTGCATCTCTTGCAGACGTAGCGTCAGCAAAGGTAGATTTTATTTACTTAAATATCTAAAATGTTTAAAAATATGGTTTCGTATTTGCAGCGTTTAAACCTCCAGTTTTTATTACAACGTACAGTCCTAAAGTCCGAGTTATCAGGATGAAAAGATTACGGATGAAAAGATAATGTCTTAGATCTGTAATGTCTTCTCTTAAATGTAACGTTTTTTAAAGTATATTCACACAAATTTATTTTTCTGTATTTTTATCAATTTAAGTCTCGGCAGGTCGTCGTCGTATCGGTAGGCAATAATTCTACCGTTTAAGGCGATAGCGCCAGGGTAGCTCGAGAAATTCATAATTTTATTTTTTTGCGTTTTTTGCAGTTTGCTGGTCAGTATTAAGTTGTACGTTGATTAAAATATGATTCGCGGCCGTGATAACAAATATGTATTTACAGAATTATAATCATTAAAGTCATCAACACAACTCTCTAAGACCAAGTAATCCCCAAGAATGACTATTTCATGAAATCTTGACATTTGGGGATTGTATTACTGATTGTAATTATAACAGGACCCCCCCTAAGGGGGGGGGGGGGGTAATAAATATACTTTTTGGCGCTTCCCCCTTAAGTAGAATTATTAAAACAAGTGCCTACCGATTATTACCACGACAAACAAGATTAGTAACCTATTTCTGACCATATCACCATCGTCCAATAAAAATTTATTTGCCAACAGTACAAGTAGTAAGTACATACCGGATATATACTTGTTACATAGCAAGTAACGGGAAACGATGCGTCTGCGCCGGTTGCAACCAATGCGACGATGTTGATGGAATTCTTCATTCAATGCGAGATACTTGGCTGATTGAGAACTGACCAGAGAGATAACCATCTTTATTTAGTTGATGGTACTGATCGTAAAGAAAATATACATAGATTTGAAATTTTGATGATTCGTGTACAGAGGCCAGTATCTGCAAATATGATTAAGAATTAAATAAACATTAATTAACGTTTAGCAGCGAAGAAAAAAAAACAGCCAAATAAGGTTAATGATACTATTGTCGATTTGCAAATTATGATGGAGTTACTGGCCCACAGAGATGGCCTCTAGGCCATCTAGCATTCGATCATCTGGGCTCATTAGCTAATACAGTCTGTGAGAAAGTCAAGTAAATGACAAAGATCATGTTTTCAGCAAGGATCTCAAAAAATCAAGAAATTACATCAGTGTATTCCTTAAGTTTCTAGCCATTTAATCCAATAAAAAAATAATTTCATCTTGTAGCCAATTAACGTCTATCATCAATGCTGTCACTGACTCATAACAACTAATATTATTTTAATTTTCAACACAGGGCTGATAATTTTTGTGCATAAACCCGAATGCAACGGTGACTAAACACTCCAATCCGGTCGGCTAGTAACACTGGTTAGCGAGTTTCGGCAGAGCCAGTGGGGGGCAGGACGAGGACCAAAGGGCCGGGGGGGGGGGGGAGGCACGAAGTGCAATGTCCTCGCCAACGGACGCCTTGATCTCTCCTTTGCGCCTAGAAACTTCAACATTTTTTAAACAAAAATGTTTCTTTTTAAAATCATTGCAGTTGCCAAGATTAGATCAACTTCTTTTTAAAATCATTGCAGTTGCCAAGGTTAGATCAACGATGGACAATTGATATGATAATGGAAACGGTTCGTTTTTGATGGCATTGTTTTAAATTTAATTGATTTGTGAATTATGATGTCATGTTTGATGAAGTTTGATAAAGTCTTGATGTTATTTCTCATTATAAAAAAAGGAAGCGATGACTGTTACAAAGTTGCTAAGTAATGATGCAATGTGGTTTTTTCTAAATCGACGGTCAACAATTTTATGGTAAGAACCTTTTCAATAACATTAGAACTTCAGCATAGCTCTTGTTTATATATCACGGATTTCGGGATGACTAAGTACTTTTCCATGACTCCTTCCTTTTCCGTGCAAATCCACATGTATGGCGAAGCCAATATAAACTTTCAGGTGTCACAGTGTAATTAAGGACATTTGGTTGAGGGTTCCCTACACAATATGGTGTCGATGACTAAACCTGAGGGAAGCTGAAGCCATAATAATGACGCTGACATGAGGGTGAATCCTGTTATTGTTTATGTAGCCGCACCAGCATTTTGTCGATGTATTCTTAGGTATTCCGGTATATAACATGGAGTAACTGCTGCCTTTTGATTGTCGCTCCGGATTTATGGAAGGTTTTCAGCCCACAATTTGTCAACGAAAACCTGAAGGACAATTTTTATAATTTTAAGAACGTTCACAGTCAGATCTCAGTCAAAAATACCTCTAATTTCCCTACATTTTTGACAAGTTTTTGAGATTGATTGTCGCTGAGATGAGATTGTGACTAGATTTTGAACGTTTTAGATTACGAGAATTATTGGCCTTTAGTTCTATGCAAAGCCTAGCATTGAATTTATGAATAGTGCGACTTTCTTTTGTTTGATAAGTAAAGTGATGGAAGCCTTTACTTTGATTCAAAAACTAAAGAACATAGATCAAACACGTGACTTTCATTTTGCAAAAGGATTTGACGATAGTCATTAATTCGTTGTGTGATTTGAAACCAATCAATCTACTAATGACCTCGGTTTTGGTAAATATTAGGAATCTACTAGTAGCTTGCTTGTAAAAATTCTCCTCTCTTAAAACAGTTGCACTGTTTATACCAAGTCCTGGTGGCGAAAGTATAGGGGTTCTCATCTATACATATAATAAATCTGTAGAAGGGTCAATTCTGTACATTGAAAATATTGAAAAAATAAATAGCGGGGGATGTTGCTGGATCGATACCAAACCCAAATATGTGATTAAAAAAATTTTTGTCTGTCTGTCTGTCTGTCTGTCTGTCTGTCTGTATATGCAGGCATCACGTGAAAACTAACGGTTCGATTTCGATGAAACTTGGTATAATTATACCTTATTATCCTGGGCATAAAATAGGATACTTTTTATCCTGGAAAAATACGTAGAAAAAAAAAATCTTATTTTTCGGTTTTATTCATAGACGTTGTTCTGTAGAACCGCGAACACACGTTGCATTACCCGTAGTGGATAATTTTCCATTTCAATTTAAGAGAATACAGTTTCCTGTAGCTTTGTGTTACGCCACGACAATAAATAAGGCTCAAGGTCAGACCCTAGGAGTTGCTGGCGTAGATCTTACCGCGAGTTGTTTTTCACACGGGCAACTTTACGTAGCTCTTTCCCATGTGAGCAGTCCAAGAAATCTTCATGTTCATATTCCGGACGAGCTCACTAACAATGTTGTGTATGCTGAAGCTCTCAATTAACTTTCTGTCGCATTGTCACGATTACTTTTTTATTATTGCAAACTTTTCGTCATTGTCAGTAATTTACTGCTACATGCTACTTTTCAAGGTCGGAATTACTATGAAAAAAAAACTTACTACAGAACGCGAGCTCAACAGCAGTAGCTCAATAGAGGGATCTCCTTAATTATTATAGGCTTAGCCGTATTTGGGTCCAATAGATATTTATAAGATGTCATTGTCAGAGTTACTCAAAATGGAGAAATAAACCATCCACGCGAAGACCGACATCCGCGCGGACGGAGTCGCGGGCGGAAGCTAGTGGATCATATAGGAATGGAAATGGAATAAGGGCTGTGCAATTTCGTGATTTAATAATAAACAGTCTAATTGACATTTATCGCAACCTTGTGACCCCAACTTGTCTAATGATCGCTGCGCACTTCGCGGTTTTATCTCGCGACGTTTAATTAACTTTTTGCAATTAAGAATCGATTAAAACTTCATCGGGTCACGTTTAGCAACATTCGTTCTGATAACAAATTCATAAATACATTTATTTCTTTATCTTCTATGTTTGCAACACCTAACGTTCGTCTAGTAGGTTCGAATTATTTTAATATAAAACTTGTATCAGGGCTACGTGTCCATTAATGAAATGAAGCGTCAAAATGGACCCGGTAACCGAATGTCGGTGTACAGACCATAGCCAGGCGTGACTCGTGAGACGTTTACATTAATGTGCATAGACGCGCCGTGAGGGGGGAGGGGGGTGGGGAGGTGTCGGTGCTGCAGAGACTTGACCTTGGGGCAGGATCGAGGCGATACTCGCGGTCCCTGACCTGACTATTTCGAGTGGCAAGTGCGCTGCTGCGCTTATGCCGGCGTCGCCCGCGCCGCATGCAATGTGCATACCGAAATAACCGCTTGTGTCTCCCCGCACCCACGCTCCCCGCCCCCGCGCACTCCAGGATGTACTCGCCTTATAGCCATGCATGGCACGCCTATCGCACCACCGCAAGGGGAGTTCTGTTACTTGTTACTTTGTAAACAACGAACCCTTTCAGAATCAAAGCTAGTCATGTTTTATACCAAGCTTTGTCTGTTTATGGCTGTGTTTGAAAAGAAAACACCGGATTATCTCTTGAACACTTTTAATTCTAACTTACTGAGGAATTAATTTGCATATACTACAACAAACAAACTACAAACAGCAAACTACAAACAGAATTCTTTAAAGTAGATTGGTCTAAAAATGTTTCTGTAAGTAGTTTGTATGTCGCCTCATCGCCTGCCGCCTAATGAAGTCTCGGTTGTGCGATAAATGTCGCTCGATAGCCTAATGTACGGTGTTATGATACGAGGCGAGCCCCGTGCGCGTTTGATGGACGAGGGAAAGGCTCCGCTCAAGGCTGCAGCCGCTGCAGCGAGCCAGCGATGCGCTTTCACGAGATGTGGCACACACCATTATTATGCATCCATTATGCGCCGCGTCGTCGGCTGTCTTTTCTCCTGTCAAAACGCCCACGCAACGAACATTTTTTTCTGACAGTACTAAGATAATATGCGGTAAATTACTATATAGTTTTTTTTCTTGTATAATTTAGAAAATGTTATTAAAGGTTTGGATTTAAATGAAGGTTTGGATTTTAGTGGAAGAGTGGGGTTACAAATTAGTATTTCACGCATAAACAAACACTATTAGTTCCTCTTCTACTCACTAGTCGCTCGCGTTAAAAACATCATCATCTAGGTTCTCCCCTAACCTAGCTTTTTCCAACTGTGTTGGGGTAGGCTCCATTTACCAAAGCAGGCAAACATCTGTATTTTTATCATCAAAGTTCTCATGCTATCAAAATCATCTGGATTTAAAAAACATGCAGGCCTCACCCCAACTTGATGCAAGTACTCGCACACACACACCCGTGTGTCGCAATAGGTTGGAGTGTGCGTGTGTGTGTAATGTGTGCCTGACTAATCTATTGCGCCCGCGCACCACTCAAGGTCACTGGCCAGTGCCGCCCGGACACTATTTTAACTTTGTCATTATTAACCATTTGGGATTTGGTAACTGTTTGACATCAATATTAAGCTGTGTCAAAATATGATCAAGAAAACAGTCCGGACAAAGTTTTTGGTAGGTACTAATGTTTTTATGTCTAAAGAATTTTGGACGTCGGTAACAGTTATGAAACACCAGTTTAATGTCTGGAATAGAGCATTATTTTAATAATGCTCTATTCCAGACATTAATATTAAAAGCGGCTGCTCCTTACTAAGTAGTTAATCAAACTTATTTCAGAACAATCAGAACGATCTATTTATCATTTCAAAAAATAGAATGTCTTCATCATACATATATTTGCTCTCTACAGCCCTTGAAAAAGAAAACGTAAAGCAACAAAAACAAAAACTAATTTCATCTTATCTCCACGAGACTGCATCTAAAGCAGAATCCAAAGAAAACGCCCAAGAATTTCTAGGTAGAGATATCAAGGAGACGATTAAATTATTGTGAGGGCGAGCGAGGGTGGCCGACGACGGGTTCTGCCGAATGACTCCGAGCGTCCGGGAGCGGCCAACGACCTGCCCAATCTCCGCTGCATTAGCATAGCGAGCAATATTCGTGTCTAGCCAATCCCCTTGTGTGCGTATAGATGCATGACACCCTACCACGACCACAAAACACACTTACATACCACCAACTCATTTAAAACACAGTCACAAATCGAGCAACGTTTGAAAAACTCGCGGGAAACACCGCGTCTGTGAAAAAATCTGAGCTACGCACTCGTAGTAAGTGCTACGAGCGTCTACGAAACGTGCTTATGTGTGTGTGTGTGTTCCTGCATCGTCTTGAAGCAGTTACATGCATGTGTTAGTTCATGTTGATAGATTAAATGCTGTCTCACACCATCTTTGAACGTCTGTGAACAGTATTGGCGGTTTATTTTATTACTAGCTTCTGCCCGCGACTTCGTCCGCGTGAAATTCGTACTTTCCTCTAAAAATTTCGGAAATTTATGTTTATGATCTTTATCTTTTATTTAGATAAATAAGTATTCGGGCCAATTTTTAAGTTTATAGATCAAAGGGATCAGATTTTTCAAGTAAACTTTATCCCCCGCTTTTCACCCCCATAGGGGTGGAATTATGAAAAATCGTTTGGGATGTGTTCATAACTTGACTCAAAGACCCATACCCATTTTCGAGTTAATGGAAGCAAACAGTAAAATCCACCCCTTCTTCTTCTTAGCGTGTCGATAGCAATCTAAATGGACTCGGCCCAGAATGCGGCTACTTGTTTGGCGGCATCACCAGCGTCCACCAGTTTCTGTAACGTGCAGCTTACAGGACACGCAGGACACGATATTAAGTGTCCAATCGTTTGTGGAACAGCACCACTTTTACACTCCAAGGCGGATTCGTCTATGAATCTCCATCGGAACAGGTTTACCTTGCTCCGGCCAACCTGGGTCCGGAATAGGTGGGAGATCTTCAGCGGGTGAAACGATGGATAAGGAAGCACGGTCTCGCGGTTCTTGTGATGGTTCACCAGTGAGTGGGATGACACACTTTAAAAAACTGTTACGGCTTTTCAGCCTTTATGGCACACGGATGTTATCGTGCAAAGGGTGTCGTGTGTCGGAGACCATTTTCTGGCTGGAGCTTGCCAGTGCTCTGCGAATCACTGTGGCACTATTCCTGCTAGTGGATACAGCATTTCCTACTATAATTCCCAGCAATCCAACCCTTAAACTTTATTACCCTTTTCCACCCTGATAGGAGTCGATTTTTGAAAAACCCTAAAACACATACCTAGTATTTATTTTAGTAGTACCTAGTTTCGAGTTAATCCGACAGCGGGTTACATAATTTTTCTAATCTATTAACATCGTCACCCTCTATACCCTGTGAGGGTTTTTTTTTAAACTAAAAGTGACATTCTTTATTATTTACAGAGCCAAATATTGCCAAGTTTCAAGTTTATTAACCAAATGAATAAGATTTTTCATATAAACTGCATCCCCTCTTTTTATCCCCAGGGTGTAGTTTTGAAAAATCGTCTGTGATGTTTCTACAGGGTTACTTTTCAGAGACCATCCAAATTTTTACATGGTGTTCTACCCATGAATATAAATAACTTTCACTATGGGACCAACTCTGAAATCACGAAAAAAAACTCAGCTGTTTCATACAAAACTTCAATACTTACCTACTTGACCAAAATGTATGAAACAGCAGATTTTTTTTTCGTGATTTCAGAGTTGGTCCTATAGTGAAAGTTGTTTATATTCATGGGTAGAACACTATGTCCATCCAAATTTTTGACTTAATAATTATTTATATCTACCAATTTTCCAATCAAGCCACGTAATAAAATACTCCCCTATGAAATTGACTATCGCTCTTCATCTTCACCCCGTTAGGGGTAGATTTTCTAAAAACCCTGATATATATACTTTATTACCTATTTATTTTGGTCTTACATACTGAGTTTTGAGTTGATTGGACCGCGCGTTAAAATCATAAATCATTTATTAATTTGCAAACATGGGTAAAATATACATCGATGTTTTTTTTTTATATACAAGTAGTAAAATTCTCCATGCTTAACCGTCATATTATGGGTATGCAAATAATGTAAAGTACAATATAATATTAAAAATGTCAGCCTTCTGAGTCACAGTTACGAAATAGTTATTATAATATTTACATGTTAGAATACAAAAATAAAATAAAAAATCATCATTTCAGCCGAAAGACGTCCACTGCTGGACATAGGCCTCCCCCAAAAGGGGGGGTTTGCCATAATCGCCACACTTGGCAGGCGGGTTGGCGATCGCAGTATGGTATGGTGAAAAAAAAAATAGGTAGATACAAATACAAATTAAATTACAAACAGTATAAATTAAATTTGAAACAATTAAAATAGCAATACAATTCAATTCACAGTAATAGATTACAGTCAGATTTAAAACCAATACAAACTGAGTTCAAAATAATTAATTAATTATTCATAAAACTAGTACTGATTTTTTCCTAATATAATAAATCGGATGTATCAGACCTACCACCTTCATTTAAATAGTCATTAATATGGTAGTAGCATTTCGCAACTAATAATTCGTGAAGTTTTTTCTCTCTCTAGGTTTTTAATTTCTTTATTATGTTCAGGTAACATTATAGATTTTGGTGCCATACCAAGAATGTTTTTATTAAAAATAGCTTTTTTATGCAGTATTGTGCATATTTTATTTTTGTAGCGTAAACTCTTTGGCAATTATACATATGTGTAGGTATGTTTGCCTTAACATAGCTTGCTACTTCGTATATGTAGAGACAAGGAAATGTAAGTAGCTGAAGCTTTTGGAAATGCGGCTTACAAGTGTCTGTGCTTTGAATGCCACATATATGCTCTTATGCATTTCTTCTGTGCCTTGAACACCATTTCTCTATCGGGTGAGTTTCCCCAAAATATAAGTCCAAATCGCAATGTAGATGATACATATCCGTGGTATGCCAAAATTCTTCCATACAAAATTTTACACCCCCAATTTCCCTTTCGTTTTAAGTTTATTAACCAAATGCATAAGTATTTTCATATAAACTGTATCCTCACTTTTCACCCCCACAGGGGTTGAATTTCCAATAATCGTTTGGGATGTGTTCATTACCTACTTGACTCGAAATTTATTGATACCAATTAAGTCACGCAGTAAAATCCTCCCCTGTAAAATGAACTACCCCTTTTCACCCCGTTAGGGATAGATTTTCAAAAATCCCTGATACACGTTACTCTTTATTTTTGGTCTTAAGTATAAATACCGAGTTTCGAGTTAATCGGACCGCGCGTTAAAATTCTTCATACTCATTTTGACACCGGTGGGTGTCAAAATGAGTATGAATCCCCCTTTAGGGGGTAGTTTAAAAAAACTTAAAATGCCAAACTTCATAATTTACTTAGATAAGTATTCTTGACAAATTTCAAGTTTATTAACTAAGGAATAAGATTTTTCATACAAACGAAATCCTCCTGTTTCACCCCTTTAGAAAATCTTAATCCTAAAACTCACACGTTTTAGAAAATCCTTTCTTAGCGCACGCCTACGTCATAATAGCTATTTGTGTGCCAATTTCAGCGCAATCCTTTCAGTGGTTTGAGCTGCGCGTTGATAGATCAGTAACGGTTGCCTTTTATATATACATATAGAGATTAATTAAATTATTGAAGAATTTATCTTTCGAAGATTGTTGTACCTACGTAAAACGAGCCTGGAACGAATGATTGCGATTTATGAGAAAGCCGATTTCACTAATTTAATAGGCTTCTAGATCAGTCATATAATTTTTCTTTGTATTTAATATAGTATACATACCTATAGTGGGATAAGTATTCGGGTGGTGAAAGATCTCGTTTTAGCCTGAAGACATTTAAATATCGTTTTAACATCCAGTCCAGAAGTTTTATTTGGAGACCCAGGTACATTGTTGTGACAAAAAACAGGTGTAGGTACCTACATTAGTCCACTCAACGAATGACCCAAAAGGAGGTATAGAGTGCGTGAGCTGGGCCCTAGCAGTAGCAGGGTTCGAAGTAGCAGGCAACAGCTAGTGTTTGATAAAAGTCGTATTTTTTTATATATTTTCACTTTTCCGGAACGTGTAGTTCGAAAATGGGTAAGAATTCGAAAAAGTGTGTAAGATAAAAGTTTTTTTCTACAATTTTTATCTTACACAGTTTTTGTATTAGCTTTCATTAGGTAGCAGATATTTTTTCTCTACGACGCACAGTTAAAAAGATATTAGCGAAAAACTCAAAAGTTGGAACTTTTATCCCCCCAACCACTCCGGCTCACCTACTAGACGCGGGGACTTTTAGTATGTTTACTCCCTAAGTATCCTGAACAATTTTCTGGAGAAATCGCTTAGGGCCCAGCTCACGCACTCTACAACTGCTTTGTTAAGTGGACTACATATGAATGACTAATCAAAAATGAGCACAATTTCGTATTATATCATCACCTGAAAATAGTTAGCCAATAACTCCTCGTAGCTTAATCATTAACGCACAACATTTTCCTCATAAAAAACCATAATATACGACCTAATATTTTTCCTTGATCGACAACTAATTCGACATATATAGTATTGACTACACTGTACTAGTGTGCATACCTAGTTGTTAATATAAGTATGGTTCACATTCACACATGTGTGAGTGTGTGAACGCGGAATGCGGCGAGCGACGAACGACTCGCTGATATAATTTTGGGCTCGAAGCCACACTTGATAAAAAGATCAAGTTCAAAAGGGGCAAACATCATGCCGGTGATATGGGTTTTAGACGTTGTTTTCGTGAAAGGAGTTTTAAATGAAGACTACTTAGTGACTTTCTCTAGATAAACAAGAAAAATATACATATTTGATGAAATTGGTGGTTTAAAAACAAACAAGGGACTTTAAGTGACGAGACGTACGATGCACGAGATCGTTCTGAAAAAGATCCAATGATAGGAATCCTTAGTGACAATTTCATCAGTTATTGTTGTGGATATTGACACTGACAGTTCTTGAACGCAGTATAGACGTGCTGATCGTTCAGGTTCATTGGTAAAATCCGCCCTTAGTAACCCGTCCAATAAAGATAACTGTGACAGACCCAATTATTCAAAGAATAAAAAAGAAACCAAAGCAAATGACACATGTAAAACGCTACAATTACAAATAGACAGCTCTATAAAACAACTTTCCGGAATCAATAATGCGATTACAATATTCATAATCGAATTCGGTAGCGCCGGCCGATCTCACAATACCCCCATTGTCATAATAAAAAGAAGTACCGTAAAAACATTTGCATCTATTTGCATAGAGTATCATTTTGCGGATGAATGGCACTTGTTTTCGCATTTCGGGCCGCTTTTTTGATGCCAACCCAAAGTTGAACCAACAAAAGACCCTTTCCGTACCTGCGAAGTTTTTTTACGCGATCATAAAACTAGTAATTGCGTAATTTTTCCGCATTGTTATGAACCCTTTCCGTTTGTTTTTATTGTACCCCTTTATTTAGTTATTATCATTTTGTGTCGGCGTCTTTGCGGACAGTTCTGCAACATTTGAGTTGAGTTGTAAACCTATAAAATTGCGCTATTCTTCCTCCGCCGAAATTCCTGCTCCGCAGAAAACGTGCGCAAAAGGGTTAATTGTTGCGGGTTAGGGTTTCTCTTTTATTTAATGCTGCGAGGACCGTAACGGTATTTTATGAAAGCATTTCTCCTAAACATGAATCTAATGGTAGGCTCGTAAAGTTAACCCGACAGATAACCCAAATGTTTCACGCGAGTAATATTTATCATGGAAAGTACTACAGCCGGAGTTGAAATGTTTTAAGTTTGTTATGGTAAGTGTATGAGTAAAAGCCTTCACGACAATGCTGCACTTATAAATGGTTAGGCTGTTAAGACACCTTATCTCCTTTCAGAAACGATGCTTGTTTTTTTTTAATAAAATAAAAATGAAGTCCTCCAGACGGAATTTCGGCCATGGTAGCATGCAGCATGGAGACCAGACTTCGGCGCGGTCTAAGATTGGCCCAAGTTCAAAAGTGTGTGCGCAGACACAGGCGCAGTCTTTCTTCCCTCAATTTCATTGTGCTATATACAACTTGGTAACAGGAACTACAAATACTATCCTAACCAACACTTTTAAACGATAGCATGCAAGTCTTTTATGATTGTTCTTAAAAAATCCTTTTCTGTGATTGCTAATTTACAAAGGGCCACGTAACTGTTTTGTTGGAATAAAACTTTATTTTTGAAAGACTTCGTACTGGCGCTTACACACAAAGGTGCCGCAATTTTATATCATTGCATTTAAATGTGCCGCTTTTATGGCTATCCTAAACTTTTCACCGACCACCCACTGCATTTGCACAACGTTGCGTAGCTCTTATGAGTGAGCTTTCTGCGTAGCGGTTTTTAACACCTTCATACAATAGCCAGTCAACCCGGTACACAATGTACCTGAGGTTCTATTAAAACGGTGCTGATGTTTTAGGTCTTCTATTCTTCATTGGATGAACCTTCACGAGTTCAAAGAATGTGTGTAGGTAAGCGCTTATTTTGTGGAAACAGAACACGCGTGGTAAACATGATTAGCTTAGGCATTGTTTGTTACTACCTACCTCTCATTATTTCGTTATCATCGATCGCGAACAAATTCGTAACACAAACGAAACACCGACTAATCGATCACGTGAATAAAGAAAACAACAGACAGCTTTCATCCATCGCCGTGCCAATCAGATAGAGGGGGGACAAAAAATATTTATATACTTCAATCACTCGCCAGTCCATTACGATTCGATCCAACAATTTGTGGAGAAGGCATAGAAAAACATTTTACTGTTTGACATGGCCGAGGCAAATGACAAAAGTCAATCTACACATCAATCGCCAAACATTGGAAATTCGGGAGGCCACACGCGACTATTCAATAATGCACGAAATATCGATGTGGGGCATCACCACCACACCACCTCCAAAGTGCGTGGACAACACCACATCTTCATCGACCTCTCGTTCTATACCAAACGAACCGTATTTTAGTTTAATTGGAGACTGAAGTATTTCTCACATCTGCACGGGTGGGTCATGTGTACATGCCATACTTAAAATGTTTACAATATTGCTTCTTCTGCGCAGTCACTGAGATAAGTAAGCAGATACTTAATCTTCATCAGATATTTAAAAATGACAATTCCATCCTAAGCGACCAATTAAATCCTAAATCCTACATTAATCTAGCTAGCCTGATGCTACCGAAAATTGTACTTCCGAAAAACCTCCCACAAAAGTTATTAAAGAAAAGTCCTACGCACAAGTACTTAGAGAAGCGTGGGTATGTTAAGTTTGGTGACATGAGGTGGTGGGTCAGGGTGGTTGCCAAATGACACGTATCAATTATTCACACTAATTCCCCGCCACATTTGCGTGTGGAAGACAAATAGTGGCTGAACCACCGACAGCCGAATCTTTCTATGTAATTACTGTTAGACAAATGTATCCTCAATTATTTGGTGGGTGACTGTTGTCAATTTACTGCTGTATGTTTTGTAGGCTGTACTGAAATGTTCTGTTTTTATTGTATTTACTGAGTTTTTCATTTCAACGAAGTTTTGGTTCTCTGAAATGAAAAACTTGCTTCAAGTGTTTAGTTTTGATGAGCATGGCAGGGTTGGTTCTAGGTGACTAGACAATTAAAGGTTTTTTGAGGACTACTTATAGCAAATTTTTTAAAGGCTACTCGGCTAGGCCTCAAATATTATGTAACACCTGTAAGTTGCTAAGAACGGAACCTCGTCAATGTCTTCAATTGTACGCAAGTTTACGTAAAAACGTAAGCAAAGGCATTGGCATCATCACACTAATATTATAAAGGCGAAAGTTGGTGAGTGTGTGTGTTTACATGTTTGTTACTTCTTCACGCTCAAACGGCTGGACAAATTCTGATAAAATTTTGTATGGAGGTAGGTGACACTCTAGATGAACTACAGATATGCTACTTTTTATCCCGATACTCCTACGGGATCGACACTTATGCGGGTGAAACCGCGGATTCCACTTCGTACCTACACGTAAGATCATCAATAATTCGCGCTGTATTATAATGATCCAATAAAAACTAAAAGTCCGGTGAGCTAGGGGGGAGGGGGTGGGGGGTAGGTGGTAGTGGCTCTATGCTTCAATTATTCAAAGCGCGTATTTTGGTCATGAGGCCGCGGAGCGACGCGGGCGGCCCACGACCGTCCCTTCACTCAAACTATCAATACATACCACATTCAAGGGGTTGATTTACGAATTAATGAACTAAAAACATACACAGAAGGACGTGTCACACGCTCACTACCAGGTCAATAATTCAAAGTAAAATAACGTCGTCATTATGCTAAACTACTTACCATTAATTTTATGCACAGTTTACATTACCTTAAACATTAAAATGAATAGTACCAGTTTTTCAACCTTTCAAAATACAGATATATGTTTATCATAAATAAAATATCTACATATTAGCAGTTAAACCTTGGCCTCAAAATCTCAGTAGCCTCGCCAACGTTGTTTAACAATCTGTTTAGGTTAAAAATATCACAACGGAATAGATAAAAAATATTTACGTTTATTTAACTTATTTAATTTCATTCAAAATGTTTCTCGAAGCACTTTTCAGTACCTACAAAAAACAACAACAAAGACACCGGTTTTACAACTAAAATTTTATCACAGGCCAGTTCCTTCAAAATATTTTACAGAACGTGCTAATAGAACTAACTTTGTACAACAATACTATGAAATTAAATATATAATTTATCAACCAATAGCGTTACGATTAACTGTAGGTATACTTAGTACTAGGGTATCAGAATTTGTTATCACGGAACTTGTTATTGTGTGCGAATTCGTGTATGTGTGAGATAGCAAAATGGCAACGCCTCCTAGCCAACCAGTTGCCAAAATGAGTCATCGTCATCACTCGTCACGGCTGATAGCTATAATTCTTACTATATAAGCGTCAGATTCATTATGTATACATAACACGTATATCTGTAAAATATACCTCCTAGTAGCCATCTCCTGGTACGTCCTAATACCCTGGTAGAAATTTGTTCATACATTTTGTGGTTTATGAAGAAAATTACTCTACTTCATAGTTTGAATTCCATGTTCGTCAGAAATTATAGTGGCTCTACCAACTCTACCGTACCTCCCTACGAGAATTTATACCACAGTGTCTACTACAATAGAAATAAATATTTTACATTTATGTAATTGGCAACATTTAAAAAATATCTACTAATAAGTAGGTGCTAAAGAAATACAAATTCTATGAATTTAATGATACATTATCGATTTCATGGATTATTTACCTATTTTGATATTTATTAATAACTCTTTGTGCGTAATTATTGTAAATAATAAATAGTAATCATAGGTATATATTTTATGTAAATGTCTGACGATGACGACGCGCGCCCTGTTGCCGCCAACAGTTTCGTCAATTCATGTTCTCCTAATGAAATTACGCGAATCTCCACTGAGATTTACTTCAAAATCCTACTTGCAGCTGGTAAACTAAACGAATAATATTAAATTTTAAGTAAGCAATAAAGCAGTAGTTCTATTTATCATACGACATGTTGTAAAGGCAAAGAACTATTAGTAATGTTCATTAGTTACCCGTGCAACTAAAATATCATGTTACACATTGTTAAGAAGAGGAAAACTTAAGATTCGATCAAAATTACGATTTGTTTATCAAAGATTACATTAATAAACGTAAATATAGTTAGTCTTTTAATTTAGTACCTAGTGTAAATAGTTGGTTAGGAGATTATGAAAATAAACAGCCGACCAAAATGCCTATTAGATACTGCACTTTAGGCTCAGGTGGGCAGTATATCAAATATAACGTAAATTAATTTTACTAATCGATTAGCTTTTGTTTGCATTCAAAATAGTTAAATTGAGTGTCCAGTAGAATGAATGAATGAAGCTGATGAAAAAAATATCTGCAAGGAACCGAATTACTTACTGTAAAATGTCGACAAATCTGCTCAAGGATGACCATTATTCGCAACAACAAAGACACCTCTTGTAGCTTCTTATTATCCTGGTACAATTGTGCGAAATTGATGTAATTTCACGCCCGCCTACAACAAAGTAAAGTTTTTTTGCATGCGCACGCGCCTGACTTTCGTCATTGTTATATCATCATTACGGTGACTGCACCACAAAAGTGGACTGCGCATTATAAATGCGAGCTTGCATTTCTTTGTAGGTCGGGGATACCCCTTGATTCATAAGCTGTGCGAATCTCTCTAGACAGCTTTGTCCTTATGTATGTTATGTATGTAACCACTTGTTTGTATGAGTGGATATTCGCGTGTGTGAATACCAGACTCGAATATACGTATTCGGTCTATATCTATGGAACATTTCAGTTAAGTTCTATTGCATTTAATTACACTGTCGACATTCACTGTAGGTACGTAGGTTATGTTGATTTCTTTTAAATAGAATCTACGTAGGATAAGCGGGTGAAAGTCCAGCGGAGTATTTCTATGAGCAAATTTATATGCAGCATACATACGGACAATGTGTTATCGCAGCAGACTTGCGTTATCGGGCGTACGCACTGTATCTGCGTGTAGGAATCGTGCGTGCGCCTGCGTTTTGCGCGATACAAGCACTCACCCACCACAAGCACGCACCAGCTGTACCTCATTGTGACTCCTCGATGCCGGAGATTCACATTAAAGAGGTCCGAAGAGTATTGTGCAGTCTAGACGTGAACAAAGCAAGCGGGCCTGACGGTATTCCAGCGAGAGTGTTGAGGCAATGTGCGCCTGAACTGTCTCCTGTGTTCCGCCTCTCTCTTGAAAAAAGAACGGGGCCAAATCCTGGAAGCTTGCAAATGTACAACCAGTACAAAAAGGGCGACCGTGCAGACCCTGCCAATTACTGTCCAATCGCCATTACCTCCATTCTGTGCACGGTTATGGAAAAGGGTACTGAACAGTAAGTTGCTGACCTACCTTGAATACAATGATCTCCTCTGTGACCGTCAATATGGCTTTCGCCGGGGACGGTCAACTGGCGATCTTCTTGTGTATATCACGCACTGTTGGGGCGAAGCCATCGAGAAACACGGCGAAGCACTTGCTGTATCGCTTGATATCTCGAAGGCCTTTGACAGGGTCTGGCCCGCCGGTCTACTCAGCAAGCTTCCTGCTTATAGCATCCCCGCTGATTTTTGTAGCTGGATATCAGACTTCCTTAGTGAGCGGTCGATCAGAGTAGTCGATGACGGCTGCTCCTCTGACCTTATGGCTATTGATGCCGGAGTTCCTCAGGGGTCTGTTCTCTCTGCAACTCTTTTTCTGCTGCACATCAATGACCTTCTTCAGCCTGGTATTGTTGGGTACACAGATGACAATACTCTTTTAGAGAGATACCTGTCCAGCGCAAAAGCCAGCGGGGCCGAGGTTCGTTTCTTGAGAGAGGCCATGGTAGAGCGGACAGATTTGACCTTAAGCCTTGTCTCCCAGTGGGATGATGACAATTTGGTCTCTTTTAACGCCACCAAAACACAAGCGTGTCTTTTTACCGCCAAAAGGAGTCGTTTTGACCAGACTCCTACTTTTCGGGGTACATCTGTTCCTGTAACAGATCGGCTCGAGCTCCTAGGCATGGAGTTGACGTCTAGTCTCAACTTCGGCGCTACCATCAAGTACAAAGCCCAAACTGCGGCCAAGAAGCTGGGCATCCTAAATAAGTTGAAGCGATACTTTACGCCTGGACAGCTTTTAACCCTATAAAAAGCGCAAGTCCGATCCTGCATGGAGTATTGCAGCGACCTTTGGGATGGCTCAGCGAAATACCAACTTGCCGCGCTTGACTCGGTAGAACGCAGAGCTAAGAGGCTCATTGGCGACGTAGAACTGGTGGATGCCAAGCTTCACAGCTTGGCTCATCGCCGCAAGGTTGCCTGCTTGTCGGTCTTCTACAGATTGTACTTCGGTGAGTGTGCCCATGAACTCCACGTCTTCATTCCACCGGCCCCCTTCTACCTTCGGTCCTCCAGACGCATAGCAAGTTACCATCCCTACCTAGTTGCTATTCCACCAATTCGCACTAAGCGTTTTCAAATGTCTTTATAATGCGCACAGCAAAAGAGTGGAACTCTTTACCTGCGTCTGTGTTTCCGAGCGCATACAACCCGAATCTCTTCAAAGTAAGAGTGAACAGGCTTCTTCTGGGTAAGCTCACTCCATCGTCGACTTTGTCTCTGTCACCTCTGACCTAGACTAGAGTCAAGAGCAAACCCATTTCACATAAGAAAAAAAAAATATACACACTTCGCAGCGTCACACGTATCAAACTACATTATGTGCATTGCATAAAAATACCACTTTCGCAAACAAATTACAATTTTTTTATAGAATTCACAATACGTGAGATTGACTGTGAAATCCATGCGTTACGCACATGTGAAACTGATGATACGAGGCATAGTTGCACGTTGACTAATAGCATTATAGATATTGGACACTGAACATGCTATTCATATAGGTACAATTATAATAGACGAGAGAATTAATACAGCTATCAAGAAGCACTAGTGTGTCTATTTCCATTCAATATAATTTTAGTAAATTGATTTCTAACACACCGAAGTTGTTTAAGAAAGAAGATTCGCAACACTTTTGCCATACTCCATGTAATGCTTAGTATTGATTTTAGAAAATTAGATACCGACAGTGTTTCATGCCAATAGGTATGCAATTACGGTAATAAGCACGTACATAGGCGACACGCATATCTCTAAATAGGTACACTATAGATAGGTACCTACATAGGTACACTATACAGGGTTACTTTTCAAAGACCATCCAAATTTTTACATGGTGTTCTACCCATGAATATAAACAACTTTCACTATGGGACCAACTCTGAAATCAAGAAAAAAGAATCAGCTGTTTCATACATTTTGGTCAAGTAGGTATTGAAGTTTTGTATGAAACAGCTGATTTTTTTTCGTGATTTCAGAGTTGGTCCCATATTGAAAGTTGTTTATATTCATGGGTAGAACACCATGTAAAAATTTGGATGGTCTTTGAAAAGTAACCCTGTATTTTAAATTAATAGAACTACGATATTTTGAGTATATTGTAAAATAATAGAATACTGCGCTATTTAGTGGGTGCCTACATAAGAGGAGAGGATACAGTGTGCTCACAAACATACATATTTTTTAAACACGGTTTTAACGGCAAGGCAAGGGTTACCTTCTTGCTAAAACTTCTCTAATTTTTTAAGTTTTCATAACAGTTTATAATAGTCTATTTTATAAATTAGTAACAGTCAACCCATTACCATTCTCGATCAATAAAGACATGACAGTTCAAATAAAATGTTTCAAGCATAGAAATCTGCATTACATGAACGTCGCCTCCGTTCTGTAATCAAGCTGGGCGAATTCTAGTTAAAGATAACACTATCTATACTCAGAACATAATGCATTGCGATAATAAAAGATAACGAAATGACAAATTGCAATATCGGTGATGAAATTGGTACACAAACGACGTATGAATGTGATTAATATGCCCCTCGTGATGGCGTTTAAATAAATGGCTAGGACGTTTATGGTCAATAGTTAGATGCCATCAAAGGAACAGGAATGGTAGATGATGAAGACGTTATGATTATTCGATAAGAAACTGGTAGGGTTAGGCAATGGTATCATATCAATTCATACAAATTATTTTTTCGTCTTTTAAGTTTTAGTTAATAAGTGTTATTTGTGGAAGAAAATAAACATATTTATTATTATTATTTATTATTATGGTGCAGCTAAAGTACACCCACATTACGCCAGTTTTGTTCAAGTCCCATGTAATAAAATTGCTCTGTGTCTTGTAATGTTAATCCCACAAAAACATTTCATGTTAAATGTTGCCAAGACGAGACCATGTAGCTCACACTGTCAAAAAGTAATCAGATCTCATGTAGAGCCAAGCTTCTAACTCTACACGCCCTAACTCTACAAGGGCTAACTTCACAAACTCTACACCTTAGTCAAAATATATGGCTTGGCCGTTTCGTTACTACAAGAACCATTACCAGTGTGAGAGTTTTTAACCTTACGCTCATGTGAATGTAGCGAAATGGGCAAGCCATATATTTTGACTAAGGTATAGGGTTTGCGAAGTTAGACCGTGTAGAGTTAGGGCGTGTAGAGTTAGAAGCTTGGCTCTACATGAGATCTGATTACTTTTTGACAGTGCGAGCTACATGGTCTCGTCTTGGCAACATTTAACATGAAATGTTTTTGTGGGATTTCATTTCTTTTTGTAAGTTGCTTATGATATTTATACGAGTATTTTTTCTGTTGTTAATTTTTTCTTTCTTTTTTTGGGGTTTATTTATAACAAGGACCCCCTATATAAATTTTCAGACCTTTAGCATCAAAATTTACTGAAGTCTCATACAAACTTTCACCCCCTTTTTTAAGGGGTTTGGGGGGTTAAAGTTTCAAGTTTTAATATTTTTTTGTTGTTTGTGTACTATTACTAGCTTACATGCCAAATTTCAGCTTTCTAGGACTTCAGGAAGAACCTTAAGAATATTGATTATTATTGATTGAGTCAGTGAGTCAGTGAATCAGTGAATCAGTGACGAAATCGGGGTATAAGAGCTATGCAATTGAAACTTTATAGGTTTAATAAGTCAACCACTGACATTATATCCCGAAAATTTTGTTTCTCTGGTATAATCCAAACCCAAGTTAAGAGGGTTCAAAAATACGACGAAGTGCTTCGAGAAAAGGTAGGTAGTGCCCTTGCGCTTCGCTTGACTCGTCTTGGCGGGGGCACTCCCGTGCCCCCAGATTACTTTACATAACCTAGTATTGTATACATTTGAGTATTTTCTAACTGAACAGACAGCTGTGCTGCTGGGGAGTTGTTGAGCCACTTCTTCTTCCCAGCTAAAGCACTAAGAAGTGGTGAAGGGTGGGCGTTTTGGGGTAATTGTGACGTTCGAAAAGTGCTGATTATCAGCCTGATTTGAATGAATTACTTTTTATTTTTTTAATATATCGAGCCTATTGCAATAAACCGGGCACAAATTCAGACTAAGGCTGCTACTGAGAAATTCCAGATGGACAAACCCAATAACACTTTGCCCGAGAACCTCACATGCTCAGCTGTAGCGCTTGCGACCACTAGACAAACGGCAGGCTAAAAAACTGTAGGTTGTCAAAAATAAATAATTAATCAATGTATGCAGCGGAAAATTCTCTTCAGAGTTAACTCTTTTATCCAAAAGATAGTCACAGACCAACAATAGGTAGGTACCTACATACATAAAAATACAATGCTACCAAGTGTGCACAAAATATATCTACGAATAAAGTAAACCAAACGGTTCATTTCTTTTCCATTTTATATTGAGTAGTAGGTAATTTCACCGTGCCAGCAACAACATTTGAATTCGACACGAATAGTTTTCTAACGGACAATGGGATCAAGTCATATTTGCCAACAAAATAGTCATGGGCAATCTTTTCGTGATATAAAAATGAGAAAAGGGGTTTATACTAAGCCTTTTGATGCGGGTCCAATTGAGTATGGACAGGCGGACGTATTCGCTTTTTTTGCTATTATTTGAATAGTAAAACTGTCAGTTTTATCTTACGCTTAAATGATATTTATATTTTGTGTTTCGTGTTTTGTATTTTTGCTGCGCAATCGTTGTGAATAGAGATAAACTTCAATTTGTATGTTGTTTGAACTATAGTTTAAGTTAACGAATACAAACGACAAATTAAAGTTTTTTAGTTATCAATAGCAAATTTCATTTATTTTAATTTAGTTCTAAACCAAGAGACTTTACCTACTTGATCAATTCTAAAGACCTGGGTTAAAATACGTTAAAACCTCCATCGATCCACAATAGCACGAATGAAAACATTGACAATACAATAAAAATATTCCTAACTAATTATATGATATCTACAATTTTGTAGGCAAACTGGAACTGTACAATATTTACCCTCTACGGGCTCTCAATAAAACGGAACAATTATAATAAAAATACAATTTTGACCACAACCCCATGGCAACCGGCGAGGGGTGTCGCGAATAAAGCGAGCATAAAACCCGTAAACATTGTAGGGTTTAGTATTGACATACGCTATTGGCGCTTGATCGGTATTTGGATACAAATTGCAGTTTTGTTTGTTATTCTAATAGGGAATAAAAGTGTTGTTTGTAAGAATTGGCAAAAAATGCGATCAAAGGTGCGAGCGAGGTTGGGGACATCATTTCTCAAGATAAAAAGGTTTTTAGTGACTATGTTTTATAGCAATTTGGTGACATGTAAGATTCTAGTGTAATAACAAATACTTACGTAGCACTGAAATGAAACTACATAAATGTATAGGTAGGTCTATACCTACCTATACATTTATGTAGTTTCATTTCAGACTACTACTAAAACTACTATTGACTATTAACTATTTACTTACTATTGACTATTTGTACTATAGATACAAATATAGAGTCATACTTTAGGCTGTTGTGTGGACAATAAAGTTTATATAAACAACTGAAAACAAACCGTCAATTCCCTCATTTATCAGACAGAAAAACCCAATACAATTCCTACATTCATGAAACCCAGTAATTACTCTACTCATCATTCGCCCACAGTCCTTACAAATGCTAGTTCTATTCGCATACCACCGTTCACGTGTCCGTTGTACAGGGTGGACGAGTTTATTGCAAATGATACCCGTAATTAGTCCCCACGACCGCATATCGCACCGTCCATCTATTCGCACCGGCCAGGCCATGCAGTTATTATCCACAACGGAAATAACGGAAGCTCATAACATGCTATTGATTTTGCTAAAATACACTAGCTGCTGTCCACAACCCTATCGGTGACTGTCGTTTGTTTATTTTAATTCACCGCCTTTGTTTGTGTTAATATTTTGCGTAGCTGAACGAGGAATTCGATATTAGTTTCAGGCGGCTGAAATTGCTATACGAGTATGGTGGTGCAGGTCAATAGTTTTAGTATGTTATGGAAATTGTTTTCAATAATCTTTTTATCCCCCAACCCGCTCTGGGCCCGCGTGGTGGATTAGGGCCTACTCCCTCTCACAGAGAGGAGGTCTGTGTCCCCCGTAGTGGGAAAATTATAGGCTAATTATGCAAATCTTTTCAGTAGATATTCTACTTACAAAATGGATCTTGAAAATGTCATGTTTTACCCCACCTATACCCACCCAGACCTATCTCATTATCGAAGGTCAATTATCTAGGTACATCGCACTTCTGGTTTTCCCTCGGAAAACGAAAGGTGCTCTTCAATGATGGGTAATTTTATTATGTACCTACTGGAATATAACTGGCACTGTCACTAAAGCACTATGTGTACTGACACATAGTGCCACAAAGTGCCAGTTTGAGTAGTAAGCACTATGTAGGTACCTATACTGATACATAGTGCTTACTCAACGTATTTTCAGATGGATAACAACGACTATGATGTAACATACCCATTTGACCGCAGTTTTGGCAGTTTACGTCCAACGCAACATTTTCTGCGTTTTCAAAGTATTTTAACAAAGTGAATTGCGAAAGTTGTTTTCTAAAACAGTAGATAACAGCCCATATGATGGCAGTTTGGTTCGTTGTTACGACATGAGGCGGTTTTTTCAACATTTAGCGACATCGTCAAGTCGTAAATTCGAGGGCAATACATTTTGACTCATTAGCGATGGGTGCGAACTAAAACAAACTGCTCTCTAGGTTACAAAACAGTCCCTTGCATATTTATGTTAGCATAATAATTATGATATAGCTACGGTTTTTGACATTAATGAGAAAATGTCTGTTAATTGACAGCCAGCAACATCTCTTCACAATTAATTCTTTAGCAGGCATAGTTTGTTAAGTGCTGCTTCTTTGCATTATTCGCTTCTTAACTCTTCCATCGTATATTAATGAACTCAGAACATATTTAGAACCATCTACGCCCCACACAAACTGGTAATTGGGCAGAAGTTTCTCGAAAATATCACACGAATAAGTTTTCTACTTTCCAATGCATTTTAAAAGTATAGTGTCGGTGCAACGACCAGCGCAGCGCGATGGGACGATCTCTCGCCTAGCAGATCGAGTCCGCCCAAGGACGTCCACTCCACAGCCTCCAGAAACCATACGACCTTATCACCATGTACCGAAGGACCATTTTTTATTAGCATACATCATAGATAATCCCTTGGCCGAGTCGGCAAGAAAAATGATCCTGTATAAAAAAAGTCCAAAAGCGTCGGCTCGCGGTTGTTTTATTTTATCGAGCCGCGGTCGAAGGCAACATGGCTGCGAGAGAAGCGAATTATCTCTGGATATACTTTATAAGATGCTTATCACGCGGTGCTGGATAGATGAAGCTTACGTGTCGTAAAATGCGAGATAGGAGATAGGGAAAGCTTTGAGTTGTGCGTCTAATTGACGGTACCTACGTGCCGCATTAATCGTGGGGGTGTAAACTGTTTAAAAGTTAAGTCATTAATTTCATTTTGAACCCGAAAAACTGCTTAAAAGGCAAAATAATAGATTCATAAGGTCGTTACGCGCCGCTCTGTCTACTCCAGGCAGGTGCTCGCTGATATTTTGACAACGATACTTAGCAGAACCGCCCATTTTTTGAATTTAATACTTTTGTCTATATCCACTTGACCCGTTTTTGAGTGAACCGATGTCATTTCTAAATAAAAAAATGACATTTTCGTTACTACGAGTTGAATTATGTTTATTATATTTTGGGGTACTTAATACGATTACATCTTTCTAATTTAAAATAATAATTACGAAGTAAGGGTGGTATTTTCAAAAGTTTAAAACAAAAACCATGTAAGTAAAGTATTTCTTTCTGGGAAAATTAACATTAATTTTGGATATTATTTCGCATTTACTTACCTACATGTATACAATTAAACATAAAAATATGAATAGGAATGCTTGTGCGGGCGGGCAATAGACAATAGAAGGAAAGAGTGTATTGTTTCACCTCGGGGTCCGGGGAGTTTCGCTACAATGAACCGCATCCGGGGTCGCCGGGCGTGGACGACGATCATAGACCCAAACTGAATACATTAGGTATGCCATCATGTCCCTTGATATCATTGTGAACAGCGCGGTGAAGCTCCACGCGGCTTATTTACTGTGCTATACACTGCGTACCTATGTAACGAAACCTAATTTTTATTTAAAAGCCTTCAAAAAAATTTCTAATATTCTAGCAGTAGATAAACTAAAAGAAACACAAAAGTCGACCAAAACAATCATATTTTTCATAAACGTCAGAGTCACCGATATTTTTAGATATAGTGAATAAATAGCAACAGCAACACTCTTATTCTTAATTTCACTTAACAGGACCATAACAGCCATAAAAAATAATGAAGTGTGCAAAATCAAGGATTCTGTACAGTCTATTATTTAATATCTCTTAATAGTTAATTGTAGATAAGGGTAGAAGCACCCCAGATAATAATAAAATAATAAATTCAGGGCCAGGGCGCGTGGCAGGATGCTGGTGACAAATGACGAGGACGCGTAAAATTACAATTATCTCTTCATGCTGGCAACCCTTCTCTCATTATGCAAACTTAACGCATTTACAGAACCAGTGTATATGCATAGGTAATGTAATTATTTTATGAAGTATTTATATCATTAACTCTAGCCGATACGTGATCTTTTGTGAACTGTGAATGTGCGTATCGCAAATGGCACTGGAATAATACCGATAGTTGTCAAATGTTTTGTCGAAATAGAACTTTCAATATAATTTTATTTGCTGATTTAGGTATAATTAGGTATATTTTTATCGGAATATATTTTAAATTGGGACTCACATGTGACGTTTCAGTTATCGTACATCAATATTATCCCTTACGGTTCATCAGTCTCGTCAATTTCGGATCTCAACGAGCCACCATGCGGGATCGCATTATTGCTTTTTTATTAGCTTTTTCTCCCCCGTCTTGCAGTTTTTGTTGCGCGTGCGTTCGTGGGATAGGTCGCGTTGCGTTTCTATTTATGCTGGTATTAGCATAATGCACTTTTATCCCTCACTAAGTGTATTGTTGATCAATTGTCGCTAAAATGTATGTGAGTTCATCGGCTTATTGGTGTGAATTGCAAATGCGGACCTTTTGTAAAGTTTAATAGCCTCGTCGTCGTATGAGACATCTTCCGCGAATCGCTCAACTAATTAGTGACGCGGCAGTCCGAATCAAAGGTCATAACTGTTAAGTATTGACAATGGTACATTTGCATTCGTGTTTCCGGAGCAATAGCCAAATTATCGTGAAATTTTAATGGCCGTGTGGTTGACCGCTGACGTTACAACATGTTTTTATTTTTATTTTTTCATTTAATTGGTGCAAACCATTATCCGCAAATATTATATAAATAGTTCCTAATTCAGTACACGAATGATAATATTTTTTTGGTTTTATTTCCGGACCTTTGGGTTCCTTTTTTGTGGAGTTTCAATATGTTTGTAATCTGTTTGTTTGTCAGTCGGTCCATTCAACCATCTGTTTATCCAATCCGCCGCTTTAATGTGTGTTTCGTTTGTATACATCTTAATTAGCTAATGTTTATTGCAAAATTACACAAAAGAGTATGTAGAGCCGATCTTTTATCGTAGATACTGTAGCTTTGTCTGTTTGAAACCATGTGTTGGTATTTGTGGTCTTTATGATTTCGTTGTTAACAAGTTCTTGTGGTGTAGTAAGCAGAAATGAAATGAAAATTTCAGGACACATTATCTAATTACAGTAACATCTACAATTTTATTGAAAACAGAATCAGTAGGTACACTATACTTACCCACGTAAAAAGCGTCAAGCTCGTAAAATCATTGACTAGCTAATGAACGCTTTGTCCAAAAGAATCACATAACATTTTATACCGCTGCCAATGTTTCTCTTTACACCAAACATTCCCACATTCGTACGTAATCGAATTAATAATAATTGGTGCTTAGAGCCAAGGCCAGTATCGATATGCAAATGGTTCTCGAAAGGCTTCAAGTGCACTCCACACTTCGCCATTGATACGAGAGAATTGCTCTGACATTCACTGCCATTGTTTATTTGAAGGAATTCGGGTTTTGCATGAATTCGTGAGAAAACTACAGGTCAGAAGTCAAGCATGATTGAATGATTCGTTGATAAAATTGTTTTAGGGACTTTTGCGCATGAGAACATGTCACCTATAAAACTTATCTAATGAAAACAACCATAGTACTGCCACTAAATTATTATCCATTCTCGAAACGGGTTTCTGACAACATTTTTGATTGTTTTCATTAGATAAGAAGTATTGAAAAACGCAGACCATTAAAATGACTGATACTGCCGCTGATCGCAAAGAGAGGAAAAGAAAACCCGAAAACATGGATTACTTACCTTGTGACTATCGCGAAACAGGACATACCTACTCGTAGTTTTAACACTGTCCTATTGCGTAGTTCAAAGCTCTAGCTAATTAAAGCCTCTGGTCCTATTTTTCCAAACAATATTATTTGCAATTGGAATGTTATCCTAATTAATTTAATTCAATGTTATATCTAACAAATCAACCAAAACCCTGAAAATTTAATTATACGCCAGAGTATCAACTCGGTAACAATATTATCTAACAAATACTTAAATGAACTATTACCACAGAATAACTGCTATTGCTATAAAAAGCTGCCAGGTCTTTCGTTCCCTGCACTTATGCTATCAATGTGACGTCTAACGCCATTAATTATCTCGAAGTCCCTAATATGTTTTTCATTGCATTGTCGAGGATGTTCTCGCATCCCGTATCATCTTGATTGTGGGATGTTTAACCCCGATCATGAAGATTGACGTTTTATTCAGTTAATGTGTGGTGAATTTAGCTTTCATAAATGTGGACAATATCATTTATTATTACTTGTTATAGATCAATATAACATAGAGTTTCCCTAGGTTCTTGAGTTAAGAGTTGAGAAAATATGACAGTGACAGTTAATGTCGTATTATTTTCTAATGCTCGAATCTGCTCTGCTCTACATTAACATATTAGTCTGTTTATCCCTTTTAGTATAGGTATTATAAAATACCTGCTAAGAATTAGAGTGTGATCATAAAAAGATAGTAGGTACAAACTATAGACTGTCTCTGTTTATTGCCTTCAAGCAATATCAGATAATAGTTTAAAAATAAAGAAAGTAAGTATTATGTTCTGTCTTTCGATACTTATACGAAACTGTCTCTATTCCTCTAAAATTAGGTTCAAACGCATCTTAAAATAATAGGAATGACGTATTCACGAAGATGCGTCCCCAAAAGTTTGGCGGAAGACAAGCTTCGCTTAACAAAAAATATTGCACACACAGCTTGGTCTATTTTTGAGTGCATTTCGCGCTATTTTGGCGTTCCCTACGCGAGCAATGTGTCAATGACCCCATTTGGTGGCGTTGTTCACTCACTTTTGGGGAATTTTTGGGACGGTCATGTTTGTATCGAAATGTTAAGCATTGCGCGCCGGAATTAATTGGTTGTTCTTACGTTTTCGGCGATTTTCATGACTAGAAACGGTCTTTGTTTTGTACAGGCTACTGTTTTAAGATATTTGTAAAAAGTTCATGACATATTACTTGTCCTACTCACATCAGACATCACATACACACAAGTCTAAGTAAATGGATAGGTATTATGAAATATATTGAACAAATGTTTTTCTAGGAAGCTAAGTATTTCTCTAGGTCAAGGAACTGGGTCTGTTAGGGTAGGTACTTTCTGGTGTATTATTGATGGCAGAAAAACATTTTTTTTAAACATAAGCGAGCATATTTAAATGACTTCAGTTAGAATATCAATTGCGCGTTCATTAGAACTTTATAATGAATGATAGAGTTCCTGATTCCGAAGGCTAGACCCGAAGTTCAACGTTAATATACAAAGGAGCAGTGAGGCGCGGCATTAATTTTTTATAAGCTGATTTCGGCTTTATTTTATCGTGTTGACGCCGAGCAGCAGCGTTCGCGGCGCACACGGCTACAGTTGCTGTATTCATGCGCGCGCGCACTCACGCACACACTCTCGCGAGCCCTCCTCAGCGCGCTGCAATTCGTCGGCGCGCCCGCCCCCCGCGGCCCTAGCCCTCCGCACGCAATTGCACTGCACTCCGGCACGCTGCGCTGCGTGCGTAAAAAGCGCACACAAGAGGTGAGGGGAGGAGGCGAACAGGCACACAGGCCTGCCGCGACCGGCCGCCTTCCACCAACACAGTCACTGCCAGACGCTCGCGAGAGCACGCCGCCCCCACACAGGGCGTAGCCACTCGCGCGAAACAACCCCGAACGTGCTACGAACTTTGTTAAGTGCAAGTGCGGACATTTTCACATGAGTTCTCCTGATATAAATATTTTCAACCATAATCCTGCTCACGTGCAGACGCTGGATTAATTTTCTTTGAGGTAAGTTTCACTTATTGTTTTTAATTTTACTTTCGTAGCGGTGCTACGCTTTCGTAGCCGGCTGATAATGCAGGACCTGTTTTGTTTTCAAGGTTTGTATGAATTAAATAAGTGCCACAATTTTGCTGTCGCATTTTATGCATAAGACTTTGGATATAAAGATGAAAATAGGTAAGCCGGTGCGGTGCAAAATTTATAGAGAACACAACAGGAGGGAATCCGGCGTAACTGCTTTCATCGGTCCCCTAACTTCGATTATACCTGCCGAATAAAAGGTAAAAAGTCAATTTGGCAGTATGGAAGGGCTATAGAGCGTAATATGTAAATGGGGAAGGGCGGTGCAGTCGGGCAGTCGCGCTGAGCCGCGGCAAACGTCGTCAGTCAGTGCTGGTCGCAGAGCGATGCGTATCCCGGACAGGTTGCACAAACTTTGTGTACGCAAGGATTATCCTTTTTGACAGTCTAGTGCGTGACTTGGAAAATTTCTCTACGATGTATCCCGCCTCTACCAACTACAATATTTTGCCAGGTATATGTTTAATATATTTTTGAGAAGTTGTTTAGATAATATAATTTGTGCAAAGTTTAATTATTTGTTGTTTTATGATCATTTGATCGCGATTTGAATAACTTTAGTTATTTGAATATTTGTACAACAAAAAGAGTTTATACGAGTTTACATAAATGAATAAAAAATTCATGCCAGCTTTGCTATTAGTGTTTTTGTTTATAAATGTGACTAGAAGTTGTTTTTACTTAGGAATAACTTATTGGAAATAAGTCAACCAAATAAAACTACAGGATAAATTCTTTGATTCTTCCCATTGGTATGCATTCGTTGCTTGAATAATGTGTTAGAAAATGTATTTATTTTTGTTGAAATAATACAAAAAAAAAATTTAGGATAATCATTTTATTTGCTTTTAAGAGCTTCTATATTGCAATTACAATGAACCGAAAGTCTGTAAAAACAATTCGTCGCAATAACGGCTTTATTTCGTAGCCGTTAGAGCGGTTTTTGTAGTTCAATTATTACTACCTAGGTGCGGTTAACCGTACGTTTCTAAAATGTTCAATATTACAGGAGCTATATAGTTTGTTTTTCTCTTACAGAATCACAACTCAAAAAAATGGGGAGCGTCGAAGGACCGCAAACTTTTTGTTTGAAATGGAATCACCACAAAACAAACTTAGTGGAGATCTTAGAAGCCTTGATCAAGGTGGAGACCTATGTCGACTGCACACTAGTGGTCGACGACCAGGTCACCTTCAAGGCGCATCGAGTCGTCCTAGCTGCTAACTCTCCGTACTTTCAGTCAATATTAGCTGACGTTCCAATGGACCACTGCAGCATACTTTTCCCCGGTGTTAAAGATTTCGAGATGCGTGCTCTCCTCGAATACATGTACACGGGTGAGGTGAACGTGACGCAGGCTCAAATCCCACACATCATGAAGGTGGCTGAGCAGCTGGAGGTGAAGGGTCTGTTCGACATGACGGAGCTGCGGCGGCGGCCGGGCAACACGGAACGCGCGCCGGCTGCTTCGCCCCCGCGCGTTGTTCCCGCCGCGCCCTCCAGCGTGTCCCCGCCTGCGCCCGCGCCCCCCTCGCGCTGGCCGCCACCACCCGCCGCGCCCGTCCTCTCCGCCGCCTACGACTCCTCTGATATGAATCCTCTCAAGCGTAAGAAATTGTCCAGCATGCTGGCCACTCGCGACACTCCCATTTTAAGGAACGTTTTAGCCCAAACCTCTCCCGTGGACTCATCGCAGCCCATGTCTCTCGTGTGCCACCCAGTTAGCCAGCACGTACCACCTCGCCTTCACTCCAACGGATCAGCACATGAATCCGAACGCGCTGCGAGCCCACAACGTCCTTTCGAGTACCGCCCTCGTAGACTTTCTTCAAGAGCTTCTTCACCCCACTACAATAGATCAGACAGGTCAGAAGATGCTCACTCTCCGTACACAGAAAGATCCTTCGACGATGAAAGCCAGCGCACTTTCCATCCATCGCCTCCACCAAACAATTTTCAACAAGACGTGAGAGCCGGATTAGCGCCCTACGTCCCACCACAACAGAAACCCGAATGGAAGCGATATAAACAATACACGAGATCCGATATTTTATCAGCTATCGAATGTGTGCGTAATGGAATGAGTGCACTACAAGCATCGCGTAAATACGGCGTGCCTTCACGTACATTGTACGATAAAGTCAAGAAACTCGGAATAACGACCAGCCGTCCAATGAGTCGGGGGGTCAAAAGAGAGTCGAATGGAGCTGCATTCCCATATGGTTTAAGTGGAACAGGAGGTGTAGGTGAAGATGGAAATCCATCAACACCGCTTATCGATCCATCATTCCTACAACAAGCGTTAGAGGGAGCGACTAGAGACGGTGGCCGAGAGGCTCTACACGCGATGGCGCTGGCCGCGGCCGCCCATGCGGCGCTGGCTCCCCGAACGCCACCTCGGTCGCCACCTCGGTCGCCACCGCACTCACCGCGGTCACCCATGCACGACGAAGATCACGTCGAAGACTTGTCAGTACCTCGTCGACGTGACTTAGACCAGCCGCCTGGGGTTATTGTTCCGCCGCGTAACTTTACGTTAGATTGTGGTAGCGAAAGAGATTGAACGATAAGACATCGTGGAATGTACATTCGAAAAGACTGACTTAGGCGTACAAAGTTAGGAGTAAGGCACTTATTGGTAGGCTAACTGGTAGGCCGTGCCGCGTCCGCACGCCGCCGATGACCGGGCGCTCCGGCCGGGCGATTGCAATGGGCCCCGCGGCCACTTTTCTTGTACCTCTGTTCTTCTCTATTTATTTCAAAGTGTCGTCGAAGCTTGAAAACGAAATAAAATTTCCGTTTGTTGCTGGACGACGCCTTATTGTGATTTTATTTTTGTTTATTCTTTAGTTTTTTTTTTGTTTTATAACATTTACGTCTTTGTTAATGAATAGCAGAATAAGTTAGCTTTAACTAGCATGTAGTTGTCTTAGTTTGACTGGTAACTTTATAGGGCCGAAGGGCAAACAGGACGCGCCGGCCATGCCGCCGCGCACGGGCGGGTTCCCCTAGACAAGTTATTGTGCAATTTGTTGTCCGCGACTGTGATGTTTATAGACTGAAATGCCGCTACTACCTCACGCTCGCTACAGCTACTCTAGTCCACCGCGTCGCGCCATGCCATACATCCACGTGAAACAGTTAATAAGATACCCTTACTTTATTGACGACAATGCATGTTGAAGAGACCTTGCGTGCGACGCACATGTCACCGCGGATAGCGACGTATTCACATACCGATCGATTCTATATTGTTTCCTTACGTTACGGGTTAGATTAATTTATTAATTTGTTCATCAATTGCCATAAATGTTCGTTGTTAAATATCTAGTTATGCTCACCATATCCTCAATTTAAAATGTTTTGCACAAGCACGGTGGTTCATAATAGAGTTAAGAGATTTCATCAACACTTAGTTAAGAATGCTCAATGTTATTATTAGGTTTGTGGTAACAGAAAAAAAGTCATCGTGATGAGCCCTTATACGTAAAAATGTCTAGTTTATTTTTTCATATTTGATCTATGAGTGTAATACCGTGTGTTTCGCTCGTTGTATAAGCTCTTGTTCTAATAAGAAAAATACCCAAATGTACAAATCTGCACATTTTCACTTCTCAGTAATTCCTGTTCGTTTAACTATCGCATCTTCTATAAACGTGGTTTCTTAACTATACCCATGTATATTAAAGTCCTAAGAGTAAACACATAATTTTATATTATCCTTAAGTAAACAGATACATTACTTATTATTTGGTAATTGATTGGAAGACTGATTTGTTACTTTAGTCTAGTTTGAAAATGCCATAGATACCTATCTACGAATGTAACTACCTTAATTTTGCAATCGCAAATATCTAATTAATTAATTTAAATCACGTATGGTGTGTGTGTAGAAGCTACACTTTGGTAGGTTTCACTATTTTGTGCCTTTGTTTGTTGTAATTAAAACATTATATATGTTAGGACATTCCAGTAGGTGTGCCTTATGCACTCTTGTGTTTCGTGGTTGACCATCAGGCGTAGGACCAGGGCTTCTACTGACACCTACAGGTGCCTGCCATTACCTACAATTAAATACCTCACATTTTTTGTTAAATCAAATGTTATAATGTAATTATTATATATCCACTTTTGTGCCTATAAATATATGTTATTAAGTATGATGTTATTGCACTATAGTTCATCAATTAAGTTGGGATTTGAAAATAAATCGTATGTACTTTAATATGTAGTTGTACTGTATGTATACACTTAAGTTATATTAGATCGAGTTTGTTTATCTCGTAACTACATATTATTATAGTAAGAACTCTATATTTACAGATAATATAATGTTACAAATATAAATTAAACGTTTAATATCAATGATCATTTTATTTTTCATTAAACTGAGCAGTATTAATTTAATTGTTTCAAAATAAATTATCATTAAAAAGCATTAGGTAAGTACCTACTGTTTACAATGATACATAAATGATAACTAGCTTCGAGAAATTATTAATAAGTAGGTATATTATCTACAAGAAGCATAGGTAATCATTAATCAGTCTATATCAGGGGTGGCCAACTTGGTTAGACCCAAGACCTACTGTTCACTGACGACACCCTGTGCGATCTAGCAATTACATAGATACTTCTTGAAATCTTATATGAAACAGCATAGTTCAGTACACAATTATGTAGTATTTTTTATTTTATTAAGAGGGAAAATATAAAATTATTCTTTGTAACTAGGTACTTATTTATATTAATGTGAGCATTGCGTTTGAGCATCTTTCGCTAGATTAGCAAAATCAGGTTTGTAGTTGGAAATATTTTTTGCCTTGCCACGATCGACTGGACTAATAATCGCGATCGACCAGTTGACCACCCCTGGTCTATATGTTCCCACTGCTGGGAGACAGTCATGTGAGAACATAACTTCGAATTTTTGGTTCTCGGTCATGCCGGTTTCCTCACGATGTTTTTTTTCACCGTTTTGAGAGCAGTGCTGTGATGAAACTAAATACACAAAGTGTCTCCCTAGGATTGCCTCTGAACTCTGTTTGACTGCCTCGAACTCATCTACAACAAACTCTTACTAAAATTACCTGTGTATTTCCGGAGCTTTCTAGGCGAGAAATAGTATCTCTATCAATTAATTATTCATAATACCTACTTATATCGAACGAAAAAATCCTTGAACTTCGTTGAAAGAACCTACCTACTTATATATATATACTATAACTTCTTTCTTTCATCGCAAAAAGATGTGAGCAAGATTGTAACAGCATAAGTACCTATTAAGTATGCACCCAAAGGTTTGGAAAAATGAAAAGTTAGTAGATAAAATTTGATTTGATTGTTACTAAGATCATCTATCTTTTCTTGTTCTTCAGAATGGTCAAGTAGACCAAATGTGATGACCTAAACAAAGCAAAAGGAGTAGGGACGTAGATGGTAGCAGGGGCGTTCTATAGTTTCTGCCTGTATCCATGGGAAGGAGGCGCGAGTTTATGTATGTATGTATGTATCTATCTATCTAGTCAGATTTCAGCTACAGCGTCCTCGCGTAAAACTGGTTATAGAAACGAAAAAGCTGTCTGAACTTTTGATAATTTTTAATAGAGCCGTTTTAGTTGCAATATCATTCGTTTTCTCAAGTTTTTTATTTCCTTAAAGTAATCGAATCACAAAATCGGCTTCTGAATCTTAGCCTTTGCCGGCAAACTAGTGATCGAAGTACCTACGAAAAAGTTGCCGGCTATGAACGGGCGAGCTACGGCTACGCTTCGCAGGAGTTCCGAAATATAACAGCAGATGGCGTATATTGGTCTAAATTGTTTCTGAGTTAAAAAATAACCTCAGCTTTTAGGCACTTTGATATATTAAATATAATTTTATTACGAGAAGTACTAAATAGTCTATATATTGTAAGACGTAAACTATATCCCACTGATATTAGAAAAAAAATATTACAACTCCTCCATCTATTGCCAACAACGGTAACGATAATAAGTTGGGGAGCGACATCTGTCAGGGGGTAGATAAATGATGTTGGATAGATCATTTTTCAATCAATATTTCATTTTAAAATGTTTCAGCTCGTTCATCCGACTGAATTACGTTAAGATTATAATTTAGAACAATGTGTTTTTTTGCAAGTAACACTCGCTGGGCTAAATATATTCATAAGTCGGTCCTGTGTGATTTGAACGTTGCAAAAGTAGTTAGCATAATCACAGAAGCTACTACGTTGGACTTCAGTTTTTCATTCGTGTAGGTACCTAGCATATAATCAAATAATTATTAGAAAATAATATTAGTAATTCAAAAAGTGTTGTTGAATAATTGCCCTCTGTTGATAAATAGTGTATAGATGATGGTGGTAATAAAAAACTTCATAAGGGGGAGCTTAGACGATCTATCCGATCAATAGCGACAAATCGACTGTCAAAATCTAAGTTGAAAAGCTGTAAGTGGACATGAGATTTCTAGTTTAAAACCATTCAGTTGTTGGAAACTGGTTCTAAGTAATGCTTGAGTCTCGAGTGTGGTTGTAATGAGACCATAATATGATTTTAGACTTAGGGCATATTATTAATACGCATTGATTCGTGACATTATATTCACGGATTAATTAATGCCAGATTGATTGAACTTAATACACCGCACCGTACCTACATGTGAATGCTCACTTAAGACAGTTAAATAATATCTATTAGAAGTCCTAAAATATTTGCACTTTAAACTATGAAGACTTACTCGTAGTTTATAAGTTTTGGAAATTACCTCCTAGTAATCTCCAAAACTACTTAATCCGATTTCAAAAATTCTTTGACTGCCTTAAGATATGTTTTTTATTAAAACACGTGGACCAAGACGCTAGCTGAAGATGGTTTAGTATAAAAAGATTACATTGGAAGAAACAAAAGTGAGTTTCCGAACGAATGATATGACATGACGTCATACTATCACACCACCTATTTTCTTTCTTTTGATTGGTTGTAGTAGAAATCATCAGACAAATGTCAAATGAGTAAAAAGTTACCAAATGCCAAAAAAACGTAAACAAGTGTATTTTTAATGTGTAAAACAAAGTTTTAGTGGTTTATTTAGTAAAGATGGATCTCAAAATGGAACACGATGATCCTTTTATAAATTCAGACGTTTTTAACGTTCATGACATTGCGGAAATAGAAGGTAAGACTTGCTTAGTTTTTTTATAAAGGTTTATACGGAGTAATAAGTTCTGTTGGTACGTTCTCTAACGTCGTAAAAGAATGAGTAATTTATGTAATAATTGGATAATTTCAGACTTTCTTAGTGGTTGTGATGGAGATTTTATGAAGACACTTGAAGATGAGCTGGCTCGCGTCGACGATAATCCACTTCTCAGTGTTGACACGAAAGTTAAGTCCGAAGTTACACCACAACCCCAAGTATCGCCATGCTACAACCTTAGCGGAAACCCTATGGTGTCACAATACTCGCACAGAGCAAAGACACAGCCAATAACCACTCCACAAGCTAAGAGTAGTCCTGTACAAGGAGTGTATGCTAGAGAAGAAAGTTATAATTTGCCACTCAACGATGGCGCTCCGTTGCCTGACGTCACGCAGCATGGGCGCAAGAGAATACCTGCACAGGCCCCAGCCCCCATGCTTGTGCAACAAGTAGTTCAGAGTCCACTGTATGTGAATTTGGCACCAAATGTGCAAAAACTTCCTGATAACAGGGCATCATTGATGCAATTGGATGGAACCACGCAAATGAAACAACCTGCAAAAGCAAAGCCTACAAGTCAACCTTTGCTAATACAAAACAATGCGAAAGGAATGACACCACTTATTCTGAAAACTTCTGATGCAAGTTTTTCTCCAGTTGTGTTACAGTCAAATATTATTAATCCTGAAACTCAAACTTTTATGTATACCAGTGCTCCTATACAAGGTAAATTCTTATAAGATTCATATAAATGATTTCATTTCTGTAAGTTGGTTTGTACACACAACTACACATCAATCTATACATTTCCAGTTTTATCTAACCTTGCATTGTATTTTTCGTACAATCAAAAGTCAGCATATACTGGTTATGTGTAGCCGTGCATACAAACACTTTTACACATCAGTCATATTTTAAAAACAAGATGATGTTGACATTTTCTAGGTGACTACTCTGCAAAGAAAGGCCGAAACAAACAAGTCACAGTCTCTTTTTAAGTCCAGACATAATCTTGGTCAGGTCATCTGAAGACCATGTAGATTGGTGTCTGAAATGGTCTTTTGAGGAAAGAACCGAACAAATGGCGTGTCCAGTCAGTGCACACATTTGTCAGTAATCGTGCAGCTCAACTGAGAACATTACAAACTCAACAACTTGATGAACAATATAATTCTTTGACATAGCAGTTATTTTGTTTGTTTGTTGTTACTAATAGTCTTTTTTATAGAGTTACCTAAATATCTAAGAATGTTTTTATGCTTTATTTTTCAGGAACAACGCAAGGCATCATCACAAACACTAAAGCAAACACAGAGAACCGTCCCATACACACATTTTTTACAAGCAACAATGGACCTACACTCCTAGCAGGAATACCTGTAGTCCTTGATGGAGAAAAAATAACTTTAAGTCAGGCTCCCAATATGGGTGTACCAAAGGTTAAAGAAGTGAAACGAAGTGCGCACAATGCTATTGAAAGACGGTACAGAACTAGTATTAATGATAGGATAATCGAACTAAAGAATATGCTGGTTGGAGAAGAAGCGAAAGTATGTGTTATTTTTTTTTACATATTACATAATAATAATAATATTGCATCAGCATTTTTGATGGCATGATGCAAGGATGATATAACATGTGACATTTACATGTTAAGTGATAAACATAATCAGCCGATACTTTCTTTTTATCTAAAATTATTATCTTAATTCTAAATAATAACTGTCTCTGTTTACTCACTAGAATATAATTAGAATCAAGGTATTTGCACTTTTGTTTATTCCTGATGTCCAACATATGCAATGAGAGTTTTGGACTTTTATTTAATTAAGGCCTAATTTTTCAATAGTCACTTTTGTCTGAAGAATAAACATGAAAGTTTATTATTGTTTAGTTGTTTAATATTATACATATGGTTAGACACTCTAGCAGTTAATTAGCTATGAGTTTGTAAAAAATAGCTTGGAGATATTCTTGAAGCAGTTCAGTGAGGGAGCAGTCACAGCATTTTCTGGGAGCCTAAGAAGTCGGTTAAAAATGGCAATATTTATTCCTCAGATAAAAGTTATTTGACTTTTGATAAATCAGCCCTAAATATCTATTTAGCTTTTATGAGTTTGTATGAAATGTGGTAATTGATTTTATATCAAAAACAAGGTAAATCTATGCAATAAAAAAATTATTTTAATTATTTGTACCAAATCTTCCAGTTGAACAAATCGGCTATTTTAAGGAAAACTATAGAATACATCAGGTACATGCAGAATCAGAATACTCGTTTAAAACAAGAGAACATGGCTTTGAAGCTCGCGTTCCAGAAGTCTGGAGTGAAAGAGCCACAGTTTGATGTAACATACACTCCTCCACACAGCGACATCTCATCGCCGTCCAGTTCACAACACGGGTTTGATAGTGATTCACCTTCATCACCTGATTATAAGGTTGGTATTACTACAATATCAATTTTTTGTTTTTTGTTTTAATTGTAGAAATATAAGAAGACTAAAGATATAGAACTAAAGGTTAAGGCCCACCTTATCTGGGAGTCTCTGGGAGACTACTCCCAAACTTGAAAACTTGATTTAGTAAATTTTCAGGAAATGTACCTACTGCCAAATATTTTGACAGTAGATTTCCTGAGATTGATTGATGATTTGAGTAATTGATATCATGTTAGTTATTGATTGAGCATGTAACAACAAGCAATCAAATTAGATGACATTAGATTTTTTTTTACAATATTATTATTGAGTAGACTTGAGAAACTGAAGGATAGTTAGAAATCAGACCCGGCCGGCATTGTAAAATCAATTTATAAAAGTACAAAATGTATGTAGAAACAGTTTCCAATTCTGAATGTTCACGTGTAACCCTACATTTTGTTTCCAGGTGGAAGATAAATATTCAAACAAGATCGTCATGGGTATGGGCGACCACTCCCGATTAGCGCTATGTGCCTTCATGGTTGGTTTAATTACTTTCAACCCATTCAGTACATTCTTTGGAAACTTTATGTTAGAGTCATCTGTCACAGATTTCTCTGCAAGAGTAGATCAAAGAAAAATATTGGCTGATGATGACTTTAGTAAGTATTTTTTATCATTGGTTATATTTATGACTAGTTTCTGCCCATGACTTCATCTGCGTGGAATCAACATAATTATGCTATGGCACTAGGCAACAGTGAAGTTTTCCATCAGTGAAAGAAATTTTGTAATGGGATCAGTACTTCCAGAGATTACAACCAAACAATTTAACTCTTGTGCAACTGATGTTTATAAAATAATTAGTTGGAGGTCTAATGCGCTAATAGAGGTACAAAACTTACTTATTTCCAACAAAAAAACATTACTTTGTGATTCTCAAAAGGCAAGCACAGGAACTACTAACAGTACTGTACTGACTTATTTTCTAATTATCAAAATAATTCTTGTAGGGCTTGTTCTTTCGAGTTTCACCCTTTTTTAGGGTTCCATACCCAAAGAGTAAAAACGGGATCCTATTACTAAAACTCCACTGTCCGTTTGTCCGTCTGTCACCAGGCTGTATCTCATGAACCGTGATAGCTAGACAGTTGAAATTTTCACAGATGATGTATTTCTGTTGCCGCTATAACAATACTAAAAACAGAATAAAATAAATATTTATGGGCGGCTCCCATACAACAAACGTGTTTTTTCGGCGTTTTCGCCTTGTGGTACGGAACCCTTCGTGTGCGAGTCCGACTCGCATTTGGCCAGCTTTTCTTATAAATGTGCTTTCAATAAATTACTGATTTCAATATTCTAGGTTCTACGGGAGTATCATGGGGAATGTGGCTGTTCTCCACTTTCTTCATATATCTGATAAACTTTTTCGTACTGGGAGGTTGCCTGATTAAGTTATTAGTTTATGGAGACTCTGTACCGAAATCACAATCTAAAGAAGCTGGACTTTTTTACAAACACAAACGACAAGCTGACAACTTTTTGAAAAAGGTAACACTTTCAGTTTTTTACAATAGGTATTTGATTCAAATTTTCGATTGCAGCTCATGGTACGCACGACGACATAATTATCAAGCTAGACATTTCATGTGCGTGTGAACTGAGGGATCATACCGGTATTTCGCAAAATAAAAATCCTAGGATTTAGTAGTAGACTTAAAACAACTGTGGAGCAAATCTGGAAATTTGTAAAAAAAAATGAAAAAATTTGTTTTTTTTTTTTTTTAGTTAGGTACTTTCCGAGATCTGGCTGATGGTCCTGTGAGGACTGAGGGACCGCACTTTAAGGGCTGTAGTTTTTAATAAATCTGTTTACAAATTCCCAGATTTGTTCTACAATTATTGTTTTAAGTCTACTACTAAATCCTACGATTTTTATTTTGCGAAATACCAGTATGGTCCCTCAGTTCACACGCACATGACATTTTCAGTACCTATAAGCTGACTTCTCATTGTACACTGACTATTACGAGAGTAATTTTCATTATTTTAATTTTGAAGGCGCCTAAAAAGCATTAAATCGATATTTATTAAGAACTAGCTGCTGCCCGCGACTCTGTCCGCGTGAAAAATAATTAAATTAATTATTAATTTAATATTATTCATAAATGATTCGAAAGACACGTGGCGTCATCTATTATCATAGTAACGTTATTATTGTTTTCCTCGGGAACAGCATTTTTTTCGGGATGAAAGGTACCATAAGTCCGTTTCTATACACCTTACAACATAATATATGCAAAATTTCAGGATGATCGGTTCAGTGGTTTAGGCGTGAAAAGCTAACTAATAAACTTACTGTCGCATTTATAATAATAGTTAGGATTACTTTGCAGGGGGACTTAACAAATGCACGGTTGGAACTACATCGAAGTTTAGCAGTATCTGGGAAGAGCGTACAAGCAGGCGGTCAGGGGCACGCGAAGTATTCCGCGCTCATTGCTGCTGTTTTACGGCAGATGCTGCAGAGATTACCCTTTGGATCCTTCCTCGCTCGCCGGGCTGGCGATTTGTGGAGTGATAGGTAGGAGTTTAGCAGTTCTTTATAGTTGACGAGTACCTATGTGCTACTACTATGATATTGATCCTTGTTAATACTGTTTCTGAAGTATGTGCTACCTGTTGGAATGCCATCTGTTGAGACAGGTCAACTCAAAAGCTGCAATGGCTCCTCAAAGGTCCCTTCCAGACATGGCCCTGAGTTGTTAGACTCATATAAAATCCTAATAATATAAAGTTTGGACTTTAAAAGAGACCATGACCTCGGAGTTAGTTTCGGCATTTCTTCTCAGGAATCAATCAGCTAGAAAATACCGGAGCCATCAAGTTTATAAAATATTCACCAACAAAATATTGACGTGTAAAAGTGACTAAAAGAAACATATAACTAAACAACCAACTAACATAAATAAACAACTATAACTTACATAAATAAACATTTCAACTAATTTCACCATGTGGATAGGTACTCTTATGATTATGTGCGCAACTACCATACCTACGTCTTAAATTCAAAGCTGTGTTATAACCAGAGATCGGAATAGGTAGAGCTGTTTTATGTACTTGCCATACTTCTCATTATATTCAATACGTCATCAGTCCAACCAAATTAACATTTCACCAACCATTTATACGCCGGAATTCGACCAAATTAATCACTTGATAAACATTAAAATCCCGGACGAACGACCGACTGATGACGGAAACCTAACCATATCCATGACCAGTCTGGGGGAGGCGATAGAAAAACTGAAGAAAAGCGGTTCCGACTTAGAAGACATATCGCCGCATGATATCCACCAATACGTAATTTGTTACGTGATGATGTCAGTCGCTCTATGCGTAGGAGCCGTATGGTTGTGGCAGACCGGGCGATGTCGCCTGTGCCGAAAGGCCGCAGCTGGGCACCGTGGCGAAGGATCCCACGGGCAGCAGGCCACGGTGACCCCACCGTTTCCGAGACAACGACGCCACAGCGAGAGTTGCTGCCAACAGGAGTTTGCAGCGGCTCCGCCGGCACCGAAACGAACCAGAAGACACGAATCACATAGTGAAGTGCTCAGTGCCAGAGATCTAAAGGATCAAAGTGAAGTCGTTTTTCGTTTACACGATTGTGCCAAACGCTGGCCTAGCGCGAACCATAGTGCGATCAAACGGGACAAAAATACGAACACAGGCAATCAAAATATTGCTTTTACTATGGAAGACTCAATAGTGTAACTTGAAATCGGTGTTAATGTATTTAATAAGATAAGCTTTTAGTAGATAAGCTTTTATTTTTGCTTTTACCTTGGTTGCTCATTATTTTTATACTTACCAGTTAAGATAACTAGAAACGAATGCGTTTAAGTAGTTTCATAGGTTAGGTAGGTTAGAATAATATAGAAACTCCCCGAGTCCCGGGATTTGGTTTTTAAGTAGTAAAATCATAAAAAACTATTCTCGCCTTCGGGACTAATGAAAGATTACACTTCCTTTCTGACGGGTAAATATAAGAAGGACGGGATTAAGGATAGTATAATAAATACATAAACTTGATTCATTGAACCACATATATTTTTTTACGTAACAATTTCTTATTCAAGAATCAACAATCATTTAAACATTTTTATTCTGAAGTTGTTCAAAAACATACCATCGATTCACTTATTTAAACAAAAAATGTCATTGGTCTGGTTCGTCTTCAGCTTCACTAGAAGACTGAGTATGACCAGAGTTAAAATAAATCACCATTATTTTTTCTAAATGATCTAATTTTAATCTATTTCTTTTTACATCTAACACTCATTTATATGTGGAAAACGAGCGCTCGACATCTGTTGATGTTAGTGAAGCGAATTTATATGACAAAATTTCGTCATTCACATAATTTTTCGATAATTTTCCTTCATATTCTCTGAGGATGTCAATGTCAGGATTCCTATCCATAAGTTTTTCAATTTTGTTGTTTATTAATTGAATTACATTCATTTAAAGCAGCTCTGACTTGATCAAAAGACAAAAACGAGTCACTAAATTCTAAATTTTGTTTCTGCAACTCTTTTAATGAAAATAAAATAATCGTATAATGATTTTCTATATATACTAATTGATTCCGAAGATTTTCCTTTTCCAGAATATTTTTGCATTACGTATTGCCATTGAATCAGAGATGTTTAATCTAGAAATAACATTTATTATTTCTTCATAATATTTTGCATAAAACGATGCAGCTTCGAGCCAAGTGCCCCATCTAGTTATCACTGGTTGTGGGGGTAGAGGTAAGTTAGGATACGTATCTTTCAATACTTTTATTCTGTGAGGGGCTTTTGAAAATATTTTTTTCACATTGGATATTAGCATATCTACATCATGGTACTCTAACCGTATCTGTTCTGATACGCGATGAAGAGCGTGTGCCAAACAGGTGACATGTTTTAATTGAGGTAAAAAAAAAAAAATTTCGGCCCGCAGACAACATGTTATGCAACACTATTAGTACATAATATTTACACATTATCAACTTTTCTTTCAAAGTTGTCTCGCATATTTTCTAAACACTATTACAAAATTTGAAATAGTTTGGCCATTAACCACCTCGAGCATTTTACAGGCAATTAAATAAGGTCGACCAGAAAAGTTTTCATTTAATGGCTTTACTAAGAAATGCACAATTTAACGACCTAAAAAGTCAGTTGTCTCATCTAACGATATCCAAAGTTACTCATCTTTAACGTTTTCATAGATGAAGGCAATTTTATTTATATAAAATTTGTCCAAATTTACCTTTCGTAATAGCGAGTCGTTAGGCACTTTTTTGTTATTGCAATTACAACAACAAACACCACACATGTATTTTTGAAAGAAATCTTTGAAGACAGTATTTTTTATTTGCGACCAGGGGATGTTACAAAGAATTAAAGACTGAATAAGATCAAAATAAAATTCTTGATTCTGTTTGTATGTTCCTCGATGTTTAGCACCTTCATTAAGTCGATTAACATTAGATTTTTTTTACTAAAAATGGCTTTCACACTTGGTGCAGTAAATAGTACAGCTGGCAGCGTCAAAAATCAGCTCAGGATAGTCACGTATCCACTTCTGAACTGTTTCAGGCTTGACAGAACTTGACGCCATGTTGAAGTACTTCACCTGAATCAAAATGTCGTGAAATTAGAAATGCTGAGTAGAGTCACATCGACACTTAGTGTTCGAAAAACAAAACCAGTAAAATATATATATTCCCAGTGCAAGTTTGAAAATGCAAAGTCAATCAATAGTTTTTAATTTACGCTAAGAGAGGGTACGGTTAATCGCACACAAGAAGTACACTCAGTACAGTTCAATGATAGTTCATATGTGCACGAACTGCAAACACGTTAGTCTATGACTCCTGCACTTTACCGTAGGTATAGCTAATGAATACATTCTATTAATAAGTTTCCAAGTTAATTTTGACACGTGCGTGACATACCTACTATAAAGTCAAGAAAATACTGGATTGGAATACATTAGTATTAATAACGTTTAGCTAACAAGAAAAGGTTTTGCGTGTTGTGCGAAAAACACTGTACTTTACTTTTGTATTTAAAATGTTTTTTATTGGTTCGACTTAGGAGCTTTTCGCTAAGTCCAAACAATTAATTTTTCTAATATGTCAACTCAAGATAGATTAGGATTAATACATTAGTTTTATTCAATATTTTACTTAAAAAATTGAACTTACCAAATTAGTATCCAATAAAATAACTCCAAAGGTCAAATCAGAGTCCGTAAATGTTAGCCAAAGTCGTAGTAGCAAGAAGGTTCCAGAATCCAGTAAATAAGCCAGGGTCAGAAGATATTCACCGCACAACAAAAAAACACAACAGGAAGCAAACAAGCGCACTCTAAGAACCGAAGGAATCGAGTGAGACAACAAGTTACTGTTGGTAAAGAATTGAATTCTAGTGGCGCAGAAAGAGACAAAAACAGATGCGTCACTCTAGCGACAGAAACACTCCGCTATTGTTTTCTTTTGTTTCCATAATGCGGCTACATTACGCGTCTCAACAAAGCGGCAACGTCGCGCGCTTGGCAAAAAGTTTTATAGCGTGCTGTTCACGTAAAATTTACAACGTCACTCATGCGCTTATTGGCAAACCATTTTTATACATATTGACAAAAAGAACGAAATTCAATAAAATCCCGTAGTATCAGTCGGAATCCCGTGGAATCAATGTTTGCGGTCAATGAACCTAAATAGCTCTACTTATTCCGATCACTGGTTATGACGCAGGTTATATCAAAATATAGTCAGATTTCGGTTTTTATGTTCCACTGGCTTGCTTAGTACAATGCTTGATAGGCCAAGCGATCTAATCTATCAAGCCACATGATAATGACAGGAGGACTCATCCACTGCAAACAATGCCCCTACCTATCCTTTATATCCTTTTAAAACAATCGAAGATATAGATCCCATTTTATTTTAGTTATTACAAAGAACTTCGTCAGTAGCATTCAGACTCAATAGATCAACAACTTTTATGTCCACAGTCCTTCAAGAAGAGCCACCCAACACTGGGCTGCAGAAGTATCAACGGTATCCCATCGTCTCGCACAACTGGAGATCTTGTCAAGCCACAGTGGTAGGAGCGAACGCGTCCTCTTGGCCTTGCAAGCAGTCAATCTGGCTGAAGTAACTGGCAATAGGCATCTGTTGGCTGATACATATGTTACGGCCGCGCTAGTGTTCAAGGACTATATGCCGAAGTTCGGGAATTGGTTGTGTGGGTAAGTGAAACGTAGAAACGATATATAGATTGAAAGCATACGTTTTGTAAAAACAAAGAACTAAGTATGTGAGATATAGATTACACCAAAAACAAAAATCCTAGTTCATTGTCTTCATGTGTTTATCCTTTATTTCGTGTGCAATAAAGAGTTCTATCTAACGGATGTAATCTATACATATAATAAAATTGTAGAAAAGTGGTGTCTGTACAATGGAAATATATAAAAAAAAGTAGCAGGGGTTGTTATTATATCGATGCCAAACCCGAAATTGTAATTAAATTTTTTTTTTGTCTGTTTGTCTGTATGTTTGTGCACGCTAATATCAGTAACGGCTTATTAGATTTAGATGCGGTTTTCACTAATATATTGTAGTAAGCTTCACTTAACATTTAGTGTTTATTTCATGTCAATCGGTTCATAAATGAAAAAGTTATGTCAATTTAAAGAATCACGGCGAACATTTGTTAAGGTATTCAGTGAACGCGCGTATCCTGGAGAGTATAGGCGAATAGTTGCATTCGATTATTGCGATTCACTTCAATACTGACTGTTTGCATATTTTAGAGGGGCCCGTGGCTAAATAATAACAGCCGCACAGGTCGATCGATCAGGTTAAGCTACGCTTGCCGCGGTTGGTCTGTGGATGGGTGACCGACCATCTTTACATACCGAGACCCCTCCGTGCCTCGGAAAGCACGTTAAGCCGGTGGTCCCGGCTGTCATTCGTGGATCTTTGACAGTCGTTACGGGTAATCAGAAGCCCGAAAGTCTGACAACCAGTCTTACCAAGGGGTATAATATTACCCAGTAGCTGGGTTGTGGAGGTCAGATAGGCAGTCGATCCATGTAAAATACTGGTATTCAGCTGCATCCGGTTAGACTGGAAGCCGACCCCAACATAGTTGGGAAAAGGCTAGGCAGATGATGATGACTGACTGTTTGCATATTTCATTTATTTATTATTTTAGGGTTTGTAGGTTAGGTTCTTTTTCTTCATTTTCTTTAAAATTTTGTAAATAAATATTGTAAGTATTTGGTATAGGTTAGGCGGTTCTTTTCTTGATTTTTGGGTATTTACTTATCTTAATTTTTATTTAGGGTTTGTAAATAAATATTTGTCTGTGTGGTGCCGGACTTAAAGAATACCACCACCCCTTACTTCCCGTGGGTGTCGTAAAAGGCGACTAAGGGTCGTACCGGAGAATGGGCAGCAGCGTTCTCTATGTATTCCACCATCATACCATACTGCGATCGCCAACCCGCCTGCCAAGCGTGGCGATTATGGCAAACCCTCCCAAAATTGGGGGAGGCCTATGTCCAGCAGTGGACGTCTATCGGCTGAAACGACGAAATAAATATTGTAAGCATTTATGATAGGTTAGGCATTTCTTTCCCTGATTTTCGGTATACTTATCTTAATTTGTATTTAGGGTTTGTATATAAATATTATTAAGTAATTTTCTTTATTAAGTATAAGTTCATTAGCTCAGGTTAGTCATTAATTTTTCTAGCAATTCTTTTGTTTTATAAAGTTAGTACGTTTGGTTTACACGTCTTAACACTTATTACTTAAACTGTGATAATTTTAGACTGTATAATAATCTGTAAGTATTTATAATTTAATTGTTTCCAATAGTACGTGTTTACTAAATAACTGTGTGTTAAGTAGTAAGTACTGTTTTATTGTAAGAATGCCTCGAAGAAGATCCAACCTCTCCCAATGTAGCAGAAATGCTAAAAGGATGAGATTAGTTCGATCACAGGAATCTGAGGAACATCAGGCTAGGTTTCGTGCTGCAGAAACTTCGACAGCAAGAATCTCGACTGAGTTCAAATCGTTCTCGAATGATGACAACTCGAAATAGGGAAAACGGGGAACAACGAAAGGCACGTTTATCTGTCGATCGCGAAGCTCACGCGCTATCGCGTGAGTCTGAGACTTTTGCTGACAGGGAAACCCGCCTGAGCTCCCAGAGAGTACGGACAACAAATGCTCGATCCCAGGAGACAAAGGACGAACGGGAAATACGTCTCACTGCCGATCGTGAAGCTCATGCACTATCGCGTGAGTCTGAGACTTTCACTGTTAGGGAAATTCGTCTGAGTTCTCAGAGGGTTCGGACAGCAAATGCTCGGATAAGGAAACACAGGAAGAATGAGAAATACGTCTCACTGCCGATGTTGAAGCTCAAGCACTATCGGGCGAGTCTTAGACTTTCACTGATAGGGAAATTCGCCTGAGTTCTCAGAGGGTTCGGACAGCAAATGCCCGGTCTGTAGATGGTATATGTAATTCAAAATATGCTGCCCGAAAAGTCACTATTCCACGCGAACGAAGTCGCGGGCACAGCTAGTGTGTAATAATATCCTTAAAGAAAACAAGAGTTCTTCCCGTTATTACGATATTTTTTGTACTGGACCATACCTGTGAACCTTCTGGTTACAGAGACATTAAGGCCAAAGTTCCAACTTTTTCTGACGTGTTACATGCACCCATAAGCAAAATGTTTTGCTTGTGTTGTTTCCCAGCAATTACTTCTGCACAAACTTACTTAGTTTAACGTACCTACAGAATGTTTAGGTGACGGCTTCATGATGGGTCTTTTTATACCCTGTCTAATGTGACATTTTCTTTGCAAGGAATTGGATTAATTGGTAGATTCGGCTATTAAAATTTTAATATCTTACTAAGCAAAGGTTTCTTTAATTAACGGAAGTAAAAACTTGTCTTTACTTCCTTTAGTCAGAAGAAAAAGGTGGTCGTGCATTCAGTCAAATTTAATTCTGCTGACTGCGAATTCCATGTCTATAAATGATCTAAAATTATGATTATTTGACACAGTATTTAATCCTTTCACCAGGTACTACCTCAGCCTCTGCCGCGTGTGGTGCACAGACTCCCTATCCGAATGGCCGGTGCGTCTACGTTGGGTCGGCAGCGCGCGCGGCATGCGTTTCCTGCGCACACGCCGATGGACGTATGAACGTAACCCTGCTACTTGTGCGCTCTTCTGTCGATTGCCTGACCCCGCTGATCCATTGGCTTATGCTATGAGGGTAAGTTGTTGTGAGAATATTTTATTCAGTTTTCAAACCGCCTTGGTTTGAAACGCGTTAGCTTAGCGTTAAGAAACTAAAGTGACGCAACATTGTTTTAGCAAAATGTTTCTAAATTGCGGGAAGCATGTTGCTGGTGACTTGGAGCATTGCCTGCCTGCGTTATTACTTCGTTATCGCTTAGCGTTCTTTCTGACTTATATTTTCTTTTCTTTTTGCTCGGCTACCTTTAAGAGTCGTAGCGTGATGTTAAATAGCCTAAAAACCTTCCTCAAAAATTGGGCTGCCAAATGCAAAAAGATTTTTTTAAATCTGACTATATCTGAAATCAAACTCTTCAGCTTTATTATTGCCCCTTACTAATAAACTTAATATACCTATCAGATGAATAGTAATTTGACTTTCGAAAGAAGAAGACAAAGCATTGTGTAACTATACAGACTCTATGCAACGTTTATTAGTAAGGGGGTTGGTATGCAACGTGTTACAAAATACCCCGTAAAAAATATAATGAATGATCAAAGATTTGTCAACCCTAGTAAGCTGTCATGTCAGGGAACCAGATTATTTAACAGAAAGGCCTACGTACCTATTGTACTTAATAATTGTCTACTTTAATAGTTTTTCTATTTTTCATTCATAAATGTTTGCTACCTCAATATAAGGATGTCATTATACTCAAGTAGGTACTGGCTTCAAAAAATGTCAAGTTGGAAAAAAAAAAATATGTTGTCAATTTCAAATCTTCTAATCGATATCCTACAACTGTTTCGAGTTTTTTTTCCAACATTTTCTGCAAAATAACGATGGTTTCTAGCTCGGAATATTACGATATAATGTTATGCGTAGGCCATGAAGATAGCAATTTAAATCGTGCTCGCGAACTGTATCGGCAACGATTTATCGATGGTAGATCCCCCACTGAACAGCGACGGCTGCCTTCGTACCAGTGTTTTCTGAACATGTCAAGACGACTACATTCCACCGGCTCTTTTCATCGGTCTACTGGAAGTGGACGTCCAAGCATAGTCGACGCCAGGCAGGCTGAATTAGTGTTAGAGCATTTTGAAGAAGAGCCGACCACAAGTACGAGGCGAGCCGGAACAAGATTTGGTATAAACCATGTTGCAGTTTGGCGAATTCTTCGTGACGACAATCGTCACCCTTATCACTATTGCGGTACACAGGAGCTGATAGCCTCCGATTTTGCACCCAGGAGGAACTTCTGCGAGTGGTACCTCAGGCAGTTAGAGGAAAACCCTAATTACGTAAACTATGTTCTTTGGACAGACTAGGCAACATTCACGAGGTCAGGACTTTCAAATATGCATAACGATCACGTTTGGGCTCGCATAATTCCACATGCGTCACGGCAGGGCAGATTCCAACACCAGTGGCGGCTTAATGTGTGGGCTGGCCTTTATGACGGGCATGTCATCGGTCCCGTCATTATGCCGTCACGTCTGAACGGTAGCAACTATCTAACGTTTTTACAAACGGAATTCGAAGAGGCGATTGACGACTTTCCTGTGGTTGACTGGGATTACTTTGAGAACCAAAGAGACATGGTGTTTCAGCATGATGGAGCTCCGGCACATTTTGCTCGCAACGTACGAGAAAATCTTAACGTTCGCTTTCCGCGAGGATGGATCGGCCGCGGGGGACTGGTGCTTTGGCCAGCACGTTCTCCGGACCTCACACCCTTGGACTTCTTTTTGTGGGGTTATGAGAAGGACAGAGTGTATATCTCCGATTGCCCAACGGTTGCCGAGATGAAACAGCATGTTAGATTGGTTTTCGCATCAATAACACCGACGATGGTGCGAAATGCCACACAAGCCATATCCCGACGAGCGCCGTTGTGTATTGAGCAAGGCGGAGCACACTTTGAGCCGTTTCTGTAAATTTTACGTTTATTATGAAAAAGTAAGTGTTCGTTTAGGTTGTTTCGTTAGGTTAGGTCTTTTAAAATTTTTGTTGTTCCGCGAATTAGGTAGAAATGTAGGTACATTCTGCGTAGTTTACTCTTTAATTTTACTGAAATAGGGTTTGCACATCAGTGAAAATAATATTTTTTTATTTTTTTTTGGGGTATGTTATACAGCGTTACTATGGATCTTAAATATTGTGAATGGACTCGTTATAAGGCCCCATTTAACCTCCTTTCGGCTTTACGGGTAGTTTTGTAACACCCTGTATAGAATCATGGGAAACAAAAGCACATCTTGTGACCACAATGTTGCGCGATTGTTATACAACATTGTTTCCAATTAATACGGAGCAACTTACATAGAAAAATAATAAAATAAGCTAGTAAAGTGTTAACCCCCTTCTAATAAACTTTGTATAGCGTCTGTTCGGTTACACAATTCTTTGTTTTCTTCTTTCGAAAGTCAAATTAATGACGACTGAAAGAGAGAAATCGGTTTGTAATTATTCATCTGATATAATACTTTTATTAGCAGCGCCGGTTTTAGCACTACCAGCGTCCTGGGCGAGATTTCTATCTGCTATTGAAACCCATACGAAAAAATAAGCAAGGGATTTAATGAAATAACCATGTATTAAAAAAACTAATACAATTTTACTTTACTAGCCTTTCTATCGGCAAACTAAGACATCAAAGTCTGTTTTCCGCAATTTCATTTTCGATTGACAAAGTTGCTAAGTTTGTCAATCTAGATATTGTTAATGATAAATGATTTTATTTTTGTAAGTAGGTTTGTACAAACACTTTTACACGTCAATCATGTTTTTTTTAAACTAGATGAGGTCGGCGTTTCCTATCTGACTGCTCTGAGAAGAAAGGCCGAAACAAACTCAGAGGTCAGTCTCTTTTAAAGTCCAGACATAATCTTGGTCAGGTTATATGAAGACCATGTAGATCGATGTCTGAGATGGTCTTTTCAGGAAAGAACCACACAGATTGAGAGGACCTGCCTAGTCAGTGCACGCATTTGTCAGAAATCGTGCAGCTCAACTCAAGACATAAGGAGCTCAACGATTAGACGAACAATACCAAAGAAAGGACATTTGAAAAAAAAAAAAACTAACAGAACAGAGAGAATAATAAAACATATAAAATTAATAAAATGACCCACATCGTCTTCACATTCACAAATCATCACAATAAATAAAATAATATAATACTTCACAAAGTAAGCAAATGTCATTGTTTATAAAAAAATCATTAATGTCAATGTGTATATAAAAAAAAACATTCAAAATGCAGAAATTGGAAGCAGCTAAATCCCAAGCCTTTTAATCCTCAATATAATCTTTAACGGTATAAAAGGCTTTCTGGCACAACTTACGTTTAATGAATAATTTGAATTTTTTTAAGGCTTAGATCTTGAACGTGGCTTGGTAGCTTATTATAAAAGCGTATACATTGGCATCTGAACGAGCCTCCTATTTTTTTGAGCCTTGTAGGTACAACACATTTGTGTTTGTTTCTAGTATTTATAGTGTTGATCGCAGATAGGTTTTTATCAGCTTAAGCTTAGAAAAACTCCTTTCCCCAGCCAACTTAGCCACAGTTACAGGTAGGTACTTATAGTAATCAATTTTCGCAATGGTGTACATTTGGATACAGCACTTGCTAAATTTTAAGATAAAGACAGGAGTAACCACATTCTGATCAGTGAGTTCGTCGCACAACATGCAATCATCTATATTATCTGATTTAGAGTCTACAGTTAATTTCAATTGGAGATCACTACAGAGTTTGAGAAGTTCTGGTATATGCGGAATCTTTTTTATATTGTACAAAAAAGACGAAGATTCCGGGTACCTATTCATTTAACTGTTCAAATCTTTCATTGATTGAATTTATGGTAGTGTCCAAAAGACAGTTGAAAAATTAGTTTGTAGCTAGATTTAGGAAATTCACTAGTACCTACGTCGGACGCGCTCTATGAAGAAGCGGATATAAAGGGGCGCCGCAGGCGCCCCTTCAAATCTGGCGCCTTGGGCGGTCGCCTAACCGCGCCCTACCCTAACGCCGCTACTGTTTATTAGTAAGGAGGTAAAACTTTTGTTTATATACCTACGATATACAAAAGTATTAACCTAACCACTTCAAACTTAAAGAACTCTTCGGACTTAAAGAATACCACCACCCCTTACTTCCCGTGGGTGTCGTAAAAGGCGACTAAGGATCGTAACGGAGAATGGGCAGCAGCGTTCTCTATGTATTCCACCACCATACCATACTGCGATCGCCAACCCGCCTGCCAAGCGTGGCGATTATGGCAAACCCTCCCAAAATTGGGGGAGGCCTGTGTCCAGCAGTGGACGTCTATCGGCTGATACGACGAACCACTTCAAAGAGTTAGGTATACATAAAACACCTGAACAGCAATACATATTTGTAACGACAGAGCTGCTGGTATGACTTGTTTGTAGTTAAGGTGTCATCACTGATAGCTGAATTATCTAATGAATTAAACAATCTTATTGTTACACCACATGTTAATGAATCAGCTAATGGCGATCTGCATAGTTTTCCCTTCCAGCTATCAATATTATGACATAATAACTTTATCAATTGATTACATAAATGAAGGTATTATGTATTATGACAAGGTTAACAAAGACATTGCCAAGGTGCACATAATGAGGTGGTTATAGAGGGTGTTTATCGTATTGTTAATTAGAGCAAAAAGCTGGGCGGTGCAGCTGCATCTTAATAGTCAGTTATGATGACATCCGATCGAATCCTTTTTCGACCTCTGTATGGGCAGCGTTTTGTGACGTTGCAAAATAGATACGTTTGTTGTCGTTCTGTGCAGGCTCGTGGTGCGTAGTCTTCGCGTCACTAGATGGCGTTAGGGTCGTGGTGTATCATGAAAATTTATAGTAAAGTCACAAATCGATAAGATTTATTTAGTCTGTGGAGGAATATTCTGGAGTTCGAACTGACAGATAGGTTTGAAAAGCAAAAGGAGGTTTCCGATTTTTGCGACTCTTTACTCGAGCGAAAAGGCTGATTGAGCCAATTGAGCGGGACTTATTCCTGGTGGAACCTGAACGTTCCCAAATAACCCGATGGGGTTTTGTTAGGAGTGCTTGAAGCTGAATCCTGTCTGGCTGTTAAGCTAGCCTCTTAATTTTCCGGTCGGTGCTATGCGCGACTAAGTCGTGAAGCCTTGGAGCAGCCCTGAGATCAGGAGATTGGAAATTGATCCGGGCGCCGGCAACTTTAAGGTTGTCCCTTGTGGTGTGGCCTTCTGTTGTCGAAGAAGGCCTTACCTAGCCGAATCCAGGTGATTAGGGAAGTTCGCCGCTCCAGGTAACGCAAGCGTCACCATTTATGCCCGTAGGCCACGTTCTACGTGTGTTCGCAGGTTTATCCTGCGAGCGACGCTAAGGGCCGGGAAGCCGTGAACTGAGAGGGTCTGAGAGCGTTAACTGACGGTTTTATTTATACCGAGAGAACATTTAGTTGATCTATAGTGTCATAATTTAATCTATGAGAGAGTTAGGCCTTTTGTAGGAACTAGGTGATAAGACCAGTTGTTATAAAGTATTGTGTCTCGGGTTTGCTTTGCATAATCTTTATTTTCCCTATATGAGCACAATCCAATAGGTTGATACTAAACTTGTACGGTTGAGCTATAAGTTATTAAGTGGTTCATCTCACGGACTCGATATAGCGATTCTGAGAATTTGTCATTGTCTCATGCAGGCGTACACTCCGGTACGACCAGGTACGGAGACTGGTTGTATGGGAGTGAATGCCCAGGTGTTTGGGGAAAGATAGTTAGTACTCTGGTGGCTCGCCACATTATTTATTTATGTACCTTCATTTGTGTATTATTACAATAAACTTTGTATTGTGTAATTAGGTACTTGTTTAATTGAATCTTTCCCTAACTGATTATATACCTTATAAATTTACTGAAGCGAGGCCAGCGCAGTAGGTAGAGCAAAAGCTCTTTCATGCTGTAAAGGTCAGGTTACAGTTTCACTACACCGCTTTCCACACACCAAAGTCCATCGCTAAAGGTGGCCCTGCGGGGAAATTGCGTAACACTGTAACAGCAGCATTTTGACATTTCAACAACATTTATTGCGTTATTTACCTTGTTTAGCAGACAATTTTTTCGAATCCTTCGAAATCATTCAGATTGTGACTGGTGTTGTTACGCAATTAGGATTCTGGTGTAAATGAGACATCATTTTGTTTTACGATAAAAAATACTCCTGCGAAGTCGCTGTATACGCTCGATGTAGCAGAAAGACTTCATTGATGCGGATAGTTCTTCTTTGCGATAATGCAGAACTATTCATAATTGGACGAGCCCTTTTCGCAAATCAAGTAGAGGTTACATAGAGCTTACGTGAACTGTCCATGGCAATAATCCTCCTGCCATCTGCATCCCCTCAAGATTTGGCCTGCGTTCTCCTAAAATCCAACAAAAACTGTAAGCAATGTTAGCCTCACTACTAAAATTATATTTTGGCTTTAAAATTATTTACCTTATAATTCTTGACCAAAACCACACCAAAACGTTGACGTTCAATTTTGGAGAATAGAAAAGGGTTACAAGTTGTAATAGTGTACCTCTTGTCCTTCAGGCTTATCATCTGGAGCTTCTTCAAAAGAGCCTGCAGATGCTGCTGTGTGCCGATGAACGAAGCAACACGCGTGATGTACTGGAACTGATCAAACTGATTACTGATGACGTGTCCACGGACGCTCCACATCATACTGGTAAGTTATTACACACCTGAAGGATCCAACAGCTTCATCATCGTTATCATTGCAGCCCCGCTTCACCCATTGCTGGGTTTAGGATCCCCTTTTTTCTGCCAACAGCTTCATAAGTGTCAGTCTGCCTAGCCTTTTCCCGATTATGTTGGGGTTGGCTTCCAGTCCAACCGGATGCAGCTGAATACCAGTATTATGCTAACATAAATTAAATATAATAAATTAATCTAAGAGCAAAAATGGTTATGTGTTTTGATATAATTTTGAAACCAGTTGATCTACAGATCATTCATTTCTATCTACTGTACAGATTGTCAAAAATCGCCGATATTTCAGCCGTTTGAAAATATGCAAACGTGAAGATTATCTCAGTAGATCTGGTTTTTCTAACAAAGGTTATTTGTACCCCAATCAAGCATCACTTGCCGATATAATTTTATGCGTAAAATACCTTTGATAAAGGTCGTTTTGTGGATATTATGTGAGGCAAAAAAGCAAATATCTAATTTTTCGTGTTATACTTATGAAAATATCGTATTATTATTTATTATTATCATGATATAGGTGTTTTCGAGCTGTCTATTATGTCTTACCTGCCATGTTCTGTTTTTGCGTCGCCATAAGGTTGACTGGTAGAAAATGCCTCAGATTTAAGTCTGCCTTGGTACAGATTTTTTTTACTTGTGCATAAAGCTTTAATAAATAATATTAGTAAACATAGTACACAATAACTAACCTTGCAGGTTGCTGGGACCCCGTGATGGAATGGTGGGCCAACATCGTAGGCGTGGCTGCCACATGGTTGCTGGCCGATACTGGTAAAGCCGTGGAAATTGGCGACCGTCTGAACATGCTGCCCGAACCGCTCGCCAACTGCGAAGATCCTTTACCAGGGTATATATAAAAGTAACAAATGTCTGTGCATGAAAATTGGCAAACGTATTTTGAGTATTTTTGGGACTAGTCTACACCTACATACTGGATGACAGGGACACCGACGCGCAAACTGTAAACATGAATTCAGCACACGATTATAGACCTCCTAGCGTAGAAATTTTTTGCGAGTTATCAAAAAAAAATCTGCTGTTTCATAGACAAATGCGACCCCCAGTGTCACTCACCAAGTTGCATTTCCTTATTTTTTCATAGAGAGTGATAAAAAGTAGAGTGTCTACGGGAGCAACACTATTTTAAGCTCGAGTGACGTACTTTGAATCCTTCGCTCCGCTTTGGATTCAAAGAAACACTCACGCCTTCAAAATAGTTGTTTGCTCCCTTGGAAAACAATCTACTATTTAATAACCGCCGAAAAATTCAACGAAGAATCATGTACTGAATCCATAGTATTAGGCTGCGCGACGATGTCCCTGCCACCCTCGCCACCCTGTATTATTTTCTATTAAATACCTTTTTATTGCAAATAAAAATAATAGAAAATATGTATAGACTTGTCCCAAAATGCTTAAATATGTTTAGCCCATACCGTTCCACTCTTGGGCGAAGGCCTTATGCCTTCCGTTGCCTAGTGTTGGTTAATTTCACAGTTAGCTACATTGATTTTGAATAATACTTGCCTTAGTTATGAACACATAACTTCTTGTTTTCCCATCGCCTGCAGTTAAAACACACAAATATGTTAATTGAATCAAGTCTATCGCATTTTTGTATCAAAATGTCACAAAGATTATGTTTTCAACCGGTACTTAATACAAACCAATATATAAATTGTACCTAAAACACAGGTCAACAACATGAAAATTAAAATAAATTATTATTCAACAGCAGTCTAATTAACAATGAGAAGATTCTCATACATGCGAAAACTTAGAAATTCTAGTCGCACTGGTGTTTATAAAACAAAAGTGTATAGTTTATAGTTGTTGTATTAATAACTATTGTCTTTGATAGCATAAACATGAGCTGATGAAAATATAGCTATTGTACTATTATTCGTAGGGCATTGCATATGGCATACAAAAGCCGCCGCGGCCTGTTGAGCCTCGCTCAGTGTCGAGATGAACGTTCGTTCGAGAGGACTGCAGAGACGATACTCAAGGTGTGTGCACATTTATTCTTCAAGTGTTTTTTGTAAGTTATGCGAAGATAGTGTGTGAAGTTTTTAGCTAGTGACAATTGATAAATAGGAATTTGACTCCAATCTTTTCTGTGTTCTAAAATATTGGGATATTGATTATGTCTTATTGGTTATTCTAATAATTGTTAGTAGAGTTCTAGTGCAGTGTCAGAATTTAAAAATCCTTTTATAGAAGTGTATAAAAGGATTTTTAAATTCTCACACTATGTTCTGACTATTATACACTGTATTTACTATTTTTACAGTTTAAAATTAAGGGGGAGAGCTAAGTTAGCCCGCGAAATTCTAATTTTCTCACAGACAGTATTTGTATAGATGATTTTAATGACTATACAATTAGATACTGACCTACAAATTACAAAAAACGTAAGAAAATTTAAATTTCACTGGATAGACGCGTATTATAATTGTTTGGTGATGAGTAAATATTATGAATACGATGTAGCTTGTTTGTTTGATCTAATAACAACAGGAGTGTTTTAATATTAAAGCAGCTTCATTGTTCTGAAAACTACTTAATACAATGATACACTTACACAGAATGTTCCAATGTAGCTCATGACTACATATTGGAACACCCTGTGTATGTGTTGCGAATTTTAAAAATAGTTAACATTCGTTGGGAGAACTAACTTTGATCTACTTAAATTTTCAGGTCTGTGATATTGCTGGAACCAGGTTAGCTGATTCCTTGGCATATTACTGTTGCCGAAAACCCACACAGCTTATGTTGGTAAGTTTCAACAAAAAGAGGTTTGAATCATTTTTTTTTAAATATTATTTCATTAAAATTATTTTTTGCTCGTTATTTTTATGCTCATTTTCAGTTTTATTCTTTGAATCATATTTAGAAGGAGCTTGAAGACATAACTATTACGGGAGTGCATTGTAGTTGCATTGCACTGGATTATATGAGTTGTGCAATATTACTACAAGGCAAATCTCGCATTAGTTGCATTCATCGCATCGAAGGTGTTTCTTGCATGGTTTATTTTTTTACTTTATTGCTTATTTATAATTATTTGTCGTTGTTAGTTTTTATTTTTAAATATTGTATCAGTAGTTTTAAATTCACTGATAAAAACATGTTCCAAAAGCATGTGGCTTAAAAGATTCTCAATTGTTTCGCATGAGTAAAGCTTAGGGATATTTAGGAAAGCGGTTTCGTCATATTATAACGACCGTCATGAAAATCTGTCATTTTCACCATTAAATTGTCATTAAGGTTAGTATTTGGACAGCCGATATTGTGTGAGCGTAGTACGTTTTCTTAGGAAATCAAAGCTTGTTGAGGAGAGCCATTTTCATAAATATGTTAAGAACGGAATTTTTAAGTATAAATCAAGTAACCCCCTAACTTACTTGGGTTCTCAACTTCTCACAAAGGCAAACAAGATAACAAGTCTAAAAATAACAAAAACGTTTGGCCACTCTTTCGAAGGCGTGACACTTGCGTAATAATCCTTTGTGACGTCATATATTTTCAAAATAAGTCGCACAACAGTCTGTTCCTTTCGATACCATTGTGCTTTCCAACGCATCGTACCAACTGATTCAAAATAGAAAATTACTATTTGAAGAACTCTAATTCAAATTCCAGCACATTCGAACATACTTTCATATCGTATATCGTCGATATCGTGCCTGATTTTGAAGCGATTAGTCGATGGGTACCGAAATCTAATTGGATCTTTAGCTTAATCTCTTTGTGCTCACATGTAATTTTTTGTAGACGTAGAAAGTGCTCACTCTAAAAAGTAACCAATTTAAAAAAAACCATTGCATTTTTTTGACGCAAATGTAAATTTTGACAGCTTATGCAAGTCCTATGCTGTGATTGGCTGCTGGAGGTCCGCGCGGGCGTGTGGGAGGCGAGCGCGGACCTCGCGTGCGTGGGCGACGTGGACGCGTCCTGCGGCCCCGCGCCGCACGCGCAGTTGCGAGCCTTCCAACGAGACCTGCATTCTTTGAGGAGGATATCCCAGAACTTGCCGGTCAGTATTTGATTACACACTCTCTCAAAAAAGGCTGTTTTCTGTAAAGTAACTGTTTTCTAAATGATTTGGGATATTAAATTTTACTGAACAGAGATAAATGATGTAACCGGCAACACTGGAACTCTAAAGTGTGTGTATAGCGCCACAGCTTAGCATTGACAATGCAGTTGCTGACTGACGTGTCAGACTGAGCCGTTGGAGTGCCAGGGACGTCTCCGTGTATTTTGTGCGATTTCGTAGAATCTTGTCTACCTTTGCCTTCAAGTAACCAACAAACTTCATAATTCTAGTAGCGTAGAATTGATTACACACTTTTTATACTGAAACTTAATAATGTCTCGTCATACAATGTTTGTATTTTAATGGCGTTAGACGTTCTTGTGTTAAACATAATTTACTAACCCATTACTCATAGTTCTCCAACTATTTTGCCTTTCACATTGCACTGATTTGTATTAAATAACTCACTAAAAGGGGCTACATTTGGAGATGGCTGTGGCAATAGGTGTTCTCTCAAACTAAGGAGACTAAAAGTTGGCTCTTCCTCCATTTCTAAATAGAATACTTATCAACGTATTCAAAAGCATCATGGTACGGCGGTACGGCTCCGTGTATCTAGGGTTGAGGTTGTAGTTTGAAATAATTGATATATCTAATAAACAAAATTATTTTGTCTCAAACCGTCATTTCACACCATCTCAAACAAATCAATGCTAATTTGTATCATCATGTATCCAGTGGGTGACTTCCCGCGTTTTCCTGCAATCTGCGGTGTGTCGTATGATGGCGGGCGCGTCGCCGCGACGCACTCAACAGCTGTTGGACGGCAGCCTTAGACCGAGACTTAATCGCTCGTCTATCATCTGTGGCAAAGGTAATAAAAGATACCACAGTATACTACAGGATTGTTACTATACTAGAAAATGACATTGGAGATGGCCCTAAGAATATTAATAATTAAGACTGTTTTTTTACGGTAATAGTTATTACAAAACCAGGTTTTTCTTTTGACATGGTTTAAAATCATCGAGTCAGTTATTCTTATTGCATTTCGAATTTTATTCCGACTCATCATCATCATCATCATTTCAGCCGAAAAACGTCCACTGGTGGACATAGGCCTCCCCCAAAAGGGGGGGTTTTGCCATAATCGCCACGCTTGGCAGGCGGGTTGGCGATCGCAGTATGGTATGGTGGTGGAATGCATTCATGATTATTCCGACTAATGTCAAGTTTTTATTACGGAAGCTGACTTTATAGCCGAGTCTAAGTTGACAATTTTGTATTATATCAATCGGAAGAAGTTCAAAAACTTTAACTTAATTGTTCAAAATTTGGAGTGGGACTAAAGTTAAAAATCGTTTTGTAATGAGACTGTTAGGGATAAATCGATAATACAGCTTTTCTCTTAAAATACACTTTATGTTCAATAAGAATATTCACAACTCGAAACTGCTTGACAGAGCGCGCGCTCTCGGGCGGCGGCGGCGAAGGCGAGCGGGCCGCGGCGCTGTACATGGCGTGCCGCCACCTGCCGGGCGCCGTGCTGGCGGCGCCGGGCGAGCGCGCCGGCATGCTGGCGCAGGCCGCCGCCACGCTGCAGAAGATAGGCCACAGGAGCCGCCTGCCCCACTGCTACCACCTCATGAAGTCCATAGGAACCATGCCTTCTGCACCCTAAAAGTGCTGTTCGTCCGCCTAAATATCAAAAACGTAGGTATCTAAACTAATGATTGTTTATTATTGTCCCATGTTATTTGAATAACATTTATTCGCATTCACATCGTAATAATATAATAATACACCAAAATTTTCTATAAAATTGTTTTGTTTTATTTTGTACCCACTTCCACCTAAAATATTGAACATTCAACAGTCCCATGTATACTTGATAAGCACAAGAAATGAACCTTTCATAAATCGACGCTGCTCTCGGCGAACAACTTGATACTAACTAGAAATAGGATCAATATTTCTTGCCAGAAGTAGGAAAAATTAAATAATCAATGCAGGTATGTATGTATGTGTATGTGTTCTTTGGCACGCTCTATAGCCTAAACGGCTTGATCGATTTCAGCTTGAGAGGTGCCGTTAGATTCGTTTAAATCACGGATTTCGAGTACTTATATCTTGGTACTTATATCAAAAATTCAAAATTGAAAAACAATTAAAATGGTGGATTTTCGGTGCCATGTCTTCAAAAAAAATTTTTTTTCTCAAAACGTATCGAGTGGGGTATCAAAATAAAGGATTTTAAAAGGTGATTACAAAAATATACACAACTTATGTGGTTAAAAGTAATTCGAAGTGACAAATCGTAAAAAACACGTACCAAGAACTAAATCGTCTGCGAAATATTTAGTGCGTGTGGTGTGAGGGCCACTTGGTTAAAATTGAAAATGTGCTTAGGATTTAGTGAACATCCCCAAAGACTTGTGAAAGTTGGAATCAGATTTTGTGAAAGTCACATAACCGAGTTATGGACTGTAAAGTTGGGCCCTCAGTTCTCACATAGAGGATAGAGAGCCCACCTGAACCTGATAAACTATGGACACAACAGAAAAAGTTTTTATGCCAAAATCTAAGCTAATGCCAAACAAAATTTGTGAAAACAAGATATTATCGCAAAACACTGCCCTACTTTGTATATCTTCGTACATAATGGGCCCTCAATTTTGATACACGTAAAAGTTAATTACGCAAATAAAATGAAATCATTAACTTACAGCTACTGTTTGAAATCCTTTAAGCTACTAAATAATTTGTGAAAGCAAGAACAGGTCACCACTTTTTGTTGTTGGAAAGTTATGACCATGATAAAATTCGGGCCCTCAGTCCTCCATTTCTTTTGTTTTCGTTTTATTACGCTTATCGTATGAAAGATACTGTAGTGTATAGACATTTATAGTCTGTGGTGTATAACTCTGTCGTCTCGAGCAGCGCACGTGCTGGGTCGCGGGGCGGGGGGACTAACCTACCGACCGCCGCGGAGAGAAGACGTGGGTACGCTTGCTGCGAGCCGATATCAGTGTAATTGGGTTATTGCTCTTTCCTAATATCAACCTGTGAGTCCTAGTGTACATTACAGATAGGACAAATACAAAATTGTCTCTTTTTGTGAAAAAAAATTTCACAGATCTCGTGCCTTTCACGACCTTCTGGTATGGTACATTAGAATTGCACTTGGATAGGGCAAACTATGTCAACAATCACAAATAAAACAAAAATTAATAAAAATAAAATAAAATATTATCACTAATATATATTAAAAAAAATTAAAAAAAATATCTAGAAACGTCAAGGTTTACAACTTAAATAAAAAAATATTATTAATTAAAAAAATATTACTAGTAGTATACAAAACTCACTAGTACACGCGCGCGCCGCGCGCCGCTTCTCCAACTCCATTACAGATAGCGAGGTTCAATTTTTTGCAAACTGTAGCCCAACTCAATACCCCGAGTGTTTTTTTTTTTTTTCGATATCTCTTTTCGTTTTTGAGATATCGTCGATTCAAGTTGAGAAGTCGAAAATAATCACATAATTTTTTGACGTTTTTGCACTTTTTCGAAAAAGTTTTTGACGTTTTCAAATTTTTTACACCATCATCTCATCAAGACACGTCTTTGACCTGCGTAGTCCTACAATTGACGACGCCAGAGCGATGACGCACTTTTGCTGAAATCGGCCCCCTACCAACGCGAACGAAAAAACATTTCCAATGTTAAAATTGTGCAACAAATTCGATACCAGAAAGAAATTAAAAGCCCCTTTATTGTATAAGAAAATTGAGTTTTATTTATATTCTCTCAATTAGGAAATAGGGTGACCACAATTTCTTTTAGAATGCAGTAAAGATTAGTAAATGTAGAGTCATAGGTTATAAGAAATTTTCTTCGATTTTTCGCATTATCGTCATCGTCGTCATCAAAGTTGGAAGTAGGCGGGACCCATACCATTTTTATTATATTTTCAAATTCAAACGGGGTCCCGCCTGCTTCCAACTTTTATTTAATTTAAAATGGGCTTGTTTTTAGATTTTCAGTTTTTTTACCGCAGTTGGGTTTTTTTTTTTTATAATTCCTCATCATTTCTGTTATTAGCAGGTGTTTTTTAAACATTTTGCTAAGATTGTGAGGCAGTATTTTCAGTAATATTTTCGCTTCTCGAGTTCTCGCCACTCGTCATCTTGCATTATGAGATTAATAACTACCTACGCAGAACGCGAATAACTAAGAAATATATACATTTACTTTACATGTATTACCCAGATGATGAAAATGTCAATGGTGCGGCGCGAGACTATTTCACTGTTGTCGGATACACAGCAGATACATGTCGGCTGTCGCCGTGTCGTGTGCGGTGTTAGCAGCAGCGTTGCCAATTTGTGGGGATTTCTGGGGAAATCCCCACAAATTTGCGGGGAATCTCAACAGCATTGGATATTTTGTGGGGAGAGGCACCTTGCGGAGATTGCGGAGATTTAAAATTTTTTCCGGTAAATCCCAGTCTCAATTTTTTGTATGGCAACATTACGTCAATTTCAGCGAATCTTCGGGGCTGCGTTCCGTTTGATCGCCCGCCGACGCCCACTCATCACTAACAGCAGGATAGCATATTATGGTTAAAAAGCACTTCCTCTCTCCTTAAACATCATCAATATATTTTCTTTGCTCCTGTTTCATGTTTATTAGATGTATATATTTATTTAGATTATTATAATATACTTAAGTATGTAAATGGTACACCACGGACTACCTACAGTACTTGTCTGTCCTGCCCCTTTTTAATCCATCCAAAGGTTGTCTTTATAAGATGGCTTTTAGCGAAAAGACCGCCCATTGTGTCACCCTTTGTACAGTTTCTATATATAAATGTCTCTAATTTATAATAATGGTGTACGTAATAAAGTGTATTCTATTCTATTCTTATACAATCGCAAAAGACACAGAGCATGTCACCTTTTAAGAGACGGAACTTAGAACATTCAGTTTGTGAGAAATTGTTAACCTGAGATGTCATGATCGCCGGTCGTCAGCGGATGATCAATCAATCAAACGGAACTCACCCTGGGCCCGGGGGAAACCCCCCGCTAAAATGTAGCTGCGTGAGAAAGAAAGTATGACACTTACATACCACATACATGTTGGTCCGTCTCGTTTTATTGAGAATGCATGTTGGAGATAAAACGAGACGGAAAATACAAAGACAATAAAAGACAGCCCGCCCATTAATAGTACGGTACCTACTAAAGACCGAGAGTCAAAATGCAATAATGGGGATTTCAAAAAGAGATTTCAAGGATTATTAAAATGTTTTAATTACGACTTTCTGAGCAAGAGTAACCAATGTTTTTGATTAAAAATAATTTATAAAGACTGCGGCATTAGAGCAGTGGTGGCCAAGTGGTGACGCGCGACTTACGAGTTGTAGGTCGTAGGTTCGAACCCAGACCGGCGCTTTACTTTGTATAAAGTATATCATCATCACTGCTCTCAAAACGGTGAAGGAAAACATCGTAAGGAAAACGGCATGTCCTAGAACCAAAAGTCGATGACGTGACCCGCACTGGGCTCGCGTGGTGGATTACGGCCCACTCTCTCTCACAGAGAGGAGGCCCGTGTCCCAGCAGTCGAATACATAAACATGATCAATCATCACCACTGGGGAGGAACGAAACTTTTTTTCCCACTCGTGCCCAGTGGGGACGACGCGCGACGGGCGGGGAATAAACGTTTTTGGTTAAGGTGAATGCTCCAACCAGCCCGCGAAATTCAAATTTTCTTACGTTTTTTGCAATTTGCAGGCCAGTGCTAGATTGTATGTTGATTAAAATATTATTCGCGGCTGTAAGACGTATGTAGTTACAGAATTATAATCATCAAAATCATCAATAAAACGCTCTAAGTTCATAAAGCTGTAGGAATTACTTTTCCTGTTTTTTTTTTGTTCTTACACCTTTATGAAGTTGGAGGGTTGTATTGGTGATTTTGATGATTATAATTCTGTAACTACATACGTCTTACAGCCGCGAATAATATTTTAATCAACATACAACCTAGCACTGGCCTGCAAATTGCAAAAAATGCAAGAAATTTTGAATTTTGCGGGCTGGTTGGAGCATTTACCTTAATCTAGAAAATAGGCTGTTTAGTAGGCCCAGCGCAGCCCTATCTGTCAATAAAATTGTCATGACGATCGCATCTGTCATGTCAATGTGTCAATGTCAACAGACAAAGCTACAACTGCTAGGTACAACTACAAGATTTACAATAAAATTCATTGCTGTGGTTGATTTGGAAATAAAAATAGAAGTTGGATCGATACATTGAATATATTCATTTTCCCCTTCAATTACAGATATGATATTAATCTTGTAATCATAGCTATATAAGTAACGCTTTCCAGGATATATTATTTTCCCAATTATCATAATGGTAAGTGAATGTTTGCACGTATTGATACCTGTCGCTCGTTGTTTATTATGATTCGTTTGTACACATCTTATGCAAACTAAATAGGCATATTTACAAGGAGTCTTAAAGAAAAATGTTAGCAGAATACAAGAGGATGCCAAGATTACACCGTTTCTCAGTAGTTGGTGAATTATTCAATGTTGTTAATAAAAAATTTCAGGCAACTGCGGTAGCTAACGTTCAAAAGAAATCTGTGAGCTCTAACAACACAGGTGGAGTTCGCAAGAAGTCAGGACCCAAGTTTGAGTTGACAGATGAACAGAGGAGAGACATAAAAGAAGCATTTGATCTCTTTGACACAGAAAGTACAGGAAAAATAGATACAAAAGAATTAAAGGTAGCTATCCGTGCTCTAGGCTTTGAACCTAAAAAGGAAGAAATTAAAAAGATGATTGCAGAAATAGACAAGGGAGACGGTAAAGTGTCTTATGAAGACTTTCAGGAGTTGATGACTGTAAAGATGGCTGAAAAGGATACCAAAGAGGAGATAATGAAGGCATTTAAACTATTTGATGATGATGAGACTGGTGAGTACAAATATTATCAAGCCGTTTAGTTGCTATGCCTAGATCTTAATGTTGTAGTTAAAAAAGAACATAACTTTGGAATTGACCACATTTGGTTTCTCAAACAACATCAAATCTAATCAAATGTATTATAACACAGCTAGCGAACGGCTTTTTTATGATAATATTTTTTTTATGAATATTAGAAAGAACAACCCACTTGCTCAAAGTTCAACCAGTGCAGAAATGCCAAAACTATTCATTTAAACTTCAAGGTTGTAGCATTTAAAAAAATCTGAAACTTAATATTTGCAGGCAAGATATCTTTCAAAAATCTAAAGAGGGTGGCAAAAGAACTAGGTGAAAACCTAACAGATGAAGAGCTTCATGAAATGATAGACGAGGCTGACAGAGATGGCGATGGAGAAATAAATCAAGAAGAGTTTTTGCGTATTATGAAAAAAACTAGTCTCTATTAGATATTACAGATGTCTATTGTTATTAAGTGTGGTAATATATTCAAATTATCTTCGACTGCAACTGAATATTTAAGTCAAACGAACAATGCAATTATTTTAAGGTTTACACAGAGATTTTTTAAATCCTAAATATTTTCTGCCTTGACAATTTCACAGGGTAGCAGGTTTTAATTTTGAGTTTATGTCAGTATTATCTCAGCTCTCAGCCCAAAATTATAAAAAAATATATCTAAATGTTATCTAATGTAGATAGGCATAAAAATATACTTGTAGTCTGGTTTTAACACTTTGGATGTACCTTTTGTTTCTCTCTCTCTCACAGGTGTGTCAATTTATTGTTGTCATAGAGAATAGAAGTTTCATGTAACTTATACCTTATACTGAAGCTCTATACTTTTTCAAGCTTGATGTTTTGACTATGCAAGTGGTTTGTGTGCTAACACCCTGTACAATGGTGTGAAGTTTCACATAGGTGGCATCCATAGTGTAACCCACCAAGCATTGACTGTGCTAGGGCATAAGTGGATATCTATGTTTTGTGACATGTTGCATATTGTATACATGCAAAGAATTTTTGTTTCATTTGAAAAGATTAATTGCTACAAGTGCCCCAGTGCAGACAAGGCTTTATACTAAGTGTTTCAAATGGTACTTTTCAGCTAATGTAGCTGCGTAGCCTATGTATTTTAATTTTAAACAACTCTATAAGATAATGGCGCCGATTCTGTTGTTCACAAACTGAACTAAATTTAAGTTCAGGCATTTTTTTCTTTCTATTTCACTATGACAAGGACAGAAGATAAATATTAGTTTAGTCCTGCCAAATTAGTCAGCGCCTGGCGTAAATTGACGTATTTTTAGTAGCCAATTTTTTAATCTTGTCTAAAGTTGTCTATGGAGTATCTTAATTTGACAGGACTAAACTACTATTTATCTTATGTCCTTTTCATAGTGAAATAGAAAGAAAAAGATGCATGAACTTAAATTTAGTTTAGTTTGTGAACAACAGAATCGGCGCCAATGTGTTGTTGTTGGTGTTGAATGTGTTCTGTTCACCAAGGTTTTATGAACAAAAGAGGCTACTCATAATGCCAGTTGATCAGTCTGGTAACCTATCTTTAAGAAGATTGCACAATTTGAGTGTTTTGAGGGTAATTGATTTTGTCATTTTGTGTAATATTTTGTTTTTAATAAGTACCTAACTACTTTATACTAGATTTTAAAGGCAATGAACAAACAACATTAAAATGCATTTGATTTTTATTTAAATAGCGTCTTTTTTACATTCCAAAATTTGTATATTAAAACATGCTTGTTTATGGACCTCAATATAATTATACAAACTAGTCCTTTATGAATAAAAGATCAGAATCAATACAATGTTTCTTATTTCTGAGCAAATAATTTCACAAAGTTTTCTTAGATACTTAAACTTTAAGCTTATGGCCTAATCACATGTTTTCTTTACAATCAATGTTCTACTCATATAATGCTTTGATTTATGAAAGAACTTCGACTTTTGACTTGCCAAAGTTAATATTATTACCTAGAAGTGTTTATTATTTGATTAAATCAAAGAAGTATGAAATTTGTTTTGTTTTATTTTGCTCTTTTATCTTAGACATAAACTAGAGGACACCATTTGGGATATGATAACAAATACTTAGTGACTGGTGTTCCAGTCGTTCACACCTTTTACATTAGGCATAAACATTTGTTTTTACACAACTACACATAAAAATCCATTAAAAGATGAAGAGATTTAAAAAATTGATCACCTATACTTTTTGGAGGGAAAAGTCTATAATCATTAATTGGGTTATGTTAAGGGATAAAAGGCTGACAATAAATCATATTTTCTCTTTATGAATCACTGGTTTAGCATAGTCGGCCTATAATGTTCCCACTGCTGGGACACAGGCCTCATCTCTGTGAGGGAGTGAGCCATAATCTACCAATCTGCGGTCCTAGTGTGGGTTGGTAGATGTCACATTTTCAAATTCTTGGTTCTAGGGCATACCGGTTTCCTCACAATCCTTCCTCACCGTTTTGAGAGTAGTGGTGATGGAATAATTTACACAAAATAAGGTGCCTGGCTGGGTTCAAACCTACAATCTACACCTTGAAAGTCACAGCCATTACTACTGGGCCACCACTGCTCACACTGGTTAAAACTGCTTAAAGTATTAAGCCAGCTAATATAATTTTATTGTGGTAAGTAGTAGATACTGCTAGTTTTAAAACTTGCCTCAGTTTTATCAGTGAAGCCAATTCTCTTATCCAGTTTTAAAACCCCATAGAGGCATTTGATTGTGAAATTAACATTAGTTCAATGTTTATTACTGATAACATACCCGGGGTACTTACATCATCTTATGAAATATCTTTTTGTATCACAGACAAACTTCCAATTTAAGATTGTTGATTAAAAATTGATTTTTAATTTTTTTTATAACAACTATAATGAAGAAAAAGTAAAAAAAGTCTTATTTTGTATGTGTTATTTCATAATAATTATTGTAAAGTTTTGGTTGCCTCATTCATTTAAGAAATGTATGGGAATAAAAGCATTGATGTGTTGATTCTTACAACAAAAACATTTTACATACATAAAACAATAGCTGAGCTTAATATATAGGAAGTGGGAATCCATGCAGTTATACACCAATCCTCTCTAATACATTGCCTTCAGGCTGTCCAAAATATGCTTTTTCACACATGTTAACAAATAAACCTGTCTCAACAACACCAGGAATCATCTTTATAACATTATTTACTTTGTCCCAGTCAGAGTCTTGGTTAGTGAATATCCAGTCAAGGATGAAGTTACCATTATCAGTCACAACAGGGCCAGCCTTAGCTATCGCTCTGCGTAACTTAACTTCTCCTCCATACATAGCCGCTATCTTGATCTGAATAGGAACATATGCCATTGGAACTACTTCAATTGGTATTCCTTTTTTATACCTGTCTCCTAGCTTTACAGAATCTTTTGTGTAGTCTGCTATAACTATGAGTTTCTTGGAACAAGAGGCAACAATTTTCTCTTGTAATAAGCAACCGCCCCCACCCTTTATCAGCGTCATGTGGGCGTCCACTTCGTCAGCTCCATCGATTGTGACGTCAATCATGGGATTCGTATCAAGCTCGCCCAATGTAAGGTTATGCTTGATGATCAGCTGTTTTGCTTGAAACGATGTAGGCACGCAGGTCACCTTCAAATTCTCCGTTTCTACGCGTTCTGCGAGTCGTTGGACTGCATACACAACTGTGGATCCACTTCCAACGCCGAAGATGCAATCCTTTGTTACGTACTCATCAACTGCCCGGTGAGCGGCGAATTGTTTAGCTTCTTCTAAAGACATTTTACCACTTCTACAATACCGGTGTAACTGTACACTTGCAGAACTGTGTTTCAATATCGCTGTTGCATAGACTTTAAGCAACATGCAGCATCGATGTTATTATTAGACAAATGTTATACGTATAAAATATATATACCAAAGTAATACAAACAACTATAGTATACAACACCGCTGCAAACACGAGAGTCGTGAGACGACGATAAAATGTCAAAGTTGAAATTGACGGATGACGTGAGCGAGCATGAGTGAAGAGTGACAGTCACGAAACTCACGGACTCAAGGCAGTGACGGGACACTGACATTGACAAACCAGAGTTGCTACTCAGAAAATAAAATGGTAGAACACTGTTTTTAGGGTTCCGTACCAAAATGGTAAAAAGAAACCCTTATGGTGCAACTCAATCTGTCTGTCTGTCCGACTGTCTCAGCTGGATATCTCATGAACTACTAATGCTATCAACTTGAAATTTAGTATAGTTTTAGATGACGTTTGCCCAACTATTTTGCAAATAAGAAAGAAATATATATGTCGTGGATAGATGACGCTACGGTATAGTGAACAGCGCCATCTAACAATTTGTTTGGTAAACGAAGAATCATGTGATCGGAAACGCAAGCGAGCCCTACCGCTTGGACACGATCGTCGGTAGAGGGGATGCAGCGAGGACTGGTGGAGAGACCGAGTGTTGCGACAGTCTACAGTGGACAGTCGTCGAGCTCGGACAGTCTCGGCAAACGCTCAATACCAACGCACGTGTTTGTTTCCGACGCACGTGTGCGTTTCGGTTGTTAATAGCTAGTTTATTAAAGTTACTGTAAATTCAAATAATCTTTTCGTTCGAGTACCCACTGTAGTGCCCACACCTATCTAAACTATGTCGGATCGTGAAGAAGACCCGATGTATCGCATCTCGGCCACCCGGTGATGCGACATCAGAAGTGGGATACACTCGAGCTGAAAAATTATGGAGAATTGAGCGTTGACGTCACGGTGCGATATTTCTTTGACTGGATTTCACCTGGATAAGGACATGGAGTGACTTTGAGAATCGAGTCAAGCAGCCTCGCAGCCGTCAGTGAAACCCTTCGTGTGCTGCAAGTGAGAAACACGAGCAGTGGCAGCCAAGCTGATGGTAGACAACGTGCTGGAAGTAGTGAAGGGCGAGTGGATGACGTTTATCTGCCCTCAGGCACGTTACAAAATAAAGGTGAGCTGTATTGTTTTGTTTACGATTCTGGTGCTGAATAAAAGTGCTGTTAGTAAAAGCGAGTTGTGCAGCCAAATTAAGTGGCAAACGAGTTAATACCGTTGTTGTGTTAACGGGCATTGGTCAAACGCGTGTATTCAGCACAGAACAAATCATGTGTAGCGTTGCGATTAGCTAGCAACAACTTGAGGTTTTATTTTTCTACCCGACATTTACTTGCAAAGTAACATTATGATAGAACAATGGCAGCTATAACAACATTGGCGATTTAGTGTTATTGAGTAGCAAAATCAGATACTAAGTTCAGATCATCAGAATTAGATCGGAAGTTCAGAGGTCCGCTTACGGTAGTTGATGTTTTGGACGGTGACCCCCATACGTTAAAAGCTTTAAATTCTAACCGTACTTACAAGTATGCTCACGGTCGCATACGAAAGATGCCTCTAAGTAGTGTTCCTAACCAGTTAAAAGTAGAAGACGGTGATGAGAGTTCTTCCACCGAGTAGTTAGAGCACATACCATGGTTAGGTCGCACTGTACGCACTTGTCTGTAGTCGTAACTGCAACTCACTTGTGAGTTGTTCAGGGAGCAATGGGCAGCTGGTGGTGCAGCGGGGACCAGGGTCTCAATGGAGACTATTGTGTTGGTCTTGTAGTAACCTGGGAGTCGTAGACTCTATGTTAAGTGAAGTATGTTGATCGTATCACTTGAGGTGATGACGATATGGGTGGCATGAGTGTCACTAGCTGCTGCGACAGCAGGGCCATGAGCGTTGTATGTGATCTAAATTGATATAGTTCCTGACCTGTCCTTGTTATTACTAAGGCTTAGAGGAATCTTTTGTTGTCGATGATTGCTATCGTTTTTACAAAATTAAGTAATGCGTTTCGATAACAATGTGTAAACAGAATTGGTAAACAGAATTGGCAAAGTGGAACATGCACTGCTGTTGGTTTGTTTTTGTGGTTACAGGTTAACACACACGGACGTGTACAAGCAGAATGGTAGTGTCGAGAACGCTGCGCTCTGTGGATCTCCTGTATGAATAATCGCTGATCAAGGACGGTGTTTTCCGTGCAAGAAGCTTCGCGATTTCTGCCAAGGAGGCAGTGACAGCGAGTGAATGTCTGTACCATTAAGCCAGCTACAGATCTATTGTCTACCGAATCTGGTGAGTCGTTTTCATTTTGTTATGACTCGGGTACTGAGTGCTTCCCTTGTAAACAACAGCAAAAACAGTTACATTGAGAAGTAAAGCCCAGTCTAGTTTAAAATGCAATTTTTAAAGACGCTCACTATAGATTACGAATGATGCCAGTAGGTCATGTACCAATCGGAGTAGATGGTGATCACAGTGGTGATGAGCAAGCCTAAGTAGTGGGAACCACACGAGTAGGGGTTCTCTATGGGCCGTAGTAAAAAGTGTGTAGTCACAGGGTGATGTACACGGATCCATGCGCTGGATGTGTGAGAGCAATGCGATTGCTAGTCGGCCGGAGAGCCGTGGCGTTAGAGTGGTTTACTCGTGTGTGGTTTTCCTAAGGCTCTTAGTGAAAAAGATTATTGTTGTAACGTGGATAACGATGGTACATGGCTCTGGTTGGTGTTTTTTTGGTCAGTAGGTTGACTTAGGTGCGTACTTACAAATACGCTCTATGACCGTGTTCGGAAGATGCCCGAGCGCCAAGTACCAATTGAGATTGTAGACGAAATGGATGATGAGTTGGCATCACTTTAGTTTGTGTACTCAGGTCCTCGGTTCATTGGGTCGGAGACCGTACCAGAGTACCGTGAGTACGTGGTATACGCGGTAGCTCTGGGTAGTATGGTCGGGTCGAGCCTTGAAGCCAAGACCGTAGAGTCAAGGATGACTCGGCATTCCTGCGGGAAGTGCGTATGTGACAAATGTGTGGGACCGTGAATGGGACACCTGAGGTTTTGTTTTCTTTGACTAACGTATTATGAAAACGTTGTACTTGGTCTCGGTAATCTCGAAACTAGATAGTTCAAATTCTTAGATTAGCCTAATTTTTGATTTCTAATTTGAATGCTTATTGCAAATTGATAAAACAGATTTTATAGAATCGAGTCGAGTCCCGTTTAATGATCTCATCAGTCTTCATATGGGAGGTTGCGAAAAATTACAGAAAATCAGATTATTACTGACGAATTTGAGGAAAGCCAAGTGATAGTCTTGTTGATGAAACATAGTACAGGTTAAGTCGAGTGATAGTTGTGAATCTTAGGTCGGCGGGTCGGGACTGTACCAGTAGCCATTTCGTAGCCGTAGTCTGTTAGAAGTCGGTATCTGCTTTTAGTAGTCCGTGGATACGCGGTGCGCGGGTGGCTCTGGCGGAGGTCGGGTCTTGTAGAGACCATAGAGTCCGTGGGACTTGGAATTCAGAGGAATTCATAGAAATAAACGTGAGGTTTGTTGGGCTTGATGAAAAGCCACAGGCCACGAATAAGATTCCTGCTTTGTGTTTTGTGATGCTCTAAGGATGTTTTATTGGCTTAGTTGATTGTTTACTTTGTGATCTTGAGATTTAGGAATCAAATAATAAGTAATGCTCTAAACTCTGCAATTTTTTTAGTTTGTTCAAATTTTCATTGTGTTTTTTTTGCCTGTACCATATTTGGTCAGGAGTGACCGAGCTATGTGATACTTTGCTTGTATGTTTGTTGACAGATTAACACACGAGAACGAGTGCAAGCAGGATGACAGTGTCAGACCGCATCTGTTTTCGATGCGGCAACACCAGACATTTTGCTTCGAGAGGTCCACGAAGCAATAATGGAGGCGCTAGTATGGCGAGGTGCTCAGGCGGTTTCGGGCCAGCGCCTGCAGCAGCGGCTAGTAGCGAGTGATACGGTTCAAGTTTACTTTGTCAGCAATCCGAGCAGTATACTGATGAATACTGGGTGAGTCACATCCATTTTATTACGACTCTGTCACTCTATCATCAAAGATTGTGTTGCGTCAAAGTGTATTGGCTTAGCTTAGTGACAACTGATGATGAGTTGACTGATATTCACTTAGATGAGATAGTAGACCACGTGACACAGGGTCTTAAAAAAAATGCAATTACGATAACATTCGATTTGACTAAAGTAAAGTTAGTCTCTAAGTTTGCTTTTAATGATTGTTTTAAAGGCGCTTGACTGAGCGAACCTAAGAATACTCTCATGATTTTGTGAGGAGGGCACCCGATCACCAAGTTACTCGAGAAGTAGATGTTATAGTTGAGGACAGTAATAGTGAAACCACCTCTGATTAAGAATGGCTTGTACACTCAAACTCAAAACTTAAGACCGCACCTCATGAGTAACATGTGGCGACGAGTCTATAAGAAATCGTTGGTGCGATTTCTGTCTGTGTTGTTGCACAGAGCGCTTCATGTGTTGTAGCACATATTGCGCTAGATATCTAAAGAGTCGTTGGTGCGATTCTTTTCTGTGTTGGTGCACAGAGCCCCTCATGTGTTGTAGCACATGTGGCGGCAGATGTCTAAAGAGTCGTTGGTGCGATTCTTTTCTGTGTTGGTGCACAGAGCCCCTCATGTGTTGTAGCATATGTAGCGGCAGATGTCTAAAGAGTCGTTGGTGCGATTCCTTTCTGTGTTGGTGCACAGAGCCCCTCATGTGTTGTAGCATGTGTGGCGGCAGATATCTAAGGAGTCGTTGGTGCGATTCTTTTCTGTGTTGGTGCACGGAGCCCCTCATGTGTTGTAGCATATGTGGCGGTAGATATGTAAAGAGTCGTTGGTGCGATTCTGACCTGTGTTGGTGCACAGTTTACAATAAAAGTTTCATGAGTTGAGTATACATTGCCTATGAATTTTATTTCGGTAAATTCTAACTGATTTGTCACAACAATTGTGATGGTATAACTTGTTGATCGGTCGAGTCCTGTCTGTGTTGGTGCACAGAGCGCTTCATGTGTTGTAGCACATATTGCGTTAGATTTTTGAGAATCGTTGGTGCGATTCTTGTCTGTGTTGGTGCACAGACCGCTTCATGTTCTAGTATTCTTTTTCTGAGAATCAATGGGTCGATTCTAGTCTGTGTTGTGTAGGAAGCACATGTCGTGACTAGTCTCAACCGCACCTTATGTGCAGTAGCAAATGTGACAACTGATCTGGTAAGAATCATTGGTGTGATTCTGGACTGTGTTTTTGCACAGATTTTGGTAAATAGTAAGACTAGAGAAATTAAAGTAACAATGAGCTACAGTTACCTTAGTAATTAGTACTAATTAGGTATTGGCAGGATAGGCCGAGTTACCTTAGTTATTAGGTATTGGCAGGATAGCCGAGCTTGTTTACTCTGTGAGTATTTTTGGTCCGCAGGTACTACACCCGAGGACGGGTGCTAGTCAGGGATGGCCGTGTCGTGGATAGATGACGCTACGGTATAGTGAACAGCGCCATCTAACAATTTGTTTGGTAAACGAAGAATCATGTGATCGGAAACGCAAGCGAGCCCTACCGCTTGGACACGATCGTCGGTAGAGGGGATGCAGCGAGGACTGGTGGAGAGACCGAGTGTTGCGACAGTCTACAGTGGACAGTCGTCGAGCTCGGACAGTCTCGGCAAACGCTCAATACCAACGCACGTGTTTGTTTCCGACGCACGTGTGCGTTTCGGTTGTTAATAGCTAGTTTATTAAAGTTACTGTAAATTCAAATAATCTTTTCGTTCGAGTACCCACTGTAGTGCCCACACCTATCTAAACTATGTCGGATCGTGAAGAAGACCCGATGTATCGCATCTCGGCCACCCGGTGATGCGACATATATATATATATATATATATATATTTTGCAGCGGACTGAACTTCTGTCTGAAAAATTCAAAGTGGGCCTATTAGGGCATGTGGGGCATCATATGAATGAGCGCAGTTTGCACATTCTCAAACAAATTTTCTTTTTTTTAGGCCGTTTAGTTATTGACTTTTGATGAAAATGAAAAAAAAAATACCGTTCCCCTTCCCTTATCTCCGAAGTTTGCATAGAGAAAAATCTGAAATTATTCTATGTGATAGAAGTTTATGTAAAGATTACAGGAAAATAAAACGATGTCTCTAAATAACGCACTTTATCAGAAATCACCAACAAAAGTTACATTAGTTCCACTATCGTCAAGAGATGGCGCTGACCTAAAACTGCAATATTCTACATCGCAGCGTGCATTGTTAAAACTCTCTGACGAATATAGGCCTCGCCGATGAAAAAAAACATATGGTACGGAACCCTCGGTGCGCGAGTCCGACTCGCTCTTGCCCGGTTTTTAAGTGATGGTATCATGACGGAATAGAATAATTAATTGTAATGTCTTTGTGATATAAAAGCGAAAAACGTTGCGATTAACCAAAACCAAGGTGATTAATACTTCCACTTGACGTCCACGTTTTATTTGCGCGATCTTTTGTGTGCACAACATTGACTTTTAAATTACTAGCAAACTTAAGTTTATGTGTGTAGATCGGCTATTAAGAAGGATACCAGAAAAATAGTAATCGAATTTATTGACCTACGGTTTAGGTAAAGCCCAACGTGGATCCACGCGAGACACAATGGCTTTTTAATTATTTCCTTATCTACGGCATTTAACCAATTAATAGATAACAATCTCTTCTGGCTGTTTGGTATTCTGCTATGGGTGTTAATAGGGCTTATATGGCACACTATAAGGTGCAATACCTACCTACTGCAATACTTATATTGATTTGACCGCGTTACGTCTAGATAGACGATAAGTTTCTAATCTGCGCAAAAAATATGTGCATAACATTTTGTGGTCCTTGTTTATCACTTCATTTCTCTTGAATTGGGATTCCAACTGATTGAAAATTGAACAGCTACGATGATGGTGAATGTAGTGCGATTCTTGTAAGCTCAAGTCCAACACGATCCTAGATCAAGTCATAGGTACAGTGTGCAAAGCTCGATTGGGGCCTTGTGGAAATATTATTTTTAAAGTAAGCAAAACTGCATTCAAATATTTCGAAAACTTCGGAAATCGAATAAGCTTGAAGCCCGAATTACACGATGTCAGTTTGTTGCCAGCGGCATAAAATAAAATTGCAGCAACATTGGAGGTCATTCAATTCGTACCTACCAAAAAAATTAAGTGCCAAAAATCATATTTTTATAACAAGTCTTTTAGGCATAACATTTAAAAAAATACTAACTTTAATTTTACATCCATAACATGATAGCCAAGCGGACCGTCTGTTGCTGCTCTCATACGATGTGTTTGGTATGGTACCTAAACCTATCTAAGAGTTGAAATGAAATTGAAATGAAATGAAAAAAAATAAATTCACATAATGATTTTTGGTACTTTCAAACTCGAATAGCAGCCAGGGGGTTTATAAAATTGTAAATATAATATGTTGTAATAGTTTGAAAATGTTCGGGATGTTATATTCGTTTAAAAGTTGGTATTTTTAGGGTATCGTACCCAAAGCGTAAAAACGGGACCCTGTTACTAAGATTTTACTGTCAGTCTGTTTGTCTGTCTGTCACCAAGCTGTATCTCATGAACCGTTGTAGCTAAACAGTTGAAATTTTCACTGAAGATGTATTTTTGTTGCCGCTATAAAAACAAATATAAAAAATAATAATGGGGCTGTTATAAAAGAAACGTTGTGTTCAGCGTTTTATGCTTTGTGGTAGTAGTAGTAGGAAGGGTAATCAAAATTAACGGTATTACGACTGGTAGTAAGATTGGTAGTACTAGGGCAACAACACTGAGATAAAGTACTACGTATAAGTAATAATTAATAATAGTTCTATGGGCAACAATGGTTAATTTTTGGGTTTAAAATGTTCGACAGTTGAATGATGTCTTTTTTGTACCTACTTGTGTTGGCAACACCGAGTGGAAGCTACTTCGAGTGCTGGTTGGCGGTGAAGTTTTTGAAGGAAGGAACTTCCATAGAGTTTCAGTCTATCAAAAAGTACTCTGTGCATAGAGTATAGGAAACTTCCCGCCATTATTATATTTTTCTCATGCCGCGAAACGCGTTTGATTTTGTGGATTGTAATTATTTTCGAATTAATATATGTTTGCATAAATAGCTAATACGTGTTTTAAACACCCTCCATATAGAAATAGTTAGTATCAGAAGTGTGCATAAAACTTCTCGCGCCCCAAAAGTAAAGTTAAACTAAATAATGGGTAAAACTGGAAAAAGACGCTTAAATAAGCGTAAACACAGGGCAAATCGCGCACGTAAATCATCTAGTAGTACAGTTGCCGGCACGTAATTTGGCAAGAGTTTTTGTAGTGGGGGAAGTTTGCGCACGCACAATTTCATACATTTTTATATGCGCGAACTTCCCCCACTACGAAAATCTCTTGCCAAGTTACGTGCCGGTAACTGTAGCAATACGAGTTTTAGCAGTAGCAGATGTAGCAGTACGAGTTCTAACAGTAGATAGCGCCTCAAGAACACTCCCGCTGGCATCTCGCAAAGTGATAAAGGTATGTATCAAAGGCAAAAGATACTGGAACTGTGAGTACAATTTTGCATAATATGATAACGGATTTTGACCCCTTGAACGATAATATTACTTCTTGGTTAAACGTGATAAAATCGTATGCTTCAATATTTTCCTGGACGGATAGTATAATACGCTATCAGGCACTAAATAAGCTCAAAGGCTCTGCTAAAATCTGGTACGAGTCTTTATTGCGTAATGATCACATGTGGACTACTTGGCTATGGAAGGATTGGAAGGAAAATCTTTCTAAAACATTTAGAGTGAAGAGAAGTATGTTTGACCTACACCTTTTGAACGCCAATGTCGGCTATAGCCGACATGAGCAAGCGTGCCCTGTGCGCCAACGACGGCTATACTCGACAAAAAACAGGTCGCAGAAAAATACAAAATAAACCTATTAAATCATTACTTTTATGTATTTTATTGATACACCTTGAAATTAAGATTTTCGGGCTTGGCGTACAGGGCATAGGAATACCGATATGGCGTGGCGGTGAAAAGGTTAAGGAAATAGTCGACCCGAAACCTGTGGAAAATCAACCGCTTAATTATGAATTCTTTTTTGAACAAAAATCGAAAATTGATAACCTGTGCTTAAATACTGAAAATTACGTAATCTCGATAATATTAGCAAATATCGGCGATAATAACATAACAGCATCCGAAAAGGCTAGGCAGATGATGATATATTTCAATTTACTTGACATAGTATAGTAATAATTCTTGCTTTGTATAATTTTCAGTTTCTGCTCAAGTTGATTACATTCAATTGATACTGGATAAAAAAAAAGAAGTGTTATAGTCACTTGCCAGAATAGAGGTGGTGAGACAGTTACTGCCTAAGACTAAAGGAGTGAAATGGACTAGGCATCACCTTGAATTAAGGAAGTGAGCTGTCACTTGCCAGAATCGAGGTGCTGAGCTAAAACAGTTACTGCCTAAGACTAAGTAGTGAAAGGGACCAGGAATCACCTTGGATTAAGGAAGTGAGCCACTGACCTCTGTCATACAGTAGGTACTTGTATGATAGAGGTCAGTGAAGTGAGCTAAAATGTCAGCAGCAAAGAGGTTGTCTAAGCTTAAAGACTACCTACTCTGTTTTGGTGTCCAGTACTTACTGCAAAATAATTCACAAAGTCTCCTCAGTCTAAGGGGCTTTGTTTTGACTTCTGTAATATAAGAGCTATGGTGGATTCAGGAATGGGATTACCAGTTGCAGGGTAAGGAAGAGTTCCTAAGCCTAAAGGAACAGAAGCAATGTAAAACCTACAACTGGAGTCCTACTAGTACCTATTATGAATCATCATTGGCTGAAGCATTATTGTTTCATATTTAGGAACACATTACCTAGCATAAAGTGTGTGCTTTCAGATACCTACGTGTTTAGTTAAGCTATGTAAGACACATGGTGTAAGGCGTGCCTGAGGACATGCACGGCGCAGGAGGGCTGTGTTGGCAACACTGAGTGAAGCTACTTCGAGTGCTGGCTGGCGGTGAAGTTTTTGAAGGAAAGAACTTCCATGGAGTTTAGGAAACTTCCCGCCATTATTATATTTTTCTCATACCGCGAAACGCGTTTGATTTTGTGGTTTGTAATTATTTTCTAATTAATATGTTTGCATAAATAGCTAATACGTGATTTAAACACCCTCCATATAGAAATAGATAATACTTGAATAATCTATAGAAGTCGTTTAGACAGTGCAATATTTATTGTTGTAGGTAAAGTAACTGATAGCACCACCTAGGTAACTTTGCCAAAGGCTATTCAATTAAATCGCATGAAGTATTTTTATTTACTTACTCCTGTTATACATATTGGGGTTTATTTTTATATGATGATATAAGTGACGTTTAAATGACGCCTAAACGTCAAAAATTAGGTATGGTCAAACAGTCGCTAATCGCTACAACGTTTATGAATAAAGGGGAATACTTATTTACGATGCAATTCTTCGCATTTTTGTCGGTTCGCTACCTGAAGGCCAATCCCGTAATTCATCATTATCTGATATCATTTCAGCTGAAAGACGTCCACTGCTGGACATAGGCCTCCCCCAAGCACCTCCGCATCGACCGGTTCTGATCTTTCTGCATCCAGCGGATTCCTGCGGCCTGATTGCTCCTCTGAGAGATGCAAGTGACTTGAATGTACAGTCAACAAAGGAGATAAGTATACAGGAGCGTCGGATATAGTTGAAGTTTACTAAGAAACTGATGGATGTTCTGGACTGAAATTTAATTTAATAAATGAGCTGTTTGTTTTCTACTAATAAAATTAAATTTTATTCAAGAACATCCATCGGCGTGCGGAGGAGACGGAGTCCCAGGCGTCAGGCTGCTGGAGTCGCTCTGTTCATAAACAGAGAAGGAGAAAGGCTGGGCATAAGCTTCTGTATAGGCTCAAGCCGACCTGCGGCCCGCATACCAATCTCACCAGGCCTTGCCGCCTTGATCAACGGTAGCACCACCAAAACGAGCATGAAAGGCAGCAAGTATGCTGCACTTGTCGCGATGCCACGCCGCGGCGTCGCGAATTACTGTTAAATTGTATTATGATAATAGTTTTAAGTATTATCATATAGAGATTTATATGTTTGTGGGTGTCCGAAGAGTTGTTCGTACCTGGGGTTTATTCCGAGAAGAATCTTCAATATTTGGGAGGTTTGCTTCGCATAAATAGGCTTTTAGTTCTTACTAGCACGCACCACGATTCAGCTCGCCATCTGTTGTTAAAATAAAATTGATTCCCACCATTCTATACATTGTGATATAAATACATAAACGTTTTGGTGTCTTAGGTGTGAACTCATGCTCTATGAAGAGGGAACCGCAGCCAAGTCTGCTAATTAACCTCTTGCCATTTATGTTAGGTATTAAATAGGAAACTGCACCCAAGTGTGCCAGTTAGTGTTAGGGAGACTTCGTATTAAGTACCGAAGGGCTCCTCTAACCGACTGATCATGGCCTTTCGCCCAGTCAGGTATTAAATAGGAAACTGCACCCAAGTGTGCCAGTTAGTGTTAGGGAGACTTCGTATTAAGTACCGAAGGGCTCCTCTAACGGACTGATCATGGCCTTTCGCCCAGTCCTATAATTCATGAGGTTTTCGCATTACAGTATCGAAAGACCTCTTAATGTAACCGACTTCTAAGAGCATCAGAAACCTTTAGCAAAGTTAGGAAATTTAGAATCTAGGCATTTAGGTGGGGAACCTCTACACTATTGTCTTAGTGCTACCACTTAGCTTATATTTCTCTCAGATGAGCTGCCACTAACTGGACGCCTCCATCAGAACACTAATCACTTTACTTTGCACTAGATACCAATTGAATTTAAAACATGTTACAATTTGGTGTGGTCTAAATGTAGCGGCAAACGCCATAGACTACGTAGACGCCATAACCATAAACTAAATACTCTTAATCTATGGTGATCTCTCTATGGGTTCGGTATTGCCAGCAAGGTGTCATGTATCACTAGTTTGTTACACGTTTCGCCCTAACAATATTAATTTGACTCTGTTACCTTTTTACTTCGCGAGTTACACGTCGCGACAGCACTGCCTCAAGTGGAAGTAGCCACTCACCGATGCCGTCTAGTGCGATCCAAAGGAAAGACGATCGCACTTTTCGAGTGGGGGGAGGAGATTCCATTTGCTCAGGCGAGCTCACTGCTACAGAGGATCAGGGAGGCAGGTGACTACTCGACAGTCACGGCCCGTACCATAAGTGTGTCCTCAAAGCCCCTAGACAGCCAACAGCCAACGCGACGAGCCCCAAGACAAATCCGACCAGCCAGAGCGGTTCGGAGAGGGTCCAGTAAAAGGCAGCCGCCTAAAAAGCTGCAAAGGAGCAGGGCAAAACCACTAGCCCGGAGGACCGGGCAAAGTCAAGGAGTCGCCTGAAAGCCTTCGGCACTTTCCTCACCGCTCTGCTCCCAAGCACCAGCCGCGATTCACCAACCCACAGGCAGGAAACAGCAGTGGAGAGGTTTTTCAAGAAAAAGCCTAAAGAACCAACTCAACAGAAGCCTACGCCCACAAGAGCCGATAAAGGGCAAGTCAGCCCGCCGACCCTCGCAGTGAATTTGGACAGTACGGACCACGTGAAGAGCGCTTTCCTTGAGTACGTAGCAATCGTGAGAGCGACCAGGGAGGTCAATCTCATGACATGCAGGAAGATCCTGCAGACCTTCCAGAGAAACACAGAAGGTTTGCTAAGGGTCTACTACTCGAGGAAGCAGGGGCAGCAGTGTATGACAACGTCAACTCTCATGTCATCAAAGGGGAGATGACGGGGTCGTACATGGCAGCCTACAGCGCGAAGAACGGTTTAGTGGCCCTGGACGAGGAGGAAACGGAGCGCTCAGGCAAAATAAAATTCAGAGCACATGAAGATGACCCGATACTGATCACCGCCAAATGTACCAAAATCATGCTGGACGATAAGATCCTCGAAATGGCGCAATCCATTTTGGGGACTTCAGAAATCCCAGCATCTCAGGCGGTGCCCAGGATCAGGTGGGTAAATGGAGTTCCGGGTTGCGGCAAGACAACCTGGGTGGTAAAAAACTTCGATGAGGAGAAGGACGTTGTAGCCACCACGACAACTGAAGCTGCCAAAGACCTCAGAGAAAAGCTTGCGCACCGCTTAGGAGACCGAGTCAAGACAAAGGTGCGTACTATGGCCTCAATCTTAGCCAACGGGTTCAGGAGCCAAGACAAATGCTACCGCCTGACGGGTACGTATCAAAATCCCGAATTTTAAAAGACCGAATTTTAAAATATCTATGGACGAAATCCCGAAAATTGAAACGCCGAATGGTTGTTTGGTCGAAAGTTTAAAAGAAAGTTCATTTGCCCGAAAGTTTAAAATTCCGAAGTTTAAAAACCCGAAGTTTAAAAACCCGAAGTTTAAAATCCCGAAGTTCAAAATCCCGAAATTGACAAAAAATTGAATTGTGAAATTGTTGAAATTCTGTATAAAGGGTTTAAAGTAACCTAACCATTTTTTTTTTTTTTTTTTTTTTTTAACGTGGAGAAATGCTCATGCATTCTGCACTACCACGGGGAGATAGTGCAGTTATGTGGGACTTTAACCCACTAAAACTCCACGGTGTCCTCCTCTGCCGCTTACGGCGGGAACACGGGCACGCGTTAGCACTCATCCGTGAACCCGCCGCGGCTGTCCGTTACCGGACCCTCCTCTGGGGAGTACTCCCCATCACCGGCGCACCAGAACACATAGCACGCCGTGACCACCCCAGGGACCAAACCAGCACATGGGCGCCAGACGACCCCGTGTCTGGGCACCCTTGGTCCCCCTGCGACGGGTCAGGACATTGGCCCCGCCGCCTGCCAATTTTCGGCCGCAGAGGATAGGGAGAGCGGCCAACGTCATACCGACAGTCCTCCTCCCCTGCGGCCCCACCGCGTCCGCCATCGAACGGTGGCGACCCCGTCAAGGCCGCGGAAGGTAGGGAGAGCGGCGCACCGCAATACCGGCACTCCTCTCCCGCCGCGGCCTTCAACCCTCAGCCGCGATGCCTCCGATACGACATCGCGGCCCGCCTCAGTTGCGATGTCGCCGAAGCGGCACCGCAACCTACTTGTTGGCCGCTACGTCGTCGGCTTACAGGCAAAAGCCCTGACGAGCGGCCCCTCCTCGGGTTCCTCTTCGCTTCACCGTGGGTGTCCAAGCCACGGCTACTGAGCCCCCCCGCCTCGACAATGCGGGAACCCACCGGGGGGGAAAGTAACCTAACCATTTTTTTTTTTTTTTTTTTTTTTTTTTTTTAACGTGGAGAAATGCTCATGCATTCTGCACTACCACGGGGAGATAGTGCAGTTATGTGGGACTCTTACCCACTAAAACTCCACGGTGTCCTCCTCTGCCGCTTACGGCGGGAACACGGGCACGCGTTAGCACTCATCCGTGAACCCGCCGCGGCTGTCCGTTACCGGACCCTCCTCTGGGGAGTACTCCCCATCACCGGCGCACCAGAACACATGGCACGCCGTGACCACCCCAGGGACCAAACCAGCACATGGGCGCCAGACGACCCCGTGTCTGGGCACCCTTGGTCCCCCTGCGACGGGTCAGGACATTGGCCCCGCCGCCTGCCAATTTTCGGCCGCAGAGGATAGGGAGAGCGGCCAACGTCATACCGACACTCCTCCTCCCCTGCGGCCCCACCGCGTCCGCCATCGAACGGTGGCGACCCCGTCAAGGCCGCGGAAGGTAGGGAGAGCGGCGCACCGCAATACCGGCACTCCTCTCCCGCCGCGGCCTTCAACCCTCAGCCGCGATGCCTCCGTTACAACGACATCGCGGCCCGCCTCAGTTGCGATGTCGCCGAAGCGGCACCGCAACCTACTTGTTGGCCGCTACGTCGTCGGCTTATAGGCAAAAGCCCTGACGAGCGGCCCCTCCTCGGGTTCCTCTTCGCTTCACCGTGGGTGTCCAAGCCACGGCTACTGAGCCCCCCCGCCTCGACAATGCGGGAACCCACCGGGGGGGAAAGTAACCTAACCAAACCTAACCTCGGGGTGCTCTTTGCTCGCTCTTGCATTCTATGTCGTCGAAGCCCCGCTTCGCGGGGCCCCTATTTCAGTGTACAGTGTACTTCCACACCCGGCGCTTTTAGATAGTAGCTATTTTTTTTGGATAGAATAGACCCTTTTTAGTGTAAATTTGAAAACCGCAAAGTTCGCAAAATCATAGTGGCCGAGAAAAAATTCCCAAAGTTTTTTTTTTATCTACAAAAATATGTTGTTAGGCGTAGTCGACGGAGCCCCGCTTTGCGGGGCCCCTATTTCTGTCTACAGGGTTTAAAGGAACCTAACACGAAGGGGATGACGGGGGCTCATTCGCTCGCTTTGCTCGCTCACTCGAGCCCCCGTCATCCCCTTCGAACCTAACCTGTCCAAGTCGGGGTGCCCCAAGTCCCGAGCTCGCTTCGCTCGCTCTTGCATCCTAAGTTTTTATTACAAATGTGTTAGCTACTAAGTAGCAAATAGGTTTGCCGGTTCTTTGTAAACACAAAACCGCCTACCTGTACTTTATATCCACCTTTTTGAGATTTGAACACTTTAAAAGTATCTTCACTCATTATAGCAACCACTCGGTACTAAGTAGCTAACAGTAACTACAAATTAATAAAACATTAACCCCCTACCCCCGCTATAAAAAATATTAAAACATGTTAAGCAGAATGCCCACCGTCATAACTGGGTGCGCCAAAGTTCACCAAAATTTTCAACTCCGATAATTGGAAATCCGAAAATGTTCTTCCTAAAATTTTTCATCCTAACAATCACAATTCCTAACTAGCATTCAACTTCATAATGTCAGTAGCAATAAACATCTATTATACTTTTATTTGTTTTCCTATATTTTTTCAACATAACTTTTTCAACATAACTATCTTTTACACTATTATTCAAAGTCATGTCTTTTTAGTTTAAATTTATTTTTATACTTAGATTTTTTTTTTGTTTAGATTTTATTTATAGCGGTAACCAACATAATATACAAAAGTAACACATTTGTAATGACAACTTAGGATGCAAGAGCGAGCGAAGCGAGCTCGGGACTTGGGGCACCCCGACTCGGACAGGTTAGGTTCGAAGGGGATGACGGGGGCTCGAGTGAGCGAGCAAAGCGAGCGAACGAGCCCCCGTCATCCCCTTCGTGTTAGGTTCCTTTAAACCCTGTAGACAGAAATAGGGGCCCCGCGAAGCGGGGCTCCGTCGACTACACCTAATCACATATTTTTGTAGATAAAAAAAAACTTTGGGATTTCTTTTCTCGGCCACTATGATTTTGCAAACTTTGCGGTTTTCAAATTTACACTAAAAAGAGTCTAATCTATCCAAAAAAAATAGCTACTATCAAAAAGCACCGGGTATGGAAGTACAGTGGTTCCATAGACACAACTCAGTACGTTATGTAAAGTATACCCCCAAATAATAATCATACCTTCAAATTAAAACTATAAATATCATCTTCTAATATTATGGTAATTATGTTTAGGGATAAAAGCGTTATGATAAAAAACAGTAGGAGTTTAAATATATTTACATTAATGATATTATTAATTACAATTTTCGGAAACATGAGTGTTATGAACATCGCCGGTAGCACTACAAATAGTATGAATGAAAACTTTAGTATGAAAAATTTTAGGAAGACTGATCATTCGGATTACAAATCATTAGGAAGAACAATTTCGGGTAAAGAACTTTAGGTGAGCCAATATGGACCAGTCATAACTGTGTTGTAGTGCCATCTATGAGTAATCGCGGGAACTATGTCGCCGCTCTTTGGGATTACATCCATCGGTATTTCGTCCATTCGGGATTTCATCCATTCGGGATTTCGTCCTTTCGGACATTTGAACATCGGTATTTTGTGTTTCGATATAACGACTATCGACATTTAAAACTTTCGGTATTTTGAATTTCGGTGTTATGGACGTCGGTATTTCAATCATGGGTATTATGAACTTTCGGGATTTTGATACGTACCCCGCCTGACGGTAGACGAGGCTCTAATGAACCACTTTGGGGCCATAGTTATGGCAGTAAAGTTGTCTGGAGCAAGCGAGATTGTCCTCGTCGGAGACGTTAACCAGCTTCCATTTTTGGACCGAGAGAACCTATTCGAGTTAAGGTATACCCGTCCAAATCTGGTGGCTGGTATCACCCAGGAACTCCTTTGCACACACCGAAACCCAATGGATGTGGCTTTCGCGCTGAGCGAGATATACTCCGGTATATACCTACTCCTCCAAATCGTCGCTGTCGCGGGTCCACTCCCTGAAGGTGAAAGGTTACACGGGAGCGCAAATACCGAAAACCGCCCCAAACACCCTATTCCTGGTTCATACGCAAGAGGAGAAAGCCTCTCTTATGAGCGAGGGATATGGGTCCGGCGAAGGGTCGCGCACGTTGACCATACACGAGGCTCAGGGGTTGACCTACGACAGCGTAATTATCATCAACACCAAGTCCAGGAGGCTCCAAATCCATGAGAGCGTCTCCCACGCGGTAGTGGCGGTGTCGAGGCACACGGCCAGTTGCGTCTATTACACCGATGACGCCGACGATGCCACAGGCCGCTTTGCAAAGAGGGCGTTGGATGCGCCGACAAAAACGGTAGTCGAATACAATTTTAAGACGGCCATGCAGCATCGAGGCGTCGTGGTCACTGAAGCTCTCCTAAGGCTGGCGAAATCCCTGGCCAGTGAACCCCACCAAAACATGTAACCTATCCAACAAACAAAGTCCATTCAACTCCAAAACCAAACCCAATCCAGCAACAATTCAAATTAAAACCAATCCCGAGTAACTGTAACGATAAGTAAAAATATGTAAAACTGCGCGGCAGCGCGAGTCCGTCACTCTCACGTAAATGCCCTGCCGGCGGCGGTGCTGCCCATCTGGTCGTTAAGTTCCCTAAGATATGGTTGAGCTAAACGGCGCGGATGGGGCACATCATGTCCGTGAACGGACGCCGTCGGTGAGGGCTGGTCGGCTTTTTTCCAAGTACCATACAACCTGTTTTCTCCGAAAAATGTGTAAACCAATCTCTGTTCAAGTTAAATATTTAAACAAAAGTAACATCAATTAGTAGAATTGTAATAAATAAAAAACTGTAATGTAACGTCTGTGTATAGTATATTCTTGTAATAATAATAAAAAAAAAAATAAAAAAAAAGGAAAAAAAAAACTAATAATAACATACTAAGTAATAACCAACTAATACTGATAATAAAATAACGCACAAGCATGCCTTTCAAATACAAAAAAAATAAAATAAATATATAGATATATTTTAGTATATGGATGGACTCACGTAGATTATAAGTTTAGTAGTAAGCTTAAAATGTGTCCGACGTAGGAGCACGTTAATTGTAAACCCTTAAAAATCTTTAAACAATAAAACAATGTAAAAAAAGGCGCGAATGACCATGTCCGCGGTAGTAGACTCATTTAAAAAAAAAAAAAAAATAGCCTACTCGTCATATTAAATATGTACTTAAACTTATTTTTAGTGAAAAAATCGCGCGGTTAATGTTAAAAAAACAACACACCGTCCGTTCGTCACTGCGGTAAGTCGCGATCGCGACTGTCTGCATGCCGAGCGCATGCCGAGGTCGAGGCGCGTAGGTATAGCGAGCTATACCTACGCGTCTCGTCCGTTTGTATGAAGTCGAAATACTGTATGATCTTAATACTGTGGAGTAACACTACCTACCTACGTAGGTAGGTAGGTAGTGTTACTGTAAACATAAGTATTAAAGGAATGTTTATTATGAAAAAAATTGTATAGCCTAACTAATTTAACACTCATATTCGATACCTCTGAGCTCAAAGGGCGTATAGCACAAAACATAGGTTTTCAGAAGCAAAAAACAAAAAAAAAATTGTTTTCGTTATATCTCTCTCATTTTTATAGCTACTTACATAAAAATATCCAAGGGACAAAGTTCTTAGATTTTTGAAGTGCTTAAGGTTTTTTCAAAAATGGGCCTGGTTTTGTATTGACTGAGATAGCATGTGCTTTACGACCAAAAAATTTTAATATATGTCATATACACCCCATAAAAAGATGCCCTGGGTACAAAGGCGTAAGCCCAACTTTTCATATATTAAGATGCAAATACACAGGGGCGTGTTAATTACTTGAATTGTTGTGTAACGTGATTAGGGCATGAATCTCGGAATCTCGGAATATCGCAATATCGGAATCTCGGAACACAAGTTCCGATATTACAATTCCGATATTGAGAGATCCAATATCGAAATCGGACATCTTTTTGTAAATTTAGAGTTTTAAACTTAACGTATATTTTAGATCCTTGTGTAGCGCGCTACCATATTCCTGTTGCCAGCTCGCTAAGCATGCGATACAATAACAATAATAGTGTTGTCTGTCTCGCTCACTCTTTACCTGCGCGGTACGTCTTGCCTATTCGCACAAACAAAAGAACAAAAGATCCTGTATTTACAGGATCTTTTTGCAACTGATTGCAGTTGCGCTCAAGAACTGTGTAAGTTAAGACGTGTTTGTGTTTTATGTGGCTACATGCAACGTCGCTTTATAAGATGTAAGTACAAATTATTATCTAATTGTCGTTTTTTAATTCAGAAACTACGGTGTTTAAGTGGTTTTATAATAAAATTGTGCTAGTTCAAATTAAACAAAAAACGCCAAAAATGATTTTTTCGTTTGTAGACTTTTAAGATGCTAGTTTGTATTAGATCGTAAAAAGACGGTTTATACATTTTCATTATTAAAATCATTAATAATTTTCATAAAATCGTATTAACCGTATAATAATTTATTAAATAAAGCAGAAAACTAATATTAAGTTATGTAGAGAGAGAGAGAATCATAAAACCTACGTATATAAGGTAATATTTAATATTAGGTACCTGCTATAGGTAGGTTTGCTTGTTTGTTCCAGGCCCAGGTACCTAGGTTAGGTTCCTACCAAAATTACTGGTCAAAGTTTACGTACAATTTACATACTTATTTACGTTAAGTACATAAACAATTTTTTTTTTTGCAGGGCCTCATCAAAAAAGAAAGATACATACTCAGAATTTCTCAACAAACGCTCATCAAATGTATGGGAACTTGATTAGTAATAAGTATAGGATATAATAATGAGAAATATTGGAAACAAATATTTACAATAATTATTGTTCCTAATTGTTGATTTAGCTTGCACATTTTAAATTAGTTAGGTATAAGAAGTTTTGTTGATTTTGAGTCAGGTAGTTCAATTAGTAATAAGTATAGGAAAATAATGAGAAATGTTATTAAATAAATACTTAAAAACAACCAATGTTTGAACCAAATTAAAGAAAACGATTTAAAAGTGTTTTTTTTTATTTTTATTAAATACCGATATTAATATCGGAATTCCGATATTGAGATCTAATATCGGAAATCAGTATCGGAATTGAAAACCTTCCGATATTACATGCCCTAAACGTGATAAAGGACAATATTTTTACAATGATTTTTCTAATTGATATTTTATTTATTTAGTAGGCATCAATTCTTCGATAATCATTTAGAATATTATTATTATTTTTTGCCATTATGTCCCGCTGCTGGACAAAGATCTCCCTAGTCCCTACTCTCTTTCCACATCCCTCCGTCCAGATGCCAAAGACACATCTATAACAAAGGAATCCAGCTCATCCTGCCTTCTCCGTCTGGGCCTGCCGCGATGTCGTTTACCACTAAGCGGGACCCACTGCGTCGTAAATTTGGCCCAGTGATCCTGTGACATGCGGCAGTTGTGTCCAGCCGAATTCCATTTAAGCGTGGCAGCTTTTCGAGTGACATCAGTTATTTTAGTAATGGAACGGACTGTTGTATTCTTGACCCGGTCCACAAGTTTAATACCCAGTATACTCCGTTCCATAGCTCTCTGGCAAACCTTGAGCGTGGACCTTTGCTGAATTATCAAAGACTATCTTTGAACCATACGTGAGGATGGGAAGAATACACATGTTGATGAGTCTTCTCTTGAAGTGATAGTGGAAGATCGCCCTTCATTCGATATTTCATGGCCCAATAGCTCTTCTAGGCATTCTAGGCATTTTCGGTGCGTCTTGGAACTTCTATGTTTGGTCTTGCCTGAAAGAGGCTATTTGACCAAGATAGAGACACTCATCGACATATTTAACCTTCCCACTAGCCACGGTGATCCTGCGATGCACGCTATTCGTCATCAATTTGGTCTTTGACATATTCATTTGAAGTCCGACCTCTAGGCTTGCCGTGCTGAGATCTTCTAGCATCTGAGTCAGCTCGGAGACTGAAGAAGAAAATAGGACAATATCGTCGGCAAAACGGAGATTGGATAATCTCTTTTGTCCAACCATAATGCTCCTTTCTGCCCAGCTTGCTGCTAGCTTTCAGAAGACTTCCTCCAGAACTGCCGTAAATAATTTCGGAGACAGCGGGTCTCCTTGTTTAACTCCTTTATTGATCTGGAAAGACGGTCCTGTCTTAGAATGGGTTTTAATAGCAGGGGAGCTGTTTCTATCAAAAGATGGTGGTGTCTATTTCTTGATTGTGTAAGACGTTGAAAATTGAGGTATTGATGATACTATCAAAAGCTTTTGAGTAATCTATAAATGCAATATAAAGTGGGAGCTTGAACTCTGTGTTTCTCGAGAACGTTGATGGAGTAGGTGGTCAGTAGTAGAAAGGCCGCGACGAAATCCGGCCTGTTCGGGGGACTGATGTTTGCCGAGGGCTCCGGCTATTCTGTTCTCGAATACTTTAATGAAAGTTTTGTGCAGGTGTGAAACCAGACTGATAGGACGGTAATTGTCTATGTCTGTTTTGTCACTCTTTTTGCGGAGAAGAATAATCAAAGAATGACAAAATGTGCGTGGCAGAATTCCGGTGTTTAAAATACTGTTGCAAAAATTTGGTAAAGGACAGGCTCTCTTATTTTTAAGGCTGCAGTGGTTACGCCATCGTCGCCTGGGCTCTTACTATACTTCATGCTCCGCAGTGCCTTATGAACTTCCTAGCCTGTAAAAGGTGGATTGTTATCGGAGCACGAATATACAGTTGCGTTAGGTTGTACAGTCGGTTTCGCGATTCTTATAAAACTGTAAAAATTTTGTCTCTGTCATTCTGTCTAATAAACAAATAAAAAAAAATCTAAATTGCTAATTGCTCTTGATTTGCTGTGAGAGTGGCTTTATTTAATCTTCTAATTGAGTTGTTAATAGAAATAAAAAGAGGATAATAGAAACTTAATAAAAATCGTTTATTTCACTTTGCTATTAAAAAAAAAAAAAACAAAAAATACTAAAAGTTCTTAAATTTGTAATGAGATCACTTAATTTTTTATTTTCATCATCATTTGTAATCAGGTCCTTTAATTTTTGCAGTTTTTATGCTATGTAATCAAATGTCTTTGTGCTACATCAGTTTTTTAAGCTTTATAAAGATTAAAACTGACATACATACACTTACAATGTCTTTGTTATAATCTGCTACATCAGTTTTTTAAGCTTTATAAAGATTAAAACTGACATACATACATACACTTACAGTTTTAAGCTTAAAACTCGATCTCTTAGGTCTTCTTATTTTATAATAAAATGTAGGTCGTATAACACAACTATACAGGAAAAGTTTTTAACCAGTGCGCAAATTTTGACATAATAAACTTGAATATATTTTAATAAACACGTATTTTTTGTTTTGATATGTTTCAATAGTAAAAAATTAAGTTAACGCTTACGAGACTTGTTTACTCAGAAATTTATTTTATGGACGTCGCTTGCCAGTCCGTCGACCGGTCGCCCGATTCACGCCGCGCGTCGACCGGTCGCCTAACGCGCCAGCTGCTGTCAGAAGTACCTACTCACGCGCGCGCGTTCGCTCTAGCGACGGCGGATTATTGACCCCAGTTTAGCGCTACAATTTTTTAAGTTTAGACTGTGTAAAGTTATTTGTAAACGTAATTTTTCGTAAACTCCAATTTATCCTTCATACTTTCATGGGCTTAGGACCCTTAGGACCATCAAAATGCAGAAAATAAATCATAATAAGTAAGAAAGTAATACGTTTTAGTCCATTCAAAATAAAACATTTAGGTATGATAGGTACTTAGACATGATACAATTTGCGTCAATGTCTAATCAAAGAGAACCTAAGACACTAAGATTGTTTATAATTTCTTCTTACCTCTACATTTTATTAATCACAATAATTTTTGGTATTGTTCGAAGTGACCTCCTCCTTTTTCAAGGCATAAACGTGCACGTTTAAATAAGTAAGCATTTAGTTTGTTTAGGACACTAACACTTTTTACTTCAATGAAAGCGTTTTTTTTTTTTTTTTCAAGTCATCTAGATTCTGAGCCTCTTCTTCTACATACAGCCGGCATTTCACTTGTTTCATACACCTTGGTTTGCTGCTAAAATTGTCCTCTCATTAGGGACCGTGGGATTGAGGATCCTTTGGGCTCGCATACGAGGTACGCTCTCCCTTTCGTATCTTCTTCGTGCTGCTCGTAAATTTTCATTGCTTAACAAATACACTCGCACCATTTCATAATACTCGCGGTGAGTAAAATGAGACATTGTCACTACGCTAGTCTAGTACGCGGCACGCGCGCAGGGACGGCGAAGGGACATCCGACCTCCGCTTCCGCAAGTGACGTACTGCATGTGCATGCGTTTTGTTTATCAAACGCCGGCGCCGCGCCGCATGCCCCCGCACCGGCCCCGTCTCGTGCGCTGGGTGTCCAGCGGCCGGCGGGCGGCCTTCGCGTTTTCATTCATGCTCATTCATAGTATTACTATTAAATTATATCCATGTCTTGCTTATTTCAAATTGGGACAAAGTGGAAAAATGAAAAAAAAAAAGTCATAAACTAAAAATGGAAATGTGTTCTATTGCTTACACTGAGCCACCAAAAAAAATTTGCGCACTGGTTAAAAACTTTTCCTGTATTTTTATTTAAAAAAAATTTAAGGATGTAAAGAGCAATATTACTTTTCGAACGGAGAAGTAAAAGACAATTTGTAAAATCACGATCTTACACCCAAAATCTTCAACCAAAGTTGGTTTATACAACTTGCCAATTATTGTGGAGGCAGCAATATGTTCTTTATGCCCCTAATCTTAAAATAAGTTGTGTTTACGTAACGAAAATAACGAGGTTGTAGTCGACATTTTTTTGCGAATTTCGCCACGTGGATTAGGTACACAGATCGATAGAGAATCAAAAACTGAGTGAGAATAGTATAAAATGCCCTTTGAGCCCAGAGGTATCGATAGGTATTAGAACGTATCTGACCTACAGGTTTAAAAAAAATATAGTCCATTAAGTTTTATCAATATTTATTACTCTCGATAGACATTTCAAATCATTTATCAGGCTATCGTGATCGGTCAGAAGTTTTTTTATTGTTTTTAAATGAGTCGTCAGGTCTAATTCTCTAATATTTACTAGTGATGAACATCTGGTCAGTTCAACTTTAGTCATCGTCAGTTTTGTGAAGTTTTTTTGATGTGCACCTAATTTGTACTCTGAGCATACGACACCAATACGTTGTCGTGATCTCGATAAAACGTCACTCTTCTCTTTGTAAGGCTTTATACAAGTGCGAAGGTCTCGGAGTTCATCTCTAGCTGCTTCTAAATTATTTTCCATAATGACCATTTTGGTGCTTAGAAATCTGTTCTTCTGTTGCAGTCGAATGCACCTCTCACGTTCATTGCAATGATCTGCGTGATACTGTCCGCAGCAAACAATAATGTATTTGAGTTGTTCGAGAGTGGAAATGTTTTCTAGGCGCTCGTTTCGCATTCCCTGTAACTGTTGATAACCCAGTTGAATAGCGTTGCTGAAAAATTCAAACTGATCACGAAGAGCGTGTTTTTCTTTACTTAAGTTGATGATTATTTCATTTTTTTCACTCTGTTGTTTTTCTAAATCGATATATTGATTTCTTGCATAATCTAAATGCTTGCTGAGTGATGCTATTTCAGTTGCCTTAGCTGATGATATTGTTTTTGCCACGGCTGAAAATAAAGCAAGTTCTCAAGTTAACATCTCTGCTTCCTGCGCATTTGTTTGCTTGTAGGCATTAAACTTAAAAGATGTTGGATAAGTTTCTTATAATTTAGGCAGTAGATAAAACTTTCTACTAGGTATTAGGAAACCTTTCGACTACTTACCTAATTATTACCTACTTGTAGTGAGTTTTTATATAATATGTAAGTACCCTATACTGGGCGGAAAAAACTCAAAACAAAACAGCAGCATGTTTGAATTCGGTACTTACGGTATTAGTATACCTACTTGCCTATTTAGGTAATTTTAGACGGTTACCTATAAAGGTCAACACACGTATCAAATCGGAAAGGGATCGGCACCGTATCGCCTTGCGCCCCGCCGTCAAACAGGCGTCAACCTAAGTAAGCACGTAACCAAAGCGGATCAGAAGCTCCGATACGTCGACTCGGCTACGGCTAGGCGACGCCGCCGCGCTTAAGGCTCGCCGACCGCTGGTTGATGGTGCAGCAGGCAGGCCGAAGGGGTGAGAGGGGCAAGGGTGGACGAAGAGACGTAAGCTCGAATACGGAGAGGCGTAAGCAAAGATTCTTGGGTACTGATTTGTTATAGAACTTTTATTAGAATTTACCTACACAGCAAAAGTAAATATTTCTGAAAATTAAATGAAGTAAAAATAATATATTTCGTAATGTTTTAGTGGCTTAGTGGTTGAGTGATAGCATTTTCAGTAATTGAAACTGAATTCTACTAAACCACTAGAAAAACCACCAGCTACTAAAAGCAATATTTCGCTACTAAAAGGGGGGTCGAAACAATCAGTGTTAGTGGAAAATTCAATAAGTTGGTAACACTGGATGGCCGGCGACAATGACGTTTGTTTGATAAACAAGACAAGATGGCTACCAAGTTTTTTTAACCCGTCAAACTCCAGATGTCGCTGTCGTCTGTGGAAATGATGACAGTGTTAAGTGTGCCCCCCCTGGGCGTAAGCGCGGGGACGACGAGCCGTAACGCACCGCACCGCGGTTCGTGATCTTGTCCCGAGGTGAGGCGATTACGTTACGATTCCGATTAGTGCGCGTTGCGGTAGGGAGTTTCATACAAAGAATACTGAACGGCTCGAGTTGATACGGTGACGATCCCTTTTCGGTTTATTAACTTACCGCATGCCGTTTTAAGATTCGATCTCAGATGTTTTATTTGGAGATTTCTTACATTTATAGCGCATTTGTATTTTATTAGTTTATTCAATATTTCTGCTTCGTTGCATTCACTTGTAGTGATGGTTTTTTTCTGAAACCTGCAATTAGGTACCTACACTTTAATAAAAGAAAGGACGGAAGACAAATCAAAGAAAATTTCGGTGTGCCTATATACGACGTTTAACTATTAAGGATACCTACTCATTAAAATTAGGTACCTTGATACGATACGTGATTCATTGGGTCGGATTCGGTGTTAGTAATGTTTTGGAACAGTTGGTCTGAGTTTTTGGCTTGCCCTTTTAAGTAGGTACAGAGTATAGTAAGTAGGTAGTTTACCATTATTTATTTATTTATTTTTACCAACCGTTAAAGGTTTACCAACAGCTTATGTACATACCTATCATCATCATCTGCCTAGCCTTTTCCCAACTATGTTGGGGTCGGCTTCCAGTCTAACCGGATGCAGCTGAATACCAGTATTTTACATGGAGCGACTGCCTATCTGACCTCCACAACCCAGTTACTGGGTAATACGATACCCCTTGGTAAGACTGGTTGTCAGACTTTCGGACTTCTGTAAGGTCAGGTGGGGTAAGTGAAACATACTTTACTTTTAATTTTACATAATCAGCTCTAGCACAGTAATATGAGTCGCATTTATAATAACGATTGATGCGAACTACTCTTCCTTTAATCGGTTATCTATGATACGAGTTCCAAGTTCTATAGTCGTTCTTAAATCGATAAAATCATCGAATTTAAGCAGACTATGGTTTTGTTTCACTTCCACCGTGTGTGGGGTAAGTGAAACTGTCGCCATAACATGTATAATATTGAGTCTGCGAAACTAATAAAAGGGCTAAAATGACGTGTCAAAATGCTTTTATCTATTAAGAGTTGTATTTCGTCGGAATAAGGTTTAATTTAAGAAATACACTTAAAAAATTGAATTTGGGGTAAGTGAAACGTAGTCACGGTGGTCAGGGGTACTAAACCAGAAAAAAAATTAAAAAAAGAAAAAGAAATCAAACAAAAATCGAACAAAAATTAACAACTAAAATAAACAACTAAAATTGCGAAAAGATTATAAAACATATCAATGTGTTTATTTAGGTACTTATATCAAGTTTTCATACTTAATTCACTTACAATTATTTAAGTAGTATGTAATAGATTTATTTCAGATTTGTCGTCTAAAATAAATCAACAATTAAACTCAAATAACAATAAAAATATTCAGTCGTAAATGCTCTACCGAATAATATTAGAGGTCCTCGAACGGTTTTTTGATTGTCGGTTTTTCGGGATTCTTGCAAAAACTGCCTGCAATTTTAATGAAAAGTAAACAAGTACCTAGTAGTTCGACTAAAAAACTTGCAAATGTTTGGTAAATTGGTTAGGTTAGGTTACCTTCTGAATGAAATGCAAAGACGATAAACAATAAATTAAGTACCTACCTAGTAAAACTACACATTTTACGCGAGATTACCAAAAAAAAAATGTTTGTAAACTCTGGCACGGGGGAAGTGGGCCACATGTTTCACCTACCCCGGCCATCACTGTTTCACTTTCCCCAATCAGTACTTTTCGAGGTTTGAATTTCTACAACTTATAATTCAATTGCCTGTACGTTTAAGCTAGAAATATCTATTAGAACATGAAATCTATAGTTTGAATACGTTCCTTACCTATAAAAATCTTCAAAAACTCTATTAAATTGCTTGGCACCAGCGAAAAGATTAGGTACGTCCAACTCGTGTTTTGAAGTTTCAAAGATGTCAGATTTCTTTTTTTTAAATAACCTTATAGAACGATCGTAGCGACATCTGTGCTAGAGCATTGAAACCTCTTCGTCGATCCTGTTTTATCGACCGATCACTATTAGAGCTGAACTCTATAGCAAAATAGATAGGGTTGGGTGTTTCACTTGCCCCTTCGTTTCACTTGCCCCATCTGACCTTACATACCTATACAACATATTATTAGTATAGGTAGGTACCTAACTATTAGCATAAGGCTTACACGATCGCCAATTATAGGGAAACCAGCATTCTCAAAAAAAAAAGTGTTATAACAGAAATAGCTTACATTACGATAATATATCGTAATATACGTGTGAATTAGTAGCCCATCAATACTCACGTATCGTATACTATTTAATAGCACGTGTGACCTTAAACTAGTGGCGTTAGAACCAAGGTATGGCAAAATTAAGACATAAAGAAACACTAGGTTTGTACCTACGTACTTTTGCATTTCATTTGCTATAGCACTCAGAGCATTTCGCATTTCATCAGCTTCGATTTCCTCATCACTCATTTCTGAATGGACTGATATATTCCTAAGTATACTAAATAGGCAGGTAGGTACCTACCTATTCAGAAATGAGTGACTATCTAATTTTAGCTTTGTAAAAAGAAAATGGAATAAATTGACTTGTACTAAATATTTTTCACACCATTTGAAATTCACTCGCTATCAAAATAGAGAATACATAACACATAAAAATATACTAGAATGTAAAAGGACCGAATCTAAAAATCAAAATTGGCCAGGCACCAGAAAAGCACAGAGCACTTTCATCACAGACACAGAGTACTTTTTGATAGACTTTCATAACACAGCACCAAAGACTACAATATAATGCGGACCAAAGACTACAATCAAAGACTAAGTACAATATAATGCGGTGTAACTCACTGACCTCTATAATACAAGTACGCTTGTATTATAGAGGTCAGTGGTGTAACTACAGAAAAGTCAATGAAACCATAGTGAAAACGGCACTACTTTTAGACAAAGACAATCTATTGACAGCATAAGGCTATTTCTGTTAAAAACTTATTTTATTAGATATCTTTGATTTCTGCTGTTACTTTTAATAAAGTTATTTCGAGCACAATACCTACATTATGAGTCTAAAAGAAAATCCGTATCTAAAAATTGAAATTTGGCAAAAAGAACAAAATATTGACACCACACTAACCTATAGGGACCTTAACATAACTGGCAAAATGAGGGTGTAATAGTCTGCGTTCGCGATTTAATTGGAAAAATGTAAGCAAATATGAATTAATGGAAAAATAACTTTAATTCCGACACTATAAAAAATATTAAGCTACAACTTCTAAAAAATATATAACTTTTTCAATAATGCTAGTTCCTCTGAAATCAACATAATTGTCATTGAAATAAAGTTGATATTTATTTAACTTGAAAGAACATCAATTCCCAAGATAAATTTGAATAGACTTTAGATATAGATAGATACACCTCTGCCTAACCCTGCGGGGATTATAGGCTCCTGTAATGTTAGGTTTAAAGAACTTTATTTCTCATAAGAACATAGTTCACTTCGAAAGAGATTCACAAACATATATTATAAAATTCAAAAATGTTCAATGTTCATGAAATAAGCCTACCTACAGCTTTACAAACACCATAGGTAAATTTACACTTTTTTCTGAAGAAAGTAGTATATAGTTTCTGCCTAGTGTCTACTAGGCAGAAACTATATAACTCCACGTGAGACGTTCCTGTTCCTACACATCTGCACCTATACTGTTCTTGACCCCTAGGATAAAACCAAACAGAATAAGTAACATAGATGTACCGTCGAAACGAAAAGAAGGAACCCCTTGGATTATCCTAGGGGTCAAAGTTTATAATTTTATCAGTGGTATAAGTATCTACGCTCTTGCCACTATTGTACCAGAGTTGCCCATCACGAACGGGGCAGACATTCAATACATTGTTATTATTAAGCCGGAGCGTAGTGGTGTGCCAGCCAATTTTCCGGCAAACGCCCCGGCGGCAAACGGCGATCCGGTATTCGTTTGTTCACGAGACAACCGCTCCGTGTGGTAACCATTTCACGCTCGATTTCATCTCCAACACTAAAAATAGGGACATATCTTCCGAACGATCTATTATGTGGAATAAGAGAAAACGAAAATAAATGTTTTAGTGAGAAATAAAACATAAGGGATCGACTTGGGTGATGCATGTTTGCACAGGATGTTGACAATATTTTAATATCAGTTTGTATCAACAACAACAGATCATTTTTCTTAAAAATATAAATAATTTACAGCTCAAAAATTAATGAAAAGATTAGAATATAAAGCTAAGCTACAAGAGGAGAGAGAGAGAGAGAGAGCTATAAAACAAGGGTCGGAATCCTTAAAATGGTTGGTGAATGTGTGTGTACGGATTTAGCATGTATTTTTTGTAAGGTTTTTAAATGTCTTCAATATGTTCACGATTCGTATAAAAAGGAACTACAGCTACCTACTTACACATAAGTTGCAGGTTCTATCCCCATGGGAAGAAAGCGTGAGATTGTGTATGTACTCAGATGTGTATCAACTATAAGTATCTAGCTGTTCGTGTCTAAACACACTATGCCGAAGGTACGCGACCGAAGTTTGGCATGATTACGCCTGCAATGCTATTTGAATTGCTGACGACACATTACGCCGAAATTACCTTGCGTTAAATAGCATTACAAGCGTAATCATACTGAACTTCGTCGCGTACCTTCGGCATAGTGTGTTTAGACACGAACAGCTAGATACTTAGTTGATACACATCTGAGTACATACACAATCTCACGCTTTCTTCCCATGGGGATAGAAAGAAACTACAGAACGCCACCTTCTGTTTACTGTATACTCCTTTTGTCCCGTTTACGTTAATTATACATCTATTCTGGTCATACACGCACGCCATTTGCGATTTCTACGCACCTGACCTTTCTAAAGAACATCACCAACACGTTCACTATATTGTTACGAGCTTGGGGTTCGTGACAATAAACACTGCCGATTTAATAACCACAAAAATGACACTTTAATCAACAACACTGATAACAACTCAAACACACTAATTACAAAATACAATTGCACTACTGATCGCTGTAGGTCGCACTTGAAGATAGCTTCGGATGTTTTCGCTTGTGTCGCTTATCTAACACTGTGTCGGTCGTGGCTCGTCTCGGCCTTATATAGTGCCACAGATAGTTCTAGAACCTTCTACTGTAGAAACATCTAGAATGTTCGAGTACATACCGGCCCCGACTGACTAGATGTCGATAGTTCTACAAAGTTCTACAAAGTTCTAATATCGAAATTTCTAGAACGATCTTGAGTCGATTAGTTCTGCTACTCGATACTAGATAGCGCTAGGTAACTAATGTCACCATGTACGAGGCTTTAATTGTGGCGCGCAACCTCCTAAGACATGCTCGTCCCGAGCATTAACGGCCCCATAATAACGCGCCAGTCGATCCACATGGACGATCTTAGGAGTACCTCTTGCACCTATCTGTATCCGGTAGGTTACGTCATTGATCTTTGTCACAATCCGGTACGGTGCGTCCCATTTAGATTGAAGCTTAGGAGATTTCCCTTTGCTGCGGACTGGATTGTGGAACCACACTAGTGAACCTTCGTCGAACCCTTTATTGTACATTTTACGGTCATAACGGGTTTTCATCTTTTCAGACATTTGCTGGCCCGATTGTCTGACGTGCTAATAAATGTCATTCATTTTGTTCCGCAAGTCATTCGCATAATCGGTTATTCTCTTCCAAAGTTTGCGAAAGCTGGTGCCACCGATGTACTTTTGTGAACAGCGCTTCGATATGACAACAGAAACGGTTTGACGAAGGTTCACTAGTGTGGTTGCACAATCCAGTCCGCAGCTAAGGGAAATCTCCTAAGCTTCAAGCTAAATGGGACGGACCGTACCGGATTGTGACAAAGATCAATGCGTAAACTACCGGATACAGAAAGGTGCAAGAGGTACTCCTAAGATCGTCCATGTGGACTGACTGGCGCGTTATTATGGGGCCGTTAATGCTCGGGACGAGCATGTCTTAGGAGGGGGCAGTGTTGCGCGGCACAATTAAAGCCTCGTACATGGTTACATTAGTTACCACTAGTGCCATCTAGTATCGAGTAGCAGAACTAGTCGAGTCAAGATCGTTCGGGCATCCTTGCTGAGGATCCCAGTCGATAGATATTGGCATCGACGCAACCAATCCACTTCCTCGCAAGTACCAACTAGTGTGCCTTTTTCTATTATTTGTTCCTGATCACAAAGGTTCAGAACACGTACCCCTGAGATGTCAGTGGCTCTGACCAAAGTCCGTGCCACTTTCCATGGAAGGTCATTGTCTACCCTTTCCACGAGTACACAACGATGAGTTTGCCCAGTATTCCGAGGAAGACTAACCAGCACAATCGTTTCCGATCTCGGCGGAAGAACAATCTTTTTAAGGCTGTACACATTCCCAGGTAACGCCCCTTCCACGAAAAGTTCCTCTTGTCCACATTTCAAAACACCTTGCTTGACGTCAATCTCGCAACAATTCATCCTCATAAAGTCAAGGCCCAGGATGCAATCGTCCATTATATCAGCCACGATGACATTATGCAGGTAGATTCTGTTGCCTAGCTTCAATTTAATTTTCTTCTCTCCATGGATGAGTATGCGCTGACCAGTGGCTGTTACCAAATTAATGCGTTCTCGGTTGTATGCGGAGTCCCTAAGGGACCGACTTGTAAGTTGGGAACTGACAACCGTGCGAGAAGCTCCAGTGTCTATGGTCAGCTTACACGGCGTTCCGTTGACCTCGCCCTTGATGATTAGGCTGTCCTGTCATGGGTTTGTGTGATTGAAATCCTTGGGGCTCTTTGAACATCAGCCAGCACCCGCCCCGCAGTCCTGGCTATTACTGGTTATTATTATTTTATTATTATTAAAAAAAAGTGACGAAATGGTTAAATTGATTTCCTACTTAACAAAATGATTAAGTACTTAGCTACAAAAATGGGTCAGTTGCTTGCAGTCCATTTTGTTGACGATGCAGAGTTTAGCGAACGATGACTGGGTGACTCGATGACGTTGAAGTCACGAGGCGGGCCGCGTGGTTGCCGTGGATCGCTGCCGATGCTCGATGCTCGCAGATTGGACCGGGATATACCCTGGATTCCGTGGGCCGGGATTTCCCTGGACACCGCTCGTTCTGGCCGGGCTGTACCCTGGACTCGTCTCCGTCTTCTCTCAGGAACTCACAACGCATCTTCTATAATGAAGCTCTTCTTTAGGTTTACAGGAACTCTTCTGTAGGTTTTCAGGAGCTCTTCTTTAGTTTTACAGGAACTCTTCTTTAGGTTTACAGTAACACTCGCGAGTAAGATCTTCGTGGTCTTGATTTGTTAATGCCATTCCAAATCCAAATGGCAGGGTCGCCATGTAAGCTCCAAGCTTCTAAGAACAAGGCCATAGTCTCGGCGACGGCCTCCATCATGGCGGCAGCGGAGGCGGCCAATTACACCGGCCCCTCGGCCTGCGAAGTGGCCGAACTGCGGGCAGAAGTCGCCCGCCTAACGGCCGCTATGGGGCTTCTCCAAAAGGAGAATGGGGAGCTCCGGGCAGACCTGGCAGGCCTGCGGGCCACCGGGAGCGCGCCGGCACAACCACCGAGCCGGCCCGTCCCGGTGGAGAACCAGGTCCTGAACCTGGTCCGGCAGGAGCTGGCGGCTTTCCAGGCGCGGTTCTCCGTGCTGGAGGGCATAGTTCTGCGCCCCCCCCTGGCGGGCGGGACGGCTCCAGGGCTGAAGGCGGCGTCGTATGCGGCCGCTGCGGCAGCTGCTGACCCTAAACCCGGGCCGTCTGGCCGGGCCCAGGCACCGGCTAAGCCAGCGTCGGCCAGGCCGGCGTCGGCCAAAACGGCGTCGGCCAAACCGGCGTCGGCCAGACTGGCGTCGGCCAAACCGGCGTTGGCCAAGCCGGCGTCGGCCAAACCGGCGTCGGCTGGAGGAGCCCCGGCGCCGGCGCCGGCTGGCGGGGCCCTGGCGCCTATCAGCAACACCCCGGCGCAGGCCCGGAAGAGGGGCAGACCGGCACGGGAAGCTAAGGCCCCAGAGCCCACGACCGACGCCGAATGGCAGGTGGTCGGGGAAAAGAAAAAAGCGGCCAAGGCCGAAGGAGGCCAGAAAAAAGGCGCAGAGGCGGCGCCGTAAGGAGAGAGCCGTAGCGGCTAGGCTCCGCGCCCCGAAGACCGCGGCTGTAGTGATAACACTACAGCCAGACGCGGTCAAAAGGGGCGTCACGTACCGTGACGTGCTCTCGAAGGCAAGGGAGACGGTGGACCTCCGGGAGCTGGGGATCACTGGGGGCCTCCGGCACAGGGTGATCGCCACTGGCGCCCGCATGCTGGAGATCCCCGGTGCGACAAGTGGCCCCACCGCTGACGCCCTAGCTGAGAAGTTAAGGGCGTCCCTCGATGCGGACGAGGCTCGGGTCTCCAGGCCCGTCAAGTGCGCGGACATGCGCATCTTGGGCCTGGATGACTCCGTTACGGAGGAAGAGGTGGTGGCCGCCGTCGTCAGGACGGGCGGGTGTCTGGCCGAGCAGGTGAAGGCGGGCACCATACGTCCTGACTTCGCGGGGATGCAAACCGTAACGGTAAGCTGCCCCGTGACGGCGGCCAGAACGATTGTGGAGGGCCGAAGGCTCCTGGTGGGCTGGGTTTCAGCGCAGGTCAAACGCTGGAACCCAAGCCTCTGAGGTGCTACCGATGCCTTGTGGGGCACCACGTTGGCATCCAGTGCACCTCGGAGGTAGACCGCAGCACACTGTGCTTCCGCTGCGGTCAGCCCGGACATAAGGCCGGCTCGTGTAACGCCGCGCCGCACTGCTTCGCATGTGCGGCTGCTGGCAAGCCGGCCGATCACCGGGCGGGGAGCAAGTACTGCGCTCCACCCGCCGGAACCAGGAGGAAAGGCAGGCCCTCCGTCGCCGTCGCCACCACCACCGTCGCCGCCGCCGCTGCCGCCGCCACCAACGCCGCTGCTGCCGCCGCTGCCACCACCGCCGCCGCCGCTGTCGCCGCCGCCATCGTCGAGGGGCCCTCACAAGAGGCCCGGGAGGGGGCTGAAATGGAGGAGTAATGGCTCCCCTTCGCCTCCTCCAGGCGAACATCAACCACTGTGCCTGCGCTCAGGACCTGTTGCTCCAGAGCGTGGCGCAGTGGTCGATTAACATCGCCGTGGTCGCTGAGCCGTACTTTGTCCCGCCCAGGGATGACTGGGTGGAGGACCTGAGCGGCTCAGTGGCCATACTTTCGTCGGCCGCCGCCGGCACCCCGTCCCTCGAATGCGTCACGAAGGGACAGGGGTGCGTAGCAGCACGGTTCGGAGAGATTGTAGTAGTGGGGGTGTACTTCTCTCCGAACCGAACTCTCGCCGAGTTCCACAACTCTTTAACAGAGTTGAGTGTCGTCGTCGCCGGAAACCATCCCTTCCCCGTGCTAGTGCTCGGGGACTTCAATGCCAAGAATTTGGCCTGGGGTTCCCGTTACACGGATGTGCGGGGCAGGATGGTGGAGGACTGGGCTCTGGAAACAGGCCTGGTCGTCCTAAATCGGGGTTCTGTTCCCACGTGTGTGCGGATGCGGGGTGAGTCCGTGGTGGACATCTCGTTCGGCAGCCCCGCTCTGTCACAACGCGTCATTGACTGGCGCGTCATGGAGGGGGTGGAGACCTACTCCGACCACCGGTATATCCGGTTCGACGTCTCCGCCCAGACCTCTAGCGCGCTGGTCCAACAGGCCCCGAGTGGTCCGCGGTGGGCGCTAAAACAGCTGGACCGGGAGCTCCTCCTGGAAGCCTCGATCGTGCAGGCCTGGGTGTCATCACCGGACAGGCCTGCCGATATCGACGATGAGGCGGAGTGGTTCCGGGAGGCCATGCCCGAAATTTGTGACGTGGCAATGCCCCGAATCCGGCCAGGACGCGCCCGACGTCAGGTGTACTGGTGGTCGCAGGAGCTGGAGACGCTACGCAAGGCGTGCGTCGATGCGCGACACCTTTACACCAGGCACCGCAGGCTCCGCATTCGCCCTCCGGATGCGGAAGCCACGGAGGCGGAGCTGTACGAGGGGTACAGAGCGGCGAAGACCGCCCTCCAAGAGGCTGTCCAGCGGGCCAAGGATGTGGCCCGCGAGGAGATGGTGGAGTCTCTGAACAGAGATCCGTGGGGGCGCCCTTATAAAATGGTGCGGAATAAACTCCGCACCTGGGCCCCCCCGCTGACGCAGAGTCTCCGCCCCCAGCTGGTGGAGGAGGTGGTGAGCGCTCTGTTCCCTTCACGGGGGGAGCACACTCCCCCGCCCATGGCTCCGCCAATTGCGGTGCCCGAAGCGGACCACGCGGACGACGACGACATCCCTGCAGTGACCGGGGTAGAACTGAGAGCGGCGGTAGGAAGGCTGAAGGCCAAAAATACCGCCCCAGGACCCGACGGCTTGCCAGGTAAAGCCTGGGTCCTGGCCTCGAGGGCTCTCGGGCCTCGACTGGAGGCGTTCTTAAGCGCATGTTTGGAGACAGGCCAGTTTCCAAGCCGTTGGAAGACGGGGAAGCTGGTCCTCATTCGGAAGCCAGGGCGCCCTGCGGACTCTCCGTCCGCATACCGGCCCATCATGCTGCTCGACGAGGTCGGCAAGCTCTTTGAGAGAGTGATTGCGGGCCGCCTCGTCGGGCACCTGGTGAGGACGGGGCCGGATCTTGCGGACAGCCAATTTGGTTTCCGCAAGGGGCGCTCGACGGTGGACGCCATCATGCGCGTGAGAGCCCTCACGACGGGGGACGCGGTGTCCCGGGGTGGGGTCGTCGTGGCGGTGTCACTCGACATCGCCAACGCGTTCAACACCCTCCCCTGGAGCACCATTGTGGAGGCACTCCGGTATCACCGGGTGCCGCCCTACCTCCGTCGAATAGTCGAGGCGTATCTGACGGAAAGAGCCGTCAGCTACCCCGGTCGCGATGGGGAGTGGAACCGGCGAGAGATGTCGTGCGGTGTCCCACAGGGATCGGTCCTGGGGCCGCCTCTGTGGAACATCGGGTACGACTGGGTGCTGCGCGCCGACCTCCCTGATGGCGTCAGCGTGGTTTGCTACGCTGACGACACGCTGGTCCTGGCGCAGGGGAGGTCGCATCAGGCGGCGGCCGACGCGATGACACGCGGGGTTGCGATAGTCGTGGAGAGGATTCGGCAGTTGGGTCTCGAGGTGGCATTGCACAAGTCCGAGGCCATGTCGTTTCATGGGCCCCGGAACGCGCCGCCATCGGGATCCCAACTAACGGTAGGAGGGGTTCACATCGGCGTCGGGATGACGATGAAATACCTGGGTCTCGTCCTCGACAGCCGGTGGAACTTCGTGGAGCATTTCCGACGTTTGGCCCCCAAACTGGAACGGGCCGGGGCCGCCTTCAAGCGGCTCTTGCCCAACCTGAGGGGGCCAAACGCCTCCTGCCGGAGGCTTTACGCGGAGGTCGTGCGGTCCATGGCCATATACGGGGCCCCGGTGTGGGCGCGTTCACTGCGGCGGCGAGCCGCCCACTACCTGAACGCGCCCCAGAAGGTGGTAGCCATAAGGGCTATCCGGGGCTACCGCACGATCTCTGGCGAGGCGGCAAGCCTCCTTGCCGGACTGCCGCCATGGGATCTGGAGGCGATGGTCCTCGCGCGCCTGTATGAGTGGCGCGCGGAGGCACTACGCCGGGGGGAGGATCCGCTTCCGCGGCAAATCGCTGCGGAGCGGACGGATCTCCGGCGCGATCTCATGGCGGCATGGAAAGAGCGACTGTCGCAACCCAGCGCAGGGCACGCCGCGATAGCGGCGATAAGACCCCTCTTTGAGGAGTGGCTAGAGAGGCGCCACGGCGCCCTCACCTACCGCCTGACGCAGGTCCTCACCGGACACGGAAGTTTCGGGAGGTTCGTGCACATCATCAGGCGGGAGGAAACGCCCGGGTGTCACCATTGTCAGGATCGCCCAGAGGACACGGTGGAGCACACGGTGGAGGTCTGCCCCGCTTGGGCGGAGCACCGCCGTGTCCTCGTAGAGGCGATTGGCAGCGACGGCGACCTCTCGCTTCCGGCCCTGGTGCAAGCCATGGTCCGGGGCGAGAGGGAGTGGGAGGCAGTCACCTCCTTCTGCGAAGCAGTCATGCTAGCGAAGGAGGTGGCGGAACGGCTCAGGGAGAGAGCCTCCCGTCCCAGCCGCCGCGGGAGACGCTCCGGGCGTCGGGAGCCGCATGACGACTCCCGGCCACCGTAGGCGCGGGCCTGCGGGCGGAGAGTAATGGGTAGCTCACCGCCCGATCAGGACCAGGTAAGGTAATCCAGCGTTTTCTTCACGTCAGCCATCACGGTTTTCTTCACATCAGCCATCACGTTGTCAACCCGATTATTTACTTGGCCGATTCGGGTTTCAGCTTCCGACAGGCGGTTGTCATGTTGAGCAACCTTATCTTTCACCTCATTGATGTCTTTCCCGAAGGTAGCATGAAGGTCCTTCATAAGGAGCATCTGCTCTTCTCATTGTTTCCTCTCCTCAACATGCAAGCAAGGTCAATGCCCAGCTGACATGTTTTCTTATCATGACCTATTATTCCTATCCTATAAAATTCGCCCACCAAAGGCAAAACCTAAAATTCTCCTGCAGCGCAATTTTGGTGGCATGAACACAGATGATCTCCGAAGAGATGCTAACAACATTGACTGGGCTCCTTTAGTCAATGTTGAGTCGATGGATGATAAAGTGAATCTGCTAACAGATAACCTTGTGCAGCTGTACGATATTCATGCTCCCATTCGTTCAGTGAAAATCAAACATCTTCCGGCACCATGGCTTACAGACGATATTAGGACGATCATGCACAGAAAGGCTGTAACCAAAACTAAATATAAGTGTCGGCCCTCGCCGTCGAACCGAGAGATCCTTGTTGATGCGCGCAATCGCTGCAATAAGGTGTGTAGAGATGCCAAACGCCGCCATATCCACACCTCTGTTGAAAACGGAGATCCAGCGAAAGTCTGGAAATTTCTTAAGTCCATGGGAGTTGGAAAATCACGCCAAGAATCGATTCCTAAAGACTTAGATATTCATCTACTGAATCAACACTTCTCATCTTCGTCCTACTGTAATGGGACCATGAAGGCAGCTACTGTTAACTATCTTTCAAACCTTCCAACTCCGGACCATCCCCCATTTAATTTTAGTCAATTCTCTGATTGTGATGTTAAGAAGAGCATAGTTTCAATCACGTCTAACGCAGTTGGTAGTGATTATGTGAGTCGAAAAATGATACTCCCTATCCTCGACGAGATCCTTCCTATCTTATGCTATATCCTAAACTACTCTATATCCTATGGTGCCTTTCCATCGATGTGGAAAGAGGCCAAAGTCATTCCTTTACCCAAAAAATCCAATCCTACTTCCTTTTCAGAATACCGTCTTATATCCATCTTGCCTTTCCTCTCCAAAGTCCTAGAACGCCTTGTCCAGAATCAGCTTAGTACTTTTCTTTGTAAGAATAGTCTGCTGAATCCTTTCCGATCCGGTTTTCGTCCTGGTCACAGCACCACTACATCCTTAGTTAACGTCACTGATGACATACGGTTAGGCATGGAGGGAGGAAATCTGACAGTTCTTTGCTTACTAGATTTTAGTAATGCATTCAATACTGTCGATTTCGATGTCCTGCTTGGCATGCTTCGCTCGCTTAACATATCTCCAACGGCGATTGACTGGTTTCGTAGTTACCTGTATGGCCGCCGGCAACGTATATGCATAGAAGAGTCTTGCTCTTCGTGGTGTTATACTTCTGCCGGTGTACCTCAGGGTGGCGTTTTATCTCCTTTACTTTTCACAATATTTATAAACTCCATCACCAAAAAACTTCTTTCTTCCTACCACCTTTATGCAGACGATTTGCAAATTTATAAGCAAGCTGACTTCTCAAATTTGGCTGATGCCGTTCATATCATCAACAAGGATTTGGTGTCAATCTGTGAGTGGAGTGAGGCGCATGTGTTGCAGGTTAACCCATCGAAGACTCAAGTCATTGTTGTTGGCAGCTCAAGGATGATCCCCAAGATTAACTGGTCGCAACTTCCCCAGGTTCAATTTAACGGAACTGCTATTCCTTTCAGCGAAACGGTTAAGAACCTTGGGGTTTGGATCGACAAACATCTTTCTTGGGGTCCTCAGCTACAGGAGGTAAGTCGCAAAATTTTTGCATCTGGTAAGTCACTGAGACGATTGCGGAACTTTCTTCCAACTGCCACTAAAACTGCGCTTGCATAATCACTTTTACTTCCCATCCTTGACTACGCTGATGTCAGTTATCCAGATCTTACTGAGGCACAACTAGATAAACTTGAGCGACTTCAAAACTTTTGCTTATGATTTATATTTGGCCTGCGCAAATATGATCACATTTCAGAATTTCGTACAAAGCTCAAGTGGCTTCCCATACGTCTTCGCCGGAATTCTCATATCTTGTTTCAGCTCTACAGTATTTTGTTTAATCCTAAAACCCCTACTTATCTTAAAGAACGGTTCAAGTTCCTTCATGACACACATAATGGATATCTGAGGTCATCGGAAAACCTGAGACTAGAGATGCCGATGCATTCCACCAGTTTCTACGACAAATCTTTTACAGTTCAAGCAGTATGGTTATGGAATGACTTGCCCGTGTCGGTAAGGCGTGCTCAATCTTTGTCCACTTTTAAAATTATGGTTAAAAAGCACTTCCTCTCTCCTTAAACATCATCATTAAATTTTCTTTGCTCATGTTTCTTGTTTATTATTATATGTATTGTATATATTTATATATATTAGTATAATATACTTTATGTATGTAAATGGTACACCACAGACTACCTACAGTATTTGTCTGTCCTTTCCCTTTTTAATCCATCCAAAGGTTGTCTTTAAAAGATCGCTTTTAGCGATAAGACCGCCCATTGTGTCACCCTTTGTACAGTTTCTAGATTTATATGTCTGTAATTTAGATGGTGTACATAATAAAGAGTATTCTATTCTATTCTCTTCCTGGGGCGCGCCTGCTCCTCCTTATCACGTTGGAGCTGTTCTTTCAACCGATGAGCCTGTTTCTCCTGTCGACGGGCCTGTACCTCCGTCGACGGGCCTGTTCCTCCTTGTCCCGCTGGAGCTGTTCCTCCAACCGACGAGCCCGTTCCTCCTGTTGGCGAGCCTGTTCCTCCTGTCGGCGGGCCTGTTCCTCCTGTCGGCGGGCCTGCTCCTGCAGCATCATCATCAGAGCAGCCAAATCTGGTGCTGATGATGCTGGAGCAGTTGTGGACTGTAGCTGGCCTTCCAACCTCTGTGGCGTTTGCGATTTCTACGCACCTGACCTTTATAAAGAACATCACCAACACGCCGATTTAATCAAATCATATCAAAAACGTTTATTTCGGAAAATAGCCCATATTTTGTTAGTAGTTACAATATTTTAAAACTATAACATAGTTTTAAAATATTGTACACGTAATTTTATTATATCAAAATGAAATTAAAATTAAACGAAAAATTAAATTAGAATTAAATTAAAATTATCTTGTGCATTAAAATCAGAGTTAAAATAAATAATAAAATCAAAATCAAAATTACAAATCAAAATAAAAATTAAGTACAAATTAAAAAATTACTGCTATTAAATAAAAATCAAATCAATTGAGTCAAAAACTCAAATTACAATTAAAATAAAATCAAATTATATTAAAATTAAATAAAAAATAAACTAAAACATGTCCGGTACCTAAAATATGATGGCTTTTCGGTGAAACGGACGCTCGATCTACTGGCTATTCGAAATTGTGGAACATCGATGCTATGGAATTTCGTCAATTCGGACGTTCGATCTGATGACTTCGGGGAATTAGCCATCGGGCATATGACATTCGAAATCAAGCAGTAAACCCATATTATATTAAAATATTAATTTAAAAATCGTTCATCAGCACCAGGCCCGCAGCTATGTCTACGGGAGCAGTGCATCAGAAAAGGGCAGTCTGGCCTCTCCACAATATTCCTTAGGATGCTATTGGAGCTTCCACGTATCCTACGCTACCGTTGCCGTTCTTTTGCGCAAGATGGCCTCAAAACTGTCTATGCGTGCCTCGGCAAACATGCCCGACGCACTACAGAACCGCGGAAGCCCCAGTATCACCCGGCAAGCATTATTGTACTGCACACGGAGAGCGTTGTAGGCCCCCTGCGTATACCTTACCCACAGGCTGCAGGTGTAAAACGTCGAACAGTACGCCTTAAACAACGTAATTTTCACGTCTTTAGTACACCTAACAAACCTGCGGGCCAGCATATTACAACGAACCGACAACCCCCTTCGTTCTGTCTCTATATCCTCGTTATCAAAAAGGTTCTCCGTCAAAATGTGCCCAAGGTATTAAGCGCCACCCCATATAAGTAAACAGGAGGAACTGTCGTCAGTTTTCCGGAACCCACACGAAACACCATAACCTCACTTTTCCTGACATTATACAGGAAACCATGAGCCGCGGCGTACTGTTCCCACACTCCAAGTAACCGTCTGAGCACATCAATTGATGGACTCATCAGCACCATGTCATCCGCATAGCTTATACTATTGATAGTCTTACCATCAATAGAGCATCCGACACCAGTGCCACCAAGCTCCTCCACCAGCTGATTGATGTAAAAACTGAAGAGCGCCGGGGAAGTCAAACCTCCCTGCCTTACACCACACTCCAGTCCATACTCACCAGATACTGCACCCGAACATCTGACCTGGTTAACCTGGTGGTCGTACCAATACGCGAGGAGGTTAACTATCTCATGAGGTACGGCTTTCTCCCGCAATTTTGACCACAGGATCTTGTAGTTAACCAGGTCAAACGCCTTTGGAGAGGTCCAGAAAAGCAGCATACACCGGAGTCCTTCTGTCAGTATAGTACCTAACAGTATGCTTGAGCGCCAGAACAGCAGTTTCCATGGACAACCCAGCTCTAAAACCAAACTGCGAATCATCTGGAATGAGCTGTCCAGCCATTCTACGCTCAAGCACACCGTCAAGAACTTTAGCCACTATGGTGGCCAAGGAGATAGGCCTATAGTTGTCCTTATCCGACGCATCCCCAGTCCTATTCTTGGTAATAGGCACCACTACTGTCCTCAATTCCTCATCAGCTCCTTAGGTAGATGTAGAGTGTTTCACACAAAAGTTGAACAGCATGGATAAGACCCTATAGGGAGGTGCGGACCAGCATACTGAAGGTGTTCAATGCTTAGGCCATATGTCCTGGTGATTTGCCTCTGGTCATACCTTTAATAATTTTACTTATCTCTGAAGCTGTAATGTTTATTGGCTCTCCAGACATGATGTCCCCACTTCCCCAGCAACAAGATTCTGCTCTTCCACTAGCCGCGATGTTACTGAAAAATGCCTCCTTAACTTGTCCGCAATCTCCCCAGGATCAGTAACGTCATCAACGCTCATCGGGACCGCAGGTTTTGGATTCAACCTTTTAATAACCACAAAAATTACACTTTAATCAACAACACTAATAACAAATCAAACACACTAATTACAAAACACAATTGCACTACTGATCGCTTTAAGTCGCACTTTAAGATCGCTTCGGATGTTTTCGCTTGTGTCGCTTATCTAACACTGTGTCGGTCGTTGGAAGTCGCGACGCCCCCGCTAGGGGGCGTGGCGAGCGGCGTCAGGGCTATGCCCCCCGGCCGCGGAAGCTATACGGCGGCCCGCTAATACGGGCCTCTCAATATTTGTGCCACAGGGGCTGTCGGTTTTTGAACGCGCGTTTATAAAAACGCGCGTCCATGTGAATAGTTGCATATAGTGTTTCTGTAGGCGCGCCGCGACACCTCGGCGGTCTGTCCCCGCCAGGTGAGACCCCCAGTTACCTGGGGGAGGCCCGGCGAGAGACGACCTGCGACGGAGGTGCCGACTCGACGCTCCTACAGAATATAGGTGTGTTGCCCCCGCCCGCCCCGCTTCCAGAGCTAGCCGGTCACGGTCCGGGCTAAGGGGCAGTCGTGTGTGTGTGAGCGGTATTGTGCTGTGTGACACCGCTCAGTGTCTACGTGATCGCAGCCCGCACTGCGCGTTCACGTGTGAGTATGGCGTCTGTTTAGTAATGTATGACTGCGTTCGTTACGTAACGTGCCTATATTAACCTAGCACACGCTACGCGACGAGTGTGTGTTATGTTCTGTGGAGTGCTATTGTTTCGGGTGAGCCGCGTGTAACCTGGGTGCGGCTCACTCGAGGCGTCAATCCGGTGCGATAGGGTCGTCGCCCGCTACCAGGTCGCGGGGCAAGGGTCTCGCGTCAGGGGGGCGCGCGTGCCAGGGCGCGATGTCCTTGACATGGGGCCAAGCAGACGCGTCGGCACGCGCGAACATTCCTTTCGCGAGGCGCCGCACAAACTCATCCAGGCTCTCAATCCCGAGGTCTCTCTGGATGACGTCGTTCCTCACATAGCGAGGGGCGTCGACTATTGTCCGCAACGCGAGGTTCTGTTGCGTGCGGAGCAGCTTGCGGTTCGTCTCGCTAGTGAGGGCGAACCATGCCGGAGCGGCGTACGTCAAGATTGGGCGCACGTACAACTTGTACACGCCCAACTTGACGCGCGCCGGGAGGCGGGACGAGAGCACTGGTTTGAGCAGGTAGCAGCTGGCTACCCTACCCCGTGCGGCGACCGAGCGGACGTGAGGCCCCATCGAGAGCCGACGGTCGATGGTGACCCCCAGGTATTTGACACGGGGCGACCACGCGACGTCGGCTCCTTGAAGCTTCAGGGGAGGCGGGAGGGGCGCTGATCCGGTGATCATCGCCTGCGTCTTACCCACGTTCACCGACAGCCGCCACTTGGACAACCAGTCGGGAAGGAGCTCTAGGGCGCGCTGCATTTTGACCGCCGCGTATTTCGCATTGAGCGAAGTTGTTATGTACGCGGCGTCGTCAGCATACAGCGCGAGCGTCGCATCCTGTGTCGTGGGGATGTCGTCCGTGTAGCGTGAGTAACACGCCGGCGAGACGCAGCTACCCTGTGGCACACCCGCCATGACGGGGCGCGCCTGACGTGGCCAGTTTATAAATCAGGCCCTCGTGCCATACACGGTCGAAGGCCTTCTCCATGTCAAGGAATACTGCGACTGCGTACTCCTTTCTATTGTAGGCAGCTGTAAGGTGGTGCAGTACCCTTGACAGCTGGAGCGTCGTGCTATGTTCCGCCCGAAGACCAAACTGTTCCGGACGCGGCGAGATGTGCGGCTGGAGGTGTCGCAGCAGGAGTGCTTCGAACACCTTGGAGACTGTCGGCAGCAGGGTGATCGGCCGATAGCTCTCCGGCTTCAGAATATCCTTCCCCGCCTTGGGCAGCATTATGACGCGCCCCTCCTTCCACGAGGCCGGAAAGGCCCCCGTGCGCAGCACCGCCGTGAACAGGCGCGCCAGTGCTGCTACCATACGGTAGGGCAGGCAGCGCAGCACTGCGTTGGTGATGCCGTCGGCACCGGGGGCCTTCCTCGGTTTCGTCCTAAGGATGGCGCGTCTGACTGCGCCCGGCGAGAAGAAGACGGCGTCCTCATCGGGAGCTATCGGCGCTGCGAAATAGTCTCCCAGGTGTTTCTCGACTGCTGCGACATGGACGGTGTCGCCGGTCGGGTTGGGGCGGAACTGACGCTCCAGGTGTTCGGCGAAGACCTCCGCCCGGTCCTCCGCTACATATTTAAGCGCCCCGTCGCTGTTTAGCAGCGGGCGCACCGGGGCTGGGGTATTCGTCAGCTGGCGGCACAACTTGTGCAGAGACGGCCAGCTGTCAGCGGCTGCGTCTATTCGATCATCCCAGTCCGCGGTGGTGCGCGCCTGTAACTCGGCCTTCACCTTTTCCGCGAGACGGTTGAGCTGCGTCTTCATAGTGGGACATCTAGTTTGTTGCCACTGCTTGCGTAGGCGCCTCTTCTCGGCGATCATTGAGTTGACACGCGCCGGCAGGGGCGGCAATAGCACTCTCCCCTGCGGCTGCGTGCTCTGTGTCGCCACTTCTAAGGCGCGTTGGACGCAAGCAGTGATGTCCTCCGCCGTCTGGTCTACGTCCGCGGGTGTGGCGATAGGCCGAGTCGGCGTGGTGGCCTCCACTTTTTCCGTAAAAACTGTCCAATCCGTGGATCGACGTGGCGCTAGGGGCTTCAGTCGGGTCGGCATACCCGCTAGGACGACGAGCACCGGATGGTGATCCGACTGTAGCTCGTCGTCCAACACTTGCTGCGTGATCTGGCAGTGTAGCCCTCGGTGGACTACGATGTCCAGCACGTCCGGCATCCGCCGTGCGGCATCTGGGTAGGGGGTCGGCGTCTCTGGGCCGGACACCGTATAGCCGAAGGCTTCCGCGTCCGCGAAGAGCCGTCTCCCCTCGGTGTTCGTTATCATTGAGTTCCACGCTGGGTGTTTACTATTAAAGTCACCGGCGAGGATGGTCGCGTTGCCGCTTGTAGGCTCCAGAACCGCCCGTAGCTCCTTCGGATCTATGCGAGCCTTGGGCGGTTTGTAGGCTACGTATATGTTTAGATCCTCGCCGGCGAAGTGCAGCTGGATACCCAGCGCGTAAAATGTCTCGTTCGGCGGCAAGGGGAGCTCTTGATGTACGACTCTTCGCCTCACTAGTACTACCAGACCACGGTACCTCACGTGAGCCGACCTTTCGTCTTTCCTGTAGACGTGATATCCAGGGACCCTGACCCTATCTTCGGGTCCCAGGAGCATCTCGCTGATTAGCGCCACGTCGATATCCTGTTCCCTCAGGAGATGGCGGAGGGGGGCGACCTTTTCCCTAAGGCCGCGGGCGTTCCAGTGGATCACCCTCAGTGGCCTAGCCATGGTACAAGGTTAATAGCATGGCCAGGCCATCGAGGATGACCGTCTCTATATCGTGACCCTGCCTGATGGCCTTTATTAGGTCCATCAACAGCTTGATGGCACAGGTCGTGAATTCAGTTTTGGTCTCGGTCTTGGTTTCTTTTGATTGTTTGTTAGCGCCGGTGGCGCCGCGGCTCGCTCTCTGTGCGAACTGTTTTTGTTCCGCTTGCGGCCGCGACGCTGTGCCGGCGCTAGTAGTAGCTTGTGCGGCTACGACCTGTGCCCCGCTTGTGGCAGGGTCGGCCCTAGGGATCTCCTCCTGGGTCGCCTGGGGGGGGGGGTTTGGGTTTCTTCCCTTTCCCCTTCCCCCCGCGCCTCTTCTTCCTCCGCTTAGAGGAGGTGGCTTGTGTGGGCCCGTTGGCTGCCGCCATGAGCGTAGTGCTCTGGGCCTCTTCCTCCACCATTTGCGGCCTCTCGATGGCCGCTTGAGGCCGGCGCGCGGTGGCCGTGCTGACAGTCCCGTGCCGCGTGCTCACCTCCGCAACGGACACAAGCGAGCGGACGGTGGCACTGGTGCGAACTGTGTCTGAACTTCTGACACCGGTGGCACTGAGCGGGCCCACGTTTGCCCCGCCAAGCCTCTATCTTGACACCCTTCATGTACATAAATACCGTGGTGTCAAAGATAGTACGGATGTCAGGAGTCTTCTTAAGAATGGCGTGAAATACACAGCCGGGTCTTCCTTGTGCGCCCTTGATGTGGCGCACGTACTCCGGCTGGTACCCCAACGCCCGGAGTTCCTCCTCTATCTCCTGGGGGTCGGTGTCCGCTGGCAGCCCCCGGATGGCGATCTTCATGTTACGCTCCGCTGGTAGTGAGTAGGCAAACCATGAGACGCCGCTGTCCTTTTCCAGGCCAGTCAGGTAACGCTGGACCAGCCTGTATTCGTCCTCCGTGTCGGGGGTGAAACGTACTCCACCCCCGTAGGGACGCGCGTTTGGAGGCCGGCCCAGCTTCGCGGCGATGGCCCGGAAATGGGCGGCCCAGTTAGGCAGCCTCTCCACCACCAGCGGCGGGTATCGTTGCTTCCTCTTCTTGCCCGGCTTCTGCTCCGTTGACGTCGGAGCGCCGGGGGCGGCAGCGGGGGGTACAGATTCAGTGGGGGGGGGGGCAAGAAGATGAACGTCACTTACCCCAGTTTGCTCCGATGTGGCCGACTGTGACAGCGGCGGCGGCGTGCGCCGCGTCACGTCGGCGAAGGTGGGCGAGACAGGCGCGGCCCGACCCCGCGGCGCGCGTTCGCGCTGTGGCCGCGGCGGGTCGAGGCAGTACCGTTTCGCCTCCTCTTCGGTCTCGTCCGTGCTTCTTCGGCGCCGCTGGGGTCTGGGCTCGAGTTGGAACTCGAACCCAAAACCGAGCGGCGGCGGGATCTCGTATTGATAGGCGGAGTCCGCCCCTCCCGTGGTGGACCGTCGTCCGGATCGCGGGGACGTGTCTCGCGACACGCTATCGCAACCAGACGCGGCCGAGCCCTCCGACGCCAGCGACATGCTCGACCCCACGCGTGAGGAGCATGCCGACAGCATCGCGGGCGAGTCACAGGCGGAGGCCCTGGGGGGCGCCGGTGATGCGGGTGTCAATGGCGGTTTCAGCGCCGACCGGTCCCGCTCAGCCATCGCCGGTCCCGCCAGCGAGAGGCGGGGGCCGGGTGCGGCGGTGCGCGGAGCTGGGCCGGCTTGGGTTAAGGGCGCCTCCGCCGCCGCAGCCCCGGGGGGCGCGGGCGGAGACGCGAAGCTGGGTGGTGGTGCGGTGGTGCGCGCCGGGGGTGCGCGGGTACGCGCGGCCGGTGCGGCGGTGTGCGCGGTCAGCGCGGGCTGCGCCTGCGGTGCGGTGGCACGTGCAGTGTGCGCGGTGGGGCGCGCGGGCGCGGGTACGCGCGCGGGCGGTATGGCGGCGCGTGCGGGCGGCGCGCGGCCTGAGTTCGCGGCGGGCCCCGGGGCCTGGATGGGCACCGGGCGGAACGCGGCTGGGCGGACGGGCACCGCGTGCTGACGGCTCGACGACGGCGTTGGCGCAGCGCGCGCAGGCGCCGATGCCGTCGGTGGGCCGGTAGCTGCAGCGGCTCCCGTTTCCCCCCCTCTTCTTCCTCCCTCCTTCCTCGTCGGCGGCTTCTGAGTTGTCAAGCCCGGCGGCGCACCGGACAACACCTCGCCAATATTTGGCATAGATGCCGCCCGATCCAACGCCGGGGGTGATTCCGGAGACCCGGCATCGCGGCCCAGGGAGCCGCGCATGCCGGGTTTCGGCATCACTGGGGTGGTGGTCTCCGCGACCGCTGCGGCGGGACTCCGCCGGGCAGCGCGGGTGGCTCCCCCTGTGTTCGCACGAGTGAGCTAGGTAACCCGTGCAAACACAAGAGAAACGGTTAAAAAAGTGCGGTCCGCGCGGGTAGGCAACACAAAACGACGCGTGGGTAGGTTGAGTGCAGAATGACCACTTAGCCAATCCTGACTGTGTCGGTCGTGGCTCGTCTCGGCCTTATATAGTGCCGCAGATAGTTCTAGAACCTTCTACTGTAAAAACATCTAGAATGTTCGAGTACATACCGGCCCCGACTGACTAGATGTCGATAGTTCTAGAAAGTTCTACAAAGTTCTAATATTGAAATTTCTAGAACTATCTTGACTCGACTAGTTCTGCTACTCGATACTAGATGGATTTAATTGTGGCGCGCAACAATATGTAAGTATGTCCTCCTAGGGCATCCCCTCACTAAGTTAATATTAAGCCTAATAGAATTTTGTGAAGCCCTATCTTAAAAAATGTATTTTTAAAACCCTCACCTAGTATCTTACTTTGTTATTGAATACAAGATTTGTTTGTTGAACTAGGATTAAACCTAAGGAACTATAATGGGGATATTCTAAATAAAAAGTGGAAAATAATTTCAAGAATTGATCCAGATTAAGTTTTTACGCTGTTCAAGAAAACATTTCTTCGAAAATATAACTAAAAGGTAAAAAGGCCAACCTACACAAGTACGTAGGTAGACGGTATTCTAAGTAGGCTTGATGAATGAAAATGATTCACCAATATATTCTAAAAGGATCTCGATCTTCTTACTTAGCCGTTATCCGCACGGTCGGTTTATTTCAATTTCGTTCATAAAAGACGCTATTCTCGGATTTGAAGTAGATTTATCATGCTCGGATAAAGCGGGCACTTTTTGTGCTTTTCTTGTGCCTGGATCTGACCCGAGATCTGTCCACTTAATGTGAATAATGGTGTACGATGGAAAACGAATGCGAACGCGAACACAAAGGACAACAATGCGAACGATTCCAGAACTCGATACAAGGATTTTGGCGAGATAATGCTTGTTGTTGTGTTTTCATGGCTTTATGTTTACTTGGACGCTAAGATTCTCCTCCGCGAAACGGACGAACTTTTTTTTTATTTTTTAGTTATTGTGCTTAGTTGCTAAGTACTTAAGCTCTATCCGAGCAGTGGTAGCCCAGTGGTAACGGCCGCGATTTACGAGTTTTAGGTCGTGGGTTCGAACCCAAGCTAGCACTTAACTTTGTGTAAATTATTTCATCACCATTGCTCTCAAAATGGTGAAGCATAAGAACGGGAGGAAACCTAAATGTCCTAGAACCAAAAATGCAAAGACATGTGAAATCCATCAAATCGCACTGGACCCGCGTGGTGGATTACGGCCCACTCTCTCTCACAGAGAGGGGCTTGTATCCCAACAGAGGGAATGGGCTGAATATGCTTATACTTAGTTCTATCTACGGAAAATACGGAATGACGGGACAGCTCGGCAAATGTTGGGTTAGGTGATCTACCGGGTTGCTATAGGTTGTTATTTCGTATACCCCACAATTTATTGCGATCAAGTTACAAAGACAGGAATTTCAAACCCTAGGAACAAAAAGTTAGAGTGAAATGAAAATATTGCGATATTATAAACGACTTATTCTAGGATAGGTATGCTTGCAAACTAAATAATTATACGAAACGAGTGCATTTTTACGCACACACTAAACTAAAACAATTTTAATTTTTCATCGTCATTTTATTCACGAAATGTTGATGTTGAACAACTAGACAATTAACTCTACTAATCAAGTTAATCCCAGGTACTAATCTGACATTTAAGTCTTTTTTGTTTGCGTTTTTTTAGTACAGAAGTTTGACATTACAGTTGTCAAATTAGTATCTGGGTTTAAAAAATGAAATTTAGAGCGGATTTTTCCAACCACAGTTAATTTTATCCAAGGAACAATTTTAAATTTTTGACAGTTCTCCATACAGAATCTGTCAGGCGTCAATTTTATCCTACGAATAAAAATTATATATCAATTGAGAAATCAGCCCTTAACCTCTCTGCTCGACTAGATTTTGACAAATGACATACCAGCTGACTCGACGGGATGTTGCGAATTACGTCATGATTTTCAGGAATTTACTTCAACTTTCAGCATTCGAATTTATTAAGAAAAATGTGTTACCGCGCCTATTTGGACAATAAGCTTGTGGCAAATATCTTTAACTATATGCTGATGTCGGTCAAACCGCGTCATTCTATTGCGAAAAATGTATAAAATAGATATTATACACCTATCCAAAAGGTAGGCATCTTAAAATCGCTGAAAATATATACATAAACCACATAATCTCTTGATGAAAATATCCAAAATGGAAAAATAAAGATATTGTCATTCTCTCTGCATTCTTACTTTTACCATTTTTCATACGTAAGCTACATAAAAAACATGATCAAATCTTGATAAAAATTACTTAAATTGTGTTGCGGCGTGACACTTCTTAGTGCTGACCATCCACCCAATTTTGTTATTTCGATTAAAAAATGTCTTAAAAGCATAATCGATAATCGGTATTAAAAAAAATAAAAATTTGTAGAAATTGAATAAAAACTCTTTGGTATATTTTTCATGAATTATTTATTTAAATATAATCATTTTATTTTAATAAGTGCAGTGTGGATAGGCGTGTAACTGTTTATGGTTCCCTACGTCCGAATGAAAAAACGGAACCTTTATAGAATCACTCGTGTGTCTGTCTGTGTAGGTTTGTCACAACCGATTTGTTTCGAATCTACTGGACCGATTAAGTTGAAATTTGGTACACTTATAAACTGTGACTCGAACATGGCCGTGTAACATAAATAAATTAATTTATAATATGGGGTCACTTTTTGGGGTCACATTAGAAAATTTAAAAAGCTTTGCATACTGTAGGTATCGTGTGATATATCAAATGAAAGGGCTTGTAGTGAGGGTCACAAATATATTTTTATAAGACCACTGAGACTAAAATAAAAAAAAATACAAAATATAGTTCTGTGATTATAGATTCCACGAGATCCTATCAGAAGTCTGGTCTTAAAATAACATAGCAAATCTCTCAATATACTGCGACAAAACATGTTCGGAATGTTGGGGATGTTATATTCAATTTAAAGTTGTTATTAGGGTTCCGTACCAAAATGGTAAAAGCAACCTTTTTTTTTTGGGTGGGAAATCATCATATGACCCCTCCCGCTCTGGGCGGAAGGGAGCGTCAGACTCTTGCTGACTAAACCCACCAGTGTTTCTTCCCTAGCCCTTTGTGTTCCGAGCCAGCGGTAACCCTTGCGGACAATCCCGCTGACCCGGCAGGCTTCGGCCCTGGCGGGTACGTTCCACGCGCGCCTCAAAGAGATGTCAGCATCACGTGAATAAGGAACCCTTATGTTGCGATTCAGTATGTCCGTCTGTCACAGCTGGATATCTCAAGAACTACTAAAGCTATCAACTTGAAATAGTTTTTTTTTAGGTGACGTTTGCCCAACTATTTTGCAAACAAGAAAGAAATAAAAATATTTTTGTTTTTTTTTTTTACAACCGGGACTGAAAAGGGTTTTGAAAAATACGAAGTGGGGCTACTAAGGTATGTGGGGTATCAAGAAAGAGCGTAGTTTGCACATTTCAAACATTTTTTTTAAGCCGTATGTTTTTTGACTTTTGATAAAAATGTAAAAAAAGCTACCGTTTCCCCCTTATCTCCGAAGTTTGCATAGAGAAAATCCTGAAATTATTCTATGTGATAGAAGTTTATGTAACGATTACAGGAAAAATAAAACGATGTCTCTAAATCGCACACTCTTTCAGAAATCATCAACAATAAATACATTAGTTCTACTATCGGTCATGAGATAGCGCCGACCTAAAACTGCAATATTCTACACCGCAGCGTGCAGTGTTAAAATTCTCTGACGCATAATAGGTCTCACCGATGAAGATTTAAAAACATAAGATGGTACGGAACCCTCGGAGAGCGAGTCCGACTCGCGCTTGCTTGTTTTTTTAATGTTATGCTTAAAACACTTGTTATAAAAATAAGATTTTTTGGCATTTTTAATCTCAAATAGCAGCCAAGGGGGTTAATTGCAGAGTTTCGCTGTAATAGTAAGAAATGCTCAATATGTTATTCCCCTAAAAGTGACACAGGGCCGTTGCGGGTGACGTCAACATCGAAAGGGATAAGAAAACAGTACTTTTCTTTTCTGGCCGGCACTTTAATTTTTGGGTGCGTTATGAATGATGAGTTTATGAAATAGGTACAAACTTATTTTTTCAGTCGATCAAATTAATGATGAGCATTGTGCATGCGTAAATATTTAACCCAACTACCGAACTTTTCACTGTGCGTGGTCCGACATAAACAAGGCCAGTTTTTAAAATTACGTTGGGTTAGTACCACAAAAAAAACAATTTCTATTACTCAAGTAAACTATTAAATACAAAACTGTCCAAGTGCGAGTCGGACTCGCACACGAAGGGTTCCGTATCACAAGGCAAAAACGCCAAAAAAACAGGAATGTTGTATAGGAGCCGCCCCTTAAATATTTATTTTATTCTGTTTTAGTATTTGTTGTTAAAGCGGCAACAGAAATACATCATCTGTGAAAATTTCAACTGTCTAGCTATCACGGTTCATGAGATACAGCCTGGTGACAGACGGACAGACGGACAGACGGACAGTGGAGTCTTAGTATAGTTGCCGGCACGTAACTTGGCAAGAGTTTTTGTAGTGGGGGAAGTTTGCGCACGCACAATTTCATACATTTTTATATGCGCGAACTTCCCCCACTACGAAAATCTCTTGCCAAGTTACGTGCCGGTAATTGTAATAGGGTCCCATTTTTACCCTTTGGGTACAGAACCCTAAAAAGTACCAAGTTCATACAACTAATAAAACATATTGAAATGTAAAGTGATTGCGGAATGCCCAATTTATCCAATTAATTTATCATCATTCCCAAACTTTTGTTAAGCCTACCTAAAAAATGTATACTGGGCATTCTGTAGCAAACTATTGGAAAGTATCAAAAATAAATAATATAAAAATAATTTGAAGCGGCGAGCGCATTCCGAAGATAAATTCAAATATAGAACCAATTCGGCGCGAAATTCAATGAATAACTATGGTCAAAGGCCCTCAGTTATTGACTCAGTTTTAATATAATGTCCAAAAAACTATTATAATTACATTAAAAAATCATAAATCATTGTTATAAACAATGCTTTTTGTATTAAAATGATTTTATTTTAATTTCTGAGTATCGATTTCCGACATTCGATATATTAATTACTCGAGTCAATCGAAATTTAAAAAAAAATCGTTTATCATAATCGCTTTCACACATCATTACGATAAAAAAAAACAATAATGGACGGCGATTCTGAACACAAATTGAGTAGTGGTAATGAATAATACGTGTTATTGGACCCTGTGTTTCAATATTACGTTAAGATTTGGGCATTGTCGTGTTGTTTATAATATTTTCAATAATATTTGTCTCATTTTAAATCTTATCTACATGTGTATGTGTGACATTTGTGAAAAGTAAAAATGTAAACACGCACGTTTGGCGCGAAACTTCGACATTAGATATCAAAAAACTTCATTACCGCTACTTATTTAACTTGGGCAATGGATGAATTCGTCAAATAATTAAATGATGTATGCCCCACTGCCCCTGTGGTGGAGTTTGGATGTTCGAAATTCCCATTTTTTATGTTTTTTAGCCTCGACCACCTCTGTCAACAAAATGGCGATTATCGCATTTACAGACTTAAATTTAATAAAGGTAAATTAATAAGCTTGCGCGCTAAGTATGCAATATTTATTGGCGTTAACGTATGAGTTTTTTATCCAACTCTCTTAATTAACGCACATTCATAAGATTTGATGGGTAGCATAATGAAAATTTACATAATCAATGAAGAGTGTCGTATGTCCTAATTCCTGGGTCCAATGGGACCCAGTACCGAGCCGGCGGAGGTTCGTGTGTTCGGGTCCATTCGGGGGCGCTCCCGAACTATACGGTTAAACAAGCTATCTAGATCTTACATAGGTATTATAGTCCGCGCGGAAGTAGTTGGCCGCGCCTTAGGTATGTGAGCGGTGGGACGGAGGGGTGGGGACGCTTTATCATGACTGCGTTGCGAACAATAGGCAACCCCTCCGCCCGTCCCTACTCAAGGCGCGGCCAACTAGTTCCGCGCGGACTATAATTGACGCTTAAACAGCTTTAGGGCGTGTACACACGAGCGTGATTTTTTACGCGCGCACGTTGCGTACACATCGCTCCCTCTTTAGAAAAACATTGGAATCAAATGCTTCACTTCTGAGGGAATAACAAATAAAAGGATCAATAGTTAACTGTTGATCCTTTTATTTGTTATTCTGGTTGTTCCTGATAGGCAGGAAAGTAAAGTGTTTTTATAGCTGTTTTGCATTAGAGAGATACTTATTTTATGTTTACTAAGCAATCATAGAGCAGTAGTGGCCCAGTGGTATCGCTTCCGACTTACGTGTTGTAGGTCATGCGTTCGAATCCAGACAGGCGCTTTAATTTGTGTAAATAATTTCATCACCACTGACTGCTCTCAAAACGGTGAAGCAAAACATCGTGAGGAAACCGGCATGTCCTAGAACCAAAAAATTGAAGACACGTGACATTTTACTAACCCGCACTGGGCTGGCGTGGTACATTTCCCACTCCATCTAGAAGAGGGGAGGCCTGTGTACCAGCAGTGGAAATATTATAGGTTGATTATGCTATGAAATTATAAAAAAAACTAAAACATAACTAAGTAGTAAGTTACCTAATCAGTAATAGTTTCTCTGTATAAATAAAAAATAAGAACAAACCCAAACATATATTGGTCTTGAATCAGAGTACTTAGAGAGCAAATATATCATGATGCAACAGGTATTTCATTTTGTGAATTTTAATAGATTCAGTGCTAAAGTCAACACCCCCGCTGTGCACATACTATAGGTACACAACCGGCATGTCCTAGAACCAAAAAATCGAAGACATGTGACATCTACCAACCCGCACTGGGCCGGCGTGGTAGATTCCCCACTCTCTCTCGAAGAGAGGAGGCCTGAGTACCAGCAGTGGGAACATTATAGGTTGATTGTGCTATGAAATCATAAAAATACTAAAACATAACTAAGTAGTTACTTAATCAGTAAATAGTTTCTATATGCAAATAAAAAATAAGAACAAACCCAAACATAATATTGGTTCTAAATCATTGCATTGCCTTCAAATTAGAACCAACATAGTACATAAATAACTTATCAGCGAAAACTAAGTAGAGCACGATTGCATTGCAACATTATACATCTATAGATATAATAATGCATGTCGTCATAACGGCGCTGAGATGAAGACGATATCTGAGGAATGCGAGACGTCTACGTAATATAATCGATTCCTTAGAGGCAAAAGCTCCCGTGATCGTGAGAGATGCACTCGAGATGAAGCTACGCTGAGTATCCTACTCTGACGTAGTAGTCCCGTGTTTATGTACTACGATAGCCTTGATACATTTCAAAGAGGATCGTCTGCTTGATGGTCAAAAGAGATTGGAATTTCGGAAACATGAATCTGGAAATGTGAATCCTTTCTGTAAAACACAACACTATAACATACCCGCACGACACCAATGTTATTTTAGCTTCTCAGGGACGCGATGCTCTAAAGAATTTATGCCATGTATGATAACAAAAGAATCAGCATTCCACAAAGTACGGAGGAGTCACGCGACCGCTCGACCGGTCCGTACACCGCGTAAATAGTTAAATCTACTGCTCTAATACAATTTGTAGTAAACCATGATCCCGACGCTAAGGTCGCATTATCGGATTGGAAAAAACTGTTACAAAACAATCTTGGTAGAACAAAATTGAATCTTACATGTGAAGTTTTTAAGACGCTATTGGTTTGTAAGTGGATACGTGAATACGAGGCCGAGTTTTACAATGTTCATGTGACGGCAGGACCTTTTTGTTGGGCCTTTTGTGCAGAGAATCCGCGATGCCCTGGGGGCCGAGGGGCACGATTTCCATTACACGAGAGAGTTTTTCGAAGAAGTCTTTGCTTTCCGAAAATTTTACACTAGATTCAATTATGTTTTTCTAAGGCTGCGGGTTGATAAATCACCTTGAAATCTACCGTAGGCAGGTTAATTGCTCATGGAATTCGGTCTTGCGGATAATTTTAAAGGTACCAGGTACTTTATAACGGAACAGGATTTCCATGGCTTTTTCCCATAATGGAGACACATTAGTAAATTACGCAAAAACAAACTGATATCAGCCATATCTGCGTGCTGAATTCTACAGCACTATCTATCCACGATCATTAGTCTGTTCGCTGTCGAAAACGCCCACTATTAGATGTGAATATTATTATTAATTAGCACATATTGACATCCAATCAGATACTCAATACTGGAATGATTAATTCGGTGCCATAGAACGAAGTTATGTACGAGAGCAAGAACACAGGAATGACAAAGTATTGTAGTGTAGGATATGTTACGGACGATACAGTGCGACGTTCAAGATCAGAAGTACGTGCACTTGCGGTCGGATGTGGTACAAATGATGCAATATCGGCAAGTCACGTTTAGCCACTATTTTGAGCTCCCAGTTTGGTCTCGCCTGAAACTCAATGAGTTGCGTCAGTTTCGAGAATATTCTTCGCCTGTTTGACAAGTGTATGGTGCAGCTGTAATCAATTCGGATACTAAATGTATTCTAGTATTGTTCAGTGTTTTACTTGATCGTAATTTAGACTAGTGTGTCAAACATGCAAGTTAGTATCAACACAGAACCTAAGCAGCCTATAATGTTCCCACTGCTGGGACCTAGGCCTCCTCTCCTATGAGAGGGAGTCGGCCATAATCCACCACGCGGGTCGAGTGCGGGTTGGTGGATGTCACATGTGTTTGGAATTTTTGGTTCTAGGACATGTCGGTTTCTTCACGATGTTTTCCTTCACCGTTTTGAGAGAAGTGGTTATGAAATTAAATACGCAAAGTACTTAAAGTACTCGTAAGTCGGGGCCGATACGACTGGGCCACCACTGCTCATGCTTTGTATGACTCCCATTAAAAGGAGTTTTTTTTCATTCAGAAGTATACGTTTTTGCTGACAGAAAAACTATAGAACCAGAAAACTTTTCTATTAATATGCTTCACTGCTCCGTTCCACACTAGCAAAGATAAAAATAATCACGCAAGTTTTTTAAAGGCTTACAACTTTCAAAGGTATACCTACCTACCAACATTGTCACCGTATATTACAAACATCGACAGAAGGCATTATTTCCGTCGCACATAAAACGTATGTTACAAGGATACATGACTTACTTGGGGACAAAAGTCAGGCGGAACATCTGTTAAGCAACTTCTTAAAGTTGTGTGTAAGAACAAAGTAAAATGTGTATCCTTAGGGCCCGCGGGCCGCATGGCTCCCGTGCAAACTTTCAATATCAACCTCACTCAATACAGTTCGGCCCAAGCTCGTTTTATGGAATGTGTACACGCTTTATCCATGTTATTTTTCTTTTGTTAAGGTCAGACATACTTACCTAGTTATCAAATATATGGACACATACCTAACTCATTTAAAAAAAAAACTAAACGTTCACGCCCATGTCGGAATACAAATTGGATTTCATGGATTTTAATTTTATTGCGCGAATCCCTATTTTTTTTTCTAAAATAAAAGTAGCTGTTACTCGTTATAACATCAATGAAAGTGCCGTCAGAATTGGTCCAGCCGTTTCGGAGATTGGCCGAACAGACGCAAAAAATCTTTTTTTTTGTTATAAATAGCGTTAGTAAAAACCTATTATTTTGACATTACAAATAGATATTTTTTAGCTTAAAGCGAGCTCCATAAAATAATTAAATAAAAAAAAATAAAAAAAACTGTTGCCTAGTTGTTACGTTCTTTATTAAAATAATACAGTAGGTACCTAGTATATTTACTTCGTTACTAAAATAATTAGTAACAACAAAGCTTTCCCTTTACTCTCAAATTCTGTGATCTAATGTGCTCTCGTGAAGCACATAGGCAGCCAAAGTGAAATTCAATTATATTCCTTTTGATAGCCTGTTTCTACCAGTCACTGGCATTAAATATCATATTACAGTGAACTCCAGCCAAATTAAGCCAGGAGCGAGACTGAGAAACCTTTTAGAAGCGTTACCTGTGATTTTCCATACACCTATTAAAGTACCAACCTAACCATTGGCTAGAATAAAGCTAAGAAATCCGATACAATACGCTGCTGCTTAAGACTGCTTTACATATTTGTATGTATAATAATGTATATCATCTATGTTATATATGTTATAACACACGAGAAGACATACAAACAAAATATTCGTTGCGCCACAAAAAACAGATTTAATCCGCCTCCCTTCCACTTTAAACTGCACTCTTCTAGTCCATATACCACGTCAATCAAAATATATAACAAACTAACGGAAAACATTAAAAAAAGCTAATATAATTCTAAATAAATTAAAACAATTCAAATTAATAAAAGTTACTACACAATAGACGAATATCTAACAGATAACAATAACCAGTAGATACAACTGTTAACCAGATAAGTGAAATAATAAAAATAAAAGAGTTAGGTATACCTAACTCTTTTATTTTAATTTTATAAGTAATTATTTAATTAATTATTGTTTATATATTATAATATATAAACCATAATTTAAATCATCATCTGCCTAGCCTTTTCCCAACTATGTTGGGGTCGGCTTCCAGTCTAACCGGATGCTGCTGAATACCAGTACTTTACATCGAGCGACTGCCTATCTGAACTCCACAACCCAGTTACGATTGGAAAAAAGCCATATCTCCTGAATCAGGTAATATATGTATAACATATTAATATAATATAACGTATTGAACAATTTTGTGGGTTTTTTTTCGCTGTAGGAAGCATGAAGCAAGCAAGCATACAGCATGCAAGCAAGCATACAGCATGCAAGCAAGCATGCAGCAAACAAGCAAGCATGCAGCATGCAAGCAAGCATGCAGCATGCAGCATTCAAGCGAGCATGCAACATGCAGCAGGCAGGGTTTCTGTCACGGCTCCGGCGCTGCGGGCCTCCGGCGGCCCCACGCGTGCTAATCGTCGCAGACGGCTTTCGCTCTCCACCGCGGCTGAGGCTGGCCGGCGAACTGCTCCTCAGCCCGCGGGCCGCCTCGCCCCTACGCGCCTACGCGATTTTAAATTACACTCTAGGGGTTGGACAAACAAGACTACGTGGAGTCGGTTTTGCAGCAATTCGGTTCTGTCACTAACTTTTGTTGCACAGCATATTAAATTTAATTAATTGTATGCCTAAATATTATTATGCTAATAGTCATTAGGCCTACTAACGTTATGCGAATCAAATTTATGCCAAAACAAATTAGTCTTTAAGATGATTATGCCAACATAAAATGTATGCCTAAAAAAATTATGCCGAAGTATTATTATGCCAAAACAAATTGTGCCAAAATCGTTATGCCGAAGTATATTAGGACAAAGAACATTATGCGAAAAGAAGGGATCCCTCCACGGAGGCTTCGCTTTCTGTCAACAGGGTTTAAAGGAGCCTTTTTTTTTTTTTTTTTTTAACGTTGAGAAATGCTCATGCATTCTGCACTACCACGGGGAGGTAGTGCAGGTATGTGGGACTCTAACCCACTAAAACTCCATGGTGTCCTCCACTGCCGCTTACGGCGGGAACACGGGCACGCGTTAGCACTCATCCGTGAACCCGCCGCGGCTGTCCGTTACCGGACCCTCCTCTGGGGAGTATTCCCCATCACCGGCGCACCAGAACACATAGCACGCCGTGACCACCCCAGGGACCAAACCAGCACATGGGCGCCAGACGACCCCGTGTCTGGACACCCTTAGTCCCCCTTCGACGGGTCAGATCATTGGCCCCGCCGCCTGCCAATTTTCGGCCGCAGAGGATAGGGAGAGCGGCCAACGTCATACCGACACTCCTCCTCCCCTGCGGCCCCACCGCGTCCGCCATCAAACGGTGGCGACCCCGTTAAGGCCGCGGAAGGTAGGGAGAGCGGCGCACCGCAATACCGGCACTCCTCTCCCGCCGCGGCCTCCAACCCTCAGCCGCGATGCCTCCCAAACGACATCGCGGCCCGCCTCAGTTGCGATGTCGCCGAAGCGGCACCGCAACCTACTTGTTGGCCGCTACGTCGTCGGCTTACAGGCAAAAGCCCTGACGAGCGGCCCCTCCTCGGGTTCCTCTTCGCTTCACCGTGGGTGTCCAAGCCACGGCTACTGAGCCCCCCCGCCTCGACAATGCGGGAACCCACCGGGGGGGAGGGTTTAAAGGAACCTAACCCAACCCAAGTCCCGAGATCGCTTATAGAAACCATTATTTTTATAGTTCATTCAAATACCATGTAAAAATACACCGAAGTAACAATATTCGTTAAAAAATAATTTTACTGTTATCTTCATAGTATGCCAAGTGAAATTATGCCAAATAAAATTCTGCCATCTTAAAAGTATGCCATTGTAAATGCGGACATATAAACATTCGGCCAAACAATAATTATGTTAAATAATTTTTATGCCCTAAAAATATTCGTATAAAGAAGATCATGCCAAGTGTGTTATGCCAAATAAATTTCCTCCAAAACAAATCTGCCAGATAGAGGGAACCCAATCTAAGGTGGTAATGAAAGCATTCTTGAGTTACATTCTGTAGAATAATAAAGAAGCTAACACATATCAATTCAATCTTTCTTGCATCCATGATAAATAAATTATAATAAATAATACTTTTATGGTGTTCCTTATTATTAAATATTTATTATGTCCTTTTTATCTGTTTTTAACAATAGTACTTAAATATATGTTTTTATATATTATTTATTACTCATTTATTTATTCTTTGAATATAATTTTGTATTAAATTATATAATAATATCGTATATTTACTTATTCGCGTAAATATTTTGTATTGCACTTATTATATTTAATATAGTTATATATTTAAATTATTGTTTTAATTTTTTTATAATTATTATTGTTTCGAGGGGTCCGTGGCTAAATAATAACGCACAGGTTGATCGATCAGGTTAAGCTACGCTTGCCGCGGTTGGTCTGTGGATCCTCCGTGCCTCGGAAAGCACGTTAACGGCAGATGATGATTTAAATTATGGTTTATATATTATAATATATAAACCATAATTTAAATCATCATCTGCCTAGCCTTTTCCCAACTATGTTGGGGTCGGCTTCCAGTCTAACCGGATGCTGCTGAATACCAGTACTTTACATCGAGCGACTGCCTATCTGAACTCCACAACCCAGTTACTGGGTAATACGATACCCCTTGGTAAGACTGGTTGTCTGACTTTCGAGCTTCTGACTACCCGTAAGGACTGTCAAAGAACCACGAATGACAGCCGGGACCAACGGCTTAACGTGCTTTCCGAGGCACGGAGGATCCCCAGACCAACCGCGGCAAGCGTAGCTTAACCTGATCGATCAACCTGTGCGTTATTATTTAGCCACGGACCCCTCGAAACAATAATAATTATAAAAAAATTAAAACAATAATTTAAATATATAACTATATTAAATATAATAAGTGCAATACAAAATATTTACGCGAATAAGTAAATATACGATATTATTATATAATTTAATACAAAATTATATTCAAAGAATAAATAAATGAGTAATAAATAATATATAAAAACATATATTTAAGTACTATTGTTAAAAACAGATAAAAAGGACATAATAAATATTTAATAATAAGGAACACCATAAAAGTATTATTTATTATAATTTATTTATCATGGATGCAAGAAAGATTGAATTGATATGTGTTAGCTTCTTTATTATTCTACAGAATGTAACTCAAGAATGCTTTCATTACCACCTTAGATTGGGTTCCCTCTATCTGGCAGATTTGTTTTGGAGGAAATTTATTTGGCATAACACACTTGGCATGATCTTCTTTATACGAATATTTTTAGGGCATAAAAATTATTTAACATAATTATTGTTTGGCCGAATGTTTATATGTCCGCATTTACAATGGCATACTTTTAAGATGGCAGAATTTTATTTGGCATAATTTCACTTGGCATACTATGAAGATAACAGTAAAATTACTTTTTAACGAATATTGTTACTTCGGTGTATTTTTACATGGTATTTGAATGAACTATAAAAATAATGGTTTCTATAAGCGATCTCGGGACTTGGGTTGGGTTAGGTTCCTTTAAACCCTGTTGACAGAAAGCGAAGCCTCCGTGGAGGGATCCCTTCTTTTCGCATAATGTTCTTTGTCCTAATATACTTCGGCATAACGATTTTGGCACAATTTGTTTTGGCATAATAATACTTCGGCATAATTTTTTTAGGCATACATTTTATGTTGGCATAATCATCTTAAAGACTAATTTGTTTTGGCATAAATTTGATTCGCATAACGTTAGTAGGCCTAATGACTATTAGCATAATAATATTTAGGCATACAATTAATTAAATTTAATATGCTGTGCAACAAAAGTTAGTGACAGAACCGAATTGCTGCAAAACCGACTCCACGTAGTCTTGTTTGTCCAACCCCTAGAGTGTAATTTAAAATCGCGTAGGCGCGTAGGGGCGAGGCGGCCCGCGGGCTGAGGAGCAGTTCGCCGGCCAGCCTCAGCCGCGGTGGAGAGCGAAAGCCGTCTGCGACGATTAGCACGCGTGGGGCCGCCGGAGGCCCGCAGCGCCGGAGCCGTGACAGAAACCCTGCCTGCTGCATGTTGCATGCTCGCTTGAATGCTGCATGCTGCATGCTTGCTTGCATGCTGCATGCTTGCTTGTTTGCTGCATGCTTGCTTGCATGCTGTATGCTTGCTTGCATGCTGTATGCTTGCTTGCTTCATGCTTCCTACAGCGAAAAAAAACCCACAAAATTGTTCAATACGTTATATTATATTAATATGTTATACATATATTACCTGATTCAGGAGATATGGCTTTTTTCCAATCGTCGAAATAAATTGGTATATCCTCTTCGGGCAAATTTATGCTTTAGAACTTTATGCTTTAGAATATTATGCTTAATCATTATTATGGTTAGAGAAATTATGCTTAAAAAAATTATGCGTAAGCTGTTATGCGTAATTATATTATGCGAAAATATAATTATGCCAAACAAAATTATGCTAAGTTATATTAGGTCTTAAAATTTTATGCAAATGGATAGGGAACCAATACTAGTACCTAAAACAAAACAAAAACTGGCCAAGTGCGAGTCGGACTCTTACACGAAGGGTTCCGTACCACAAGGCAAAAACGCCGAAAAAACATGTTTGTTGTATGGGAGCCCCCTTAAATATTTATTTTATTTTAATTTTATTATTTATTATTAAAGTTAAAATACAACTGAGTATTTTGTGAATATTTCAAGTGCCTACCTGTTGCCATTTTTGATATCGAGCAAAAAAGGGCAAAAAAATCGCGTTTGTTGTATGCCCCCATTAAATATTTGGTATTTGTTGTTATAGCGGCAACAGAAATACATACTTTGTGAAAATTTCAACAGTCTAGCTATCGCGGTTCTTGAGATACAGCCTGGTGACAGACAGACAGACGGACAGACAGCGAAGTCTTAGTAATAGGGTTCCGTTTTTACCCTTTTGGTACGGAACCCTAAAAAGAGTTAAATGCGGATCAAAAATAATACATATTCGTAGCAAGTGCTACGCGCCCAGGCGCTCTGCGTAGTCCCTGGCTGCACCTTACAGCTGCAGCATGCGCAAATAGATTTTTTAAAGTCTATTAGTAGAGATTTCAAGCGACATTTTTATACCTAATTCAATGGCACAAGTAGATAAAAACATAAGTAAAAGCTTCAACATAAAAAAAATACAGAAATAAATACGTAAGTAATGCTGCGGCGTAGCACTCTATTAAAAAAAAAATGGTGGATTGAAAATACAATATAGTAAAGTAAATTAATAATACATACCGTTGGAACTTGAAAACACGCGTCATGTCTTAGGCTAATTAGCGCTTGGTGATAAACACGGTTAATGACTACTTAGATGTGTTCACTTCCGATGCCGAAAAAGGAATGTTGCGAACAAACAAAGGTTTTACAATCTATGTAAAACCTTTTATAGCCTCAGGTAGCATGACAACTAGTGGGTAACTGCACCAGATATCATATCAACCAGGCTTAGCTCAATCATTGCCATCGGAGGCCTGTGACCTTCTACGTGCCCACTGTGCCGCGACTCCTTTGAGTACTTTTCGCTATTCCTCATAGTTTCGGATTTGGCCATTCACGCCCACTAGAAAAATTCACCCTGTATATTATCTACCTAATACATCATTATGTTGCTATGTTGGTTAATGGATGGTTATTTAGTAGACTTCTCATTTTCATCAGCCTTCTGCTCTTAATCATAATTATGTGTCTGTTTAATTAAGTTTTCCTTTTATGAATTGTCTTGAAAGCAGTGTATTTTTTAAGGGAATATCAACGCAGTCAAAGATCCATCTGGCTTGTCTTTTCCCAACCATGTTGAGGTCGGAGGATTTTACATGGAGCGACTGCCTATCTGACCTCCACAACCCAGTCACTGTGTAACACAATACCCCTTGGTAAGTCTGGTTGTCAGACTTTTTGGGCTTATGACTACTCGTAACACCTGTCAACATGAACCACCTGTCAAACAACACCTGTCAAAACTCCTGTCAAAAATACCTGTCAAAAATGATTTTCCTAAGCACGGAGAGGTCTCAATCTGTAATGGATGGTCACCCATCCGCAAAACGGACCGCGGCAATAGTAGTTTAACCTTCGATCGATCCATGCGGCTGTTATTATTTAGCAACGAGCCCCTCGGAATATAAACGCAGTATAAACTCAAAATGTGATATTAAAATCGTAACAAAATCCCACAAAATTATACGTCAGACACCCTCCTTGAAGGGTGGTATGACGAACGAGGGTATGCAACGTAAATGTTGATATTGTAATTACAAAAGTTATTATGTCTGGTGCTTGAATAAATGGCCAATTCGTTGGAAATATTGTCGCTACGGTAATGCCAGGTGATTCGGCGACGGGCTCCCAACAATGCAGTAAAAACGTTCCGTAATTACGATCATTTTATTTGCTATTTCATTAACATGAATGTTGATCGGCGTCCGGATTGTATCTGTTGTGTAATAATAATAAAATCAATACAACCTATAAAGTATGCTTATTTTGCTGTGTCCAGTTTACCTGAACAAATTTATTTTATTCTATTTTCTTTAATTTACTTTTCTATTTTTGTTTTATTTTCTGTTGATTTTCAGTTACTTGCATGAAAAAATAGACTGTACTTTCACAGAATATTTTTTCCAATACCAAATACCTGCTTGTTTGTTACAGGTATAATTTAATCTTTAACCCTATAGAGTGCAGGCTTTCTTCGGCTGCGGATACGAAGTCAGCGGGCGCGGAGCGGCGGCGGCGGCGGCGCCGCTGGGAGCGGCGTGTTTCAATGCATAGATTTATATGGAACAGGCCTCGAAGGCAGCGGCGCAGCGCGGCGCGGGGAGCGGTGTACGAGCAGTGCGCACTAGTCTAGCGGTGCCCGCGCGTCTGCATTGATGTAGTGTTGTGCATTTTATTTTTGCTTTTTAACAACCGACGTTTCAAAATGTTGTATCAAAAAGACGTTGTCGTCGCTGTTTGGACATTTTGTTCTCGAAAAAGACACTAATATCTCATAATACACCGCCCGCACTAGCGCCGCGCGATCTGCCCGCTGGCTTCTAGGCCGGGTCTGCGTCGCCGCGCTGCTCCCCGCGCCGCCGCCGCCACCGCCACCGCCCCGCAATCGCTGACTTCGTGTCCGTAAGCACGCTGAATGCGTAGCCAGTTTAAAAAAAATTTTAACGGAAATGACGAAAAAGATTGAAATGCGATGAAAATGTAACACTAATCAATAAACAAATGACTACTTTTGGAAAAAAAAATCCATGTTTTTAAAATAAAATTAATTTGAAATTAGAATTCTTAGCTAAACAAAAATTATTTTGATTTGAAGTACTGCAGAACGGCAATTTCATAGGTAAAGACCTATTATTTGCACACCCACAATAACGTTAACATTAAAAACATCTTTCTCCTAATCTATCAGTAAAATGGACTACTCACAAACTGTCACACAAAAGCTGTAGAGAAAACCTCGCATATTTTCAAGCTACAATCCTTTTAATTGAACGAATAAAAAAGGCAAAAAAGTTGATGCTAAAATAATGAAATTAGTAAGAGGATTAGCGCAGGCCGAGCTCAGACGTACGTACTAGTATGCAGGCCCGTGTGGAATGAGGACCGCAGTGAATTTTCTGCTCCGTCGCGTCGAGAGATGGGGGACCTTCGAAAATGCCTAATAACCTGCGCTGTTTAGCAAATGAGATGGTGGTTTTAATTAGTAGGCTAATAGGTTTTAGACTTGTAGTTTCAGCTAGATACTTACTTGTAGATGGTTGATATTGATAATGTTTTTAAGATTATCATGATTAGGTTAGTATTGTAATTAACTTTTGCACTTTTCTAATTATGCTTTCAGAACGAAGCCTTTCTGATTTAAACATCGAAGAAAAAACTGGATCAAATATCCACTAACTTTTCAATCGAATGCAATCACAGCATAACACGCAATTCATTAAAAAACCAAAACAGATCGTCCCAAACCTCCAACATACGTAATCCAATCACCAACACTATATGTTGTTCCACAGCGTAGTAAACAGACGAATATTTGCCTACGTTTCAAATTCTCGGCGCATTCGAACACGCAGGGCATTTCACCTGCCATAGTTTATTACCTATTCAGCGGACTCGCACAAATAAAACTGTATAATGCATAAGCGAATGGCGAGTTTGATTTACGAGCGCGCGCGGGGGCCGGCGAGTCGCGAGCGGAATAACTAACGCCACCTAGGGGCTATTCAAATGCCCTTATCCCGTGTCCGGCTGTTGTTACACTTCAACATCTTATTATTTTAGTTTCGGGAAACTATTTGCGTAATGTTGGTTGGTGGCTCTTGTTTTAGTTTAATTCGTAGAATTCACTGTTAGTTTTAGGAGGTTCAATTCAATAGCAAAGTGCTAGGAAATTATGATTTCTGTAAATGGCTTTATAATAAACTTGAGTTACCTATTAAGAAAATAAAGTAAAACGTTTTTTCAATATAATGGTTTGCCCGAACATGCGGAGCCTGTGACCATCTGTCTGCATTGTATTTATTACTAATGGCGTATATGTATGGATAATTTATTTAGCGGGTGTCATAAAAATGAATTTATAGGCACACTAACTTTTTGGTACGACTCTCTAAAATTCATATTTCATTTGCTAGTTCGTTGGAACTGTAATGCCCAATGATATTTGAATGTTGGCTGTAGAAATGAATAGTTAGTTCAGTTGATGGTGAACGGTGTAAAAATATTGAGTCGCTGTCATTAAAATATTTTCGTTTTAAAATACATATATATTTTCAGAAATAATCCAACTGAAATTTTCTTTCTTGGGCTTAAAGATAAATACAACAACAAAGACTTACCTACTATTTAGAGTTGATCTGTGTCCATATCCATTGTTCCAATTGCGAATGCTTGTTGTATGGTCAAACCTTTCAGTTGACCCTTACGATGTGGTTACTTAAAATCCCCAAAGGATCGAGATACACGGTTTCGCTTTCACGAGACCATTATTTGAGATACAAACTTTTAACATAACATGCGCTATAGACTAAATACCAATGGAACGCTACGTATGTACGTATACCTACTTAAAGGATTTTAACCTAATTGATGAATTTCAAATTACCTGTAGAGCCAAAAAATTACCACTCGTACCAACAGAAGTGATGAATAGCTATTGGGACATTAATGTAATCAGAAATACCTACAGCTAATTTGCTAATGGATCCAGGCAAGGTGGCTTAAACTCTGCGAAGATTGTGATCTGGCAAACCAGACCTTGTAGCTCTTTACAATCAAAAAGATTATAAGATAGTTGTTTCATAACTTTTTAGACAATTATTTCACGTGGACCTTTAATCCTTTGCGTTAAAAAAGATTTCGCTCGCAATTTAAATATATGGCAATAAATGTGAAGCTTTGTGATTGCATTATTTAGGTAGGTACCTGGATACATTTTCCCTGGGAGTGGTGTTTGAGTTCCTAAGTGCACATAAAAACGTAAGCAATCAAGGGGCCAGATGTTTTTGCCAAGCACATAAACGTGAATGGCGTGAATTGCAATTAAGCTCGAGTTTCGATACCTTCAAAATATATGCAATAAAATTTATACTACCTTTTCCGAACAAAATCTATTGCGAAAGTAGACAAATGGCATAATACAGAAGTACCTTAAAATCGTTAAACTCGTAGATATTTTAAGTTACGAGATCCAATTAGTGGTGGTTAATATATCATATAGCAAAATAAAGCACCGTGCTTAATACGCATAACATAAAGCAAATGCTATCGTGGCTCTCACAAGTTGCTATTTGCTTATTGCTTTTTTACATCGCACTCTGTCTCTGTCATCGCGCGAAACGCATTAAGCAATGAATGACTGAAAAAGCATTAAGCAGGCCGGCCGGGCGGGGCGCCCGTCGCATGCTAGCGATTCCTGTTGGTCGTGCGTTTTAGGCACCGCGTGCGATTTGCGATCTCGGGCGGCTCACGTAAATACGTAATGTAATGAATGATACATATACCTATGCTATTTGCATAAGATGCATGTTATTACTAACAAAGATTGTATGATCGGGCTGGATAAATAAATGATTATTATTATTAACGGCTCTGTTTTATCGTAATTCATAAACGCGATGTAATATTCTTTAGCATGCTGTCAGTCACCGCGCTTGCTTTATTCGCGCCCGCCCGTTATGCCGTAAGCCCGTAACATAACAAGTCAAGTACCTACGCGTATAAAAAAAGCATGCTTTAATAAAGCATATAAAAAAGCATGCTTAAAATATAAAGCATTAAGCATTAAGCAAGTGATTGCCTTATAGCAACTTTGAACACCACTAGATCCAATGATTTTTTATTGTTTTTCGATCTTATTATCATTATTTTGTGTGCCTTGCAAGAATCAAATGGAGGAGTTTTAACTGAACCACACTAAGGAACGAGTTAGATCATATTTATTTTCGACTTACAGATCATTTCTAATGTACACAAGTTTGTAAATTGTAAACCTTACATCTTACACAATTGTTTGTGGTGATCACTCTTGCGACCTGCATCAACATTGTTAACAATTCATTATTGGACACTGAACTGTGATTAACTCTACAGCACACAAATCATAGTGTAACTGATACAATAATTATGTAATTGAACTAATCTACAGTCAATATTACTTGAGTTTGACTAACTTTCTTATTATTTATTGTTGTAATTAAACATTTCTTAATATTAATTTATAATTTGTGCAGTGGGAACATTATAGGCTGTTTATGTAATATTAATTAAAGCGGCTTGTATTCAAAAATAAATCTATCGACGTATATTGAATTTTTCTATAATTATCTGGCTAAATATTGCTTGAGATACAGGCACGCTAGTTAGGGTTCCGTACCAAAATGGTAAAAACGGAACCCTTATGGTGAGACTAAGTCTGTCTGTCTGTTTGTCTGTCTGTCACAGCTGGATATCTTAAGAACTACTAATGCTATCAACTTGAAATTTGGAATAGTTTCTGATGACGTTTGCCCAACTATTTTGCAAATAAGAAAGAAATAAAAATATATATATATTTCTTGCAACAGGCACTGAAAGGGGGTCTGAAAAATTCGAAGTGTGTATCATAATATGAATCAGCGCAGTTTGCACATTCTCAAACATGTTTTCTTTTTTTTAGGCCGCATAGTTTTCGACTTTTGATGATAAATGTAAAAAAAATACCGTTCCCCCCTTATCTCCGAAGTTTGCAAATAGAAAAATCTGAAATTATTCTATGTGATAGAAGTTTATGTAAAGATTACAGGAAAAGTAAAACGAAGTCTCTAAATAGCAAACTTTTTCAGAAATCATCAACAAAAGTTACCTACATTAGTTCCACTATCGGTCAAGACTGACATAAAACTGCAATATTATACACCGCAGTGCACAGTGTTAAAATTCTTTGACGAATATAGGCCTCGCCGATGAAAATTAAAAACATATAATGGTACAGAACCCTCGGTGCGCGAGTCCGACTCGCTCTTGCCCGGTTTTTTTTAGATAGTGCCATGCTGTTTTTGAGACACTGGCATGCTAGCTCATGGGCAATAAGAACCTATAAGATAGTTCACAGAAATGTATACAACTGTCCATCTTTCTGATATATTTTCTAAGTCGCCTCTTACAATACCCACGGGAATTGACGAAAGTAGTCTATCTAAAGAGTTAAAGACACAGCCAACATAAGTAAAATTTACGATTCGAAAACTGAAATATATGTAGAAGAAGAAAAAGCAAAGTATCTGAACAATTATTTTGAAGTCTAAAAAATATACCTACTCATTCCAATTTGCTCGGTCAATATTAAAAAATATCGGTTTTGTTACAACCATTATAACATTATTGTTGAGCAGTTAAACTTTATTACCGATTTATTTTTCTTTGACATCAGAGATTTCGTAATGTTTGTCTTTTTATGAGCTTGTGAACAGTTTGTGTAATCGCTGTTTGATAGCGGCTATTTATTTCGGGTTCGCGCCAAAGTACCGATAAACTGTAATGACGTTGGAGCAAATGTATTAAAGTGTTTTTGTTTGTCACGTTCGGCCCTTGCCAGGTAGCATAAGTGCAATGATACACGTTCTCTTGCAATCTCTACTAAAACTCAAACTTGTCAACGATTTAAAAAAACCCAGCATACAGCATCACCCTTATACATTTGTCAGTCAGTTATATAAATCGTACATCTTTATAAAACGTTGATTACAGCAGGAGGTAATCAAAACAAATGACTACTATACTATATTCTCACAGAAATAAATTGTTTTCATATTTTCCCAGACAGCGTACTAATTGATATAAAATGTTGGTCTTTTTGAGGGATGGTACTGTTAATAATAGTTTTAGTTGTTTATTACGCAACTGTAACTGTATGCACGGTTCGCACTGGCTGTAAAGGTGTGTAGACAATCTAGTTTGTGAGAGCAGATGCTAACCGGGTTCAGATGAAAAAGGGAAACATTGTGCTAACGATACTCCAAGGAAGATACAAATACTGTAAGAAATATTTATGGAGGTTTTTCGGAATGAAATCCCTAAGGATACCGGGACGCGACGGTTTGGCCTCCGAAAATAGGGGAAAACACGTTTCAAATCCCTCGCCACGTATAACTCTTAATACAGGGATTATAGAATGGCTTCTTAAGTCCTGGGTGCTAAAAGAAAGATAACAAGCAATTAAGATGCGTTGATAAAAATAAACAACTATTTATTTTTTGTAAAATGGCCTTTTCCAGACCTTGTTGCTTCTTTTTCTTTTATATTCATAAGTTAAACTTTATTTTTAAGCCAGGGATGAGGTTTGTAGGAATATTGCGTTAAACTAATATTAAAATCGGCCCCGATGAGGTGCTTACGTACGTTTTTTGCGTTCACCTGAGGCTCGTAAATATTACCCTCGACCATAAAATGCATTAGTAAAGTCTGGCTTTGAATAATGCTAGCACCGCGTTCTTTTCTGCGGAGGAAAATACCAGTATAAGGAAAGGTCATACGTTACCTGTTACGGTCCACTGAAGTTTAAAAATAAATACTCCGCGTGGGGTGGGTTCCACTTAAGCTTCTATCATAGTGTCTACTATAAATTGATACGTGAATGTTATGAAATGTTTTTTGATATTATTTCATACGATATTGGTGACTATTGAGACATGTTTACAATTTCATGTACAACGTTTTTCAGGAAAATTGGTGGCAATATTGATAGTTGCTGCTGATTTTCAGTGTTTAAAATTATTCACCACCAATCTGTACCCAAATTGTGTAACATACTATCAATCACAATCTGAATTTTTTGAAGGATATTGCTAGTCCATTGCTTCATATGTTCGAAAAGTGTTTCTGCTCAATAATGTAAATAACGCAATGAATGATATTGAACTGTCAAACTGTCTGTTAGTGTGTCACGCAATTACACTGAAAGAATAATTTCTTACTACACCACATTAAAGCGATTTCATTAAGTCTTACTGACTTTATACAGTAAGAAGAAATGTTTGTAAAACAGGAAAAAAACAAAACAGTAACTTTTAATACAACATACTATTTACTGAAAAAAAAAACAACAAAGGAAAACCACCATTACTGTGTAAGTAAATTTCAATGGTTTGAACGATATCACCAAAACACAGTTAATTTTGTGACCTTTTGACTTAAAACGTTAAAGTTTACTGTCATGTCGGTAACATTTTGCCCCACACAACTGTTTTGAACGTTAGGCTCATATGGAACTGTTTAAAGCAGTTCAGATCAATGTTTTTTCATTTTTATTAACTGTTTATTTCTTTCAGTATGGCCCGCAGACCTTACATTATGTGGTGATTTTGGCATAACCCGAAGAAAAATAAAACATGACATAATACCTCGCTTGTATTCCCCGAAGGGTCAGGCAAAGGTGCACGTATACCCACATTTGGCCAGTTATATATAAGCCCCATTTAACAGGGGGTGAGCCTATGGCCATCAACCGGTCACAAATCCCGCCTCCGGGTTGCCACTGAGAAATTCCAGATGAAAAAGCTTAATAACACTTTGCCCGGGAATCAAACGCAGGACTTCATGCTCAGCAGTAGACCTCTAAACCAACAGGCAGGTAGTCGAACTGTTGAAGAATATGTTACGCTAACCAATCAAGATATATCTAAATATAGTTTTGATAGTTTTGTTTGTTTTTGTTTCGTTTTTTTGTGTTAGTTTGATTTGATTTTGATAGTCTTGATTGCATAAGATTCAATATTTTTAAGTAAGTTTTCATGAAAGACGTCTAGCTCATCACTATTCTACCATCATAATTTTACCAACACCAAAGTAAAAAGGTAAGTAGCAATTTATCTTATCGTATCTAGTGGAGCCCGGACCAGCCCATGAGTAATGTTAATTAAGTAATGACTCTTCAGGGACACATCGCAAAAGGTTCAGCTAATTAATTAATGACCATTCATTCCTCCGAAAACTTGAGGTGATAATGTTTTAAAGGTGAGTCATGAGTTAGTTTGTTTGTTTGCAAATAGTTGCGGGTGTGATCTTGTGTAGTTTGTCGATGTCTAAGACATATAGTTCGATGAAACCATGGGTGACGTTCATAGACCTTTTATATGCTGCATTTGTGTATTTAAATCATTACTTTAACGTTACTGAAAACTCGTCATACACATCCTTACTAATATTATAAACGCGAAAGTGTGTCTGTCTATGTGTCTGTTACCTCTTCACACTTAAACCGCTGAACCGATTTAGATGAAATTTGGTATAGAGATAGTTTGAGTCCCAAGAAACGACATAGGATACATTTTATCCCGATATTCCCTCGGGATCGAAACATATGCGGGTGAAACTGCGAGGCGCAGCTAGTATTGTTATGTAAACTTGTCGTAGCAACTACAACACCCTATAGTAATACCCTTTTTCCAGTTTAGTCAAGTTTTTGATTAACCATGCTTAGACCATGATTATAACCTTTGAATCAATGTACTTCTGTTGTTGGCTCGTCCGACACTCGATGCTCGCGGGAAAACTTTTTGCTGTAGGTACTTATAATTTAGAGTTATGTAAAATTCAATTCGAGTTATTCCGGTCTTTATATTACACCTTTTGCCAATGTAACTGGAACACCATGACATTACAAACTTGAACCCAAGACCCAGTTATCTTTTTCTATGAATTATGCAATGAAACATGGCTTTCATGGCCTTAACCGTCTCCTTCGGCTGCTTTCATAAGTAGGTGCTTGGACTTTGTGAAAAGATCTATTTTTTTTTAAACAAAACGTTCCCCCACACTAGGAATTTCTCCTGTATTGTGGGTGCGTTTACAAACATTTAAACTCACAAACACAAACAGCCAGATCTGGAACAACTACTTGTAGGTCATACAAATACTTGTTCCGTGCAGGAATCGAACCCGCGCCACGCAGCGCAGCGGTCAATCGTTTAACCACAGTGCCAACCATGCTGAAAACTGTACAGCATTTTAAAAATGCTGTACAGTTTTCAGCTGTACTAGTCGCCTTCAGGTCCGTCGTCGTTTGATTAATAAGGGTTGTTTTCATAGGTACGTCGTGCTACGTCACGCTGTGTGTTACGCTGTGGTGCGCTATGCTACGAAGGACTACGCCATGTTACACCATGCTACGCGGTCCTACGCCATCTTACACCATGCTACGTGGTCCTACGCTGTGTTACGTTGTGCTACGCTGTACTACGCTATACTACGCTGCGCTACGCTGCGCTACGCTGCGCTACGCTGCGCTACGCTGCGCTACTTCATGCTACGCCGATCTACGCTGTGCTACACCATGCTTCGCTGTGCTACGCTTTGCAAAACTGTGCTACGCTACGCTTTGCTATACCATGCTATGCTGTGCTACATCGTGCTACGCCGCGCTATGCGTGTTACAAAGACATAAAGATACATTTAAATCATTATCATTCGGTGCCTTTTCGTAGATCATTGCAATAAGTAGCTTGGAGACAATATTGGTTTATGATTATAGCAATATTGTTTCCATTCCTATTAGAAAACGAATTAAATTATGGTCGTAGGAGGTAGGGTGTTTGTAAGCAAAATAAGATGCTACGTACGAAATCCCTAAAAGCTTATTACGATAACCATCGGAAGAAAGTAGAGTGTTTCTATCATTCTGATTCATATAAAGGTGTTTAGCAAAACATTCTACCTTTATTACTGCCTTCCTTTGCAGCTTGGTTCACAGAAAAATCATACTGACAGTTAAGATTATATATCTTACATTTATAGACCTTAAATCGTTTTTCATAAGGGTCCTATTCTTTATGGCGTATTGATGTTTGATGGTTTTCTAATATAAGTTGGCTACGTATCTTCCATGGCGTATCACATGTGTTAATAGGTTATATCTATGTTTTAGTGAAATTGATTTTGATATTTAATATAAACAGGATCAGCTATTTTATTCCAGATAATTTTGTAACCGCATAATTAACATACTTGACTAATGGCGTATCACATGTGTTAATAGGTTATATCTATGTTTTAGTGAAATTGATTTTGTTATTTAATGTAAACAGGATCAGCTATTTTATTCCAGATAATTTTGTAACCGCATAATTAACATACTTGACTTAAATCCATTAATCCATAGTAAACCACGATGTTAATGTTACGATTAGTTTAATTACTCAAGCCGTAAATTGACATGTAAATATTATGTCGAAATTCCTGGAATAATTACAAGAAATTGTTCACTAATAAGAGTTATTTATATCGCTTTCCAGCAAAACGTGTAGGTACCTAACTATAATTTTGGTATGTTAACTAAACATGTTTATGACTTCGAAAACCAGCAGAGGAGAGATCTCGACAGCAGACGAGATCACCTTAAGAGTAAACCATCATCATCATACAATATCATTACCATAATGCCATTCTAACGTGTCCGCACTGTGCACGTACCTTTACTTTTACCTTTATCCCCTTACTAATAAACGTATTATATCACATGAATAGTTACACATCGTTTTCTCTCTTTCAGTCACCAGTAATTTGACTTTCGAAAGAATAAGAAAAAGCATTGTGTCACTATAAAGACGCTATTTAACGTTTATTAGTAAGGGGGTTACAGTCAAGATAGGTTCCATGATGTGGCTAATGTGCAGCCACCTAACCTATAGTAACCTATAGTTGTCTCAAACAAAAGCAGTCACCGCAACCGAAATCGGCATGGGCCATGATACACAGTGGCCACCAATATTTAGTTGACATTTTTCCACTACAGCTGTGATGCCACATTATGATTTAAAATAAAAAAAATAATCGGGTACTCCTAAGGTATTAACCAGTCTTACCAAGGGGTATCGTATTACCCAGTAACTGGTTTGTGGAGGTCAGATAGGCAGTCGGTCCATGTAAAATATTGGTATTCAGCTGCATCCGGTTAGACTGGAAGCCGACCCCGACATGGTTGGAAAAGGTTAGGCAGATGATGACTCCTAAGGTATTAATTGATTATTTTTTATGATAAGTCAAAGGTAGTCGAATTAGTCAATAAAAACGTTATTAGCATTATTATTATTATTATTATTTATTAGCAGTTCAGACAGACATTTGGATCACTAAAATTTTTAATCATAATGTGGTGTGTCACAGCTGATGTGAAGAAATGCTAACTAACTTTTGGAGGCCACTGTATATACGTATTATATACAGCAGTAGGGGTGGGCAACTTGGTTAGACCCAAGACCTACTCTTCAATGGCGACACCATGTGTGATCTACCAATTACATACTTCTTGAAATCTTACATGAAACAGCATAGTTCAGTACACAATTATGTAGTATTTTTTATTTTATTTAGAGGGAAAATATAAAACTGAAAATTATTCTTAGTAATTACTTATTTCTATTAATGTGAGCATTGCGTTTGAGCATCTTTCGTTAGATTAACAAAATCAGGTTTGTAGTTAGAAATATTTTTTTGCCACGATCGACTGGACTACTACACTATCGACCGGTTAGCCACCCCTGATATACAGGGTCGAATGAAATTAGCTAGCAAAACTTCGCATATGTGATGGTATCGATATCTAAACACGATAACACAAAAAAGAAATTATTTTGATGATTTTTTTTAGTGGGGTCGCCGATCGCAGTTAGTGAATTATCAGTTTGAAAAAAACCGGTGAAGTACGAGTCGGACTCGCGCACCAAGAGGTTTCCGTAGAAATTTGTAGGTATGTAAATAGTTTATTACGGGTTTTTTTTTAATGTAACTACAAATTTAGGTACGGTTTTCAGATTTTTTCCTTTACTTGTACTTTGCTTCTTGCCAAATTTTATGATTCTAGGTCAGCGGGAAGTATCTATAAATTTTGATTCCCTTGAGAGTGTCGAGATATAGGTTTTTTGCGGTATAAACGGCCGTATCTTTTTTTACGTTAACTTAGAAGTTTGATTTCTTCACAGTTTCAAGGGACTGGAGAGTATGTGGTTTTAATTTATAAAATATTTTTTTTTATGTAAGCTTCACAGATATGACTACTCACATCTGTGAAGAAAAAAAAAATGAAATATATATTTATATGTAATAAATATGTAATATGTATAAATGTGTAATATGTATGTGTGTGTGTGTTTATGTATGTTTGTATGTTTTATATGTAATATATTTATATGTGAAAAATATTTTTTAAAAGAAAATAATTATTTTTTATCGTGTTGAGATATCGATACTCATATCGATATCGCAACACGATAATAAATAATTATTTTCTCTACTCGTACTTCAAGTAACAACACTACGGTCGTTGATCCCTAAAAAAAACATCAAATCTTTTCTATTTTTATTTTATAATATCTAGATAATTATCGATAATCATCACGTCTCCAGAGTTTCACTAGCTAATTTAATTTCACCCTATATAATTTCACCCTATATAAATGTATATTATGTTAACTAATTGTTTTGATGGGTCAACCTGTCGACCCATCAAAACAATCATCGTGAGTTTGATTTCTGCATGGCGCAAAACGTTTGGAAGGCCAACAAACACAGATATGTAGTGGTTTCTGTTTCTGGGCTGGGTGTTCAACCATGAGGTTTGTCTTTGTAAATGCACCCACTATGCAGCAGTTACAAGTCATCATCTGCCTAGCCTTTTCCTAACTATGTTGGGGTCGGCTTCCAATATAACCGGATACAGCTGGATTCCAGTATTTTACATGGAGCGACTGCCTATCTCACCTCCACAACCCAGTTACTGGGTAATACGATACACCTTGGTAAGACAGGTTGTCAGACTTTCGGGCTTCTGACTACCCGTAACTGCAGTCAAAGATCCATGAAGGACAGCCGGGACCGATGATGGTTTAACGTGCTTTCCGAGGCACAGTTACAAGTATGGGTCCAAAAACTGTATGATTGATAGTTTGACTTTCGACATTAAACTTTCAATAAAACTAGATAAGGTATTTTAATTTATTTTAATCAGGTTGGATTAAACAAATCAGAAAGTCCTTTATATTATAAAAAGAGGTCAAAGAAGGCTTAGCAAAGGGCCGTATAACACATTTTTTTCATTATATTATTTACAAAACATCTTTTACTCCATTGAAAAATAAGTTACAGCAGAGTTAATATTATCTTATACATCCATTTTTGTTTGATAGCTCCTTCCAAAAGAGGTTTCGTCTAAACACGTCTCTCATAAAATTCTATTTTTATATTTAAAAGAGTTCGGCCGAAACGGCGCCGAATAAATATATTCCAGATGGATAAAAATTTATAGCGGATCGGTTCGACAGGAAATATTGAAGAAGTTAGATTGAGGAAGTGACGACATTGTTATTATCGCCTCAATCCTGCTCGAGCTCTGAAACAATCTTTGGCATTCTCGCTCCAATCGGTCGTTGAGCAGTAAAATCTCTGTTATGATTTCCATCGTCGACTTTCATCTTTAAATATTATTCTTCCAATTTCACAAAATGTACGTATCTCCTGACAATAGAGAACTGCGACTAAATGGAACATGTATTTTATATGAAAGCTCCATTGTACTCTATATAAAAGAATAGGTATGTTTGTTCTTTTGGCGGGAAATAATTTTTCAAGGCGAAACAATTGGCCTTAGTTTAAACACTGCTTGCTCACAACTCAAGAGGGCGGAAGCGAAAATTTCAGCTTTTTCACAGTGAATTTTTTGTCGTACTTATACCTAAAACAAAGCGTAATGACCCGCACGGCACGCATTTGTTCGGGAACAATCCGAATAGGCCATTTTTCATGTGGAACAATTGAGGGCGGTACTCCGACACAATTGGCAGAGTATTTTGTCAAGCGGTTGTCGTACGAGACTCGAGCGCAGAACATAATAAGTGCACTCCACACGCCCATTCGACTAGTCGGAACGAGAACGGAGGCTTATGAATAAACATATTTATTTTTGTTTGCTCTTATAATTTTCTGTTGACGATTTGGCAAAAATATCTCGCACAAAAAGTATTATTCTCTCACATTTTCCGATAAAATACTGTGTTTATTCTGTATGGGGTGGTAATTTGAGATGGTACAGTAATAGCAATAAAAAAGGTAAACATTATTATGAGATCATACTTCACTTTGGAGTGGTGTTATAAAATCTGCGAGTGGAAATAGTTATATTTTCCTATTACACGAAGAAGAACAATAAAGCTCATGATATCTAAGTATTATTTATGGTATTAATCACCTGACGAAGTGTGTTGGTCGATAGGGCATAAAATCTCGCCTCTTATGATTTCATGGCGGCTGGAGGCAGTGCGCTGGAATTTTTCGTTTTATTTTATGATGCCAAGCACTGTCGCGGAGAAATATTGGCTCAGCGGAATAGCTCGTAAAGAAAGCCGTTTTCTTTCCACGGGGTTACGCACCGCAACTACATCCCGCCTTACGCTTACATTTTATTATTAGGCCTCATCGAGATTTTATGTCACACGAGATTTCATTTTTAATTAGGTATGCTTAGAAAACAGGGTAAAGTATAACCGAACGTTCTCAGACTTGTTATTCTTCTTTTCACAAAAGGAGTTCTATATAAAAAATGAACAGTTCAAGATTAAAAGGGATTAAAAGGAAAGTTCTACATTACATAGTTTTTCAATCGCGGGTTCGGTTCGACGGCGGCGGCGGCGGATTGCACGGAGGTTCGCATTTTGCCGGTTCGGCTCACCGATCCTTTTTCCTCGCACATCATTATTCAAGTTAAGTGGACAGGTCCCGGTCAGGTTAGTGGATGAGTAACTAAAATTCAGGGGGTTGAACACAAATCGGAATATCGTATCATGAAAGGTCAGACACATAAGGTAGGGATGAATTTCTTATTATATTTTGAGATTGATGCAGAATAATGGGTTACAAATTATGTATGTTTTGCTGTTACCTACACGTGTAGCTTGTCAGTGATGGAAGTTAATAAATGTACAGCCACAGTCACAAGTATTTAGTTGGTAACACAATCATAATCTTCTTGTATTTTTTAGCAAATACAAGAAGATTATAATTGCGCTGCAGCACGGATTTATATGTCAGTCTCAACACCATCGTCACTCTACGCACAAACATACACACAGCCGGTATTACTTGTTTTTTGTAGCTTTATTCAAAATCAAATTAGGCTGAGAACCAGCACTTTTCAAGCGTCATAATTGCATGACATCACCACCCATAAAGCCATCACCACTGATGGTGGTGATTATAAAGCTTTCGCTGGGAAGAAGAAGTGGCGCAAACTCCCTAGTAGCACAGCTGTCTGCGCAGTTACAAAAACTTGATAATACATTGCAGCACGAATTCATCTGTCAGACTCAACACAACATTTATCGAGCACAATTATCATATAAACACAAACATACACACGCAACACATGACGAGAAGTCAGTAGACATTGAGTACATATAGAATCAAGTACCTACTTATTCATGAGACAAGTAATAGTGTCCCAGCTCCCCTAGCTGTCAGGACTCGACTCGTGCGGCGTGAACGGCGCAGGCCATTTGCGAAAATTCAACAATACCATTGGATTTCTCCTGAGACCGCTCCTCACCGTCTCTATAATAAGCTAAGCAGATGTAGCGAGGTTACGTCGGTCTGTGATCAATAGTTACGTAATGATGGAGGTAGTTTTAAAGTTAACATAACGGGTCCAGTTGAAAACCAGCGTCAAGCATTCGTTGGCTGACATTTATGCTGAACTGTAGATCAGACCGGAATAACTCGTATTTGGCGCAACCGCGAGGCACACAATACAGTTTTAAGTTGTATTTTGTTTTTGTTTTTGTGTGCCTTACTTAACCTGGGTCAAATAAACTTATTTTCTTCCTTTTCTTTTCTTTCTTTATGTGACACTGCAGATGGTCGAGGAGGAAATAACTGTTGGTAAGTACCTACTTAGGGGATTTTTTACAGTACCATGTCCACCAGTAATTATTTATTTAACTTCATATTAACTTACGAAGCGTTGAACGGTTTCCACTGCAGGACAAAGGCCTCCATATCCCTTTTCCAGATAATTCTGTCTTTTGCGAGTGCTGGCCAGTCCTTTTGGTAGGAGTCAAACTCGTCCCGCCATCTTTGTCTGAGCCAGTCGCGATGGCGTCGTGCATTTAGTTTTCAATAGTATCTATTTTTATTAATTACCCACCTCTGATCTAATTAATTTTCTACTCCCATAACTAAAACACACATACTCACATTAACTGACGAAAATTGCCGAGATTACTATCAGGCAGAAAAATAATTGCAAAGCTAGTAAGGAGCGAGGTTGGGCTAATGTGTCATTATAAGTTACAGCGAACGTAAGGCTGATAGTTGGTCATTATCGTAATGTCTGCCTAGGTGAACGGAGATTCTGTGTGATCGGATAATTAACTTACTAAGCATCGAATAAACCATCTTAGATTATTATTGCGAGATTGTTCTTATAAGCCGACGGGCCTTTTATTAGGAATCGCTGTTATTGCATCATTTGTAAGGCTTCGTGCGAAGTGATTGAGAATTTTTTTCTGGCGTATGATGACTTGTTTTACCACCTTAGGTTTTTGTTTTTTTTAATTAATATGTGCGGACTGTGACTTTCACCGTCTGCTCAGAAGGCAATCCCGTAATTAAAAACTGTCAAAAACTTGTCAAAAATGTAGGGAAATTACAGATGTTTGTGCCAGATCGACACTGAGATCAGACTGTGAACGGTCTTAAAATTACGAGAATAGCCCCTCAGATTTTAGTCCTGACGTTTTATAAAAAAACCGGGCAAGAGCGAGTCGGACTCGCGCACCGAGGGTTCCGTAACATCCGAGTTTATGCATAAGTATATATCCGTCTTTGTTTGTTGCGGGAATGGTAGGAGTCAACACGTTGGAACTAAGAAGTAAGTGTGCGCTGTTGATGCACTACTACTTATTGCTCAATAATAAGATAGATGACGCGACTACACTAGCTCGCTGTTCATTGCGTACCCATACTGCTCGCTTTGCTCCCACAACCCAGGCGATCAATTTGCTGAACGCCCTAATTGCTCAGGAGCCGGAAATTGATATATTTTTGTATAGCAGTAAATCTATGTTAAATGTTTGTATTAAGTTCTTTAGCTAAATGTTATGTTGTTGGCTTGCTGCGCGCTTTGGTGTTTACTGTAACTGCAGCATGCAATTGTTATATAAAAAAAAAAATAAGGTTTATGTTTATGAAATTAAATGTTTTATTTTTGAGTTGATTAAATGAATGGTGAATTGCGGTTTACGATTTATGACGTATTAAAAAAAAACTATTTACTAGATCTCGTTCAAACCAATTTTCGGTGGTAGTTTACATGGTAATGTATATCATATATTTTTTTTAGTTTTATCATTCTCTTATTTTAGAAGTTACGGGGGGGGACGGGACACACATTTTACCACTTTGGAAGTGTCTCTCGCGCAAACTATTCAGTTTGAGTAGTAGTAAAAATTTGAGTTTCAGTTCTAAGTATGGGGAACCCTAAAATTTATTGTTTTTTTCTATTTTTGTGTGAAAATCTTAATGCGGTTTACAGAGTACAGTATAGTTCTTATAGTTTCGGAGAAAAGTGGCTGTGACATACGGACGGACAGACAGACAGACATGACGAATCTATAAGGGTTCCGTTTTTGTCATTTGGCTACGGAACCCTAAAAAGTAGAGTCTCCATTTTTTTAATTCAAACTGCATTATTTGACAGTAATCTTTTTGTGGTGCTTGGGGGAGGCCTATGTCCAGCAGGACGTCTATCGGCTGAAATGATGATGACGAATCTTTTTGTTAACTTACAGGTTTTCGGCAATGTTGTATTCTCTTGATGGTTCAATATTCATACTGAAACGCCATTTTAAGTGTTTCACTGAAAGCGCTACGGTCCTGGGCCCCAAGTCTGCTATTACAATAGTGGCAGAATGGTCTATCATTGATTTCATAATTGTTGATTTTGACAAGTTTGGTAATCTACTAATATAATGGCGTCATTATGACTTTCCAATGGTCAACCACTGACATTCCATTGAAAGAAATGGCATAGAATGGTAATCTCGTAAATAATGAAAAATGAATTACTGACTTACGCGGTAATCTGCAAAATTTTTGACAGTTCCTTTGATCAGTAACCTACCATTAGAACGTCATTGTGTAGTTATTGCTTTTAATTCGTTACGAGTATCGTATAATTTCTGTGCCATTGACCGACCAATGATCAACCATTATGAATTTAGCAGATTACGAACCTTTAGCAAAATGACAATGGGATGGTGGTGGGATCGTGTTGGAATGACGAATTTATAAAAATAGCAGACTAGGGCCCCTGTAAGCGCGCGTTTGTCAATCATTGTTTTCCGCTTACGTCTCTTATAGCTAATAGGCGAGCGGCGATTTAAGCCGTCTGTCTGTGTGGATGTAGTATTATTGTAGTTATAGCCATCTCGATGATATTGATTGCATTGTTAGCATCTATTGTAAAGGGTTGCAGGTAAATGGGGTCGGTTAGGGGTAATTCAATATTTATTAATACTTATTGTTATGTTTTTTTGTGTGGTCGTTGGTTTTAGGTCTGTCATTACGAAGTGTACTTTATTCGCTTTATGATTGGTTTGCATTTTAGACATTAGCCGCGTTTTTCTAGTTATCTTAATTTTTGGGTAGTGCGATTACCTACGTGTGAATTATTTTTTATCTCCAAAATAACTGTGCCCGCGACTTCATTCGAGTGTAAACAAATTGTATTTCATGGGTTTTAATTATTTGCGTTTTTTTCCTGAAGTAAACGTTGCAAGTTACGCCTTATAACATCAGCTATCTGCCAGTGAAAGTCCCGTCAATGTCGGTCCAGCCGTTTCGAAGATTAGCCGAAACAAACATACAGACAATTTATTTATTTATTTGTATATATATATAAATACCTATATACATATATCTATGTATATATATATATGTAAGTATGTATAGATTAAATAAGAACGTAAAAACGTACAGATGTCAATCCAAATTAGTCTGGATTCAATCTGGATCAAATTTATTATCATAATAATATTTGAATAATCTGGTATTCCGAACATATCGTCCGAACCGTCATTCAATTACTCGATCAGTCTGATGTCTGTCTAGCAACATAGAATAATTTATGATGCAAAGCTATAGTACCTACACACGTCATAAGGGTTCAAAAGGCAACAATGTCTGGTATAAGTATTGAAAATGTAGATATTATGTTACCTACATATTAATCACCACTGCTCTCAAAACGGTAAAGGAAAACATCGTGAGAAAACATAAACAAACATAACAACATCCTATACACTACCAATAATTCGAAGACATGTGACATCTACCAACTCGCACTGCCTCTAACAGAGAGGACATTAGTCAGAGAGGTCAGTGGGGACATTATAGGCTGATCCTGCTAAGCTTGTGCTACATCTTAATACACTAAAAAATATGATTGGTCACTCCTAGGCAACTGTATAGTCGTCCTCGTAATTGCTTCATCAACTAAGGTTGATTGTCACTTGTACGTCATAAAACGACAAGGTCTATTTGTCTATTCACATAGACAACTAGAACTATTAGATTATTATTAGAACATCACTAAGGTTGAAACTATCTAACCGTCACCGGTTAGATAGTTTCAGCCTGGGGGCCTAAAAAGGCCACTTTGGCAGAATCATAAAAGGATAGCATAATGGACAGTTAACTGTTAAGTTAATCGTATCAAATTCCATTGGTGAAGCATTTTTCAGTATTTTTTTTGTCTGTACTAAAATACCAATCAATCCAATCCAAATCCAATCCCAATCTCTTTGATTGTACCTACGTAGTGCAGCGAAAAAAAGAAAAACACGAACGGTCTTCGCCATGTTCATAATGTTATCCTTTTATGATTCTTCAAAGCAGCCTTTTTAGGCCCCCTTAGTGAAGTTCTAATTTACTGAAAATTATTGTCAAAAATGATAAAGCAATTACGACGTCGACTATACACCATCATCGATCAGATTATGTCTTACCATTACGTGAGGAAGAAGTCAAACGCGAGTCTATAAAATAAAAATACCTAAACAAAAGAACATCTCACATTATCTCTGTTTTTCAAGTGTTAGTCCATCACTCCTGTTCAAATAAAACACTAACAAAAAACCAGTCCCAAGTGTTTACAGTTTACATAAAAATAGAGAAGGCTTCCGAGCGAGAAGACAGATCCTTGCTGAGATTTATAGAAGGCGAGGTCACTTGAGTAATGTCTCGCAAATGTTAATTATGTACATTGGGGATACATTCATTAATTCGACTTAGGGCCCATTCAAAATGTTACATTGTTAACGAGTATTGTTTTTTATCTTTTGCACTTGTATAATGATTATTATTGTATGTTTTTATAGATAACTAGCTTCTGCCCGCGACTTCGTCCGCGTGAAATTCGTACTTTCCTCTTATAATTTCGAAAATGTATGTTTATGATTTTTATCATTTATTTAGATATAAATAAGTATTCGGGCCAATTTTTTAGTTTAGCTATCAGATTTTTCAAATAAACTGCATCCCAGCTTTTTACCCCCCAGGATAGTAATTTTGAAAAATCGTTTGGGTTGTGTTCATAACTTGACTCAAAGACCCATACCCATTTTCGAGTTAATGGAAGCAAGCAGTAGAATTTTCCACCTTCGTAGGAGTCAATTTTTGAAAAACCCTAAATCACTTTTTTTTAAGTATTTTTTTTTTTAGTAGTAGGTACCGAGTTTCGAGTTATTCTGACAGCGGGTTAAATATTTATCTTTATTATTTACTGACCCAAATATTGCCAAGTTTCTAATTTATTAACCAAATGAATAAGATTTTTCATATAAACTGTATCCCCTCTTTCTATCCCCATAGGGGTGGAATTTCTAAACATAATCTAGATTATTTATACCAATTTTCCAGTTAATCAAGCCTCGTAATAAAATTCTGCCCTGTGAAATTGACTACCCCTCTTCACCCCATTAGCGGTAGATTTTCGAAAAACCCTGAATCACTTTATTATTTATTTTGGTCTGAGATAAGTACTAAGTTTCGAGTTAATTGGACCGCGCATTAAAAATTTTCCATACTAAATTTGACACCCCCAGTCTCCCTTTTGGGTTAGTTTAGAATTCCAAAAAAATTCGAACTTTATAATTATTTGTGCCAAGTTTCAAGTCCAAATTTATTTGTACCATTTTTTTTTGAGTTTATCAAGGCACTCATTAAAATACCCTTATAAATCGAATTACCACTTTTTGTCCCGTCAGGGGTCAATAATTTTCGAAAACCCCATACACTTACTATTGATTCTTCATCTGCCTAGCCTTTTCCCAACTATGTTGGGGTCGGCTTCCAGTCCAACGGGATGCAGCTGAGTACCAGTATTTTACATGGAGCGACTGCCTATCTGACCTCCACAACCCAAATACGATACCCCTTGATAAGACTGGTTGTCAAACTTTCGGGCTTCTGACCACCCCTAGCGACTGTCAAAGATCCACGAATGACAGCCGGGACCAACGTCTTAGCGTGCTTTCCGAGGCACGGAGAGGTCAATGTAAAGATGGACACCTATCCACAGACCCACCGCGGCAAGCGTAGCCTGCGTAACCTGATCAATCGATCTGTGCGGCTGTTATTATTGATTATTTTCTGTCAAAAGTATTAATAATGAGTTTTGAGTAAATCGGACCGCGCGTTAAAATTCTTCCACACAAACTTTAACACCCCAACACAAGGGGTGTTGGGGTGTTTTGATAAACAAATAATGATAAACTTTATTACTTGCTTAGGCAAGTATTCTTGCCAAGTTTATTAACCAAATGAATAAGATTTTTCTTATAAAGTGTATCCCCGTTTTTCACCCCCACAGGGGTGGAATTTCGTAAAATTGTTTGGGATGTGTTCATTACTCGACTCAAAGATTGTTTATACCAATTTTCGAGTTAATCAAGCCACGCAGTAAAGTCTTCCCCTATAAAATTAACTTTTCACCCCGTTAGGGGTAAATTTTCGAAAAACGATGATACACGTTATTCTTTATTTTGGGTCATAAGTATAAATACTGAGTTTTGAGTTAATCGGACCACGCGTTAAAATTCTTCCATACAAACTTTGACACCTCCCAATCCCCCTTCAGGGGGTAGTTTAAAAAAAAGTCAAACCTCATAATTAATTTAGATAAGTATTCGTGCCAAGTTTAATGAATATTAACTCAAGAAATAAGATTTTTAATACAAACAAAATCCCCTCTTTTCACCCCTTAAAGGTTAAATTTCCAAAAACCCCTTCTAAGTGGATATCTACTCTTCACAAAGAACACACCCTCCAAAATTAATTACTCTACGCAGCGGTACCGACCAGCGTTTTAGGCTGTGCGTTGATATAACAGTCAGTCAGGACAAAATTTCATCCCCCTTTTCACCCCCTTAATGGATGAAATTCTAACAACACCGTTGTGTTAGCTTCCAATCATAAGCCTAGATAATAAATTTTGTGATTTTTACGTCGAAAATTAATGACTTTCTATACACAACTTAATCCCCCTTTTTAACCCTTCGGGGGTGGAATTATCAAAAATGCTGAGACACGTATAAATTAATTTTCAATTGTCAGCCTAAATACAAAATTAGAAGATCCTAACTTCAAAACTGTCGGACTTTCATATAAACTTCCATCCCCTATTTTAACCTTTTAGGGGTTGAATTCCCAAAAATCCTTTCTTAGTGGATACTTACTCTTCACAAAGAACACACCTTCTAAGTTTCAAGTCTCTAGGTCCAGCGGTTTGGGCTGTGTGTTGATATATCAGTCAGTCAGTCAATCAGTCAGTCAGGACTTTGAATTTTATATATATAGATAAATACCTAAACCATATTATTAGGTATGTATGTATTTATTGTATATGTTATGGATCAAGTAATAATAGAGGCATTTTTCATAATGCCCGCGTATTATGAATAATGAGAAGCTACTTAGGGCGAAATAAATAATTATAATTTGAACTTGTGTGTGTGGTGCATGACTTAAAGAATACCACCACCCCTTACTTCCCGAGGGTGTCGTAAAAGGCGACTAAGGGTCGTACCGAAGAATGGGCAGCAGCGTTCTCTATGCATTCCACCATCATACCATACTGCGATCGCCAACCCGCCTGCCAAGCGTGGCGATTATGGCGAACCCCCCCAAAATAGGGGGAGGCCTATGTCCAGCAGTGGACGTCTATCGGCTGAAACGACGACGACGACGATTTGAACTTCCTTATTTATCACATTGCCTCGACATTATAAATATTGGCGTGTGGTCTTTTCACAGATGCATTGCACGTAATCGTAAGTAAAGGTATTTGTATTCTCATTCGCTCGCTCTTGCATCCTATTTCTGTGTAAATGGTTTAAAGTAACCTAACCAAACCTAACCTCTGGCTGCCCTTCGCTCGCTCTTGCATCCTTCGTCGCCTATCTACAGCAGAGTGTCTATGAATGGAAATATGTTATTTGATTTTAAATATTTATTCTACGTTTGAAATAAAAATTACAGTAATAAAACCTGGTTTTCATTGTTCTACCCCATAGGTGAAAAAATGCCCGGTCGATTTGATTATTTCAATAGTTATTATCACACTGCCCTTTCATATTGGTCATATTTTAAACTGGCCGGGCATTTTTTTATAATGTCCTAATAATCACTTGGTCCATGACATATAATATAAGTAAATGGTAAACCACAGACTACCTTCAGTATTGTCTCCTTCATCCTTATTCCATCCAAAGGTTGTTTACAACCCGCACTGCGCCCACATGGTGGATTATCGTCCACTCGCTCTCACAGAGAGAAGACCTGTATCCCAGCAGTGGGCACGTTATAGGCGGCAATGTGATATCGTTACCCGTCTGTTAGCTTACCCCCATTTGTTTACCAGTTGAGTAATAACTACACATCGGGGACCGCGCGGCACAAATTTTCATTTAAATTTCTTTTTCAGCATAAGTCACAAAGCTACAACTCTACAAATCCTTCATGCCAGTACGCCTGTAATGATTATGTACAAATAAACGCTTGTAAGTCCTTAGCACATAACGCTGTATTACGAGAGCTCTCGCGTTTAATTGCTCAACACTTAATTATTTCAATATTTGCAGCAGAAGTAATTAAACGTTGGCGAAATTATGTAATTATCGCTCATGTACGAAATATGAAACGTTTCTCAATCATATATTTTTTAAATTGCACTTACGTACTATTTTACGTATGAGCTTTTTGAGGATACTCGGTGTTTATTTATTAATCTTTTTTAAAGGGTAGAAAGTCACCGCAGGTATAAACCCACGTAGCAATGGTAAAGCTTTTGTTTTTGCGGATGATTTTCCGCATGGTAATGTTTGGTGACATTGATTCTTGTCCCAAACCAAGGGATTAAATTCTATTGTTCACTTACAAAATAAGGTCATTATAAGTAGTAATAGAAAGTTTGTGGTGATGGGCAAGGTAGATGGAAAAAGACCTCACGGCAGGTCACCTAACCGCTGGTCAGACCAAGTAACCTCCTTTGCTGGACTCTGTTACGACCGTGCTGAGAGAAGCGGAGAACCGAATGAAGTGGAAAAACATCGTAAATAAAGCCACGAAGACCAGAGAATGAAGTACGCGACCAAGAAGAAGAAGATAAGTGCCCACATTGTTAGTGTTATAAGATAATTACTATTTATTCATTATCTTTAGTATATATACTGCAATCTGAGTCTGAAAGGTCACACGCAAAATTAATCTTCATTTTTTAATGAATCTCTCAATTCTTGTTATTACCATTATTTGATTGCAAATAAAAAATGAAACCCGCGTTAATATTTAATAGCCACTCTAAACCTGCAATGCTTAGCATTTCGTTTAAATGGGCGAACGATCATAGATAAATATAGTTTGAATGGATACCGATAAATTTGGTTTCACGGCAGAGGTTTATTCGTTTACGTAAACTTTGAGATTGGCTCTAACAAGGCTGGGAGAGGCGGAGAGAACGCCGGTGATTTCTACTCTTAAAATCCAATTTAAATGCATTCCTCTGTGCCACAGGAGGGCCCGCCGATACGCCCCGGGGGCCAATTAACTTATTCATCCTTAACATTTCATTGCTCAACTTGGATACTACTTTTACGCTTTAGGTACTTTCCACGTCTCATCCTTATGGGTTCGGTATGATTACCTGCCGTTAACTCCTGCCCTTGAATTTGCATAACATAAATACTTTCAAGTGTCTCAACGGATTTTTTGTGCGGAGAGATTGACTTGGTTTGTTTTTTGATTTCGAAAAAAAAAGAGGCAAGACGCACTAATGTAAGATATGTGTGTGTCTGTGAAAGTAGCTTACCTGTAGTAATTGATAAAAAAAAACGTTAAATGACGCGAATCAACCTGTAGACTGTCTCCTCGTGCGAATCAGTAATAAATCAAGTTGAAATAAAATAATTTTCTGAATGTAGGTTACTAATCCAATAGCAATAAAATCAAATAAGAAAGAAAACATTAATTTATCATTAACTGGCTGAAATATCAGATACACATGTCATGTTAGTGCCACCAGACACTCTGGACTCACACTCCTTAAAGTAATAACTGAGCAATAAAACCAACAGAGGGCAGTTCCGAAACATTATTACTATTTTGGGGTTTGTTTAACAATGGTTAAAGTTAAGTGACGTTCAAACGTCAAAAATGCATGGTTAATCACTAGTTAACTTTAAGCAACGTTTATGAATAAAGGGGATTATGTTTATTATCCCAACCAATAACAAGTTATCAGCTGACATGAAAGGGCTCGAAGATGTCCTCTCCAAAGTCTCCGAAAGTCATTTAAAATGCAATTTGAACAGCCTAATAGAAACGTTCTCACTAAGAATTGTTGCAAAGTGTAATGGGTTCAGGTGAAATTAACGCAGAAAAATAGGAAAAGTTAGAACGAGTTTCCCGCCAAGGTTTTTTGCCTTCGCCAAGTAGCGCTGTGATTGTAAACCGGTGAATTTATAATGCTATTTTCGAACTCCACTTCATCGAGAAGTTTTAAACCGGTTCATAATTTTGCTTTGGAGTACGTAACGTTTAGTATTGAAAGGTAAATTCGGTAAGTAGGAGTTGAACAATAAAAACGATTTATTTGCGTACATTTGGGGCGTTAAATAATGAGTTTGATATACTGCGCCGAGCGGAACAGAACACACAACACGTTCGCGGGACACTTTGCTCTGTGTGCGCCGTGCCTAATGTGACGTATGGCTTCCTGTGCTGCTGAATTTTCCAAATGACTGTTTCCGTGTCTGCGCGGTTGGAGAGGGTTCGAAATGATTTATCTTGTTGGAAACATCGCAAACATATTTTTATTTAAGTAATGCAATATTTTCGTATGCAAATTAAGACTGGTAATTTGGACGTTTAACTTTAGGGTCCTTGAACGGACACACAACTGTCATGTGTAGGTCTTGTAAGTCGTAGTGCCTAATTAAAAGAATAATGATAAAGTTTTTTTTATAAATACTTGATACTGGTTCATTATCAGCAGAATTATGGACATAAATAATTTATTATTACAGTTAAAAAAAAAACAAAACATCTCTAGACATCACCACAATTACCTAAAAAACAACATCAGGAAGACATCAACATAACCCCAAAAAAATCTGTTTGCAATTGAATTATGGATAAAAATAAAACGTTGCTTTTCAGACATCTCTCGGACCCTATTTATTTGAAAAGGATGAGATGACTCAAGCAGATTCGCGCGATAGCAGCGCGCCCTCTGTGGATTACTTTGCAAGTCTTTTATACGAGAGGCCAGTATCATCACTACTTAAGGATATTAAAATCCCCTATTTGTGTAAGGAGCTTGTTTTCTCGCTGACTGTGGAGCGTTTATCGAATAATCCTGATAAAGCTGAGTGAATTGAGCGTGTACAATACTGTAATAGAATAGAATAAATAAACTGCAGATATGGCCAAGTGAAAAATACTGGATTCAGCTGCATTCGGTAAGACCGGAAGCCGACCCCAACATTGTTGGGAAAAGGCTAGGCAGATGATGTTGATGATAATTATGGCGGAAATGAAGGTAATATAGCGATTTATCAGAAAATACCGGTGTCGTTTCAGCCGATAGACGTCCACTGCTGGACATAGGCCTCCCCCAATTTTGGGGGGGGTTTGCCATAATCGCCACGCTTGGCGATCGCAGTATGGTATACTCCACCGGTAATACCGGTAATACCGGTGTACTCCAGCTAAAGTTTATTATCATGCGCAGAATAATTAATCAAAGCTTACGTTGAAAAACCAACGGTTTCAAGGAATCACTGTGTTTATTATTTTGATAAGAACATTCGTCTACTAAGATATGCCTACCTATGTAAATATTATTTATAGCCGCAAGTCTATCTGTCTTGAACTCTTGACAACTCTTCTGGACGCCTATCGAGACGACCTGGCCGTCTATCTAATTTATGAAAAATTAAGGATATCTGCAAGCACACAAAAATATTATTTAGCTTGCGCTCATGAGTGCAACTCGATAAAAACCGAATTGGTTGATGAGACGTATAAAAAGTCAATCAGTAAAAAGCACGTTTTATAGAACACGTGAAGCAAATGATGTCTTATCTTGAACATAAAGTGAATATGAGCGGTTTCGCACTACATCCGATCCGAATACGAATGAAAGATCCGACTTCAATCCGAATTGGAAATGTTCTAAATTCAGACGGATAGCGTTCAATCTAGTGCACAACCCCTCATACAAATAGGACTATGGTCACTTAGGACCGGCATTTCTCGGATTCGGATCGAATGTAGTGCGAAACTGCTCTAAGACATATTCCTTACTTTTAAAGTTATTAAGTCACATTAAAATTACCTACATATTAGATAAAGGCTAGATTGTAATGTGAATATATGAGTGTAATATATAATATATAACCATCTAGTGTTTTAAATTTGAATCGGCTATAAAAAAAAAAACAACTGATTATTTTTTCAAGTTCCTGGTTTTATTGGAAAGGTTGAACTTTGTCATTTATGAATATAACACAATATCATTCATATGACTACCATAATAGCTCGGCAGTACCCCACCCGATCAACCCAATTTTGCTTTGTTTGCTGCTCAACGATTTTGTTTTCAAAAATTTAAAATTGATGAAGAGAAGACATGGACGACATTTGGTGTCAACAAGACGGGGCCACATGTCACACAGCCAACGTAACCATCGATCTTTTGCTTATTGTTTTTGAAAATCGAATAATCAGCCGAAATGCTATGATTTGAGCCCTTTGGATTATTTTCTGTGGGGAACTATTAAGGAAAAATGTTACGCAAACCATCCAGAGACAATTGAAGCGTTGAAACATAAAATCGAAGTTGCCATTGAAGAGATTCAAGCCGAAACAATCGAGAATGTACTGAAAAATTGGGTTGATCGGATGGGGTACTGCCGAGCCAATCATGGTAGTCATATGAATGATATTGTGTTACATTAATAAATGACAAATTTCAACCTTTTTGAAAAAATAATCAGTAGTTTTTTTTTTATAGCCGATTATAATTTAAAACACTAGATGGCCCACCCTTTAGTATCACTAACTGCAAACGTGATACTTTAAAAAAAAAACAATCTTGACTTTATCTACAAATCAAGAATATAACGTTAACATAATAATACTGATAATTCAGCATCTACGTACATCTAAATGCGAAGAAACTTTGTTATTACATAAATATTAAAATTAAGGACGCCTTTACGTATCTGACAAAAATAAGCCGTTTTTCGGTGCATTTTGCGGCAAAATGAGACGAAACCAAATGTAACTAATAATTACCACAGATAGATTACTCTTTCATCTCCAAATGGTAGCCATTTTTTATTCGAAAATGTTGGTTTATAATATAGTAAAAAATAATTTCCGTTGCCTCTTCACACAAAATCGACGATATCGTGTTGTCTTTGGGGTCATTTTTCTTCTGTTTAATAACATAAACATATTTATTTTATAATATTTTATGTAAGCAGACATGTTCAACTCAAAAAGGTAGCCAAAAGAACTATCAAAATGTTAAAAATAAGCTCAGAAAAAAATAAAAATCGGAGTCTATTTTTTCACATATTTAGCTGTAATACGTGAATCTTATTGGATTGAAATAAGGGTTATTTTACTGGTCACTGTCTCGGTTTATTGCACAAAAATTTGTAATGAAATATTAGTCTGCGCTCGGCCGCCGTTGTGAGTGGACTCTGTGTCGGTTGTAAGCAGCAGCTTGTGCTAAAAGAAGATCGCTGTACGGATACAAAATATTTGACACACAAAACTTGATACTTCACGCATTCTGTATGTACCTATTACCCAAGGAAAGATTTGATTCACAGTCTTATAATTTTTCTAGAAGTAAGTAGGGTTTATAAATTCGTATTTCGTTCCGGACTTGCTGGAGTGACCTGCACAGCAGGTGTACTTCGAAGACTATTCCGGTCTGATCCCCTGAAGACTTACAATATTTCATGATGGGTGTCAATTTCGTGGTTTTCGAGGGTGCTGAAACCGATGGTGAGGCCCAAATGAGAATCCAAGATGGCGTATGTGAAAAATGTTAAAATTTTTCATGATGGGTGTCAATTTCGTGGTTTTCGAGGGTGCTGAAACCGACGGTGGGGTCAAAATAAAAATCCAAGATGGCGGATGTGACAAATGTTACAATTTTTCATGATGGGTGTCAATTTCGTGGTTTTCGAGGGTGCTGAAACCGATGGTTGGGTCAAAATAAAAATCCAAGATGGCGGATGTAAAAATTTTTATAATTTTTCATGATGGGTGTCAATTTCGTGGTTTTCGAGGGTGCTGAAACCGATGGTGGGGTCAAAATAAAAATCCAAGATGGCGGATGTGAAAAATGTTACAATTTTTCATGATGGGTGTCAATTTCGTGGTTTTCGAGGGTGCTGAAACCGATGGTGGGATCAAAATAAAAATCCAAGATGGCGGATGTGAAAAATGTTAAATTTTTTCATGATGGGTGTCAATTTCGTGGTTTTCGAGGGTGCTGAAACCGATGGTGGGATCAAAATAAAAATCCAAGATGGCCGATGTGAAAAATGTTACAATTTTTCATGATGGGTGTCAATTTCGTGGTTTTCGAGGGTGCTGAAACCGATGGTGGGGTCAAAATAAAAATCCAAGATGGCTGGTGTGAAAAATGTTATAATTTTTCATGATGGGTGTCAATTTCGTGGTTTTCGAGGGTGCTAAAACCGACGGTGGGGTCAAAATGAAAATCCAAGATGGCGGATGTTAAAAATGTTACAATTTTTCATGATGGGTGTCAATTTCGTGGTTTTCGTGGGTGCTGAAACCGACGGTGGGGTCAAAATGAAAATCTAAGATGGCGGATGTGAAAAATGTTACAATTTTTCATGATGGGTGTCAATTTCGTGGTTTTCGAGGGTGCTGAAACCGATGGTGGGGTCAAAATAAAAATCCAACCATCGGTTTCAGCACCCTCGAAAACCACGAAATTGACACCCATCATGAAAAATTGTAACAATTTTCACATCCGCCATCTTGGATTCTCATTTTGACCTCACCATCGGTTTCAGCATCCTCGAAAACCACGAAATTGACACCCATCATGAAAAATTATAAAATTTTTCACATCCGCCATCTTAGATTTTCATTTTGACCCCACCGTCGGTTTTAGCACACTCGAAAACCACGAAATTGACACCCATCATGAAAAATTGTAACATTTGTCACATCCGCCATCTTGGATTTTTATTTTGACCCCACCGTCGGTTTCAGCACCCTCGAAAACCACGAAATTGACACCCATCATGAAAACTTGTAACAATTTTCACATCCGCCATCTTGGATTCTCATTTTGACCTCACCATCGGTTTCAGCACCCTCGAAAACCACGAAATTGACACCCATCATGAAAATATTGTAACACTTTTCACATCCGCCATCTTGGATTTTCATTTTGACCTCACCATCGGTTTCAGCACCCTCGAAAACCACGAAATTGACACACATCATGAAAAATTGTAACATTTTTCACATCTGCCGTCTGTAAAATTATTAAAAAGGGTTCAAACCGGGTGCGGTGACTTGACAAAGACGAAAATGTCGTTGTTCCTCAATACTAACATACACGTATCCGTTATAATAAGAAATTACGAACTTATGTATTTCAATAAACCCTGTACTTATTTTTGTTGCTGACGATCCTTCAGGATCAAAAACAAAATAAAAAGCGGTTCAAACCGGTATGAGAAAGTTTTTAGTGGATAAGACAGAGATTAAAACAGAAGACGATCTAGGAGGGGATCGAGGCGGGGGGGATGGAGGGGGGGTTCAGGGGATCAGAACGGAATAATTCGAGCTGAGTCAGGTGTGCCGAGTATGGGCTCGTTTTCTTAGTTATGTTGAGACCTTACCTCCGGACTTGATGGAGTGACCTGCAGGTGTACTCCGAAGACTGCTACTGGAACTAATAGCCGAGCTGAGCTAGGTGTGCCGAGTATGGGCTCGTTTTCTTAGTTATGTTGAAACCTTACCTCCGGACTTGATGGAGTGACCTGCAGGTGTACTCCGAAGACTGCTACTGGAACTAATAGCCGAGCTGAGCTAGGTGTGCAGAGTATGGGCTCGTTTTCTTAGTTATGTTGAGACCTTACCTCCGGACTTGATGGAGTGACCTGCAGGTGTACTTCGAAGACTGCTACTGGAACTAATAGCCGAGCTGAGCTAGGTGTGCCAAGTTTGGGCTTCTTTTGTTAGTTTTGTTGAGACCTTAAGAATAGGTAGGCAGGCACTAAGCCGGGTCTATTCTAGGCAGATGCGGTCACTAATCGGAAACATAAAACAAAAGTACTTATCTAAAAAAAAAAGATTACAGCCGCCATCTTGGATTTTCTTTTTGACTTTGTTTTCGGCTCCAGCACCCTCGAAAACTATGAAAACGACACCCATGATAAAAAATATAAAAAAAAATACAGCCACTATCTTGGATTTTCATTTTGATCACTATCGGCTTTAGCGCCCTTGAAAACCATAAAAACGACCACCCATGATAAAAAAATTAAAGCCGCCATCTTGGATTTTCATTTGGACATCACTATCGGTTTTAGCACCCTTGAAAACCATAAAAACGACACCCATGATGAAAAATTAAAAAAAACTACAACCGCCATCTTGGATTTTCATTTTTATCTCACTATCGGCGATCTCAATATCCGTCACTTTGCACGGCCAAAAATGTAATTGACAGGCTTATGGTGATTTATCGAGGTAGCCACTGCTAATATGCCTTTATGCAATGCACGACACTGCTTAGTACGTTATCCTAATTGCGTAACACACTTGGAATGGCAATCCATTCCGATTTGACAGTTCAACAATATCCATTGCGTTGTTTTTGTTTTACGAATTTTTTAAATATTTATGAAGCAACTAGCTGTGCCCCGCGGTTTCACCCGCATAAGTTTCGATCCCGTGGGAATATCGGATAAAAAGTAGCCTATATGTGTCAGCTACCTCTATACAAAATTTTATCAAAATTGGTGAAGCCGTTTGAGCGTGAAGAACAAACATATAAACATACACACACACTCACAAACTTTCGCCTTTATAATATTAGCGTGATGAATATTGTAGCATTTGTACTGTTTGCCTTGTAGGGTGTGTGCCAAATACACGTATTTTCTTTCCAGTTTTCGAGAACCTACTTGCATTAATTTGATACCATAGCAAATTTATTATATAAAATACGAAATAAACCGAATAAAACAAGCTTGTTTTATATTTGTTTTCAATAAGCTCGTCCGCAAATTGTTAATACATAGGTACTTTGGCAACTTGTACTTGATTAATCACTGTCCAGTGAAATTAAGTAAATAGCATTCTACTTATATGAACACTTCACATTACCTACAAACTGTTTGAAAACAAATCACCGTAAACTTAAAAAAAATACATGGCAAAAATAAAATAAAATTAGGCTCAAGTATCAAGTCGTGTCAATTTACTCATAATTTCACCGCTTCGCGCATGTCGCTGTGTGTGTGAGCCGTGCACGTGTAGTAGTAAGACTCAATACCTAAAATTGAAGCGCGTCATTTCGTAAACGCGTCCTTAATAGTGAGATCGGTTTCTGAGGGCGAGCATCTCTGTGCAATAAACAGTGCTATCTTGCTGACCTTACGGACGTAAGCTAAGAGTTAAGTAAATTGACCCAAATTTGATAATAGTGATAAAATACGAAAATTCAGTCGATGCAAATCGCTGGCACTGTCTACATACACTCGGCTAAAGTGACGTTTCGTGAGAACAAGAGTAACTGTTTCAAAGTTCTTCAGGAATTCAGATTCTGTTAGTATTTTTATTTATTTTTAAGGAAGCTTAGAGTCTGTTTCACTACTCTCGGATAATTCCTAGTTAATAACTTATAGAAGATAATTTAATTTAAATTCTTTTCTATTCTATCTGATGGATAGTGCCCATCTGGACACCGTGAATCAAGCCCTAAGATTAAGCTAGTTGGGTTAGTTAATACTGCATGGAGTGAGTTTTGTTAGAGAGCCAAGTCGGAATTAACCACATAACATTTAGGTGCCGGGTGACTTTTGCACAAATGTCTTAATTACCACAAGGAGACTGGAGTGTGTTAACACTAGAGTTTCTTTTAATCACTTGGCTTTAAGTGACATTCATATAAAATAGCTCAAGGCCTTATGGTTTTTTGGATGAACATCTCGCTAAATGGCAGGTTTTTTATTTTTTTGTTGTTAAGTGTTTCTCCCAAAATTATGATGAGGATGTAATATGAATGTAATTATGTTTCAAATTAAATTCTTCAAAAATATTCATAAGCCGCAAAAAATACTCGGTTAAATTTTGATGTTTATTTATAAATATTTGTTTTTTAATCACGTTTCTAAATTTCAGGTATATAATCAAAATGAACAAAGCTCTATTATTACTGTTGGGTACACTTGCTATTTTGACGATGACTGAAGCGAGATCTACTTGGTAAGTATCAATATTTGTGATCTAATTTCTGGTACAGATTGATGAAACGAAATACGAAATGTAATACAAATGAGCCATCCAAACTTAAACAATGCAACATTAAATGCTGCACAAAGCCGCCACAAATGCCAATAACCATTCGAATTTGCTTCATGTTACGTTTCACCAATCTGTACCAACCATTATGAACATAACACCTGTCTATTCCCCGACATACAGGCAGAGGTGTATACAGATCATCATCTGCCTAGCCTATCCCCAACTATGCTGGGGTCGACTTCCAGTCTAACCAGATGCAGCTGAATACCCGTATTTTATATGGAGCGACTGCCTATCTGACCTCCACAATCCAGTTACTGGGTAATACGATACCTCTTGCCCCTCTTGGTAAGACTGGTTGTCAGACTTTCGGGCTTCTAACTACCCGTAACGACTGCCAAAGATCCACGAATGACAGCCGGGACCAACGGCTTAACGTGCTTTCCGAGGCACGGAGGGGTCTCGGTATGTATGTAAAGATCTATCCCATCTACGTATCAACCGCGGCAAGCGTAGCTTAATCTGATCGATCGACCTATGCGGCTGTTATTATTTAGCCACGGGCCCCTCCTCGCAGATATCTGTAAGTATTTCCGTGTGTATACTACACCCACATTTCACAAGTTTTGTTGTCGTTGGTCTCGTGGTTAAAAGCGCGACTGCTGAGCGTGGGGACCTGGGTTCGATTCCCAGGTCGGGCAAAGTGTTATTCGGTGTTTCCATTAGGAATTTCTTAATAACAGCCCAGACTTTAGAAGGTGCCTCGGAAAGCACGTTTGAGCCGTTGGTCCTCTGCCTGATCTCTGTCTGGTCGTGCCCGTACCATCGGACTATGAGAGTGAGGGAAGAGAGAGTGCATCTGTTTTGGAGCACACACTTGTGCACTATAATATCTCCCGCGCCGAAGAATAGTCTCCTTTGAGATTGGCCGCCATGTCTGAAATACGATTTGGAGGACTATTATTATTATTACGCTTAGAGGGCGAGCCTTTTGCCATTAACCAGGCACAAATCCAGTCTCCAGGGTGCACTTTAAAATGTTTAATGCATATATACCTACAGTACCGTTATGTCAGATCTGCAAATAAGTCGTGGACACCATGCTCAAAAGATGCAGCGAGGCAGTCTGCATGTCTTATTCCTAAACAAAACTTTTTCTTAGTTTCACTGAAACTGTCTTAAGACTTTGCAATACTCCTGATTCCTAAGGCTAGGTCTAATTCCCACTTCGAGAAAAGTGTAATTGGGTTTTCCGTGTTGTTCCCAATTTTAACATTGGAATTGGAATTGCGCCCAAGAAATGGCGAGTATCTCTGTGTTTAACTCTTTGAAAATGTTAGGTAAAAGGAGGCATTATACTATGGACAAGATGACGAGACCTATAATTATGTTGAGTGTTTATTTCAGATCACAGCATAAGCAGCCTATAAAGTTCCCACTGCTCGGACACAGGCCTTCTCTCTGTGAGAGGGAATGGGCCGTAATCCACCACGTGGGCCTAGTGCGGGTTGGTAGATGTCACATGTCTTCGAATGTTTGGTCCTAGGACGTGCCGGTTTCTTCACGATTTTTCCATCACCGTTTTTGGGGGCAATCATGAAATAAATTGCACAAAGTAAAGCGCTTGCAAAATCAAAATCAAAAGTCATTTATTCAAACTAGGCTGAGAATCAGCACTTTTCGAACGTCAAAATTACAAAAGACAGTCCCCCGAAACGCCCGCCCTTCACCACTTCCTATTGCTTTCGCTGGGGAGAAGAAGTGGCGCAACAACTTCCCCAGTGGTAACGGCCGCAACTCACGAGTTGTAGTTTCGAAACCAGACAGGCTCTTTACTTTGTGTAAATAAAAAATCTCATAATTTTTAAACGGTGAAACGGTTTAAAAATTATGAGACGGTTTTTTTACGGTAACGGTTTTTTTTTTAAACGGCGAAAGAAAACATCGTGCAACCGGCATGTCCTAGAACCGAAAATTAGAAGACATGTGCAACCCGCATTGGGCCCGAGTGGTGGATCACAGCCCACTTTCGAAAAGCGGAGTCCCAGCAGTGGGAAGATTATAGGCTGAATAGGTTATACTATGTCCCTTATCGGACTATGAGAGTGAGGGAAGAGGGAGGGAGTGCACCTGTGTCCACGCTCACACTTGTGCACTATAATATCTCCCGCGCCGGAGGCTACTCTCCGTTGAGATTGGCCTCCGTGGCCCAAATGCGGTCTGGAGGACTTTGTTACACTATTGGCCTATCTTCTATCATCCATTCTTTTTGTTTCAGCCGTTCCCGGTGTGACGAAGTAAGTACTTACATGACATGCGCGACATAATAATAATTATTATAAGTCCTTTTTTTTCTTCAATGATTTATGTGCTCACGTTTCCGTTCTTAACAAGCAGCTCGTAGGTATGACGAGTAGTTCAACGAAGTAATAAAATTAATGTAGATATTTTTCCTGTTTCATCTGTGGGTACACCCTGGACCCATGTTATTCAGAGAAAGACGGTAGAACACGATTTTGTGGCTAAACGGGTTCGATTTTACTTAAAGAGGTTGGGTGGTGAAGTCCACACGCAAAAGCATTGACTTATAATCAGTTAGTTAATTAAAATATTGTGTCTTCAATGCCTATCTGTTGAAAATATTGTTCTAAATTAATCTTAAGGCCTTCACAGTTATCTGATTTACCCAAAAAATATGAGTTAATCGTGTAATTATACAATTTTAGCCAAATAAGACGCATTAATAATCTTATATATTAGTAATTAGCTGACCCGGCGAACCTCGTGCCGCCTCAGAATCGATAAATACAAAATGTATGAGAAAAATAATTATCTTCATTATATTTTTTTCGTGAAATTTTCCCATGCTTTAATTAGTTGTTCTGCTATTCGGAGCGGAGACAAATCCAAAAAATTAAAGATCATACAAGTTGGTCCAGCAGTTCTTGAGTTATTTATAATGGTGTAACTAACCCGACTTTGTTTTATTTATATAGAAGATTTAGACCAGATCACGGGTGAAGGATATGATATTGACGTCCGCAATCGCTGTTTGTATCGATTGTTATTGTAACCCACATGTTTGCATAAATATTTTTGGCATTAATTAACATCATATCGATGGATCTTAAAATATAATAAACCACATATCCTACATATCTGGTTTATTATATTTTAAGTATTTACATTTGCGTCTGAATTCTGTTTATACTACCGTTTTTTTTTGTATTTTCTTTCATCTATCTATACTATTAATAATACGACTAATAATAATTTAATGCTGAAAAGTTTGTTTCTTCGTTTGAACGCGTTAAGCTCTGGAACTACCGGCTGGATTTGAAAAAATATTTTTGCATTTATTAGCTCAATTTCTACAAGGCTTAGTTTAGCCCATTGATCGTCTGAAATGCGGCAGGTGGGTCCTGCCCAATTCCATTTAAGCGTGGCCGCTTTCCAAGTGACGTGTGTTATTTTAGCGATGGAACAGATTGTTGTATTCTTAACCCGGTCTACAAGTTAAATTTTTAATTTATGACTTCATTAAATTACAGAAATCCAGAAACAAATGCGGTGGTGACTCTAGTTCATCATCATCATCTTCCTCGTCTTCTTCATCATCTTCATCATCCTCTGAAGAAGATGGAAAAAACTGTGACTGCTGCGGTAACTGCTGCGGTGACAGCGTAAGTATCTAAGTACCTGATAAGGGGCTGTTCATTTATTACGTAAGACAATTTTGACTACTTTCTGGCACCCCCCTCCCATACGTAAGAAAAATAAGACTTGGATGAACCCCTCTCCCTCTTTCAATCTTAGGTAAGCTCAATATCTACCAAGATTGCAAAGAAAAAGCTTCAAAAGTTTCAAAATTGATAAATAAAAAAACTTAAAATTTTTGCTTACTTTTGTGATCTCCGTCGTTCAGCCGATAGATGTCTACTGCCGGACATAGGCCTCCCCCAATTTTGGCAGGGTTTGACATATTCGCCACGCTTGGCAGGCGGGTTGGCGATCGCAGTATGATATGATGGTGGAATACATAGAGAACGCTGCTGCCCATTCTCCGGTACGATCCTTAGTCGCCTTTTACGACACCCACGGGAAGTAAGGGGTGGTGCTATTCTTTAAGTCCGGCACCACACAGACAGTTTGTGTTTGTGATCTTACGTAAGAACAATCAAGACCCCTCCCACCCCCACGTAAGAAAAAATAAGACTTGTTTGGACCCCCTCCCCCTCAAATTTTCTTATGTAATAAATGAACAGCCCCTAAGGTCCCGTGTACACGATGAACTGCCATGAATGAAGAGCGTAAGAAGACGTACCTGTAGATGCCGATTTGAAGTGCCACTGACAAAAAAACTGCATCGATTTGATAATTGAATACATAGGAGGAAACGCGGTCAGAAAGACTTTTTGAAAAAGCCTAAGTAAAAGTCATAATTCGAGGTTTGGCTCTCGCCTATTTTCTCCTCCAATATTGGATCAATTTAAAAGATATTTCATAAACAGTATAAGGAGGATATGTACTGTGTTCCTATGTTTTTCTTTTTTCATTAATTGATGTCAAATTTGTACACTAGGCCTCAGTTGACAATGGCAATTTTGAGCATTTTTTGAGGGTTCTAGTGTTGATGATGCATTATGTTTATAAAAACATTATGCATCATCAAAAAGGAGAGACACTATTGGAGGAGAAAATAGGCGAGAGCCAAACCGTGAATTATTACTTTTTACTTACCTAGACTTTTTCCAAAAGTCTCTCCGACCGCATTTCCTCATAAATCCGAAATCCTTTATATTTCCTTTAGTGACTGATTGCGTAAGAATTGAACTGGTTTGTTTACCAATTCATCAAAAACTGATGAAACAGACCATACCTAAATATGATAATATGATTGTGTAGTCACTAAACCAACTTGTTTGACATGATTGTCTATGAACCACTTCGTCTCAACGAGAGGAGACCTCTATGTGCATGACCCAAGAAGTAAATATACTTGCCCGTCTATTCTGTAAAAATCTCAGCGAGACAACTTAGGTGAAGTGAATGTGAAATGACATGGTGAGACATCTCACTCCAAGGATACTTCACCTGAGTTTTCAGAGGGATTGGCACTGTTGCCAACTCACTTTAAGCTCGCTTTTTCGCTCTAAGTTTTTACGGTGAGGTTTTTACAGAATAGATCTGCAAGTCTCACCATAATTTATCAGTCTTGCTGAAGGTATTGTAAAGATTCTTGAATACTACTAGTATTGGTTCCTTCCAAGACTAAACATAATTATGCGGTTTGAGGCTAGCGCAGTCTGTTTATTAAACATAAAAAGCTGTTCACTAAAAATATGTAGGTACCTGGGGTTCTCCATAGTACAAACAGGCTTCTCTTTGTACTATGGAGAACCCTCTTCTCCATAGGACAAAGGCTTCTAAGAATCATAAGGCCCTAAGATTACGAACCAACTATAAACTAGTTTACCGACGTCATTCGTGACTCAAGGCCTACTTTAATGGATTAATGACTTGTATTGATAGTCACAGAAAGAGGGCTGGTTGGGCAACATAAACAATTTATATAGCTTTAGGGCTGATATTCAATGGTCGGATAACTTTTATCATAAGAATTAATCTGACAGTTTGACATATTTTCTATACAAAAGCTGTCAAACCACAATATTTATTCCTCAGATAAAAGTTATCTGACTATTGAAAAATCAGCCCTAAGGCCAATAAATCTTATAAAAAACTCACCTTTACCTATCAATGGAGTGATACAATATTGCTTACTATTTGACATTACTTCAGTTGGTGTCGCTTTAAACTACAACATTTAACTTTTTGTAAGCCAGAACAATCTCTCTGTTCTATGTCGGCAACCTATGGGGAAATCATACATCATAGTACAAACAATTACTAAAAAAAGAGCAACATAAAAAAATGGCGTGAATTAAAACGGTTAGGACGCCTTAAACCTAGGCTTTACATGTATTAATGTTAATCCTACATAGCCAGAGAATACAGAGAAACGGGACTGTAAAATACTTCAATTTGTTCGCAGAATGTTACCGTTACGAGTTTCTTGAGCCTCGATTGCGACTGTAATGAGCAATAATGATGAAACAGTTCCCCGAACTTTTACCGAGCTTTATTTTATTTACACTTTAACAGATATTAGAAAGGAAGTCTCCTTGATTTACTATGTTTTAGTTAGCTCTGTTGAAGCTGTTTTTCCCACTGCTGGGCAAAGGTCTCACCCATATATTTCCACTTTTATTTGAGCTGTGCCTCTTACAAGTAATTAAATATTTGATAATAATTAATGATTGCCTAAAGTCTAAACGATGGATGGACTGTGTGAATGATGATATGGTTAGAAAGGAGGTGACTACCGAGATGACGACTAACTAATAGAAGTATGGAAGAAAAAGACATGTTGCGCCGACCCCAAATAAATTTAATAAGGGCAGGAGACCCATACCGAGACCCTGTCCCGGCTGGCATTCGTGGATCTTTGACAGTCGTTACGGGTAGTCAGAAACCCAAAAGTCTGATGACCAGTCTTACCAAAGGGTATCGTCGTCAAAGGGTATCGAAGTCAAATAGGCCCACCATGCACTCCATGTAAAATACTGGTATTCAGCTGCATCCGGTTAGACTGGAAGCCGATCTCATAAATTGTTGTTACAAATACTTAGGTAATCACTAATAAAGTTAAAACGTGTGTGCATATTTAGAAGATTCCTCTCTTCAGAGTCCTGAAAACTGGTAACTTAGGCCCTATTTCCGATGCCCGAAGACTAGTTCTGATTATGAAAATTGCGCAAACAACTTTCATAGTAATGTAGTAGAAACATATCACCTTTGAGAATAAAAGCTCATTAATAAATTCCGTAAAACTGTAACGCTGATAATCTAATTATTTGCGAAGTAAAGTTTGTAAATTCTCTGAACAAATTAAATTAAGTTGAACACTGAAACCACCGCTGTAAATAATCATTTGTATTTTTTGCAATAAGAATGAAACATTTTATTTAAACTCAGTTGTTTCCACTGTGTGACCAGTCTTGTTTAAATAAATCCTGTTTTATTCGTCATTTTGAAAACGAGCAGTCCGTTCACAGTTATTTTACCGCTGACAGCAGCAACCTTATTGTAACGAAAATAAAGATCACTATGATTTTGACAGTCCTATCAGTGGCAGCAACCCAACAGCAACCATATTTAAATGAGAATAAAGATCACTGTGATTTGGACAGAAATGCAAAATCAGAGGTAAAATTACTGTTGTGTATGATTTTGAACGTGTTTAATTGCGGGAATTGGGCCAGAACTATTCAGATTTCAGAACCACAGATCCTTATTTAAAAAAACCGGGCAAGAGCGAGTCGGACTCGCGCACCGAGGGTTCCGTAACATCCGGGTTTATGAATAAGGTTTATGTTTATGAAATTAAATGTTTTTATTATTATTTTTATATTTGAGTTGATTGAATAAAATGTAAATTGCGGTTTATGATTTATGACGTATTTAAAAAAAACTACTTACTAGATCTCGTTCAAACCAATTTTCGGTGGAAGTTTACATGGTATTGTACATCATATATTTTTTTTAGTTTTATCATTCTCTTATTTTAGAAGTTACGGGGGGGGGGGACACACATTTTACCACTTTGGAAGTGTCTCTCGCGCAAACTATTCAGTTTAGAAAAAAATGATAATTGAAACCTCAATATCATTTTAGAAGACCTATCTATAGATACCCCACACGTAGGGGTTTGACGAAAAAAAAAAAATTTAGTTTCGGTTCTAAGTATGGGGAATCCCAAAATTTATTGTTTTTTTTCTATTTTTGTATGAAAATCTTAATGCGGTTCACAGAATACATCTACTTACCAAGTTTCAACAGTATAGTTCTTATAGTTTCGGAGAAAAGTGGCTGTGACATACGGACGGACAGACAGACAGACAGACATGACCAATCTATAAGGGTTCCGTTTTTTTGCCATTTGGAACCCTAAAAATGCTTATGACATGTGAATGTTAAACATATTTTTTTCTACATTTCAGGGCAAAAAAAATCATAAAGATTCCTCGTCGTCTTCGTCGTCATCATCATCATCTTCGTCCTCGTCTTCATCATCATCTTCCGAAGAGGACGAATCTAACAAGTGTCCCTATGAGGTTAGTACTTACTGTGAAAGTCGCACTTCGATTTCCAGCCCAATCTGCTGTGAGAATATTCTAGAAAAGCATGTATTATTTATTAGGTATGTTTTCTATAAATACTACAAATAAAAAAAATTAAGAGGTTGTTTATAATGTATAAATAAAGGTTTTTTACTAAACGCATATTGTAGTATTTATGCGGTACTTATAAAAAACAATAAAAAAAAAATTGTCTGTCTGTTTGTTTCGGCTAATTTCCGAAACGGCTGGATTGATTTTGATGAACTTTGGTATAGGGATACTTTGATCCCTGGTAAAAGACCATTTGCTACCTATTTTTTATCTACATACCACGCGGGTGAAGCCGCTGGCGGAAGCTAGTTTATTATTTTAAATATATATTTGATGCATATTATTATGACATTTCCTTAGTATCTGCGAACTAAATAAAATAATAATTGTGAACTTAAAGTATCACTTTAGTCTTTTCTCGGTTTTCTTTCTCACCTGGCATATTTCTTCAAAAGATTTCCATTATCCCTACAAAAAAAAATTAATCCATTATTTTTGTTGTTTTTTTCAGAATAAAAAATCAGGGCATTTCAAGAGCAGCAAATGCGGCGGCAGCAAGCACTAAATTCATGGTGGCTGAACCAATGTTACTTCAACGTTTCTTGAACTAGATCCCAGCATTTAGATGATAGGACTCAGATTGAAACAACATTGAAGCCTTAATTTATAAGTCTGTGATTTAACTTAACAAAATCCTTTTTTTTTTGTTTCTTTTGTGTAGAATTGTTGAATAAATAACTGTTACATTCCTAAGACGCCTTTGAATTGAGGACTTTCAGCGAAGGAGCAATGCAAGGCCTTGAAACTCGATAAAGTTGGGTATTTATTTCCAAGGTCCTAAGGTCGTACAACTTTCACAAATGCTGAAGAAACTTGAAAGTTCTGTTGATTCCCTAAAGAGACTGACAACTCTCTCTCTCTCTTTGTATACTGCAAAGGTTTGACGTTATCACGTCAACGCCGACTGTCGTTGACAACCAGCGCTGGAGCTTTGTCTCGCAAACTAGGTATCATAGCATTATGCTGAGCGATGGCCGTTTTACGTGGATGTGACGTATATTTTCCCTCACCTTGTTGTTGTTTGTGTACTTTTTCTCTACGTCATGAAAACCGCAATGGTATTTTCTTTTATTCTATATCTAAGAAAACTAGATAAGATTTTATCTAAGTCCGTCCACAAGCCTTGCTGATTGGATAATCTTCTCTTTCTAATTGGCTCGTACCTGTTGTTGGTGTCTAAATGAGAGAAGAAGTCTTTCAACAATTCGTTTTCCTGTTTAAACTTCAATATAAAAAAACGGCAACACTTATTAGTTGACTTTGAAAAACCAACGACAATCATTGAAGGAAATTGAGTGAATTACAACAACATTGTTTTGTCCCCCCATTGATTGACAGCGCGTCATAGCGGGAATTACATACCACACAGATACCTATTACCTACCTATAATGTTAGGTTACGCTAGTAGTATTTGTCAATGTGTTAGGTACTTTTTATGTAAAATACCTACTCCTTGTTGTATTATTCATTAAATACTGTTATTAACTTATTACACAGACATCAAATTCTTATGGCTACAATTACCTCGTAATAAACATAAAACACGTTTATTTTATAACATCACCGCTGTCATTTCTATGTTTTAATTATTGACATCGCATTGTATTGTGCCATAATTAAATTATTTTGGTTTACTTGTATCATTTAATGTAAATGTTAACATGTGGAGTTTAATTAAAATATCATAGCCGGAGGTAGGTATTTTAATCACGAAATGCCTCCCACGTAAAGCCGGTGCGTGGCATTTTTCACTCTCTAGCGTCAGTTGTGCCGTCAAAGGACATGACATGTCCTTTTATACTGTGTCCGATATTGTTGCTAGTATATAAACGGGCCTTTGTTATTACTACACGTTATGTATTGCGACATAGGTCGATCCTCCCCAATATGTTGGTAAAAGCATAAAAGTGCTATAATAATCCAGAGTAGTTGATTCACTTAGGTAACCCTACAAAATGATAAAAAGTATAAATGAATGAATGAATGAATTGCATTGATCATATCGTGGTTAAACCAGACTCGATTAATCGAATGAAACCCAAGATTCGCAGTAGCTCCTGTAGCCTCATGTTCATGGTGCTATAGCGACCATTGCATATCAAGGAGTAGACCGGGGGGCGCGGTAATGGTAGGGAAGACGTGCCCGTAGGATAGAGCCCACCGGATATGCATGCTAGAGTAAGCATTGGACTAGTGGAGAGATGGGTAATTACTACACGTGTGTGGATGCCCTCTTTTATCGACCTTACCGCTAGGTTGGTTCAAGGTCGAGCTTCCTCGGTTCGTCTTTTGGCGGGCTTCTCCTGCTTTCTTGCTTCTTTTGTATGTCATTGCTCTGAAAGCCAACTTTCGTAATTTAAAACGTTCAAAATCTAGTCTCAGTCTCATCTCGGCGACAAACAAATGTCAAAAACTTGTCATAATGTAGGGAAATTAGAGGTAATTTTGACAGATTGAGACTGAGATCAGACTGTGAACGTTCTTAAAATTACGAGAATTGCCCCTCTGCTGTGTTGTGTTAGGTGCTGCTGTTTTCAATGTCTTCGTCGGAAGTTTCGGTACTATCTGTTTCCAGTTTTTTGTAAATCTCACTAGCAGCGATTTCCGCTTTATCCATCCAAAAATTGATTCCCTTGTCGAAGTACTTCATGTCCTGTTTTAGATTGTCGTTCGTAAAAGCATAGGTCGGCCGACCTTCTTGGATTTGGCCTTGTACTGCATTGCTGTATGCGGTAGGTGTGGTTTGCGGCGCCTGTAGACATGTGCGAGGTAGCACATCCTGTGGTTCTTGATGCGTTTGGTTACTGTTTTTCCGTCTAGGATTTCATGCATTTTCTTTTGTCTTGGTTTATTCCTAGAGTGGTTAATCAAATCTCTCATGATAACTCGCTTATATCTTCTGAGTCTTGACCTGTTAGCTTTAGTAAGTGCCGATACTTTCAGACCATGTATCATGTGCGGTACAATCACCATTCAGTACATGAGTCTGGCTAATTTCCAGTCCATATTTGAGTTATTTATGAATGGTAGTAACGATTTGGCGTTTTTCATGACCTGTTCGCAATGTTTTTTTAATAGTGCTTTTCTGCTTAGTGTAAATGTTATGTATGTAAGTACCTAGGTATTTAATTTCATCACATGTCTGTATACTTATCCCATTAAGGGTCACGTGTGTCGTTATCTGTTGTAGCATTGGGGTCCCTAATTAGTATTTTTGTTTTTGTTTCATTTATTTGGAGGCCTACACTATCTAGCAGGGGTTTAATATGGTATAGAATACCTTCTAACCGTTCTAGGTCATCTGAAATGAAGATAAGGTCGTCCGCAAATGATAGTACTAGGGGAGTGAGATTTCACGATCCTGGTCAAGTTTTATTAAGGAGCCGGATGGCTCCGAAGCTTAATACCAGAATCGCTAAATACCAGATTCGCAAATTACCAGACTCGTAAAACACCGGATTCGCCTTATACCAGATATTCCTCGTCGAGGGTTCTAAGAACTTCGTCGATGACCAGTGTAAACAGGCGAGGGAACAAAGGGCAACCTTGTTTGACTCCCTTACCTTTAATAATCCAACTGCTTTGCTGGCCACACCATTTGATGCATGTTCGTTCATTCATGCATACCTTGATTATCCTGTTGGTTAGCGATTTGTTGGTTCGTTGTTGATTTTTAGGTTGTCCCTTAGTACATTGAGGTCGACATTGTCAAAGGCCTTTTCTATGTCGAGGGCGAGTACATAAGTTCTTTTACCTGCACACCATTCTTCGTCTAAGACCCTTTTAAGCGTAAATATATGGTCGTCTGTTGATATATTGTTTAAAAAGGCCGCTTGATAGCTTCCCAACTTCGTTATTATCTCGTCAAGTTTTTTAAGTACGTAGGAGGCGTAAATTCAGTAACCCGTATTGCAAACCGATATGCGGCGATATTCATTCGCATCTTTAGGGTTATTGTTTTTGGAATTGGTACTTGTACGGTCTCCAACCACGTGTCGGGTGTTCATGTGTTTGGTGACAACTTCTTGTAATATTTCTGGCATTGCTTTGTAAAGCTCGATTACCCTTGGTCAGTTCCGGGGGCTGTCCTGTTCCGCATTTTATTAACGATTCCCATTACGTCATCTTCGTTGTCTGTGTGGTGCCGGACTTAAAGAATACCAACACCCCTTACTTCCCGTGGGTGTCGTAAAAGGTGACTAAGGATCGTACCGGAGAATGGGCAGCAGCGTTCTCTATGTATTCCACCATCATACCATACTGCGATCGCCAACCCGCCTGCCAAGCGTGGCAATTATGGCAAACTCACCCAAAATTGGGGGAGGCCTATGTCCAGCAGTGGACGTCTATCGGCTGAAACGATGATTACGTCATCCGCAATGGGTCCATCACACTGTACTTCGGTTATCGGATTTTTTATATTAACTGTTGGTATAAGATGGCCCTAAGTATAATAAGTAGATCTTTTTCGAAGTTTTGCTTGAAGTTTGTTTCTACTGTAAAAAAAGGTTTTAGGTTTATAAGCACAAAATATATTGTCGTAATTTACATTGGCATAACGAAATTCAGCATAATGATCACCACGCATAATATTATGAAGCATAAATTATTTGCCATAATTTTTATTGTTGTAAATACTGTTGACATAATAATAATGAAGCATAATTTTCTATAGCATAATATTATAAACGCATAATGATATTTACAAATAATGTGCTTTGGAATAAACATAATGAACCTGAATGAAAAATGACGAAATGACCGAAAGAGATACTGAAATCTTCGAAAAATAAACATGACTGTTTATTGCTATAGTACTTTTCTACCAGCTTAAATTACGTACTACTGAAAACTATGAGTCTCTAATCAATCACTCTAATCAATTAATATTCCTAGGTAAAGGTATTTGTATTCTCATACGCTCGCTCTTGCATTCTATGTCGACGAAGCCCCGCTTCGCGGGGCTCCTATTTCTACGTAAAGGGTTTAAAGTAACCTAACCAAACCGAACCTCGGGGTGCCCTTCGCTCGCTCTTGCATCCTATGTCGACGAAGCTCCGGCTTCGCGGGGCTCCTATTCCTATCTATATCTATAAAAGAAAGTCGTGTTAGTTACACTATTTATAACTCAAGAACGGCTGAACCGATTTGGCTGAAAATTGGTGGGGAGGTAGCTTAGAACCAGGAGACGGACATAGGATACTTTTTATCCGTTTTCTTTTTAAATACATTTATTTACTTATAGGTGGAGGGTAGGAGTAGTGTAGGAGTAGGTTAGGAGTAGGGTAGAGGTAGGTTAGGAGTAGGGTAGGAGTAGGGTAGGATTAATGTAGGAGTAGGGTAGGAGTAGCGTAGGAGTAGGGTACGAGTAGTGTAGGAGGGGATCCCTTCTTTTCGCATAATGTTCTTTGTCCTAATATACTTCGGCATAACGATTTTGGCACAATTTGTTTTGGCATAATAATACTTCGGCATAATTTTTTTAGGCATATTATTATTATTATTTTATGTTGGCATAATCATCTTAAAGACTAATTTGTTTTGGCATAAATTTGATTCGCATAACGTTAGTAGGCCTAATGACTATTAGCATAATAATATTTAGGGATACAATTAATTAAATTTAATATGCTGTGCAACAAAAGTTAGTGACAGAACCGAATTGCTGCAAAACCGACTCCACGTAGTCTTGTTTGTCCTACCCCTAGAGTGTAATTTAGAATCGCGTAGGCGCGTAGGAGTGAGCGAAAGCCGTCTGCGACGATTAGCACGCGTGGGGCCGCCGGAGGCCCGCAGCGCCGGAGCCGTGACAGAAACCCTGCCTGCTGCATGTTGCATGCTCGCTTGAATGCTGCATGCTGCATGCTTGCTTGCATGCTGCATGCTTGCTTGCATGCTGCATGCTTGCTTGCTTGCTGCATGCTTGCTTGTTTGCTGCATGCTTGCTTGCATGCTTGCTTGCATGCTGTATGCGTGCTTGCATGCTGTATGCTTGCTTGCTTCATGCTTCCTACAGCGAAAAACAACCCACAAAATTGTTCAATACGTTATATTATATTAATATGTTATATATTACCTGATTCAGGAGATATGGCTTTTTTCCAATCGTCGAAATAAATTGGTATATCCTCTTCGGGCAAATTTATGCTTTAGGATATTATGCTTAAAAAGTTATGCTTTAGAACTTTATGCTTAATAAATTTATGCTTTAGAATATTATGCTTAATCATTATTATGGTTAGAGAAATTATGCTTAAAAAAATTATGCGTAAGCTGTTATGCGTAATTATATTATGCGAAAATATAATTGTGCCAAACAAAATTATGCTAAGTTATATTAGGTCTTAAAATTTTAGGGATCCCTTCTTTTCGCATAATGTTCTTTGTCCTAATATACTTCGGCATAACGATTTTGGCACAATTTGTTTTGGCATAATAATACTTCGGCATAATTTTTTTACGCATACATTTTATGTTGGCATAATCATCTTAAAGACTAATTTGTTTTGGCATAAATTTGATTCGCATAACGTTAGTAGGCCTAATGACTATTAGCATAATAATATTTAGGCATACAATTAATTAAACTGAATATGCTGTGCAACAAAAGTTAGTGACAGAACCGAATTGCTGCAAAACCGACTCCACGTAGTCTTGTTTGTCCTACCCCTAGAGTGTAATTTAAAATCGCGTAGGCGCGTAGGGGCGAGGCGGCCCGCGGGCTGAGGAGCAGGCGGCTGCAAGCGAGCCGCCGCGGCTGAGGCTGGCCGGCGAAGCCGGCCAACAAGCCGAAGCTGCGGTGGTGAGCGAAAGCCGTCTGCGACGATTAGCACGCGTGGGGCCGCCGGAGGCCCGCAGCGCCGGAGCCGTGACAGATACCCTGCCTGCTGCATGTTGCATGCTCGCTTGAATGCTGCATGTTGCATGCTTGCTTGCATGATGCATGCTTGCTTGGGTGCTGCATGCTTGCTTGCATGCTTGCTTGCATGCTGTATGCTTGCTCTATGCTTGCTTGCATGCTGTATGCTTGCTTGCATGATGCATGCTTGCTTGCATGCTGCATGCTTGCTTGCATGCTTGCTTGCATGCTGTATGCTTGCTGTATGCTTGCTTGCATGCTGTATGCTTGCTTGCTTCATGCTTCCTACAGCGAAAGAAACCCACAAAATTGTTCAATACGTTATATTATATTAATATGTTATATATTACCTGATTCAGGAGATATGGCTTTTTTCCAATCGTCGAAATAAATTGGTATATCCTCTTCGGGCAAATTTATGCTTTAGGATATTATGCTTAAAAAAGTTATGCTTTAGAACTTTATGCTTAATAAATTTATGCTTTAGAATATTATGCTTAATCATTATTATGGTTAGAGAAATTATGCTTAAAAAAATTATGCGTAAGCTGTTATGCGTAAATATATTATGCGAAAATATAATTGTGCCAAACAAAATTATGCTAAGTTATATTAGGTCTTAAAATTTTATGCAAATGGATAGGGAACCAAAATTTTATGCAAATGGATAGGGAACCGTGTAGGAGTAGGGTAGGGGTAGAGTAGGGTAAGGGGTAGGAGACCACGCGAACAAAGTAGCGCCGGGCAGCTAGAATTTATATGGCAAAACAACGTTTGCCGGGTCAGCTAGTTTCTAAATAAACGTTATATCCAATAACGTTAAACGAAATAAGTTTTAGAGTATATAAATGTTATATGTAAAGAAATTATAGCAACAGTTGGTATATCTCACGTTTATTATATCTTGTGAACGGTATTGAAATGAAAATATACCAAATAACTTTATATGATATGGGATGAACCTTTTTATATTTATGGTTCATGATTATTAGACGAATAAATATTATGCCTCAAAAATGTATGCAACTCCAAATTATGCCAAAACAAATTAGACCAAATGATATGCTAACCTTTGCATTATGCCAAAGTATATTTATGCCACAGTATTATTATGCTAATAAAAGTTATGCGAAAACATTATGCAAAACAATATTATGCCTTAAAACTTTATGCCAAGAGCCTTGCCTTTATTCCCGTAAAAAAATATAGCATCTGCATGCATTTTTCGGGTGGTTTTTCCCCAGTCCATTGAGGCAGGCCCTGCATGTTTTTTGCTCTTCCTGATATTTGACCTTTTGAAGTGTTGCCTGATATTCTTTTACTAGGTTGTGCCTATTTCGGTTATCTGGTTGCCTACTTTGTAGGAATTTAGCTTTTTGTAGTTAAGCAAGAGCTAGTCGATGCACTCTGGAGAGAACTGGCTGAAGAATCAGTTTCCTGGGCAACCGCTTGTAATACTTCCGTTATGGTATTTTAGGGTATTTCGAGGTTTTTGTCCGTTGAGTTGATTCCTATATCTTTTAGTTTTTTTGTTATGCAATCTTGGTATATTGTTTTCGTGAATTTACTATTCAGGGCGGCATAATAGCACTGTTTATATTTGAAATCCTTGGCCGCAATTGTTGTTTCCTTTGCGGCTTGCTGTTGTTTTTGTGAACTAATGTGTTGGTGTTTTCTTTTTTGTTTGAAGTTCGGTGTATTCTTAGCAGACCCCAGATAATTTTATGGTCGGATGTGCCCCTAGCGGCCCATTCGCTTTTAATAAGTTCGTAGAGTTTTTCTGTTGCATGTGGCGTTATAATGTGATCCAATTGGGATTTTGAGTGCCATTTGACCATGTTATCCTGCATGATGATCTCGCTTTTGTCGTTTCTATTTGCAGTTTTTCAATGTTGGCTATATCCATTGACATTTCCCCGTTGTAGTTAGAAAAGTCATGGTTTTGGTGAATCAGCCCTTTGCTTTGGAAACTTTTTGTATCATGACGACCAATATGATCGTTGAAGTCGCCAAGAATTATTAAAGTACATTTCCTTGGTTTTTGTATGATCAAGTTTAATAAGCCTGTGAAGGATCTGTTTGCTATATATGTACAACTGTTGATGTGAGAATTGATTATATACAGATGAGCAGGCTTGTCATTTCCCCTGTTAACTTTAAGAGTAGCTGACATCACGTCTGTATCCTTTTTTCTGTTAACTAATTCACTTCGGGCATCTTTTCTGATTAGAATTGCAAGTCCCCGGTGTGTTTGCCATTCGTAGTGTGTAGAGTTGTATGCTCCAGAGTTCATACCTGTTTCTTGTATGCACGCTGCATGAATGCCCCTAATTGAGAGTTCAGCGTCAATTTTATCTTTTTTGTCCGGTTTTGAGGCCCCACGGACGTTCCAAGTTGCAATACGCAAGTCTGGGCAAGTATATTTTATTGCGGTAGACGGCTGGTTTGATTTTTGCATGAAACCTTCGGGTTGCAGTTGTAAGGTTCGTCGTCGGTCATGACCCAGCTATCATAGTGCTGGTCCTTGTAGCGGATGTGTATGTTGCCGGGTAGTTGTTCGCCGGTAGGTGAATACACTAGTGTGTGTCTTGTATCCGTGTGCACGTGCAGATTTACAAGATAGAACTCGGACGCGGCGATTAAGATATCCTCTCCTCCCCTGAACGTCTTGTTAAACTGCGTGGTTATGTATTTTGTTATCCTTAGTTCCTGGGAGAGATTGCTGTAAGGGAGATATTCTTGTATATTATTTAAAAGTACTAGGCGAATTCTGTCGTCATCTCGATGCCCCAAAACATATGAAACGAGGTCCTGACGGACAGACACTGATCGAAAGTTAAGCCCATTACATTATTTATTTGATGGGCTATAGCCCTAAATAGGCAATTGCCGTCTTTTGTCATACGCTCAATTGTGCCCATTTTTAAAGGAAAAAGCCTTTTGTTTTTAGGGTATTACAAGACCTTCTCTGCACACGTGTTGTCTGCTTTGTTTTTGAGAAACAATAAAGCTGACGGGGACACCTGAAATTTATGAGCTTTGTTATTTTTTGTTAATTAACCTTTTTTTTTCACTTGGAGTCCAATTTTGCGCACGTGTGTACAAACTTGACTTACAGGCTAGGAAATATGTAGGTAGCTTGTTTAGGGCAGTTTTGGTAATTTAGTACAATGTTAAATAAAGAAAAGCGTGGAGTACGAATTCAAGAGCGATACCGTATTTTAGGCTGGAATAATAGAGTGTTTTAGTTTATCCCTCGCTCCTAGACATAATCATCATCATCATCATCATCATCATTTCAGCCGGAAGACGTCCACTGCTGGACATAGGCCTCCCCCAAAAGTGGGGGGGGTTGCCATAATCGCCACGCTTGGCAGGCGGGTTGGCGATCGCACTATGGTATGGTGGTGGAATGCATAGAGAACGCTGCTGCCCATTCTCCGGTACGCCCCCTAGTCGCCTTTTACGACACCCACGGAAGTATGGGGTGGTGCTATTCTTTAAGTCCGGCACCACACTGACAAGACATAATACAAAAACATTTCCCTAAAGCCTATTTATAGCTTACAATGATGTTAAGTTAACGCGTGTCTTCAAAAGTCAAAATTAAAAAAACATAGCGCAGCCGGATACAGCTTCTAATGGAGATCCTTGAAATATACGGAAAGATCTCACCAAATTGGCCCGCTAAGGACTCTCGACGTCACCACGATCCTCGGCTGGAAGGCCTGGGCCTGGGCTTGTATATCAGGAACACACGTTTAATGCACTTTAATTTGCACCTACAAAAACAACACGCGAAACGCCGTTCGAATTTCAAATTTGAGTTTCAAGCTCCGAGTTGCGCCAGTTTAGTTGGAGCCACGTGGTCCGCACGTTGCATCAGGTATAAACAAAGGCTGGACACGACATATCTGTCCCCTTCGGCGGTCACTATCTGACTCCCCCCTACAAATTGATAAAAAATAAAAGAAAGATTATATTGATTGAAGATTGTATTATTGACTAACGAGCGCACAGTTGGTTTTTTTAAGCAAATAGGATCCGATCCGATGGCTCGGAAAATGATAGGATAAAGAAAAGCAAGGTTAAATAGTAGTTAATAAGCAAAGAACCTGTCCAAAAATAATGAGTTTGCTACTGGTATCAAAATCAGAAAAGAAAAGAGTTCATTAAAGCATTAATGAACACTCCCGATTTGTTGGCAACAACAAAGTAGCTTCATTCAAACCAAAGGCTTCACATTTAATTCAAATGGTCAGTTTCCCAGCAAAAAATAGATCTATCTTGTTCCGAAACGAAACGAATGAAATCGCTGAAGCGGATTTGTATTGCGGGAGCGGCTAACGAGGATTTCAGCATGATGAACTATGAGAGCCCTTTATCCAACCAGCGTAATCATCAATTAGGTAGTTATTACTTACTAGAATAATGTGCTTCTGTTTGTTTTATTTTAGTTAGATGTTTTGAAGCACGTAGTTTCGAAGCGGCTTTTTGTCCGTACCTCGTATCTATACCTCGTACAATCAACTGCAAGTTATTTTGATTTGGCAGCGCTTTTATTTTGTAGCAGTAAGGGTCGTTTTCGTAGTTCAAGGGTTACTACTGCATGATGTGTGGTTGTCGTGTTGTTGTTTAAGAAAGCGGATAAGGTACGAGTATAACGATTCTACAGGAAGTAATATTAGCTGCTGCCCGCGACTTCCTTCGCTTGACATTAATACCTTTTGATATTCTTAATTTTTCTAAAATAAAAGTAGCCTAAGGTACTCCTTATAATATCAGCAATCTGCCAGTTAAAGTCTCGTCAAAATTGGTCCAGCCGTTTCGGATATAAACCGGGATAGACAGACAGACAATTTTTATGTTTTTTTGTTATAAGTACCGTTTATACTTTCATTTGCATTTAGTAAAAAGCTGTTATTTTACATTACAAACAGACACTTCAAGTTTATTTATTTGTATGTATGTATAGATTAGGTACCTAATGATTATTATAATTATAAGATACCAGTAAGTAATTATCATCGTGATAATTAATAATATTAATATTCGTGTCCTTAACAGCATTATTATGCTGCTTTGGGGATCAAAAGTACCTATTCGTTTAAGGTGTCTGGTTTCAAACTGCAAAAAGTTTAATTTGCTAAAATACTAAATTAACTAACAAACTATTTCATTGATATAAAGAAAATACAATATAATGACCTGACTTAACTAAAACAATTTATTTTTATTCTCCCTATATTGTCACACTGCTGGGCAAAGGTCTACTCCATAGCTGTTCTTTGTGCGTTGCTTTCTCCAACCAATCTCCCGTAAACGCATCTAGGTCGTCACGCCATCGTTTCCAAGGTTTCCTCGGCGACGACGCGCGTCTTCTGACACCCAATCCATGACGACTTTGGCCCATTCGTCCCGATGCATCAAGGTATGGCCCGTCCAATTGCCACTACAGTCTAACAAACTTATTGCCCGTATCGGCAATTAACAAACTAAAATAAATACTGGTTTCATGACTGTAAATATTCTAGATGGGTAGGTAGTTACGGAACACGTACACACAGCTCCATTATGTGATTTCCCCCCAAAAGACATGTGCTTTCAAATCCGAGATAGGCCCAAGTTGGTTTTTGTATTTTGCATAAACATTTTATTTTATTTGGCAACACAGCCGCCAAACTAAAGTGGAATTGGTCAGGCCACATCTGCCGCATGTCGCAACAGATTTGGGCAAAAGTAGCCACTGACTGGATTCCGAATAACAGGAATCGGCGACGCAGTAGACCCAGAAAAAGATGGCGTGACGAATTGGACGCCTATGTAAAGTATTGGCCAGTTATAGCAAGAGATATGAAAAAATGGAAAGATGGAAGGGAGGCCTTTGCCCTGCAGTAGGACATAACAGGCTCATAATAATAATAATAATTTTATTTTAATTAATGTATTGTTTTAGTGAATAAATAAGTTTAAGTTAGTTTTTTTATTTTTTATTCTGTTTTTATTATTGTTTTTTTTAATAAAACGTTAATATTTTTAATAATGCGAAAACGACAAGCAATAATAGGATTATCATTTACGATGATTTATTCATCATCTGAATAGACTGGAGGTTTCAAGACCGCATTGCCGTGCGCTTGCGTGATTGGAAGTTCAAATCCTAGGCACGAAATGTGCTTTTTGTTCATTATATTATTTAAATATATTTTTCTATTTTGTTTTTAGTAAAATTTTTATAAAGAATTTAAAAATCAAGAAAAATAAACTACTTTAAGAAATATTTTACATTGACATAAGCTAACGAAATGTTACGTGACCTGTTATGTCGTCTCAGCAAGTCAGCATACAAATTTGACAGTCTGACAAGCGACATCGAAAGAGACACGTTTTGAAGCGTTTGCAACTTGTCTAGGACCGTTATTGTCAAACGTTGTATAACTTGAGTTGAGGGTATGGATTCATTTTATAAAGACAACGTAAGTAAGTAAAATTAATGGATACCGTCAAATTATAACATCTATCGATTAGACAGGGACCTAAAGATAAACTGACTCGGACGATAGTAGATAACAATTTCATCGCAATTCATATGGGCTCACTGGCTAGTTCATCAAACTGCCGGTATGAGTATGACGACGTTCGGTGATGCGATGGTTCGAATCCGAGTCGAAACAATGAACTCTTTTTGAAGTATTCTTTAGATTATTCGTAAGGAGTTCAATATTGTAGCAGTGAAACATTTTAAAACTTGAGGGGTTAGCACATACTGATGCTGTGTGTACGAAAGTAGTGGCTTGCATCTGACCTCGAAGATAATTTATTCCAATCATAAAATACTGTAGGCATGCATTTTTGTTAGTCAATTGGCAATAGACGCAATAATAGAAGTCAATTGGATCAAATGGTCCATCTATGGCATCTACAGATATGAGTATCTTGCGGTGCGAACTGTATTGATTAAAAACTCAGTATCTCCTCGTATTCTTTCTCTGAAACTAGGTCCAGACAGTCGTTACGAAAATACTGTGATGGATAACTTAGTTTTTGTTGTTGTGTTTTTATACTGCTTCGCATTTTCAAGCCAAGGATTAGTCTTGCAAAAAGCGGTAGAGGATCTGACTAACTTTTATGAAGTTGATACTATAAAGGAGTCTGACGAACGTCCTATCATAGATTATTATCAGAACAGTGAAGACAAATCTGAGCTTGCATACATTATACTTAATCCGAAAGACAGTCAAGATTACAAAGTTTTACTAGATAACAGCGATAACTACAGTAAATACGTCATTATCAAAACAAAACCAAAAGTACTTGACCTCAATTCGTATTCGTTGGTTCCAAGTGTTGATAAATCTAAACAAATGGTAATGTGGCTCAATGTGTACTGTGAAATGCATCCGGATTGTGACAAGAATAAGTTAAATGAAGAGCTGATAAAGGTACGCCCCTATTTAGAGTTTTAAAGTACAGTGAGTGAAGTAGGTACTTAATAAAATAATTATAGTGATGTAATAAACATTCCTAACAAGGAAAAATAAATTGTTAATAATTATGCAGACTGTTGTAGAGCGTTACTTTATCCACTTGAAGCATAAGTCTTGAAGAGTGTATGTTACAGCAACATTATATGAAGAATCCTATCATTTGGGTTGTACCTAAGTAGATGAGCCCATGCGTTCAAGCTTAGAATTGGCCCACATTTAGATGAATTGAAGATCTGAATAAGATCAGTTCATATATGTCACTGGTGGACAGTGCGTGTTACATCGTTTGTATTTTGACCCTTAAATCAGTTGACTGTAGTGAGTTAATTTACAGATCATTCTCATTAGTGATTTTGTGTATTTAATTTTAATGATAAATTCCTAAGAGCGATGTGCTACATTCTTAAATATTACTGATTTTATAATTAGATCATGTGTTCGGAAATATGTAAAGTGTACTATACAAATCGTACATTATAGATAAATTAACACCATGTTGGCGAATGTTATCGTATTTGTGTAGCGGCCTGGTAATTGTTGACTGATAAACGTACAGCGGGCAACGATATGTTTTAGTATTGTAAAATGACTTCTGTGTCGACACGCTTTATTGTGTTTAGTTTATTAATCAGTTTCCTAGCTTGTGCCGCCAGCACTTCTTTCTCCGGAAAGTTCATATTAGACATATTCGGGAACCCGATTCAAGATCTCAAGAATACGTTTATAAAACCAGAGGAAACTCCCAAATCCAGTTTTGTACGAGAAAATTTTTCTGATAATAAAGCTGCAGACAACGCTAAACCTAAAATGATAGACGTGCCAAGTAACACTGAGAGGTGTGCTGCTGGCCAAACCATGGACGTGAATGGAGTGTGCAGACAACCATGGTGAGCTGTCGCACCAACTATAAATACCTATAGTTGCGACGTAGTATGCTCATTGCACTACAATAAAATGGACGCGAAATGTGTGTTGTTTCTAATACTGATGGTTCAGAGCACATGTTGTCGGGCTGAAGCAGGAGTTGTTTTTAATTTCCACGATAAACTTCGAATGGCGACCTCGACTCCAGTTGTGGAATTGACGCAACATAGTCAAATCATACGAGTACCGGTCTTGGAATGCCCCTTGGGACAGAGACGAGATCAGCTAGGAAACTGCAGGCAGAGACTCTAGAGGTACTGGTTTTAACTATTTTGACGACGCTATCTTATTAGTCACTAAATTGCCAAGTTTCTAGTAACTGTTGTTAGTTTGTCAATTGTAAATAATATGTACTTCAATCATACTGTGTACGACCGATGACATGACCTGTGACATTTATTATCCATACCCATTTATAATTAAGTTGCTTGGATTTAAAAATAATAATAAGTATTTCGAAAATTACCCTGAATAAAAAGAATTAAATAGTTGTTATTAATTTTCTATGTTTACAAGTAGGTACCTAGTTGAAAAAACATTATTTTACTTAGTGTGTATGTATTTTCCTACTTTAAAAAAATTACAACAATTTCATTTAACTTAAACATTTTTTTCCAGATGTTGCTATTGCCAGATGACATTGAAAATGAAAAACTATTACCAACAGGAAAATATCTAATATTTAAGGAGGATAATTTGACGTATTAACTCATAGGTATTTAATCAGTTCTCGGAATATGTTGTAAGATAATTTTTAAAAGGTCAATCGAGTTATCTTATAAACCGAAGCCATTCTCGAGACTTCAGTCAAGAGAAAATTATCTGACAAGACGCGAGACGAACAGTATAATTTCACAAAATGAAATTAACTATTTCCTTTTTATTTTGTGTTATTTTAACTCTACAATATAATGGCGCTGATGCGGAACTCAAGGTATTTGGACGCATCCATGAATCTGCACATGGTACTTTAAATAAGGTAAAACAAGATGTGCATAACTTACTTCATACAAATGAGAAAAAACAACAGGAAAACAATGATGTGTCCTCGAATATTCACTTTCAAGAAGAATCGGAAGAAGACTTTGCTGCTGCTGCAGCTGCTAGGAAACCAGTACAAGTGACTCCTACCCCTGCTGCCAGTACCACACTTGCACCGACTACGACTACTGCTAAGAACGGAACAGATGACAACGGCCGGGAAAACTTTTCGGCCGGATGTGTCCCAGGCTATATGCGAACCCCTGACGGAAGATGCAAACCCACCTTTTGACTATAATATTTACTAACTACGTGTCTAGGTAACGTATCAGCGTGTACCTATATTTTTTTTCTCGTAAACTGTTTTCGTACAGTTAGTAATTTACTGCTCCATCTTAGGTGTGTGTAATAATGTAAGTCATTATTGTTTTTTAACGACATTTAACAATGTAAGCGTTTAAATATCCATTTTTGATAATAATTGTTTATTTTTTGTTTAAATAGATATGTTATACGTGAAAAAAATAATATTTAGAAAGTTTTTATACATTTAATAATTAAATTTTTGCATAAAAAATGAGATAATTGAAATAAAATTAAACTTATTACATAATTAAAGTGTTTAAGCCCTTATTAAACTTCCCTCTTCTCAACTTAACTGAAATTGGAAACATTTTAAGCCAGTTCTACAAGTTGTAAAATATTAGGTAATTCATTCTCCAATAAACTGAAGTGCTATTGGCGATTTTCTTCGACACACGTCACACAATGGGGGTTTTATTTATTTATCATAAGTCATTGTGTTTTGTCGATTGCCGTGATAAGTTATTGTTTATAGCAGATAAGGCACGCTCTTAGTTAAAAACGCAAATTTTAATAATGTTCTTTTATTTCTTGAAATTTTATTAACAGTAAAGAAAAAATATTTTAAACATAAAACATTTCAAGCAAGCATTTAAGTTCAATCTTAAAATTAAGAAAGCCTAAAAATATTATTACATACTTTATTAATTATTTTATTGTACCAGTCTAATTTGAATAGAATAATTTTCTTAAGAATTAAAACAACTTCTGGCTAAATATTGAAAATAGTTCTCCTATTAAATTCGTTTTCGAAATTATTTAAGTGGTTTAATCTTTGTTACTCACATAGAAAATGGTAGTCGAACTCATAATTGGTTAGTCAGCCTAAGGTTGTATGTCGCTTGTACTTCTTAAAATTACGAGTTCTATTTGTTTATGCCACAGTTAGATAGTTTTAACCGTAGTGAAGTTTCAATTTGTCAAAATTAAAAAAGCAATTGGGTGCTCGACTACAGTCTTTTCTCAGTTATTTTACCTCTGGTGGCATCACAGTGATCCTTATTCTCATTCTTATAAGGTCGCTGTTGGGTAGCTGCCACTGACAAGTCTGTCTAAATCATTGTGATCTTTATTATCGTTACAATAAGGTTGCTGATTTCAGAGGTAAAATAACGGTGAATTAACTGTATACCTACTATTGCTGGATTAAAATTACTCTTCAGGAGTAACAGCTACTGCTTGAAATATTGGGTAAGGTTTAACTGGAGTCTTTTTTGGTGGCTGTTTACTTGTATTTTGGTAACGATCACCAAAATATTCTTGTAGAGCAGCAACCAGTTGTTGCTTGTTTATGTCACTTTCTTTATCATTCATGTCACCTTCGGGCATGGCGTTATTATTTGGTACATTATTACCATTGTTTCCAGGGCGTGCACTGCTTTCGTAATTAGTTTGTTCGTTTTCTTGTGGCCATTTGTTGTTTGGTGGCCCTCTATTGCCGGGAGGGCCTCTGTTGTCTGGTGGGCCTCGGTTGGCTGGTGGTCCCCTGTTGTCTGGCGGTCCTCTGTTATTCGGGGGTCCCCTATTGTTGGGAGGACCTCTGTTCGCAGGTGGGCCTCTATTTTTTTGCTGTCCCCAGCCTTGGGGGGATCGTTTGTCTATATATAACAAAAACAAATACGTTAATTTCATTTTATTAGGTCTTAAACACGTACCTTTTCTTCTACTTAACTTACTATGTATAATATATGTTTTTTAAAGATGATGATGTCTTAGCACATAGTGGATCGAACATATGACGATGGGTTAAAACTGCAAAAAATATTATTCATTCAAAGAACCTTTTTTACAGTCGGGTAAGAAAACTCTTGTATTATTCTATAAGATACTACTCGCTGAGATGTTTTTATAAAAATAGAGCTGGGTACTTTAGCTGTGTCATGATATTTTTTTTTCTGAGTTGGGAACCTTGAGTGGGAAATACAATAGAAGGCAGTAGTAATAAAACAAATAGAACGTGAAATGTTGTATTAAATATTTTAGGAACAGAGTGGTAATTAAGTAGGTACATTTGTTTGTCATTTTTGTAACTGTAATGTCTAAAATTATAAACATTAACACAACTGTAAAAATCTAGTGCAATCTAATCTATTTTATAATCAATTTTCCGGCGTAACAGCAGCGACCTGAAATATAAACGGAGATAAAGGACGAGCAGTTGTTACAGTTACATCCCTTTTCATAGCTTCTACTGCCTTTTGCTCATCATCATTGAATCTAACATCAAGCTGGTAATGATCATCTGTACTAGCTTCAGTAGTTGAAGATGTCCGAGTACTATCAATCAATTTAGGCGCATTTTCGTCAAACTGGGAGTATTCATTGGTTTCATTGCCTTGGTTGTAAGATTGCTCCCGATCAGGAGGTGGTCTTCGATGATTAGGAGGGGACGGTGGTCCTCGATCGTACGGGGGTCTATCACGGGGTGGAGTAGGTCTATCATCATAACGGTCTGGTGGTCCACGATGGTGAGGAGGTGGTCTATCATCATAACGGCCTGGTGGCCCACGATAGTGTGGAGGTGGTCTATCACCATAACGGTCTGGTGGCCCATAATGGTGTGGAGGTGGTCTATCATCAAAACGGTCTGGTGATCCACCATGGTGTGGAGGTGGTCTGTCATCATAACGGTCTCGTGGTCCACCATGGTGTGGAGGTGGTCTGTCATCATAACGGTCTGGTGGACCACCGTGGTGAGGAGGTGGCCTGCCATAGTCCGGAGATGGGCCACGATGGTGCTGAGGTGGTTCGTCATAGCGTGGTGGTCCGCCATGACGTGGTGGAGGTCCCCTATGCGGAGGTCCCCTGTGCGGTGGCCCACCTCTATGCGGCGGTGGTGGCGCTCTGTCATTAGGAGACTGCCTTGTTTGTCGATCATCATAGAATCTTCTAGATCTATCGTCGTAAGATGAATGTGGAGGTGGAGGAGGTCTTTTATAATATCTATCGTAATAATTTAATTTGTAATCATCTGGTGGTGGTGGCGGCGGGCGATGGTGGTGATGTGGTAAAGGAGGATAGCGGTCTGGAGGTGATCGAGGCGGGTGGTGATCAGGTAGCGGTGGTGGTGGATGGTGGTCAGGAGGTGGAGGGGGCGGATGGTGGTGTGGAGGTGGTGGTGGTGGTAGTGGTTCTCTGTCATCTGGAGGTGGTGGAGGCGGTGGTTGCTCATCCGAATATCCCCCATACTGCTCACTGTCATAGTTATAATACTGGTTGTCATAAGCCTGAGCCTTTTTATCATCAGGCAAGCCTTTAAGAGGAACGAAAGAATCGCCAGCACTCTTCAATTTGTAAACAGCGTAGTTTGAATTCTGAGATACTAATTCCAAATTGGTTTCAGATAGTTGTTGATAATTTTGCCCAGAATTAGTGACGACATTGACAGGTGCTAGACGAGGTGACTCTTTGCTTTGCAAGTTTGTTAATTTTGTTGGATCTATTGATGCAGCATCGATGTAGACTAAGCCAACTGTTCCCGAACTTTGACGTCTTGTTCTTGAAGCACCATTTAACTGGTCAGTCACATCTTGACGCGTTGACTGCTTTTCTGATAAAAAAAATTAAGCGTGTCAAAGAATATCACTTGCAATTAATGCTTTTTATTATCACACGGTATTGTTTAATAAAGTAGTTAGTAACGGGATCTAAGGAGATAGTGAAATCAGTAAGTGAGTTTTGGGAAATCCAATAACGTTAATGATATTTTACATTCATTTAGAAAACCACTTAAAAGAGATAAGATTGTACGACGGTACATTTATAAAATAAATAATGATATGATCAAGTCGCATTCCTAAAAACATGCATCTTAACCGTATTCTTAAAGGGTAACCATAGGTAAAAACTTACTCATTCAATATGATATTGATTAACAAATTGAAAGATTTTATTTGTTTTAATATTGAAATAGTTGCTTCAGAAAACAATAAGCGTCAATGACCTAGCTGTGCGATTTGACAGTAGTTGACCTCAAAATGACTTTTATTCGTGTGCAGCGGAATCTATTTTAAGTTTCCGTTGATACTGCTATTGGGGAAAGTATACGTACCTGACTGTAGATAATTGTTTCCAGCACAAATCCATACTAATATTATAAATTCGAAAGTAACTCTCTCTGTCTGTCTGTATGTTACCTTATCACGCCTAAACGACTGAACGAATTTCTATAAATTTGGCAGAGAGATAGATTGCATCCCGAGGAAGGACATAGGATGGTTTTTATCGACATACCTCGCGGGCGAAGCCGCGGGCGGCAGCTAGTACTTAATAAGGTTATCAAGCTTTTGTGAACACGAGTTACTAATCACATTTGCAATTCGTAAAATTAACAAGTATATGTAATATTTTGCACTTATAGGTCGATAGAATCCGCGGGTTTTAACAAATCATAAGTAGGTTCTTTTTCCAATTTATAAAAAAAAATCGTATAAAACTTGCTTTACTGCTCAAGTTTCGCATCATACTTAATATGCTACGTAGGCTAGGTATATCTATCTAATATTAAGTATGATGTAGCAGTAATACAAAGTATGTCTGTATGTCTTCAATAATAGCTTTATTAAAGGACATGGTGCATAATGTATCCAGCTAACAAGTTTTGCGCATAATTTTACTATTTATGCTAATGATATTCAATCATAACATCCAGTTAATAGGCTTTAACACACAATGTTAATCAAACACTCATATAAAACTATAGGACAACTTCAGCGTAGTTCAAACACTTCGACTTAAGGACAAATAAGGCAAATTTTACTAACCTCGAGAATTCTCGAATCCGGGTGCACAAAAAACGATCGTAACAGCACATAAAACAAAGACAAAACACTTCAACATTTTGATAAACTTTAGTTTAATATTATTTAAATAATGTTTATTCTTTACACTGCTTCTTGAACGTCCATCTTCAATGTATTTGGTGGAAAATGAGTATGTTGGTAAACCGAGAAACTGGTTTGTGGACCAGCTGATGATCAATACAGGTTCTACTAGGTACATAAAGGTAAGTACGTCATAAGTTAGCTCGCAAAAACCAGGTATGATATAAATGTTCTAAGATACCACAGCTAATGAATTTAATAGAGTCATTGCTCCTAGGGTTGTCAAAGTATCGTACACAGTTTTATTTTTATGTTGACGTTTAATGGACAAGCTGGAGCCAATATCTTGGGGCGAGGTATGTCTGGAGGTGAAGTGTAGGTAATATTTTCTTTTAACTCTAAAAATCTAAAAGTCGCTGCTATTTAATGAAATGCGTGCCTTTTATTGGAATTTTTTATTACTGGCAAAAATATTCTATTGAAATACTTTTTCATGGGAAAAAATTGCGTTCAACCCTATATCTATTTTTTACCTCAAGCCTTTTTTTCTTCTTCTACTATTCAAGTAATATTCCATAACAGATAAATTGTGGGAATATCGTTTCTCAAAGACACTTAAATGAATTATTATACAAGTATTTTGATTGAATTCATTTGTTTTTCTAACTGAACTGACAGTACTTCTGGGGAGTTTGTTGCACCACATCTTCTTCCCAGCTAAATCACTAGGAAGTGCTGACAAAGAAAAAAAAAATGATAATAAATTATTTGTTTTAATATGATTTGGTTACTGACCCAACCACTAACCCTGGAACGAGACACGTAACGACATCTTAAAATACGAATTATTTTTAGTTTAGATCCTAGTTTTTCCAACACTTGCTTATTCACAAAATGACCCCGAAGCGCGCTAGACAACATAAACCCATCTACCCCACTTCTAATGCTGTCTACTCCATAAATACCACTACACCGTCAGTAAACATTAGTGCACAGAAACAAAATCAATGCTGCCAGTATAAAGTGAAATGTAAAAGCCACTTACCTAATACTGAAAGCGGCGACAATCTCATTCCGGCGACAAATTGAGAACACCTTCCGTAGCCGGGACTCCTGGAACCGCAGGCCGCATTCGCTGGTAAATAGCTATTTATTGTGGCAGACACCGAGACACCTGTCCTGCATACGGTGGAGTCGCACTAAATGGAACACAAGGACTCTTTTTATTACATGGTAATTATTTATTCATTAATTTATTTATAGGGGAACCTACAGCTGTAATAGATGGATAACAAATAGACATAGAGCTAATTACAGGTTCTCACTTATTGGTTTCGTTGGCTTTGTTGCAGAAGGATCTAAATAAATAAATACAGGATTTAAAGGCCGCAGACGCGCAAGCTCTAACCATGAATTCAGTACATGATTCTAGAACCAACCGCGTTGAAACATTTCATCATACATATATTAAAAAAAATCTGCTGTTTCATACAAAAAAACGGTCAAAATGTAAGGAACAGCTGATAATTTTTTCATGAGCTGAATAAATGCAAAAATTTTGCGCGTTGCAGATGGACTATTGAATCCGCTGTTCCGCAAAACCGCTAGTTGTTTTACTAATCACTGTTTTCACTTGAGTTTTGTAAAATAGCGTGAAATTAAACGGCAGATTAAGAATTAGAATTTAGTTCTAAATTTTGTCTCTCGTGGCTCTGCGTAAGACATAAATTCAAAAATCTAACGTTAATTTTACGCGGGTTTACATAACCTTAATCGTTGAATAAATGCAAAACGTTCGTGTTAAAGTTTAATAATTATGAAAAACCGCAAAACTTCGTTCAGCTATTTTACATAACGGAACTGTTTTGTAAAACAGCTAGCGGTTATTTAAAACAGCAAAATAAGTAATTTATCTGCAACTATAAAATATATAGTTTCTTTGGAATTCTAGATTCTTCTCTTGTATCGATACGAACTAAACAAGATAATGTTGTTGTTAATTATAACTTGTTCGTCCCTACTCTCACTGATCCCGGCTCTACACGATTCAAAAAGTCCCAACTCTACATGAAACGATAAAAACGTACACTCAAAATGAAAAACATTTAGACAAATTAAAAATATTTTAATCAACATGCTTTTATGACAACTGGCTATTTTCCAAGCCATGTCCCACAAAAATCACATAGGTAGCGATGTACTTAACCATTGAACAAATACATCTTTTGTTGTTTAAAGATATGTATCAGTCTTTTTTTAAAGACGAGGGACAGCGCCATCTGTAATTTTTGTGGAACATGGGCTGAAAAATAGCCCATTATTATCTAAGCATAGTGATTAAAATATTTTTAATTCGTCTTAATGTTTTTCATTCTGACTGTACGTTTTTATCGTTTCGTGTAGAGTTGTAACTTTTTGTTAGGTAATTTTAAATCGTGTAGAGCCGGGATCGGCGAGAGTAAGGACGAAGCCATTAAAACTTTGTTAAAACAAAATTCAATTGTAGAATATAGAATTTTATAGATTTGTTAAATATTCAAAAAGCTATCAATTATATTTATGATACATACATATTGGACAAAGACAAACTATTACATTAGATACTAAATTAAATGACTAACTAACTTACTATACAAATAAATACAAAAACAAAGGACACTTAGGCGTCGAAGTACTTGTCCGCATCGCTGTCATCCAGAAACGTGCCCAGAAGACTGGCAGCACGTTGAATGGCAATGCTAATTCTTTGGCCAAAGAACAACAGTGAACATGGTATCATCAAAACCACACTATTATGAAAACGGTGTTTTCTCAAAAATGCAGATTTTTATTTCTCGAGAAAACGCTTTTGAATTTTGCGTAACTATACGGTATTAAATGCTCGCGACTGTAACTGTTTTTATCACTCATATTATCGCTTATCTAAATCCTAGCAAAAACTTTAATCGAAATAGTGTCCGCTTTTCACCTATTTCCTCTAACATGGGCGACCAAAACCCCGTTCTAAACCTCACTGTCGCCTACCCTTGACACTGTAATAGCCTCCGCATTTATACTGAGTACGCCCAGCACTACAGCCACACACTCCGGTATAATTTAATGCATAGTTTCTGGTTTTTGGACGAAATCATTGTTTGAAAATATTGTACGAACTGGTTTCTTATTATAATTAGTTTTTTTTAACTGTCAGCTAAAAACAATACAAGTATTCGTTGGAACTCCATGCGTATATAGCATGAAATATCACACAAGAACTATTAATAGAAAAAGTATTCAATTATAGAGGTTCAAGGTAAATTTTTTGTTCCTCACCTGTTTACCGATAAAGATGACTCGTTGATCAAATCATTTTGTAACGTTTCAACCTATCTAAGAACCTACCTTTAGATAGATGTATTTATTTCTTTATTTATAGTTTTTTTCTTTCAGTTTAAAGCCAATTACAAATATTAAAGACATAGTTTGTTTATAGGATAAAAGAGAAAATATAAAATTATCAAGATCAGGACAAAAGTTAAAAAGAAACTTTCATAAATCCCTCTCACAATATTTCTAATAAGCCGATAAAATCTTCGTCCATTCGTCCGCACACAGATCGTTTATTGGATTATTGGTCCAAGAGATCATTAAGTGCGGCCAGATTATGTGGTACTGGGGACTCAGCTCACGCAACTGTGCGACATGCAGGCACAGCAAACAGCCTGTGATTTCTGCCGCGGCAGTAATTGTCTGGGACAAAGAAGTGACCCAGCATAGCATGTAGGTCAGGCGCGTCAACACTGCCACGGAGCGTCTTACATGCTATGGTGAGCTGGTCTTTTGCTTGTCTTACCTCTAAAGAGTATACTCTGGAGTAGACTCAAGATAGAATACTCTTTATTATATACACCATTTACATACCTATGAAATTAGTACTCAACAACTAATAGACAGGGTCTGTTTTATTTATAGACTTCTTTAGTTGGATTTTATAATAAACAATTTTAATTTTGGGATACTCAAGAAAGGGTTTTCAGTTTCAGAGGCTCGTGTCCGGATCTAGGGTATTCACGAAGTGGAATTCAAAGACAGTAATTCAATTCTTTTAATAAATCGATTGAAGTTGAACATTTTTTTAAAGACAAAAGTCATACTGCCTAGCATTTTCCAAACTATGTTTGGCTCGTCTTCCAGTCTAACCTGATCTGATTAGTTAGTATTTTTTCTTCAAGACCCTACAGCAATAATTGCCTGTGCAACGCCTGCAATATTATTTGTTTGAAGTCTAGTAGTAGTAAAAGCGCTTTTAATTTGCTCAGCTGTTCACGTATACACGTTGTATATATACTTATTATGTTGCTCTTTAGTATGCTGTCGATCTCAATCCTAGGGAGGGAAGGGGTGTATTAAACATAAAACCTTCGGAGGTACAGCGTCATACTGGTTTGCAAATCCGCCATATACTCATTTTCTTCAGATGAGTCGTGATTCACAAGGAAAATAAGCATCTATCTTCTTTTGTGTTCTTATCGTATTTCTTTTACTTGTTTTGTCAATACGTTTTAAACGAGTAAGCAAAAAAATATGAACAAGGCAGAATTGTCGATAAATAAGAGGAAGTCCTTACTGAAATCTGTACATATAATAAAATTGTAGAAAAGTGGTGTCTGTACAATGAAAATATATTAAAAAAAAGTAGCAGGGGTTGTTATTATATCGATGCCGAACCCGAAATTGTAATTAATTTTTTTTTGTCTGTTTGTCTGTTTGTCTGCTGTGTTTGTGCACGCTAATATCAGAAACGGCTTATTCGTTTTAGATGCGGTTTTCAATAATATATTGTAGTAAGCTTCACTTAACATTTAGTGTTTATTTCATGTCAATCGGTTCATAAATAAAAAAGTTATGTCAATTTAAAGAATCACGGCGAACATTTGTTAAGGTATTCAGCGAACGCACGTATCCTGGAGAGTATAGGCGAATAGTTGCTTTCGATTATTGCGATTCACTTGAATACTGACTTAGGCGGTTCTTTCCTGGATTTTTGGGTATTTACTTATCTTAATTTTTATTCAGGGTTTGTAAATAAATATTGTAAGCATTTATTATAGGTTAGGCACTTATTTCCCTGATTTTCGGTATACTTATCTTAATTTGTATTTAGGGTATGTATATAAATATTATAAGTATTATATTTGGTATAGGTTAGGCATTTCTTTTCTCGATTTTCTTTATCTTCTATCTATATATATAAAATGGTAAACTGACTGACTGTTGATATATCAACACACAGCCCAAACCGCTGGTCCTAGAGACATGAAACTTGGAGGGTTTGTTCTTTGTAAGGAGTAAGTATCCACTAAGAAAGGATTTTTGGGAATTCTACCCCTAAAGGGGTGAAATAGGGGATGGAAGTTTATATGAAAGTCTGTCAGTTTTGAAGTTAGGATCTTCAAGTTTTGTGTTTAGGCTGAGGATTTAAAATTAATTAACAAGTGTCTCAGCGTTGTGTATGGAAAGTCCTTAATTTTCGAAGTAAAAATCACAAAATTCAATCTAGGCTTATGGTTGGAAGGTAACGCAACGCAACGTAAAAATGTAACGCAACGTAAAGGTAACGCAACGTAAAAATCTAGGCTTATTTATGGTTGGAAGGTAACGCAACGGTATTGTTAGAATTTCAACCCTTAAGAGCGTTTACGCCGTACGGCATTTCATACAAACTTTCAAGCCCTTATTTTTCGAAATGAATGAACCGATTTTAATGAAACTTTGTACGCATATGCAAAATACATAGGTCTAAAAAGTTAGTAGAGAACATTTTTGAAAAATAGTGTTACAGCCAAATTAGACCGATTTTAAATTTTCAATAGAAACAGAGATTTCCAGTTATCTTTTTTTAAATAAGACATTTTGAAAATGTTCTCTACTAACTTTTTAGACCTTTGTATCCTGCTAATGCGTATGAAGTTTAATTAACATCGGTTCATTAATTTCGAATAATAGGGGCTTGAAAGTATGTATGAAATGCCGTACGGCGTAAACGCTCTTAAGGGGGTGAAAAGGGGAATGAAATTTTGTTTTTAATTATATTATATAATCTATCAACGCACAGCCTGCACTGCTGGTCCTAGAGATATGAATTTTGGAGGGTGTGTTTTTTGTGAAGAGTAGGTATCCACTAAGAAGGGGTTTTTGGAAATTCAACCTTTAAGGAGGTGGAAAAGGGGGGATTTTGTTTGTATGAAACATCTTATTCCTTGAGTTAATAACCTTGAAACTTGGCACGAATACTTATCTAAGTAAATTATGAAGTTTGGCAATTTTTGTTTTTCTATACTACTCTCTAAAAAGGGATTGGGGATTGGCGGGTGTCAAAATTTGTATGGAAGAATTTTAACGCGCTGTCCGATTAGCTCGAAACTGAGTATGTATACTTAAAACTAACAATAAAGACTAATGTGTATCAAGGTTTTTCGAAAATCTACCCCTAACTGCGTGAAAAAGGGTAGTCAATTTCACAGGGGAGTATTTTATTACGTGGCATGATTAGCTCGAAAATTGGTATAAATAATGTTTGAGTCGAGTCATCGAAACATCCTGCCGGGTCAGCGGGATTGTCCGAAAGGGTTACCGCTGGTCCGGAACATAAAAGGCTAAGGAAAGAACATGGCTGGGTTTTAGTCAGTAAGAGTTTGACACTCCCTTCTGCTCCACCCAGAGCGGGAGGGGTCATTTGACGATTTGCCACAAGTCATCGAAACATCCCAGACGATTGTTCAAAATTCCATCCTTATGGGGATAAAAAGAGGGGACACTGTTTATATGAAAAATCTTATTTATTTGGTTTATAAACTTTATAGACTTCCAGAAATACTAACTTTAATTTCGGAAGTCGGTGTCTTTGGATCTGTATTTAAGTTTTTTGCCACCGACTTCCGAAATTAAAGTTATTTTTCACTTTGTAGTGTTTTTTTGGAGGTCGGTTTTTTTTTGTTATAACGTTTTTATTTCTCACTTTTTAGTGGGTCTGTTTATGATGTATCTAAGTTAAAACTACCTAATATCAACTTGCTCATCGTCTTTACCAAAATATTGCTTTTCCCGATGCATGACTGACATTAATTGTTGAGGAATTCTCCTGGTATTTCACCATCAGCTCCATTTCACCATTCGCATTGTGACGAGCATAAATTACTTAGCAACCATGTTAAAGTAATCGAATCGCAACCCGTGAAATACTTATTATGGAGTAGTTCCGGTGGCCATCTGTGGTCTTCATCATCGGTTCCACTTCACCAAATAGTGCTTTCGAGAGCAAATGCACGAGTTACTGTAAAAATTGCCCGAATCGCTATAGGTGTGCCTATAATATTTAAAGAGTTCCTTCGATTTCTCCATTATCCCCTCATCAGATCCTGACAATGGGACCACCTGGAAAGTATACCCTGAAAACAAAAAAAAAATCAAATCGGTCTAGCCGTCTTCGAGTAATCGGGAACGTACATAAAAAAAAAAAGATTCCGACGAATTGAGAACCTCCTGCTTTTGTTGACGTCGGTTAAAAATAAAAAAGTGTGTTTTAGGGTTTTTCAAAAATCGACTCCTACCAAGTTGGAAAAGAGTAATAAAGTTTATGGGTTGGATTTTACTGCCTGCTTCCATTAACTCGAAAATGGGTATGGGTCTTTGAGTCAAGTTATGAACACATGCATCCCAAACGATTTTTCAAAATTCCATCCCTGTTGGAGTGAAAAGCGGGGATATAGTTTATTTGAAAAGTACAAAAACTCTTTGATCTATAAACTTAAAAATTGGCCCGAATACTTATTTATCTAAATAAATGTTAAGATCATAAACATAAATTTTCGAAATATTAGGAGGAAAGTACGAATTTCACGCGGACGAAGTCGCGGGCAGAAGCTAGTAATATAATAATATTCAAATAACCACTTCTGTAAACTCCGTAATACCAACTCGCGGAAGTACCTTTTACTGGCAAATTACCGCGAGTTACAACATTCTAAATAATTCTAACTCAGCGGACAGTTTCAGAACTGACAGCTAATTTAGTGCCTTTGCGATCAGAAGAGCTTGCTTTGACTCTGTGTTAAATTTGCAACAATCCGAAATCAGGCGGAAAACTATCGAAGCTCAGAGCGCTCAGAGCAAATGTACGGGAAGTTTCCGACAGCAGGCGAAAAGTCCCGACGTCTTCGTTCGGCTGCTCCAAGTTCTAATAGTTGGCCTTCGCTTGGCGAAATAAATGAAGGTGCAACTCGTTAAGCGATATAAGTTTGCGACGGCGAACTCGTTTGATATAATTATAAACTGAATCATGATATGAGAACAAAGAGTTACTTTTTCCAGTTTATTTGACAATTAAATATTCACGGAATTTAATATATATGGAATGTGACCCGCCCATGCTTTGCACGGATGTTATTTACTAATGTGTGTGAAATTATGTGCGTAAATTCAAAACGGTAAAAGAAAAATCATAGAACTAAAAATTCGAAGACATGTGAGATATCACATGTCTTAGAATTTTTAATTTTATTCCAATCCGTACTAGGCCCGCATGGTAGATTATAGTCTACTCCCTCTCGAAGAGAAGAAGCCTGTGTTCCAGCAGTAGTAACATTATAGGCTGATTAAGTTAGCTTATGCTATTTATGTACCTATAGCACAGAAATCTCCAAATCTCTGTTATGACATGTCGCATGGAGATGTCTGTGCCTATACACATGAGCCTTCCGGAATAAATTCTCTAAATTATGGTGAAATTCTGTAGTTGCGGTCAGACGTGGAAAGCGACTTTGTTTGATACTATTTATAGAAGTAATTGGACGTCTCCCCACTAGATCTTCTACATAGTAACTGTAGTAATTACTTCTTAGTAGAGTTTAGAAGGTAATTGTTGTCCATTAGAAAAAAAACCGGCCAAGTGCGTGTCGGACCACGCACAATGAAGGGTTCCGGAGTTGGAATGAATTTATCTCAAGAACAAAGTTAACATTGTAGTTGAAAATCATGTTCTGCCATAGATTGCAACTATTTTATTCGGTAGATGAGTTCTTTCAAAAGTGCCCTGTAAATATTATACAGTAAAGCACAGATATATTTAACTGTTAAATAGATACATAAATTTACAGAATGTAGTTACTTATTAATTAATATCTTAAATGTGAAAACTTGTACTATTGCATGCTAAATATTGGCAAAATGTGTGTTAATTAATATTTTATATAAGAACTTCATGTAGGTACCTACCATATTTGATGCAATGCATGAATTAAATTGAATTGCAAATTTAAGTAAACTTGTAAAGCCTACTTAGCTGTGATAGTTTTCCCTATAATTTCGTTATACAATGTGTTGATTTGCATCCTAGTCAAATTCAAGGACGTAATTATGCTAATGATTCTCGACCCAAATCAACAATAAAATGAGTAGGTATTTTTTTTTTTTTTTTTCTTATTTAAGGAAATCCGTAAGTGTGAACCAGCCGTATTTAAACGCGGCCCGTCTGTTACTAGCCCTATAACCGCGCTTCACACACACACAAATGCATACCATTCATGCAATTCTCATTCGATAAATTCGTAGGTAATCAATCCCATCCTCCAATCACACTCCCGCGCTGCTCCTAGCCACGCCCCTTTTCCCCGTCTTTCTGTCGGCGCGGCACGCGGCGCCGGCGCCGACAGTGTGATTGAACTAGCCGAAGTTTTCGCAAGTGCGCTTTGCAAATTTCCGTACATCGAGACGTAGTTACAAAGTGTGATGACGGACAATTACTCAAATGCCGAGTTGGTGGAGATGGTCGCCATCAGTGGAGACAGCCTACGTGGAGCCATCCGGATGTTCGTGGAAATGTATCCCGATCGGGCACAAGACATTCACCCAGGTGATAATGCTGTGCGGGTTACATTTTGGTCGCTGGTTCCTGGAACACCAAGACGCCAACATCCTGTGGATGGACGAGTGTTTACCTAAGAGTTGAAAGTAAGTACACCACGTACTTATACTTAACTAGCACGTCTTTCCATTTCATCAAACGTAGAAAACATCATTTTTAGACTCAGTAGATCGGTACACTAACTAAGGTAGGTATTATTGCCGGCCCTAAGCCCGTTATGTAGGAAGGAAAGTTTCAAATCAACCAATTTAATCCACAAATAAAAACAAAATCATTTAATCATCTGATAACAGGTCAGTGAACTTTTCTTTGGCGCACTAGTATTACTGTCATTAGTAAGATTTCCGTATTCCAATGATGCTCAAAAATGAGTTAATTATCAAGCGAAATTTATGACAATAATGTAGGTGATTTTCGAAATAAAATTAGGTAAAATTATTGCTACCGGTCGGGTCATTGCTACGCGGGGAAAAACAGCTGCATGCATTGTCGCTGTGTGCGTAGTCGGGTGATTCTGTTTTATTTGTATTGAATTAAGGGTGTAATTCTGAAATACTGTTAAATTTCAACAACAAAAAAAAAGCAGCGCTTACTAGTTATTGCCCCATAACGTACTTCAATTGATTATTTATGTATTTTATGACAACCTCCTGAACTTTGACGAGGATGCAAATCAACACATTGTATAAACAAAAACAAAACAAAAATTATTTATTTCTCCAACATAACTTAGGCTAAACAGATTAGTGATTGGAGCCTCCATTTAAGCAAGTAATGCCTGTCGGAGACTCCGCTCTTCCATACCGAATACTACCTACTTGAATAACAATAAAAATAAAAAGTAATAAAAAAATACACTATTTGTGTGAGTGTGTGAGTATATGTGTGTGAGTGAGTGAATATATGTGGGAGTGTGTGAGTATATGTGTGAGTGTGTGAGTATATATGTGTATTTGTGAGTGTGTGTGTGAGCCTGTTTGCGTGTGAGTATAATATGAGTGCCAACATGAGATGCGAGGTAAGGACGTGTCACCACACTTCAACTATCCCTACAACACTTAAGCTGTTGCACTCCATTGCATGCAACAGTTCAAGTAGACAGCAACCATGCGGCATGATCATCGACTCATGTTACATGTGATTTTTTTTTCGGGGAGTGTCAGACTCTTACTAACTAAAACCCACCCATGTTCCTTCCTTAGCCCTTTTTGTTCCGGGGTAGCGGTAACCCTTTCGGACAATCCCGCTGCCCCGGCAGGCTTCGGCCCTATCGGGCCCCTTCTCTGTTGCTGACATCTCTTTGAGGCGCGCGTGGAACACGTACGCGCTGTCCGGCACGGGCCTGGTCCTGATCGGACGGTGAGCTAACCATTACTCTTCGCCCGCAGGCCCGCGCCTACGGTGGCCGGGAGTCGTCACGCGGCTCCCGGCTCGCGGCGGCTGGGACGGGAGGCTCTCTCCCTGAGCCGTCCCGCCACCTCCTTCGCTAGCATGACTGCTTCGCAGAAGAAGGCGACTGCCTCCCACTCCCTCTCGCCCCGGACCTTGGCTTGCACCAGGGCCGGACGCGAGAGGTCGCCGCCGCTGCCGATCGCCTCTATGAGGGCACGGTGGTTCTCCGCCCAAGCGGGGCAGACCTCCACCGTGTGCTCCACCGTGTCCTCTGGGCGATGTTACATGTGATAACATTGCCTCCGTCTCATCATAGTTTAAAAGTTTTATCCAAATAATTAAAGATTTTTTGCAGTCATATAGTTTTCTCACAGAGAGCAGGTCAGTGATCTGATATAGTTCACCTGTGGGGAATCTCAATTTCTTAAAATACATAATTTTTATTAAGGCGCGTTGTGCACGCTCAACATCTATGAATTTTGATTTATAGCCCCTCCCCAAACAAGGATGCAGTACGTCAAAACAGACTGTACTAGAGCAGTATACATTTCATTCAGGAGATTTCTTGGTGAATTGTGGCGAGTATACAAAGTTTTCGGGACGACATGCCGTAAAGAATTAAATAACCAGCTTAGCTTTCTGACTCTGCTTGTAACTTCGAGATGTAGGTACCAAGATAACCTTTGGTCAACAACCACTCCTAAGTATTTCGTATGAGTTACTTTATCTAAAGTTGGACATTTGCAATTTAGATTATTTACATTGTCACATTGATGAATTTTTAATTTAAATTGTTCATCAGGCTGGGTACGGTTGTTAAGACTAAAACATATAGGTAAAGTTGGTTTTAGAGGTGTTCAATGTAAGTACATTGTTTTTTAACCATTTGGCTATTACAGTCATACCCATCTCAGCATAGACTTTGATCTCTTTCCAGGACTTCCCAGAAAAAAAAAAACAACCGCTTTATCATCGGTATAAGCGAAAATTTTGGCGTTTTTGATGCTCAAATTACAGAGGTCATTAATATAGGTAAAAATAATGTTGGACCTAGTACGTTTCCTTGGCGCACGCCGTATGATACTTGTGTGTGTTCGCTAATACAGTCACCAACTCTTACTCTTTGTTTTCTATCAGAAAGATAGTTACGAAGGAGGTCCAGTGGGATACCTCTTATTCCAAATTCTTGTTCTAATTTGTTCATCAGGATCGGAACAGAGACGGTGTCAAATGCTTTTTCAGATCTAAGAACACTGTAATACATTTATTTCCATTGTCAAGACTGTCAATTACTTGAGTTGTAAGAGCAGTTACTGCATCCTCAGTTAATAAACCTTCTCGGAAACCATACTGTGAGTCTGACAGTAGGTCAAATTTATTTAAATATTTAAGTAGTCTGTTATTTATAAGCTTCTCTATTATTTTTGAAATAGTGGGTAAAATGGATATGGGTCTATAATTATTGACGTCGCCTCTGATACCGCCCTTATGTACAGGTGTAATAATGGCCTGTTTAAGCGGTGCAGGGAATAAGTCTGTTCTAAAACATACATTAGCAAGATGCGTAATAATCGGAACAGCTTCCCTACTTATATACTTTAGAAAGCCAGTCGTTAAGTTGTTCCAGCTCGGGGCGCTTGAAGTTTTTAGACCAGCTAAGATTTCTTTAACTTCACTGCGGTCCGTCTTATAGAGTACAAAAGATTTGGGCTGATTAGACAACTTACCTGTCGAACTAGGGAGATTTGTGTTTAATTGTATATTCCGAGCTAGCTGTTCCCCAATGTTTTCAAAAAAGTCGTTTATAAAGTTAACTGAGTCGATCGGAGACGATTTTAAGTTCAACAGTTCCCCATTTTCATTTTTAGATTTGCTAGAGTAGGTTATAGTTTTTATATTTTTCTAAAATAGTGTTTTATTTTTAAAAATTTTAGCTAGAAGTTCTTTTTGATACTGTCGTTTAAGTTTTTTGATGAGGTTATTGCAGAAATTCCTATATCGGATATAGGTGATTTTTATGATTTCGTTGTGCGGTTCATTTTTGAGACATTTTTGCATTTTATTGCGGTTATGTATACACCGTAGGGGTGATCCACGGTTTAATTATACGCTTATGACAAGGGATTTTTACAATATCGGTGCTTATTTTAATGGACTCAGATAATTAATTTAAGCAGGAAAAGATTAGTTAATGCTATAGGGTTGTCACAGAAGAGAAGTTCTGCGATTTTGTGTTCTTGGAGATATTTTAACGCATTTTCATAATTTACAGTTTTACTTGTTTTTTTGAGCAAATTGTATATCCTTTATTTTAGATATAGATAGAAAAGTGGCGTAATAATCAGTGATTGTTGTGTGTAGGATACCAACAACTGCTGTCAATTTATTTTTATTAAATTTCAGCATAAAATGATCCAAACAGTCATTTTCCCTTGTAGGCTGAGTATGACCAGGGAGTATACCGTATGCAGACAGCATATTAAGGTAATTTAATCTACTTTTACGCTCTTGACTAGGTTCAGAATCTAATTTTGGTCTAATATTAATATTGATATCTCCCGCTATAATAATGTCGAGTCGAGGAAGTTATCAGTATTAACATTTGACGGCGACCGGTAGATGCACAAAATAATGAAATTAAGAACGCCTAATTGAAGGCACGTCGCATGAGTTAACTTTATTTCCCTAACTTTACATTTAAGTGTATTTTTATGTAAACAACGACAACAACGTTTTGATTTAAGTGGTGAGTAGGAGCGTAAGAGTGATAGTTGTTTAGTTGTGGTATCTGTTTATAGGCACTTAATCTACATTCCGTCAGTATAATGATATCAGTTTCGAAGGCAAGAGAGAGAGAGAGAAGTGTTGTCAAAACTGTCAAAATTACAATAATATGCTCCTTATATTTTGAAATTTAATCGTCAGATCATTCGTTTAGCGAGATCGGATGAGTCACATTCAATAATGCGGGTAATTTCAATATTGTCTATTTCATTGAGCGTATTTAGTGTATCGGCCATTATGTATATTGTAAATGGAAAAATCGTCATTACTAGGTTGGTATAAGGATAATTATCAGCTGCATTTAATAGTTTAGTAAAACATGAACGGTAGTAGTTATAATAAAAACATAATAATATTAGTAATCTCGCACAGCGCGTTAAGTAAGTAAAAGACTACGTGTAATATGATGGAAGGAATCTATTCGTTACGAGTATTTGTGTACATCTGTGTATGTGTATATAGAGTAACTGGTATAGTGTAAATGTGTGTTGACATATACCTATTACTGCCGTGAATTTTTCACATGTCCAAAAGCAACCATTTAATATTTTTGAAAGACCGATCCAACGATACCCCAAACCATGGGGTAGACGAGAAAAAAAAACATCCACACTTGACGTGTAGAGGTAACCAAAAACATTGTTTTCCATGCCAAATTAACGCTTTCTAATACTAAGAGTCTCTGAGCTACGCTGCGGACGGACGGACGAACGACGGATGGCGAAACTATAAGGGTTCCTTGTTGATTACGGAACCCTAAAAAGAACCGGAATCGACAGAGCTAAAATAACTCTTGGGTCGAAATATTTCGTATTCTACTTTTTACTACGTGTTCGATGCGATGAAGAAGATTTTTCCCCATGACTGGCAACAGGACCAGTTCCTGCAATAGCACCGTCACTTAACTTTGGATATAGGTCTGGTGATGCAATAATACTTTCTCATTAAATAGAAATAGGTATGACAATGGTAAACACACTGATACAAATATTACCTAAACAGAGTCTAAATTCAATTTACTCAAAACCAAGGATACCCCAAGGGCGCGTCATCGGCCCATAACGCATTAAAAGCGGATGGATACATCAAAGGTAAACAAAGTCGCGATATAAAGTTACGTTGCGGCGTTGTCACGGCGGACTAACACAAATAGCTCAATTAAACGAAGCCGATGTGTTCGGACATCGCTGCAACAAATGGACGAGTCATCTGTCCACGTATCGGTACGGTGTCACGTTCTAAATTGGTTGCGCACCGTCATGTTTTTTGGCCATAGTTAAAATATATCGAATAGGAGCAATCAATTGTACTTATATTGCAGTCAGTGGTGTTTTTGTTTTTATTTGTGGGCGTTACTTTGTACGTGTATCTGTTTAATTTTCTTGTTACAGCCATATTCGTTTTTTAACCGACTTCAAAAAAGGAGGAGGTTCTCAATTCGACGGTATGTTTTTTGTTTTTTTTGTGTGTTTGTTACGCGATTACTCCGCCAATTGTGGACCGATTTTCAAAATTCTTTTTTTGTTTGAAAGGATATACTCTCGAGGTGGTCCCATTATCATCAAGCTGGAATCTGATGAGAGGATCCCATGGAAATCGAGGGAAACCCTCAAATTTTATAGGCAAAGCTATAACGATTCGGGTATTTTTTTAAATAACTTGGGCATTTGCTCTCGGAAATCATCATTTGGTAAAGTGGAACTGATGAAGAAGACCACAGATGGCCATTGGAACTACTCAATGACAAATATTTCACGGGTTGCGATTCGATTACTTTAATATGGTTGCTAAGCAATTTATGCTCGTCACAATGCGTATGGTGAGTGGTTGTTGAGGAGTTCTCCTGGTTCTTACCAGGAGAACTCCTCAACAATTAACGTCCCAACATCAGGAAAAGCAATATTTTGTAACAAGTGATGAGCAGTTGATATTAGGCTATTGTAAGTTAGATAAATTAGAAACTGACCCACTAAAAAGTGAAAAATAAAAACTTTTTACAAAAAAAAAACAACCGACTTCCATAAATAATACTAAAAATTGAAAAATAACTTTAATTTCGGAAGTCGGTGTCAATAAACGAAAATGCGGAACCAAAGACACCGGCTTCCGAAATTAAAGTTATTTTTCAATTTTTAGTATTATTTATGGAAGTCGGTTGTTTTTTTTTTTGTAAAAAGTTTTTATATTGTAATTACTTTTATGTTGTGATCGTTTTTGAGGACCCAGATCAAAAGTTTTCTTTACAATATTACGCCTAACTTGTTAGATAGCAAGTCGCGAAAATACTTAGTTCGGGAAATATAAACTATAAACCGACTTATTTCACTAATTAGACAAACAGCTTTCAGACGATACTAGAATAATTTAAAGTTAATTTCGAATGATTTAAGTAGCAACTCTAATTGCGTCGTCACTCCAATTATAGATACTCCAATTATAGATTACTCCTATTCGTTCAAATAATAGAGTAGCAAGTTATTTGTAATATTATTAAAAGTTATACCTTTATAAATCAAAAGCCAATAAGCTCTCGATTGTATTCCCGGACAAGTGGCACTACAGAAAGTTTCCTCAGTTGCAGCACAGCCGCTGGCCTAATTGGCTAGAATTTTCGCTTAATATTTACAAGTTTTAAGCAAATGCAGTCGGAATGCATAGCCGTAGTTTGTTGTAATACACTGGCTTTGGCTAGCTTCGCTTGGCAACTTTTAATAAGATTAAGTTTTAAATCGAGTAGTTACTTGCAGACGTCTTATTTTAAGGTAACCCGATTGATGCTCTTAACACAGGGTCAAATTAAATTAGCTAGCGAAACTCCGCATACGTTATGAGTATCGATACCTAAACACGGAAAAACAAAAAAATAATAGATTGATGTTTTTTTTTGGGGTCATCCGCAGTTAGTATATTCACTTGAAATATCAGTGTTAAAATCAGTTTTTATGTGTAAGCGTCACAGACGTGATAAGTATCGATATCTAAACATGATATATAAATATATATATATAATATATAAACATATTTTCTCAACTCGTACTTCAAGAACAACACTACCAGCGGTCGTAGAGCCATAAAAAAACATCAAATCTTTTTTATTTTCATTTTACAATGTTTAGATATCGATATGATCACGTCTGCAGAGTTTTGCTAGCTAATTTAATTTGACCCTGTATATTTGCACATTAGATGCATTTTAAGGTAATGTTAAAGTTGAACTCAAATACATATTTCAAATTCTTAAAGGTGAACATGTTAGAGCAACTAGGTGTATAATTTTAAGTATTTAGTCAGTACTAGCCTATCAAACAATTTGTCTATATCTACACATGCTACACAGTGGTTGTGACATCAAAGACCCAGAGTAAATAGCTAAAACCAAATAATGTTGTTTGTAATGATGACATGAGCACGTAACACAGTCACAAAGGTGTAAATCTCTTAGTATCAAAGTCTTGCCATGGTTTTATGTTAAATAATTTAATCTCACCGCTCTGGCAAGGAGCGCAACATGTTTTCGCGTAATTTAATCAATAACCTTTGTCCTAACGTAACGAAATTTATTTCACAAAATGGGGCAGATAAAGTGTATTATTCAATTTCGTGAGCATAAGGGTGTAAGACATTCATAGAATTTTCAGTATCAATAAAAAAACAGTTGTCTTGAAGGGCTGGTGGAATGGGGCTACATTGGAAAAACAATATCGCGTTCATGTCTCAGTCTATCAGGCAGAAGTCAATGGCGAGTTCCGTAAAAGTGTCACGTAATATGTAAATCGTTCAGGTCGCGATGTGGCCCGACTGTCAAACACATCCGCCGGGTCAAACACATCTTCTGCCGATTTTTTCTCAATGATGGCTTCACTTTCGAAATGATGAAGGGGAATTTATTACAAACACATTTTTATTTTTGTTACATTGTGTGTTTGTTTGGTACGGTATACTTGGTTCTTATAACACAGATTGTTGTGCGTCTTTTTCGTTTTCATCATCATCCATTTCGCAGTAAGCCATGCATGAGCATAATTGCAGAATAATTTTAGAATAATGCGTGATCGCCTCACTACCTACAGAAAATCTGCAGGCGCGTAAATGGAAGCTATCATACAAATAACGAAACAATTGGTTTCTTTAATTCCGAAACTGACCATTAACATTACGCCAACATCAACTATAAAACATGGAAACCATAAAACTTTCAGCAGCCTTCAGGAACAAGTTATCTGAGTGTAAACCGCTAGTATTATATTATCTGTGGTGTAAACTATAAAACAAAGTGAATGACATTTGATTCCCTCGCACACCTCGTTAGTGCAGCTTAATGCGGCGCCGTAGCGTTGCTCGTTTTATTATGCTAACGGGCGAACGTTATAATATTTTGAGTATAGTGGAGTGACGTCACCGGTGGTGACATGCTGCATATTTAAACAAAGGCGTCGCGTCGCGAGATTCCAGCGAAATTGTTGCGCCATTAAGCGTCACTCTAGATAAAAGTGTTGCGACGAACAATCGCAACAACGTTTTAAATTCCGTGCCGAGTGTTATTCGACGATAATTAACGACAATCGTGCTAAGTTCTCACAAAAACAAATCAACGTCGGCTACGTAATAGGTATTGCCATTAATCGCTGTATCTGGAATTGGACGTATTTAATTTGTTTCTTTATCTTCGTTTAGTAAGAAATCGGTTAGTTCTGGGGTTATCTCGCAAATCCAGAAATAGCATTCATGATATTAGCCATTATTAGCACAAAATAAATAATGTTTCACTTTCCACAAAGCATAAGCATAATGAGCCTATAATGTTCTCACTGCTGGAACACAGGCCTCCCCTCTGTAAGAGGGCCGTAATGTAAGTACCACGCGGACCTAGTGCGGGTTGGTAGATATCACATGACTTTGAATTTTTGGTTATAGGTCATGCTCTGGTATTCACGATGTTTTCCTTCACTGTTTTGAGAGCAGTGGTGATGAAATTATTTATACAAAGTATAGCAAAAGTAAGCTTGCCTGGGTTCGAAACCACGACCAATTTTTACAACTCGTAAGTCGGGGCCGTTACCACTGGGCCACCACTGCTCCTTCCATAAAAAATAAGTAATAAAAGGACAACTCTAGTAAATATTAGTATATTAGTTACTTCTAGACGAGAGTGCACCATCACCGACCGCAACATTGCTTTATCATCGGGTAAGATTATCGTCAAACTCACTATCGATCATAAAAAATAATACTACAGGTGCTGGTTATTCCGAAGAGGTGTTCCAATACAGAGTTCACCTATAAACCGAACTACATCGAAGCATTTCAGTAAACTGTGCGAAGCATTGCTTGTTAGCACTGGGTCAATGAGGCGATCATTTCGTGTTTTCCTATAAATTCGGCTTTATGTTCGGCTGCCGGTGCATACGTGGTCGTGTACTTAATTAATGGGGCTCATATTACAGCATCTCTGCTCATACGAGCTTGGTGCTCTTACATAAAGCTGTATCGTGTAATATTTTGCGGTATAGAAGGGGCTAAGAGATGTGTCATAGTTTGCGTAGTCTTCGAAGATGAAGTGAAAACTGGATGAAGTTACTTTATGGAGAATACAGGGACCATCACCGATCGACTTGTTCTTAGCGTGTCGATGGTAAAAATAGTACGAAAAAGAATATTACTTTTTTGTTAGTCCCAAAATTTAGCAACGCGGATACCATTCGCTTGCACAGCCATTATGTCCTCACGTGTGCAGGTGACAGGGAATGCGGTGCAAGATGGAAGGTGAACCATTGTCTGTGGAGAGACGACCCATCTTTTGGGACTAAAGGAAGGAAGCTAGAACGAGAGAGAAACAGAGAAGTGAAGTTGCCTGCTGATTTGGCGATCTAGTTTTGTTGCTTGGGTCGCGTAAAGGTAGAGTAGGTTAAGGTTATGGCCATGCGTTGATCACGTGGTGAGGCGTGTCGTGAGCCAACCTAGACCGCGTGATCTGCTCCTTACTGGAATCTGAAATTAGGCTGTTGTTCCCAAAACATGCACATGAGTCGAACTGTAAACAATCGTAAACATTAGTTTTAGATTAATATGCTCAAAAGGTTCTCCTAGAACGAAGACAGGTGTCTGCTTACCTCCAATGACAAGACACAAACACATACAAACATATTATTCACTTAATCGGATACTCCCGCAGGAAGTTCGCAGTCTAGATGCAGCAACGCAATTCCATTTAGCTGCAGGGCGCTTCTCTTGCACGGAACTTAATTCTGAATGAACTTTGAATTGGAAAATAAATTCAGAACATGTTGCTTTGCTTTCATTATTATTGCAAGCCACGCGGACTATCGACGGATACTGTGGTGCCATGCAATCACTTAAAATAGACAACAAAACGTTCACACGAATGCTTTTATCATCTAAATTCGTATTGTGTATGAATTTTTGGGACGACTTTGTTTACAGAAATTCAATGTTTTTCAAACTTTTGCAAAATTGTCTGACGATGTAAATCCTTTTAGTGCCTTTGTGGTTTATTTTTGTACTGCCCCATTGATGTCGTGGTCGTAAGCGTGACTGCTGAGCGTCGGGTCCTGGGTTCGATTCCCATAGTGGGCTAAGCATTATTGGGTTGTTCCATTAGGAATTTCTCAGTAACAGCCCGGAGTTTGGAAGTTGGCGGTGTGATACCCTTGTTCACTAAAATATCTCCCGCGTAGATGGCTAGTCACCATTGAGATTGGCTACCATGGCTGAAATTCGGTCTTGTGGACTATTCATTTTTTATTAGTTTCTTTTAGAAAATAATGTATGGGTATTTTGAGTTTCATTGAGTGGTCAGATTATTTCTGATAAAGACCTTAATACGAGGCCATATATTGGATGTTTGTAAGGTACCAATGGCCCTGTAAGCGACGCAACTAGCGTAAGAACTTTTTGCTATAGACTTTTTTTATACAATGTCAAGAACTTTTTTCTTTTAGCCGTCAAACTGCACTTTTTTATCTGTCTGTCATCGTCGTTGAAAAGCCAATGTATTATATTTTTCTGTTACTTTTGTTATTAAAGTTTGTTTATTCGTTTTCGCTATCAATCCGTCATTTTCTTTCACTTCGAGCCTATTAAGACCATTGCAGGCCCTAACAGAGCCCTGAAGGTCGCATGCCAAAATAAAAAACCGGGCAAGAGCGAGTCGGACTTGCGCACCGAGGGTTCCGTAACATCCGGGTTTATGCATAAGGTTTATGTTTATGAAAGTAAATGATTTTTTAATTTTATTTTATATTTGAGTTGATTGAATAAATGGTAAATTGCGGTTTACGATTTAAAACGTATTAAAAAAAAAACTACTTACTCGATCTCGTTCAAACCAATTTTCAGTGGAAGTTTACATGGTAATGTACATCATATATTTTTTTTAGTCTTATCTTTCTCTTATTTTAGAAGTTACAGGGGGGGGGGGGACACATTTTACCACTTTGGAAGTATCTCTCGCGCAAACTATTCAGTTTAGAAAAAAATGATATTAGAAACCTCAATATCATTTTTGAAGACCTATCCATAGATACCACATTTTTTAGTTTCAGTTCTAAGTATGGGGAACCCCAAAATTTATTGTTTTTTTTCTATTTTTGTGTGAAAATCTTAATGCGGTTCACAGAATACATCTACTTACCAAGTTTCAACAGTATAGTACTTATAGTTTCGGAGAAAAGTGGCTGTGACATACGGACGGACAGACAGACAGACAGACGGACAGACAGACATGACGAATCTATAAGGGTTCCGTTTTTTGCCATTTGGCAACGGAACCCTAAAAAGGATGAACAGCTAACAGTAACAGAAGCATATCGAAGCATCGCGACCATCCCTGAATCCGTAATCCGGCTAAGGAGCCGTAAATAGTTGTTTGGTTAAAGTATAAAAATTACAAGCCTCACATATAGAATGGACGGCTTGGGATTATCACGGCGTCCACGCTCCCAGATTACCTCTGGCTACGGTTAACCGTGAGTTATGATAGCTTTACTTCGGTTCAATCTTGTTGGCGTCTATGAGAAAATACTGCAGGCCGACGCCGGGCGGATGCTAAGATTGCGGATATTTAGCGGGCCTTTGGATACTTCGCGTGCCATCGCGTGCCTCTTGCTCGGTCACGGGCCTCTGTATTGTCTCTATATCAGAATTTTGTAATAGATTTGTTGCTCACATATTTTTATTTATTTACTAGCTGCGCCCCGCGGTTTCACCCGCATAAGTTTCGATCCCGTGGGAATATCGGGATAAAAATTAGCCTATATGTTAATCCTGGGTGTCAGCTACCTCCATATTAAATTTTGTCAACATTGGTCCCGCCGTTTGAGCGTGAAGAAGTAACAAACATAAAAACACACACACACAAACTTTCGCCTTTATAATATTAGTGTGATGGACACTTAATAAAAAAAAAATAGATAGAAATAGAAGAGCAAAGGTAGAGGTACTGTTCATTTCATTCGAAATTTCTTTTAACAGACCTGTGACAGAAGAGTTGGATGAGGGATGTGGACACATTTTTATGTGTTCTGGAAAGTGAAATCTTTATTCTGTTGATTTCTTCATGATTTATTTCTTCGGTTTTATAGAAGAAACGCGTGGGTACTTATTTATTACTAGATGTTTTCTGTCACAGATAAAAACATTGTCGCGTCGATACGATCAACGCAACGCTCTAATACACAACCGGAATCCAACTCACAAAATGACATTTTCGTCGGAAAAACCTTCATTCGAAGACCTTTTTTCACGTCGAAAAGTTCATTTGCGGTATCTTTATAGCTGTAGATGCTTACCACTAAACGTAGCCTTCTTACGAGTTTTTTGGGAATAATTGCATAAATATATTTAAACTGACTGGTGATTGCTGAATTTATTGTACTTGTGACAGTTTTTGTATGGGCTCTTTTTGGAATGTTATAACTGCATCAAACTCAAACTCAAAGCGTTCAAGAAGTCGGTCAGTCAGAAAATATGAAGCTACACACATCAAAAGTGTCTAGGGATCAACATATATTTTTGCAATAACTTTTCTCCTGATTGATATTAATTAAAATTTTCTTTAAGGATTCATCAAATAAAGTGTTTTCGTTTGTCACAGTAACGATAAACCAAGTCACCTTTGCATTAATAAAGAAATTGGCCATTTTCCTAATAAAGAGATTTTTGACATTTGAACCACTAACACAAAAGTTCGAAAAAAAGACTGAAATAACAGTTTTCTTTAAAATTTTATTGGGTAACTTAAACAATTAATAGTCCGTGTTTCTACCGCGAACACTAACAACACAAGAACATCGGTTTGGCATATTCAAAATGAGTTCATCCAAATCACGCTGTGGAATGGCCGCCCATGTTCGTTGCAACAACAAAAAAAGGTCTTCTTGCGACTGGATACCCTCCATATTCGGCAGAGCTCTTCTCTGTAGCATATCCCATGCATGCTCAATCGGGTTCAAGTCTGGCGACTGAGCAGGCCAGGGCAGGACATTGATGTTAGCTGCGGTGAGAGTCTGTCTTACAACTCTTGCGGTGTGCGGTCGTGCATTATCATGCATTAACTGAAATAAGGGACCGATTTGCACTTGTAGAGGAACGATGACGTCTGATACAATCGTCTCAGCATAAATTTGAGCGTTGAGGTTGCCTCTGATCCAAATCAACTCAGTTCTTCCGCCGATCCAAATACCCGCCCATACCATGATGGTTCCACCACTATAAGGATGGACTTCCTGGCAGGATTTTAATCGCTGTTGGCGTCCAGGGGTTCTCCAGTGTCGTATACGTCTTGTATCCGGTCTCATACCAAAACGAGACTCATCAGAAAAGCACACGAAACGCCATTGTTCTTCTGCCCAATTTCTGTGTTCAAGAGCCCATTGATATCGAATCCTACTTTTGTTCATTGCTATAGGTGGTACCCGTAGCGGTCTTCGGGAATGAAGGTTCACTTCATGCAAGCGGTTTCTGACTGTTTGGTCGCTAATTAAGTTCCCTGAAGAGTGATGAAGCCTCACGGCTACCATCATGGCGGTTATTGTTGGAGCTCTTCGAGTTAAGATTTGAATGTATCGGTCTTGTCTCCGTGTGGTGCAGCGATACCGTCCTCCATGGCGCTCAGCCACGGTACCAGTGCTTCGGTAACGTGTCCAAAGTCGACTGATAACACTCTGACTTGTATTCAGAGCTAAAGCCACAGTACGTTGCCGGGAACCAGCTTCTATCATTCCCACGGCTCTGAGCATTTCTTCCCTGCTTAAATGACGTCGCCGCTCCATAATAACGTTGGTTTTAATCAGTAGTAGGGAAACAGTAGCACTAATAATGTCTTCAATGCGTTGTATGTTTTTATAGGGAAAATATTGACAGCTGATTTTCATCTTTTACTCGAATTTGATTCACAGTTCCTGATTCAAATTATGAAATGCACCAAAAAGGATCCATATAAATTTATAAAATCATAAATTTATTACAAAGCCACATCTCAATCTCAAGAAATCCGCATAAAAATGCTTGATCCCTAGACACTTTTGATGTGTGTAGTTGCCCATTCCAAAGCGTAGGTACCTATGGAGAAGAACGGGCAAGAAACTCCATGGACACTCTTTTGAATTATATTTTTACAAAAATATTAGTTAGTAAAAATATAATTGATGTTGAATTTATTATTATATCTGAGAACGATGTGAAAAAGATGTACGCGTAAAAAGCGTCCAGAGTACAGCAAATAGTAAGAAAACAACAATGCAAAAATAAAATAATGAAAAATAAGCCGAGGCAGCTAAGTGATGACCAGCCCCAACTGACGGCGCTCGTTCACGAACATGACGCATCAGCACCATTCAGCTCAACCATTTTGAAGGGAGCTAAATGATCCAACACACACGCCACCGTCAGCGCGACATTTGTGTGAGCATGACATACTATCAGCCGCCAGGGCACATTCAAGTCAATGAAAGACATATTACCCGGTAAATGGTACATAGTACATACATAGAATTCACATCTGTGCTATGAATTGAATTTCACAGAAATAACTAAAATGGATACTGTTGTGTCGAAACATTGTTATGACTAGTAGGAATTCAATATACATTTTCGACAGCTGTACCTATTAATTATTTTATTTTAATAAATGACCTTACATTGAGAACAATGAGGTATAAGCAAAAGGATCGATTTTCAGAAGACGATATTAAAAAGCAGGAAAATTACGAATTCAAGGTAAATCTGTCGAAAGCATTTTGACGCCTTTATTGGACGAACCCGCTTTTGTAAATATTTTCATCATTCTGTTCACAGGATTCCGTTGCTGGGAAATTAGGCTAGGTATACTGAGACAGTCTATTTTTGTAATATAAAATAACTAACAATCTTTAGATTTTAGTAATAGTTTGGGTACTTTTAGGTCAGTTTTCGTAGGTAAGCTTTGTTTGATAACATCTTACTTTCTATTTAGATCTAAAGGCTTGTGAGCTTACACAAATAAACGATAAAAAAGACAAATTTAGGTAGTAAAATACTAAACAAAAGATTCCTATCATAAATAACTCAATTCAAGCAGGCTATTGGCCGTTCCAATACGTTTACACATTTATATTGACTTTTCGTGCTCCTAAGCTACTCAATCAACTTGCTTTTGTCAAGAACTTCCTTTGAAAAGTTTCCGTACAGACACACCAATTTACATGTTATTGAATTTTTATACGTTCGTTAAGCCGATCCAAAATAAACCTCTGTATATGACGGGCTGTAAGTATAATATGTTTGGCTACCTTGTTTAGGGAGGTAACTCTTTGTTTTGTACCTTCTTCTTCGTTATAATGACGTATCATGATGGTAAAAATAAACATTTGTTATGAGTTGTGCTAATTTAGCAGGTTTATTAGCCGCTCACATAGACAACAAAGAACAATCTGAGGGCGTGACTGCCTTAATTACCACTCTTGACGACACTTGGTGTCAGAGTTAAGCTGTCGTTTTATTATAAAACATAGCGTTAGACATCTAGTGTGGAGTCTATTTTAAGCTCAGCACTTCACATATTTAGGTCCAAATGTCCACTATAAACCGTGCCAAGCAAATGTTTTAATTAAACGTTTGATCCAACAGCGTTAGCCATGAAAATTTAACAACGCGTAACATTATAAAAAGGGCATTAACTAAAGTGCAATGGTCATGTGGCGTATGTCGGGCTTTAATCCACGCAACTAACTGCACATTCAATTTAGATTCGTGCATAATGCATGCTGGCGGACGGGCACAGACCCTGCGAGCATTTGCTGTATCTAATTACGTATTATGCTTTGCGATGTAGACAGGCACGTCTGTCGACGATGAATATTAGATCATGGCCGGCCTATACGCCTTGATATTGCACCCGAAGCAACGCGCTGCCCTAATTGCTTTCTACAGTTTCTAGTATTCTATGATTGGTATAGGACATTGATTCGTAATTAAGCCGTGAAGGTGGTTATCTGGACGCTAAAGTGTTGGCGTAGTGTTGTTAAGTACCGACGACACACGACGCATAATGAGTGTCTAGAGGGGATGCTTCTCATGTCGTTGGCTTTCTCAGTTTTAATGGTTTTATTGGGAGTATAAATTACCGCTGTACTTTGTTTAATATTTTATTTTTAATAAGTGAGTCTTTTAAAGTTTATATCAACATTTTTATTAGGAATTTATAAAGTTTACGGCCTGGTCACGACTTCGGTCTTAGCGGGGCGCGGCGCGGCGAGCGGGGCGGCGGCGTCGTCGGTAAGCGGTGCGTTTTGCACGCCACATACCCTCAGTAGCGGTTAGTTGCAGCGGCCGCGGAGGACGTATTTAGGTAGGTAGTCAATATCATATTAGGAGCTTCGTTTGGTAGGTACCTAGGTACTACGTTTTTGTGTTATCAATTTAAATTAAACTTACCATCATATTCCGGGAAACTTTTATACTTTTGATCTCAGAGGCGTCTCTAGCCCATGTAGCGCCCGTGTGCAAACAGTACCCAAGCGCCCCTTAGTAAGCGCGCGGTCAAAATGGAATGGGTACAAAGTACAAGTAACAGCACATCAAGTTACCACAAACTGTCAAATTTCCCCAATGGATAATAAACCATTGTTTGGAGATGAAAAAGAAATTCGTCGGTTTTGGATACCATGGTGTGCTGTTGACTGTATTTAGAATTATACAGGGTGTTCTGGTGTTTACCCTAAGGGCCAGCGCTCACTGCCGGCAGGGCACGGCGTGACACGGCAAAGGATTTTATTAATAATCAAGTTATTTTGAATTTTATTTCAATGAGTTTAGAATTCATGTTACTTTATTTCGATACCACGATGCCGCGAAATGACGCGACGTGCCGCGGGATGCTGTGGCATGACGCGACGCGCCACGGGATGCTGCGGCGTGACGTGTCATGCGGTTCATTACACGGGTTGCCGCGGCACGCTATTGCATCCCACGAGACGTATGGGTCACTTTGTGTCGAGGAATTATGATTGCTAAGCGAGTGGAAATAAGGTTGAAACTTGTGCAGCGGTCATTTCGGTTAATGGGGCGCAGTCCGGTCGGTGCGGAGCAAAACTGATTGATGCCAGAGTGGCTGGGCTTTCAGCCATTACCGACTCGTAGTCACACCAGATTGTCACACCAGTATGACAAACAGGAATTTTTTGGGATACCACGGGATGCCACGGCATGCCACGGAACGGCGCGGGATGCCGCGTCACAACCTGCCGTGTCATGCCGTGCCTCACCGTCAGTGAGCCGCGGCCCTAACAAGTCAAAACGTACCCATGTTATAAATGTCTAAGTATATAGATGTTATGTTACGTCATATCAATTTTGAAATTTCTTCATTGTAATCACGACCTCATATCAAACAAAGTTCAATATCAATTGGGAACATTTGACAAATTTGGGAAGCTCACTGCGAGCGAGGCCCACTGTACACGGGTAAAAAGTATTTTTAGGAAGGAAAGAGTGACAAGAAAATTTGAACTTTATTTTCTATCCCAAACAGTTTGAATTAGCATTATTCGCAATATGATTGTCGGCGTGTTTTCAAACGAATCATTGAAACAGGTGCCGCCGAGCGATGTGACAGTCACTACTACACCAAATATAATCTTCAAGAATGTGTAATAAGGTTTATTTCATGTTGAAAAAAAAGTTACTATTGTAAATAAGCCGCTCGCGCGCTCGTGGTACGGCTTGCTTTGGTGTAATTCGACAAATATAAGAAGAGCTCCAGATGCTATACAAAATGTATGCAAAGCGGAGCTCTTTTTACTTTGGTCATTGAAAGTGCCGCGGCAGGCCAACGCGTGCGCCGAGTGGGGTTCCGTAGTGAGCGGCGCTCGGCGCCCCCTAAAACCGCTGCGCCCGTGTGCAGCGCACACCCTGCACACTAAGTAAAGACGGCCCTGTTTGATCTTACCGCTCGCCGCCCCGCGCTTAGCTGCCGCTCAAAGCGGCAAGGTCGTGAACGGGCCGTTACTGCCGCTCACAGCGGCAAGGTCGTGAACGGGCCGTCACTGCCGCTCACAGCGGCAAGGTCGTGAACGGGCCGTTAAGGTATGTGTAGATACTATGACCGACAAGATGTTTTACTCACAAAACCTTTTCTTTGCCATTTTTTTGCGGCCGTATGTCTGTGCACTTAGTTACTTTTACCAAGAAAAAGAAAAGACTTTCCCCAAAGAGAAACAAATGACAATTGATAGCGCACGTATTATTTTCCAATTTCGGCAGGGAACGCAAAAATGGGCATGTTTATAGACTACGGTCACCTAGCTTAACTTTAGGCAATCATACAGTCGACCCTCGCCATCTCGGTGCTGAAACTGTCGTATTTCCTCATAAGGGTGGAGAAAAGGCCGTCATAACTCACGGTTAGCCGTCTCCCTAGGGTGTTGTAAAGATGCCCTTAACACTAGTCTTCATTTTCTAGTGGGGACGCTGCATTTGTCTCTGCTTCGGATTTTATAGTCCAAATAAGCTTTGTAAAGTCAGCTCGCTTAAAAATATGGACCTTATCTGCGAAAACATCTAGGTACAGTGGACATTGTGTTGGTTATTGAAACTGCCATTATGTGGTTTAAAATTTAATATTGCTTCATATACTTACCTACTGTATTTATTCAAGTATTTCTGGCCTGTGAAACACAAAGGGTTGGCAATTTACTAATTAATTTCATAAATTCCACTGGTGACCCATCACTCTGGGCATATTGGGTAGCGGCAAATATGTAGATAATACCTATACCTACTACGTATCATTGTTATTATTTAGCAAGGTTTTTCTTTTATACCTTAACTTGTATGTTAAAGTTTACTTCCCACTTAGACTTTTCAGTGAAACTCTATACTACTGTGTCTGCTACGGGCACTATTAAAAGCTAAACTTAAAATGTTAATTATTTAAAACATCGTAGGAGTGTTGCCAAAAATGTAAACAAATATGAATTAATGGAAAAGTAATATAATTCCTACACAATAAAGTTCAGTTCACGCTACAACTTCAAACATTTTATAACTTTTCAATAGTGTTAGTCACTCTGAATTTAACTTAATTTTTATTGAAATAAAGTTGATATTTGTTTAACTTGAAATCAAAACAGTGGTCATCGGCTCCGACTTAAAACTTGTAGGTCGTGAGTTCGAACTCAGGCAGGCGCTTTACTTCGTGTATTTAACCTTTTGAATGCCACGGTCGGGTATATTCTTGTCGGATGTAGACGACGGTGGCGTGTTGGGCAGGTTTTCGTTTGTCGTCTATACCCGACCGCGGCGTTCAAAAGGTATCATCACTACTGCTTTCAAAACATCGTGAGGAAACCGGCATGTCCTAGAACCAAAAAAAAAACAAAAAAACTCGAAGACGTGTGACGTCCACCAATCCGCACTGGGCCAGCGTGGTGGATTATGGCCCACTCCCTCTCGAAGAGAGGAGGCCTGTGTTCCAGCAGTGGAAATATTATAGGCTGAGCAGTGGTCATCGCCCTTTAGCAGTCCACTGCTGGTCATAGATGCCTACAACACCACACTACGTTAGCTTCTCATGTACCAAATACCAGCCAGTTTGTGAAGATCGTTATGCCGCCTATCCTAAAGGCTTCGACCAATTTCAATGAATACGCAAGTAGGTACCTATGTAACTATTCAATTAACTTGATTGAAATGAGCATCTCAGATATTAAACGTATTTACACAGTACATAGTAATGATAGCTGTCATGTTAACCTATGAAACAGCTCTGTTTGTATGAACTATCCATAGTTTAAATTATTATGTTACATGCCGACGTAACGACGTGACGTAAGGTTGATTGATTTGTATGTAGCTAATGCTGCAATTAAACACACGGATATAAAGGCGAGGTGTGTTCAAAAGTATTGCAATTTTTGTTGAGATATTTTGTGTAGGTACTGCTAACATAATGTTGCGCGCCACAATTAAAGCCTGGTACATGGTGACATTAGTTACCACTAGCGCCATCTAGTATCGAGTAGCAGAACTAGTCGAGTCAAGATCGTTCTAGAAATTTCGATACTAGAACTTTCTAGAATTATTGACATCTGGTCAGTCGGGGCCGGTATGTACTCGAACATTCTAGATGTTTCTACAGTAGAAGGTGCTAGAACTATCTGCGGCACTATATAAGGCCATTGCACTACTGATCACTCTTAAGTCGCACTTGAAGATCGCTTCGATGTATTCGCTTGTATCGCTTATACAACAGTGACCCGGTCGAGGCTCATCCCGCCTCGACCGGGTCACTGTTGTATAAGCGATTGCAATTGTGTTTTATAATTAGTGTGTTAGAGTTGTTATTAGTGTTGTTGAATTAAAGTGTTATTTTTTGTTTATAAAATCGGCACGAACCCGAAGCTCGTAACAATTGGTGTCAGAAGCGAGGATTAAAATCATGCCGATTTTACCTAAAGACGACACGGTGGGTATCCGTACCCGGAGTCAGCGCCAGCAGGAGACGGACCACAGGCGATTCGGTAGAGTAACGCCACAGAGGTCGGAGGGCCAGCTAACAACCACGAAGGCCAGCCCGTCCACAGTTGCTCCAGCATCAGCACCAGATTTTGCTGCTCTGCAGGAGCAGGCCCGCCGACTGGAGGAACAGACTCGCCGACAGGAGGAAAAGGCTCGTCGGCTGGAAGAACAGCTCAAACGGGATAAGGAGGAGCAGGCGCGCCGCCAGGAAGAGTAGAAGTAGGAGTAGGGTAACCTTAAACTTGGGGATAGAATCACAGCTCCCGTAGCTGCAACACCTTTGCTACGTATATTCAAAGTGCCACCGGCACCGTTCGACGAAACTTCATCCTGGTCGGCCTACAAAATCCAGTTTGAGGCTGTCATGAAGGCGAACGGGTGGAATAAAAGTCAAGCCATGACTGCCCTCACCCTTGGCCTGCGCGACCAGGCTTTAACTGTTCTGGAAGCTCTCGGTCAGGAAGTGACTTACGAACAGATCCTTGAAGCATTGTAGGCTTAGTATGGCGACGCTCACCTGGAACACGTGTTTCGTGCGCAGCTCAAGGATCGCGTGCAACGCACTAACGAAAACCACGTAATAAAACACTCTCCTATGAAATTGACTATCGCTCTTCACCCCTTCTCTTCTTCTTCTGTTAGGGGTAGATTTTCTAAAAACCCTGATATATTTTATTATTTATTTTGGTCTAACGTACTGAGTTTCGAGTTATTTAGACCGCGCGTTAAAATTCTTCCATACAACATTTTACACCCCCAATCTCCATTTAGTTTCAAGTTTATTAAGGACGCGTTTACGAAATGACGCGCTTCGATTTTAGGTATTGAGTCTTACTACTACACGTGCACGGCTCACACACACAGCGACATGCGCGAAGCGGTGAAATTATGAGTAAACTGACACGAGTTGATACTTGAGCCTAATTTTATTTTATTTTTGCCATGTATTTTTTTTAAGTTTACGGTGATTTGTTTTCAAACAGTTTGTAGGTAATGTGAAGTGTTCATATAAGTAGAATGATATTTACTTAATTTCACTGGACAGTGATTAATCAAGTACAAGTTGCCAAAGTACCTATGTATTAACAATTTGCGGACGAGCTTATTGAAAACAAATATAAAACAGGCTTGTTTTTTTCGGTTTATTTCGTATTTTATATAATAAATTTGCTATGGTATCAAATGCAAGTAGGTTCTCGAAAACTGGAAAGAAAATACGTGTATTTGGCACACACCCTACAAGGCAAACAGTACAAATGCTACAATATTCATCACGCTAATATTATAAAGGCGAAAGTTTGTGAGTGTGTGTGTATGTTTATATGTTTGTTCTTCACGCTCAAACGGCTTCACCAATTTTGATAAAATTTTGTATAGAGGTAGCTGACACATATAGGCTACTTTTTATTCGATATTCCCACGGGATCGAAACTTACGCGGGTGAAACCGCGGGGCACAGCTAGTTGCTTCATATATATTTAAAAAATTCGTAAAACAAAAACAACGCAATGGATATTGTTGAACTGTCAAATCGGAATGGATTGCCATTCCAAGTGTGTTACGCAATTAGGATAACGTACTAAGCAGTGTCGTGCATTGCATAAAGGCATATTAGCAGTGGCTACCTCGATAAATCACCATAAGCCTGTCAATTACATTTTTGGCCGTGCAAAGTGACGGATATTGAGATCGCCGATAGTGAGATAAAAATGAAAATCCAAGATGGCGGTTGTAGTTTTTTTTAATTTTTCATCATGGGTGTCGTTTTTATGGTTTTCAAGGGTGCTAAAACCGATAGTGATGTCCAAATGAAAATCCAAGATGGCGGCTTTAATTTTTTTATCATGGGTGGTCGTTTTTATGGGTTTCAAGTGCGCTAAAGCCGATAGTGAGGTCAAAATGAAAATCCAAGATGGCGGCTGTATTTTTTTTTATATTTTTCATCATGGGTGTCGTTTTCATGGTTTTCGAGGGTGTTGGAGCCAATAATTAGGTCAAAATGAAAATCTAAGATGGCAGCTGTAATTTATTTTTTATTTTTATCATGGGTGTCGTTTTTATGGTTTTCAAGGGCGCTAAAGCAGATAGTGAGGTCAAAATGAAAATCCAAGATGGCGGCTGTAATTTTTTTTATATTTTTTATCATGGGTGTCGTTTTCATAGTTTTCGAGGGTGCTGGAGCCGAAAACAAAGTCAAAATGAAAATCCAAGATGGCGGCTGTAATCTTTTTTTTTTATACTTTTGTTTTATGTTTCCGATAAGTGACCGCATCTGCCTAGACTAGACCCGGCCTAGTGCCTGCCTACCTATTCTTAAGGTCTCAACAAAACTAACAAAAGAAGCCCAAACTTGGCACACCTAGCTCAGCTCGTCTATTAGTTCCAGTAGCAGTCTTCGAAGTACACCTGCAGGTCACTCCATCAAGTCCGGAGGTAAGGTCTCAACATAACTAAGAAAACGAGCCCATACTCGGTACACCTAGATCAGCTCGGCTGTTAGTTCCAGTAGCAGTCTTCGAGTACACCTGCAGGTCACTCCATCAAGCCCGGAGGTGAGGTCTCAACATAACTATGAAAACAAGCCCATACTCGGCAAACCTAGCTCAGCTCGGCTGTTAGTTCCAGTAGGAGTCTTCGAAGTACACCTGCAGGTCACTCCATCAAGTCCGGAGGTAAGGTCTCAACATAACTAAGAAAACGAGCCCATACTCGGCACACCTAGCTCAGCTCGGCTATTAGTTCCAGTAGCAGTCTTTGGAGTACAACTGCAGGTCACTTCATCAAGTCCGGTCAAAAGTAAAAAAAAAAGTCAAAAGTCATTTATTTGCATAAATAAGGTACAGAAGGTTGGTAAAATATACAGAATTGTTCTCTTATTCTGCCTTTAATTTCGGCGTGCAAATATAAAATAAGGCTACATATTTTATTGAAATTAGTTATTGATCATGCAGTCAGTAAACAGATAATCCCATTAAATTTGTGTCGTTGAATTAAATAAATGTCACTTTAAAATTAAAAAACAAAAAAAAAAAAAAAAAGTAATAAAAAGAATAATCATAAATGTCAATAATAATCATGTCAATAATGGGGGGGATTCGGCGCACAATAATAATAACCATAATAAATTAAAATGACCCTGCAATTTACAAAACTTACAATTTATAATCCAAAAATTCATGTACACTATAAAAGCATTTTTCAATTAAAAACCTCGTCAAATGATTTTTAAATCTAGACAATGGTAGCGTTTTTATAGAATTTGGTATTTTGTTATACAACTTTATGCACATAATATAGCTGTTGTTGCCTGTAAATGTGAGATTCGTCCTCGGTTGAAATAACTTATTAGTATACATAGATCGTGGGGCATAGTAGCTTGTAGCTTGTTGAAAAAGTCTCTTATGTTTGAAAACAAATATACACGATTCTAATATATAAATACACGGTAGAGTCAATATTTTATATTTCCTAAAGAATGGACGACATGATTCTATTTTCTTCAGCCCAAATATAGCTCTTAGACACTTTTTTTGCATTACGAATGCTTGATCAATCTCCACACAACGACCCCACAGGATAATACCATACCTTAGAGTGGAGGTTATATAGCCATGGAAAGCCGTTATTGCAGCATTTCTAGATACCTCGCAGCTTATACGCCTCAAAGGGTATATAAAATTATTTATTTTAGCACAAATGTCATTTATATGATTTTTCCATGAACAAAATGTATCCAGATTTATTCCAAGAAACTTAACAGAGTCAGTTTCTGCCAGGGCGACCCCTTTATAAGATATATTTAAGGCCAGCGGTTTTGATCGACAGGTATGAAATTGCATAAACTTTGTTTTATTAATATTAACTTTTAAATTATTAGCCTCTAGCCACTGTATAGTTCTTTGAAGAGCAATATTTATTTCTTGTTCGTACGAACTTTTATCTTGTCCTTTAATTATAATTGTAGTATCGTCGGCAAATAGTACACATTTATGATTTATAACTTCTGGGAAATCATTTATGTAAAGCAAAAACATTGGCGGCCCTAAAATACTGCCCTGTGGCACGCCATATCTATTAAACATAAACGAAGATTGAAGTGATTCTAACGTTTTAGTTTGGTCATTATACTTCGTCACTTCCACTGATTGTACTCTATCGGACAAATAAGATTCCAGCCAGTTATATGCCGTTCCTCTGATTCCATACCTGGAAACCTTTTCTAATAATCGTTCATGAGAGACATGGTCAAATGCTTTACTCATATCCATGAATAAAACTGTAACAGGTATTTTTTTGTCAATACAGTCTGTTATTTCTTTTATTAATTGAAAAGGAGGGTAAGGTCTCCACATAACTAAGAAAACGAGCCCATACTCGGCACACCTAGCTCAGCTCGGCTGTTAGTTCCAGTAGGAGTCTTCGAAGTACACCTGCAGGTCACTCCATCAAGTCCGGAGGTAAGGTCTCAACATAACTAAGAAAACGAGCACATACTCGGCATACCTAGCTCAGCTCGGCTGTTAGTTCCAGTAGGAGTCTTCGAAGTACACCTGCAGGTCACTCCATCAAGTCCGGAGGTAAGGTCTCAACATAACTAAGAAAACGAGCCCATACTCGGCACACCTGACTCAGCTCGAATTATTCCGTTCTGATCCCCTGAACCCCCCCTCCACCCCCCCCGCCTCGATCCCCTCCTAGATCGTCTTCTGTTTTAATCTCTGTCTTATCCACTAAAAACTTTCTCATACCGGTTTGAACCGCTTTTTCTTTTGTTTTTGATCCTGAAGGATCGTCAGCGACAAAAATAAGTACAGGGTTTATTGAAATACATAAGTTCGTAATTTCTTATTATAACGGATACGAGTATGTTAGTATTGAGGAACAACGAATTTTCGTCTTTGTCAAGTCAGCGCACCCGGTTTGAACCCTTTTTAATAATTTTACAGATGGCAGATGTGAAAAATGTTACAATTTTTCATGATGTGTGTCAATTTCGTGGTTTTCGAGGGTGCTGAAACCGATGGTGAGGTCAAAATGAAAATCCAAGATGGCGGATGTGAAAAGTGTTACAATATTTTCATGATGGGTGTCAATTTCGTGGTTTTCGAGGGTGCTGAAACCGATGGTGAGGTCAAAATGAGAATCCAAGATGGCGGATGTGAAAAATGTTACAATTTTTCATGATGGGTGTCAATTTCGTGGTTTTCGAGGGTGCTGAAACCGACGGTGGGGTCAAAATGAAAATCCAAGATGGCGGATGTGACAAATGTTACAATTTTTCATGATGGGTGTCAATTTCGTGGTTTTCGAGGGTGCTGAAACCGATGGTTGGGTCAAAATAAAAATCCAAGATGGCGGATGTGAAAAATTTTATAATTTTTCATGATGGGTGTCATTTTCGTGGTTTTCGAGGGTGCTGAAACCGATGGTTGGATTTTTATTTTGACCCCACCATCGGTTTCAGGACCCTCGAAAACCACGAAATTGACACCCATCATGAAAAATTGTAACATTTTTCACATCCGCCATCTTGGATTTTCATTTTGACCCCACCGTCGGTTTCAGCACCCTCGAAAACCACGAAATTGACACCCATCATGAAAAATTGTAACATTTTTCACATCCGCCATCTTGGATTTTCATTTTGACCCCACCGTCGGTTTCAGCACCCTCGAAAACCACGAAATTGACACCCATCATGAAAAATTATAACATTTTTCACATCAGCCATCTTGGATTTTTATTTTGACCCCACCATCGGTTTCAGCACCCTCGAAAACCACGAAATTGACACCCATCATGAAAAATTGTAACATTTTTCACATCGGCCATCTTGGATTTTTATTTTGACCCCACCATCGGTTTCAGCACCCTCGAAAACCACGAAATTGACACCCATCATGAAAACTTGTAACATTTTTCACATCCGCCATCTTGGATTTTTATTTTGACCCCACCATCGGTTTCAGCACCCTCGAAAACCACGAAATTGACACCCATCATGAAAAATTGTAACATTTTTCACATCCGCCATCTTGGATTTTTATTTTGACCCCACCATCGGTTTCAGCACCCTCGAAAACCACGAAATTGACACCCATCATGAAAAATTATAAAATTTTTCACATCCGCCATCTTGGATTTTTATTTTGACCCAACCATCGGTTTCAGCACCCTCGAAAACCACGAAATTGACACCCATCATGAAAAATTGTAACATTTGTCACATCCGCCATCTTGGATTTTTATTTTGACCCCACCGTCGGTTTCAGCACCCTCGAAAACCACGAAATTGACACCCATCATGAAAAATTGTAACATTTTTCACATCCGCCATCTTGGATTCTCATTTGGACCTCACCATCGGTTTCAGCACCCTCGAAAACCACGAAATTGACACCCATCATGAAATATTGTAAGTCTTCAGGGGATCAGACCGGAATAACTCCTCAGCTCGGCTGTTAGTTCCAGTAGCAGTCTTCGAAGTACACCTGCTGTGCAGGTCACTCCAGCAAGTCCGGAACGAAATATGAATTTATAAACCCTACTTACTTCTAGAAAAATTATAAGACTGTGAATCAAATCTTTCCTTGGGTAATAGGTACATACAGAATGCGTGAAGTATCAAGTTTTGTGTGTCAAATATTTTGTATCCGTACAGCGATCTTCTTTTAGCACAAGCTGCTGCTTACAACCGACACAGAGTCCACTCACAACGGCGGCCGAGCGCAGACTAATATTTCATTACATTGTGCAATAAACCGAGACAGTGACCAGTAAAATAACCCTTATTTCAATCCAATAAGATTCACGTATTACAGCTAAATATATGAAAAAATAGACTCCGATTTTTATTTTTTTCTGAGCTTATTTTTAACATTTTGATAGTTCTTTTGGCTACCTTTTTGAGTTGAACATGTCTGCTTACATAAAATATTTTAAAATAAATATGTTTATGTTATTAAATAGAAGAAAAATGATCCCAAAGACAGCACGATATCGTCGATTTTGTGTGAAGAGGCAACGGAAATTATTTTTTACTATATTATAAACCAACATTTTCGAATAAAAAATGGCTACCATTTGGAGATGAAAGAGTAATCTATCTGTAGTAATTATTAGTTACATTTGGTTTCGTCTCATTTTGCCGCAAAATGCACCGAAAAACGGCTTATTTTTGTCAGATACGTAAAGGCGTCCTTAACCAAATGAATAAGACTTTTCATATAAACTGTATCCTCGTTTTCCCCTCCAGACAGGGGTGGAATTTCGAAAAATCGTTTGGGATGTGTTTATTACTTGACTCGAAGATTTATTGATAGTAATTTTCGTCTTAATCAAGCCACGCATTAAAATCCTCCCCTGTAAAATTAACTATCCCTTTTCAACCCGTTAGGGATAGATTTTTGAAAAACCCTGATACATGTTATTCTATATTTTAGGTCTTAAGTATAAATACCGAGTTTCGAGTTAATCGGAACGCCCGTTAAAATTCTTCCATAGAAATTTTGACACCCCCAACCCCCCTTTAGGGCGTAGTTTAGAAATATAAAAAATGCCAAACTTCATCATTTACTTAGATAAGTATTCGTACCAAGTTTCAAGTTTACTAACCAAATGAATAAGATTTTTCATATAAACTGTATACTCGCTTTTCCCCCCACACAGGGGTGGAATTTCGAAAAATCGTTTGGGATGTGTTCATTACTTGACTCAAAGATTATCAATACCAATTTTTGAATCAATCAAGCCACGCAGTAAAATCCTCGCCTGTATAATTAAGTAGGTACCCCTTTTCACCCCGTTAAGGGTAGATTATCGAAAAACCCTGATACATGTTATTCTTTATTTTTGGTCTTAAGTATAAATACTGAGTTTCGAGTTAATCGGACTGCGCGTTAAAATTCAATCAATCAATCAACTCAGCCTATCGCAGTCCATTGCTGGACATAGGCCTCTCCCAGACTTTGCCACAGTACCCTGTCCTCCGCCTTCCGCATCCAGTCTACCCCAGCCACCTCCTTTAGGTCGTCCGTCCATCTAGCTGGGGGGCGTCCCACACTACGCTTGCCGATACGCGGTCTCCACTCCAGGACTCGTCTGCTCCACCGGCCATCGGTCCTTCGACAGACATGGCCGGCCCACTGCCACTTCAGTTTGCTTACTCTGCAAGCTATGTCGGCAACTCCGGTTCTTTTCCGGATAATTTCATTCCTGATTTTATCCTTTAAAGAGACTCCGAGCATAGCTCGCTCCATAGCGCGCTGAGCGATCTTGAATTTGTGGACCAGCCCGACCGTTAGTGTCCACGTTTCAGCACCGTATATCATGACGGGCAGGACGCACTGGTTGAAGACCTTAGTCTTCAATCACTGCGGGATAGGCGACGGGTAGACTTGACGGAGTTTTCCAAATGCTGCCCAACCCAACTAGATCCTTCTGTCGGTCTCCTTTCTCAAAGTTGTGTCTACCGAGCTGGATGACTTGCCCTAGGTAGACATAATCCTTCACAACTTCGAGAAGCGACTCTTCGAAGTGGATTGGACTCGGCAAGACGTGTGAATTGTACATGACTTTTGTCTTGTCCAAATTCATGCCGAGGCCAACCCGCCGGGAGGCACCATTTAGGCTGTGCAACATTTGGTTGCACAGCTGTTCCAGCGTCTCTGCCATTATGACGATATCATCGGCAAACCGAATATGTGAGATATACTCGCCGTTCACGTAATACCCTGTCCAGTCCAGTCCAGCGTCACGAAGACGTCTTACAAAGCGTTGGTAAACAATTTAGGGGATATTACATCCCCCTGTCTCACCCCCCTGAGCAGTTGGATGGGGCTGGTTTTCTGATCCTGGATCTGGACAGTCATCGTTGCAGCGTCATACAAACATCTCAACACTTCGATGTACCGCCAGTCAATTCGACATCGTTGCAGAGAGGCCAGAACTGCCCATATTTCGATGGAGTCGAAGGCTTTCTCGTAGTCCACAAATGCCATAAACAGCGGCTGATTGTACTCCTCGGTCTTCTGTACAATTTGTCGAACAATATTAATGTGGTCTACGGTACTGAAGCCTTTTCGAAAACCGGCTTTTTCTGGCGGCTGGAACTCGTCAACTCTCCTGGCGAGACGGCTCGTGACAACCTTCGAGAACAGCTTGTATACATGGCTCAGAAGTGACATGGGTCTATAGTTCTTCAGCAAGGAGGCGTTAAAATTCTTCCATTCAATTTTTGACACCCCGCAATCCCCTTTTGGGGGTAGTTTAGAAAAACAAAAAATGCCAATCTTCATAATTTACCTAGATAAGTATTCGTGCCAAGTATCAAGTTTATCAACTCAAGGAATAAGATTTTTCATACAAACGAAATCCCCCCTTTTCACCCCTTTAAAGGTTGAATTTCCATAAACCCCTTCTTAGTGCTCCCCTACATTATAGAAGGAAGCCGTGTGCAAAATTCCACATTCCTAGACCCAGCAGTTTCGGCTGTGCGTTGATATGTCAGTCAGTCAGTCAGTCGTATGTCACAGCCACTTTTTCCGAAACTATAAGAACTATACTGTTGAAACTTGGTAAGTAGATCTATTCTGTGAACCGCATTAAGATTTTCACACAAAAACAGAAAAAAAACAATAAATTTTAGGGTTCCCCATACTTAGAACTGAAACTCAATTTTTTTTTCATCAAACCCATACGTGTGGGGTATCTATGGGTAGGTCTTTAAAAATGATAATGAGGTTTCTAATATCATTTTTTTCTAAACTGAATAGTTTGCGCGAGAGACACTTCCAAAGTTGTAAAATGTGTCCCCCCCCCCCCTCTGTAACTTCTAATTTCATAAACATAAGCCTTATGCATAAACCCGGATGTTACGGAACCCTCGGTGCGCGAGTCCGACTCGCTCTTGCCCGGTTTTTTATATATATAAGTTTGAGTTGTTAGTAGTGTTGTTGAATTAAAAGTAATTTTTTGGTTATTATATCGGTAGTTTTTATTGTCACGAACCCGAAGCTCGTAACAATAATGATTAAAACACAAACTTAAACAGACTTTCCTGATCTGCGGGGTAAGCGTAACATACTAACAGTAGCCATGGCTTTCCTGATCTGCGGGGTAAGCGTAACATACTAACAGTAGCCATGGCTTTCATTTTGAAAGTTCAACAACATTCATTGCTTTATTTACGTTGTTGAGCAGACAATTTTCGAACATACCTATGAAGTAATGTATTAGCAATAGAATTCAAATGATTTAGATTTTGAATAAAAGTGTGAACGCGAATAGGGTGCGGCTATTCTGAAGAACTTTTTTTAGGGAAGTCACGGGATTACTTGGTTGCGTTCCGGTCGAAACGAATTTATGGTACAGACGCCAACACCTTAATCAACTTTATACTTTAGCGATAAAGTTGAAAATCTATTAAAGAATTTGACAGATTATAGTAGCTTGATGTGCTGACGTCTGTACAAGGAACAACAAGCTGTGGACTCAATTGTGTTGACATAATCTTTAAAGGAATATTACAGTAATTAGTTTGATTTTTTAGGGTTCCGTAGTTCCTACAAGGAACCCTTATAGTTTCGTCATGTCCGTCCGTCTGTCCGAGGTTCCGAGGTGTCCGAGGTTTTGCTAAAAGACCGTTAGTACTAGAAAGCTGTAATTTTGTAGGAGTGCGTATATCAATTACGCCGACAAAGTGGTAAAATAAGATTTTGGAAAATATTTTTTTCACGGTACATTTGAAGTGGCGATGAATATTTTTTTCGTCGTCTACCCCATCGTGTGCGATATCGTTGAATAGGTCTTCTAAAATGACTTGGGGGTTGCTAAAATTATTTATCCATTTATGAAATATTAAACTTTAAAGTGAAAATTTTGTTCCAGTAGGTCGTCCCTCTCCTCTAAAACCTAAACTGCTGGCTTGAAAAATCTGGAACAAATCACGACGATAGTGCATTTCATGAACTTTAAAGGAAAACTATAGCGGTTAAGATAACTTTATTAGTTTAGCAGTAATAGTCGTTGAACTTGGGTGTTGGATAATTTTGTACCAAATACAAAATCCTTAGCATTAATCCTTTAAAGTGACTAAGATGAAGTAGTTGTTCGTTTATAACGGGTAAAGACTTGCATTGAAAAACAAAATATGAAAAAAAAAATTTTTTTAATTTTTTATATTTTTTTTATATTCAGAATAAAGAACAACAGAATCGTACTACATTGTGATAACGGGATACAACGGAACCCTAAACTGTGCGTGGCCCGACACGCACTTGGCTGGTGTTTATTTATTAAGAATAAGCACACCAACAGCACTGCCACTTACAATTCAAATTAATTAACATCTAAAAGGAGATGGAAAACGGTGGGCCCAAATGTAATGAATTGAGATATGTTCTAAAAAATTAGTCATATTTTTTTATCTTAGAATATGAAAAATCACCTCAATCCGCAATCTGGAAGCGGAGAAATATGAGAAAGATAGTTTTCGTGAGATTATCAATAATTGAGTTGAATAAAACCTTTGCACTAAATAATTAACTCAAAGTTATTAAATGCACTACATGCTATTGCATATAATTACAGTCATATTAATAAATAAAATATCAAATGATTACTGAAAAACCAATATTAATGATTATCGATTTCATATTGATTAAAATCGGTCTTCTATTTTTAGTCTATGTATTTATGTCACTGGCACACTGACCTGTATAAGGTCAATACACTAGCATGACAGCTGACTGACATTGACACTAGACAGTTGCTTTCAGTCTATCAAAATATCTCTGTGACAGTTGCCGACTGTTCTTGTTTGCTTACTCGTTTCGTGTTTTCAGATGCGTTTTGAGTGCTTTCTCGATTATTCTTCATTTTTCACGACCACTGCTTTGTATTTTACGGATTCCGACCCTACCTACCTTGTACGACCCTTGCTTTCACACTGGACACCAAAGATCACTCACACGTTTGACTTGGAACTGTTATTTTGGATTTTACTGCCCGGCGGCTTGTGGATTGGATATTGTTCAATGTTCAAACTATAGATCGTGTGAGGTTGTGGGGTAACAACTGGTCACTGCAATACACTGGGCCGACGACCCTGACACGATGAAACAATTCTTGGATTGCTGCGCTCATATAATGTGCATTATATGGTACCTTAGCTGGGCTAGGTACCAATATCCTAAAGTACCACCTGCACAATTCCTAGACGACATTTTAATTATAATAGAAGACGAATAAAACACTATAAATGATTTTTTATTTTATTTTAGCAGGCAATCATCCTTTCCGTAACTCCATACCTTCCTACTTATGACTTGACGTTCATTCGTATAATTTTTCATGTGCGTGTGGTGTGAGGGCCACTTTGTTAAAACTCTTTGAAAACGTGCTTAGGATTTAGTGAACATTCCCAAAGAATTGTGAAAGTTGGTATCAGATTTTGTGAAAGTCTAATAACCGAGTTATAGACTGTGAAGTTGGGCCCTCAGTTCTCACATAGAGGATTGAGGGCCCACCTAAAACTGATAAACTATGGACACTACCGAAAAAGTTTTAATGCCAAAATCTAAGCTAATGCCAAACAAAATTTGTGAAAACAAGATATTATCGCAAAACACTGTCCTACTTTGTATATCTTCGTACAAAATGGGCCCTCAATTCTCATACACGTAAAAGTTTATCACGCAATTATAATGAAATCATTAACTTACAGCTACTGTTTGAAATCCTATATGCTACTAAATAAATTGTGAAAATTTATGAAATCAAGAACAGGTCACCACCTTTTGTTATTTAAAAGTTATGACCTTGATAAAATTCAGGGCCCTCAGTCCTCCATTTTATTTTGTTTTCGATTTATTACGCTTATCGTATGAAAGATAAGACAAATACAAAATTGTCTCTTTTTGTGAAAAAAATTGTGCAACTAATGCGATACCAGAAAGAAATTAAAAGACCCTTTATTGTATAAGTAAATCGAGTTTTATTTTTATTCTCTGTCTTAGGAAATAGGATGACCACAATTTCTTTTAGATTGCAGTAAAGATTAGTAAATGTAGAGTCATAGGTTTTAATGAACTTTCGCTTATTATCGTCATAGCATTTGTACTCAATTTCGTGATAAAAAAAATAATTTCGGAAATTGAACGATCACAGAAAAATACTGTTCCTCAAATCATTTTTGCTTGAAAAATCGTTTGTTCCGAAAAAACTAATGACAATAATCAAATAATTTATTTATTATTTTTATAAAGGCTTTTGCCCAGCAATGGGACAGTGTAGGCTAAATATAATCCTAACTAATATTATAAATGCGAAAGTAAGTTTGTTTGTTAGCTTTTCACGCCTAAACCACTGTACCTTTCATCCCGAAAAAAGTGCTGTTCCCGAGGAAAACAATAATAACGTTATTATGATAATAGATGGAGCCATATGACTTTCGAATTTCACGCGGACAAAGTAGCGGGCAGAAGCTAGTACCTAATAAAGCAGTGCGTTCCTGGATGTTTTTTTTATTCCTAGGTAGGTACTTGCACAATAACAAAGATGTTTTCTGGAGTATTAAATAATTATATTTTATTTTTAAAATTTTACAATTTATAAATAGGTGAAATTGAATTACCTAAACAATCCTTAGAGTGACTATCTAAGTACTATTTAGTAAAATATTACGAACTTATAAAATTATGAGTACCTAGGTATCAAAACAAACTTATCTTGAATGTTTGATATCTTGACCGAAGATGATTGAGTGTCTTGACCGAAGATGTGTTTGCGTATTAAAAAATTATTATTATTTTTATTCTTCACTACAACTGTTTCATAAAACTCGCCTTAATGCTTTATTACCTACAACTTCCGCTGCACTATCATAAACTATTGTTTAGTAACTACACTTAATATTACAACTATTGTGCATATATGTAAACAATAATTATTAATACATGTTATAATATTTTTAATATAATATTAGCTAGTTATTAGTTTTATTTATAATATTAGTTAGGATTATATTTAGCCTACATTGTCCCATGGCTGGGCAAAAGCTTTTATAAAAATAATAAATAAATTATTTGATTATTGTCATCAGAACGAACGATATTTCAAGCAAAAATGATTTGGGTAACAGTTTTTTTTTTTTGTATTTTTTTTTATCATGAAACTTGAGTACAAAATAATGCTATGACGATAATAAGCGAAAAATTGAAGAAAGTTTATTAAAACTTATACACTACATTTACTAATCTTTACTGCAATCTAAAAGAAATTGTGGTCACCCTATTTGCAAATTCAGATGATAAAAATAAAACTCGATTTTCTTATATAATAAAGGGTCTTTTAATTTCTTTCTGGTATCGAATTTGTTACACAATTTTGACACAAAAAGAGACAATTTTGTATTTCTCTTATCTTTCCTACGATAAGCGTAATAAATCGAAAACAAAAGAAATGGAGGACTGAGGGATAACTTTCAAACAACAAAAAGTGGTGACCTGTTCTTGCTTTTATAAATTTTCACAATTTATTTAGTAGCATATAGGATTTCAAACAGTAGCTGTAAGTTAATGATTTCATTATAATTGCGTAATAAACTTTTACGTGTATGAGAATTGAGGGCCCATTTTGTACGAAGATATACAAAGTAGGACAGTGTTTTGCGATAATATCTTGTTTTCACAAATTTTGTTTGGCATTAGCTTAGATTTTAGCATAAAGACTTTTTCTGTAGTGTCCATAGTTTATCAGTTTTAGGTGGGCCCTCAATCCTCTATGTGAGAACTGAGGGCCCAACTTTACAGTCTATAACTCGGTTATTAGACTTTCACAAAATCTCATACCAACTTTCACAATTCTTTGGGAATGTTCACTAAATCCTAAGCACATTTTCAAAGAGTTTTAACAAAGTGGCCCTCACACCACACGCACATTAATTTTTCAAACATTTTCTACTAAATATAATAACTATTAGTACAAAAGAACATATTTTGCACTTCAGGAATCAGCTGTTAGTTAAATATTGTAACATAACCTCACTTTTACTTAATCTCTTATATCTCAGTTCTCAGATTAACAAAATCCGCAAAGTTTTCAGTGAAAGGTTGATAATATATAAGCTATTAATTGACACTACTTTCATCTTTTTACACTCAGGCCCAAGATTGTATGTAATCGTTTCAGTCTCCTTTACATTTAACTATGCAAACGAGAGAAATATTTATATATAAATAAAGTGTGTCTAGTTGACACTTCAAAAACAAAATTATTTGAGCTACATAGACGTGCACTATTTAAATATAACGCGATGAAGCGAAACTCATGGAGAAAATATCAATAGGGTAATCCATCAATTTGGACCTTTCTTTAGATTGTCTTGTCATACGTGTTAAAGGTGCTATTTAAAGTGGATGCAAAGATACAGTGATGACGCTTACTCCGTTGGCTAGACCTTAAGTTAAAATGGTGGCACCAATGGTGCATGGTCGTTGGTGGTGGTGTAATTTACAGATGATAGTGATACCACCGCCTTTTTCAAAAGCGTAGCACCGTATAAAAAGGTACGTGACTTGATTTGAGGAACTCGTCTTATTGTAACATAAGTCGTTAGAGATAGATTTACGATTACAAGATATCTGAATTTAATGTTTTCATCACTTTCCCTGTTTGTAAAGCTTGCTCTCAGTCAAATAGTTTCAAAGAATGGCCGTCTCCGGTTTCAATAAGCAACATTTTCAATATTCTCAATTCACCTTAACGACAAAAAGAATTTCATTATTTCCATGAAAAGAGAAACGAGAGACTGGCAATCATTCTTTTTTAAATCCTAGTAATGGAGCATCCGAAACGGCGCAGGTCGTTACATTGCCTCACGTGGTGTGAGCACCTAATAGCCCTCCTCTCTATTCCTCACTATTTGCCAGCTGCCTGTTTTCCCACGATTCCCCTGCTAAAGGTTATTGGGCCTGCTTTCACGCTTTTTATTGCCTGAACGCAGTTTGAACTCAATTATTTTTATGGTGGGGCAAATTGCTATTTTGTTGCTTTATCACGATTATCAAGACGAAATTAGTTCCGCGATTGATAGGATTTTTTTATTTTCCAATTTGCGCTAGTGTGGGGTTGTTTTCAAAGCGGTTATTTTCCACAATGTTAGTTCGTTACCGTATTTATTGTTGTCGTAAAATCTAAACAGTGTCATGGTTTCGCGAATGCTTTTGGTAATTATGTTGAAATTAGGACAATATGTTTAGTTTAGATTTATTTTCAAAATTGGATAGGCATTAATTTGTCTTGGCGAACTCTGCGTTACGAACAAACTAGCGAATAATTTCCCATGGGGGCCATATGAGGTGACTAAAGAGTAATATCTAAGGGATGTATGGTGACATCCACTTTCACTATAACAAAATATTGAGTGTTGGTCCATCAGTCAACTTGATGAATGTAACTTTTTAGCTTCAAATTCGATTTTTGGGATTAGTGTGTACCTACCTAATTCCTTGATTTTTGCCTATTTTAAAATTCATATTATAGGTAAGCACATACACTATTTGTAAGTTTTGATCAGGTTAACTTTTATCATTTATGCATAGTAGCTTTATTTTACTTTGACAGGTTTCGAATCTCAGTTCGAATCGTTTTCCTCTTACACTATTTTCACAAAGAGAATTCATAGCCAAGTGTATCTGCGCCTGCCTATTTCCGTGGACATGGTAAAGGGACCGGGTTTTTAAACCCGTTCGCTCGTAGCGCTGCGCTTTGATATCAAGCTCTTTCGAAGCCACGTCAACATGCAATCATGTGCACGCTACACACCCATACATGCTTATCGTGTAGATATGCCCTAATTTATGTAGTACCGGAATTATTTTTTGTGTTCGCTTACTAAAATGGCGGTCTTTTCGTGTAACGTCTTTGTATATTGCCGAAAGAATGTGTCTTATGTGAAATTGGTGGCGTTATTTTCCAAGTTTCTGCTTGTGTTATGTTGTCTTTTTTGTCTACTCGGGATTTTTGCTGATCTTTCGGACAAAATAAACTGTTTCGTAATAGGTTTCTTCAAATTAGTAACTCTCGTAATTACCACGTTAAAGAAGCAATATCTCTTAGCTCTTAACTAACACTTATTTCAAGTTGCTTCATCATTCCTCGACTTTTCTGACAGCTTGCACAAATCCGATAAGCCAGTGAGAACATTGTTCTTACTTCAATATATTTAAAATCCAGACATGTAATATTATTAGCGATAAAATCCATGTCATGCCAACATGAACGAGTATTAAGTGCGAAGATTTCGTACAAGTTAATCTTCCGTACGAGAGTTTGCAAATGAAGCCTTAATAATCTCCAGCCATCTTTCACGGATTACAACGGATTGACACGATTACTTTTACGAAAAAATGCGAATAAGACGACGGAGAGAATTCTTGGCTTGTAAACGTGGATAAAATATATGGTGGGGCTTTTCTGTGATTATTTTGGTATTAGAGGATTATTTTATATTTACGGCGTGTTTTTTCTCGTAACAAAAGTTTTTTTTAAACCGCGGTTTCTTATTAAATTAAGGGGCATCCCTCGTCTCATGTATGTAGGTATAGGTAATGTGAGTCTGTGTGTGCGTGTTAAGTTAGCAGTGTGTGCTCAAAATCGAACGCTTCATACTTTGCCAGGATAGGTCTGCTCCAATTACTTTTAGAAGGAAAAAAAAGGTTATTATTGTAGTGCACCATAATTCGTTGATAGTAAATAAGATGCCAGATGTATAAGGGTTGTAGGTTGATACTGATCTGCGTTAATATCCACCTAAAATAGAAATCTCTTCCTTAATTCAAAGACTAAAGACAATTATTTAAAATCACTCTAATGTAATGCAAACGTACAGATCGTCCTTTCAGGTGCTACGGGAATTGAATTGGCAGAGGCGAGAGAAAAAAGAAACAGTTTTGTTTAAACGACTGATTTGAGAGCAAACACTGCCGTAGACCGGGAGAGCCGCCCGCATCTCAATATATTGGTGCATAACGTTTTAAACTCGAATGTTCCGAAATATTTTCTATTTTAACACGAGCTAAAAGTTTAGGCGGGTGTTTGAAATTGTTTTTTTTTTACTTTTTCCAATTTCTAAATGAGCAGCTGGGCTGGGACGTAAGGTTTTTACTTCTAATCCCAAAGGACTCCAGCATACGGAAAGTAACCGGTGCTCCACCTGTGTTCTTGCTGACTTCTCGAAGGTTGCCTAATGAACGCTGCCGCGGCCCGATTCAGAAAATCTAGGCGATTCCAAAATTGCACATCACCGATATGAGGAAGTAGTGATGTCATACGAGTAGAAAAGGTTATCCTTCTTATTACAAAACGAGTTCTAACTTTAGACCTAGCGTAAACCTTCGAGCCAGTTAATGTATTTTGAACTTTATTCCGACACATGTAAAGTTCTTAATGTAAAATTGACAACGTAGACTCGGGTTTAACTTCAGTTTTTCTAATAAGAACTTTAACTTTGTCAGATTATAGTTCGAAATAAAAACCGGGCAAGAGCGAGTCGGACTCGCGCACCGAGGGTTCCGTAACATCCGGGTTTATGCATAAGGTTTATGTTTATGAAATTAAATGTCCTTTTATAAATTGTATTTTTAAGTTGATTGAATAACAGGTAAATTGCGGGCTACGATTGATGACGTATTAAAAAAAAAAACTGCTTACTAGATCTCGTTCAAACCAAAGGGGGGGGGGGGGAACACGTTTTACCACTTTGGAAGTGTCTCTCGCGCAAACTATTCAGTTTAGAAAAAAAATATATTACTATAAATCTCAATATCATTTTTGAAGACCTATCCATACATACCCCACAGTATGGGTTTGATGAAAAAAAAATTTTCGCGTTTCAGTTCTAAGTATGGGGACCCCCAAAATTTATTATTTTTTTTCTATTTTTGTGTGAAAATCTTAATGCGGTTTACAGAATACATCTACTTACCAAGTTTCAACAGTATAGTTCTTAGTTTCGGAAAAAAGTGGCTGTGACATACGGACGGACAGACAGACAGACATGACGAATCTATAAGGGTTCCGTTTTTTGCCATTTGGCAACGGAACCCTAAAAATGGCTCGATGGTTTAAACATAGATCTAAGATAAACCTTGTTTTGTAATAAGGCTGTATGAGTTTGTCTTAATATGCAATAGACCTGCAATTCAGTGAGTTCGGCTCAAACTTAAAAATACATAGTTACCACGTATGAATATTGTAACATTGGCTTTGTATTTTGAAACAGAAATTTTAATAGACTTTGCTATTAAAATAGTTAAGCCATTTCAATTTCATAAATCTGTTAACGCTCTAATATAGAAGAATTAAAATAAATCAAGACCTTCACTAAATCACAGCCATCGATTTTGCTAATTCAGTTTTTCTCGTAAAAAGGCAAAGGTATTACGCAAGGGTGCCATAAGAAATATTTCGGGGGTAGCAAACTTAATTAGCGTGTTTTCTTTGATTACAGTCATCAGTGCACCGGCTGGTCCAAATGTTCAGCTCACCTGAGCCACCGTTACGCTTAACTAAATTACTACAATTTCTTTCGCTCTGGAAGGTTGGTACAAAAAATTACAGGTAGCTCTGGCAAATTCTTATGTTGCTGGCAGTATAGGTAGTGTTTTGTTTTTGTGTAATTTGTTTTGTTTTTAAAACGATGTAGTTTTTCATGTAGATAGTGTGTTCGTAAGAGTTTTTATAGTTTGCATTAGATATGCTAGAATGTAGTAAAGACAAGTTTTTACTACTTTTGTTTTTGAAAACGATGGTATATTAGGTCTCACAGTGGGTGTTGAGGATAGACCATGACATGATAAGTACCAGTAGGTACCTTTCTTGTTGTCCTACATTTAGACACACTACAATAACCAGCGTGTCTGCCGAGAGTGATTTCGCAATGTTTTTCCTGACCATAATCAATAATGGCTATCAAAAACAGTGTTGTCAAACCTTGGAACAAATACACTGCCAAAATACCAACCAATCGACACCTTCATTACATCTTCATCATCGAGGCTCACTTTATTTAACTCCACACAAATCATTAATTCATTCACAGCTAAAAGACAATAATAAATAATAAAACTTCATCTGTCTCTACAAATGGTCCGCGGGCTCAGTTGACTGTGCAAAATCAATTCGTTTGACGTCTGTTGTAACAGAAACGACAGGGGTGTAATTTCCCGTTGTTTGCAATGCCATACCGGCAGGATATTTGTCTCAGAGGCGATGCTGTGCTACCTGTCCTGTAGCTTGTCATAGGAAATATTGATGAGACTTATAGTTTCTGCTCTTTAAAGCTTTGAAATTTGTTGTTTTGTGTTCGTGCTTCCGCAGTTTTCCAATATGTTTGTAGTGTAGGTACGATTGACGAAAAACTGTTTTCAGAATATATTTACTTTTTTTAGGGCAGAAATTCAAGAAGGAACAAGAAAGTTATGAAGTTAGAAATCATGCATGATCAAGGAGTGATAATGATAAGCAATTTTCTAAAAAGTTGTTGAATAAATATAAATTTATAAGATAGATAGTAGATCTCTTTGTAAACATTTTGTTAAAGAGTTTCTTCATAAACGTATAGTTTAGTTCCCGTTTTATGATTCGGGTGGCGCTGTTTGCTTTTCTCTTTGTTATAGAAATGTCATGTCGTTGTGTTCAATATTAAATATAATATATATATAATATTACTATATAAATCTAATGTGAGTCTTATTGAAATCCCAATAAGTCAAGTTAAGAGCAAGATTATTACCGGTCTAAAACTAACCTACGTAATGGAGGTAACGAACGCGATGAAAATTGAGAAGTTTGATGGCAGAAATTTCGAGCAATGGAAATTTCAAGTAAAATGTGCATTGAGAGCAAAGGGGTTGAACATAGAAAAAGCAAGACCCGTGGAAACCAGTTCGCAAGTGCAGTGGGATAAAGATGATGGCATGGCCATGTTCATTTTAACGTCGTCCATGGATTTGAACCAAATATCTCGTAAAGAAAACTGCGAGACTGCTAAACAAGTCATAACAAAATTAGAAGCAATCTATGAACAGAAATCAGAATATAACAAAATGTTAATTCATGAGCAGTTCTACCAATATTCATATAGTGCCAGTGATACGATGGCACAGCATGTGTCCAAGGTGGAAGGCTTAGCAAAGCAGCTACGGGAGACTGGTGAGAAGATCAGTGACACAGCAGTAATGACAAAGATTCTAAGCACATTACCACCAACATACCGTTCGCTTAGACAAGCATGGTTGTCACTCGATGAAGGTAGCAAAACAATTCAAAACCTCACTCCTCGCTTAGTAGATGAAGAAGCCAGCCTTGCCAACGATACAAGTAGTAGTGAGACTGCGTTAGTGATGTCAAAAGGAAATTCCAAATTAAGTAATGGAAATAAATAGAATGCTTCAAATGATCAAAGAAGTTCAAGTCATAGATTTGTATGCTACAATTGCAATAAAAGAGACCATTTAGCTAGAGATTGCAGGATGCCAAAGAAAAAGTACAATGATAAGAAACCTAAAAATATGTTGGCATTCAGCGCCGAAGGTTACTCATCTGAACATGATGAAGAGGCATGGATTCTAGATAGTAAAGCCTCAAGGACCTTCAAGCGTGACTACTTCTGTGAGTTGAACGAGCCTCAATAGAACAATTCTGTTAAATTAGGTAACAAACAGAGTATCAAAGTATGTGGTGAAGGAACTATACTGATAGATAAACAAGTTAATGGTACATGGGAGAGATGTATACTTGAGCATGTGTTATATGTACCTGATTTACGGATAAATCTGTTTTTAAAGGTGCTGCCATTAGAAGAGGATATAATTATAATAGTAAAGAATACTGAAAAAGCAATGATAATGAAGAATAATGTTGTTGTTATGAGTGCACATTTAACAGAGAACAATTTATATGAATTGGATGTCAAAACAATCAAACAAGAAAATTGTAATATTGTGCAAACAGATATAAAAGTTTGGCATGAAAGATTACGACATTTGAATGTCAAGGAACTTCAAAATATGTCTAAGATTGGTGTGATTCCAGTTAAATTGAGTGGAAATCAGAATTTTGTTTGTGAAGCGTGCCAATATGGGAAGCAAGCAAGACGTCCCTTCTTGAAATCTACTCGAGGTCCAACACAGCCTGGTGAAATTGTGTACAGCGATGTGTGTGGTCATATAGAAGAACCTTCTGTGTCGGGTATGTTTTGTTCAAGGATGGAGCTACAAGCTATCGACATGTTTACTTCATGAAACATAAGAGTGAAGTATTTCAATGTTTTCTGAGTGCATGGCTGCTAGTGAAGCCGCTAAAGAAATTTTATGGCTTAGGCAATTTCTATGTGACATTGGGGAGCCACAAGGCTCAATCACTTTAAATGTTGATAATCAGAGTACAATTAAACTGATTAACTGATTAGTGTTTCATAGAAGAAGTAAGCACATATAAGATACAATTTTATCACAGACAATGTTGCAAAGAAAATTGTTGATATTAAATATGTTGAGAGTTCAAATCAGTTGGCTGATTTCCTTACCATTAAAGCTTTGCCTGTAAATAAATTTAATTGAATTAGAGATAAGATGATGAGAAATGTTTAATGTGGCTAATTTTTAATGGTTTATGGATTAAATCCATGTTTAATTTCTGAAATTGTTGGAACAAAGGATTTAAGTTAAAAGTAAAAGAAATATGTAGTGAATTGTTATGTCTACCTTATTTTAAATGGGAGTGTTGAAAATATAAATTTATAAGATAGATAGTAGATCTCTTTATAAACATTTTTTTAAAGAGTTTTTTCATAAACGTACCTATAAGTTTAGTTTCCGTTTTATGATTCGGGTGGCGCTGTTTGCTTTTTCTCTTTGATATAGAAATGTCATGTCGTTGTGTTCAATATTAAATATCGTTACTATAGAAATCTAACGTGAGTCTAATTGAAATATTGCAGCCCAATAAAAATTCATTCCCGTTGTGGTTGCATTTGGCGCCTTTTCGAGCTGTAATTTTCATTCAAAATGTTGACGTAGTCGGAAAAATAATAAACGGTAAGCAAAAATGTACCTTAGCCACTCACGCGCAAGTACCCCGCGGTAACGCCTTCCTATACGCAAGTATGTTTTTAGCACATTTTTTTCGACGCGCCGCGGAGCGCCCTCGCCACTTATACACGACTCGTACAGAAAAAAATTCTATGGACCGCTGTTAAACTAATGGCTGTTTCTTCAAGTGGATAGACAAGTGTAGATAACAAAACTTGTTCCGTAACATTAAGAGACTTTGATTTTTTTTAATAATTGTTTATTTTTAATGTTTGTTTACATTACGACAATTAAAAATTAAAATAATATTATTTCAAAATCGAAAGCGATGACCCTATTTTTTTATTTACCTAAAAAATAGCCCCATTCATACTGAATCGAATGACATATAATACATACCATTGTTGTTCCAAAGTTTTGATATACAATAACAATAACATCACGCGAGTATCAAATTACGCATGCGTCATCGCCGTCTCATTTGTTTATTTAAAGATTTTTAACTACAGATAACTTATTTCGTAATGCCGATATAACCACACGGCCTTTGGCACAAATGTACTTCATCTAACCACTCGACTAAAGAACCTGGAACGTGAGCAATACTCCCATAGACAAAATTACTAAAAATAAAATACTGCGGTGTGGAAAATGCTTGCTGTCGCAGTTTTTTCAATGGCCGATCTTGGTTTTCGAGCGCGTGTAACATTTTCCTCAATACCTGCTCGTGGTTATGGCCGCGTGAGTGGTTATAGTGCTTAACATATCCTTGACTGTACAAAATTAATGATCTTAATACAAATAGTTCTAAATTAGGTATTAAAATACCTTTCTAAATAGTACGTGTCGTTCAAAAGAAAAATCGCAATATTAATCCTACCGTATGTCCAGTCCATTTCTTTTAAAAACGGTTGCCACTGCTCCACGGTGCACAACTTTGAAAATGCGGAAAGTACGCGTCGCTTTATACCTGGTGACTTGCCTTACTAACTTAATAAACTTTCAGCTAAATAATGTTTTTCATCTCCTCTTGTTTCGAAAACAAATTGCTTCATTTTTGGCTCGGAGGCATTAACAATGAAATTTATCACCTGCGTATGCCGTACTGTTGTCATTTAACACCCCTCTTATTTAAATTTTCAGCGGCGTAGTATGTTTCGTAACGATCGGTTGATTAATCGTGTGTTAAATTTTACGTAAGTGACGTTGGAGATTAAAATGTGATTTAATTCAGGTAAGAGTTTGTATGTTCTTCGCAGACATTGACACATTTTGTTGCTTGTCTTATGACATAGGTTTAGACCAGCAGTGGTATTCTGTAAATATGTCACCGTGAAAACTTGAGTGAAGAGAGCTTGAAGCGAGCTGTCAATAGTGTCAATGAAATGAGCTGTCATTCCAGCTGATACTAGGGTATCAGGGTAGAATAACAGCTGATACCTGATAACAGCATTTACTTAGAATAACTATAGTACCTATTATCAGCCGATAATGTTCCCACTGTTGGGTCACAGGCCTCCTCTCGTTCCGTAATCCACCACGCGACCCCAGTGCGGGTTGGTAGATGTCACATGTCTTCGATTATTTGGTTATAGGACATACTGGTCTCCTTCACCGTATTGAGAGCACGTGGTGTGGAGCAGGACTTGGTGTGTTTCAATTCACGGCGACTGGATAATACAATGTGTAACAGACACTCGCTACACGACGGCCCATGTATAATTCCCCATTTTTTTTCTGTAAATGACTACATAAATAGACTCTTAGTACGATACTTAACAACACCTTCATGGATAGGACAGATTTTGTTTACATTTTATGTATATAATATCACCTGAAATGACTAATTCTATAAAAAATTAAACAGGAAATTTTAAAAACACTGTAATATTGTAGGTTGCCCAACACGTGATTTGTAGCAGTGTGTGTGTCGAGCCTACGATACCACGTGAGTTGGTAGCTGTTAAACAACCTTTCGTATACAAACTTCGGCTGTTGTTTCTGAGTTCGGAATAAAAGAGAATTTCCCAGAAACAACTTTGTGTAAATCTATACATATAATAAAATTGTAGAAAAGTGGCGTCTGTACAATGGAAATATATAAAAAAAAAGTAGCAGGGGTTGGTATTATATCGATGCCGAACCCGAAATTGTAATTAATATTTTTTTTGTCTGTTTGTCTGTTCAGTTATTCGTAGCGAACGCACGTATCACGGAGAGTATAGGCGAATAGTTGCTTTCGATTATTGTGATTCACTTGAATACTGACTGTTTGCTTATTTCATTTATTAATATTTTAGGGTTTGTAGGTTAGGTTCATTTTCTTAATTTTCTTTAAAATTTTGTAAATAAATATTGTAAGTATTTGGTATAGGTTAGGCGGTTCTTTCCTTGATTTTTGGGTATTTACTTATCATAATTTTTATTTAGGGTTTGTAAATAAATATTGTAAGCATTTATTATAGCTTAGGCATTTCTTTCCCTGATGTTCGGTATGCTTATCTTAATTTGTATTTAGGGTTTGTATATAAATATTATAAGTATTTGGTATAGGTTAGGCATTTCTTTTCTTGATTTTCTTTATTAAGTATAAGTTTATTAGCTCAGGTTAGTAATTAATTTTTCTAGCAATTCTTTTGTTTTATAAAGTTAGTACGTTTGGTTTACACGTCTTAACACTTATTACTTAAACTGTGATAATGTTAGACTGTATAATAATCTGTAAGTATTTATAATTTAATTGTTTACGATAGTACGTGTTTACTAAATAACTGTGTGTTAAGTAGTAAGTACTAAGTATTTTATTGTAAGAATGCCTCGAAGAAGATCCAACCTCTCCCAATGTAGCAGAAATCCTAAAAGGATGAGATTAGTTCGATCACAGGAATCTGAGGAAGGTCGTGAGGCAAGGCTCTCTGCAACTCGGGAACATCAGGCTAGGTTTCGTGCTGCAGGAACTTCGACTCAGCAAGAATCTCGACTGAGTTCAAATCGTTCTCGAATGATAACAACCCGAAATAGGGAAAACGGGGAACAACGAAAGGCACGTTTATCTGTCGATCGCGAAGCTCACGCGCTATCGCGTGAGTCTGAGACTTTTGCTGACAGGGAAACCCGCCTGAGCTCCCAGAGAGTACGGACAACAAATGCTCGATCCCAGGAGACACAGGACGAACGGAAAATACGTCTCACTGCCGATCGTGAAGCTCATGCACTATCGCGTGAGTCTGAGACTTTCACTGATAGGGAAATTCGTCTGAGTTCTCAGAGGGTTCGGACAGCAAATGTTCGGTCTCAGGAAATACAGGAAGAACGAGAAATACGTCTCACTGCCGATCGTGAAGCTCAAGCAGCGTGAGTCTGAGACTTTCACTGATAAGGAAATTCGCCTGAATTCTCAGAGGGTTCGGACAGCAAATGTCCGGTCTGTAGACGGTATATGTAATTCAAAATATGCTGCCCGAAAAGTCAATATTCCACGCGGACGAAGTCGCGGGCACAGCTAGTTAATAATATGTGTAAAGGTCAAATATGTCTTTTGAAGCTCTTAGACACAGTTATTAAAGAACAGAACACACAATACAATTGTACCATCCTACCACTTTCCTAAACATGACTTATTTGTAATTCTATAAGTACCTACGTGACTTTCCCACAACAATATAAAGTGGACGACCACTAATAATCCTTGTGTTAACATGACAACTAACATCATCACTAATTATCGCTCTAACTAGATATAGAAACAAATTACGGTTAACACAATAATTCCAAGATCACAGATTTGAACTTCCAATAACATGGCACACCTCTAGTCCCGGAGGGTTGCGACCACGTGACAGATGGCCAGGCCCGTACCTACTCGGAACAGATAATTAACACGTTTCTTTTCCTACGGACGACTTGGTACAAAACTTTATTAATACCGGTGGGGACTAGGCTTTGAGGGTAACAAACTTTTCTAATGAAGTCGCCCAGCAGAATATTACTTTCGTTTTAGGTGCTTTTAATTTGTTATTTATTTACAGTTCAATTAGACGCTGCGACATATTCTTACTTCAAATTATAGTAGCGGCACGTTATTTGAATTTATGGGCTGAATTATTTCAGGTTATGAATAAAATGACTGTGTTTAAGCTAGAAATATTAGGACAATCTATTATTAAAAGACAAAGAGTAAACTATTTTTGAAGAAAATATTTTCACATTTCAGCTGGCACAGAGAAAGATAAGTAAGAAATATCAGACGTCTAGAAATGTTTTCACAACGCTCGGTGTGAAGACTCAAACGCGATGTAACTTATTAATATTTAAACGGTACAAGGCAGTCGTTACGTACTTATAATATGTCAAGTCGTAATGGTAACTCGTTGGGAATGCCGAGCAATATTCATGTCAAGATTTCAAATGTCAAGCATAGTGAGGTTGTCAAAATCGCAGCAAATGTGTTTATGCAAATCAGCATCTCCATTAACATTGCCTTCCCTTGTGAGTCTCACGTGTAAGCGCTTGTTTATCATGTAAGTATGTTATTGTTGTACATACGTCACAGGCGACTAATTGAATAAACATTCGTTAATTAAGTAATTGGTTCATGTCTGCTGTATTTTGATTTGGCAAGGTTAAGGAGAATGTCGTGGAAAATTGTTACCCGATCCGACTTTGGGGTCAATGTCAAAAGTAGCAGAGAGTTATTAAGGTTATTCTGAGTACATTGTGTGTGGAAAGTTTCCAAGTACCTGCATGGAATATTTAAGTTTATATTGATGGTGTCTACGTAAAAAAATGATACAAATACACTGATTTGTATTAAGGTTATTGCCATTTATTTTTTATTAACTTTAATTTATTTTTATTATTTGTTGTTATAGCGGTAATGAAAATACATACTACATTTCTACTGTCTCCCTAATACGGGTCATGGGATACAGCCCTCTCCAAAAAACACCGAAAATCAAGTTTCTTGTTTGGAGACCCCCTTTAATTTTCAACTTTATTTTATTTTTATTATTTGTTGTTATAGCGGCAATAGAAATACACACTGAAAATTTCAACTGTCTACCTATTACGGTTCATGAGATGTACGGACGGCTTTGTAATAGCGTTCCGTTGGCACCCTTTGGGTACGGAACCCTAATAACTTTGACTCTGGACTCTGGGTTTATTTCTGGTCCTAAAGACACAACAGGCAAAATTCTTTTAGGTATTTCTTTTAATACAAGCATGATGATGTTACACTTGATTAAAATACCTAAAATCTGTTCGATTCACAGAAAGATCTTACCAGCAACAGGCCCAAGCCTAATGACGTCTAAAACCACAAACATTCATGACCACAATTACCAAAATAACAATGTTAAGCACAAATGCTACGAATACGAGCATAGAGCAAGTTCCCAGATGTCAGACATTGCTCACGAAGTGGGTTCACTGCAGATGCCGCAAATATGCGTGCAATGTAAATTTGATACCCCGAGTGACAAGCGCGGTCGGCCGCTGGGTTTCATCTATCCGAGCTATGCCGCTAATCTCTGAGAGCGTGTTTTGACAGATTGCTTTGGCCGTACTTACGTTAATTTATTGCATTTCGGACAGTAGTTTAAAAAGTTACGGGACACTGGCTTTTGAACCCCCAAAATGTAAAGTGTGAATACGTAAATTATTTTACTATCCTAATGCCTGTCCTGTTACAATCCCTTACGCTACCTTCGAATGCTCTCGACTAAGAATTAGGACCTAAATTTGTGACTAAACCTTTGTTTTATATCAATTTATCAACCGTGACAAACTGAAACACAATCTTAAAGCATTTATTTCAAATAAACCAATCACAGGCATTGTTGAATTGTTAAGAGGTCGGTCAGTTGGCAAGATGAAGCTAGTTACCCATTCCAAAGCTCCACGGACATTGGCGTCTCTACATCCCATAAACATGATAGTTAAACACACGATCACTACCATCCAATCACTCATACCTGAACTTAAGGGTACCTCATTAATATTACAATCGGTAATCACTAACTATTACGTACTTAGTTGGGCCAATAACTTCTCAGGACCAAACTTGAGACGCAACCTGCTGGAGTGAGAAATTGGACGCACGTATCCCATTTTGTGGTGACAAAGCCTCTTAATGTGTGTAAACTGTCCAAGTCTTTCCATTTGGCTGTGGAACTGGCACACATGTATTAGGGGCAGAATTTATTGAAAATTTAATGCTATGATTGAGTAATGATGATGTTTTGAAGCTGGTGTGTACTCTATTAAATCATTAATAGACATTTTAACAGTATTACGAGAGGCATTAACGTACCTATTTAACTTTAACGAACTTCCTAATTCAAATCAATTTTATTTTGTCGATTATAATATTTTTTTTTTAAATGAATCTAATTTAACTTTTGCTGCATGCAATAATAATGTGCAATTTTCAAACACAATGTGAATTGTTTTATGAATAAATAAAAGCTTGGCTCTTTTACTTTATCATCTTAATGTCAAATCAATGTATAATCTCACTTGCACGCTAGGGTTAATTTGGCTTTATTGGATGAAGATGTATGTTTCTATATCATAGCATGATTCTATATCATATCATAACATGATTTAAGATTATTATTATGGACATAAAAAAAGAGGTTTTCAATTCGACACGTATGTATGCAATATTATTGGAACTGCATTATATTCACATATGACAATCTATTAGGGCTTCCAAACAAATATACAACATTTTATAGATGTATGTCTGTATTTATATATGTATGTTTATCCACGCATTTCTCCGCAACCATTGATCGGATCGTGACCATTATTTTTATTGGCTTACGTTTACTTCAACTTAGGGAACAGTGCAAGTTTCATCAAAATCGATTCAGTAATTTTCATGATATGGACGAATACGTGTAAGTGTGACGGCCTGGCTTATTGATACGAGCTACGGGTGTAGTATCAAAGGGAAAACATCTCAAAGCCTTGGTCAAATTCTAGTGCAATATTTACAACAAAAAAAATATTCCAGTTTTTACTTAAAACTAAAAATTACGAAATAAAAAAGTAATTTAAAAAAATTGAACTGACTTCAAAAATAAATTAACTCAAAATTATGAAATAACTTTAATTTCGGAAGTCGGTGGCAAAAAACTAAAACTAAAATACAGATCCCGAGACACCGACTTCCGAAAATAAAGTTATTTCATAATATTGAGTTAATTTCTTTTTGAAGTCGGTTCAGTTTTTTTAAATTACTTTTTTTATTATTAATTAACATGGTTACACAGTGTGATTTTTTGTGCTTAATTCCCAAGCTTACTAAAGGGCTCTTAATATTTATACGTACCTACAGTGTACACTTAATTTAGCAGCATATTGTTTTAGGATGTTGAAAATGACAGAATTCGGCTCGGCAGCTTCGGGTTCGTGACAATAAAAACTGCCGATTTAATAACCAAAAAAATGACACTTTAATAATCAACACTAATTACAACTCAAACACACTAATTACAAAACACAATTGCACTACTGATCGCTCTAAGTCGCACTTGAATATCGCTTCGATGCTTTCACTTCGATCGCTTTATCCAAACTGTGTCGGTCGTGGCGCGTCTCGGCCTTATATAGCGCCAAAGAGAGTTCTAGAATCTTCCATTGTAGAAACATCTAGAATGTTCGAGTACATGTCAGTCCCGACTGACCAAATGTCGATAGTTCGGGAAAGTTCTAGAAAGTTCGAGCATCGAAATTTCTAGAAGGGTCTTCACTACTAGTTCCGCTACTCGATACTAGATGGCGCTAGTGGTAACTACTGTCACCATGTACCAGGCATTAATTGTGGCGCGCAACACTGCCCCCTCCTAAGACATGCTCGTCCCGAGCATTATCGGCCCCATAATAACGCGCCAGTCGATCCACGTGGACGATCTTAGGAGTACCTCTTGCACCTTTCTGTATCCGGTAGGTTACGTCATTGATCTTTGTCACAATCCGGTACGGTCCGTCCCATTTAGCTTGAAGCTTAGGAGATTTCCCTTTGCTGCGGACTGGATTGTGCAACCACACTAGTGAACCTTCGTCGAACCCTTTATTGTTCATTTTACGGTCATAACGGGTTTTCATCTTTTCAGACATTTGCTGGCCCGATTGTCTGACGTGCTCATAAATGTCATTCATTTTGTTCCGCAAGTCGTTCGCATACTCGGTTATACTGCGTGGGGCATCAGGTGGTATTCCGGTGATCAGGTCTGCAGGAAGCCGTAATTCTCTTCCAAAGTTTGCAAAAGCTGGTGTCACCGATGTACTTTCATGAACAGCGCTTCGATATGACAACAAAAACGGTTGTATGTGCTTGTCCCAATCTCGTTGCCGATTTTCCACAACTTTGGCTAGGTACCTCTCTAGTGTCTGATTAAATCGTTCCACCATTCCATCCGATTGTGGGTGGTAAGAAGTTGTTCTTGTTTTATGTGTACCCATAACTCGACAAGTTTCCTAGAATATTTGGGACTCAAAATTTCTTCCTTGGTCGCTGTGAATCTCCAAAGGTACTCCAAAACGGCAGAAGACTTCATGAACCAGTTTATCTGCAACTGTTGAAGCTTCTTGGTTTGGAATGGCGAAGACTTCCGGCCACTTAGTGAAGTAATCCATCACAACCATGAAATACTTGTTACCACTTTCACTTACCGGAAACGGCCCCGCAACGTCAAGGGCTATCCTCTCCCATGGTGCACCAACATTGTACAATTTCAATGCACCTCTACTACGAGTCTGAGGTCCCTTTACAGCTGCACAACTTGTACATTTGCGACACCAGTCCTCGACATCGTCCCGACAGTGGACCCAGTAAAACCGTTCTCGTATCTTCAGTAGAGTCCGTTTTACTCCCAGATGACCTCCTGAACAACCATTATGGTACAGCTGTAGAACATCCGGTACTTGAGCTTTAGGGACAACCATTTGCAAATGACAGCTGTCTCCCCGAGCGTTTTCCCATTTACGGCACAGGACTCCATCCTGAATCACCAAGCTGTCCCATTGGGCCCAATAGCTTTTTGTGGTCGAACTCATTGCTGAGACGTCGCTCCACCTGGGCTTAGGAGCTCTGGCCTTCATCCACTCCAGAATCGGCTTGATGTCCGAATCTTCCTGCTGTGCACGTTGTAGGCTTTCCTTCCACTCGTTGCTGAGGTCTGTCTTGAGCATCCTTACAGGTACGACTTCTTTACTTTCTTGCCTAGTACAATGCTTGCAGTTTTCAGGACAAGGTCTTCTTGACAATGCATCTGCGTTGCCATGAGATTTCCCGCTGCGATGTTCGACCTCGAAGTCGTATTCCTGCAGTAGTTCAATCCATCTCGCAACTTGTCCTTCTGGATTTTTGAACTGCAATAGCCATTTCAGCGCAGCATGGTCAGTTCGTAGGTGGAATTTCCGCCCCAGAAGATATTTGCTAAAGTGCTGCAATGACTTTACCACAGCAAGCAGTTCCCGTCTCGTAACACAATAGTTCCTTTCAGGTTTCGACAATGACTTGCTGAAGTATGCTACCACAACCTCTTGATCACCATTACGTTGAGACAACACACCGCCAAGTCCTATGTCACTTGCGTCTGTGTCAACTATAAATTCTTTGCCCGCATCAGGGTACCCCAAAATAGGTGTTTTGCACAGACGGTCCTTTAGCTCCTGGAATGCGATGTCGCAACTTTCATCCCAGCAGAAATGTCGCTTCTCTTCGGTTAGCTTATGCAGGGGTTTAGCTATATCTGCAAAGTTCTTGACAAATCGCCGATAATAGGAGCACAAACCCAGAAATGCTCTGACCTGCGTCTTGTCTTTTGGAATTGGCCAATCCTTGACAGCGGCGATTTTCTCTGGATCCGTGCGGATACCTTCTTCAGACACTACATATCCCAAAAAGCTAACTTGTCGTTTGAATAGTGAACACTTCTTCGGACTTAACTTGAGGTTGGCACTCTGGATCTTCATGAGCACGCGTTCCAGGTTTTGAAGGTGTTCTTCAAACGTGCGGCCTACGATGATGATGTCATCCAAGTAGACCAGGCAGGCATCGCCAATTAGTCCGGTAAGTACAAGTTCCATCAACCTCTCAAATGTTGCCGGAGCATTGCACAATCCAAACGGCATAACTTTAAATTGCCACAGACCCTTTCCTGTCGAGAATGCAGTTTTCTCCTTGTCGTTAGGATCAATTTCAACTTGCCAGTAGCCACTTTTCAGGTCCAGCGTGCTAAACCACTTCACTCCAGTAAGCATGTCCAGCGTGTCATCAATTCTTGGCAAAGGATAGCTGTCCTTCTTTGTAACGTCGTTCAGACGACGATAGTCAACACAAAACCGCATGCTGCCGTCCTTCTTTCTTACCAGCACTACAGGTGAACACCATGGACTAGATGAAGGTTCAATAACACCATCCTTCACCATTCCCTCAATCATGGTTTCCACTTCCTTTTCACGTGCTACCGGCAATCTCCTTGGCCGCTGACGGATAGGCAATTCTTCTCCTGTATTTATTTTGTGTTGAACTATGCCAGTCTTCCCGATGTCAGCCTCGTTTGACGAGAAAACATCGGCGAACTTAAATAACATCTTCTTCGCCTTGACCATTTCATTTTGGGACAAAGCGCTGCGGCAGTCTTCTAAAAGTGTGGTCACTTTTGTTTGTGCATCCTTGCTGAGGGTCCCAGTCGATAGATGTTGGCATCGACGCAACCAATCCACTTCCTCGCAAGTACCAACAAGTGTGCCTTTTTCTATTATCTGTTCCTGATCACAAAGGTTCAGCACACGTACCCCTGAGATGTCAGTGGCTCTGACCAAAGTCCGTGCCACTTTCCATGGAAGGTCATTGTCTACCCTTTCCACGAGTACACAACGATGAGTTTGCCCAGGATTCCGAGGAAGACTAACCGGCACAATCGTTTCCGATCTCGGCGGAAGAACAATCTTCTTAAGGCTGTACACATTCCCAGGTAACGCCCCTTCCATGAAAAGTTCCTCTTCTCCACATTTCAAAACACCTTGCTTGACGTCAATCTCGCAATAATTCTTCCTCATAAAGTCAAGGCCCAGGATGCAATCATCCATTATATCAGCCACGATGACATTATGCAGGTAGATTCTGTTGCCTAGCGTCAATTCCATTTTCTTCTCTCCATGGACGGGTATGCGCTGACCGGTGGCTGTTACCAAATTAATGCGTTCCCGGTTGTATGCGGAGTCCCCAAGGGACCGACTAGCAAGTTGGGAACTGACAACCGTGCGGGAAGCTCCGGTGTCTATGGTCAGCTTACACGGCGTTCCGTTGACCTCGCCCTTGATGATAAGGCTGTTCCCGTCATGGGTTTGTGTGATCGAAACCCTTGGGGCTCTTTGAACATCAGCCAGCACCCGCCCCGCAGTCCTGGCTATTACTCGTTTCCCTGCTGCTGGTGCTGCGTGGTGTTGTTAGCCGCACTGCCCTCTGGAGATCGGTCGACTTCTCTTTCTGCAGTTCGCTTAGGGCAACTGAATCGAAGGTGGCCCTTTTCCCCACAGCCGTAGCACCTAGGGCTGTATCCTTTATTGCGGTCGCGAACTGTAGCCGCTGCAACCTCCCTGACGCGATGGGAACGATGATCCTGTCGCACAGCTTCCACCTCCAGTGCATGGGCCAAGGCGTCCTTAAGCGTCCCGTGGTGCCCGAGCCTCACAGCAGCTCTCACTTCAAGGTCGCGGATGCCGTCGATGAATGCCTGCACCAGGTTTCCATCAATAAGCGCAGGTACGGACTGGTAAGCTTTACGAACCAGCTTCTCCACTTCAAGGGCCCACTGCTGCAGGTTTTCGTTACTGCGTTGCACGCGATCCTTGAGCTGCGCACGAAATACGTGTTCCAGGTGAGCGTCGCCATACCGAGCCTCCAATGCCTCGAGGAGCTGCTCGTAAGTCACTTCCTTACCGAGAGCTTCCAGGACAGTTAAGGCCTGGTCGCGCAGGCCTAGGGTGAGAGCAGTCATGGCCTGGCTTTTATTCCACCCGTTAGCCTTCATGACAGCCTCAAATTGGATTTTGTAGGCCGACCAGGAAGAAGTCCCGTCGAACGGTGGCACTTTGAATCCACGTAGCGAAGGTGTTGTAGCTACGGGAGCTGCGATTCTATCCTCAAGTTTAAGGTTACCCAACTCCTGCTTCACATCAGCAATGACGTTATTAAACTTGCTGATCTGAGTTTCAGCTTCCGACAGGCGGTTGTCATGCTGGGCAACCTTCTCCTTCACCTCCTTCATGTCTTTCCCGAAGGTTGCGTGAAGGTCCTTTATGAGGAAAATCTGCTCTTCCTGGCGGCGCGCCTGCTCCTCCTTATCCCGTTTGAGCTGTTCTTCTAATCGACGAGTCTGTTCCTCTTTGTCCCGCTGGAGCTGTTCTTCCAATCGATGTGCCTGTTCCTCTTGACGGCGGGACTGTTCTTCCTTATCGCGCTGGAGCTGTTCTTCCAACCGACGAGCCTGTTCCTCCTGCCGGCGGGCCTGTTCCTCTTTGTCACGCTGGAGCTGTTCCTCCAACCGACGGGCCTGTTCCTCCTGTCGGCGGGCCTGCTCCTGCAGCATCATCATCAGAGCAGCCAAATCTGGTGCTGCTGATGCTGGAGCTGCTGCGGACGGGCCGGCCTCCATGGTCGGTAGCTGGCCCTCCGACCTCTGTGGCGTAGCTCCACCAAATCGCCTCTGGTCCGTCTCTTGCTGGCGTTGACTCCGGGTACGGATACCCTCCTTGTCGTCTTTGGGTAAAACCGGCATGCTTTTTGATCCTCTCTTCTGACACCAATTGTTACGAGCTTCGGGTTCGTGACAATAAAAACTGCCGATTTAATAACCAAAAAAATGACACTTTAATAATCAACACTAATTACAACTCAAACACACTAATTACAAAACACAATTGCACTACTGATCGCTCTAAGTCGCACTTGAATATCGCTTCGATGCTTTCACTTCGATCGCTTTATCCAAACTGTGTCGGTCGTGGCGCGTCTCGGCCTTATACAGGGTGTAAGGAGAACGCTTCCGAAGCCAGAACGTAGATTATATACACCCTATATGCAAACGGATACCACTAACCTTTCGCTTTAAATTGATCATTTTCAAAACTTCATATTTCTTAAACACGCAATGGAAACCGTACAAAATGTGAGGTCACTGACACGCAAGGCAACGTCTCGCCACCGCGCGTCGCGCGTCGCGGGCGCTGAGCGCTACGTACCTACGTCCGAGTCACGGGATTTATACGGAATTTACAAACACCACTTTCAAAATGCCTACCCCTACAACACTTTTGAATTTTAATCGCATTCGTAGCCCACTATTAAACATTAAAGTTGACATTTTACATTTTTAAGAGGCATTTTACGTACCTGTCTAAATCCTTTGCGACCTTATGAGGTTTGGCTCGAACTGCGCTCCATCCATTTCAATACATAGCCGGGCCCGGTGCTGTGTCGACCCGTGAACACGAGGCATTAGTGTAGGATCCTCAACACAGTCTGCACGTAGTTTATTAAACACGCTCACTATTCTGCCCCGCATTTCATCAGCACTGTCACATTCCCGATCAAACACTCTTTCTTTCACATACCCCCACAAAAAGAAGTCCAAAGGGGTTAAGTCGGGTGAACGAGCTGGCCAGGCGTGCGGCCCCAGCCTTCCGATCCAGCGGTCGTCAAAAAGATCAGTGAGACGCTCGCGGACGGGGCGCGTAACATGCGGTGGAGCGCCATCGTGCTGGAACCATGCTCGACGAAATTCAGCCAGCGATACATTATCTAGCATATCATTTAAATGTCCATTTATAAAATTAAGATATGCTGGTCCATTCAGGCGCTGCGGTAGAAACACTGGTCCTAGAATTCGTCCATTAAAAACACCAGCCCATACGTTGACGGACCACCTGGTCTGATGGCCGGTTTCTTGAGTGGCGAACGGGTTCCTGTCTGACCATAAATGGGCATTCCGCCTGTTCCACATCCCGTTTCTCGTGAATGTGGACTCGTCCGTCCAGATAATGTGCTCAATGAAGCCAGGCGCACGTTGTTGTTGATCTAGCAGCCAACGACAGTACACACGACGACGAACGTGATCATTAGGTAGCAAACCTTGTACTTTGTGTATTTTGTAGGGCCGCATTCTGTTCCGGCGCAAGATTTTGTGAACTGTCCAGTGAGAGACTGTTGATATGCCCCGGCGCCACAATAATTTCGCCGCACTTCGTGTGCCCAGCCGTGGATTTTGGCGAATCACATTTAAAACACGCTCCTCGGTCTGAACATTCACTTGTTGTCCACCACCGGCCGCCATCGGAGCAATTGGTCGATTTTCTAAGACTCTCTGAAAAGCAGCCGTTATCATGCGAGAATCAGACGGGTGTCGGACGTTCGGAAATCTGTCGCGGTAAATTCTCAACGCTAGAGAAGCATTGCCACAGGCTTCTCCTAAACACATCAACATGTTGCCGTATTCACGAGCACTGTACACGTATGCATCAGGCATTATTAAAAACAACAAAAAATAATAACTAAAAAACAATAAACAGTACTAAAAACGTAACAATAATAACTAAACTTAAAACTAACAAAACAGTAACAAATACGATTCAATGGATTCTATCGATCGATTAAAGCACGTTCGCTCACGAACCGAGTCGGAAAGGAACTAACTAGAATACTAGATTACTAAAGAAGTACTATGAAGATCAAACAATCATGCCGCCTGCATGTGATGGCCGGCCGACAAACGTTGCCGCCGCGCGGGGTCCGCGCGGCGCGGGGGGCAACGTTTGTCGGCCGCAGACGCCGCCGACACGTGGCGACGCGGAGTCAGATAGCGGTGTCTTTTGATGTGCAAATTCTTCGGTTTACTTACTAAATGAAGGATACAGTAACGTTATTGTAATAAACAAGCGCGCGTCGTGTGACTAATTAAAATTCAATTGAATCACGCGCGCTAGTTGCTTCAAACTTTACACGCGATCTTTTACTTTATTTCATTCACTAGATCGATTATCGACTTACATACAAAACTGTTATTAAATACACGACACAGTGCATCAATTTAAAACTGTTGACGCCTCTGTAATGTTTCTTCTTATTTATTTTGGCGGTGCTTTACAAAGGATGGTTAGGCTCAATTTACACCGCCGCGGAACGGAGTGAAATCGAGTTTTCGTAATAGCAAAATGAACTTTATGTCAATTGTCTAACGTACAAAGTTTCAAGTAATGGTTTGTAAGTATTTATTTGTAAACGCGATTGTGCTCCTTATTTATAGGAAGTCAAGGATCAATTTCCTATGCAAGTATTTAGTAAAAAATAAAATGTGGAAATTGACCCGTGACTTACAAACCAAAGTATCTCTCTTCGTCGTGCTCGACGTTTGCGTGTGTAAGTACAACATACCCAAATAGTTCAAGTATTTATTTGTAAACGCGATTTTGCTCCTTATTTATAGGAAGTCACGGGTCAATTTCCTATGCAAGTATTTTTACTTCCAACAGGGCTTTTGAATACGGGGTTGTACTTCTTATTTGTATGAAGTCATGGATCAATTTTCGATGCAGATAGAAAATACTTGAAATTATCTCTAGCCCTAGTTTTAGGCCCTGGTTTCTTAAGGTGGATGTACTTGGAAGCCCTGGTACACGATTTTACAAGTACGACCCATGTCTAGTACAAACTAGATACAAGCTTGTTACTGCGGGAATTACCGAGAATGCGCGATAATTCACCAGAAGATGGACGACCCGTGCGTATGGGTGTATCTAATTTGTGCGTTACACTATTGACATAAAGTTCATAATGCTTTGTACAGACGCCAGCACATCAAGCTACTTCAATCTGTCAAGTTTCTTTAATAGATTTTCAACTTTATCGCTAAAGCATAAGGTTCAAAGTTGATTGGAAAAAATTGACAGTTTCGGGTAGGTTGATGTGCTGGCGGTTGTACAAAAAAAGTTCGCTTCCATTCCGTTCCGCGGCGGTGTAAATTGAGCCTTATGGTCACACTCACAGGTCTGCCGCGCCGCGCACAGCCGTGGACGTCTCTCTATCAAACTAGGTTCAAACCTCGGCCCAACCAATGCTCTTGACCTTAGCCTCTTCGTTGCTCAAACGCGTCTCGTTATTTTAGGATATTTATTGCGATATGAAGTCATCGACGCCAGGTCTAGAGATAATGTGATCGTATTGTAGGTTAGGTAACATTACATTTTTTAGCTGTACAAGATTTTCATGAACGAATTAACAAAGTTGCTTGTAAAGGCAATGTCTTTGTACATAATTAACTTTTTATACTTTTCTTTCCCAATCAGTATCACAGTAGGTATCTAAGTACCTTCGATATGGGTCTCAAGGTTAAGCAAAGTAAACTGGATTTTTCTGATTTGTAAGCTAAATTTGCGAACATTCGGATCAAAATAAAATTGTAACCCTGTTCAAGGGGAAGCCATTCATTACGATCCTTGCATGGATGAAATCCGAAAGCAGATATCCCACAACTAGGTAGAAGTGAACTGAAAAGTCATTTGTTTCAAGCGATCGAGAAAAGGTTAGGACTTAGGAGTTTATTAGGATCACACATCACATGGCACCGCTACACGACCGTCAGCCGTCGCGTCACGTGGACTTTGGGGTCGTCGGCCGCGCGGTTGTCGGCGAGCGCGCGCGCACTTTGAACTTGAGGTCATGCGCCGAGCGTCAGATGATATTTATTTACGAATACATTGCTTGTTAGAGTTGTAAAGAAAAAAAATGTGTTTAATCGCAAATAATGGTTTCATTTAACTGTTCTCACAACACAGTGTACGAAAAATGCTAAAAAAAATAGGTAAAATTGACATTTTTTTTAAAAGTTTTTTTTGATGGTATCGTATCGAGAATCAGTAGCCCTATCACCTGTCTTCGTTTTCGGAAGCGTTTCCCTGACACCCTGTATAGCGCCAAAGAGAGTTCTAGAATCTTCCATTGTAGAAACATCTAGAATGTTCGAGTACATGTCAGTCCCGACTGACCAAATGTCGATAGTTCGGGAAAGTTCTAGAAAGTTCGAGCATCGAAATTTCTAGAAGGGTCTTCACTACTAGTTCCGCTACTCGATACTAGATGGCGCTAGTGGTAACTACTGTCACCATGTACCAGGCATTAATTGTGGCGCGCAACAATAACAACCCGAAATAGGGAAAACGGGGAACAACGAAAGGCACGTTTATCTGTCGATCGCGAAGCTCACGCGCTATCGCGTGAGTCTGAGACTTTTGCTGACAGGGAAACCCGCCTGAGCTCCCAGAGAGTACGGACAACAAATGCTCGATCCCAGGAGACACAGGACGAACGGAAAATACGTCTCACTGCCGATCGTGAAGCTCATGCACTATCGCGTGAGTCTGAGACTTTCACTGATAGGGAAATTCGTCTGAGTTCTCAGAGGGTTCGGACAGCAAATGTTCGGTCTCAGGAAATACAGGAAGAACGAGAAATACGTCTCACTGCCGATCGTGAAGCTCAAGCAGCGTGAGTCTGAGACTTTCACTGATAAGGAAATTCGCCTGAATTCTCAGAGGGTTCGGACAGCAAATGTCCGGTCTGTAGACGGTATATGTAATTCAAAATATGCTGCCCGAAAAGTCAATATTCCACGCGGACGAAGTCGCGGGCACAGCTAGTTAATAATATGTGTAAAGGTCAAATATGTCTTTTGAAGCTCTTAGACACAGTTATTAAAGAACAGAACACACAATACAATTGTACCATCCTACCACTTTCCTAAACATGACTTATTTGTAATTCTATAAGTACCTACGTGACTTTCCCACAACAATATAAAGTGGACGACCACTAATAATCCTTGTGTTAACATGACAACTAACATCATCACTAATTATCGCTCTAACTAGATATAGAAACAAATTACGGTTAACACAATAATTCCAAGATCACAGATTCGAACTTCCAATAACATGGCACACCTCTAGTCCCGGAGGGTTGCGACCACGTGACAGATGGCCAGGCCCGTACCTACTCGGAACAGATAATTAACACGTTTCTTTTCCTACGGACGACTTGGTACAAAACTTTATTAATACCGGTGGGGACTAGGCTTTGAGGGTAACAAACTTTTCTAATGAAGTCGCCCAGCAGAATATTACTTTCGTTTTAGGTGCTTTTAATTTGTTATTTATTTACAGTTCAATTAGACGCTGCGACATATTCTTACTTCAAATTATAGTAGCGGCACGTTATTTGAATTTATGGGCTGAATTATTTCAGGTTATGAATAAAATGACTGTGTTTAAGCTAGAAATATTAGGACAATCTATTATTAAAAGACAAAGAGTAAACTATTTTTGAAGAAAATATTTTCACATTTCAGCTGGCACAGAGAAAGATAAGTAAGAAATATCAGACGTCTAGAAATGTTTTCACAACGCTCGGTGTGAAGACTCAAACGCGATGTAACTTATTAATATTTAAACGGTACAAGGCAGTCGTTACGTACTTATAATATGTCAAGTCGTAATGGTAACTCGTTGGGAATGCCGAGCAATATTCATGTCAAGATTTCAAATGTCAAGCATAGTGAGGTTGTCAAAATCGCAGCAAATGTGTTTATGCAAATCAGCATCTCCATTAACATTGCCTTCCCTTGTGAGTCTCACGTGTAAGCGCTTGTTTATCATGTAAGTATGTTATTGTTGTACATACGTCACAGGCGACTAATTGAATAAACATTCGTTAATTAAGTAATTGGTTCATGTCTGCTGTATTTTGATTTGGCAAGGTTAAGGAGAATGTCGTGGAAAATTGTTACCCGATCCGACTTTGGGGTCAATGTCAAAAGTAGCAGAGAGTTATTAAGGTTATTCTGAGTACATTGTGTGTGGAAAGTTTCCAAGTACCTGCATGGAATATTTAAGTTTATATTGATGGTGTCTACGTAAAAAAATGATACAAATACACTGATTTGTATTAAGGTTATTGCCATTTATTTTTTATTAACTTTAATTTATTTTTATTATTTGTTGTTATAGCGGTAATGAAAATACATACTACATTTCTACTGTCTCCCTAATACGGGTCATGGGATACAGCCCTCTCCAAAAAACACCGAAAATCAAGTTTCTTGTTTGGAGACCCCCTTTAATTTTCAACTTTATTTTATTTTTATTATTTGTTGTTATAGCGGCAATAGAAATACACACTGAAAATTTCAACTGTCTACCTATTACGGTTCATGAGATGTACGGACGGCTTTGTAATAGCGTTCCGTTGGCACCCTTTGGGTACGGAACCCTAATAACTTTGACTCTGGACTCTGGGTTTATTTCTGGTCCTAAAGACACAACAGGCAAAATTCTTTTAGGTATTTCTTTTAATACAAGCATGATGATGTTACACTTGATTAAAATACCTAAAATCTGTTCGATTCACAGAAAGATCTTACCAGCAACAGGCCCAAGCCTAATGACGTCTAAAACCACAAACATTCATGACCACAATTACCAAAATAACAATGTTAAGCACAAATGCTACGAATACGAGCATAGAGCAAGTTCCCAGATGTCAGACATTGCTCACGAAGTGGGTTCACTGCAGATGCCGCAAATATGCGTGCAATGTAAATTTGATACCCCGAGTGACAAGCGCGGTCGGCCGCTGGGTTTCATCTATCCGAGCTATGCCGCTAATCTCTGAGAGCGTGTTTTGACAGATTGCTTTGGCCGTACTTACGTTAATTTATTGCATTTCGGACAGTAGTTTAAAAAGTTACGGGACACTGGCTTTTGAACCCCCAAAATGTAAAGTGTGAATACGTAAATTATTTTACTATCCTAATGCCTGTCCTGTTACAATCCCTTACGCTACCTTCGAATGCTCTCGACTAAGAATTAGGACCTAAATTTGTGACTAAACCTTTGTTTTATATCAATTTATCAACCGTGACAAACTGAAACACAATCTTAAAGCATTTATTTCAAATAAACCAATCACAGGCATTGTTGAATTGTTAAGAGGTCGGTCAGTTGGCAAGATGAAGCTAGTTACCCATTCCAAAGCTCCACGGACATTGGCGTCTCTACATCCCATAAACATGATAGTTAAACACACGATCACTACCATCCAATCACTCATACCTGAACTTAAGGGTACCTCATTAATATTACAATCGGTAATCACTAACTATTACGTACTTAGTTGGGCCAATAACTTCTCAGGACCAAACTTGAGACGCAACCTGCTGGAGTGAGAAATTGGACGCACGTATCATTTTGTGGTGACAAAGCCTCTTAATGTGTGTAAACTGTCCAAGTCTTTCCATTTGGCTGTGGAACTGGCACACATGTATTAGGGGCAGAATTTATTGAAAATTTAATGCTATGATTGAGTAATGATGATGTTTTGAAGCTGGTGTGTACTCTATTAAATCATTAATAGACATTTTAACAGTATTACGAGAGGCATTAACGTACCTATTTAACTTTAACGAACTTCCTAATTCAAATCAATTTTATTTTGTCGATTATAATATTTTTTTTTTAAATGAATCTAATTTAACTTTTGCTGCATGCAATAATAATGTGCAATTTTCAAACACAATGTGAATTGTTTTATGAATAAATAAAAGCTTGGCTCTTTTACTTTATCATCTTAATGTCAAATCAATGTATAATCTCACTTGCACGCTAGGGTTAATTTGGCTTTATTGGATGAAGATGTATGTTTCTATATCATAGCATGATTCTATATCATATCATAACATGATTTAAGATTATTATTATGGACATAAAAAAAGAGGTTTTCAATTCGACACGTATGTATGCAATATTATTGGAACTGCATTATATTCACATATGACAATCTATTAGGGCTTCCAAACAAATATACAACATTTTATAGATGTATGTCTGTATTTATATATGTATGTTTATCCACGCATTTCTCCGCAACCATTGATCGGATCGTGACCATTATTTTTATTGGCTTACGTTTACTTCAACTTAGGGAACAGTGCAAGTTTCATCAAAATCGATTCAGTAATTTTCATGATATGGACGAATACGTGTAAGTGTGACGGCCTGGCTTATTGATACGAGCTACGGGTGTAGTATCAAAGGGAAAACATCTCAAAGCCTTGGTCAAATTCTAGTGCAATATTTACAACAAAAAAAATATTCCAGTTTTTACTTAAAACTAAAAATTACGAAATAAAAAAGTAATTTAAAAAAATTGAACTGACTTCAAAAATAAATTAACTCAAAATTATGAAATAACTTTAATTTCGGAAGTCGGTGGCAAAAAACTAAAACTAAAATACAGATCCCGAGACACCGACTTCCGAAAATAAAGTTATTTCATAATATTGAGTTAATTTCTTTTTGAAGTCGGTTCAGTTTTTTTAAATTACTTTTTTTATTATTAATTAACATGGTTACACAGTGTGATTTTTTGTGCTTAATTCCCAAGCTTACTAAAGGGCTCTTAATATTTATACGTACCTACAGTGTACACTTAATTTAGCAGCATATTGTTTTAGGATGTTGAAAATGACAGAATTGACATATGCTTACAGCAACGCAATTTTTGTCCACCCTTCTGGGAATAAAATCCTAACTAGTGCGAGAGCCTTTTTTCTAATTCCACCTGCCTTAAAAGGAAAAGGTAAGTTTTAATACTAAGCGTCTGTAGAAGATCGTCTGTGATCCCAGGAGGCACTTGGAAGGTGAGAGGGCGTGTGACCGAATGCCCGTTTTGTTAGCACGTGATACTTTTGCTAAGCCCGCCATTGACTCCCGAACTATGAAACCGTCACCAGAGGTATAGTCACGTAAAAAGGCTCGTCAAAGATTTCTTGCCTTACGTTTTCCTGAGAAATTCTGTTTTTATTTATTTACGGAAAGGTTTTAAGTTGATATTTTTAGAAAAAATTAAATTAATTTTTGATTCATGGGTTACTTTTAACAATGGCTAAGTAGGTACAAGTAATTAAATAATTAAGGTAGGTACGCACGGCTACACATCAAGCTTATACATAACCAGTATAGCTGACTTCTGATTGTGCGAGATCAGTCTAGCATTGTATAGATTTTTATAAGCTAAGCTATAGTTTATATTTCCAGTTTTAGCTGACTAAAACTGTAAATATAAACTATAGCTTGATGTGTCGTCGTATACAGGGTGTTATTGAATTAATCCAAAACCTCTTAAGAGGTCATTGTACTCATCATTATGAACAACTTTTACTATGGGATCAAACCTGAAATCGCAAAAAAAATATTAGCTGTTCCCTACATTTATGTTCGCATAGCTCGTCAAAATGTAGGGAACAGCTGATTTTTTTTCGCGTATTCAGGTTTGGCCCCATAGTAAAAGTTGTTCATAATGATGAGTATAATGACCTCTTAAGAAGTTTTGGGTCAATTCAATAACACCTTGTATACATTTCCAATGCAACGTGCAATAGCACGCTCGCCTTATTTTTTTTGGGAACTGTATCCTATTGATTACAAGAACTCACTAACTTTACATTATTGTGGAATCAGATTTCGTGTAATTTTGCAACAAGCAATGAGTGTACTTGGGTACTTCGAATTGTGTTACCTAATATAATAATTATATATTTTTTGTTAGGAAATTCCTAGTGAAGGAATTCAGGATGTTCAATGAATGGCTTTCTCCAGTTATATGACAATAAATACCGAATTCAGGTCAACTTCGAGTAGGGATACAACACCAAACATTTTTTTGAATATTTTACTTTCATTGCTCAAAGGGCCTAGAAAAGTTCCAATCGCTTTCAAAGCGGTTCGTATTTCTACAAAAACTTTAAATAGAATTAATATAAGCTACTGAAAAGCTTGTCAGTCCCATACATTTTTGACTTTTCCAGCATCGTTATTGCTAATAGAATCACTTTGTCTATAGGCCCTTTTTATTTTTAGGGTTCCTTAGCCAAATGGCAAAAACGGAACCCTTATAGATTCGTCATGTCTGTCTGTCTGTCCGTCTGTCTGTCTGTCTGTCTGTCCGTCCGTATGTCACAGCCACTTTTCTCCGAAACTATAAGAACTATACTGTTGAAACTTGGTAAGTAGATGTATTCTGTGAACCGCATTAAGATTTTCACACAAAAATAGAAAAAAAAAACAATAAATTTTAGGGTTCCCCATACTTAGAACCGAAACTCATTTTTTTTTCATCAAACCCATACGTGTGGGGTATCTATGGGTAGGTCTTCAAAAATGATATTGAGGTTTCTAATATTTTTTTTTTCTAAACTGAATAGTTTCCGCGAGAGACACTTCCAAAGTGGTAAAATGTGTGTCCCCCCCCCTGTAACTTCTAAAATAAGAGAATCATAAAACTAAAAAAAATCTATGATGTACACTATCATGTAAACTACCACCGAAAATTGGTTTGAACGAGATTTAGTAAGTAGTTTTTTTTTAATACGTCATAAATCGTAAACCACAATTTACCATTCATTCAATCAACGCAAAAATAAAAAAAAACGTTTAATTTCATAAACATAAACCTTATGCATAAATCCGGATGTTACGGAATCCTCGGTGCGCGAGTCCGACTCGCTCTTGCCCGGTTTTTTTTATTTTATTTTTTTCAGGTTACTTTCGTAGGTAGGTATACAGGCCGGCAGGGACATTGACGCGCAACCTGTTACCATGAATTCAGTACATGATTCTGAAAACCGACGAAAAATTTCAACGCAGGGGGCGTTGAAATTTTTCGTCGGTCATTAAAAAAAAACCAGGCGCACCGACTGTGCTGTACTGGCTGTACTGGCTGCGTAAAAAGTAGGTATGTAGGTACGTAAATAGTTTTTTTTTTTTTTGTAATGTCCCTAACTACTTACAAATTTACTGTTTTCGGATTTCATCCTTTACTTGTGCTATATGACATTGTCTCTGGCTTTTCATGATTCTAGGTCAACGGGAAGTACCTACACTATAGATTTTGATTTCGGAATACAAACGCCCGTACTTATCTTTTGATTACGTTGATTTAGAAGTTTGATTTTTTCACTGCTTCAAGGGATTGCAGCTTTGAGTATTTGATTATTAATTTCAACTTAATAGCTCCACGCGCTTGATAACTCATGGGATAAAGGGTCTTGACTGACGGACAGACACACGGACAACGAAGTGATCTTGTAAGGGTTCCGTTTTTCTTTTTGAGGTACGGAACTCTAAAAATGCTGTTCTGTGCAACGCGTGGTTTGCGCGTTTTGTCTTTTCTTTTCTTTTTTTTTGTTGGTTGTTTTGTTTATCTTTTTTTTGAAAAACAAAACTGAATCTCGTTTTCTCACTGTACGAGTATATTAAATGGTTTCCGAAAATTTATTTAAAACCCGCCTGTGACAGACAGGTTGCCCGGCTCGAGAGTCATTCAATAACACTGTTCTTTCTGTACCATTTTTTATATATACCTAAGTACTCCAAAATAGTAGACACATTTTGCCGATGGCTATTATATCCTACGTAGGGAGCGAGTCCATTGTCGCTTTTGCATACAGGATGCTCGGCTACGGGAAACTTCAGAGGGGTATTTCTCGTATTTTTAGGAACGTTCGTATTCTAATATCAGTTTTAAATCTGTTAGCAACCTCAAACTTTGTAAAATATTTGTCATTGATTGTCACTGAGATGAGTATGTCACTCGATTTGGAATGATTTCATTAAAGTGAATTAACCTTTAGTTCTTCAATTTAGACCTTTGGAATCTAACAATTTGTCACTTTACAAATATAGATAACAGTTATTTGGGTCCGTTTTAATCTATACTTATACAGGGTGTAAGGAGAACGCTTCCGAAGCCAGAACGTAGATTATATACACCCTATATGCAAACGGATACCACTAACCTTTCGCTTTAAATTGATCATTTTCAAAACTTCATATTTCTTAAACACGCAATGGAAACCGTACAAAATGTGAGGTCACTGACACGCAAGGCAACGTCTCGCCACCGCGCGTCGCGCGTCGCGGGCGCTGAGCGCTACGTACCTACGTCCGAGTCACGGGATTTATACGGAATTTACAAACACCACTTTCAAAATGCCTACCCCTACAACACTTTTGAATTTTAATCGCATTCGTAGCCCACTATTAAACATTAAAGTTGACATTTTACATTTTTAAGAGGCATTTTACGTACCTGTCTAAATCCTTTGCGACCTTATGAGGTTTGGCTCGAACTGCGCTCCATCCATTTCAATACATAGCCGGGCCCGTTGCTGTGTCGACCCGTGAACACGAGGCATTAGTGTAGGATCCTCAACACAGTCTGCACGTAGTTTATTAAACACGCTCACTATTCTGCCCCGCATTTCATCAGCACTGTCACATTCCCGATCAAACACTCTTTCTTTCACATACCCCCACAAAAAGAAGTCCAAAGGGGTTAAGTCGGGTGAACGAGCTGGCCAGGCGTGCGGCCCCAGCCTTCCGATCCAGCGGTCGTCAAAAAGATCAGTGAGACGCTCGCGGACGGGGCGCGTAACATGCGGTGGAGCGCCATCGTGCTGGAACCATGCTCGACGAAATTCAGCCAGCGATACATTATCTAGCATATCATTTAAATGTCCATTTATAAAATTAAGATATGCTGGTCCATTCAGGCGCTGCGGTAGAAACACTGGTCCTAGAATTCGTCCATTAAAAACACCAGCCCATACGTTGACGGACCACCTGGTCTGATGGCCGGTTTCTTGAGTGGCGAACGGGTTCCTGTCTGACCATAAATGGGCATTCCGCCTGTTCCACATCCCGTTTCTCGTGAATGTGGACTCGTCCGTCCAGATAATGTGCTCAATGAAGCCAGGCGCACGTTGTTGTTGATCTAGCAGCCAACGACAGTACACACGACGACGAACGTGATCATTAGGTAGCAAACCTTGTACTTTGTGTATTTTGTAGGGCCGCATTCTGTTCCGGCGCAAGATTTTGTGAAATGTCCAGTGAGAGACTGTTGATATGCCCCGGCGCCACAATAATTTCGCCGCACTTCGTGTGCCCAGCCGTGGATTTTGGCGAATCACATTTAAAACACGCTCCTCGGTCTGAACATTCACTTGTTGTCCACCACCGGCCGCCATCGGAGCAATTGGTCGATTTTCTAAGACTCTCTGAAAAGCAGCCGTTATCATGCGAGAATCAGACGGGTGTCGGACGTTCGGAAATCTGTCTCGGTAAATTCTCAACGCTAGAGAAGCATTGCCACAGGCTTCTCCTAAACACATCAACATGTTGCCGTATTCACGAGCACTGTACACGTATGCATCAGGCATTATTAAAAACAACAAAAAATAATAACTAAAAAACAATAAACAGTACTAAAAACGTAACAATAATAACTAAACTTAAAACTAACAAAACAGTAACAAATACGATTCAATGGATTCTATCGATCGATTAAAGCACGTTCGCTCACGAACCGAGTCGGAAAGGAACTAACTAGAATACTAGATTACTAAAGAAGTACTATGAAGATCAAACATGCCGCCTGCATGTGATGGCCGGCCGACAAACGTTGCCGCCGCGCGGGGTCCGCGCGGCGCGGGGGGCAACGTTTGTCGGCCGCAGACGCCGCCGACACGTGGCGACGCGGAGTCAGATAGCGGTGTCTTTTGATGTGCAAATTCTTCGGTTTACTTACTAAATGAAGGATACAGTAACGTTATTGTAATAAACAAGCGCGCGTCGTGTGACTAATTAAAATTCAATTGAATCACGCGCGCTAGTTGCTTCAAACTTTACACGCGATCTTTTACTTTATTTCATTCACTAGATCGATTATCGACTTACATACAAAACTGTTATTAAATACACGACACAGTGCATCAATTTAAAACTGTTGACGCCTCTGTAATGTTTCTTCTTATTTATTTTGGCGGTGCTTTACAAAGGATGGTTAGGCTCAATTTACACCGCCGCGGAACGGAGTGAAATCGAGTTTTCGTAATAGCAAAATGAACTTTATGTCAATTGTCTAACGTACAAAGTTTCAAGTAATGGTTTGTAAGTATTTATTTGTAAACGCGATTGTGCTCCTTATTTATAGGAAGTCAAGGATCAATTTCCTATGCAAGTATTTAGTAAAAAATAAAATGTGGAAATTGACCCGTGACTTACAAACCAAAGTATCTCTCTTCGTCGTGCTCGACGTTTGCGTGTGTAAGTACAACATACCCAAATAGTTCAAGTATTTATTTGTAAACGCGATTTTGCTCCTTATTTATAGGAAGTCACGGGTCAATTTCCTATGCAAGTATTTTTACTTCCAACAGGGCTTTTGAATACGGGGTTGTACTTCTTATTTGTATGAAGTCATGGATCAATTTTCGATGCAGATAGAAAATACTTGAAATTATCTCTAGCCCTAGTTTTAGGCCCTGGTTTCTTAAGGTGGATGTACTTGGAAGCCCTGGTACACGATTTTACAAGTACGACCCATGTCTAGTACAAACTAGATACAAGCTTGTTACTGCGGGAATTACCGAGAATGCGCGATAATTCATTCACCAGAAGATGGACGACCCGTGCGTATGGGTGTATCTAATTTGTGCGTTACACTATTGACATAAAGTTCATAATGCTTTGTACAGACGCCAGCACATCAAGCTACTTCAATCTGTCAAGTTTCTTTAATAGATTTTCAACTTTATCGCTAAAGCATAAGGTTCAAAGTTGATTGGAAAAAATTGACAGTATCGGGTAGGTTGATGTGCTGCGGTTGTACAAAAAAAGTTCGCTTCCATTCCGTTCCGCGGCGGTGTAAATTGAGCCTTATGGTCACACTCACAGGTCTGCCGCGCCGCGCACAGCCGTGGACGTCTCTCTATCAAACTAGGTTCAAACCTCGGCCCAACCAATGCTCTTGACCTTAGCCTCTTCGTTGCTCAAACGCGTCTCGTTATTTTAGGATATTTATTGCGATATGAAGTCATCGACGCCAGGTCTAGAGATAATGTGATCGTATTGTAGGTTAGGTAACATTACATTTTTTAGCTGTACAAGATTTTCATGAACGAATTAACAAAGTTGCTTGTAAAGGCAATGTCTTTGTACATAATTAACTTTTTATACTTTTCTTTCCCAATCAGTATCACAGTAGGTATCTAAGTACCTTCGATATGGGTCTCAAGGTTAAGCAAAGTAAACTGGATTTTTCTGATTTGTAAGCTAAATTTGCGAACATTCGGATCAAAATAAAATTGTAACCCTGTTCAAGGGGAAGCCATTCATTACGATCCTTGCATGGATGAAATCCGAAAGCAGATATCCCACAACTAGGTAGAAGTGAACTGAAAAGTCATTTGTTTCAAGCGATCGAGAAAAGGTTAGGACTTAGGAGTTTATTAGGATCACACATCACATGGCACCGCTACACGACCGTCAGCCGTCGCGTCACGTGGACTTTGGGGTCGTCGGCCGCGCGGTTGTCGGCGAGCGCGCGCGCACTTTGAACTTGAGGTCATGCGCCGAGCGTCAGATGATATTTATTTACGAATACATTGCTTGTTAGAGTTGTAAAGAAAAAAAATGTGTTTAATCGCAAATAATGGTTTCATTTAACTGTTCTCACAACACAGTGTACGAAAAATGCTAAAAAAAATAGGTAAAATTGACATTTTTTTTTTAAGTTTTTTTTGATGGTATCGTATCGAGAATCAGTAGCCCTATCACCTGTCTTCGTTTTCGGAAGCGTTTCCCTGACACCCTGTATAGGACTATATTATTTTATTTAAATACCTTATTTATCCATACACTTAGTTTGTCTATAAGGTCATGAAAAAAAATGAGGGCGCTGCGGTCGTGCACGTAGCAACCCTGTATAGTGTGACTAAATAGATTTTGATACTATTTGATTTGATTTGATACATTATTTTGTACTCAAACCTAGTTTTAATGAAAACGACGTGACGCTTTTTGAACTAGATAGAAAAGGGAGTCGTAAAACCCGTAGATCTTATTAAAAAAATCTACAGAAAACATAGACAAAGATGCGACTTTCATTATAAATAATAAATACCAGCCTATTACTGTCCCACTGCTGGCCAAAGGCCTCTTCTCAACAGAGAAGGCACGAGCCTTGATCACAACGTTTGCTCAAGTCGGGATGGCGATTCAGACTTATATTAATTATAAGTCTAGGTTTCCTCACGATGTTTTCCTTCCGACCTTCATTAGTTTGCATAAACGATCAGATAGCACACATCTATAGTCTCTTTCGTTCAAATAAAATGAGTAAATAAAAGAAAAATGTTCATACTTACATATTTTTTATAATATGTTTTAACTTTTTTTTTTAATGAAAAATATCCCATAACATAATAATTAATTACTTTCATCTTCTAATTCGAAATATTCCACGTTAAAAAAAGTATTTTTATTGTCAGCTGCGTCACTAACAACGTCTTCACTACTGCTGTCATTGCTGCTGCTATCTTCGCTTAGGCGAATGACTAACTCATCTATATCTTGTGGGTTCTTCCTCGTTCATAATATTCTTTTTCAATGTTTGCAACATGACGGCAACAGTTTTTCCATTTTTCAGGCGTAATGCTGTTGCCAGCAATAATAATAACTTCGTCTACAATACGCCTCACTGTACTCTCAGATTTTCCTGAAAGAAAGATAAAAATAAAAAATATGTAATATCTAACAGAAAATAGATGTCTATCTTTAATTTCAAATATGATGTAACTTATTCCTATTTAAAATCAGCGGTAAAGATCATTCAAAAGTATCAAAAGTTCTGGTCACACTACAATATGGCCTACTTAGATTTGCAATCTAACCTATTAATGCGCAATGTAAACAATCCTTATTTTAGTCTTAAAATCGTATATTTAGTAAATTTGTAAGTTCTGGTAGATAAAAACTAACATTAACACGATTACATACTCGTACCTGTCATAGCTGCTGTTCGAGCATAAATATCATCCAAATTTGATAAAATTTGTCCAGCTGGGTGTTCTAACAAACATCGCTGATACACTTCAAAAATAATTTCCCGAGCTCCACTCGTATTCGTTTCCCTCATATTTAACACGTTTCTTCGAAGTTTTATTCACGTAGATTTGAAAAGCAATAAAAAATACAATTAACGAGTTACAAAACGAGTCGATGACAGCCGATGACGTTCGATGTACTATGATTTAGTGTTGTACTGTACATAACTTTTACAATATTTAACACAACTAGGTAACTATTTACACTAGGTATCTATTACATTAAATTACTAACTATCTATACACGCTATCTATCTATACTTAACTAATTCTTTGAATGAAAACATTTTTGATGATGTCAACAAGTCAATCTTTTTCAAGGACTTGGGACAAAGGCAGGCAGAAGATTTGATCACGCCATTCTAGATTTTAAACACCACCAAGAATAACACAAATACTAGGAATCTTCTACAAACCTGTATAACGACAAACGTGTTATGTTTTTAAAACAGCAAGCAACAATCGACCATCTAAAAGACAAGAATATTCAAGGACTTATGCAAAGCGCGTGAATCCTTACATTTGCTTTCACAACATTGCCAATAGAAGGCACGAAAGAGAATGTAATACAGGGCACAAGTTGCACCGAGCACCGGCGGCGTGCAATTCGCAAAGCCGGAACGATTGTAAGGATTTATCAATATGGGAGGAGATCCGCCCGGCAATACTACACGGCTAGTAAAATGTGCAGATACCACTACAAGATTTGTGGATATTTGTTTTTGATTACAAGATTGCTTTAAAGAAAGCTGCAGGTGTGTGAAACGTAAAAGTAGAATTGAAAGTTAAATGAAGTACTTACGAGAGGTCGAAAGAATGCGTTCCTGACTTGTCAGTTGATAATTGACAAACGAATACCTATGTTACGTGTTTTGAGAATTCGATCTTTATTAGCTACTACAATTGTCGCACTGACAGGTGTTAGGTACGCTTTCTCACGACGGCCGGATTGTGGGTAGGTTATTAGGTACCTTCCTATTAATATTTGCTTGCTCTTTCCCATTATTGGGCAATGGTTCCCATTAACTTTCACCGAATGCTGTTCAAAGTTTTTTTCGTGTCATTTTAAACGTTGGCTGAATTTAAGAAGTCAGATACCAGTGGAGGAGCGACTGCGCTGACTGGGTAATAAATAGTAAGTAAAGCTGCTACAATTGAATTAATCCTAGCCAGTTTTATATAAATTATTAATACAAATGAAATATATCTCCAGCTTATATTCTAAATATTGTTGTTTCGTGGTTACAAAAGCCCTTGTTATACTTTTGTCATCGCTATTTGTCAAGCTGCAGCGGGTACGAGGTTTTTATTTCATAAATCAGCTTCTTTGCGTCATAATACCATGACAAATTTTTGAGCAGATCTAAGCATTCATTTGTGACCAGTAAGCTGAAAAAATGGGGAAAACGTAGCAAGTTTTTGCGCCAGATTGTACTGTTATAAAAATAAAATGCTAACGAATATGTTTTTCTTCTTGGCAGGGTAGTGGGAACTGGGATTTTTACGATACGTTGAATTTACAATCGCCTACGAAAGCACACTGTCTCGAGCAAACCCTTTGTTTGTTCTATTCAAATCCAATGCTAATACGTTCACAAAATCAAAGAGGACGGATGTTCTTCTTTGCGTCGCTAGAAAACGGAAATTTGAATGGATCAGATGAGATTGTTACATTTTGTTGGTACTATTCGGTACGAATTGGGATGGATAAATAGGTTTTGTTTCATCTTACGTTATTTTTGTTTCTGTTAAGTTATGAAAGTCATCTAAACGAATATCGGTTAGTTTAAGATTTCAGGTGTAGGTATGGTGGATGTATTTTTTTTTGTATGTATTTCTACCTGCAGCATTGAATTTCCACCGAAATATCCATTAGTATAAAATGGTCTTGAATCCACTTTACACGAAGTCACAAACAAATTACAACGAAAAACGAAACACATTAGACGCCAGAAAAACGGTATACATCGTATATACGGGTACAAAATCGTAATGACATCGGCAATGTGGTCTTGGGGCAGTTGAGGGGGCAACCGCATTAGTGCCCCTCTAATGGCTGTAGGTGCCCGAAAAGTTGGTAACTTGCGAAATCTATCGCTCGCCAGTTCTTTATGAGCGACCATTATCATCGCTTCTGCGTTTTCCGATAAAACGTGTTCACCCTACTTTTAACAGCAGTTCTCACCGAGTTTAAAGAGCCTATAAAATTATTATATTCAATTTATCATGAAGAAAATTGTTTCTCTTATAGGTTTTGCGACATGGGTTGAATTTGTAATGTTTTTTTTCGTCACTTTTGATGGTGGAGCTTTGAACATGCACAAAAAAGTCTCAAAAACTCTATGGATAGCCGCCGATTGGTTTCATGCTAAGGGCATTCGACTATTATAAAATACAGTAAATTAATGCTCGTCAAACATTATTGATGTGTCTGATTTTGTACCGTAGACTAAACAGAGAGTTCATAATGAAGGTAACAGATGATACAGAGATATCATCTGTTACCTTCACTTATGAACTCTCTATTGTACTCGTATAGCCAAAGTACTAATTAGGTTCCCATCGCCAATACAAAAAGTGTTGTTGGTTGTTATACAGCGTAGTGACCGTAGCTGCTACTAAACAGTTCATAAATAAAACCGAGACCGCTAACTTTCCACTTAACTTCTTTAAAGTGTTGGCTTCCTGTTTTTAAAACTCTGTTGCTTTTTGCTCCAAGGCATGAAGGCAGAAGGTTGCAAGTTCAGAACAAGCTTTTAACACTGTGAGTAGGTATTGGTGTGAAAAGTGTGTGCGAATAGATTACATTACGCGTTTGTTTGTTTCGTCTATATATTATCACTAGCTTTTGCCCGCGGCTTCGCTCGCTCGTTAAGTATTATTTAAAAAAAACTAATACATTTACATCCTCCGTCATCCCTTATTTTATCCCCATGGGGGTTGAATTTATCAAAGTCCTTTCTTAGGGGATGCCTACGTCATAGTAGCTATATGCATGCGAAGTCTCAGCCCTATCGGTTTAAAATTGACAAAGTTTCATACAAACTTTCATCCCCTATTTTATCCCCTTGGGGGTAGAATTTATCAAAATCCTTTCTTAGCGGATGCCTACGTCATAACATCTACCTGCATGCCAAATTTCAGCCCGATCCCTCCAGTGGTTTGGGCTGTGCGTTGATAGATCACTATGTCAGTCAGTCACCTTTGAGTTTTATATATTTAGATAATGATGGTTTTTGTTAGTACCGTTTTTTGCTTGCATTTTATATAAGAATAAAGTAAATACGTATCTACTTATGTCATAACTACATTTTTACTGCAAGTCCTGTTTCATGCGTGTAGTGTATCTATTTAATAGATATGTATACACTATCTCATGCATATCTATCATAGTGAGGTAGCTGTAACTAATATCAACTGTCAGTTCTCCACGAATGGCGGGAAACAGTGAAAAGTGAAGCTTGTCTGCACTAAAGGCTTTGGTGTGGTGATGAGTCAGTGTAGTACAATATATTCAACTGAAATACGGAATCAATAAAATGCTACAAAGAGTCCGCTGTCTAAAACCTAAGCTAATTGTCTATAGGTACCTACCTACTCTATTAACTCCCCGTCCGGACGTAGAGTTAATATAGTACCTACCTATCAAGTTCCTATCTTTTTTAGGATTCCGTAGCCAAAGGGTGCCAACGGAACCCTATTAGTAAGCCTCTGCTGTCCTTCTGTCCGTCAGCGGATTGTATCTCATGAACATTATTAGGTAGACAGTCGATATTTTCACAGAGTGTGTATTTTTATTGCCGCTATAATAGCAACAAAAAATAAAATAAAGTAAAAAATTCAATGGGTCTTCATAAAAAAAACGTGACATTTTCAGCGTTTTTGCCTTGTTTGAACCCTTTGATTGCGCGTCCGACTAGCAACTTGGCCGGTTTTTTTAAATCCCATTCCTCTATTTATAATAAACTAGCTTCCGCTCGCGGCTTCGCCCGCGAGGTATATCGATATAAACTATTCTATGTCCTTTCCCGGGTTGCAATCTATCTCTCTGCCAAATTTTATCGAAATCCGTTCAGTGGTTTAAGCGTGAAAGGTAACATACAGACAGACAGACAGACAGACAGAGTTACTTTCTAATTTATAATATTAGTATGAATTGTGTTTGTGACCCGACCTTTAGTGAATAGTTTTGATTGAATATTTTATTAATAAGTAATAATAATACTTAATTAATAATTCACACAGGATTCTGTTCAAACTTTGTTCGATTTGCGTTTTTTTTGCGTAGGTATAGTTTGGATTTCAAAAAGAGACAAAAATTTAAGAAAAAAAAATCAGCGTCACTCTCACTCCCATAGCGCATAGGTACTTACCTCGTAGCAATTACTTTTTCTCAAACATATCCAATGTACAGACGCCAGCACATCAAGCTACCCGAAAATTTATCAAAGATATTTGACAGATTGTAGTAGCTTGATGTGCTGGCGTCTTTACCTACTGTTTAAAAAACCTTACGATCTTATTATACACGTATAGATTCAATGCTTAAATCATATGTCAGTCTATTTGCTCTAACACAAGCTTGTATAGTACCTAGGTCCTATGCGAGAACGTATGTAACATGTACCCACATAATGTACCTATGCAGTCGCAGACTTTGCCTTAGGTAGGGTGATTACAATGTCATCCATGAGAAGTATACTTACAATGTCCTGTCCGTAAATGCAACTGAAACATGCCACTTAAAACCGCCACACACGGAATGTTTCAGTTTTAACTACACTGATCACCGCCATGCACGGTATGTTTCAGTTTCGTTATTATTACTGATCACCGCCACACGGTATACTTATTTCAATTTCATAACTACACTGATCACCGCTACATACGGAATGTTTCAATTTCATAACTACACTGATCACCGCCAAACGGAATTTTTCAGTTTCATAACTACACTGATCACTGCTACATACGGAATGTTTCAGTTTCATAACTACACTGATCACCGCCACACACGGAATGTTTCAGTTTCGTTATTAACACTGATCACCGCCACACAGAATATTTCAGTTTCGTTATTAACACTGATCACCGCCACACGGAATATTTCAGTTTCGTTAATAACATTGATCACCGCCACACGGAATATTTCAGTTTTGTTATTGACACTGAACCCCGCCCCACACAGGAAGTTCCAGTTTTCTTTATGACCAGGACAATGAAAAAACACAAGCACATTGATGATATTGTTTTCATCCCAACTGCAGTTTATGTATCTACCTACATTATTAATTTTGGCAAAAAACTCTGCAAGCTTCTGTTAGACTGGTATATTTAAGTAAATATTGCATTTTTACTTATAAGTGATAAGATAAGATTTTAAAATTGTAATTTGAATATTTTTAAGAAAAAGTAGTTAATTGCAATGAGGTGTGGGGACGATACTACCTAATGCTGAAAAGTTAAACAACTAAAGTTTAACAATGTGTGCCAATGTATTTTGTTTAAATTATGCAAAAGAATTCCCTACAGGTCACCACGTTGGTTATAATTGTTATAAATCATAACGCTATTTGTAATAAGCAATATTGCATTATGTCCATGACAGTTTACAGTGGGATTATTTGACGAGACATGTTACAAAATTGCAGATTAGTCATGAACATCATCTCAATACACATACATATATAAGTAGCTAAGCAGTTAGTAATGGCATGTATCTATAAGAACAAATCCGGGCAAAAGCTAGTGTAAGTTAGGCCCCCTTTTTCACGACTAAAACATAACCAGCAAAATATGGTGGTTTACAGGTTTTTTACAGGTTTTGTAGAGGTGTACCTATGTACACCTCTACCTAGCCCTTCAGTAAAACAGACATGACGTTATGTCAGTGTTACTTCCTAACCAAATAAACATCAAGTATCATTAAAATCACATTGCCATTCACTCAACTACATACTTTAGCCTAGTGTTATTTACCTAGGAAAGTAATAAAGAGACCTAAATATTTTTCTGGATACATAAACCTAATGGCGTTTGAACTTTGTCAAACGCCATTAGGTTTATGTATCCAGAAAAATCAATAGTAAGTTTGTGGTTCTAAAACTTGGTATGACTTAACTAAATCCCTAGATCTATCTAAATGAGGATCGTGTTTTCTTAATTCGTTTTCTGCATTGCTGACACTGACTGACAGTAACGCAAAAAAACAAAACAACATCCTTGTTAATTGGTTAATTTAAATATTTTCCCCTGATTTTTACCTACATGAACGCACCGAAGGCGACCCACTGACCGAATAATGTTCTGATTTAAGTATAAATCTTTAAATAACCCTTGTTTAGGATGATAATGTAAACATGAACAGACGAAATCTATGAATAAGTATATAACTTTTGTCGTGAGATCTTGGTGTACTTAGTACTGTTTTAGAATGAACTTAAAATACTTACAGTTTAGTTGTTACACTTTTCCAATAGAAACCACGGTGATTTAGTTTTCATAAGTGACAAACGTGACTATTTGAATTTGTGAAAACATCTGAAAACAAAAACTTAAGACCAGGGACCAAATAAACGACGTACATACAATAAAAAATAACACTTTACATTTTTTCTTCCTATTTACATTTTTGTATTAACCTTTATCAGTATTAAATACAATAAATTATTCTTTTAAAGCCATTTCTTTTAACTTTTTTTGGGTTCTCGATTCGAAATTTCGAATTCCCACTCGTCTGTCATCACTCATTCGAGTAAATGGCAGATTTCTGTGTTGGTTGCCAGTGACAATGCGACCGTGTGATGATGCGTTCTCAGCGTCAATTTATTTATTTTTTAACATTGGGACTTTTTATAATATTGTGTTTTAGATGCACGGAATAGAAAAACAGATTTTACTATTCTGTATAAAATAATCGTATTATCAAAACAAAGCAAAAAGTTTGAGGATTGCTATTTCCACGGTGCTACCGTTATCTGCCCGGCTTGGGCTATACGTGCAGCCGATTCCTGGGGTTTAATTCAGGCGAGAATACGGACGCACGGAACCCTCGGTGCGTGAGTCCGACTCGCTCTTGTTTTTATTCGCGATTACAGTATTGGTCCCATAGTAAAAGTTGTTCATAATGGTAAAAGGTTCGGGGTAAACAAAAACTAAGGTTTGTATTCTTGCTACATATTATTAGTAATCTTTGGTTTGTTTATGTTCAACGAATTATTTCGTGTGTTCGTATGTACCTAACATTACTGTGTAAATTAACTAACATTACTGTGTAAATTAACGTGTGTATCATTTAAGTTCATTTCATTCAAGATTTCTTATTTCCTAAAAAGAACACGGAGAAATGACAAAGCCGGACAAAGTCAATCATTATTATTTATTATATACTACGGTCTTATTCATAAAAAAAGCTTATAGAAGGTTTAAAACGTTCATTAGTTAAAATGCTCGATAAGCCTTTAAAACGTTCGATAAAATTTTGTTTTCATAAACGCTTCATAAACCTTCTATAGTTAGATTGTCCTATAACTTCAATATAAATATAAATGTTGCCATTTTATTGAAGTCATCCAACAAATTGGCCAACACATTGAGTTGTCAAACGAGAATATCTGCCTACGCACCGAATAATTGTGACCATAGACATTATGACGTACGGAAAACTAATTTACTGTCTACAGTTCGACAGTTTTGCCGCGTTACCATGGTTACCATATATTGATATTGATATTGTTATTTTATTGTCAGGCGAGCGAAAACCTTTGAATATTTTTTTGTATTTAAAAGAAATGGAATTAAGACCGTAGACTAGTTCCTAGAAAGGACAAAGAAGTGAATACTCGTTTTGGTTGGAGGAGATAAGGCGTGTACTACAACTAATGTGTTCAAAGCATTTATGTTCAAAGTAAGTTTTGTTTTGTAAACATTCTTAATTTCTTATACTTATGCTTGCTTTTGCTTTTCCTTAGATCTTTTAGAAGAATTGGTCAGGCAGAGGGTTTCCATAATAGAAAATGAAGGTGGACGCTGGTGATGGCGCCAAACAAGTAGCCGAATTCTGGGCACACTAAGAAGAAGAAGATAGAAAATAAAAACACTTATACTGACTGACACCAAAAAGTGAAAAAGGGGAAAAAGGCGGCATGTCATGATTTACGAATTATGTGCCTATCCAATTTACTTATAAGTTACAAAGTTCATGAGTAAGCATGTCAAGAACTTCGTTTGATGAAGAGAAAGAATTATAACATTTATTTTGTATTTCAGGACAGTAGAAAGGATGGTGCTTCAGTACAAATAGCAGAAACTGAAACGGCCTACAGAAGAGGTGGCATAGATGGCAAACGAATAGAAACATTTTAAAAATGTTGTTCTGCTGGCACAAATTCTAGAAGCCGAATTAAAGTTTAGTTAAATTAAAGTTTAGAGTATTATAAAAATAAATCAATTAAACTGATATCTGTATATAAGCTTTTTATTAATGCACTAGTCGCTAAAATGTCTTCTCTTTATCTTCTTCGTGTCGCGGGGACGACAGTATTTCAGGTCTTGTTGGCCCAAAACTTTGCCACTTCCACAACGTCGTCAGTGGCAGCGCAGAGGTCACTTTGACTGCATGTTTAGGGACGCATTGGGTAGGATAGGAGGATGAGCATGGTTTGCTACATAGCTTCACAACCACTCCCTACTGCCGCATCCTACTGGAGCATCTCCCTGCAAAGCTGTAAACTTCCGTGATCCACACAGAAGTCCCTGAACCGTCTCCGGACACAAGTGGGAAGATGTACCTCTAACCTGGTAAAGTGAGGCTATCTCGGCGGAATGTTTCCTGAAAAGTTTGTAAAATAGCATTTGCATTTCTCCTTGCAACTTCTTGGGCTGACTTTGTATGATATTCATTGATGTTGCTACCTTCTAACTGCAGGTCAACTGCAATATTGTAAAGTACTGCTCTAGCCACTATGGTTGTTTTCACATTTCCTAGTTTGCATGTATGCCATGTAAAAGACATTGAAAAGCGTGGTTTGCACAGCCCAAAGCAGCAGCGAACAGTCATTCTTGTTGCAATAATTTATGTGCTTCGTTATATTTTTTTCGCTTCTATTTTGCATTAAAGGTATATAATAATAAACTAGATTGGTTAAACAGAAGTGCAACATAAATTAAATACAACTGCAACGTGACATTGGCTAAATGCACAAACCGTGCGAAGCCAAAAAGAAAAAAAAACTGGCCAAGTGCGAGTTGGACTCGCACACGAAGGGTTCCGTACCACAAGGCAAAAACGCCGCAAAAAACATGTTTGTTGTATGAGAGCCCCCCTTAAATATTTATTTTATTTTAATTTTATTATTTATTATTAAAGTTAAAATACATCTGAGTATTTTGTGAATATTTCAAGTGCCTACCTGTTGCCATTTTTAATATCGAGCAAAAAAAGGCAAAAAAATCGCGTTTGTTGTATGGGAGCCCCCCTTAAATATTTATTTTATTTTGTTTTTAGTATTTGTTGTTATAGCGGCAACAGAAATACGTAACTTGTGAAAATTTCAACTGTCTAGCTATCGCGGTTCTTGAGATACAGCCTGGTGACAGACAGACAGACAGACGGACAGACGGACAGACAGCGAAGTCTTAGTAATAGGGTTCCGTTTTTACCCTTTAGGTACGGAACCCTAAAAAAAGAAAAATACAACTATTGTTACATTTGTAGCTCAAACGTCATTTTCTATCAGCTGGTGTAGAGTCGGCCATTTTTATAGTACTGTTATAGTAGGGGTCTGGGTTTCATAACTTTATAGTAGGTTTAGAGAACGTTTTAGGGCTAAAATGCGTTTATGAATAACAATTTTTGACATCGAGACATTAGCAAGCCTTTAGATGTTGTATAACTTATTATGAATAAGACCGTTAATGTTTATTTAAATGTAAAAAAAACAAGAGAAGTGGCGTGTCTGTGTCCACGCGCCATGAGCAGCAAGGGCCTGTACTGTACTAGGCAACTATCCGTCTAAAAAAATAAAAATAAAAATGCCGAGTTGTTCAGTGGTTTCCTGTAACAACCGAAGTCAAATAAATGCTTCGTATCTCATAAAATCACTTACCTACCATAAATAAATAAAAGTATTTTACTGTATTTGTCTTTAAACTCATGAAAAACAACAAATTTTAATCGTAAAATATTTCTTGCTTTTACTACGTTATTTTTGTTTTCAAATATCGCAGCGGCTGTACTATTTTTGCAGCAAATACATTGCTCCTTATCCACTACCTAAGTGTCAATAAGTGACTGGACAAGCAATATAAAAATTACAAAACGATAGTTTATTTTTTCGGAGCGCCGCATGGTACAGCCGCTGTGTCTTGCGGCGAGATAGTGACGTGGTTGTAAAGATCCACTAACGTAGGCTATCGACACCAATGTCGATTGCCCAACGAATATATTGCTATTATAGTTAATTTTTCTGTCTGTGTGGTGCCGGACAAGAATAGCACCACCCCTTACTTCCCGTGGGTGTCGTAAAAGGCGACTAAGGGTCGTACCGGAGAATGGGCAGCAGCGTTCTCTATGCATTCCACCATCATATCATACTGCGATCGCCAACCCGCCTGCCAAGCGTGGCGATTATGGCAAACCCTCCCAAAATTGGGGGAGGCCTATGTCCAGCAGTGGACGTCTATCGGCTGAAACGACGATAGTTAATTTTTCAATTTGTCAACGGTTTTAACCCGGTTTATAGAAGATCTGAAAGATGACGTTCAAATTCGGTTGGTAGACCCTTGAGAAGATGTAAAATAATGTTAATATTTTTTATTTACTTCAATTATTTTTTTAGCTACATTTTATTGATTTGTAATATAATATGTTCTGGACATATCGTTTTTTATTTATTCTATTTTCATGACCCAAAAATTTTTTAAATACAATAATGAAGGAAGAATCGATAACTTTCCGATTTAGTCAATCACTAGCGTATATCTTCTACATATACAATGTTGGTACGACAGAGGGGCTTTCCCTTAAACTGCCTATACTAGGTACCATTTTCAAGCTTTGTACCAAAATCAATTAAATAGGAGCAGTAGTTTAGTCGCAAATGATTTTGTAAGTTTTTGCCCCGTTAACACGCTGTATCTCTCCTAACAGCTGATTATGTCTATACGCATAGGTCATGCACCTTAAAACGATAATCTGAGTATAATCTAAGATACGTTGTTGCCGCTCTGACGCAAGTCACAAGTACAACCAAATATTTCACTAAGAAGTTGGCAATGCAAACAAGGAAGCAATAAGTACACACACACTTGCACTTTCATTACGAGAGTGACAATCATAGCAAAACATCCCGTGCGTAAAAGAAATAGAAATAGGTCAGTGTGTTGCTATTGCATCCTAGATCCTTGCGAATTTGAAAAAAACTTGTTTTTTCAGTGCGCTGACGCTATTCTTTCGGAACGTTCGTCACGTAACACGGAAGCTCTTGCGCCGCCGCCGCCCCTATGGTTTTGTCGAACTCGCGCGCTGATAATTGTGATTTTATTTTGTTATTGTGCTGAGACACTAAATAAGTTTAAGACAGTATTTCTTTTTTTATTGTGACAGGACATGTAACTTGGGATTATTATTATTTAGTGTTAGTGTGTAAGGGGGTGTAAGGGGTGTAAAGGGATGTAAGGGGTTCCCAATAACAGCCTAGGAACTCAAGCCAACCTCACCTGCTCGTGGTACACCCTGCTTTTGACCAACGAGGCTCTGGCGACCCGCCAACCCGCACTGGACCAGCGCGGCGGGTTATGGTCCAAACCCCCCATAAATATGGAAAGCACAACAATAATATGTCCCCAAGTGCCCGGCGACTTCAGCTGCTCTGCTGGTGTTGACGGGCGCCGGCTCAGCACTGAAGTCAGGGGCGAGGTGAATCTCCGGGCGAGATCGATTAACCGTCAGACGACTCCGGCTAAAGTTTTAAGAAATTCCGATATGCTTAATGTATTAGGTGACCTATGATTCCACGAGTCATATAATGTCTTTCCATCAATTTTATACTTGCTAGTTCATTAATTTGTTTGTCTGTAATCTGACGTAATTGATCGAAGACACGCAATCCAAAGTTAGGGGCCATAGCGAAATTCACGTCTTCCAATCTCTTTATTGTATTGTTAGTTCAAAATGCTCAGAAATACAGTGGCCCAGTGTGTGTACCTACTAGGTTGGAGTCCCAGGTGATTTGTACCTGCTCTAATTAGCTCTGTAAACGAACTTAGTTCGTGCCTTGAGCGTCTTATGTGGTGTTTTATTGCAGTTTAAGATCCATAGAAAATGTGGAAGTTTACCAGTACGTAGGTAGGTATGTAGGTACATAGAGCATGCTACTACATGTGTGATCACGAAGATGGTAACGCTTTTTTCCTTTGATAGAAGACCGGTTTTGATTGGCTAGAGATGTTTTTCAGAGCTTTTCTCAGATATAAGTATCTAGATAATATTTAGTTGACTATTTGATTTCACAATCAGCATTTTTCTTCGTAAATATTTAACTTATTAAGGGCGAATTCATCAAACTTTGATACTTAGAACAAGTCTTATACTGAGATATTTTTTTACATTTTTGACAGTTTTTCCATAGGTACTATAACTGTCAGACGTCAATTTTATTCCAGGGATAAAAGATAAAATCAGCCCTAAATCATTTTCATTATAGGTAGTACATTTTTGTCCTACCTCTCATTGTTATCCTTATCATGCCTTCGACATAATTTAACACGCCAATTATTATTTGACACTACATTCCTATTTCCGTCTCTAGATTCCTAATTTGTGGATCTCCCGGTGCGCGAAGTGCGGGTTCCGTTTACCAGTAGTGACAGACGTTGACTTCACGTCAGGAGTTTATTGTCTCCTAACTGCTGTACGAATACAGCCTCTGAGCAATTCAAGAGCTTTAAAGCGAACTCGAGCTGAAAATTAGTCTAGTTTTTGTGTTTTATTTGTGAATTTTAAATAGCAAAAGTTACAGTGTTAACGTAAATGTAAGCTGGCCTACAATAGCGGCACTATGATAGCTCGTGACGTTGGCACGTTTTTTTTTTGTTTTTTTTAGGAATAGGAATAATAATTTTTATTCATAAGTTCACATAAGTATAAATTAGATAGAAGTTACATCATTACAAAGTTAGATATTAATGTTATGAGGACAATATTAAACTATACCTAAAATAAATCTAGTGTATAACTTTTATACAGGGTGTTTGGTGCATCGTTTGCCAAATGGAATTGGCCGAAAGAAGAGGTCATTTGCTATCTCTTAAGGCCCAGTAACTCATTCCTTGTTTCACTGGTTTTTTTGAAATTACTTTCTAATTTTTATTTGGAGAAATACAAGAACTCTGCATTTAAGCTTAATTTAATAAAAATAAACTTGTATTGTGTACATAAGCGCGACATCTTCTTATTACACTCGGACGTGGATGATCCGAACTTTTTAAAAAGAATTTCTACAAACAGACTTACCCTAATTATTAGGTCAGCTACCAATTTTCAGTGAATAATTTTTTCAGCAATAGTGGAGGACAATTTGAACAAAATTTATAATATAGGTACTTATTAAATAAAAGTTTATTTTTTATTTCAAGTTCGAGGAAAGTTAGAACTATAAGAGTGAGATAACACTATCCACTTACTCAAAGAATGTTATTTATGTGAAAACTAGTGTTCTTACCGTAATATCGAATATCAGCCTGATGTGTCTCGATTACAAATTTAGCGAATTACTGAAGTTATTAAACGTTTTTTTTTGGTATATTGTACACCGTTGGAATGGGGACAAACTAGAGAACCTTTTAAAAGAATTTGAAGATCCCGATCGCTTTTAGTTTTTTTTTACAGCAATTTAAAGTTGAGTGTTAAGTGTATTTTTCCTTTTTTCAAAAACTTTGGGAGTTATTAAAAAGGAACTAGATGTTATTAGCAAGTAAATTTTTAATTTCATAGAACCATACAAGAGTAAACACAAGAATTAAAATAAAATTTGAAGGCTATACTCATAACTTAAAAAAAAAATTAAGCTTAAATGCAGAGTTCTTGTATGTCTCCAAATAAAATTTAAAAAGTCATTTTAAAAAAACCAGTGAAACAAGGAATTCGTTACTGGGTCTTAAGAGATAGCAAATGACCTCTCCTTTCGGCCAATTCCATTTGGCAAACGATGCACCAAACACCCTGTATATTAGATAGGCCTACTGGATTCAATAGTGACCTGCCTGATGTAGATTTATTCAAACCTGTGTTTCAGGCCATCACTTAACAACGCTGAGTGTTTTAGTAGACTATTACTGAACATAGAGCTAGCACTGATACATAATAATTTATATTTTAAAATAAAAATTGACTTAATGTTAATAAACTTATTGCATTACTTCTAGCAATTTTTCAGTGTCTGAGTAAATGTCGCTAAGTATTCACTCAACATTTCACAACATTTTTTACTATTTATCACACTAATCACACTAATATTATAAAGGCGAAAGTTTGTGAGTGTGTATGTGAGTGTGTGTGTGTGTGTTTATATGTTTGTTACTTCTTCACGCTCAAACGGCTGGTCCATTTTTGATAAAATTTTGTATGGAGGTAGCTGACACCCTGGATTAACATATAGGCTACTTTTTATCCCGATATTCCCACGGGATCGACAATTACGCGGGTGAAACTGCGGGGCGTAGCTAGTACTATATAATACTTAGAGACATTAATGCAAGAGAACAGAATATAATACCTAATAGTACTTATACTTTTTATTATGGCCATCATCTGCCTAGCCTACATTATGCCTTGACTGGACAACTATGTTGGGGTCGGCTTCCAGTCTAACCGGATGCAGCTGACTACCAGTATTTTACATTGAGCGACTGCCTATCTGACCTCCACAACCCAGTTACTGGGTACCACGAAACCCCTTAGTAAGACTTGTTTTCAGACTTTCGGGATTCTGACAATCTCTAACGACTGCAAAAGATCCATGAATGACAGCCAGGACTAACGGCTTAACGTGCTTTCCGAGGCACGGATGGGTCGTGGTAAGTAAAGATGGTCACCCATCCACGGACCAATCGCGGCAAGCGCAGCTTAACCTGATCGATTGACCCGTGCGGCTGTTATTACTTAACCACAAAGCCCTCTCTCCTCTTTATTATCTACATCATTCGAAATTAGAGATATGAATGTAGAGACAGACGCAAACTAACTACCTACTTTATTAACTGGATAAGCTAAGCTATATTTTTATTTATCATTTATAAGCTGACAGTGGCGCCATCAAGCAGTATCGCTGGATTAATTATTATTTTTGTTTTATATAAGGAGCAAAGCGTTTCTGGTGCGAGTTAGCATTTGGAAGTGTCTGTGGCGATCCTCTCTCCTATTTTAACGATAAACTGCGTAATAAACCTGGACCACAAACAAATTACAATCAATGGGTGTTAATGACGATAGCATGTATTTCAATTGTCAACAACATCTTAAATTAAAAGTAAATTTGCAGAAAAATCTCCTTCATGCAAAAAATATCTGTATACCTATTACGAAGCGTTATCATAATCATAATCAAAAAGTTTATTTGTGAAACATAGGTATACAATAGGTCACACATATAAAATAGTACGCTATGTTTTGTCTGAAGACATACAAATATTACATGCAATTCAAATATGCTAAGCGTTATTATAATCATAATCAAAAAGTTTATTTGTGAAACATAGGTATACAATAGGTCACACATATAAAATAGTACGCTATGTTTTGTGTGAAGACATACAAATATAGTAACATGCAATTCAAATATGCTAAGCGTTATTATAATCATAATCAAAAAGTTTATTTGTGAAACATAGGTATACAATAGGTCACACATATAAAATAGTACGCTATGTTTTGTCTGAAGACATACAAATATAGTAACATGCAATTCAAATATGCTAAGCGTTATTATAATCATAATCAAAAAGTTTATTTGTGAAACATAAGTATACAATAGGTCACACATATAAAATAGTACGTTAAGTTTTGTCTTAAGACATGCAAATATAGTAACATGCAATTCAAATATGCTAAAAAAATGTCATTAACAAAAAGAAACATTCTATTATTCACAAAAAAAATTACAATGTCAAAATTATAAATACAGCATTAATAATTTTAATATAACTCTTTATTGGTTAAAAACTCGTCTATTGTATAGTAGCATTTGTCAAGAAGAAGTTTATGTTTATATCTTTATGGAATTAGGAATGTTACTATATATTCTAGAAGCAATTCCGAAAAAGCTTTTGTACATCAAAGCAGTCTTACATTTTATGTTACATAATTTATTTTTGTACTGAGCACGCAATTCAGTTTTCTTGACTGCTGCTAATTAAATAAATGCGAGTTTCTTTTTAAAAAATGTGCAGTTTCTAATATGTATAATGCGGGAAATGTTAAGAGTTTTAATGATTTGAAGTAAGGCATACAACTGTTTGTGGTTTTTAGACCGCACATAAACCTAATAAATGCAACGCTTTTGCATCCTGAATATGGTCTCTCTATCAGTTGATTGTCCCCAAAAATTAACACCGTATCGGAGAATTGAACCTACTAAACCGTGATACGCTGTCAATAATGTTTCAATATTTAGTTTTTTTGATAATTGGAACAGTGCGTATGCGGATTTACTCTTGCGCTTACATATATCTTCTAAGTGGAGTTTCCAAGTGAGTTTATTGTCGATAGTTATACCTAGAAACTTACTGCTAGTGACCTCTTCTATCAAACAGTTGTTGTAAGTAACGGAAATCGTTGGGTTTGCACGACGTTTAAAGAAATCCATTATTTTCATCATCATCATTATTTCAGCCGAAAGACGTCCACTGCTGGACATGGGCCTCCCCCAATTTTGGGGGGGTTTGCCATAATCGCCACGCTTGGCAGGCGGGTTGGCGATCGCAGTATGGTATGATGGTGTAATGCATAGAGAACGCTGCTGCCCATTCTCCGGTCTCCCTTAGTCGCCTTTTACGACACCCACGGGAAGTATGGGGTGGTGCTATTCTTTAAGTCCGGCACCACACGGACAATTATTATTTTAGTTTTATTCAAATTTATTCTTATATTATTTTTATCAAGCCACTTTATAATTTCACCTAAAGAGCCATTGATTTAATTTTGGTAGTCATTAGGATTAGTACACTCAATAATTGCTGTGCTATCATCAGCAAAGAGAACCATTTTGTGTGTTATTGCTCTTGGGAGATCGTTAATGTATATTAAAAACAATAACGATCCCACTACACTGCCTCGAGGCACACCATATTTTACATGTCTAAATATAGATGTGTATACAGATTCTATCTTACTGATTGGGCATATTCTAGAGATTTCTGTACACTGCAATCTGTTTCTGAGGTATGATTCTAAGAGAGAAATGTTTGAAGTTAAATAATAGTTATAGCAATAAAATTTAAAAGAACATCGAAGGCACGATTTCCTCTCCTCGGCAGGCCAATTGAGCTTGAACGCGTTTATGCATTTCTCTCACTTTTTTATTTTATTCAGCCGAGGAAACGGAGATTCCTTAGTTTTTCTAATTTAAATAAAAAATCATTTCAATAAGGAAGACTTGTAGAATAAAAATCGATTTAAAACTTTTTTGTTATTGAAAGCTGTGTTCGGAACTTCTTTATCTGGAGTTTAATCAAAATCCACTTTGTTCGGGTTTCGGATAGACTGGCTTTTATAATCAGATGTTTCAGCCCTATGTGGACCTTTATAAGTAGATTGCTTCATAAGTTGATGTTAATGAAATTCATTTCAGCACCTATCTATCGGGTTATCTATTGGGATTTGTTTCTGAACTAGTATAACCAGATATACTAAAGACCATTATGATGCAAAAGGACTCTTCTAACTCTTAAAAAAACTCAGTTAAGCTCATAAAATAAAAAATAAATCTACGAAAACTTCTCGACCACTTAACTCATCAGAAACGGCAAAGTTCGTTATCAGATCGTTTATAATTACGAGTGCTATTTATTTTGATAAAATTAAGAGGGTGTGTCTAGACAGCGAGGCGAGGCGAAGCGATGGGGGCGCGCGTGACTCGGCTATAAATTGCCTGTTGGTAATGACCTCGCTCAGATATCGAATACACGTCAGCATCGATACAGTATCGACTACCTACTGCACGTAAGAACTGATTTTTTATTAGGTTGTTTAAAATTGTATCAAGACAAAGTTTTTTCTAAGAATTTAATTTGCATTTTTTTAATAGGTTAGTCACCCATTTACGTTGTTTGTTCTTAATAAAAGCTCTGTGAATTTATATTATAACAAGAAAACAAAAGTCAAGCGCTGTGTCTCAATCTGCGGTTATGCCACGTGACCGCATAAAACTAGGAGCAGAAAGCTGTAAAATAAACGGAATATCTTTCTTGCGGAGTCTTTGAGGCGCTTACGCATAAAAGACGCCACGCGTTTAAGTGATAAACTAAACTATTTCAAGCAGCATTACAATATAATACAGAGCAATTATAGGTACTTATAATCGTAACATCGTCTCTATGTATACCTACCTCAGATACCGATGACAATTATGCACTTACACGGCGGACAATGAGCAAAGCCTATCATGAATCTGCTAGCGCCACCTGGCGGTGGTCGGTGACATGCGGGTTCTCTTTGTGTCCCGCCGACTACCGAGCCACCGTGCCTACCAAAGAGCATTATATTGTACGAGCCAGCCAATAAAGCAACGACATTCGCTATTCACACAAGACGGATGTTGTAATAGTCAATTGTATTTGTCAAGATTGTTGTTGAGGAATGGAAAGTAAAGGTCGCTGGATGGAATTTTATGTAGTCGTTGGACATGAGATTTAAAGGAGATGGATAACGCTCCCATACAAGTATTGTCCAGCATGGACATTAATAAAACAATGTATATTATGAAGGAATATTTGTATTTAATAGTCCTGTTTACATTTTATTACTCCAGAAGTCGGTGGTGACGAGATATCAGACATTTTAGGTGAAATTCTGGTATGATATTTTACGTTTAGATACATAGGCATTGTACATTGTCGTGATGGTAAAGTGGTTAATGCCTCGCTTCTCATGCACGAGGTTGTGGGTTCAATTCCAAGCAAGTATCAGTCCGCAGGCGTGAGTCTCTAAGGGAACTGTTTAAAGATATTAACATCATGACGGTACCTTGTCAATATATATCTATGAAAATATCATGTACGTAAGGGAAAATCTACATCTTTTTAGTAAAAGAGGTGAAAGACACAATTATATCACTAGAAATAGGGACCAAATAGATCAACCAGGTTTCAGGCTGGCTAAAGTAGACTCGTCTTTCATGGGCTCCTGTTTAAAATGTTACAATAAAATACCTACCCACATACTTCAACCGAATGAAACAAAATTTAAATCTTGTATAAAACGCACACTATGCAGCCAGGCATATTATAAATTGGGGGATTACATCGCTGACAAAAATGCTTGGCTAAACGCTGGTCCTACTCCATAAGGACGCACAAATAAATTGATTAGCATTGAAAAATACTGTTGAAGCTACTGAAGATTTTAAAATACTATTTTTGCATTCAATCACCTAGTATTGTATAATTGCATAGCACATGTGTGAGTACTATGTACATACTATAAAGCTTTCATTTACTGGGTACGCCTTTCATTGACTTGAATGTGCCCTGGCGGCTGAGAGTATGTCACGCTCACTCAAATGTCTCGCTGCTGGTGGCGCGTGTGTTGGATCATTTAGCTCCCTTCAAAATGGCTGAGCTGAATGGTGCTAATACATGCGTCATGTTCGTGAACGGGCGCCGTCAGAAGGGACTGGTCATCTCTTTGATGTCATGGCTTATTTTAATTTAATATTTGAATTGTTTTTTTTTTTTCGTTTTTTCATTACGGATGCTTTTAACGTTCTGCATCGTTCTCATGTGCATATTTTTTAACATGATGTAAACAAGACTTTGTAACCATATTGTTTTGATTTAAAAGAGTGTCCATAGAGTTTCTTGCCCGTTCTTCTCCATAGGTACCTAAGCTTTGGAATGGGCAACTAGCTTCATCTTTCTGACTGACCGACCCCTTCACAATTCAAAAGTGCCTGTAATTGGTTTAATTGAAATAAATGCTTTGAGTTTGAGTTGAGTTTGTGACTTTTTTCATCAATTCATATGTAGTTTCTGAGATTATCTTCGACATCGGTGAAGAAAAAACATCGTGAGGAAACCTGGACTTCTAGTTAAATTAAGTCTGATATCGCCAAACCTGTCTTGAGCAAACGTGGAATGCTCGTGTCTCCTCTGTACGAGATGAGACAATAATAGTCTGGTATTATTAGTAAATCATAAATCATAAAGTTTATTTGTGAAACATAGGTATACAATAGGTCACACATATAAAATAGTACGCTAAGTTTTGTCTTAAGACATACAAATATGGTAACATGCAATTTAAATATGCTAAAATAATGTCATTAACAAAAAGAAACATTACAAACAAAAAAAAATTACAGATGTCAAAATTATAATTATACAAAAAAAAATTAAAATTACAGAGGTCAAAATTATAAATAGGTACAAAAAATTACATATGTCAAAATTATAAATACAAAAAAATTACAGATATTAAAATTATAGATCCAAAAAAAAATTACAGATGTCAAAATTATGAATACACAAAAAAATTACAGATATTAAAATTATAGATCCAACTATTTTATTATAACTCTTTATCGTTTAAAAACTCGTCTGTTGTATAGTAGCATTTGTCAAGAAGAAGTTTCGCAGTACGATTTTAAATTTTGACAATGGCATTATCTTTATGGAATTAGGAATGTTATTATATATTCTAGGAGCAATTCCGAAAAAGCTTTTGTCAAGTACATCAAAGCAGTCTTACATTTCATGTTACATAATTGATTTTTGTACTGAGCACGCAATTCAGTTTTCTTGACTGATGCTAATTTAATAAATAAATGCGGATTTTTTTTTACAAAAAGTGCAGTTTCTATTGCGTATAGTGCCGGAAAAGTTAAGAGTTTTAATGATTTGAAGTACGGCATACAACTGTCTGTGGTTTGTAGACCGCACATAGACCTAATGCAACGCTTTTGCATCCTGAATATGGTCTCTCTATCAGTTGATTGCCCCAAAAAATAACACCGTATCGGAGAATTGAACCTACTAAACCGTGATATGCTGTCAATAATGTTTACATATTTACTTTTTTTGATAATTGGAATAATGCGTATGCGGATTTACTCATATTATTATTTACTTTTAATAATATTTAACTACGTGTGTACAATAATCTATAGGTATCACATAGACCGGTCCTGTGCTTCTCGTATACAATAAATTCCTGCGACTTCTACCACGTCATATGTTCAGCATGTGAGGTTACATTAGGCTCATAGGAGCACTGGAGCAGCAGTGGACTTCTTTGACTGAATGATGTTGACGATGACTATTATTATTATTACCAGCAAGAATGGCACACTTTATCAGACGCAGGACCTGAAATAAACAACCTACATAAGTATAAACAAATAGCTAAACCCTTAAAAGACGTGCTAAAAGCGTTACTGAAAACTCACGCATGTTAAAACTCACCAATTGCGGAGTAATCCACTGTCTTATAACAGGTTAGATTTCATCCGAATCCAACAAATGCCCCCTTATGCGAAACTGCTATACCACAGTTAGTGCAGCGCTGGTTCTCCATCAGAAATAGGGCAATATCATTTGTCCAAAGTGCGAGTAGCCAAGGAAAATTAAAATAAGAAGATGCAAAGTCCGTGAAAGCCGGGGTCGGTCGAGAGAGCAGTAACAACAGATATCCAAAAACAAAGCCAAAGGTCGTCGTAAAACACCACATGGAACCACAAGAAAACATTCAACATGCGAGCCACATGAACCTACACAGGAATTACTTTCAGTCTATCAAAAAGTACTCTGTAGAAATGACTTAAATTGTCAAATCATTAATGAAAGACAAATGTCTTGACTTTGTCATGACAATCGACATAAAACCCTTAACACACGTACCTAGAAATAATATGTATACAAACATACATAAACTCCCTGCTTTTGCCATGCGGGAAGGCAGAAACTACAAAACGCCCTCGACTTTTACGAACCCTTACCTATACTTACTCGTTTTGCTTTGTCCACGTTCATACATCTAGTCATTTAGGCGCGTCACAATAATAGAACTGATATATTGTGTTGTATACATAAGATGCAGTCAATAACATAATTATTATTATATATTTATAGATATCCCTTTACGGTAAATGTTGATCTGACGCGACTTTACGCGAGTACTTTGTTGATCCAAAAATGCATGTTGATCGCGCCTTTTGCTGATCCAATATGCATTTCTGGTAACTAATGTGGCTCCGACCGGATCAACATCAACACTCACGGGACTGCTTACTAGCGTTCACCAAAGTTGATCCAATATACAAATCCACCTTATTAATGTTGATCCGATTTAAATGAGCCAATCAGAGCACAGCAAATGATCGGATTGGCTGAAAGCAGCCGCGACGTTGCCGTTTCGTATCTTTGGCTGTACAGGCCCACCCCTGGGTGCTTCACCGCCCGCGTGCAAAACTGACAATGCCGCCCCGTCTTTACCCTACTAGGGTACTAGGCTTTTAGAGAGGAATTTGATGTTGGTTAAGTTGTTATGAAAGTGCATAAAAAGAAACGGCCATGTGCGTGTCGGAGCACGCACAATGAAGGGTTATATTCATAACAGGGGAATACCCTCTTAGAGATTACCTTTCTAAGGGCCAATTTTTCAATAATTAGATAACTTTACCTGAAGAATAAATGTGACGTTTTGACAGATTGTCCAAACAAAAACTGTCACAATGAAAAACTTGTTCGTCGGATAAAAGTTAACTGGCGATTGCAAACGTTTGGGTTAATTTTCTATATAGAACAATGTGTTCAATAAGGAGATTACTGTTTGCCGCCTCCTTGAAAGTGCCCTTGAAGCCCTTGTGCGGCTCCGCATTTGCCCTCCGGATGCGGAAGCCACGGAGGCGGAGCTGTACGAGGGGTACAGAGCGGCGAAAACCGCCCTCCAAGAGGCTATCCAGCGGGCCAAAGATGTGGCCCGCGAGGAGATGGTGGCGACTCTGAACAGAGATCCGTGGGGGCGCCCTTATAAAATGGTGCGGAATAAACTCCGCACCTGGGGCCCCCCGCTGACGCAGAGTCTCCGCCCCCAGCTGGTGGAAGAGGTGGTGAGCGCTCTGTTCCCTTCACGGGGGAGCACACTCCCCCGCCCATGGCTCCGCCAATTGCGGTGCCCGAAGCGGACCACGCGGACGACGACGACATCCCTGCAGTGACCGGGGTAGAACTGAGAGCGGCGGTAGGAAGGCTGAAGGCCAAAAATACCTCCCCAGGACCCGACGGCTTGCCAGGTAAAGCCTGGGTCCTGGCCTCGAGGGCTCTCGGGCCTCGACTGGAGGAGTTCTTAAGCGCATGTTTGGAGAGAGGCCAGTTTCCACTCCGTTGGAAGACGGGAAGGCTGGTCCTCATTCGGAAGCCAGGGCGCCCTACGGACTCTCCGTCCGCATACGAGCCCATCGTGCTGCTCGACGAGGTCGGCAAGCTCTTTGAAAGAGTGATTGCGGGCCGCCTCGTCGGGCACCTGGTGAGGACGGGGCCGGATCTTGCGGACAGCCAGTTTGGCTTCCGCAAGGGGCGCTCGACGGTAGACGCCATCATGCGCGTGAGAGCCCTCACGACGGAGGACGCGGTGTTCCGGGGTGGGGTCGTCGTGGCGGTGTCACTCGACATCGCCAACGTGTTCAACATCCTGCCCCGGAGCTGCATTGTGGAGGCACTCCGGTATCACCGGGTGCCGCCCTACCCCCGTCGAATAGTCTAGGCGTATCTGACGGACAGAGCCGTCATCTACCCCGGTCGCGGTGGGAGTGGAACCGGCGAGAGATGTCGTGCAGTGTCCCCGCAGGGATCGGTTGTAGGGCCGCTCCTGTGGGACATCGGCTACGACTGGGTGCTGCGGGCCGACCTCCCTGATGGCGTCAGCGTGGTTTGCTACGCTGACGACACGCTGGTCCTGGCGCAGGGGAGGTCGCATCAGGCGGCGGCCGACGCGATGACACGCGGGGTTGCGATAGTCGTGGAGAGGATCCGGCAGTTGGGTCTCGAGGTGGCATTGCACAAGTCCGAGGCCATGTCGTTTCATGGGCCCCGGAACGTGCCGCCACCGGGATCCCAACTAACGGTAGGGGGGTTCACATCGGCGTCGGGATGACGATGAAATACCTGGGTCTCGTCCTCGACAGCCGGTGGAACTTCGTCGAGCATTTTCGACGTTTGACCCCCAAACTGGAACGGGCCGGGGCCGCCTTCAAGCGGCTCTTGCCTAACCTGAGGGGTCCAAACGCCTCCTGCCGGAGGCTTTGTGCGGTCCATGGCCCTATACGGGGCCTCGGTGTGGGCGCGTTCACTGCGGCGGCGAGCCGCCCACTACCTGAAAGCGCTCCAAAAGGTGGTAGCCGTAAGGCTTATCCGGGGCTACCGCACGATCTCGGACGAGGCGGTAACCCTCCTTGCCGGACTGCCGCCATGGGATCTGGAGGCAATAGTCCTCGCGCGCCTGTATGAGTGGCGCGCGGAGGCACTACGCCGGGGGAAAACTCCGCTTCCGCGGCAAATCGCTGCGGAGCGGACGGATCTCCGGCGCGATCTCATCGCGGCATGGAAAGAGCGACTGTCGCAACCCAGCGCAGGGCACGCCGCGACAGCGGCGATAAGACCCCTCTTTGAGAAGTGGAATCGGCAGCGGCGGCGACCTCTCGCGTCCGGCCCTGGTGCAAGCCATGGTCCGGGGCGAGAGGGAGTGGGAGGCAGTCACCTCCTTCTACGAAGCAGTTATGCTAGCGAAAGAGGTGGCGGGACGGCTCAGGGAGAGAGCCTCCCGTACCAGCCGCCGCGGGAGGCACTCCGGGCGTCGGGAGCCGCGTGACGACTCCCGGCCACCGTAGGCGTGGGCCCGCGGGCGGTCAGCATCGAGGAGGGGCCCCCTTAGGGCCGAAGCCTGCCGGGTCAGCGGGATTGTCCGAGAGGGTTACGGCTGGCCCGGAACATAAAGGGCTAAGGAAGGAACACGGGTGGGTTTTAGTCAGTAAGAGTCTGACACTCCCTTCCGCTCCACCCAGAGCTCGAAGTCATTTGATAAAACTCTCATACTGTTATACAATGGTTCTTGTAGTAACGAAACGGCCAAGCCATATATTTTGACTAAGGTATAGAGTTGTTTAAATTTCAGGAGTAAAAATCCATAACAGTATGAGAGTTTTTCACCTTACGCTCATGTGAATGTAGCGAAATGGCCAAGCCACAAATTTTGACTAAGGAAATACTAAACGAAAAATACGACGAAATAGTCTACTGGGTTCTCTGTCACTCGCAGAACGCGACGTTGCCGCTTTGTGTTCGGGTACCTATTCGTCAATTTTGGCTCCGGATCAACTTAGTCCAAGCAAATGTCGCATATAAGTTAAATATACTCTGGATCTAAGAAATCATATTCAGTATGATTTTTTCGACCGTTGATGGATCAACAAATGTTGGTCAAATCGCTGACGAGTTTATTGAAAACATGTAAGTGCAGATCCACCGACGTCACACGCGCATCAAGGACGGATCAAAGTATATCAGTTTGCGCGACGCGGAGCTGAGTAAACACGTAAAATAGGCGGATCAACAGTTGTTCTAACTTCTCACTGGACCAACTGTACGAGCACGCTCGACAATTTAATGCTGACGCCCGCGATCACATTTACTTACGTTTATACATTATTACATTCGCATTACTGTAAATAATTCAGTTCAATAAAGCTGCTTGGTGAACACACTTGTCGGTGTTTTCTTCCACATCACACATAAGAATTCCCGGCACACATCGCACCTAAGCGGTAGGACTCCACATATTTTTGGTCCTTCGAGACTACAAGTGAAGTGTGAGAGAAGGTGTCTTCATCAATAGCGAATCGGCTCGGCTGGCCTCCCACAAGCGGGTCTCACCAGTCAAGTTGAGAAGGCGCACATATTGGTGATGAGCATCTGCTCACGCGGAACTAACAGAACCAGTGGACACAACTCCACAATATACTCTTCTATCAGTGACAGTGATTACAACAGACAACTAGTTTCTTCAACACATCTACTACAATGGAAGGGCTACTACAACGTCAACAAATCATTGCTGAAGCTGTACAGAAGGTTTCTACAAACATCAAGAAAGATTCTGCAATTCGGAAAACTGCCGAGTACACAAGGAAACGGCTAGTGACTCTTGAAGAATTGTGGGATGAGTTCGACAACAATCACAAAAAACTTATAGTGCTTTGTGATAACAAACACGAGTACTTTCAGTCAGGTGCATACCTCTCCGTGAAAGAGCTCTACACAGCTACATGTGCTCTGCTGATGGACATAATACAGACCGAAGCCATGGCTAAACAAGGTACAAGTAGTCAAGGTCAAGGTGACGAACAACACAATGTCAGCACGGAAGAGAAAGGTATGTTGTCCAAAACTGATGAGCTGATTAATCAGCAACGAACAAACTTTCGAGCTCTTTCAAGAGTCGTAAGAGGTATCGATATTAACACTATCTCTGAAAAATGGGAATTACAAGACAAACTGCAGATAATACAGGCGCGCTGGAAAACTATTGATGATCTACATTGGCAAATAGATAATGTACTAATCGGCACGGAAGTGGATTATGAACAGGAGTACGCGGATCATGAAAAAATTTACGAATCCATCAAAAGACAACTCCACCAAAAACTCAACCATACATCGCACCAACAACAAACTATGCCGACATTGGAAATTCCGGCATTTAATGGCAACTATGCTCAATGGCCAACTTTCATGGACCTTTACTCTGAAGCCATCCACAACAATCCCGTGCTGAGCAAGACTCAAAAAATGCAGCACCTCAAGGTGAAACTGAAAGGTGAGGCAGAGCGTCTAGTGCAGCATCTCAACGTCACAGCTGAAAACTACGACGCTTGCTGGGATATACTCACCCGAAGGTACAACAACATACAGTTGCTGTTTACAAAGCAAATTCAAATATTCTTAAGCCAACCGGCAGTGCACAAATATTCTGCTCAAGAATTAAAAAGCCTCCACGACACGACCTTGGAAACGATTTACGCCATACGCAATCTCGGAGTCGATACCACTACGTGGGATCCGTTATTGGTGCACATACTTACAGAAAAAATGGACGTAGAAACTTACAGTTCGTACATGGAGTGCCGAAAAGCACCACGAAATCTGCCTTCATTCGACGAGCTTATGGCATTTCTGGAAAGCAAATTTACAGCTCTCGAGCCAGTCAACACAAAAAATAACAAGACTAGTTCCGCGAAGCATGAGGGCAAGAACATGGACAAGAATGAGGCCAAGGAATTTTCTTCCAAACACCTTCCAAAGAAGTTCAACAACAGGGCAAGGATTTATCATGCTCGATCTGAAAGAAAATGTCCATTATGCAAGTCGGACCACATATTGGTTTCTTGTAAAACATTCCAAAGTATGGCGCCAGAAGATAAAATAAATACTATTGCACAATTAAAAGTCTGTGAGAATTGTATGTACTGCCATAACGACAAACAATGCAATTCCGCGAAAACATGTAAGGTGTGCAATAACAAGCATCATACGACGTTACATGATGCTATACAACAAAGGGCTCAACATACGATTCCTGCTAATAACATGACACCTAAAGACGTTCCCACAGTAGCGCAACATAAATCACATCACGTTGCTGGGTATGTGAACGAAGTTCTACTTGCCACAGTGGAACTGTATGTTATGGCTGAAAATGGAATGCCTACAAAACTAAGGGCTCTACTTGACCAAGGTTCCCAAATCAACTTGATTACGGAATCAGCTGCTCAGCGATTGGGACTTCACAGGCGTAAACAAGATGCAATTGTCACAGGAGTTGGCATCTCGAACAACAAAAGCCATGGAACCGTAGTACTAACTTGCGAGTCCATTTACCAAAACTACAACTTCACTATTGAGGCGCTTGTCATGACAAGAATGCTGAACAATTTGCCCAATTACACGTTTGAGCGCCAACAGTGGCCACATTTACAAAACATCAGCCTTGCGGATCCAAACTACAACATTTCCAGGCCAGTTGACATTTTACTGGACGCTGGAGTTCACGCTCAAATAATAATGAATGGGATTCTGCGAGGACCTATAAATACGCCAATAGCACAACAGACAAAGATAGGATGGGTTCTATTGGGCAACACCACAACATTCCAATGCCATGCAGTGCTTAACAACCTAGAAGACATTTCGCGTTTCTGGGAAATAGAAGAAATAACTGAACAGTCTACAACGCTGACGTCAGACGAACAATATTGCGAAACATTATACGCAACTACAACTATCAGGAAGTCTGACGGCAGATATGAGGTCAGAATACCCATGAAACAGGGATTCGAGGGACAGTTAGGTTCCTCAAAATCGCAGGCATTGGCACAATTCCGACAATTAGAGAAACGACTAGCAAGAGACCAGTCTCTTGCTGAAGGTTACAAGATATTCATGGCTGACTACATAAGACTCAATCACATGAAACAAAGTTTAATTCCACTGGAACCGAGTTGCTATCTACCACACCACGGTGTCATGAAATTGGACTCCACTACTACAAAACTCCGAGTTGTGTTTAATGCCTCAAACAAAACAACTTCGGGCCACAGTCTTAATGACCTAATGGAGTGTGGGCCAAATCTTCAACAGGACTTACAGGCATTAATCCTACGGTGGAGGGGGTTCCAATTTGTTTATTCCGCCGATATTGAAAAGTTTTACAGACAAGTCGGTATACAGGAACAAGATCAGCATCTACAGAAGATTCTGTGGAGAGATTCAAAGGAAGACAAGTACCAAGAGTACCAGCTGTGCACCGTAACATACGGTACTAAATCTGCTCCCTTTTTAGCGATGCGCACAATAAAACAACTAATTCATGATGATGGTGCTCAATACCCGCTTGCTGCTGAAACATTGGACAGTCAGTTATACGTCGACGATCTCCTCGGCGGAAGCAACGATATCCAACAAGCTAAAACCACTCAACAGCAATTAATCGACTTACTCAAACAAGGTGGCTTCAACTTGCGCAAGTGGGCGAGCAATGACAGACGCATATTAGAAGATCTTAAACCCGATCAAATTAGCCAAAACATGATAGACTTCAAGCACGCTGAAACAAACAAGACATTGGGAGTTATGTGGAATCCCTCTACAGATCAATTTACATTTCATCAACCAGTGGAAACAACAAACACATGCGCAATCATCACAAAAAGATTGTTGCTATCTCAACTGTCGAGGCTATATGATCCACTAGGTTGGCTTTCACCTGCTACAATAAAAGCCAAACTTATTTTCCAACAACTGTGGACTAAAAACCTCAACTGGGACGATCCCGTACCACAACATGTACAAAAACAATGGGAAGAGTTCAAGGACGACCTCAAATACATAGGTCAGATCGCTATTCCTCGATGGATGGGAGCTAAAAACACCCCAGTTGAATTACATGGTTTCTGCGATGCATCGGAAAAGGCATACTCATGTGTGATTTATTGCCGAAGCATCAAAGACGATGGCCAATACATGACTCGAGTAGTTGCAGCGAAAACGAAGCTCGCACCGATTAGAAAATTGATGACCCTGCCCAGGCTCGAACTGTGCGGCGCACACTTATTATCCAGACTAGCGAAAAAGGTCATAGAGTCGTTAAATAAACAAACAGTAACAGTACAAGCTTGGACTGACTCAATGGTCGTTCTAGGATGGCTACAAGGCGACGTGTCCCGCTGGAAGACATTCGTAGCAAACAGGGTTACGAAAATAGCAAATACTTTGCCGCCATCGTGTTGGAGACATATCAAATCCGAGGAAAACCCGGCGGATTGCGCTAACCGTGGCTTACTTCCGTCACAGCTAGTGAAACACAAACTTTGGTGGGAGGGACCTACGTGGCTGACACAAAACAACATCCCAGATCATTTGATTGAATTCGAAGCTCCTACATTAGAACACAAGAAGCAAGTCTGTGCATCCCAAACATCGTCATCGATTATCGAAGAGCTTCTATGCAAACATAACTCTATTACACGTGTCGTCAGAATTCTAGCTTGGATTTTACGCGTCAAGGCAAACAAAGATAATGCGCGATCGCATTACTTAACTACAGTTGAACTTGAGAACGCATTGAATGTCATTATCAAGGCAGTGCAAAATAAACACTTTGGCGATGATATTGTACATTTACAGAAATATGGGAAGGTGCATTCAAAGAGTTGTCTACTTAACTTAAACCCATTTTTGGACAAACAAGGTCTCTTGAGAGTCGGGGGACGATTAACAGAATCAGCCTTGAAGATCTCACAAAAACATCCAATTATTTTGCCACACAAATCTCGGCTCACAGAACTTTTAATCGACAAGTCGCATATTTCGACACTACACGGGGGTGCAAGACTCACCTTGACACATTTGCGAGACAAATACTGGATACTCAGAGGTGTGAGGACAGTAAAAGGCCACATTCTCAAGTGTATCAAATGTCATCGCTTCAAGACATCTACTAGCAAACAGCTGATGGGAAACTTAACAAAGCCCCGAGTTACACCATCACGTCCATTTACGCACACAGGCGTTGATTTTACGGGACAAGTAGAAGTCAAGGCCAACAAGGGCAGAGGGATTAAGACGTCCAAAGCCTATATTTCAATATTCGTGTGCCTAGCAACAAAGGCCACTCATTTAGAATTGGTCTCAGACTTGAGTACAGCAGCCTTTCTCGGCGCTTTCAAACGTTTCTGTGCCCGGAGAGGAAAGCCAAAGTGTATGTACTCAGACAATGGTACAAATTTTGTGGGCGCTGCCAAAACACTCATACAAGAACACAAAGAGGCGTTAATGCACTACATCAACGAAGAACTCTTGAGTGAGTTAGGGAACCTAGGAGTTGAGTGGCAGTTCAACGCTCCAGTTTGGCCGTCAGCAGGAGGACTGTGGGAGGCCGCAGTCAAAAGCATGAAGCACCACCTGAAACGCGTCATTGGCGAACAAAAGCTGACATTTGAGGAGTTTTCCACACTGATAGCCCAGATTGAAGCGTGTCTCAACTCTAGGCCGTTGGTTCCTCTAACAGACGACATTGATGATCTGGACTGCATAACGCCTGCACATTTCCTAGTGGGAGGGCCAATACTGTCAAGCCCACTTTCACCTGACGAGGACATCAGAAACATTAAATCTAGATGGCAGCTACTGGAAAAAATGCACAAAGACATCTGGAAGAGATGGTCTTCTGAATACCTTCAAACACTTCAAACGCGCAGCAAGTGGCATTATGCAACAAAGAATCTTGAGATCAACGACATCGTATTGATAAAAGATGATCACTTGCCGCCCTCTAAATGGCTCTTAGGAAGGGTTATGGAGACACATCCTGGTAAGGATGGACACGTTCGAGTGGTGACACTGAAAACAAAAAATGGCACCCTAAAACGCCCTATCATCAAATTATCACGACTACCTGTCGAAAGGAGTGATACAGGGTGCGCGGAGAGTGAAGATGACACAACGCCTATCGAGCAACAAGAAACTGAGAAAACACCAGTTACTATGTGCACTGAGTTTGCCGGTCTATGAGATAAAGCAAGCTACTACGATGTGTGTGGCACAAATTATAGTAAACAATAAGAACTTATCTGTGTGCCACACGACAGTATCAAGTTGTAGCGATAAGTGGATACAGTTACACAATGATGGCGCGTGGCTCTACACCTGTTGTAAACAATGCTTGATTCGCATTTTCTGTCCGTCTGGCACATTATCGAAACAATTAAGTGCTACTGGTGTTATCGCACTCGATCCTGGATGCATGTTAAAAGGAGATAACATTATACTTCGCTCTCATAACAACTTCCACAGTGAGATAAGCGTCACTGAAGACGAGCTTTACTTGAGAGAATCAACTATAAATCACTTCATAGCAGAAAGCAACTATACTTTTGAAACTGAGCATCATAATAATAATTAATAATAATAATAATTTATTTAATAAAAACGTTTACAAAAGTTGTACATTTAGCCAAGAGTAGAAAATTTTCCATACAATTATAGTGCCTAAAAATAAAGTAAAACTAAAATATTTCTTTTTTATTACATGTGCAAGTAGTGATGGTTCGGAATTAGAGTGTTAGATAGCGACCTGCCCGAACTAGGTTTATTCAAACCTGTGTTTCAGGCCATCACTTTACTTAAAACTGATATAAATATAATGAATTAAAAATTCTGAGAAAAAGCACATTGGTACATTAATACCTAATATTAAACTAGTGTAGAAAATACAAAGAAAATACATTTTATAACTAGTCTATGTAAACATACAAAAGTAAATACTTACAAGGGAATCAAATTATGATCATGACAAAATTTCTAGAAGTTTTTCTGTGTCTGTATAATTGAGTAATGCTAAGTATTCTGATAACATTGAAGTACATTTTTTATAGCTTACGCTATAGAAGCTTAGTAACTTGTTCAGTCTATTATACAGAAAAGGTCCTAAGAACACATAAAAACGATTAGCAAACGCATGTCTGGTTTGAGGCTTTATGCAAACCAAGTCTTTCCTTCTCTTGTCGGAAGGTACTGGGTCAAAAGGAAGTGCAGTGTGCTGGTGTTGTACTATGCTTAGAATAAATAATTGCCTTACTGTTAGTACATTACATGCTATGTAGAGTTGGTGCGTAGGAAATCTAAAAGGGCGAAAGGTAGCAACCTTTAGAATTGCTCTTTGGGCGCGCTCTAGAGGGAGTAAAATTGTTTTTGCAGCACCCCCCCAGGAAGTTATGCAATAGGTAAGTATGGATTGACACAAAGCTAAATAAACCTGTTTAATTAATTTATAGTCTGCTATGTTCCGTAAGTTCTTAAAAACATATATTAATTTGCGCACTCTCACGCACATCATGAAGTGATGATGAAGACATTGAAAGCCAGGATTGAACAGGTGAAGCTGCACCAAGAGACTCTAAACGAGGTGGCAACTTCCCACGACACACATCGCTATATCATGTATAGCTTTATGCTCGTTGTTGTTGTTGGGGCTTGTCTATGGATCAGTCTCAAACTGAGGAAACGCTATCGTCCAGTTCTTCGAGTTACTTACAAACCTGATAGCCCGGAGCAGGAGCAAGCCATCAGCGAACCACCACCACGGACGAGCCATGACACTTGCCGCACGCACAAGGTCGACAAAGCAACCTCGCCGGCAAGCTGTTAGATTTAGATATAAGCTTCGGACTTTAGGTTTTACATTGTTTTATTTACTGTTTACACTAATTTTACATTTTGCTTCTTTTTTGTGATTTGGGAGCATGTACGAGCACGCTCGACAATTTAATGCTGACGCCCGCGATCACATTTACTTACGTTTATACATTATTACATTCGCATTACTGTAAATAATTCAGTTCAATAAAGCTGCTTGGTGAACACACTTGTCGGTGTTTTCTTCCACATTACACATAAGAATTCCCGGCACACATCGCACCTAAGCGGTAGGACTCCACACCAACATTTACCGTAAAAGGTTGATAGTATATATTTGACTGCATCTTATGTATACAACACAATATATCAGTTAATAAACACATGCACAGCTATACCTAATAAGGTATAGCTGCTGTGCATGTGTTTATTATAACAGAATATTCTTAATGTCACAAAAATATGTCAAAATATATTTTAAATCACCTTACTATCGTTCGTTTCAGCCGATAGACGTCCACTGCTGGACATAGGCCTCCCCCAATTATGGGAGGGTTTGCCATAATCGCCACGCTTGGCAGGCGGGTTGGCGATCGCAGTGTGGTATGATGGTGGAATACACAGAGAACGCTGCTGCCCATCCTCCGGTACGATCCTTAGTCGCCTTTTACGACACCCACGGGACGCCCACCTTACTATAATAATACAATAATGTGTCCTGCACTAAATATTTGTTAGACACTATCTGTTACTTACTATGTAATTATGTTATGTTGTATTGAATTTCTCAGTAGCAGCCCGGAGTCTGGATTTTTGCCCGGTTGAAGGCAAGAGTCTCGCCCTCTATTTCATGGGACTTGAACATAACTGTTGCAATGGAGGTGTACTATAGGTATACCTCTGCCTAACCCTTCGAGGCTTACAGGCGTGATTTTGTGTGAATATTGGGTCAAACACTATATCGAATTAAGATTTATTTAGAAAACATTTATTGCTTCGTCTGTAACTGCCTTAACAGAAGAAGATAGTGTTTCGATTACTTTGAAGAAAACTACTACTACTTACTTTGATTTATTGATTTTGTTACAAATTAAAGTTGCCTCTTAACCCTACAACGAACACAGAACAACGAACCAAAATCAGTTTGCACGGCTTCAGTCCTGTGAGAACCTTTCAGGGGTTGGTATGCCAAGTCTGCTGCAACAAAAGAAGAAGTTGGTTTGGGCTCATGGAAGTGAGCCCTGCTATGGAAACTTAGCTCCAGTTGTCTACACTTCTCTTTTAACTCGTCCAGCGTGTTGACAATCATTATTGACAACCCTTTTTAGGGTTCCGTACCCAAAGGGTAAAAACAGAACCCTATTACCTACTAAGACTTCGCTGTCTGTCTGTCTGTCTGTCTGTCACCAGGCTGTATCTCAAGAACCGCGATAGCTAGACAGTTGAAATTTTCACAAATTATGTATTTCTGTTGCCGCTATAACAAAAAATACTAAAAACAAAATAAAATAAATATTTAAGGGGGGCTCCCATACAACAAGCGCGATTTTTTTGCCCTTTTTTGCTCGATATCAAAAATGGCAACAGGTAGGCACTTGAAATTTTCACAAAATACTCAGTTGTATTTTAACTTTAATAATAAATAATAAAATAAAATTAAAATAAATATTTAAGGGAGCCCCCCTTAAATATTTATTTTAATTTAATTACATACAACAAACATGTTTTTTTCGGCGTTTTTGCCTTGTGATACGGAACCCTTCGTGTGCGAGTCCGACTCGCACTTGGCCAGTTTTTGCAAATATTTAGAGATAAATAAAATGTGTCTTTTTACTTTTACTTCCGTTCACACTAAACGCTCATAAAAATATATATTTTTCTTACTCTATTATCTAAAATACAGGTAAATACATGTTGTTTCGAACTATGAACATGTACTAATTACCTTCTTATTTCAAATAATTGCAACATTTGAAACTCACGGATTGAAATCAAAATAAAACAAACAAATTAATACTCTTTTAAATTGATATTTTCCCACACACCATGTGCGGAGAAATGAAAGTCATGATAGAAATTCAAGTATTATAAGTTTTATTAAAATATTATTAAGTCTTTGTTCGTGCAGGGCCACACTTTATCCATGTCCTTTGATCACGCAATTGATATTTTGTTAATGTTTGAGTTGCGATTCATACTAATTTATTTATTTATATTTAATAACGTAACAAAGGACTCAAAAATGTTAGTAACAATATTTTTTAACAACTACGTTGATAAACTTGACCTACACACTGCAATATAGTTCATGCAAATCCCTACTACAACCTCAACACCGATGTGGAAAGTTTGCGGCAGTGTTTCACATACAAGCAGTCCAGTCTGCTCGCGATACACCGCCATATAATGTTAGGGCTGGCCCGCACCCGGCGCACCATGGAGGCGCATCTTTTTTCGCATCGTAGCGTAGAAGCAATCGACACGAGCTTCAGCAAGCATCCCTGAAGCGCTACAGAAGTGGAACAGCCCCATCAACACCCGGAACGCATTATTTTATTAAATGCGAAGGGCGCTGTATGATTTTTGAATGAAATCTACCCACAGGCTGCACGTGTAGAACGAGGTGCAATATGCACGAAATAAGGTTTTTTTACTATTCTGGAACAACGTGCAAACCTGCGAGCGATCATATTCGCTCTCACCGACAGCGCCCTTCTTTCTCTTTCAATATCATCATGATCTATCAGCGGTCAAAATGTGTCCCAAGTATATCACCTTATATGCCCTTAAAAGCGATACTCCGTTCAACTAGAACGGGGGCATAGTATCAAAACATCGACCGCGGACACCAAAGACCATGACTTCACTTTTAGTAACGTTGTATAAACGTAATCCATGATCTAACGCATACTCTTTACAGATAGTCACCAATCTCCTAAGACCACAAACCAATGCACCATAGAAGGTTTGAATAAGATGAGCTGAAATTATAAATAACATTCTTACAGGTTTCTTAAGTCTTTTAAACTTTAGCTCACAGAAGTTGTAGTCGGGTTAATAAGGATTTCCCAGTCACCACGCTGCCTCATTGCAACCTAAAAGTTTTCCCTCACCCTGAGATAGTTTCACAAGAAATTGCTATCGCATAGAAAGGGTCAGATTTTCTTCATTCCTTTCTATACCATACGCATATTTCAGTACAAAAATAATCGCCCTTCAAAATCATAAGCAGATCAGTAAACATACAAAAGCCAATATTGTAGAACGAGCTAAGAAACATAAAGGGAGTGCTGTCAGCGACGTGAATAAGTTTACACTTAGTTAATTAAAAGATTACACACGAATGGGTAATTAACGGCGGATTTGTCCTCTCATCTGTTATGTTGTCGCATCGGGTGGAGCGCACAAGCGGACGTAATTTTATACGTTCAAGTTACGTGTCTACTTGCGTTGAGTGTGCGTGTGTGCGTATTTCTTGCATGTTTGTTGTGGATTTAGGTACTTTTGCTTTCACGCCGATCGGGGATAAGAATCAGGAATAAATCGTTGAATTGGGTAAAGTTTTACAAATAAAGCAACACATAGCGTCATGCTAATGCTAAGGTACTACTGTCCAGATAGGGTGTTTTATTAGTTTATTAGGCACGTATGGGTACTATGGGTAGGTACTGGTAAGCGCGTAAAACGCATTTTGTGGACATGCACTTTCGTGCATGTGGTAATGACGATATAATTATGTGATAATGCACTTTCGTGCATGTCCACCAATTTGTTTATGTAGATTCTTGCTTTCTTGTCCCTTATATAAACTGGATGAGCTTAATTTATCAGAGACGTTTATATATGTTTTACCCTATACATTGAGAAATCTTTTAAAGACGATAAACAGGTATTTGGAGAAAAGCAATTCTCAGTATTTTCAAGTTCGAAGATTCTTTATCTGTCCTCAAAAGGTTAAAAATGTTGTTTGTGATGGCACTAGCTAAGTCTCAAGGAATGAAAATTACCTATTCGCAGAATGTATCAGTTCTTGTTGACATTAGTAATACCTACCTGTAACCTAGTTACATGTAAGAGGTTGGAATATAATTAGTTTAAAGTGACACAAAGGGAACCGCTTTTAGTAAACTTATCAAAATCAGGAAACCTTCAGGAAATCTTCAGGTTCACAGTAGTTCTCCGAGTTCTGTACTGTGTTTGTTAATGGACCACCTTCGCCTAGAATGTAATATAGGCTATTCGATACCAATTTTTGTCACTTCAATTCAATAATCCTCAAATAGAATTTAATCATGCACCTAAAAGATACAAACGATACAATAGCGGTATTCTCATACAGATACCATAGTATGAACGCCAAGTACTCAGATAAATTAGAATAGATCAAAGGACATGAAAAATCAATGGTGTAAAGAACCGAAAACATTCAATTGATCGGTGGTCAAAAAGGGTTTGGGGTTTTTGTTGGATTCTAATTTAAAATTACTTTGCTTTACGTCGGTATCGATTTGAAAGCTTCGACAGAAGATTTTAATTAATGTTGGCCCCGAAATAATAAAACTGTTATTGACCAGTGTTTTATTGCTACACATACTATGATAGCGGTATTTCCTGTGATGACGAATAATTATTGACAAAGGCCTGATTTTTCAATCTTAGGAATAAAAATTGCAGTTTGACAGCTTTTGTATGGAAAATATGACAAACCGCCATATTTATTCTTCAGATTAAAGTTATCTGACGATTAAATATCGGATCTAAGGGCTGATTATTCAATAGACCGATAATTTTTATTCGTGGCATAAAATTGACGTCTGACAGTTTTTGTATGGAAGAACTTAAAAATTTAAAAATTATACCTCGGATAAAATTATCTGGCGTTGGAAAAATCAGCCCTAAGTAAAACAGAATTTCTGTTTTACCAAGTTAGTCTTTATAATGATATGACAAAAAAAAATATTTTTCAATTTTCACAAATCCCGCAACACTATCTTTTAACGAGTCCCCGATTCAGCAAGAATATTACAGTCTCTTTTATACTATTGACATAAATGTTGATCACATTGTTTTTTCGATACTCTAGCGGTCTCAGTTCCCCCTCAAGGGTCGGCTGAACGAATATAAATGAATCTTATATTTATGATACTTTTTTCTTTTCTCTCTTCTTGGTAGCATTTTATTGCTCGTGAAAGGGTACGAATTGTTTTGCTGACAGATTTACGAGGAAAGATTCAGCGTTTATTTTATCTGTGACTTTTCCATTCTTGAGGAAGGCAACTTTGATTGCAGAAACGTTGAATACAAATTTAATACCACCGCCCATTTTATGATTTATAAGGGGGCTGTCATGTTTGGGCTGACCGATGCGGTCGTTGTTCTGCGGGGCTAACTAATAGATGTTGTGGAGATCTATCATGATTTTATTCATGACCTTTGCCCGCGTGAACAACTTCAGTAATAACTTTTCATCTCTCATACTTGGAAAGTAGTGCTTGTTTGATCCGAATAGCGGGTGGAAGACGCTGCTTCCCTCCCTAGGGCGGGAATGAAATTTAAAAATAGAACTAAATAGGTAGTCAGCTCAGTCAGACATACGACACCCTTAATTGATTATGTAAATATTTATTATGCTACCCATCAAATCTTATGAATGTGCGTTAAATAAAAAGCTCATATGTTAACGTCATTAAATCTCTCATATTTAACGCACAAGTTAATAATTAAACTTGAATAAATTCAACATAATTATATAGGTACGATTTTTTTTTTTGCGGATGGGAAATCATCAAATTTTTGGAGCGGAAGGGAGTGTCAGACTCTTACTGACTAAAACCCACCCGTGTTCCTTCCTTAGCCCTTTATGTTCCGGGCCAGCGGTAACCCTGTCGGACAATCCCGCTGACCCGGCACGATACGGCGGTATAGGTACGATAATCGCCATTTTGATGTCAGTTGTGGTCGAGGCGAGGCTAAAAAACATAAAAATTGGGGATTTCGAACATCCTAACTTTACCATAGGGTGCTGTGAATATACATCATTTAATTATTGGACGAATTTATCCATAGTTTAAGGTAAATATGCAGTGGTAATGAAGTTTTTTGATATCTAATGTCGAAGTTTCGCGCCAATCGTGTGTTTACATTTTTACTTTTCACAAATTTCACACGCACAGATGTAAATAAGATTTAAAATGTGACAGATGTTATTGATATTATTATAAACAACACGAAAATGCCCAAGTTTTAACGTAATATTCAAACACAGGTTCAATAATACGTATTAATCATTACCACTACTCAATTTGTGTTCAAAATCGCCGACCATTATTGTTTTTTGTTATTGCAATGATGTGTGAAAGCGATTATTTCGAACAATTTTTTTTAAAAATTTCGATTGACTCGAGTAATTAATATGACGAATGTAATCGATACTTGAAAATAAAATAAAATAATTTTAAGCAATAAATACAATAAGCATTGTTTATAATAATGATTTATGCTTTTCTAATATCATTTCAATCTCTTCTAATCCTTCAGGTTTTCAACTTAGAACCTTTACCGAATTTCAGATCTTCTGACCGTTAGAAAGCTTTACGTACTTAATACAATTCTAGCTAAGCATAAAACTCTATCGTTCAACCCACAGAAGACAAAAGGCAGAAGGAAAAACACGGTTGCTCCTACTGTGTCGGTAAAGTCTACATTCGCAAAAAGACAATTACCTAGGCAATCACCCCATTTATACAATCTTCTTAATAAAGAACTTGACATATACCCACTAACCTACCGCGAATGTAAAAACGTTTTGTCTAAATGGCTTAAGTTAAAAACCTATGAGGAAGTGGAAAATATGGTGCAATCAATGAGACTATAATATTTATATTACGCTATGATATTTATGGCGCTAATGGAAGTTAATGTCTTACATTGAAGAATGACATAATTATCTGCAATTTACCTCAAAAAAAAAAACCGTTGATAATAATTAATCTCCACCTGTATCAAGTGTGGATTATGACCCTCATCCCCCCACTTACTCTCACCCACTACTCACACATACACATACTACATACACATTCACCTCCACACCATCTCCTACACATAACACACATCACAGCGCGTTATTTATCTTTGTTTTATCTGTGTTTTACTCGTATAAAAATACTGTGTACCCATTATATTCCTGCATTTTTATTAGTATAAGTTCATTCAATATTATCATGATCAGGTTAAATAGCTTAAATACAATTACATAACCTGGGGAAGGGCGGAGCATCCTAAAACAAGCATACTATTTGCTTAAATGGATTCTCCCCATTGTAACTAGAATAAGTTATTTAAGTTGAAGCATTAAACTTTTTTTTCTTTTCTAATATCATGTCAATAACAGACAGGCCATAGGTACCTCATTTACTGAATTTCGCGCCGAAATGCTTCTATAACGGAATGCGCTCGCTGTTTAAAATTATTTTAATTTATTGGACAATTATTTATTGTGGATTTTATTTTTGATACTTTCTAATACCTAGTTTACTGCAGAATTCCCAGTAAACATTTTTTTAGGTAGGCTTAGCAAAAGTTTGTTTGAGAATGATGACAAATTAATTCTATAAATTGGATATTCTGCAAACACTTTACATTTCAATACATTTTGTTAGTAAAAGATTTTTCCTTCAGTTTCTACAATTTTTTTCATTTTTTTATTGCGAGTATCGATTAGGCTGTTTGCAAGTTTTGAATCGAAATAAGAAAGTTGGGTGGACGGTCAGCACTAAAAAGTGTCACGTCGCAACACAATTTTTAGTAATTTTTATCAAGATTATCATGTTTTCTAAGTAATTTATGAAAAATGGTAAAAGTAATAATGCAGGCAGAATGATAATAATACGGGCCCTAATAAGCGGGACGGCCCGCGGCGGTGACACAGAATCTACTCATGTGGCGGTGACGCGGTGTGTTCCATACTTCAAATTTAAAAAAGACTAATAAATAGGTACCTACTACTATACATGTAATTATTATCAATAAATATTATCGAAAAACTACTATTTTTTACTTTCCTTAAATTCGAAATGAAAAGTAGAGTGTTTAACGCGGGTGAAACTCATCAATTCCCACTCGGACTGTAGCCGCCCGAGCGCAGCGAGGGCGTCTAAATGCCTCGTATGGGAATTGATTCCTTTCGACCCTTGTATAATAATCTACTATTTTGTATATTGCAATCAAATGAACAGTTCCCAGAATTTAGTAGTTGAAGGTTCCAGGAATATAAAATTGGAATCATGTTTCCATAAAATCTATATCTATCTATACGAATAATAAAGCTGAAGAGTTGGTTTGTTTGAAAGCGCGTATCTCTGGAACAACCAGTCGGATTTGAAAATATCTTTTTGGATTTGATAGCTTAATTCTTGAGGAAAGCCAAGCCGAAGGAGCTAAGCAAAAACGTCGGAAAGTAATAGCGCGGGCAGTCGGAGCGATGCGACGGGGTGGGTCGGGGGAACAAGAACGTTCACGAGGACGAAGTCACGGGCAGAAGCTAGTAAAATTGTAAAAAACCTGTAAAGGTATTAATTCTGAAAACAACCGCAGCAGTTTTATAGTAGCTAGAAATAAGATGACGTAATTACTGTTCATAATGCCTTCAATAGGTACAGAAAAGCGAGCCCGCCACTTGAAAATTCTCAGCCTTTAATGAACGTATTTATTCTACGTATAGAAATGTTCGATGTAATAACAATGTTAGCTATTAATTCGTTCACAGCTATGCTGGAGTGTTCGTGAAGCGACAAGAGGCTTGAAGGCAGCTAACTCGATAACAAGACACAGCAGCTTTCCTAATTGCAATTTATTGCAGGTACTGCAAACAAGACTGTTTCAACGCTCACGTATTTTAAATTAATTTGTAAATACAGACCTGTAAAATAATTAAATTTTTTGACGAGGATAGGTTAAGTTTGACTTATTGTGAAGAATAATTTATATTGAACTATAAATTATGTGTATGTAAACGCTGTTTGTGGAATGCTGCGGATATACGGAACATGTAAATAGCGTTGCTGTTTTTCAAACGCTGAAGGCATTTATATGATTGAACTAGCTGTGCCCGCGACTTCGTCCGCGTGGAATAGTGACTCTTCGGGCAGCATATTTTGAATTACATATACCGTCTACAGACCGGGCATTTGCTGTCCGAACCCTCTGAGAACTCAGGCGAATTTCAGTGAAAGTCTCAGACTCTAGTGCTTGAGCTTCACGATCGGCAGTGAGACGTATTTCTCGTTCTTCCTGTGTTTCCTGAGACCGAACATTTGCTGTCCGAACCCTCTGAGAACTCAGACGAATTTCCCTATCAGTGAAAGTCTCAGACTCACGCGATAGTGTATGAGCTTCACGATCGGCAGTGAGACGTATTTCCCGTTCGTCCTGTGTCTCCTGGAATCGAGCATTTGTTGTCCGTACTCTCTGGGAGCTCAGGCGGATTTGCCTGACAGCAAAAGTCTCAGACTCACGCGATAGCGCGTGAGCTTCGCGATCGACAGATAAACGTGCCTTTCGTTGTTCCCCGTTTTCCCTATTTCGAGTTGTCATCATTCGAGAACGATTTGAACTCAGTCGAGATTCTCGCTGAGTCGAAGTTTCTGCAGCACGAAACCTAGCCTGGTGCAGAGAGCCTTTTGCCTCACGACCTTCCTCAGATTCCTGTGATGGAAATAATCTCATCCTTTTAGCATTTCTGCTACATTGGGAGAGGTTGGATCTTCTTCGAGGCATTCTTACAATAAAATAGTACTTACTACTTAACACACAGTTATTTAGTAAACACGTACTATCGTAAACAATTAAATTATAAATACTTACAGATTATTATACAGTCTAAAATTATCACAGTTTAAGTAATAAGTGTTAAGACGTGTAAACCAAACGTCATTATCATCATCATTTCAGCCGATAGACGTCCACTGCTGGATATAGGCCTCCCCCAATTTTGGGGGGGTTTGCCATAATCGCCACGCTTGGCAGGCGGGTTGGCGATCGCAGTATGATATGGTGGTGGAATGCATAGAGAACGCTGCTGCCCATTCTCCGGTGAGACCCTTAGTCGCCTTTTACGACACCCACGGGAAGTAAGGGGTGGTGCTATTCTTCTACACAGACAAACGTACTAACTTTATAAAACAAAAGAATTGCTAGAAAAAATAATTACTAACCTAAGCTAATGAACTTATACTTAATAAAGAAAATCAAGAAAAGAAATGCCTAACCTATACCAAATACTTATAATATTTATATACAAACCCTAAATACAAATTAAGATAAGTATACCGAAAATCAGGGAAAGAAATGCCTAACCAATAATAAATGCTTACAATATTTATTTACAAAACCCTAAATAAAAATTAAGATAAGTAAATACCGAATAATCAAGGAAAGAACCGCGTAACCTATACCAAATACTTACAAAATTTTAAAGAAAATTAAGAAAAATAACCTCACCTACAAACCCTAAAATATAAATAAATGAAATATGCAAACAGTCAGTATTCAAGTGAATCGCAATAATCGAATCCAACTATTCGCCTATACTCTCCAGGATACGTGCGTTCGCTACGAATAACTGAATCCTTATGGCAGCGGCGCGTTTTCTTTTGAAATGGTCATCTCGCAGTTCAACCTGAGGGGTTGTCGACTGCTTAACCTGGCTTTCCTGTGGATGCCTCAATAAATTAAGGCCTCCAGCCAGGGCATAATACACAACTTAACTACACAATATAAACTACACGCTAAGGGCACCCCCTGTGGGGTACGGACCTCGGCTTATGGCGTCGCTGGGAGAGGGCAGCAAGGGACAGGCTGGATCGGAATTATGGCAGCGGCGCGGCTCTCAGCGCGCTTTATACAAGGTGTAACGGAAAGGGGGTATCAACCCTGAAGGAGGTGAATGTGCTCATGAAACTGAACAAATTTCCCCAAAGAACATAGGTCGAAATATGAAAAAAAATTTGGACCTCCCCTATTAATAGTAAATCATTGATGTGCTATTACTATGGGAAGTCCAAATTTTTTTTTTCATCTTCATTCACCTCCTTCAGGGTTGATACCCCCTTTCCGTTACACCTTGTATATATAGCCACGGACGCGCAGGCGCGAGGCGTTTACGTACTCTGATAGAATACCTTAACATTAATGTTCGCCGTGATTCTTTAAATTGACATAACTTTTTTATTTATGAACCGATTGACATGAAATAAACACTAAATGTTAAGTGAAGCTTACTACAATATATTAGTGAAAACCGCATCTAAATCGAATAAGCCGTTTCTGATATTAGCGTGCACAAACACAGCAGACAAACAGACAAACAGATAAACAGACAAAAAAAAATTTAATTACATTTTCGGGTTCGGCATCGATATAATAACAACCCCTGCTACTTTTTTTTAATATATTTCCATTGTACAGACACCACTTTTCTACAATTTTATTATATGTATATAGATTATGCGTAATGGTGGTGTTTTATCTCCTTTACTTTTCACAATATTTATAAACTCCATTACCAAAAAACTTCTTTCTTCCTACCACCTTTATGCAGACGATTTGCTTTATAAGCAAGCTGACTACTCGAATTTGGCAGATGCCGTTCATATCATCAACAAGGATTTGGTTTCAATCTGTGAGTGGAGTGAGGCGCATGGGTTGCAGGTTAACCTATAGAAGACTCAAGTCATTGTTGTTGGCAGCTCAAGGATGATCTCCAAGATAAACTGGTCGCAACTTCCCCAGGTTCAATTTAACGGAACTGCAATTCCTTTCAGCGAAAAGGTTAAGAACCTTGGGGTTTGGATCGACAAACATCTTTCTTGGGGTCCTCAGCTACAGGAGGTAAGTCGCAAAATTTTTGCATCTGGTAAGTCACTGAGACAATTGCGGAACTTTCTTACAACTGCCACTAAAACTGCGCTTGCACAATCTCTTTTACTTCCCATCCTTGACTACGCTGTTGTCAGTTATCAAGATCTTACTGAGGCACAACTAGATAAACTTGAGAGACTTCAAAACTTTTGTATAAGATTTATATTTGGCCTGCGCAAATATGATCACATTTCGGAATTTCGTACAAAGCTCAAGTGGCTTCCCATACGTCTTCGCCGGAATTCTCATATCCTGTTTCAGCTCTACAGTATTTTGTTTACCTAATCCTAAAACCCCCACTTATCTTAAAGAACGTTTCAAGTTCCTTCATGACACACATAATAGATATCTGAGGTCATCGAAAAACCTGAGACTAGAGATGCCGATGCATTCCACCAGTTTCTATGACACTTTTAGCGATAAGACCGCCCATTGTGTCACCCTTTGTACAGTTTCTATACCTTATGTCTGTAATTAATATGGTGTACATAATAAAGAGTATTCTATTCTATTCTATTCTATTATGGTTATGTATAGTTATAAATATCCATAATTCAATCGTATAACTAATCTACTAAGCTGTGTTTGCTCAAAGATTTAAGCAAACACAGTTTTATTTATTTAGTATTAGCCATGAATATCCCACTGCTGGACAAAGGCCGCCGAGCTGCAAAGGACCAATTTTTATTAAAGGAGTCTAGCTCATCCCGCCATCTCCGTCTGGGTCTGCCGCCAGTGAGGGCAAAAATTTCGTTAGTTGGCGGTTAAAAACTAAAAGTATGTAACATTTTCATGGTTTTCGAGGGTGTTAAAGCCGATAGTGAGGTTGAAATAAAAATCAAAGATGGCGGCTGCGAAAACTTTTCAATTTTTTTTTATCATGGGTCGACCCCCATGATGAGGACCCTGACCCTCGAAAGCCATGAATACGAGTCGTCGTATTCATGGCTTTCGAGGGTATTAAAACGACGGTGAGATCAAAATGAAAATCCAACATGGCGGCTTTTGACCCCAAAACTGTCTGCCGCGATGTCATTTGATTAAGCGGGCCCCACTGGGTCACAGTTTTTGATTATAATAATCAATGAGTATATAATATTATCCGTTTGGCGCGCAGGTTTGACGACTTCCAGCCTCCTGAACAAGCCGGATTCGGTAAAGGCTTTAGGAACGTAGACCACATACCTACATCGGTACGCTGCGACGGGTGCATAAGACCGAAAAGTATAAACCTGCCTCTCTGCTTAGCGTTTGTGGACTGCGAGAAAGCCTTTGATTCGATCGAGACATGGGCTGTACTGCAGTCTCTCCAACGGTGCCAGATCGACTATCGGTACATCGACGTGCTGAAGTGTCTGTACGAAAACGCCACTGTCTCAGTCCGACTCCAGGATCAGACCTCGAAACCTGCAGCGAGGTGTGAGACAGGGAGGCGTTATCTCTCTGAAACTGTTCACCGCTGCACTGGAGGATGTGTTCAAGGTTCTGGACTCACCTTCGGTTTTCCGACGATATCGTAGTCATGACTGAGAGTATGAAGAACCTCAGTACAATATTCGATGACCTCAGTAGAGCCTCCGAAAGAGTGGGACTTAAAATGAACATGGACAAAACGAAGGTCATGTCAAATGCCATGTAACACCCACTCTCATAAAGATCGGAGACGCTACACTCGAAGTTGTGGAGTATGTTTACCTAGGACAAACTGCTTAGTTAGGTAGGGCTAACTTTAAGAAAGAGGTCAATCGTCGAATCCGACTTGGCTGGGCAGCGCTCGGGAAGCTACGCAATATCTTCTCGTACCACATACCGCAGTGTCTAGAGATGAAAGTCTTTGACTAGTGCGTGTTGCCAGTGAAGAAATATGGCATTGAAATGTAGTCGCTCACAATGTGCCTTTTCTCCATTGCCCTTTGGGTGACTTTTAGCCCTCTAAACTCACCCAAAGGGCAATGGAGCTATTCTTGGAGTTTCCCTGCGTGATCAAATCAGAAATGAAGAGATCCGCAGGAGAACCAAGGTAACCGACATAGCCCGAAGTATTGCCAAACTTAAGTGGCAGTGGGCAGGGCATATTGCTTGCAGAACAGATGGATGGTCGATGGGGCCGAAAGGTTCTGGAATGGCGACCGCGTACCGGAAGACGTGGCGTTGAAAGGCCTCCCATAAGATGGACCGCCGACCTTGTGAAGGCCGCAGGAACCCGTTGGAGGCCTATATCCAGCAGTGGACGTCTGTCGGCTGATGATGATGATGATATAATATTATATAACCATGTTTCACTAAAGTTTAGTATAGATTATTATATCGTAGATGTTATAATATGATAAATACATTCACAGTTCAACTCACAGTTAAGTCGTCTGAAAAAATACGAATACAAAGTTACCGGTTGTAGAAATCTTGGAGATAAACACATCAAGTTTAATTAAATCAGTAAAAAGGTTGAGACTTCTGTCTCTTTACAAAGAATGAAAACAAGCAAATAAATCTAAGTTTATTTTTTAATCAGATCGCAAGTTTAAACAGTTAAACAGCAACGATTGCACTTTATAAACAGGGCAACATCAAATAAGAGCATTTCCTTACAAAGGTGTCTAAGTAATTATCTCAGTAGTTTTGAAATTCCAAATTCCATTTTGCCGATTGCACACTTTATGGAGGAAGCATTCCTTCTGAACTCCTATTTATAAATTCAGCGAAAAGCAATTAATTTTAAGTCAACAATAGAAAAGTTCCCAGTTGTGATGCATTGTGTTCCGCTTTAGCCGTTTGCTTTCTTGAACTGTTTGACTTATTCAATGATTTTCTTTATTAGCCGCTATTGAAAATAAGAGAATGGCCCTGTTCTGTTCTGTTTTGTTTATTTAATTTGCTTATCGTATTTGAAGTCGGTTGTATTGTTATTGGATTCTGTGTTTCTTTTAATTTCATATTTATCTTGGCGATTTTCCGAATTATAACTGACTAGCTGCGCCCCGCGGTTTCACCCGCATAAGTTTTGATCCCGTGGGAATATCGGGATAAAAAGTAGCCTATATATTAATCCAGGGTGTCAGCTACCTCCATACAAAATTTCATCATAATTGGTGCAGCCGTTTGATCGTGAAGAAGTAACAAATATATAAACACACACACACACACACTCACTCACACACTCACAAACTTTCGCATTTATAATATTAGTGTGATGTTTAATTTGCTTTAGATTGTTCGTGCACCACTGGATTTTGCTTTACCCATATTCTTTACCCATATCCTAAGGTGTAAGAGTAGGTGCTCCTAATTAAATCCTCTTTCAAAAGACAATCTCTGAATGGAATTATCCAATCAATTGAATGTCATCGTTAGAAGACTAACGATGACACAACACCGCACGCAATTAAGTTATAATCAAGGCACCTCATACAATGTAGGATATACCTAATAGTTCGCACTTAATCGCCCGGTTAAACGGCTTATATCACAAATTACCTGAAATTAAATGCCTCTTGTTAGATTGTTTATTCTCAGATAATAGCAAGACGGTATCGGTTATACAATAGCACTGAAAGGGGATTAATTTGTTGACAGTAAATTGGATCCTAATGAAGCAAAGGCTCTTTGGATAAACAAGACGGTCGTCTTGGCCCCTGTTTACATGATTCAACGGTTCGTTAGCTTTGTTTCAAATCCAATCGGCCGTTTGTACAACTGTCGGTAGTTGTACGTTTACTGTGTAAGCATTGTTGTCGATGACTAACGCCTCATGTAGGGCCTCGCCTACCTATTTATTTTGGGAGTCGGCGCTAAAAATCATAAAGTAAAACTCTAATCGTTATGTTTGGGACAATAGATACGTTGGTTAAAGAAAAAACTCGTGGTTAAGCGCATAATTCAGTCAGAAACTCATTGCAATGCTTGGAAGACGCAGAAAAAGTTGCAAAAAGATTCCATTTTTTCCTGGATTCGGTTGAGTATACATATCTATATATATAAAAGAAAGTCGTGTTAGTTACACTATTTATAACTCAAGAACGGCTGAACCGGTTTGACTGAAAATTGGTGGGGAGGTAGCTTAGAACCAGGAGACGGACATAGGATAGTTGCAAAAATATTCCATTTTTTCCTGGATTCGGTTGAGTATACATATCTATATATATAAAAGAAAGTCGTGTTAGTTACACTATTTATAACTCAAGAACGGCTGAACCGGTTTGACTGAAAATTGGTGGGGAGGTAGCTTAGAACCAGGAGACGGACATAGGATAGGTACTTTTAAACTTTTTTTTTTTACTTTCGAAGTAGGGTAGGAGTAGGATAGGAGTAGGGTAGGAGTAGGGTAGGAGTAGTGTAGGAGTAGGGTAGGGTAGGGTAAGGTGTAGGACACCACGTGAACGAAGTAGCGCCGGGCAGCTAGAAATAATATATATGGCAAAACAATAATAAAAATATAAATGTAATAATAAAGTCAACTGAACGGATCAAGAACTCCTGTTGTTTTGTAAATAGAGCACAGTGAATCATAACACTGACGATATTCGACACTGTTTATGTAACGAGAAAAGTTCAAGAAAACAGAACTTTCAGCGAAGTATCTGAAACAATTAATTTGTTGTTTATCTAACATAATAAAATGATTCTCTATCAGTTGTTTTAAAGTTAAGAAGTCCTCTACTTTAAATTAATAGGTGGGTATGTTCGCATATTGTGCTTGGGTCAATTTATGTTCTTTATTTCTCACTTTGGAATACCTGGTACGGCCCACGTCACTTAAAATAACACAACATCACGCCATGTTACCGCGAAGGGTTGAGCAGAGGTGTATACCAACAATAGTATAACAATTAAATAGTACACCCACATGTTGCCAGTTATATTTACGACCCATGTTATAATAGGGTACCAGCCTATTGCCATCCACCGGGCAGACATCCAGACTCCAGGCTCCTATTGAGAAATTCCAGATAGAAAAACCTAATAACATTTTGCCTAACCTGGGAATCGAACCCAGAGTCTCCTGCTCAGCAGTAGCGCTTGCGACCACTAGACCAATGAGCCAGTCATGTGGGTAAGTAATTATTTTAGAAAAAGTCTTAACAAAGAGACATTTTACGACTAGTAGACAATTTGCGAATGAGACATTTTGCGACTAAGCCAGCCTGTTGAAGGTTGAATGCCGTAATTATAGAAACAATTAAAAAGCTATTGTGTCTCGCGTAGATCCACGTTCTCGGCATACGAAGGGTTATCGAGAAGAGTAGAATATTAATTCTGAATGTGATTTCCCAAAACATGCCATTTCAAATAACTACTAGCAGACTACTTGACTTCTGACACGTAGGTAATATCAATTCATCCTTTGTTTATAAATGCACAAACGGTGAGACATACGTAATGACAGCTTCATAATTAACAGAAATTTGATTGGCGCGCAAATTAGTCTTCAATTGACGCCGGCAGGCTGCTCCAATAGGGATCGCTTGTACCATAAGTACATTTGCATATAAATCACCGTACCTATGAATTGTGCGTGATTTCTGGCTTCAGCGATTAGGCCTCGTATCGTGTAGGTACTCATCTCGCATGAATTATGAATCAGTTTTTCTTGTGTCTTGTTGTTTATGTATGTGTTGCGTCTTGTAAAGGAAGGTTTATTAATTATTTCGAGTGTTTAGTTTGTTATTTATTTATTTAATACTTCAAGCACATAAATGTACAGAGGCGGACTTAATGTTATTCTTGAATTTGTCATGGGCTCTGTTAATAGGTATCCATTCGTCTTTTTAGTCTAAGTTTCAGTAAAATTACATACTTCATATACGATGGAAAATGACAGAGTCTGACTCGTCAAACCACTGCCTTGCAGCATAGTAGACGCGAGAATAGGGATGCATTCTCTTAACAGTTTGATAATGCGCTTTTATACACTGCCCCCAATTCCAAAACAGCTCTGAATTCTGCTCAACTGAAACTCAAAACAAGTTGGCTGGTTGGTTAAATATTTGAGAATATGGATTTCAACTAATAATGAGGCGTCATTGTAAAGATCTCAACAACATAGGTAGGGGCCGGCTCGCTGCCAGCTATTTGTACTAGAAACTAACTTTTCAACTCAACGCCCGTTGTAAGCGTATTCCGAGCTAACTGTTTACACTAAAACGTTCGTGTATAAGTAAACGATGACTCCAACTCTCCATTTAGTTGTTTGCTTTCTTATTTCGCTTTGTAAATTTGTTATAACAAAGCACAAGCTAAACTTTTGCAACTCATAGCCGACTTGATTTCTTGTTTGTAAGTTAGCGTCTCGAGTAAACGGTAAACGTATGATATTCAGCTTGGTACGTAATTTTGTTTGAGTTTTAGTGAATAAGTATTACGTCAGTCCGAGTGATTACATCATTGGGGCTTTGTTGTGGAAGACTTAAAGGTGTTTGTGTTGATTACAAAAATAGGCACCTTTATTGTGGGTGTACAGCCAGCGTCAGAGAAATCGAACCCCCCCAAGACTTAAAGATTATCGCCCGACCACGCTCGGGCCCGCCGTCGCTCGTCGCTCGAGCGGCGGCGGGCGCGTCACGTGAGCTTTGAGCAGCTCCCTCCCCCGCCGTCGCACCCATCTCTCCCCGAACGCATCCACCGATCCGCCTCAAATATTACTTGCAAGTTTTTAATAATTTTATATGGTATTTTTTCGGCTTCCTTCTGGCCGAACCGTATACCAAGAATAACTTACAAAAAGACACTTTTCGTGCGATTAAGATACGAATCCGATCACCAGGCGCCAGCAGATCATTTAGACCGTGCCTTACACCACTAGGCTATTGGCTCAGTTATCAACCTCAACGAAAATTTGAATAGCATTACTACTTTTATCGAACAAGGTTAATAACGGTCTAATCTTCTAGGTATTAAGGTTTAAATTTCAACTTCCATGTTATATTTAATACTAGCACCTTACCGTCTTGTTTTACAAAATGCAATAAGCAACTCCTCAATTAACTAAAAGATAAGGTTGAAATTAGCATAGATTTCTTGTTTGGTTACTAAACTGTGACTGAGGGTATAATACATATTTATTGATGCAATCATGTTGCATTATTATTTACAAGTTGAATTTTTTTATGTATTTCTAATATTATTATTTTCATTACAGAGAAAATCAGTTCCTAGATGGATATAAAGTTATCAAGCAACGGGTGATATTAAATGTGATCGCCAAGACCCTCGCCCAATTTCTTAGACTAATGAATCGGAGCGACAACGTAATATTGTGAAAGTTCACTCAGTGGCACTCTTCAAAACTACGCGTTCAGTGCTGACTTCAAGAAGACTGACAGACAGTGACGTTATTAATAGGTAATTTACTCTGCAGATTGATTGTGTAACTTATGTGATAAAATTGCATTAGAACAAATATGAGCAAGTGTTAATAATTCCCAATATTTGTGGAATCATTATCTCGTAGTCAATCAAAAACAAACAAACCTTTATTATTATCAACCTTTATTATTGTCTTGTTTACATTTGTTAACGATGCACCATCTGAACTCACATATTTTTCTAATGTTGTGTTAAATAAGGGTTATCAGAAAATGTGATAAAAGAGAAAGATGTATATTGCTATACTGTTATAGTTTAGCATGTTGGTTCTTTCTCTGTAATTCACGGGCACAAATGACCACATTTCATTTTTAACCAGGCTTTTTTCCGATAAGATCATACAGAGTATAAAAAAATTTTGTTTTCACAACTTTTAATAAATAAAAAATATTGTAGTTATGTTTCTAGAAATATCTATAAACGAACCATTATCTAATGTTAAACGTTCTAAATTTCATCCAGGGTAGGTAGGTATCTATTTTGTATTTAGTTAATATTCTAAATAAATAACCCCAATTTAACACAGATAGAAAACTGTATAAGTACTCAACCAGAAAGTGGATTCTATGAATTCCTAGAAATGTAATTAGAAAAACAAATGAATATTGTTTATGAAAATGCCTAGCTTTTATTACAAACCTCCATTTGATTTCTTAAATAATAATTAACGAAAATCACCTATTAAAGAAACTAAAAAAAGGGTAAATAAATAAATAAAATAAAGAAAAAAAAATCTTCTCATGTGCGGATTTGAACTCGTGACCATCGCGTTGCCAAGCTGCAGTGTTAACCATTAGACCAACACGCCATTTACGTTACACTAAAAAAAACTTATATAGGTTTGATGTCAATACCAAGGGGGTACCCATAACTGTGAAGCTGACTGTACCTAGTGAATTAGATGTAAGAAGGTGAATGAAAACCACTAAGTAGAAACTACTTAAACCTTACTAGATGTTTTCAAACTTGGCATTTTTAAACATTTCCTCTAATGCTAAGAAGACTCAAAACCGACCAAGTGCGTGTCGGGCCACGCACAGTGTAGGGTTCCGTAGTAGCCTGTTATCACAATATAGTACGATTCTGTTGTTCTTTATTCTGAATATAATGTAATGGTAAAGATAATGGTGGAGTTAATGGTTATAATAACAATATATGATTTATTCCGATCTGATCCCCTGAACCCTCCTCCACCCCCCCTCGATTATGACAAGGGAGTCCAGAATAAAACAAAACTGTAACACATAACGTAACCATGGAGGTGAGACCTTGCAAGAAAATCTTAACACCGCGATTTACAAAAGTGACGTCACGGCACAACGCACAATCTGTTATCGAATAGCGATACTAAACACAATAAAATATTGATTTTCGAAGATAATTATTTAATCAGATTAGACATTAACTAATAAGAACCACTTTCTTCCTTGTAAAGCTAAAAAATATGAGAGCACGATCGCTGCCAAGTTATTATTTCAATTCACAAAATTGTAATTCGAAAATGAAACAAAGTTCGTTTGTGATTTCTTTATTGTACTCGAATGAAAGCGTAACCCGTTGGTACAGCGCCATCTAGCGGCAGTATTGTGAAAATTATGATAATTTATTATGGTTTTTTTCTTTCACATTTTGTTTTTTAATGCAAGTTTTTACCCGTCATAAACAAGCAACTACTTCATCTTAGTCACTTCATAGGATTAATGCTAAGGATTTTGTATTTGGTACAAAATTATCCAACACTCAAGTTCAACGACTATTACTGCTAAACTAATAAAGTTATCTTAACCTATATAATGTTCCTTTAAAGTTCATGAAATGCACTATCATCGTGAATCTTGCCAGATTTTTCAAGCCAGCAGTTTAGTTTTTAGAGGGGGGTACTTACTGGAACAAAAATTTGAACTTTAAAGTTTAATATTTCGTAAATGGAGCATTAAATCGAAAAATTATTTTAGCAACCCCCTTTGTCGGCGTAATTGATATACATACTCCTACAAAATTACAACTTTCTAGTACTAACGGTCTCTTAGCAAAACCTCGGACAGACAGACGGACATGACGTAACTATATGAGTTCCTTGTAGGAACTACGGAACCCTAAAAACTACGTTACTGCTAGTTACGAAAAATACGGAGCCTTCAAGAATAAATATCAAGAGCCGTAACAATTCAAACTTATTCTCGTTCCATACATTAAAGTCATAAAAGTACGTAACATCACTAATACAGCGAGTTAGTTCCAGCAATCGTTTTAAATCCTACAGAGTTATTGCCGCGGAGCTTACAAATGTCGGTTTTAAAATCATGTCCCCGTTAAAACTTTCTTCATGAATAATTTACGAATTTTCTTCAGAGATATGGTCTTGCCGCTGAAGATAAGAATTAAATTACGTGAAATTAAATTTTTATTATAACATCCGAATAAAAATATAAAGAGAGGCGATTTGAATAATTATCGCCATGTCGCGGTGCTCCCGGTTTCGCTAAGTTTTCACTTCTTTTAATGTTTATTAAAGTCTAATGATCTTAATGAATTTTTACACTGAAATCTTACTTTTTATGTTTAGCTAATATAAGAGTTTCAGCTGGTCAGAGATTTTTACGAAGTCCGTACGAAAACTGCTTCAATTCTTGTTTGATTCCGTAATTAAGTTAGCACCACGGATATCTATGGTCAGCACGTTGTGTAAGAAAATACCATAAATTTGGGCCAATAGAAATGGGATATTATTCAATTCTCTTTAAATCTAAGAAGTAAAGAATTTAAATACAGCTGCGTTGATTCAAGACTACAGAAATATCTACAGAAATAGTAGATTGACATAGTAGACACTCTACTTTTCATTTCGAATTTAAGGAAAGTAAAAAATAGTAGTTTTTCTAAAATATTTATTGATAATAATTACATGAATAATAAGTACCTATTTATTAGTCATTTTTAAATTTGAAGTATGGAACACACCACGTCACCGCCACATGAGTAGATTCTGTGTCACCACCGCGAGCCGTCCCGCTTACTATTAAGGCCCGTATTATTATCATTCTGTCTGCATTCTTACTTTTACCATTTTTCATAAATTACTTAGAAAACACGATAATCTTGATAAAAATTACTAAAAATTGTGTTGCGACGTGACACTTTTTAGTGCTGACCTTCCAAATTACTATACAAGGACAATGTTTTGGAATCTGCAGTTGGTTGCCAACAAGGTGACCCTCTCGGGCCAGTCATTTTCAGTTTAGCTATTCATCCAATTATACAGAAACTAAATTCAAAATTTAACGTATGGTATTTAGACGATGGAACGCTAGGAGGTGACGTAGACACTGTTTTGAAAGATCTACAACTCCTCAAACAGGAATTTCAATCTATTGGCTTGGACCTTAACCCCTCAAAATGTGAACTTTACCTTTCTGACACTACCGACAGACAATTGACTCTAGATAAATTTAATACAATAGCCCCACAAATCAAAATTTTAGACAAAAGTTCACTGCACCTCCTAGGTTCCCCGATTTTAGAAGATAGTTTTACTCCTTTTATCGACGAAAAAATTAAAAATTTCAACGAGATTTCGGACAGACTCTCCAAAATTAATTTACATTCGGCATTCACCCTGATTAGATACTGTTGTTTTGGCCCAAATTTTATGTATTTTCTACGCTCTTCCCCTTTATGGAAGCAGCCACACCTCTTGGACAAAATTGACCAAATTATTCGCAGCACACTAACATCCATTTTAAATGTGGCCTTGGACGACCGAGCGTGGCTTCAAGCCACACTACCCATCCGTTTTGGTGGCCTCGGCGTCCGCAAAATTACCAGTATTAGCTTACCGGCGTTCCTGTCTTCTGTCCACAGCACTGAAAAGTTGACCAGGAAAATATTAGCCCCTTGCCTGGTTGACTCTGAAGTGCCGTGCTTGGCCGACGCGGTGAACGCCTGGAAAGCGGCTTGCCCGGATACAGATCGGCCCGTAAACCCATCTTCCCAGAGACAGTGGGATGAGCCGCTCTGCAGGTTGGTACGGAATAATCTCATTAATACGTCCACCAATTCTGCTGAGCGTGCCCGCCTGCTGGCTGTGGGTGAGTGGGAGTCGGGGCTCTGGCTTCAAGCACTCCCGTTACCCAACATAGGCACTATGCTGGGTGACACCACCTTCCGGCTCGCTACCTGTCTGCGTTTGGGCGCTTCTTGCGGAGCTCCGCATCGCTGTCAGTGCGGTGAAGCTGTCGACTGTCTCGGACACCATGGCCTATCTTGCAGTAGGAGCGCAGGCCGGATAGCACGGCACGCCAGCATTAATGACATCATCCGTCGTGCCCTTGTCACCGCCGGGGTGCCAGCTGTTTTAGAACCCAACGGCCTGGCACGCGACGATGGGAAGAGACCAGACGGGATGACCATAATGCCCTGGAAGTTAGGCAGACCTTTGGTGTGGGATGCAACATGTGTCGACACCCTTGCGCCATCTCATCTTCCTAGCACGGTGGGCTGTGCTGGAGCGGCTGCTGCAGGTGCAGAAAACCTCAAACGGCGTAAATATTCCAACCTGATTGGGAGTTATATGTTCGAGCCGTTTGGGGTTGAAACACTAGGGCCATGGGGTCCGAGTGCCCACTTGGTTTTTCGAGATATCGCCAAGCGGTTAGTCGACTCTTCACGTGACCAGAGGGCTGGCCTATTTCTTGGCCAAAGAATTAGCATTGCCATTCAACGTGGCAATGCTGCCAGCCTTTTGGGCACTGTTCCTGTTGACAGCGATGCGGACGAATTTTTTGATGCCCTATGATTATTTTTCTTATTTTTTCATATAAATGTACATATTATTGAATTTATTTTAAATATTAGCATAGATTATGTAAATGAATGGAATAATTAAAATGGCATATCTACACTAATATTACAATAAATAATTGTTCAATAAATTAAAATAATTTTAAACATATAAATTCAATTATAATAGCATTTCGGCGCGAAATTCAGTAAATGAGGTACCTATGGCCTGTCTGTTATTGACATGATATTAGAAGAGATTGAAATGATATTAGAAAAGCATAAATCATTATTATAAACAATGCTTATTGTGTTTATTGTTTAAAATTATTTTATTTTATATTCAAATATCGATTACTTTCGTCATATTAATTACTCGAGTCAATCGAAATTAAAAAAAAAAACTGTTTGGAATAATCGCTTTCACACATCATTGCAATAAAAAAAAAACAATAATTGTCGGCGATTTTGAACACAAATTGAGTAGTGGTAATGATTAATACGTATTATTGAACCTGTGTTTGAATATTACGTTAAAACCTGGGCATTTTCGTGTTGTTTATAATATTATCAATAACATTTGTCACATTTTAAATCTTATCTACATCTGTGCGTGTGAAATTTGTGAAAAGTAAAAATGTAAACACACACGATTGGCGCGAAACTTCGACATTAGATATAAAAAAAAACTCCAGTACCACTACTTATTTACCTTAAACTATGGATAAATTCGTCAAATAATTAATTGATGTATATTCACAGCCCCATATGGTAAAGTCAGGATGTTCGAAATCCCCAATTTTTATGTTTTTTAGCCTCGACCACAACTGATATCAAAATGGCGATTATCGTACCTATGTATGTTGAATTTATTCAAGGTAAATTATTAACTTGTGCGCTAAATATGAAAGATTTAATGGCGTTAACATATGAGCTTTTTATCCAACTCTCCTAATTAACGCACATTCATAAGATTTGATGGGTAGCATAATAAATATTTACATAATCAATTAAGGGTGTCTGAGCTGACTCCCTAACTAAATTTAGTTCAATTTTTAAATTTCATTCCCGCCCTAGGGAGGGAAGCAATTACTATGAGTCCTTCCCGCCCAAGGGTGGGAAGTAGCGTTTTCCACCCGCTATTCGGATCAAACAAACACAACTTTCCGAGTATGAGAGATGAAAACATATTTTCCTTCAGATAAAATCTGAACTAAATATAAAACATCTTTTATCATTTCCTATTACGTTAAAATATCAAAAGAGGAAATCAGTGGCTTGTAAGTTGTAGCACGATTTCGTACAAGAGCTATGCAGATAATAATTTGAGTTCAAACCTTTGGGAGTGGCAGCTGAAGAGGATAAGACCGCCTTCCCGTAATTTTCTGAAGTACATACTCAGAATTCTGTGAGAGCACTTATATTCAGAATTTATAATATTACGGCTCTAAATATTCTACACTTCGAGTGATGTGGACTTGGAGTAGCAATGAATTCTGTGCTGAGGGGATTTTAATTGACCATTCTTATTTAAATGTCTTCTTGCGACGGATTCCGGTTGCAGTTTTGGGGAGGTATGTCTGTGTTTTTTTCTGGACCATTGCCAGGCTCTGATTTAGTCGTGGCTACTGTTGAATTCATAACTACCTTCTCTCACGATTAATTCTTTATCATAGCACTGACATTTTTAATTATATCTCTGAGTAAATCAAAAGGTTTCTCGATTTTTGAACAAGAAAAATAAGGACTCGTCGAGCAGTGACTTAGTTTGATGTTTGGTGTATAGCTTTGGACATATTGATTACATAATCAGCCAGTAATGATATAACTACTGGGATACAGGCTGCCTCTCAGTGAGAGGGAGTGAGCCCAGTGCGGGTTGATAGAAGTCACATGACTTCAAATTTTTGGATCTAGGACATGCCGGTTTCCTCAAGATGTTTTCCTTCACCGTTTTGAGAGCACTGGTGATGAAATAATTTATATAAAGTAAATCGCCTGACTGGGTTTGAATCTATAACGACCTACAACTCGTAAGTCGCGGCCGTTACCACTGGGCTATCACCATCATTGCTGGTTCCGACGCTTTTTTTTAAATTCAATAGATATGTAGGTAAGTATCCAATAAATTAAATAATTTGTAGTACCTCGATACGGTTGAGGTATTCAATTTACGCAGACACAGACATTTAAATTTAATTTTTGAACTGACGTTGGTAATGGAAATAAATTAACCAATAGTCAGGCACGTTATTTGTGGTTTTGGTGATTTTCCTGTGTCATTGCAGTGACTTTATATTGTGAATTGTTATAGAGTGAGTAAAAATATTGGTGAGTGAAAAACAAGGTTAGTGAAAAAATATTGGTGAGTGGAAATGAGGATTAAATCCCAAAGTTTCGCAGTATGGTTCTCTCATATCACAGAGATATTAGGAAGACAGGTAATATAATAGTGAACAGGAAGGCAATAACAAATCCTGTGTATGTAAGCTCACTTGAAAATGCAGCCTCATTTACTCATAGCAAGAAACGAGAAACCAGAAATTGTATTTGGAGGAGGTACCTACTCTTCATGAATTTGACATTAATTAGGATAAAATAATAAAGGTACGTGCGGACTTTGGATTTACAAAATTAACTTTTCATTCAAAAAACTCACAAAATCGCTACTTACTTGTATATAGGCAACTCATTATTTTCTACTAATGAGCATTGCCAAGAAAGCTCTTGACGACATTTTTTAAAGAAAAATAAATGAATAAGTTGTGAAAGCCGCAAGCTTCAAGGACTACTCAGAGACTTGAACGGTGCTTTATATGACGTTGAGTATCTCACCTGCTTATAAAACGAAAATGTCAGTATAACCCCGTGGTATACAATGTGTCCGGTCATGGACTAGCGATATTCTAGGTACTTATATAGCAACTATACTAGTACACAAATTCACTACACACTAGGGTCCAATCTGCTTCCCCGCTATTTGGCAGTCGTTTTGTTGAGATATTCTCTACGTGTGTACAAAGAAAACATATCTGTCAAAGTTTTGGTCCTACTGAGATAAAAGTAGGCTTATTCGGAGGATATCAATACTGTCTATCGTTTCCATTACGATCCAATGGGTTCACATTTTCGTAACTTAAAAAAAAAAAAAAACTCCAAAAAAAATTTCAAAAAATTATGCCAATCAACAAATTATTGTAAATTACTGCAAAAACAACCCCTATGACCCTTTTTATTTTTTTCCTAGATTGACAGATTTTGAGCTAAGTTACAATACAACATTAAATTAACATTAATATTTTAGTGAATTGGACCCTGGTGTATAGTGTATTTGTGTACTAGAATAGTTGTTTATATAAGTACCTAGAATATCGCTAGTCCATGACCGGACACACTGTAAACAGTCATCAGTTATAGTAGGTAGATGGTAGGTCGAACAAATATTTTGTTTACACACTTTTTATAAAGTGTGTAAAGGATGACCCTTAGATCGAGGGAGGTAGGTTGAAAATAGTCATGTCAATTCATCTACGCATTGCTTGATGTGAATTTAGTTGAAGGTTAATCTAGCTCTCGTCTTGCTCTATTTGTCTAGCCTCTAGAACATTTTACCAAAGTTTAAAAAAGTTTTAACGACAAAATAAAAAAGGTTTTTAGAAAGTTTGAATATGAGTAAGTGTGATTATTATTATACTTATTCATTTTAAGTGTGACCGATAGAGACTCCGAAAACTTGGTTTGAAAGTCCAGCCTATGAATTTAGTCTACCTCAGTAGTCTAGTAATCACACGATCTATCTAACTCGAGAATCTGTCAAGATGATTTAATTTCGATGACAATAGACATTCACTATGCAATGCCAAATGCGGGTATGAATAGAACCAACACTGCTGTTCTACGCATCAATGCATAGTCACAGGCCCTTATAATCATTGTGGGTGTAATAATTAGCGCTACATTGTTAATTAAAGACAAAGGTGTGCTAATGAGACATGGCGCTGTATGTGCCAGGAATGTTGATTAGCTCTAAAAATACTCGTCGCAGCAAACCGCAGAGGTTGAGTTGCTTCGTTAGTATTTATTGTGTAACTGTATTTCTAGTCATTTCGGCGGTAGTTTGCACTTTTAGTTGGGTACCTACTTGTATTTTATGAAATAGTAGGGTAGTCTTATTTTCACTGTGACGGCGGAATAACGTTTGGTTTTGTGTTTTTGCTTTTGAGAAAACGTGGCGTCGTTTAAATTTGAGTTCTTGGAACCAGTAATGAAAGTAGTACTTCGTAATAACTGATTTTTAGTTCTTTCTACTTCTATGTAACACATATTGTTTCGGGACCGGGAAAAACTACTTATTTCAAAGTTACGAATCGACTACTAACATTATATCAAGCGATTTTTAATCGTGCGGTAAATAATAAATCATTATGTAGCGTATGTACGGCATGTATCAGAAAGATGTGGTCATATTTAATTTTAAGAGTGTGGTGTTACAGACCATTATTCTGCACATTAATGGCCATGGAACCAACATTGTAATCGGGAAAAAATTATCAACTGTCCCATACAATTCTTCAATACCTACTCGACTAAAATGATGGGACTGCTGATTATATTTTTTTACGATTACAATGATTGTTCCATGGACATCATCCGTTCCCGAAAATACTTTCACTAATGGGAAGCTACAGTATTGCTGATTGTCATAGAATATTTTATGTTAAAACAAGAAATTTCACGCGGATCAAGTCGCGGACAGAAGCTAGTCATAAATAATTTTGGAAAAAGATGTAAGTAACACATTCTCAAGCGCCTTTTAATATAACATCAAATAATACCGTACGTGAAAAGCAATTTAGAAAGCGTTGGAATCTCATAAAGTCATAAGTCAGACGCTCATGTAGCTGCCAAAATGGCTAATGACCGCGAGCTCGGTGCGGTCGCGGCCAAACCGAGCCAAAAACCAATTTGCGACAATAATAACATCGTTGTTGTGCCGATCAGTTAAAGTGAGTATAGCTCAAGTGTTGAGGTAGCGGGGTGGCGATCGAGGGGTTCCGAGTTTGGGCCTTAGTTGGAGAATTTTGGCGATGAAGTTAGTTTGAGCTAAGAAGATTAGTGGGAAACGCGTTCAGTCTGCAGTTAAGAAAGCTTGAGATGAATGGAAAAGGGTGGATCCAGAATTTATTACAGTTAATACCATCTGGTATTGCACTACCCATGTTGTTTTTGAGATGCATTATTTTTCTTTCAATGATATTTAACAGCGTTTACGCCTTACGGCTATTCATACAAACTTTCTAACCCTTATTTTTCGAAATGAATGAACCGATTTTAATGAAACTTAAGCAGGATACGCATAAGCAGGATACAAAGGTCTAAAAAGTTAGTAGAGAACATTTAAAAAAAATAGTGTTGCAGCCAAATTAGACCGATTTTAAATTTTCCATAAAAACAGAGATTTCCAGTTATCTTTTTTTAAATAAGACATTTTGAAAATGTTTTCTACTAACTTTTTAGACCTTTGTATCCTGCTTATGCGTATGAAGTTTCATTAAAATCGGTTCATGCATTTCGAAAAATAAGGGCTTGAAAGTTTGTATGAAATGCCGAACGGCGTAAACGCTCTTAAGAATAACTAGAAAAAAAAGTTTTCTGTGCTCGGGGGAGCCCTCGTCATTCATCATCCATTGAGTAATGCGAATGTATGTGCCGTTATAGGTTTTTTTATTTTTTATTCAAACACAAATATGTGTTGATACAGAGCCAATCGGCAATCACACTCTTACAAATTTCGAGTTTTCTTTACGTTTTTTGTATAGTTGTACTTCTATAATATTGATAATATTGTGGAAAGCATCTAATGTTGTGGTATACCAAAAACCATAGACCAGAAAAATTTATTTTCCAATCCGACTTATCATCTTTTCACCAAAGCGTCAACAAAAACCAAAGCTAATTTGGACTCAACAAATGAGTTTCACTTTTACGGCAACAATTTGCAATCGCGACTAATTAAAGCGTTTTTTTCGACACCACCATTGGAACAAAAACTAAGCTTCAACTTGCCAACGATAGAAATACACCTGGACTTTTGAACGCATATAAAAGTTTTCCAATTTACAGGGGCTGATTGGAAAATTTTCGCCATTTTGGGGTGTTAACCGACCCTTGACTTTACTTAGCCATTTGAAGCGAATTAAAAGTGTTAGTCTTAATCTAGCTATTTGGTTATTTTTGTTTTTGAGATTATTTTTATGTGGGTTATTTTGGAAACCATTAGAGTGTTCAGTAGTTATTGTAAATAGGACTGCGCATGGTCATGAAAGAAGAAATAAACTGCCTACCAGTTTTAAGTTAGAGGTGATGATAGCAGGTTTCACAAAATGCACACATTTTAATGCATATTCTTTGTTAAAATGGCCTAATTGGACTACACTATTAATTTTCTTGAAACTTCTTGGCACAGACGACGCTTAGAGTGTCAGTGACACCGTTTATTATAAAGTGCAACTCCTACCTTATACTTATCCATACTCGTACACGTAGCATAATGCATTACTAATATTGTGAAAATTCCATAGTCGTGCGGCTACGCGCGTAGCTCGTAGGTGCACTTTACGTGCGTAGACTTGCCCTACCTGCGTAGCAGCGTGCAGCGCTACGGCTTACGGCATTATGCAGTTATTATTCATGCCTTGTATCATACGCTAATTTATGGGCTCAAAAATGCTCTGCGTCATAAGCAGTCTAAAAATATTGAAGTTAGGCACTGATAAGAGTTTTATACACATATTTAGGGACTGGCTTATACGTAGGTACTCGTACCTATGTATTTCGTCGCGAAAATTTAACTTGGTTTCGTAACTCCGAATTCAACATTCAGCGTTAATTGAGCCTTCACATTATGATGATTCAATTAAACCGTAATTGTATCTATTGAGAATTTGGAAATTGAATCAAAGCGAAGTGTCAAAACAATTATGTAGTTGTCAATCCCAATCATGAGGTTTGTTTGGGCTAATTAGCTATTGTATAACGTGAGTTTACTAGGCCTACAGATCTTGTACTCTAAGAACCTATATTCTATACGAACCTTCTTACTAAAGAACAAGGAGAACGTAAAATATTTGACGTCTATCTATCCATACTAATACTATAAATTCGAAAGTAACTCGTCTGGCTGTTTGTCTGTACCTTTTCACGCCTAATCCACTGAACGGATTTCGATATTTGGCAGAGATATAGATTGCATCCCGGGGAAGAACATAGGATAGTTTTTATCGACGTACCTCGCGGGGAAGCCATGAGCGGAAGCTAGCTTTCTATATAAATAAAACACAGTTGGGTTAGTTACACCATTCATAACTCAAGAGCGGCTGGACTGATTTTTATGATTTTTGATTTGTTGGATTTGTCTCCTCCCCGAATAGCAGAATAACTATTAAAAGATGGGAAAAATTCATGAAAAAATGAAACCTAATGAAGATAATTTACTGTCTCATACATTTTGTATGGAACTTTTTTGATATCTCGAGAAGTTAATTTTGAGTATTCATTTTTATTTTAATAAAAAAATTAATTGGATTCAGCAGTTAACACAACATTTATTGATTTTGAGGCGGCACGAAGTTCGCCGTGTCAGCTATTTGAAATAAACTTCAAAGGAACGGATTTAAGAAGGTCTTTAGGATCAAACGCCTTTTAAAGAGACCTAGATAAAATGGACGAAAATCTAATAGAGTATGTTTTTGGAGGAGCAATATTCTATAGCTGTCGCAAGACATGGAAATGATACCTACCTACTGGGTGGAGCAAAGTTACCGATATATTATTAGATAAATGATGTCCCTAATGATTTCCCTGTCTGTCTAATCATTTTAATTTAATGTGTACAATTATACATACCCGGAGTGAATCCCGTCCATGATGACCAATCTCAGCGGGGACTAGCCTTTGACGCGGGAGATATTAGAGTGCACAAGTGTGTGCACAGACACAGGTATCTCTTCCCTCACTCCCTTATTCCGACGGGACGGCAATCCGTTACGACTGGAGAGACATAAGGCGCAGGACCATCGACTTAACGTTTTTCCCGAGGCACGGGGTTGTCACACCCCAAACTTCCAAACTCCGGGCTGTTACTAAGAAATTCGTAATAGAAAAACCTAATAACACTTTTGCTCGACCTGAGTATCGAATCCGCGCTCACCAGTCGCGCTTGCGTCCGCGAGACCACCGGGGATCTATACCATAAATGTATATTTAATAGAAGTTTCTTCAATTTTTTCTCATCAGATGAAATAGCATAATTAGCTTATAATTTTCCCACTGCTGGGACGCAGGCCGCCTCTCTTCGACAGGGGGTGGACTGTACTAAGAGAGGCTGCAGAGCCCCCACGCAGGCCCAGTGCAGGTTGGTAGAGGCCACATGACTTAGAATTTTTGGTTCTAGGACATGGCGGTTTCTTCAAGTTATTTTCCTTCACCGTTTTGAGAGCAGTGGCAGTGCTGATGAAATTATTTACGCAAAGTAAAGCGCCTGCTTCGTATAGAAACCACGACCTACAACTCGTAAGTCTGGCTCGAGACACGCACCGCAATAATAGCCGCAAATGATGTGCAAACCAGAGGATATCTATTAAATCAATGTAGTCATTAATTTGTATACGAAGTGATTAGCCGAATTACTGTGGCGTAACCCAACATACAACGCGATGTGGTTTGAAAGTGGTGTCGTGTTACGTTGTCATCCCGTTTACTAGGTATTACGGTTATTAGGTGCATTAGGTGCGGATTAAGCAATTAGATAGCGTTTTGATTGTCATTTGTTTATTTTATCGTGTGTCAGTGGTTGTTCTAAACACACTTCATAATAATACGTCATCCGTCATAGTACTCGTCGTCATAGTACGTTCAGATAACTTACAATAATAATACCACTCTATTACTGTGCCCACGGTTGGGCAAAGGTCTCATCACAAACTGAAAAGGCACGAACATTGATGACCACGCTTGCTCAAAACAGGTTGCCGATTTCAGATTATCCTTAAATGTCTGTACGCGCATAATTTCCGAATGACTGCACCAAATTGGATAATTCTTTTTTGCTGTGTTCGGTATTGCCAGGACAAGGTTTGTATGAAAGAAAATTTTGGAAATTCACCCGTTCAAAAAAATTGCACCCGTGCGAAGCTGGGGCCAGCCGCTAGATAACTCAGTCCAGGTTTCAAGTTATTTTCCTTCACCTATGTTAGTAATGTCCAACATAAACTCAACAAGTACATATTGGGTAAAGGTATATACTAGGTAAAAAAAAATAGGTAATACGGGCCGGTTTCCGCAACTCAACGTCAATGCGCGTATTTTGCGTACGGACGGTATATACTAATAAAGTATTCGTATTAAAGTAGTAATAGATAGTTTTCACAGTTACTTCTTTTATTCTAGCACTATAATAGTCTCCTCCTTGTTTTTTCAAATGATATGTTTATTTTTCTGCAGCGATGTCACGTGACTTGTCTTTTTCCGTAATTGAAATACAGGAAGGAATAAATTGCCGCCCCGCTTTCCGTCTGACCACGCTAGTAGATACCTGCTATTACAACATTATTCAACATTAGAATTCCGTTTTATGGACCTATTGCAGCTCCGTACACGTCTGTACCTACCTACTTCTAATTTTATTCAACAATATGAAATTACGCCCACAAAAAACTGCAGAACAATTACAAATCTCTAGTTAAAAAGTTTCCTCATGAATATTTTCGCTGAGTTATGGGCCCGAAGAGGAAGATAATAAAATTTGGTATAATTTAATTTTTATTGCAGCCCATGAACGAACAAAAGGGGGCTTGATTTGAATAATAATTAGGTTTTATTGTACACTAGCCGGTGCTAGGTTATGACTGCTAAGTGCCCAAGCACTCGCAAGTAGCAGTTGGCTATCGGCGAAAAATACGAAGTCAAGAAAATTAAATAAGAAATTGGTTTTCTCTTCAAGGCAAATGTAACTACAGTCATAGTTAGATTTGTGAATTTCTGGCCATTTCTAACCGGTAATGGATTAAGTGAAGCGTAACAAAAATAAAATTAACGAGGGGGCTTCCCCGGCGGAAGGCGACGGGAAGCGGACGCCCCGTCACTGACAGAAAAGTTATCTATATCTACAGCCGAATCTTAATAAAGTTTTCACGTTAAATTTGGTACGTTTAGAAGGCAGTAGCATATTTACTGGTATGTACTGACTGTATTTATGAATGCCAAATCAGGTCTTATAAAGCAAAAGAAATGATTGATTCTTTTCTTATTAGTTCTTTTCTCATCCTAGTCTTTTCCTAGCTGATTTTTCTTTCCCAGAAAATTTGCAAGTTTGCAAGCAATGTGACCTTTAAATCCCTAGACAAACAAAGTTTTACAACATATTCTTAAATTATTCTTGTAGCGGAACATGTCTTGTGAAATTGAAATTTATTTAGAAACCTAGTTTGCCACACATTGGTTTCGTATTTTTTATCTCCATTCTTGACGTTTACAGGACTTTGAAATTTTATTAAAACGGCTGCAAACGACGTGTGTAATCGGCAAAAACGTTTTCACAGATGATTGTTAAAATTAATCCCGGGGCCCGCAGTGATGAATGACACAAGGAACGAATTCAAGTTACGTACAAATTGCGAGCATAAATTATTACGTTTTAATAATTTCCCGTACAGCCTGTCCGCACTCTCAATCATAAGCCCCGCCAGGTGTCACCCTCATAAATCCAGCCTGGTTAAAAATTACAAGAATTTAACGGTAGTGATATAAACTAAGCTATAACAAATGCTAATTAAAGTTTTACTGCTAAGACAGTAACGGCTTTAGTAATTGCTGGCTAGGTTGGTATGGCACAGAGAGACACATTTAAGTAAGCCTGGTTTCAGAATTAAAAACAGGTTTTTGATAAAACTATAATTACTTACCCATTTTAAATTGTAAATCACTGGCTTATTAAACGTTTTGAATAGTTCATCACTTCACATTAGACATATTTTTCAGCTGACTGAATTATTCATATCATTGCGCACTGAAATACAAACCACAATAAATACGATTATATCTAATTAAACGTCGCTATTCCAAATTAAAATCGTCCGAAAACATTTATTAAAAACGAAAATAAAGAAAAATTTTAATTTAGTGGAAGAGGCAACGAACCATTTCCTTTTTTATAGCTGGCCAATTGAAACGTTTCCAGGTCTCTGAATAATTCATCTTTCGTTTGAACAAAGACGAAGTGGGCCGCGCGCGGCGATTCTTTGATCTTTTGTAATTGGAATCGATGCTCATATTAAAAAGAGAAATTCTTTAGAGCGACCGTTGAAATGCACCGAAGCCATTTTGTTCAAGACGATTAGGCAGTAGTGATTTGTCGTCGATACCTAGTAGGTACTGTTGGGGACAAATCCCTTTGTCCCTTTGCGATTTTTTCCAATAATTTGTGCTAATTTAACTTTGAGCTCCGTTGCATAAAGTTTATCTTCGTTGTAATAACGCGGCGGCTCTCTATTAATTATGTTTGCCGTGCTATGTGTCGAGAGTCTAAGCTGTTTGCTAATGCTCCTCACTATAGTTGGGAGAGGACTGCCAATGTTATATCGCGTAATAATATTCTATGTACACATAATATGTTCCAGTAAAAACTTTATTAAAGGTTTGACATTTTTCGTGAGTGGAGTTTAGTTTTCTTTTTGGTATGACAAGAATTTCTTCGAAGTGTGAGGGGGACTTGAGACTCAGTGAGATCGAGTTATTCGAGATAAAGTACCGTTTTCCGATATTTACACGCTGTACACACGTCACTTATTGTAACTACTTTATCTTCGACATTCTAGCAACGCACCATTTTTCGTACAAAATCCAACTAGGTACATAAGTTCATCTTTATAAAAATCCACAAAAGCTGAGTTGAAATGTCTTTACTTATAGACATCCTTTCTATAGCACGATATTATGTTTTCTCAAATATGCTAAAATAATGCTCTTTCCAGCATTATTTTGACAACCTTCTTTGAGATAAATCTAAAATACTCTACTGGTCAAACACATTCGAGCAGCAGCCGGCAATGTTAGTATGAAAATCCACATCTGTCGCGTTTAGCGGTCAAATAAACTATGAATTCTCTTATATCGTGTAATTTAAAATGGAACGAACTTTTTACATCGCAACATGGCAACCAAGGAGGTAATTTATCAAATATTTTAGGTATTTTAATTTCGAACTGGCTTGCAAATAGAGCTGTTTAAAGTAAAAAAACCTGTCGAGAGCGAGTCGGACTCGCACGCGTTGAGGGTTCCGTACCATCATAATAATACGTTTTTAAATTTTCATCGGCGAGGCCAATATTCGTCACAGAATTTTAACACTGCGTAGTGCGGTGTAGAATATTGCAGTTTTAGGTCAGCGCCATCTCTTGACCGATAGTGGAACTAATGTAACTTTTGTTGATGATTTCTGAAAAAGTGGTCTATTTAGAGACATCTTTTTATTTTTCCTGTAATCTTTAGATTAACTTCTATCACATAGAATTATTTCAGGTTTTTCTCTTTGCAAACTTCGGAAATAATGCGGGGGGGGGGGGGGGGGGGGAATCCGTTTTTTTTTTTAAATTTTTCATCAAAGTCCAAACTAAGTGGCCCAAGCTCTTTCATATGATACCCCACATGCCCTAGTAGCCCCACTTCGAATTTTTCAGACCCCCTTTCAGTCCCTGTTGCAAAAAAAACTATTTATTTTTATTTCTTTCTTATTAGCAAAATGAACCCTAAAAAGAAACAAAACGACGCGTGAAACACTATTGTTGTTCGTCATTGATTTTGGATTTTTTTAAATTTCCGCGCAGATTTGAGAAAAATACAAAAAACTTTCGTACATCAATTCCGCTTTTGCAGGCCGCTGCGGTAATGTACTATTCGAGGATGGCATATTATATTATTTCCATTGTAGACATGGAAAACGATTAGGTCAATCATTGCTTTTACTCGTAGTCTGCCTCTTTAACGTGTTATTTTGTTAAACTTGCTAATAACTATTTAGGTATACGAGTGTAGTTAATTTATAACAGCACCATGAACGATACGTTTGAAGTGTGTTTAATTCATAACGAAAAAACAGGCTACAAATATAATATTTATTTTTCTTGGGAGTAATATTGAATACAGCAGTGTCTATCGGAATTACTTTGGCAACTCTATCAATAAAGTCGCGAACTTGTGTAATAACATCCCCAATGGATTACATAATAGAGGGAAGATTGCCAGTTGCTAGCCACACTTGTTTCTGCTGGTTTATTTGTATGTATTATATTTTTGATAATGAAATTATAGAGGATTATATTTTATGCTTTATTTGTGTATAGTAGGGGTGGCCAACTTGGTTAGACTCAAGATCTACTGTTCACTGACGGACAGCCTGTGCGATCTACCGATTACATACTTCTTAAAATCTTAAATGAAACAGCATACATAGTTCAGAACTCAATTATGTACTATTTTTTATTTTATTATAATAATAATAATAAGTATTTATTAGCACAATACAAGTTTGACACATATTAAATACACATATTAGTCAATGAGGACAGAGAAATCAATACAGAAATAGTGTACAAGAGATGGGTAAAGTACAGTCAACACAGAATTAGAGCCCTGACTCCTAAACTAGGAAGATCCTGTATCTTAGGAGGCAGTGTCTTCGCATAAATAGTGGAAGAGCAAATTATGAGCGTACTAGCAGACTCGGATAGTCACAAACATGATATAGATTTGTAAGCTAAGGAATATATCTATATATTATGTATTTTTAATAAAGTAATTATGTTTGTATAGAGTGTATGTGTGAAGTGCATTTGTGTCGTGTCATGTGCAAGTGTTGTGTGTGTATGTGTAAGGAAGAAGGGTGTGTGGAGTGATGTGATGTGATGTGATGTAGTGTGGTGGTGTTTGGTGTATTGTGAGGGTGTGTTGAGTGAGTGTGCATTTGTGTAATGTGGATGGAATTAGTGGGGGCACCTCCCTTCGTTGTGAAGTGATAGGCATAAGTGATTCAGCAGATCCAGGCAAGTAGACTTTCCGTTGCCTCGTGTCTTGATCCCTTATCCAGTCCTCAATTTTAACTTTAACTCTATAGGTATCCAAATCAATTATGTTAATTTTTTTGTTAATTATTGTATAAAGGTGTGAGCTAAGAACATAATGCTGGCGTCTAGCTAAAGCGGTCCTATGCGTTACCGAGAGAATAAGAGGTTTTTCTTGAGGCGTGTTGGATCTGGAGGGGGGACCTTGGAGTGTTTTCTCAGTTCGGATCGTAGCACAAACAGTTGCCTAACAGTATTTATTTATTTATATATACTTTATTGTACACTAGAAAATACATAACAAAAAAATACAATTATTAATACAAAACATACAATGGGCGGCCTTATCGCTTTCTGCGATCTCTTCCAGGCAACCTTGGAATGGACAGTGATTGCGTGGATATAAAAAATGGGGTTGTCAGTGGTGTAAAATAATATACTATAATATATACATAGATATATATATACATACATAATGCTGTATAATAGATACATAAATAAATACATAATTACTAAATATACATATAAACAACGAAAATAAATGATGAGTATAGATTATTGCAGTTACGAAAACAAGTTCACAACAACAAGTAATGTTCCTTCACAAGTCTCTTAAATACAGCTAACGATTGCGCGCGTTTTATTTGAACTGGCAATGCGTTCCATAAACGAGCGGCCTGAACAGAGAAGGATTTGTCGAAAAAAGTTGTATAATGCATTGGTATTTTAAGCTTTAAATTATCCGATGATCTCAAAAACTTCGTGTGGGAGTCGCAAAGATACTGAAAACGTTTTTTAAGATAGAGAGGGGTGAAAGGGGAAAAGAGCACATTATACAGTAGGGAAAGTATATGAGCATTCCGGCGAAGGCGAATTGGTAACCACTTGAGCTTCACACGGAATTCGGAAACATGGTCATATTTGCGCAAACCGAATATGAACCTTATACAGACATTTTGAAGCCGCTCAAGTTTATCGAGTTGGTCTTGGGTAAGGTCAAGATAGCTGGCATCAGCATAATCAAGAATGGGTAGAAGAAGTGATTGTGCAAGCGCAATCTTGGTGGCAGTTGGTAGAAAATTACGCAGTCTCTTCAAAGATGCAGCGGATGCAAATAGCTTGCGGCTAACTTCCTGTAGTTGGGCAGTCCAAGAAAAGTTCTTGTCAATGAATATCCCCAAGTTTTTAACTTTATCGCTGAAGGGAATAATAGAATTATCAAAAGAAACTTGGGGAAGAGTCGTCCAATCAATCCTCGAGACCGTCCTAGAACTGCAAACCACCACAACCTGCGTCTTTATGGGGTTTACCATAAGTCCATACCTCTTAAGTACATTAGCATCTTTGTATAATTGTGTGGTAGGATACATAAAGTGCTTTTTTGACATCACCTTCAGGACAGCTCTGTGCTCGTTCCAACGTAAGAAACTTTGTCCGAGCGGCGCCTCCCCACACTGTAATGCAATAGGTGATGACGGACTGACATATAGCAATATACACCATTCTAATCGTGTTGAAGTCAGCCGAAGACCTAAGTGCCTTGAATATATAAATCATCCTTCTAACTCTTTTAGTAATAGTATCCAAGTGTGAGTGCCAGTTGAGTCCGCTATCAATAACCACACCCAAATACTTAAGATGGTTTACCTCACGAAGAGAAAAGCATGAGCAGGGTATATGGCCATTACATGTGTGGGCGTTAATGACAAAGCCTGTAGGTGGTTTGGTACCAGGGTGTAACCCGAACGGGATGAAGAAGGTCTTGTCCAGGTTCAGAGTGAGGAGATTTAGCTGCACCCAACCCATAACAGCTTTAAGTGAGGTTTCGGCAGTAGTTCTCAGATGCTCCCAATCAGTTCCATGAACAAAGACTGCAGTATCATCAGCATAGGTGAATATTTTAGAGTTTGTGAGAGGTATGCAGCAAAGCTCGTTGATGTAAACCTGGAAAAGGGTCGGGCCAAGCACACTTCCCTGCGGCACACCGAAGGTGGTAGTTTCCTCTCTACTGACATGGTCACTGACATGGTTATTAAGAGGGAAAATATAAAACTGAAAATTATTCTTAGTAACTACTTATTTGTATTAATGTGAGCATTGCGTTTGAGCATCTTTCGCTAGATTAGCAAATCAGGTTTGTAGTTGGAAATATTTTTTGCCTTGCCACGATCGACTGGACTAATAGTCGCGATCGACCAGTCGATCGCGATCGACTGGTTGGCCAGCCCTGGTGTATAGTGGCAACACTAGTACCTCGAAAATAACCCTTACACCAACGACATAAAGATGCGTAGGCGCTGTCACTGTTAAATTGGTACCACTAAGTGTACATTGTTACTTTAGCGACTCTCAATGTGTTTTTATTTCAAAAAGCCACCTGCTGTTCTTGCGTACCTTCTGGTTTTCGTTTTGCATTATTTATTAACTAGCTGCGAACCGCGGTTCACCCGCATAAGTTTCAACCCTGTGTGAATGTCGGGATAAAAAGTAGCCTAAATGTTAATCCAGTGTATCAGCTACCTCCATACCAAATTTTATCAAAATTTGTTCAGCCGTTTGAGCGTGAAGAAGTAACAAACATGTAAACACACACACACTCACAAACTTTCGCCTTTATAATATTAGTGTGATTTTACGTTAGTTTTTTTTTCTGAGAGCTTGGTGGCCCAGTGTTAACGGCCGTGACTTATGGGTTGTAGGTCGTAGGTCCGAATCCAGTCAAGCGCTTTAGGTTGTGTAAATTATTTCATCATCTCTGCTCCCAAAATGGTGAAGGAAAACATCATGAGGAAAACAGCGTATCCTAGAACCAAAAATTCGATGACCTGCGACATCTATAAACACGCACTAGGTCCTCGTGGTGGATTATGGCCCACTCCATTTCACTGAGAGGAGACCTAAGTCCTAGTAGTAGGATCATTATAGGCTGAATATATTATTTTATCATCCACTGCTTAGCTTTTTGCTGCTTCAACTATTTTTTGGGTCGCCTTCCAGTCTAACCGGATACAGGTATCTCTATTTTACGTGGAGCGACTGCCTATCAGGGGGCCTAAAAAGGCCACTTTGAAGAATCATAAAAGGATGATGTTGAGACGGCTCGCGCTCCACTCAACATCGCCGCGCGCTGGCGGCAGTGAACGAGGGGTGCGGGGACAGCGGGGAGTCAGCCGGCGACGGCCGAGCGCGGGCCCTCGCGCCACACCGCCACGACAGTCAGCTGTGGATCTCCTTCGTGCACGGCTGCGCTCGCGCATCTTATTCTCTTGTTTACATAATTAATTTACCATTTGAACCAACCGTTGTAATTTTATTAATTTTCTTGATTATACATGTTATACAGTCCGCTAGCATTCATTTTGCTCCACCACGACCTATCGTCGCGATCATTGGTCCTTCTACCGTTACGTTTTGAACCGAACAAAGAAAAAACGGCAATTTTCAAAATTTAAATTCAACGGTTCGTCGGTTCGAGAACAAAGGACTTCATCTTCGAGTTCAAGTTCACAAGAGGTCTTCGTTTTCTACGCGTCATCGCCTGCATTTGGTCATCGTGAACGTCGATACGGCAACAGCCGTCTTCATCGTGTTCAAACCAACGGGCGGCGCAAGAAAAGATCGTCGGGACTTGGGGCAAGAAGACTTTGAAGACAACTTTACGTCAACATTCGTCATCTGGCATCGGAAAGATCGGCAGGATCTACACGTCGGAGCCACAGCCGTCAGCTCATCATCAGAGGTTGACAGCATAAAACCGTGAGAACGTTCCAATTCCTTTGTTCCAACATTTGCCTAATCATCTTGCTTAATCACAACTTATATAATAGTTGCATTTCAATCCAGCAGTAATCGTCAGTCCATTATCTTCAGCCTATCAACTTGTTTGAACAGTTTCCTTTCTTTGCTTTTAACAGTAGGTACACAGGTTTGAATAAGCCAATTAGCAGTGAGTTTGATATTTTTTCACTTGATATTTTTATTCAATCAGTCTTATTATTATTTTTATTCTTAATCGTATTCATTACTATTTCCAATTAATATATTATGCATTATTCCATCTAATTGAATTTAATTGAATTTGTTTTTGTGTAAAGAAAACATTGCATCATTCGCTTTGCGTTACTCAGCAGGTTCGATCGGAAACGCCTAGCGCTTTTGTAATAGCAATCTCATATCGTGCTGCTTATAGCTCCCGTGCCTACTTCACAACTTATTGCTAATCGTTTACTATCAGTAATTTTCGCTTAACATTAATTTAATAGTAGGTACTTTTATTTTTTTTTACCCTCTCTTTTTTACTGCAACTGCTAAATTTTCATTGTCATGGCTGACATTAAAAGTTTTATTAAGAAGCGAGCTTCAATTAAAGCCAAACTTACGCAGTTTAATTCTTATTTAAATATTTCTAAGTCTTGCGAAAAGTTGAGTGAGGTACAGTTCGTCGAAATCAAATACCGACTTGGTATATTTGAAAGCCTTTACGAAAAATATGATGCATTACAGGATGAATTGGAGGCGTTGGTGGATGACCCCAGCGAGCAATATGCGGAACGCGAAGAGTTTGAGAAGCTGTACTACGGCTTGGTGGCTTCTGCGCGTCAGCTGATCACCGGCGCAAGAAAGCTTCTTAAGGGGGACTCCGGAAGCGAGGTGGATTCTTGTATTACTGGTACACACAAACACAATTCAATTCGTTTACCCAAAATTGACTTACCCAAGTTTTCAGGTAGCTATCATAATTGGCTGGAGTTTAGAGATACCTTTGTTTCTATAGTACACAACAACACATCCTTGGATAAAATAAATAAGTTGCACTATCTGCGTGCTTCCTTAAAGGGTAGTGCTTCTCTTGTTGTTGATAACCTTGACTTCAGGTCAGAAAACTACGACGCTGCCTGGAAGTTACTCTGTGAGAGGTATGACAACAAAAGATTGCTTGTCAACAATCATGTGCAAGCACTCTTTAACGTTCAGTCTATAGATAGAGAGTCAAGTAAGTCACTACGTTACATAATTGACACAACAAATAAAAATCTTAGGGCTTTGGCAACCCTTGGTCAACCCGTTCAAAACGCCTTCGTTGATGTGCTTATCATATACATAATGACCAGTAAGCTCGACCACGTTACAAATCGTCAGTGGGAGGAGCACAGAAACACTTTTTCCGAACCTCCTACGTTATCTGCGGTCACTAGCTTCATCAGTAGCAGAGCTGACTTACTGGAGACACTTGAGGAGTCTAAGCCTATAGCAACAGCTAAGAATGATCACACTACACCTGCGACCAAATCTAAGAGCAGTGCTGTGGTACCTGATAAGCCATTGAAACCATTGTCATGTCCCATGTGTCGTCAGGATCATTTTATTTTTGCATGCGAGCAGTTTAAAAGCCTCTCGGTACAGGCTCGTATTACAAAAGCTCAGGGTTCAAAAGTGTGCATGAATTGTCTTCGTCCAGGTCATGATGTCTTCAGATGTAAATTAGGTCATTGTAAATATTGTCGTCAAAAACACAACACTTTATTACATGTCGATAGTGATAATGTTCTTCCTAGTGCACACAATACTGCATTATCAGCTAGTCAATCGTTTACATCTCGAGTAATTTTACTTTCCACAGCGCTCGTGAGGGTGACCGACGCTGACGGTAACCACCATATAGCACGAGTCTTGCTGAACAGTGGAAGTACAACAAATTTCATCTCGGAAGACTTTGTTCGTAAGCTACATGTTCCTACCTACATTACCAAGTCCAAGGTAACAGGTATAAATCATCAAATTTCTAGTTGTACTCAGGGGTGCTCAGTGTCATTAAAATCAATTGATGATAGTGAGTACGAACTGAACATTGAATGCCTCGTATTGCCGAAAGTATCAGCATCAGTTCCTAATACTTTTGTTGATACTAGCAATATTCGTATACCTACGAACGTGCGTCTTGCCGACCCCACTTATTATGTTCCGTCTTCAATCGACGTCCTTGTTGGTGCGGAAGTCTTTTGGGGTATCATAGGCACTGGCCGTATCGCATTAGGTACTCATAAGCCCACTTTGCTTGAGTCAAAATTTGGTTGGCTCATTTCGGGTGCATATCATCAGTCTGATTCCTCTTCACATGTTTGTATGCACAATAATAACTTACACGTAGATTTAGATCGGTTTTGGGAGTTAGATTCTGTGCCGTCTATACATAAACACTCCGGTGAAGAGAGATCATGTGAGCAACATTTCATGGATACCACATATCGTAATTCTGATGGGCGATTTGTAGTAAGTATTGCCTTCAAAGAGTCACTGGACGTATTGGGTGATTCATACATGATGGCTAAGCAGCGATTCCTATCTCTTGAACGTCGTTTGGGTAGAGATCCTCGCCTTAAAAGCCTATATGTTGACTTCGTTAATGAGTACATAGAGCTGGGGCACATGTCTGAATCTACTAGGCGCCCACATGACTCAACATGCTCAAACTATCTACCACATCATGGTGTTCTGAAGGAGTCAAGAACCACCACCAAATTAAGGGTAGTTTTTGACGCTTCCGCTAGAACTACATCAGGTAAGTCCTTTAACGAAATACAGATGGTTGGTCCCCCTATCCAGGATGATTTGTTGTCTATATTGCTTCGATTCCGTCAACATAAAATTGTCATAAGTGCGGACATTGAAAAAATGTATCGACAGACTCTTGTTCACGACAGTAATCGTCCATTACAAAAAATCCTTTGGAGGGCAGAACCAACTCATACGTTAAAGGAGTATACGCTTAATACCGTAACTTATGGCACGGCATCAGCACCCTTTTTAGCTACCAGGTGTTTACTTCAACTAGCTGAAGAGTGCTCAGATTCATCAACAAAGTTTTCGATAGCACGTGATTTCTATGTGGATGATTACTTGTCCGGTGGATCATCTGTTTCAGAAACTTTGGAAAAAAGCCGCCGTGTTGACGATGTTCTTCGGTCAGCAAAGTACAATCTTCGGAAATGGCGATCGAACTCCAGTCAGGTGCTGCAGGCGCTTAGCGGTGAACACGACGTTTCTGATGTTGTTGACCTGAGTGACAACGAGCAGTCGAAGACTCTGGGGCTCCTATGGAAGAGCTTAAGTGACGCGTTTTCATTTTCTATTAATTTAAACTCCACTGACAAGGCTACTAAGCGTCATATCTTGTCAACCATAGCACAAATCTTTGATCCCATTGGTCTTGTCGTTCCATGCATAGTCGAAGCCAAAGTTATCATGCAGCATCTGTGGCTGGCCAAATGTTCTTGGGATGAGCTTGTTCCCACACATATTCAATATGCCTGGAATGACTTTCAAAATAGCCTGCACCTTTTAAACGAGTTCAAGATACCTCGGTGGGTGTTATGTGAATCTGCGTCCCGTCTGCAGCTGCATATATTCACTGACGCTTCCGAAAAAGCTTATGGGGCGTGTGTTTATGTTCGCAGTGTTTCCAGTGACGGCGAGGTTACCGTACATCTCCTTACCGCTAAAAGCAAGGTAGCTCCAATCAAATCCACAACCATACCGCGGCTCGAGCTGTGTGGTGCGTTGTTGGGTTCACGGTTGTACTCAAAGGTTCGTCAGTCAATTACATTACATTTTGATGAAGTCCATTTTTGGTGTGATTCCACCATCGTCTTGGGATGGTTGTCTACTTCACCGACCCAACTAAAGACATTTGTTGGATCATCATCATCAGCCTGCTTCAGTCTACTGCTGGACACCGGTCGCTGTCAAGACGCCTGATCAATATTTCATAGCAGCGATCCGAGTAATTAGCTTTAGCGTACTTATTAATTGTAATATGTGTCCGTCCCTTTGACACTTCACTTGCTTTTGAAACCCCATATTGTTAACACCGTTTTTATAATTATATTCGCTTATATTGAGGATCCAGTTTATTCTTCCGGCATATTCCTTAAAATTCCCGTTCATGGTCCGTAACGAGCCGGATAACGTATAATACAAAGGAGATCAGCGGTTTTAATCAAGAAAATATAAGGATTATTATCACCCACGTGCAGTGGAGGTTATTCGCCGGTGAAAAGGATTGACTTCAAGCAAGTGATTTAGCGGTGTACAGCATTTATAATTAAACTAATATCGTCACCCAACACTCAGGTAGTATAAGTAAATAGTCGTATATAAGGTCAGTATCATTTAATTGTATTACCTATTGTATTGTGTTAGATTAAAATCATTAGGTACTTAGTACATTGTGATTAGTATTTTATTCAACAGCAAAGTTAAGTTTAAAATCGTACTTATCACAGTATAGTTAGCTTAATTGCTACATTATTTGAACTTACATTATTTAAAGCTGTAACTAATCACTTATTTATTTAACAGTGGTGTTAATTGTGAGCAGGTATCTTAACATAATACATATAATTCGAGAGTGTTTGATATTAGTGCAAGTCATTGTTATAAATTATGAGCATTTAGAATCATTTATGTCGTCGACATAATTACGAGTATTATATTAGTATTTAAGTTGTGCCTATTTAGTAGTACTTAGTGTTATAGTTTTACAAACAAAAGATTGTAGTATTTTAGGTATCTTAGGTCACACTTGGTTCTTAGTTACAGGTTGTTTGCTATTAATTATAGCATTTAGAAGGTGTATAAAACACAGGCGTGTACTCAAATTATATTGTTCGTTTTTATAATTGTATTCCTGTATCAATTCCAGGTTGACAACACTCGTCTCCCAGTATGTCTGAGGAAAGGGATTTAATTAAAAAGCGAGGCAGCTTCAAGGGCCGTTTGACTGCTTTCGTTAATTTCCTGGACTCACTCAAGGACAAGGAATTATCTAGCTGTACTGTGTCTGAGCTGCAGTTGCGTATGGGCAAGATGGAGTCGTTGTATGAACAATATGATGAGGTACAATTACGTCTGGAATGCATTGTAGACGATTTAAAATCACAATACTCTGAGCGTTCTGAATTCGAGTCTCTTTATTATAAATCTTTATCCAAAGCCCAAAATATTTTGAGTGATTTTAACAAAGATAATAAATCGATGGAAAGCTGCAAAAGTACACCTACACTGCACAAGCCAGTTAAATTGCCAACGATTCAGTTACCAAAGTTTAGCGGATTATATTGTAATTGGCTTGAATTCCGCGACACCTTTGCTAGCCTAATTCATAGTAACGATGAAATAGACACAATAAATAAATTCCATTACTTGAGAGCATCACTTGAGGGAACAGCTGCATTAGTCATAAAATCTATTGAGTTTTCTTCGAGCAATTACACTGTGGCATGGTCGTTGTTATGCGATCGATTTGACAACAAAAGATTATTGATACAAAATCATGTTTGCGCATTATTTAATAATGAGTCCATATCAAAGGAATCTTCTGTTGCCATTAAGAGTTTGATCGATCAGTTAAATAAAGATCTGCGAGCTTTAGATTCGTTAGGGGAGCCTGTTAAACACTGGGACACACTTTTAATATACATTGTCACTCGTAAGCTTGATCAAAAAACCTATCGTGAATGGGAGGAGTACAAAGGTAGGATGGACAAAGACTGCACGATTACTTTTGACGCATTTATGCTATTCCTACGTAATCGTGCCGATCTTATCGAGACCTTGGAGCTAGCACGTACTAATTATTCCCAAACGACAGGTAAGTCAGCCCCTAAGATCAAGTCGATGGTAGCAACACAATCTCCTAATAGTTCTAGCACTGAATCAGCTTCAAAATCATGTCCTAAATGTAACAACAACGATCACATTTTAAATAATTGTCCACAGTTTCTTGTATTAAGTAATGACGATCGTCTCAAGTTACTACCCAGTTATAAGATATGTTTCAACTGTTTTCGTTCGGGGCACTATGCTAATAAATGTAAAAAACCAGGTTGTAAACTATGCAAACGTAGGCACAACACACTAGTTCACGTAGATTCTAAAGGCACTATTGCGAATACACTTAGTGGTAATTCGATAAACAACTTGTCTGCATCGTCTTCATTACCGTCTGCTACCACTGATACGAATAACGTAGCGTTATCAGCAAACATTGCATCTCCGTGTAGTCATACGCAACGAGATGTGTTGTTGTCAACCGCCTTGGTCAAACTGAGGGACCACAATGGTTGTGTGCATCTCGTTCGCGCGGTTCTTGATAGCGGTAGCACGTCGTCATTCATAACGGACAGGTTATGCAATAAACTTAACTTAACAACTAGCCAAGTAAATAGATCGATTCTTGGCATCAACAATGTTACTTCGCACGTAGGAAAAACATGTCGGGTTAAGATTACGTCATTAGATGATAGCTTCGTATTCGAACTTCATTGTTTTGTTCTGCCATACATTACGAGTAACGTACCGTGCCGTGAAATAAATACTTCTGATTTCGACATACCCTCGAATATTACTTTAGCTGATCCTACTTTTTATGACCCTGCTGATGTTGATATTTTAATTGGCGCTGACCTTTTTTGGGAGTTGTTAGGATCTCAAAGACTAAAGTTAGGTACCGGAAAACCAATATTATGTGAAACCCGTTTAGGATGGATAGTTTCCGGTCCGATTTCTCAGAATTATATTTCACTGCTGTCGAATGACGTAAAATGTAATTTTTCTAAAATGGTTTCCGATAGCGATAGTGACTGGGAAAAAATTAAGATAGATTTGACAAAGTTTTGGCAATTAGAGGAGGTGAATGCGAAATCTCCCAATTCTTATATGCCTGAAGAGAAATTGTGTGAGGATAATTTCGTTAAAAATACGACACGTTTGTCTGATGGTCGTTTTTGTGTTCGCATACCCCTTAAGAAAGATCCGTCAATTCTAGGAAATTCTTTTAATAAGGCTACACATTGTTTACAATCTTTAGAGCGTAGATTAAAGGTTAAGCCAGACTTTAGTAGGCTATATCGCGATTTTTTGTTAGAATACGAGTCACTTGGTCATATGACAAAAATTAATAAACCTAATTTGTGTGTTGGTTATTTTATTCCCCATCACGGAATTTTACGTGAGTCGAGTAGCACGACCAAACTTCGTGTTGTTTTCAACGCAAGTTGTCCTACTTCGACGGGAGTGTCCTCTAATGACCTACAGATGGTCGGGCCAACTGTACAGGATGACCTTTTGTCTATACTACTTCGCTTTAGATTCCACAAGTATGTTTTATCTGCAGATGTGGAGAAGATGTATAGACAAATAGTCGTCCACCCGTCGGATAGGTATTTGCAACAGATTGTTTGGCGTGATAATAGTAGTGAACCTATTAATGTTTATCAATTAAACACTGTCACGTACGGTACGGCTAGTGCGCCGTTCCTTGCGACACGATGCCTTAAACAACTAGGACTCGACTGTAGGAACCCTAAAATAGCTGAGATCATTAGACATGACTTTTACGTCGACGACTTGCTGACTGGGGGAAATGACTTAGACGAAGCAAAATTCATTCGCACTGAAGTCACCAAGGCGCTTGCGTCGGCGTGTATGCCGTTGAGAAAATGGAAGTCAAATGACCCTCAATTAGTGTCGGATGCTGTCCCTGCATCATTTGACTTAAACATTGGACCTAATGAGCCTGACAAGTTGCTTGGTCTCGGTTGGTTTATCGGCACTGATGAGTTAGGGTTTCCTATAAGTCTGACTAAGTCTTCAACTGGGTACACAAAGCGTGACGTGTTGTCTGTGATTGCGCGAATTTTCGACCCCTTAGGTCTATTGGGTCCTATTGTTATCTCCATGAAGGTATTATTACAGAAAATGTGGTTAGATAAGTTATCATGGGATCAACCATTACCTAATGAGATTAGTAAACAATGGGATATTATAATTACGTCTTTACCTCTTTTAAATCATGTTCGCATTTCGCGAATTGTAGTCTGCAATTTATATACGGAGTTAGAACTCCATATTTTCACAGATGCGTCTGAGTCTGCATACGGTGCTTGCGTCTACATTCGCAGTGTTAATGATAAGGGTGAGTATATGGTTCGCTTGTTAATGGCAAAGAGTCGAGTGGCTCCCATCAAGCCTACAACTATCCCGCGACTGGAGTTGTGTGGTGCGGTAGTCGGTTCTCGTCTTTATGAGAAGGTAATGAGCTCACTTCGAGTGAAGATCAGTCGGGTCTATTGTTGGACTGATTCGACCATCGTGTTGGGATGGTTACAGATGATGCCTACCAAACTTCAGCCGTTTGTACGCAACCGCGTTGCTGAAGTTTTGGACAAGGCGGGTAACTGTACTTGGAGGCACGTCCCAACAGATCAAAATCCAGCAGACCTAATATCCCGTGGTACGGATATTAGTGTTCTGCAGGGTTCGGATCTGTGGTGGCATGGACCAGAATTTTTAAAACTAGACCCATCTGCATGGCCTTCTCGAATTCCAAGTCAAGAACTTCAGTCATTACCGGAGATTCGACCTAATATTGTGTTAAGTGCCGTTAATAACGATTCACAAACAGACTGTTTAATCGATTTTAATCGTTTTTCTAATTACTCACGGCTTGTTCGTACTGTTGCCTACGTATTGAGATTCATTAAGTCATGTAGAAAGCATTACCCGAAAACAAATTATTTAACACATGATGAGGTACAAGATGCACTCACCGTTGTCATTATTAAAAGTCAATTTCAGTCATTTCCTGAATATCAACTACTTTTAAATAAAAAGAGTTTACCTCAAAAGAGCGCCCTTCTAAAGTTTAATGTCTATTTAGACGATAAAAAGATAATGCGAGTAGGAGGACGTCTCGATAATTCTTGTTTTGCTTATAATAAAAAGCACCCTATTTTAATACAGTCCACTCATGAATTTACTAAATTATTATTTAACTTTGAGCATAAAAGGCTGATGCACGCTGGCCCACAATTATTGTTAGCTTCCATTAGGGAATCTTACTGGCCAATAGGAGGTCGCAACTTGGCGAAGGCCTGTTATCATAAGTGTGTTCTGTGTCACCGTATGAAGGGTAAGGTTGTAGCTCCTTTAATGGGTAACTTACCAAAAGAACGCCTGCGTCCAGGTTATCCTTTTGAAAGCACAGGCGTTGATTATGCTGGCCCTATTATGTGTGCCAGTCGTCAAGGTCGTGGATGTAGGCTAGTAAAGGTGTATGTCGCTATTTTTATTTGCTTCACCACTAAGGCCATTCATTTGGAGCTCGTTGGCGATTTAACTAGCAATAGTTACTTACTGGCTTTGTATCGATTTGTTTCGCGAAGAGGTAAGCCCGTTGATATCTTTTCCGATAATGGTACCTCATTTGTTGGTGCGTACAACGAACTTTCCAAGTTTTTAAAATTAAATGCTTCGTCCTTGGGTGAAAGTGCAGCGAGCGACGGAATAAGGTTCCATTTTATACCCGCCTACACCCCGCATTTTGGTGGACTCTGGGAGGCGGGTGTGAAGTCAACAAAGTACCACCTTCAAAGAGTGTTGGGAAATTGTAACTTGACTTTTGAGGAGCTGTACACCGCACTAACTAAGATTGAAGCCATCTTGAACTCTCGTCCACTGACGCCGTTGTCTTCAGATCCTGCAGATTGTACACCGCTCACGCCGGGACATTTCCTTGTTGGACGGCCTCTTACATCCTTGCCGCAACCTAACTACCAGGATAATTCTGCAAACCATCTGTCTCGTTATCAAAGGATTGAGCAACTCCGCCAGCACTTCTGGAGCAGATGGAGCAAAGAGTATGTAGCAGAATTACAGCTGCGGACCAAATGGCGTTCCTGCAAGGATGGTTTAGAGCTGGGCTCCTTGGTCGTGATTAAGGAGGATAATCTTCCTCCTCTGAAGTGGAGACTTGGACGAATTGTAGCTGTTCATCCCGGAACTGATGGCATCGCCCGTGTAGCTGATATTCAGACGTCCACTGGAGTCATTCGACGGGCATTCAATAGAATCTGCCCATTGCCTGTGTCTTCCGAATCTGGTTGAAACCGTTGGTTTCAACGCCCGGGGAAATGTTGGATCATCATCATCAGCCTGCTTCAGTCTACTGCTGGACACCGGTCGCTGTCAAGACGCCTGATCAATATTTCATAGCAGCGATCCGAGTAATTAGCTTTAGCGTACTTATTAATTGTAATATGTGTCCGTCCCTTTGACACTTCACTTGCTTTTGAAACCCCATATTGTTAACACCGTTTTTATAATTATATTCGCTTATATTGAGGATCCAGTTTATTCTTCCGGCATATTCCTTAAAATTCCCGTTCAACATTCGTTCGTCATCGTGTGTCTGAAATTCAGGAAACTGTAGGAGAAAAGGCTTGGCACTATGTTCCGTCAGCTGAAAACCCCGCAGACCTCGCTTCGCGTGGACTTAGAACTGACAGGCTGTTGTCGTCTTCATTGTGGTGGTCAGGACCACAATTTCTTAGCAAAGATATGTCTTCATGGCCTCAATTCCCTGAATCAAATCAAAACAGTTCTAAGTTACCGGAAACAGTCTCCTCCTGTCATGTTTCTAATCACATTGTTGAAAGTCCTATTACTGCGTTATTTTCAAAGTTTTCAAACTTTAGCACATTACAGTGTGTGACGGCATATGTCATGCGATTCATATTTAAATGTAATAAGAAGTCGTTTGAGTCTGGTTCACTGACTTCTACTGAACTTAATAACTCTTTGAACTTATTATTAAGGTTTAGTCAAATGGAATCTTTCCCGGAAGAGTATCACTTATTTAAATCAGGTAAACAGTTACCAGCAAAGAACAAGCTATTATCTTTGTCACCTTTCTTTGATACTCTTTCTAATCTAATTCGTGTTGGAGGAAGATTAAACAATTCATTTTATGATTATAACATTAAGCATCCAATTCTATTGTCTAGTTCTCATATAATTTGCATTCTCTTGTTCAACATGTTTCATGTACGCCTTTTGCATGCTGGGCCGCAGCTTTTATTAGCCACTGTTCGTCATCATTACTATCCTATTGGGGGTAGGAACTTGGCTAAAAAGATCACACATCAATGCGTAAAATGTTGCAGAATCAAGGCCAACACAATTCAGCCTATCATGGGTAATCTCCCAGAGCAGCGTCTACATTTGGAGTTCCCTTTTTTAGACACAGGGGTAGACTACGCCGGTCCCATCATGATAGCTGACCGGAAAGGTAGGGGATGTAGACTTATCAAGTGCTTCATTTGTGTATTTGTGTGTCTAGCCACTAGAGCCATCCACCTCGAGCTTGTGTCGGACCTTACAAAGGAAGCTTTCTTAGCTGCACTCAACCGCTTTATTGCTCGACGGGGAAAACCCCGTAACATCTTTTCCGACAACGGTACCACCTTTGTCGGTGCTTTCAATGAGTTGGCCAGGCTGCTTTCGCAAGACTTAAACTTCAACAACATCGACCCTGGCATAAACTTTTCATTTATACCTGCGTATACTACACACTTCGGAGGCCTATGGGAGTCTGCAGTTAAATCCACCAAGCACCATCTACGACGCATTTTGGGTTTAACAAACCTTACCTTTGAGGAAATGGCTACTTGTTTAATTCAAGTTGAGGCTATTTTAAACTCAAGGCCCTTAACTCCACTATCCAACGACCCTTCCGACCTCGCTCCTTTAACCCCGGCACACTTCCTTATTGGTCGTTCTCTAATTATGCTGCCTCATCCACAGATCCAGAACGCCAACGTCAACAGTCTCCAAAGATTTCGCCGTATTGAGTATTTGAAGCAACATTTCTGGGCTCGCTTCTCACATGAATATGTTCTGTGGCTACAGGAGAGAACAAAATGGTGCCGGTCGTCTGGCGAGCTCAAGGAAGGAACACTGGTGATCATAAAGGACAAAACCTTACCTCCTCTTATGTGGCTTCTAGGGCGCATCACACACGTTCTCCCAGGCAGAGATGGCGTCGCGAGGGTCGCCGACATTCTTACAAGAAAGGGTGTCATCCGGCGCGCCTTCAACACCATCTGCCCGCTGCCGATTTCTTCTGTTGAAGACACTTCAACGGGGGGAGTATGTTGAGACGGCTCGCGCTCCACTCAACATTGCCGCGCGCTGGCGGCAGTGAACGAGGGGTGCGGGGACAGCGGGGAGTCAGCCGGCGACGGCCGAGCGCGGGCCCCCGCGCCACACCGCCACGACAGTCAGCTGTGGATCTCCTTCGTGCACGGCTGCGCTCGCGCATCTTATTCTCTTGTTTACATAATTCATTTACCATTTGAACCAACCGTTGTAATTTTATTCATTTTCTTGATTATACATGTTATACAGTCCGCTAGCATTAATTTTGCTCCACCACGACCTATCGTCGCGACCAGATGACATTATGAATTATAAAATGGCGAAGACAGTCCGTGTTTTCTTTTTTTTCGCTGCGCTACGTAGGTAACTACAATCAAAGAGATTGGGATGGATTTGGATTGGATTGATTGGTATTTTAGCACAGACAAAAAAAAATACTGAAAAATGCTTTACCAATGGGATTTGATACGATTAGCTTAACAGATAACTGTCCATTCTGTTATCCTTGTATGATTCTGCCAAAGTGGCCTTTTTAGGCCCCCTGGCCTCCATAACCCAGTCACAGGGTAACACGATACCTCTTAGTAAGACTAGTTGTCAGACTTTCGGGCTTTTGGCGACCCGTGACGACTGTCAATGATCCACGAATGACAGCCGGGACGTGCTTTCCGAGACACGGAGAGGTCACGGTAAAATAAGTTTAATTTCGGAAGTTGGTGTCGTGGGTTCTGCATTTTTGTTTTTTGACACAGACTTCCGAAATTAAAGTTATTTTTCACTTTGTAGTGTTTTGTTTTTTGAAGTCGGTTGTCTTTTTTTCCGTAAAAAAGTTGTTTTATTTCGCGTGAACATGCGATTAATAAAATTGCATCGCAGTGCGCGTTTAGCCTTACAATTCAGACAAACGCATAATAGAAAGAGCACTCGTCCTATGTCTATATTGACTTTTTCAATTTAGTAAATATTTGTGAATAAAATTGGTAAATAAGCTAGGCAACTACGCCCCGCTGCTGTATGAGTTTGTTATTTTTCTAGTATTCGTATCATTGAATTTAAAGTAACTTGTTGAAAAAGTTCACAACGTGGGTTTACTTTCAGTCGAACAAAGGTTACTTATTTCGAATTCACTTTTTTCTAAACAGACAGAATAATAGTACGAGTACATTACGATACGTGTGACTTAAGTAGTCCATTATTACGAGGAAACGCGATGTATTGATAGAATATTTAAGTTACACGTATCGTATAAGTACCTACTATTTTATAGCGCGTGTGACCCAAGCCCGCACTTAAGTCACGCTTTTCTGTGTAAAAATGGACTACTTAAGTCACAGTAAAGCGTGACCTAAGTGCGGGTTAGGTCACACAGTGCTTTAAGAACTTTTTACTACATACAAACAGATGGACAAACAGCCCTTATGTTTACGTTAGGGGTAGAATAACCAACCCCGCTTATAAGTCCGATTATATGCCTAGCCGTCCGGCCGTTGCAGTATTTTTAAATAAATGTCACACTAAGCCCACGTTAAATTCGTAAGTACAGTCTATAAATTCAACTCATTTCAACTTCATGAGGATAGTCAGTAGAAGTTTAAAATTTAATCCCGGCATGGGTAAGAGAGCAGAAAAGTTAACCGCCCAAAACTTTGCACGGGTACCCAACGTATTTATACTTAATTTTTAGTGTATCTTGTAAGTCTGAGGGATATGATTTTGTTATATAAGGCTTTAATAAAAATATGTTGTACAGTATTCTGTCCAATATTTAACACATTGAAGGACACTGAACGAGACACAATAGCAGTTTTATTGTTATTACGTCGCGGGGCGTTTAGTGTCCCGCAAAGTGTTGAAATCGTTTCTTTATTTGCACGGAAATAACTTTTATAAAATAAATATGAGCATTGCGTTTACCTTCAGCGATGTTTTTAAATAGTTTGTGGTGTGACTGAACAGCATAAAAAGGTATGTTTTAATAACGTGTCACATTGAGCGAAAGACAAAATAATTCATTGAATGCCAGCGTGTCGTTTGACTTTTGATTTTTTGAAGTAGGTAGGTACGAGTATAATATTTGGATATTATGTCCCGTTTAATAATAAAATAAAAAACCAGCCAAGTGCGTGTCAGACCACGCACAATGAAGTATTCCGTAGTTCGGATGAATTTATCCCAAATGGTTGAAAAAATGTTCTCCTATAGATCAATATACGTCACGGTCAATTCTCCAACTGCAAAATGTAGGTTCGTAATCTAAAAAAAAAAGTAAATTATATAAAACTTCAAAGTAAAGATTTTCGGACCTTTTCCTTTATTTTGTGCTGTGAGACCTTACTTCTTCCCAAATTTCGTGATTCTAGGTCCACTCGGGTTTTGATTTATTTGCGAGTATCAAAATATGTTTGTGTTTGTTGAGAGCAGTGGTGGCCAAGTGGTAACGGCCGCGACTTACGAGTTGTAGGTCGTAGGTTCGAGCCCAGACAGGCGCTTTACTTTGTGTAAATAATTTCATCACCACTGCTCTCAAAACGGTGAAGGAAAAACATCGTGAGGAAACCGGCATGTCCTAGAACCAAAAATTCGAAGACATGTGACAACTGCCAATCCGCACTGGGCCCGCGTGGTGGATTAAGGCCCACTCCCTCTCACCGAGAGGAGGCCTGTGTCCCAGCAGTGGGAACATTATAGGCTGATTATGGTTTGGTTATGGTTATAAAAGTATGTCGCCTAAATGACCGTTGTTTTTATAGCGTTGACTTAGAAGCTTGATGTTTTTATGGCTCCATGGGACCGTAGACCTACCTATTCGATATTAATTTCAACTTTCTTGACAGACAGACGGACGGACAACGAAGTGAACGGGTTCAATTTTCTCCTTTTGAGGTACGGAGACTAAACAGAGAAGAATAAGCTATTTTCCGCTCTCAGCAGAAATGACTATTACTTATAATAAGGTTGCCAAAATTAATTGGAACTTCTGAATACACACAGAATAATAATCTAAAAAAAACATTTATTTTGATCTCCACATACATTCGTTTCTTAACTCGATCCTGCATTCGGATTCGTGGCACGTTTTTATCATTCGTACATAACAAGTGAAAAACGTACACATACACTGGAGGGAGTCGAGTTAGAAATCGTACAATAGTTGCGACGAGACGCTGCGAAACGCTGGCGCGGCAAACTTGCCTGGTACCCCCTAAAGGGTTGCAAGATGGTAAGTTTTTGCTCTGAATGTGGATGCTGCGAGAAATAAGCCACAAACACATCTCGCCAGCAACACCTAAGTTGCTGCGAGATGTGTTCGTGGCTTATTTTGAATAATATGGATACTAAGTATCTTTAAAAATAAAACAAGACTAAGTTTTGCAGGAAAGGAAAAGATTACATAATCTATTGTCTAATATATCGAATGATTGTTCATTTTGAAGTAAAATTAATTTTATGTCGTTCCATTAATTAATTATGTCTATTTTCTATTGCAAATTATACCCTTGAATTCATAAAACACATAAGACTTAAATGTCGCTTTTCCTGAAAGCTGCTAAAGAGTTTTTTTTTTTGTTATTTTGATACTGACACTCTGCATGAAAATAATATTAGGCACCCATTTTTCTTCATACAAAAAAGCCTTTTGGTAGGAGCAACTAGAATCACTTCCATTTTCTTGTTGATGGAGTCGTTCAAAAGTGCCTTTTAATAGCCTACCTGAAATAAATGGTTTAACTTTGACTTTATTAAAAAATCAAGCGTCACAATGTTTGGTACTTTCGAATATTCTTCCCTATTTTATTGGCACTAAAATAAACTGCATAAAGCAACACTTTTCCCGGGAGCGGATAAAGGATTAGCGGAGATACGTGTTCAGCCATGTCACCTCCGACTTTATACCGATACACTGTGAATTCTTTCAAATGACTTTCTGATTCTAAAATTGCTGCTCTATATGTTAGGGACGCGTTCGAGACTTGCTTGCTTGCAGTTATGTCAAAGTTTATGCTTATTTATTTATTGCTGAACTGTGTGGCTTTTATTTTGTATCAAAATACTGTGTTACTTTTAAATAGATCATTTGACAGTCAATATTTTTATGCATTATGATCTCATCATTCTATTCTATACGGGGGGGAATTGTTACAGTACACACACGAATACAGGCAGCAGGTTAGCAGGTAGGGTGGCAGGGACGCGCAACCTGTTACCGTGGATTCAGCACAAGATTTTGAACCCCCTGAGTTGAAATTTTTCGTAGGTTATTAAAAAAACTGGTGTAAAATGTTATACATTTTTCCCGCGTAAGTGTTGCTCTTTTGTATGAAACACCAGTTTTATTTTTAATTACCTACGAAAAATTTAACAGCATTTTTTTTTCTACGCTTGGTATAGATAGAGAGCGAGTCTAGAATCATGTGTTAAATTCATGGTTACATTTTGCGCGTCGGTGTACCTTCCGCCCTATATGGTGTTATTTTCTAAATAAATATACCTACTCTGTTAAAATTTAAGAGTCGATTATAACCTCAAAAGTTTATTATGCAAGTATCCTGTAAGTAAATTATTTGCAGGCCTTCCAGGTATTCCACATAAAGCAACAATGTTAGAACCCTTAAGCCTTCGCTCTCATTAACTATGCCATAACTGTATTATTTGCTATCTATGACGAAATAGTTGCAGTAACTATTAGGTGTAGTTTCTAATCCCAATTAGTTTAACCTAGTTGAAGTAGAAGACCAATGTTGATACCACTATGGATTCGCTGTTAGTCATCATCATCATCAGCCCAAAGACGTCCACTGCTGGACATAGGCCTTCCCCAAGCACCTCCACTTCGACCAGTTCTGTGCTTCTCGCATCCAACTGGTTCCTGCGGCCTTTACAAGGTCGTCGGACCATCTTGTGCCTTCCAACGCTACGTCTCCCTGTACGCGGTCGCCACTCCAGAACCTTTCAGCCCCATCGGCCATCTGTTCTGCGAGCAATGTGACCTGTCCACGGCTATGTTACCTGTCGTTGTTAGTCCGCAAAATATAATGCCTGACAAATAACAACAGGCCTCAGACCGTGTTGCATTAAAAATTTAAGCTGTCTGCCTGATCCCTAAGGGACAGCAAGCGTGAACATAACAACACAATTTCACCCGTTTAATTACGAAACCGAAAAACTGGCCAAGTGCGAGTCGGACTCGCACACGAAGGGTTCCGTACCACAGGGCAAAAACGCCGAAAAAAACACGTTTGTTGTATGGGAGCCCCCCTTAAATATTTATCTTATTCTGTTTTTAGTATTTTTTGTTATAACAGCAATAGAAATACATCATCTGTGAAAATTTCAACTGTCTAGCTGTCACGGTTCATGAGATACAGCCTGGTGACAGACAGACAGACGGACAGTGGAGTCTTAGTAATAGGGTCCCGTTTTTACCTTTTAGGTACGGAACCCTAAAAAGGGAAACAGGAAAGTACCAATGTGTAGACAAGCGCGAAATAACTTAACAAATCTAAGGCCCGTATTATTAAACGTCACTCAGCCCAAGAGCTCGCACTTGATATCGATCTTGAGGTCATGATCGTATTAATAAACGTAATAATTGACGTACTCAAGCTACGGTTTGGGTTTAAGATATCAGCCGAATGATGGACTGATTAATAAATGAAACTTAACACTTAAGTATATAATAGGTGCGTGAATTCAAGATGCTTAAACCTGAGTGTAGGCGGTCCGTGACTTGAGGTCGTGGTTAGTACCGCAAAACACGGAGTTTATAATATAATATTTTGGATGAAATTAATTATTATGATGAAATAGAGTTCTGTGTGTGTGTATTTTATGGTCTTTGCGATATTGTTTACCAAAAATCTATAATTTATTTATATGTTGAGGTCGGTCAAACTGCGTTAGGCTACTGCGAAAGTTGTATAAAATTGGTATTACTCACACCTATCTGAAAACTCGACAAATTCAATTCATTGAAAATATGTACATAAACACTACTACTCTCTTGCTGAAAATATGCAAAAAATAAATAAAGATATTATCATTCTGTCCTCATTCTTACTTTTACCATTTTCACACTTATATTATATAAAAAAACACGATCAAATCTTGATAAAATTTACTAAAAATTGTGTTGCCACGTGACCCCTTTTAGTGCTGACCGTCCACCCAACTTTCTTATTTCGATTCAAAACTACAGCCTAATCGATATTCGCAATAAAAAAAATAGAAACTGAATAAAAACTCTTATAAATAACAAAAAGTATTGAAAGTGTTTGCAGAATACCCAATGTATAGAATTAATTAATCATCATGCTCAAACAAAATTTTACTAAGCCTACCTAAAAATATATATTATACTGGGAATTCTGTAGAAAACTATTAGGAAGTATCAAAAATAAAGTCCGCAATAAATAGTAGTTGTCCAATAAATTAAAAAAAATTTTAAACAGCGAGCGCATTCCGAATATAAATTCAAATATAGAAACATTTCGGCACGAAATTCAATAAATGAGGTACCTATGGCCTGTATGTTATTGACTCTGTTTCAGTAAAATGTCCAAAAAACAATTGAAATTACATTATAAAAGCATAAATCATTATTATAAACAATGCTTATTGTATTTACTGCTAAAATAATTTTATTTAGTTTCCAAGTACCTATCGATTACATTCGTCAATAAATCGAAATTTAAAAAAAATCGTTTGGAATAATCACTTTCGCACAGCATTGCAATAAAAAAACAATAATGGTCGGCGATTTTGAACACAAATTGAGTAGTGTTAATTATTAATACGTGTTATTGGACCTGTTTTTGAATTTTAGCTTAAGACCAGGGCATTTTCGTGTTGTTCACAATATTTTCAATAATATTTGTCACATTTTAAATCTTATCTTTATCTGTGTGTGTGAAAGGAGATGTTCCAAAAATGTATGGAGCCTGGGCTAGCACTATGTACACTAAATGTAAATATGGCTATACAATATAGTAACCATCTTTTAATGTTATTTCTCTATAAATTGACTTCGTTTTAATGTACATTAAAATTAACTCGGCCAAGGAGAGCAACACGAAATAAATATGGTGGATCAGCAATATGTGATATGTCACTATGACAATGACATTTAATTGATGTGTCGTACTATTTGCGAAAAAAATCAAAACACGAATTCCGCAAATACTTGGGTTTCGTTATAGTTTTATTAAAATAGGAGTACAGGACATTCTACTCGATTGCGGCAGTACATCTTATATTACCAATAGTGTCAAGAGGAGCAAGAAACAAAGGCTTGAACGTTGATTTTGTTGATCAAACTGTCCTGGTGTTTCATTCTTTAACCGCTTGTGCCGTACTTACAGACACAATTAAAAAGCCATTGTGACTCGCGTAGATCTACGTTCCGGCAGACTAAGGGTTAATGCCTATTAATATACCCTGGACTTCGATAATTCATAGGAGAGTAGTGAGCTTTGCAGTACCTGACAAGTTCTGCAAGTAATTGTTAGAGTAGTGAACTATTCCTATTACACAGCAACAGCTGGGAAAAAACCAACCACACAGCGACAACCAACCAAAGAACTACAACCAACCAAGCAACTAGGCAGTAACAGTTTTTCAAATAAGTTCTATGATATTTAGTTCCTAGTATTAGTTTTAGGATGAGAAATCAGTCATTAGAGGTATTATACATATAAATAAAACAACTTGTTGGAACTTATGATTTTATTCATTTTCCACAATATCGTCTCTTATTAATATTCCATCCAGGAATGACGCCGGTGCTGCTATGCTCTCTTGGTACCGAGCCCAACCTAAATACCACACAATGGTCATTATGTGAGCACAGCAACCCACTGTCCGTTTTCCTGAAATACAACTACAATAATAGCTGATTATTTTATCATCCCAACTTGATCCTTCCCTTGCCAGCAATATATATGTATAGTATGTTCGTCCTGAGCTATGTCGAGATTTTATACGGCCTCTGATTAAAAGAGGATCAAGTTGGATACTTCTACCTGAAATGATCCATGCTGCCTAATATGTTCCCCGAAATAGCTTCTAGCCTGTTTTATTTGATAGGTGCCCAACCCAAAAAGTATCAAGTCAGACATGGTCATTTCAGGGAAAATGCTTAACTCTGGAAGTTGACCATCAATTCTTGTGAATTGGGCTCTGTAACGGTTGATCCGGTTAGAAATTATAAGTTCTGCTAACCGGTTGGGCATATTTTTCCTCTTTATTGCACGAGTAAGTATAGCATCTGCATCTGGTCTATTTTCAATCACTGGATGGAAGGCATTAATTATAGCTGCACAAATACGAATATCATCCATCAGATGGGTGGCAGCCAAATTAAAATATTCATGTCTCAGTAACTTAAAATCTCTTTTCAATCGACCATTCACTACCTCTACCACCCATCTGCATAGTGTCACACACCTTGTCTTGTTCGCACTGATGGTTGATAACTGAGTCTCTCCTTGTTCTAAGGACTCCGGTTTATGTACTTTGAAGCCCAACCCCTCTAGTATTGGAATCGAATCACGAAAGCCTCGATCCAAAATGAAAACATCATTGGGCTGAAAAAAAGTCTTTAGGCCCCCGTTTTCATTTTGGAACAAAGCTTTCATGATGTCAGAATCTGATTCGGTTGCTGGATAGGGCCCCAAAATATCAAAAATGTAACCATCAGTGGCAACAATAAGAAAAGGTTTTACTAAGTTTCTATATTTGTGCAAGCTATAAGTTCTTTTTTGGAACAAGTAGTTGGATGATTTTTGAAGGTATATTATAGGTACTATCACATATTACTATTGGTACCTTTGCCTCTCTGTTTCCGAACAAACCCTCGGGTATTAATAAATTCCTATTAATTAAATAATTTCTTGTATGATTGATTCCCAAGTGGAGAGGCACAAATAAGCTTAGTAATGCCTCTCTAGCTACTTCAAGCAATCGTGTTACTGAGGACTTGCTCAGATGAAACAGAGAAGCAATCCTTTCATGGGAGTCCCCGGTACGAGCCTTGACCAAATAGATTCCTAAAGCAGTTTTTGGGTGTTTGCAAGTCAATGCTGGGCTTATTATATTTAAAATATTCATGAAGTTGTCTTTTGTGACTCCAGTCCAGAACTTAAAAAGTCCGTTGTCAATACTACTCATATTATTAAATTCTAATTGATTTATTTCATCGGCCAGGACACTCAGCCTCAGCATTGACTCTATCTCATTTTTGGTGAATATATTAGAGAACTGATCCTGGTCCAGAAACTCCCAGTTGTATAATGTTTTATGTTCATTACATACTCTTGCATTTTCTGTCACAAATATTTTTTCCGATTTAAGTATAATTTTTCTTAAGTATTCTGGCACTCTATTTCGTTCCATATTATTACAAGCCGGCACAAAGCAATGAGCACTTGTCTGTGTTGTGTGTGTAAAACCATCAAGTGTTATTGATGCACTTGGTGGCTGAATATCAGTTTGTTGCACGACTTCTTGCTCCATTTCTATATTTTGCTCTGCGCGTGTCCAGCAGCTGGAACAAAGTAGCGCATGTTCTGGTAACTGAAACAATACAAGAAAACAATTTACTTAGAGGCAACAGAAAGGGTTATCGTTAAATATGTGAAAAAGTAAACTGGCCCTGACAGGTGAGGTTTAGCTCTAAGATTTACAGTTGACTTAGTCACTGATTAGTCTACCAAGTGCACAATTTGGTTACCTGTGTGTAGTGGTTTAATTAATAAAAAAAATTACCTCATTGGGATAAATTCTTGCTTTAACTATATCTCTCACAGGGCCACTAGCAACATGTGTTAGCCTTCGGTGTAGCGACATTCTACACCATGCACACATAGAGTCATGGTGTAGGTTAGATGGGCCTGGAGTTTGCCGGTTATCTTCGATCCTTGTTGCACGCTCCACATTTCTACGTGCTGATACCCAACAAGCATAGCAAACCATTCCTCCTGGCGGAATCTGAATAAAACAAAAGAATACAATATGTATTGACTATTCACCCAATTATTTCATTCTAAAAGTAGGTAAATAAGTAAATCGTCAATGTTACCTCTCTTGGATATATTGTTTCTATTATTCTGGTCCGTTCAGGTCCTGCAGGTATGGAGTGGCTGCGTGTTTGGGACAGAGACCGTTGGCACCATACACATACATTAATATCAACAGCAAGAGCTGTTATGATTCCTTGTTGACGTATTGTACGCTGAGTATGTACCAAACAAGCAAAACATACTAAGCCACCCTCGGGTATCTAAAACAAAAAATATGATAAGTAATAATAAGTATAGTATATAGGTAGTTATTTGGATAACTCTTCTTGACTGTTCTTCTTTTCTTCCTGCAACTCTGTTGTCTTGGATATTAAATAAGAAACATCTGCATTCATTTTTTTATGCCTGCCATGTATGAATAAAAAAAAGCAAAGGCGTTTACCTCTCTTGGAGCAATTGTTTCAGCAATATATTGTCTTTCAGCACCCTCGGGAATAGAGTGAGAACGCCTGTTAAACAAAGATGTTCTACACCTAACACAAACATTGATATCATGGCGATGCTGGAGTTCGTGATCTTCATGTGCCAGAGCACTGCCAGAAGACATTTCTTGCATTATAATGCCAAAGCATTGTGAGCACATTACTCCATTTTCATCAACCTAAAACAAAAAAAGAAAGAGGTTATACCGTGTTTATAGACATAAGATGTTACAGCGGTGCTATTCTGTAAAAGTCTCACCGTGAAAACTTATGTGAAGTGAGCGTGGAGTGAGCTGTCAATAGTGTCAATTCCTAGCAAAAACAAACTCACTTCACCTAAGTTTTCACGGTGGGGTTTTTACAGAATCGACCGGCAGTATAGAAATAAATAAAATGTTTTACCTGATGGCCAAGATACCGCTCGATGACCGAAATTATTTCGGGACCCATATCATCGGCAACATAATATTGTTCATTTTCGTTTATTACACAAGTGCACTGTAGGCACGCCATTGTCAATAAACTGGAATAAGTTTACAATATGTTAGAATATGAAACATGGAAGAAAACATCATAAAGTAAATGCACGGGTTACATCAAGGGGACATACCTGAAACTGAATTTGTTATTGTAGAATACCACTTATAAGACAAAATCGAAATCACAGGCGAATCAGAGTCCATATAACAAAGCCGAGGTCAACAGGGAAGCAATCAATCAATGTCCGTAGTAGTAAACTGTTGTCGTAAAACCAAAAAAACACTAAAAACTCCGAAACACATCCAATACAACACTTGGACCACCACTGTCATCAAAATGGCGAGTATCGTATGTATTTATTTACAAACTTGAATTTATTCAAGGTAAATTAATCTATACATATAATAAAATTGTAGAAAAGTGGTGTCTGTACAATGGAAATATATGAAAAAAAAGTAGCAGGGGTTGTTATTAAATCGATGCCGAACCCGAAATTGTAATAAATTTTTTTTTGTCTGTTTGTCTGGGTGTTTGTGCACGCTAATATCAGAAACGGCTTATTCGATTTAGATGCGGTTTTCACTAATATATTGTAATAAGCTTCACTTAACATTTAGTGTTTATTTCATGTCAATCGGTTAATAAATAAAAAAGTTATGTCAATTTAAAGAATCACTGCGAACATTTGTTAAGGTATTCTATCAGAGTACGTTCACGCCTCGCACCTGCGCGTCCGTGACTATATAAAGCGCGCTGAGAACCACGCCGCTGCCATAATTCCGATCCAGCCTGTCCCTTGCTGCCCTCTCCCAGCGACGCCCTAAGCCGAGGTCCGTACCCCACAGGGGTGCCCTTAGCGTGTAGTCGCTTAGTTTTTAAGTTTATATTGTGTAGTTAAGTTTATAAGTGTATTATGCCCTGGCTGGAGGCCTTAATTTATTGAGGCATCCACAGGAAAGCCCGGTTAAGCAGTCGATAACCCCTCAGGTTGAACTATGAGACGACCATTTCAAAAAAAAAAAAAAACGCGCCGCTGCCATAAGGATTCAGTTATTCGTAGCGAACGCACGTATCCTGGAGAGTATAGGCGGATTCGATTATTGCGATTCACTTGAATACTGACTGTTCACGCCTCGCACCTGCGCGTCCGTGGCTATATAAAGCACGCTGAGAGCCACGCCGCTGCCATAATTCCGATCCAGCCTGTCCCTTGCTGCTCTCTCCCAGCGACGCCCTAAGCCGAGGTCCGTACCCCACAGGGGGTGCCCTTAGCGTGTAGTCGCTTAGTTTTTAAGTTTATATTGTGTAGTTAAGTTTATAAGTGTATTATGCCCTGGCTGGAGGCCTTAATTTATTGAGGCATCCACAGGAAAGCCCGGTTAAGCAGTCGATAACCCCTCAGGTTGAACTATGAGACGACAATTTCAAAAAAAAAAAAAAAAACGCGCCGCTGCCATAAGGATTCAGTTATTCGTAGCGAACGCACGTATCCTGGAGAGTATAGGCGGATTCGATTATTGCGATTCACTTGAATACTGACTGTTTGCATATTTCATTTATTAATATTTTAAGGTTTGTAAGTTAGGTTCTTTTTCTTAATTTTCTTTAAAATTTTGTAAATAAATATTGTAAGTATTTGGTATAGGTTAGGCGGTTCTTTCCTTGATTTTTGGGTATTTACTTATCTTAATTTGTATTTAGGGTTTGTATATAAATATTATAAGTATTTGGTATAGGTTAGGCATTTCTTTTCTTGATTTTCTTTATTAAGTATAAGTTCATTAGCTCAGGTTAGTAATTAATTTTTCTAGCAATTCTTTTGTTTTATAAAGTTAGTACGTTTGGTTTACACGTCTTAACACTTATTACTTAAACTGTGATAATTTTAGACTGTATAATAATCTGTAAATATTTATAATTTAATTGTTTACGATAGTACGTGTTTATTAAATAACTGTGTGTTAAGTAGTAAGTACTATTTTATTGTAAGAATGCCTCGAAGAAGAACCAACCTCTCCCAGTGTAGCAGAAATGCTAAAAGGATGAGATTGGTTCAATCACAGGAATCTGAGGAAGGTCGTGAGGCAAGGCTCTCTGCAACTCGGGAACATCAGGCTAGGCTTCGTGCTACAGAAACTTCGACTCAGCGAAAATCTCGACTGAGTTCAAATCCTTCTCGAATGATGACAACTCGAAATAGGGAAAACGGCCCGGGGAACAACGAAAGGCACGTTTATCTCTCGATCGCGAAGCTCACGCGCTATCGCGTGAGTCTGAGACTTTTGCTGACAGTGAAACCCGCCTGAGCTCCCAGAGAGTGCGGACAACAAATGCTCGATCCCAGGAGACACAGGACGAACAGGAAATACGTCTCACTGCTGATAGTGAAGCTCATGCACTATCGCGTGAGTCTGAGACTTTCACTGATAGGGGAATTCGTCTGAGCTCTCAGAGGGTTCGGACAGCAAATGCTTGGTCTCAGGAAACACAGGAAGAACGAGAAATACGTCTCACTGCCGATCGTGAAGCACAAGCACTATCGCGTGAGTCTGAGACTTTCACTGATAGGGAAATTCGCCTGAGTTCTCAGAGGGTTCGGACAGCAACTGCTCGGTCTCAGGAAACACAGGAAGAACGAGAAATACGTCTCACTGCCGATCGTGAAGCTCAAGCACTATCGCGTGAGTCTGAGACTTTCACTGATAGGGAAATTCGCCTGAGTTCTCAGAGGGTTCGGACAGCAAATGCCCGGTCTGTAGACGGTATATGTAATTCAAAATATGCTGCCCGAAAAGTCACTATTCCACGCGGACGAAGTCGCGGGCACAGCTAGTAGAATAATAAACTTGTGCGCTAAATATGAACATATTATGAGGTTTTTATCCAACACTCCTAATTAACGCACATTCATAAGATTTGATGGGTAGCATAATAAATATTTACATAATCAAAATATGGGTGTCGTATGTCGTCATTCTTGGGTACGATGGACCCGGTACCGAGCCGGCGCCGGCGGAGGTTTGTGTGTTCGGGGCGCTTCCGAACTATAGGTACTCTATAAAATGTGATACAGCGCTATTCATTAAAATTTTAACAAAATACAAGTATTTCAATAAATCTTACGACATAGCAAGAACCATCAAGAACGAAATGTGATGAATGTCATTCTAAACTTCGGTCAATGTTACGTAATCACGAGACCAAACTCTCAAATACAGCATCTGGAGGAGCTGATCTTGGTAACTGAGATACTGTTTCCATGTGTTTATTAATTAGCAATGATCTTGAGATGCTGATATGGTAATAATGGCGTATCAAATGATATCGCACTTGAGTACGTCATTGAGGAACGTTTATTAATACGGGCCTAAGAGCAGCTTCCTATCCTCAAGTGGAGGATAGCATGAAGAAAATATCATAAAGAACCTCTATGGATGAACCGGGAGTGAGCCGGCAGTGGGTTACGTCCCAGGGGGATAACAAATTCGTAACCTCGTTACATTACCACAGCCTCCAGGGCGTCGTGCGATACTTTGACAACCATTATGATTGTATTAATTTACATCAAAATATGATGTTATATACAGTTTTACTATAAGAACCAAATTGTCAAGTTATTAATCGTATTAATGTTCTTAGTACCTACCTACTTTATGCTTTAACCTTTTACGTTAGTTAGATAACTTTGCTTTAGCGTTTTGATGGTTAGACTCGCTGTTATTTTTAAGCTTTGTTGGAATGTGAGGTTTGTGGATTAGGTTTGTTGGCTTGCTTGTAAGCATGGCTTGAATCCCGGTATTTTTGGGAACCGGTACCATTGGCCTTGGTGCGGTACCGGTACCAGAGTAGTAGGTACTGAATTATTGGTACCGGTACCAACGTAGTCCCTGTACTACTGATATTTTTAATCAGTACCTATATATGATAGTTAATATGCTTATAGGCATTAGAAATATAACTTTAAGGTAGGCAACCGTACGAGGTTCCTTGTACAAATATGAGATTAGTGGTACGCGCTGGGTGTCTGAATAAGGTACCGGTACTTGTTAGGTGGAGTACCGGTAGCCGTCTGGAATCGGTACCTACCCAGACACGAACCGTTTATTAACTATACAGAACCTGTACATCTGGTACCGGTTCCAAGCCCTGCTTGTAAGTCATTATTGAATCGCTTAATGTTCGTTACCTATAAGTAAGTCTTTCTGCAAAGGACGAGAAGGCAAAGAAACATCCGAAAAGGTGAGTAGGACCTACCACTAGATACAATTTGTCGGTAAATAACAGAAACGAAACCAACTCTCGCTAAAGTTGCAAAGCTTGCACCCCCAAATGGCTGTTTCTTAAGTGAAGTGACCAAATATGACCTATATTGAAATAAGTAAATAACCCTCGCGGAATCTAAGCACACCAACGTTTGATATTCAAGCTATACCATTAATTGAATATCAATACGTAATACAGCGGTTCGAGTGTTAGGTAATACCCCTAAGTAAGTAATGGGTAAATAATAGGCGAGAGGCGCTACTTAGATGCAATAGAAATGTACAGAAGTCTTACTAGAAAAGTTTTTTGAGAAACGCACAATGCACATTAGATTGAATGTATGTTTAAGTAGGAATGAATGAATATAAAATATTAATTCGATTACAATGTTGTCACACGTAGCCTACCTACCTACCATAATAACAAACCTGAGCGTCACTCCACTTCACTAAACTATAACTATTGAATTGGACCAATCGCGCCTAAAGGCTATTCATTCATTCATGCATTTTATTAATTTGTGTGAACACAGGGTACAATGATGTTTTATAAAAATGGTTGGACCATCCTATGTTCCGCCGAAAGGCATACAAAATATTATCAAATTTAAAGTAATTATAAAAGTACAAAATCTCATAAAATACAATGTCAGCAAATGAAGTTTGTCAAAAATGAAATGAAGTACAAAAATCGCACGGAACAGAAATAAAATAAAATGTCAGCAATATTACAAATAACAAAATTAAATTAATTTAAATAGAACAAAAGTCATGAAGAAAATACAATGTCAGCAAAATTTAAAGTTATCAAAATTAAATTAGTTATAACCGTATCAAATCTCTTAATAATAATAAAATGTCACTAAAATTTTAATTGTTAAAATTAAATTAAATTGTACAAAATCATCCTATCAAAATTTGTCAATAAGGTATTCATCGACAAAGTAATATGCCTTGTCATTCAATAATTTAAAAAGGTGACGTTTAAAACTATTTACGTTGGTGACTGTTATAATTTGATTTGGTAATTTATTGTATAGTTTGGGAGCCATTGCATATATGCTTTTATGGAGAAATTTGGTTTTTGTGAATAGTAACTGAAACTTATTTGAGCGTCGCTGACTTTTGACATGTCTATAAAGATGCATATTATTTTTTACAAAAATACAGGCTTCATAGATATAGAGAGATGGTACCGCCAGTATTTTCAAGTTCTGGAAATGTGCCTGAATCAGACCGTTTTATTTTGCATATAGCTCGAATGCATTTTTTCTGTGCTTTAGGTACTTGCTCACCTTTAGCACCATTGCCCCAAAATATAAGGCCATATCGCAGGGTGGAGGCAATGTAACGATGATATGCTGCTAAGAGTGCGGTCATGTTTGCAACTTTACCCAACATCCGAAGAGCATAGGAAAACTTACTAAGTTTCCCACACACATTGTCAATTTGCGTCCTCCAAGACATATTGTTCTCAATATAAGAAATTTTGTTACATTAGATTCATGTATTGGGTCTTCATTATAACTAATCTGAAATTGTGATTGTAGTTTTTGTCTAATTTTGAAATTCATAATTTTAGTTTTGGTAAGATTAATTTTAAGATTATTAGCTATCAACCAGTAAATCGTAACCAGACTAGCGTTAATGTGACTTTCTATTTCTTTATTACTACCACTGTTATAAGTAACTGTACTGTCGTCTGCAAATAAAGACATCAGAAGGCTAATTCTCGTAATTTAAAACTTTCAAAATCTAGTCGCAGTCTCATCTCGGCGACAAACTAATGTCAAAAACTTGTCAAAATATAGGGAAACTAGCTTTTGCCCGCGGCTTCGCTCGCGTTAAGTATTATTTAAAAAAAAACTAATACATTTACATCCTCCATCATCCCGTATTTTATCCCCATGGGGGTTGAATTTATCAAAATCCTTTCTTAGGGAATGCCTACATCATAGTAGCTATATGCATGCAAAGTTTCAGCCCGATCGGTTTAAAATTGACAAAGTTTCATACAAATTTTCACCCCCTATTTTATCCCCTTGGGGGTAGAATTTATCAAAATCCTTTCTTAGCGGATGCCTACGTCATAACATCTACCTGCATGCCAAATTTCAGCCCGATCCCTCCAGTGGTTTGGGCTGTGCGTTGATAGATCACTATGTCAGTCAGTCACCTTTGAGTTTTATATATTTAGATTAGAAGTATTTTTTTCAGTATGTTACGGATTGGAATGGTCACTGATCTTAACCTTGAAGATCGACCCTTACGGCTATTATTATTTAGCCACGTGCCCCTCGAAATCGTTTGAAATGTTTAATTGCATTGATCCTTCTGTACTAACATTTGTTGTTACTCTGGTAGAACTATTGTATCCTGAATGTTAGATTAGCAGGTATGCGGGCGCAGTGCAAAGTTAACGTGTGTGATGATAATGTACCTACGTGTCTGTACGCAGTGCATCGAACATAGCGACTTGTATTAACTGTTTCTAGCAGATTTGGATATTATAGTTGTTGAAAATGACGAATAGTTTTGCGTATACATAGGTATCCTATAGAATAGAATAATCAGCTTACATTATAATATTCCCACAGCTGGGACACGGGCCTCCTTTCGGTGAGAGGGAGTGGGCCGTAATCCACCACGCAGGCCTAGTATAGGTCGGTACATGTCACATGTAAAAAGTAAAGCGAAGAAGAACCTATGACCTACAACTCCTAAGTCGCGTCGTTACCACTGGGCTCCTAGAACAGAATATGTACACTGCAAAAATTACAGATATAAACACAATGGGCGGTGAACAGTCATCTACGGCTGAATGCGGTCTTTCTTAAATCTAGAATTGATGACATTTCTTTGAACAAACTATGTTAAATAGTTTCTGATTTACCCATACAGACCAATCTCAACGAATCACCCTGCAAAACATTAGAATCACTGTATGCTATGCAGTTTGAAAGATCCTTTTAATACTTATTATAAAAAACCTGTTATGTCCCACTGCAGAACAAAGGCCTCTCTATTCTCTTTCCACTTCTCTCTGTTTAAAGCTGCTAAGGATCAGTTCTTGTTGAAGGAGTCCATCTCATCCCGCTTGAATGCAATATAATTTATTAATCTAATGTTTACTAAAAGATTCCTTTGTTAGCCGTGTCTGAAGGTATTGAACACAAGATTTCATTACGCGTAGTGGCCGGTATCGTCTTTATAGTGTCATAAACGAGGAAATAACATTAAAGGGGAGCGTAAAAACGACGACCTGTGGCATTGCATTCCAGCTTAACGTCCATACCGCACAGTTATATAACCTTAAGATATATTGGTGAACGGTTCTATTTATATGCTTTTTAAGGTATTGTGTAGATAGACATTTTGTGGACCTATGTATTTTTATTGTTTAGTTTTCACCCTTTATTTGAGAAGTTCGTTGTGAGAATACTGTAATTCCTTTATAATATTATCGATTTCTCAAGACCATTCGTGTTTTGTTCATAGTCGGTACCTATCTAATACTTCTAACTCTCTAGAGCTTTCAACTTTATAATTGACTTTTAGCGCTGTCATCACAAAAGAAATCTGCTGATTATCTGGATGATTTTTTTTAGCACAACACCTACTATACGTTAATGTATGATGTAGCAAGGGTTATCTCAAAAGTCATTGCGGCAAAATTGAAGAAGATCAATCGATCGATCGAATTTCAAGTTTCTAGATAAGTAAAAGTACATAATGTGGAAGTAAATAAAATCACTTGCATGAACGAAAGGTGACAATTATCTCTATTTTCAGAACCTCCCAATATCATTAATTAAGTGCGCGTGATGCTCATTTAATTTATGGTTGGATGCGCAGCGCATCGAACTAAAATAGCCGAGCCGAGTGTATCAAATAGTATCAATACAACTGAACCGCGTCATTAACGAGCATCGGCCATCTGCTCACTTAAACAAGTAACAAAAATTAATTATGATTTACGCAAATGAATTGTAAATGACAAACAAAGAGATGAATTGTGCGACACAATTAATTGTGTTATCGTAAGTCGGCGAGTCAGTGAAGGCACGCCGTACAAAGCGGGCAACAGATGCGAGCATTAAAATTAACATGGCTGTTAATTGATGTAAACAACACACACGAGGTACTAATGGAAGTAAGGTATCACTCCATTTAATTGCCCATATATGTGCTGAGGTTACCACGTTAATTGGAACTAATAACGTTGCCAGTGGCGCATTCAAACTACCCGGCCTAAATTGCTTTAGCATGAAATTTAATCATTGTTTTCGTTGACTACGTTTGAAAAATCCTACAAGGGCGTTTTATAAAACTGGGAATATTTATGTTGTGAATTTTAGATGTTGCGTTAGTAATTCAATTGTTTAGTTACGATTTTGTAAAGCGGAGCTCATACTTATTGGACTAATAAGATCATCTGTGATGTTACCGTTGTAACTGTTGATCCGTGTTTATAAATGGAGGTTATCAAATTGTAATACTTACCATTTCAATTTTAGCTGTAGGCTCATAACAACAAAGTCGGTTATTATTTACACATTCAATGTTCGTACAAGTCTTCGGCCCAAGTTACGAAGTAGCAGACATTGTAAACACTGGAAAGACTAAGTACGCGAGTAAGTAACGTAGCTAATATGTTACTCAGGGAACAAAGTGCCTCGTTTGCACCAAGACCAATAGTCCGACAGTGCATTAGTTAAATGGATACGCTTAGCTCTATAGTTCCGTCCAAGTTTCTCCACAATCCAACCAGTAACTTAGATTACTACTGTTGAGTCGAAATGCAAGCAATGTCAATAGCGAGATGAAATGCCATTGCTCTTGACAATATCTTTTGATCCTATTGTCTGTTCCGTTCCGTTTATATTAATTGGTATTCCATATTCCTGGAAGTACCTACAATAAATACAGATCACTGGCACAGTAGATAAACAGTAAAACATCTTCATACAAACGTGCCGCTCTCGGTTTGAATGTGTGCGTGCGCGCCGCGCGCCATGTCGGCACGCGATTTCACGCACACGCTAGCATAATATATGGGGGAATAAGGTGGCGGCAGTGCGGGCTGTGCAGCGCGACTGTGAGCACGCGCGTACGCTACATGACCGCTTGCGTTCGTCAACTCTCGCCGGCGCGGGCGGCGGACACTTGTCGTAAATTACGAGTATCATGACTTCAAAAAGGGGAAAAAAATATTGTAGTGTTTTCGGGTGCCTCAATAATGATTTCGCAAACCCGGACTTATCATTCTTCATACTTCCTACTCAACCAGAAATGTAAGTACCTACTTATACTTAAATATTATTAGAAAATATGGTATTGTATTGTTTATTTCACAGTTTATTTGCTTTATTAAGAGCGTAGCCGAGTCGCATTTTTCTGAATACTATGTTTAGAGCTAAAGTTTATTTTAAGAAGTCTAGTTTTACTATAAAATAGAGGATTGAGTACGAAACATCGTTTTGGTAAACATATTTTTCGCGTAGGTATAGTTGTAATAAGGACAATTTCACAATAATTAATATTGCAAATTAATTACTTTTGAAATTATTATTTTTTCTATTGTCTGATGTGTTGTTCAATCCAAATATGGTTCCGGTAGTCTGACGATCGACTTATATACTTGTGTGTACATCGCATTTTTTTGGCCGGCGTTCGGGTCGGCCACTTGACACTTGTTTTTGTTTCGCTTATCGTATGAAAAAAATGTGTTAAGAGGTCTGTTCTTTTTGTTTATTATTGTAAGGTGATGTGTATTATACTAAATGCAACAGTTATTTTTGATATGGTTTCATTTTGTAAATATAACGACTTTTGTATACAAAACTGGGAAACCTGGGAAATAGTCCATCACGCTACCTTCAAGTTCAAAGGAGAATGAGCATAATATGCTTTTTATTTTATAAATTTAGATCAAGTGCTGCTTGTTCGAAAATATTAACTAAAAGTAAAAGTGACAACCCTGGGTATCAACGCAAGAGTAGGCTAATAACTCGGCGGGCGGCCTTAGATAACCTACTGTATATTTATCTACTGTGTCACTGGCCTGTCTTTTGTTAATTAATTCAGCTGTTTATTTACACATCCTACTCTTTTCAGTTCGTCCATGTTAATGCATTTTACCAGCGTCACATTACCGGTGATATTACAAAGAGGGAAATATTCATTGGTGGTTTTTGGGGACAAAATATTATTTATACGGTACGTTAGCTGAGTCCATAGCAAAAATGTAAAATATATTATGCTTTTTCACAAAGTGTTTATACTCTGTTGTTTAAAAATTAACTTAAATAGGCTTTGTTAAGGATTACTAGGAACTTGGGTCTGTGTGGTGCCGGACTTAAAGAATAGCACCACCCCATACTTCCCGTGGGTGTCGTAAAAGGCGACTAAGGGGCGTAGCGGAGAATGGGCAGCAGCGTTCTCTATGCATTCCACCACCATACCATACTGCGATCGCCAACCCGCCTGCCAAGCGTGGCGATTATGGCAACCCCCCCCCCCCCTTTTGGGGGAGGCCTATGTCCAGCAGTGGACGTCTTTCGGCTGAAATGATGATGATGATGAGGAACTTGGATGCTAATTACTAAAATAACTTACTGTTTACACCCACGGTTTGAACATTTAAAATTGTAAATTAAAGTACAATTATCTGTATTTTTGGGAAATAAAGATATTTATTTAATTAATTTAGTTCAATACGTGGGTGAAGCTTGTGGTAGAAGCTGGTTGACGTCAAAGATCAACGTGTGGGAAGTCGAACGTCACTTAATCGATAATCTACACAGGTTTAAAAATGAGAGCCTAGCAGAACTGGCTAACGAAGACTAAACGGGTTAACAAGTCACTAAAATTACACAATCTAAATAAAAATGTATGCAACCTGGACAGCATAGCATAGCTTTGACTTAATAAAAAAAGATAAACCCATTTCAATTACCACGACGGCCCACGCATTCAAAAAAGCATAAAACTGTATGTCACAAAAAGGTCAGCTAAAAGCATAAGCAGGGAGCGATTCTAAAAGTCGTAGAGATAGTAGTGCTAAATGCAATATTCAAAACGAGTGTGCAATGGGGCACTTGGGACTAGCAGACACACGTATGAGTGGCTGATTGCTCTGAGAATAGTGCTGCTTTGTATGAATCTGTGAGGGTCACTGAAGCTAACATAAAAGTGTTATTTATCCGCGTGTAATTTTCTGTTTTTGTTAGGTTAAAGTTATGGTTTGCTGTTCTGGACGTGGCTTAGATTTCGAATGTGCTCGTTGGAACTGCTTGTTTGAATGAATGTTATGGCCGCTTTGTTTTATCATTATCGTAGTTTAATTTACTAGTGTGAATATTGAAGCTATTTTATTATTTCTGCAAACTTCCCTAATTTTTAAATGTATACGAGATGTGATAAAAGTTTTTTGAAATACTCAATAAAAGGAGTTGTTTTTGTCTACGACGCCTAGTTGAATAAAATCAGATATTATGTAACTAATGTGTTGAGATCTTCAGTTTATGAGTTAAGTGTTAAAAGTCTGCTTCATTTAATTCGCATACAAATCAAATCAAATTTATTCGTAAATGTAGGTTTCAGTACAATAGGATGTTATAATAAGATGGTCATTTCACTATATTTTACTCCAGAGCATACAAATAATAATAAAGTGTGTCGAAACCACACATACACATCCATTTAAAATAAAATTACTTAATTACTAACACACAATTACCAATGTCAACATAATAATAATATAAATGAAAGAACAAGAACATAAGAGAGTGTAACTTACAAAAAGATAGAAAGATATGCAATGTAAGATATTATGTGCAAAAAGATACCTACTTAGGTCATAACATCACATTCATACGCAAAATACGCGTTGACGTAGAGTTGCTGACATCAGCCCTTATTATCTATTTATCATCATATTCAAATAGTATCTACAACAATGCTATCACTTTGTAGCACACATAAAAACCAAAATAAGCTATAAAGTTTCAATGTTACACATCAGACCGATAGGCAAAAACGTTACGTGTATAGTTCTTATTACTACTACACTAAGCACTTTATTACTATGTACAGAGTATAAACACTGCGACTGTTACACATACTTCCATCACGCCTGTATTCCTCAAAGGGTTAGGCAGATGTGTACCTATAGTATACGCAAATTTCGCCAGTTATGTTTAAGGGGATTACAGGACCTAAACGCAAAAAAACGCAAGTTTTAGAAGCAACAAAAGTATATGTTCGACTACAGTAAACAAAATTAGAAAAATATATGATATTTTTTAGGATATATTCTAGGTAATTAGTGTGTTGAAAACATAATACAACTAATTTGATATTATAGAAAAAAATCATGAAGATACCTTTAAAAACTTTCTTTTTACAATAAAAACTGTACTAATATACATACAATCATTCTGATTTTTTGTCAGATTATTCTACAAGCAACATACTAAAGCACTAGTGTTTTAATTTTTTAGTCCGAACAATACATTTTTTGTAAATCGATAATTACTTCATATTTTGCAATAAATTACCAGCACAGCAGCACAGCAGCACAGCGTTGTGTCATCGCGCTTCTCTTTATTTTTTATGCGCTTTAGGTTATGTAGTACCCTTAAATAGCATGTAATGGGGGGCGAGCCTATTATATCATCAACCGGGCACAGATCCAGACTCCGGGCTGCCACTTAGAAATTCCAGATGGAAAAACCCAATGACTCTGTGCCCGACCCGGGAATCGAACCCAGAACTTCATGCTCTGCAATAGCGCTTGCGACCAGTAAACCAACCAGACAGCCAGTTTTCATATTACTGAAGTTATATTATAACTCCCACGTTAGTTAAAAACACAATTTTTAAGCAGTTCCATGACGGATTGATTAAATGAGACACAGACAATAGTTTAGTTTTAGTTGAAACCACTGAAGGTACATTTGAGATTTGGTATATTTGAAATAGAATATCCTCAGCGGTTGTAGACGAGGTCTATGGAAGAAAAACAACCCCTAAGTGCGATGGGGTATTGATAATTACGTGTATGCGAAAATATGCAAGGTGGAGACGACATCTCCACCTTATATATATTACTTCCTAATATAAAATTAAAATATTATAAATGTGAATGTTTGTCTGTTTAGATGTTTGTTTATGCCGTTGGTGCGTTCCCGTAGAATAATTTCCGACATCCAAGCCGGAAAAGCTAGTACGTCAATAAATTTAACTTCGTATATCTAAAGCCGTTTCCAGCCTGCACACAAAAATTAAATCAAATATATTCAATAATTTAACTATAGCTAGACAAAGATGGGCAAAACCCATAGTCGGGTCCACCACTACTATTTAGTTTGTTAATTTCTTCATGTGGTTCATTAGAAAACCAGCATCAGACAGCATCTATCTGGCATTAATGCTGAAATGTACCTTTTTAGCTCAGCCGTGAGGCACACACTGTTGTTGTTTGAAACATTATTTTTATTTTGTTAATTTTGTATTTTGTGTTTCACGAAATGTGTCCAAATAAACTTTTTTCTTTCTTTGTTTAAAAAAAAACACTTTTTTGATTTTGATGTTACGATTATTTTGGTAGTTTCAAAATACTTCTAACTATGCATATATGCATTAGTGGTATGCCTGTGTTTTCATGTATTGTCGTATTAACTGTACACTGTGTTATATAACTGTTATAATATTGCTGTATTTAATATACAGTGTGCACTGTGTGTATGTATTCCGCACAATTTTTGTGACTAGAACCAAATTGTTCAATCTCAGCATTGACTATGATGTAATCAAGTGAAATGACGAATTAATAGAATTATTAATAATTTTGTAAACTGTGACCTTATGTATCAATTTAATTTAATCTAATCTATTTATAATTTGTAATGCTTATTTATTTATTTATGACATGTCACTATGGGTGAAATGTATGTATGTACAATGCCTGAAATAAAATGATTTACTATTATTATTATTATATATAACTGTTATATTGCCGTATTAGCTGTACACTGTGTGTTATATAACTGTTATATTGTTGTAATAATCGTACACTGCATACTGTGTGTTATATAACTGTTATATTGTCGTATTAACTGTACACTGTACCCTGTGTGTCATACAGGGTTAGTTAGACCAGTCAAATTTAAGGATGTGGAACAGACTATCAAACTGAATAACTTTCTCCATGGAACTAACATCGTAATCGCGAATAAAAATTCAGCAGTCCCATACGTTTAGGTCGAGTAGGTAGGTATTGAAGTTTTCTATGGGACAGTTGATAAATTTTTCGCGATTACGATATGGTCCCACGGAGAAAGTTGTTTAGTTTGATGATCTGTATCATGTTTGCAAATAAATAAATGATTATGATTATTATTATGTACCACATCCTTAAATTTGGCTGGTCTTTAAAAACTAACCCTGTATAACTGTTATATGTATGTATACAGGGTGTCACGAACATCAACGCGCAACCTGTTATGATGGATTCAGTACATGAATTTGAACCCTTCTGCATTGAAATTTTTAGTTGGCTTTAAAAAAAAATTGCTGTTCCATACATTTTGACCGAGTAGATATTGCATTTTTCTATGAAACAGCTCATATTTTCGGGCTAACCAACGAAAACTTCTACGTTAGGAGGTCTAGAATCATGTGCTAAAGTCATGGATTCAGATTGTGCGTCGATGCCCTTGCCACGCTGTATGTATTTATGTGTAATATGCGCGGGCGGGTGCTAGAAAAAACATTTTAAAACCCATTCAGAACTTCGCCCCTTGATCCATAAAGGGTTACCTAATGTAAAAACATTCAACTTTTCAAAAACGGAATATGAAATAATTTTTTTTATTCACCGGGGGTTATCGGCAAAGGTCGTGCGTTGTCAACCGTACATATTTGTTCACACAAAGCTACGCATGCATGAAATCCTATTTTACGGCTCGTATCCTTCCGTTTAGAGCGCCTTTTGAATGGGCCGTGTCTGAGCTCACTCGAATATCTTAACCCATATGTTGCCAGCTAGCGCGAGCGTTGGGAAATCGACTAGTTTACCTATATCTACATTCTGGCTTTTGAAAGTACATTTTCTATTGGTTTATGTGAATTTGATAAATTGTCAAAAAAATAACATTAATTCCTTTTTTTTATGTTGCAAATATATTACTTTAGCTTTTGTTTCTGTGTAGAATAAAGAGCATGACAAAAGATTCCTTGAAAGCTTCATTTTGAACAATGGAAAATTATAAACAAATCCTATTTCACTTTACCTGTAACTATCCAATAAAACATTCCAACAATAAAACTTTTTAATTTTTCCTCTCCTTTCGTAGCCGGTTATTAAACTAATTGAAACGTTAATCAAAAGCACCATAATATATAACCGAGTAACATTATTCTATAATAGTTGTAGTTAATTTATGAGCGTTTACGGCGAGGCGCATATGGAAATCCGCTGGGCGCCCGGCGGACGGCGGAGGGCGGGCGGCCGTAGATATGGCGAACAGAGCCTGGGCGGTTGTCGCGACCACGTGGCCGAAGTAACCCCACATAAATTAACCCGTACACTGCAAGAACAAGGTCATATGTAACCCTTAAATTAGTGGGCATACAGTTTCCATGAAGATTTTGGCTTAGAAATGTCATGTGAGGTAATTAAACTTAGTTAAGTTGTGGTTTAATTTTAAGGATCACTGATTCAAACTCAACTCAAACTCAAAGCATTTATTTCAATTAAACCTTTAACAGGCACTTTTGAATTGTCAAGATATATCTATTACTAGTAGCCCGCCCCGGCTTCGCACGGGTAGATATTGGTATTTAACAAAAATAAGATATAAGGATTTTTCGGCGTTACTATTGCATATTTTAACATGGAAAAGTAGTTATTGTGACATAACTGCAATAGTTAGACATATGGTATTGCAGACTTTTTGTAGATATTGATGTCTTCTATAAAACTGTAGTACATCACTTTGCTCTGTTATTGTCAATAGTTTCCGCAGCGTACGCGATATATGGATTTTTTTCACAGCTTGGGTAACATTATCGAAGTTTTCATACGGATCCCTAACTTTTTGAAAATATTCTATCGTTTATGTTCATCAAGGATAATGTAGAGTTCTAATGGTGAAAGAATTTTTCAAATCAGTCTAGTAGTTTCGGGGCCTATTAAATTGAAACAAACAAACGAATCTTTCCTCTTTATAAATTATATTAGTGTAGATAAGTTGTTTCTCTCTATCTGTCTAATTACTTTATTATTTTGTTAGTTATAATGTTTTAAAGTGTCATCAATTGACCCACAGTACGTAACATTTCCTTTTAGCCAGCCTTCTGCAAAAATATCTATACTAAAAACAACCCTACTTACAAATTTGATTCAACCAACTGAAATTGAAGCTACGTAAGTATAGATACATATACAAGCCAGACAGCAGCTAAATTGTATTCCAGCCAAAAGAGCACCTCACAGTACAGTAACCATAAACAATGAGGAAATAATAACGAACAGATTGAAATGCGGTTAAAACTCGCGCACTCACAAAAGGTCCCGCGGGCCACCGTTTATTGTTCGGCGCATTTTAATGAACCCTACTATGACCGAGGTGAATACCGATGAAGGGCCTACGTTTAATTTTTCTATTTTGTATACCTACAACTTGTTTATGATATTAATTTTATAATTTGGGGAGGACGGGCGTGATGTTATGATGAAGGGCGGCTTAGGTTTTGAGGTGGTTTGAAAATCTCCGGTGAGTTACTGTAGTCGCTTTTTAAATTCACAGTCATATCCACCCCATCTGATGGCATGATATCTACGCGGGCCTCAATCTTACAAAGCGTAGGTACATACCAACTTATTGCTACAAATTTATTTGTACAAATCTTAAAGATTTCATAATCTATAATCAAAAACTCGTGACGCAGTGGTAACGGCTGCGACTTACGAGTTGTACATCATAGGTTCGAACCCAGACAGGCGCTTTACTTTGTGTAAATTATTTCATCTCCAAAACATCGTGAGGCAACTGGCATGGCCTAGAACCAAACATTCGAAGACTTGTGACATCCACCAACCCGTACTCGACCCGCGTGGTGTTTTATTGCCCATACCCTCTCACAGACGAGGAGGCTTGCGTCCCAGCAGTGGGAACAAATTAATAATATTTTATATTAAAAAACTCGGTTGATTATCACATTACACAATTTAGATTAGGTAAAAAGTTACACGTAAACACAACACATCCGATCGGTTCTTCATAAGACAGGACTAACCACACGCTATCAACCTGTAATACATAAATTACGCGACGTACAGCGGTAAATCATATCCGAGCATAATAATTTAATGCGATGCCTCTAAGACGAATAACGGCGGCGGACAATGAAAAATAATTAAAAGTAATAAATCTCTCTGCAGGTAACAAAAACGTGAAGTGCTTAATAAACGTCGCATGCTTGTGGAGGAGCGTGGGAAAGAGCACACGCGGGCATCCTTATTCCGGACAACGGTGTCCGATCATGTCCGGGCGTAACTTGTAGGAGCGGTTTCCGATCTGTTACGGAGATGTAACTTGTAGGACATCGGCGTTTGTGTTAACAGGATCATTATCTGGTGATAGGGTATTAGATGACCCTCTGTATAGGTACCTAATGTAATTTGGGAACTGGGTGGTCTTATTCGTTTAAGAGGCCTCTGGGATTGTTGTGTTGAATTGATATTAGGAAACTTTTATGGATTAAGATAGTTTTTTTATTCATTTACTTCACATTGAATGCTTCTGAGAAGCTTAACTTTTATCTTCTGTCTTTAAAAGCATCTTTTCTCTGAAAAGCCAAAATCCCGTGTGTGTATTTAAATTTTATGCTTATAAAATATTCATTTAAATTAAAATACTTATTGTTATATTGTAAAGTCAATGCTGACTTTAAAACAAAAAAGACGGTTCTAAAAATGTTAAATAACAATATTATAATAATTTCGTTGTAAAATGAGTCGTGTCGCTGTCAGAATATACCGGCCTGGGACCGGCCTGCCTTCCCTCGGAACATGAGATTAGAATGGACACCTGAAACCATTGCCGTCCTTAATTACGTTTTAATTACTCTTGATTCTTTCAATCGCTTTGAATAATTAAACAATTTTATTATAACTTTAGGGGTACGTGATTTTTATAAGATTCTTTGTATATTTTGTTCGTTGAATTTAGAACTGACATTTATAGAATGGGGGTAATAATACTAATAATTATCTACTATTAAGTTTTCCTGTTTAAAGATAAGCTACGGTTTCCTAAAACAGCGGTGGCTGCCATATAGCGTCCGCAATTTTCCGGCGAATGACGTCACTAATACGTTATTTATGAAAGTAAGTTGGTGTGTTTTCTTAGAGAGCGTTTTTTGACACCGTAAAGTCAAGTCATCATCTTTAACCGACTTCAAAAAGGAGGAGGTTCTCAATTCGACTGTATGTTCTTTTTTGTGTGTTTGTTACGCGATATCTCCGGCAATTGTAAATCGACTCGACGATTGTAACTTAGCTTGGGTAGTTTTTGAGTTAGCTTCAACAATACGTAATTTTGCCACTTAGTTTTTAGTGATGGTGTTATAATGACTTTCTGTCACTGATATTTACATGGCAAGTAGTGTTATACGAATTTGTGTGGGGCGAGTGCAACTTAAAAGTGAAAAATAAAAACTTTTTTACAAAAAAAAAAACGGACTTTCAAAAACGACACTACAAAGTGAAAAATAGTTTTAAGTTCGGAAGTCGGTGGCAAACAACGAAAATGCGAACCCACCGACTTTCGAAATTAAACTTATTTTTCACTTTGTAGTGTCTTTTTTGGAAGTCGGTTGTTTTTTTTTTGTAAAAGTTTTTATCATAACAGTCGTCACTGCGGCCGTTATGTGGCGGTCGTCGATTTCCTAGAAAACTCTACAGTTTTATACAGTTTTGATGATGATGATGCCTAGCCTTTTCCCAACTATACGGATGCAGCTGAATACCAGTATTTTACATGGAGCGACTGCCTTTCTGACCTCCACAACCCAGTTACTGGGTAATACGATACCCCTTGATAAGACTGGTTGTCAGACTTTCAGGTTTCTGACTACAGGTAACGACTGTCAAAGATCCGCGAATGACAGCCGGGACCAAGGGCTTATCTTTATTGTTTTTAATCAAAACTACGCCAGGTCGTCCGGCGCATCCTGGGCCGTCTTTCGTGGTCGTGGTAGTGTACTTAGTGGCTTGTTCATCTTAAAACACAATTTTATTGTATAGTGATCAGCACAAAGGTATAACCACCTTTTTACTGAGCAATTTTTATTTCTTTTACTGGTATGTAGCTCTTTGTTCATCAGCATTTCGCTCCACCAGCTGCTCGCGGTTTATAACACAACTGTAACATTTCATAAGGCATCCGTAGACAAATAAGTAGCGGTTTCACGAAAGCCGTGCCGTGCCTCTACCGTTCGCTTTCTTGCAACAATAATGGGGTTAGGTGCTATATTTATGAGCGAGACTGGATAAAATTATGTGGCGTCGTACTAATATTGCCAAGGCGAACACTGCATGTGTTCTGTTCCCACGGCCGTATCTACCATGAGCTAAATCTCTTCCTATTTTCTTGTAAAACATACGTTCTGTTGTTTCACGCAAGGGCGACGAGGTTATCTAATCTTAATTACAGATTTATATTGCCTTTATTTTTTCTTAAAATAAAAACATCAGGCTAAGGTTCCAGTAATTGTAATAAAAGTTAACTGAGCGGCGTAAGTAAATCTGCAGCGTTGGAATCACCTGGGCGGGTCGCTTCAAAGAATTAAAGTGACTCCGCTTTGCTTTTATTTTAATACGTCGTAGCCTGCCGTCTGCCACGCCGTACACCGGAGCGTAGAGTTTCGTAGACTTTCGTAGCTCCGTAGCACCGTAGCTAGGTCGTAGCTCCGTAGCCAGTTCGTAGCACTAAGCAAGCAAAGTCGTTAGACTTAGTGCAATTTGCTGCTATGTGTAAGTCGTTTGGCAATTGCCGTTATAAGCTTTAGCACACACTTTGATGCTCTTCGTTCAAATAAGTGCTTGTTAACAAATTGTGAATTGGCTGTTTTCGGCTTTGAAAGAACCAAAATTTAGCTTGGGGAATATTTTTAGTTTGTTAAGCAGCAGCATGCTACTATGTATCTTGTATCCATATTACCGTGGTTGCCTATCAGCCTGTCAGGTGCAAACCATTGGGCTTAGAGTCGAGCATGAATTGGTTAACAGTATCCTTGTAAAAGGAGATTAATCAATAGATTTTATTTCAATAAAGTTTACGATACAACAAGTAAAAAACTTTTTATCTATAAATAAAAAAATCACAATGTGACATTGTGACTCGAACACCATTCGGTTACGACAAGCACATGTATACAGAGGGGTTGAATAATTTACGAGTGCACTAACTTTGGCACGGCGGGACCCGTTCGGTACAGATGCGGGAAGTACATATATCAAACCGGGCCGAAGGTTACAACTTCAATAAAACTTGAGCGAAACTTATTCAAACGCGGCGGCCGGTGAAAGCTGTTTTTAACTTGTAACCGCGAGGGATCACCCATACAAATAAAGAGTTAGTTCCGATATGAAAGCGGATTTCTTTTTCTGAAATAACTTTTAGAAAACATTCCTGGCTGTTTGCCATTTTAAGTAAATTTTCTGTTTTTATATGTAGGTTTTATATGGGCAGGCGGCCAAGCTGATGGCCTGCTGATGTATACTTTAGCGTTATATTGTTCGCAGCCTGAATATTGATATTAAAAATTCTTTAAAAAAATTCCATTTCCCATTTTTTTAATGAAAATTACTTAGAATGTATGTATGTATACCAGTTTCGCTCCATGTCAAATATCCGGTATCCAACTGAATTTGGTTAAAATGGAAACCGACCTCAACATATTTGGGCGAAGGCTAGGAAGATGTATATATGGAGACTCGTCGATTTAAAATCTAACAATAGTGAAAACTAGTATATTTTGGAAACAATCTGTCTCGCAATGTCGTACCAAAAACATAAGTTTTTGGTACGACAAAATACCTTAACCAATCCATATGAGTTCCACACTATCCAAAAGCCCTTAGAAAGTTGACTGTCATGAAGTACGTAAAATCTTGGGGTACAGTCAACAGCAAAAGTAGATGATCAAAATCAGAATTAATGAACTAATGAACGGAGTTCGCGGCAGAACTGTGTGGCGTCGAAGTGATTTCTGTGTGGCGTTGATATGGCGTTGAGTAGTTTGAATCACTTCGACGCCACACGGTTCTGACGCAAACTCCGTTCATTAGTATTGAATTTCTGATTTTGATCATCTACTTTTGCTGTTGACTGTACCAAGTCCCGGCTGGATACTAGCTTGATATATTTTGGGTTATGTATGATTTAAGGGACATATAAATCTAAATATTCAAGGACTTGTTAGTGCGTTCGCACTAGATGATGATAGCCGGAAAGAAATTATGATTTGTCAAAGTAATAAGGTTATTTATGCAGAAGTCTCCTGCAACTTAGCGGTTAGTGCGCGATGGCTGACAAGCAAGCGATGTAAGTTCGATTCCCACTCGATGCACTACTGAATTGAACCCACTCTGCTAAGAATAGGTCATGCCTGTATATTTTGCATTTTTTATTTTATTGGGATTGTTTTATAATCTATCAAGTAAGTAATGATAAAGCGATACTTTACCGATCCTGCCTCGTTGGTCTAGTGGTAGCGCCTACTGAGCATGAGGTCCTACCGTCCTAGGTTCGATTCCCGGGTCGGTTTGTCCCTGGGTCGGGTAAAGTGTTATTGGATTTTTCCATCTGGTTCCACACTTAACACACACAACACACACACACACAACACATACAAACACACCCCCCAACACAACAACACTGCAACAACACACCAACACACACAACACCTCATCAACACACACAACACCACCACAACACGACAACAACACCAACACTCAACACTCAATGTCAACACTTTTATAACTTCTTTTTCAGGCTACTACTGCCCGGACTCTGGATTTGAACCCAAATCATAACAATAGGCCCGCCCCCTATTACATGGGCAAAATTTTAGTGTAATATAGGTACACCTCAGCCCAACCCTTCCGGGAAACAAGGCGTGATGTTTTGTTTATCGATACTTACCCCACTCTGCCCACGTTCAACACTAGACAGAAATATCAGAACTGTTGCTAGAGTTCTAGGAATAATAACAGCAATATAATAACTGTCAAAACACCAATACCCGGTATGAAGTACAATACGAAAATCTGTGTTTTTGCCAACAAGCCAACATAAGGAACGTGGCCGCGACTCGGGGAAGGCGCGGTGGCGCGGCGGCGCGGCGGCGCGGCGGCGCGGCCGGGCGGCACAAAACACACATTAGCATAAAACTCGAATTGGCTTCAGCGATGTGTATGCCACTGTTGTAATGCAACTTTTAAACTAGATCTGCTCGGCATTACACGTTGGAACTTCCTCTGCGTTTCCAAAGATAACTTTTTGAGCGGTTTGTCTAGACAGGAGTCGATGTTTGGAGATTTGTTAGAGTATGTACCTGCAGTGCTGGTACATTACTGTATACCTGGCTAGCTGCTCGCTACACATAGTCAAGGTCTGGTCACAAAACTGACCTTAATTCATCACTGGATTTTGTGGAGACTGGGGTTAGTTAAAAAAGTCTCGTCAAGTGACGATATTAAGTAGGTATGCTGAGCGTGCCTACTACTAATTTTCATACCACGCCGGCGTCGTCGGTGCAGTTACCGTAAGCAGAACCTCTTTTGCTTACGGTAACTGCACCGACGCCGGCAGGTCCTGCTTACGGTAACTGCACCGACGCCGGCAGGTCCTGCTTACGGTAACTACACCGACGCCGGCAGGTCCTGCTTACGGTAACTGCACCGACGCCGGCAGGTCCTGCTTACGGTAACTGCACCGACGCCGGCAGGTCCTGCTTACGGTAACTGCACCGACGCCGGCAGGTCCTGCTTATACTAACTGCACCGACGCCGGCAGGTCCTGCTTACGGTAACTGCACCGACGCCGGCAGGTTCTGCTTACGGTAACTGCACCGACGCCGGCAGGTCCTGCTTACTGTAAGTGCACCGAAGCCGGCTGGTCCTGCTTACGGTAACTGCAGCGACACCGGCATGTTCTGCTTACGGTAACTGTACCGACACCGACGCCGGCGTGGTAATAATACTATGGTAATATTGGTTTTAACACTAGGTCAAAACGCAATAAACATCCTCATGTTTATTGCATTTTGACCTAGTATTAAGAATGTAGGTAATGTTTAAGGAATCACAAAATATTTTCGACTGGAAGAATAATATGACGGCTGTTACTTGAACATACTCTTACATCATTTTCACTTTTATAGCAATCACCCTAACACTTCAACAATAAAACCAATTTTCGTTCAAATACGACACTATTCTTCCGACATACTCCGGTACATATATATGTATGTTACTCAATTTGTAACATAACGCTCAATGCACACGCGAGACGCGGCGTCAAATCTTGTCACTCGCTCAATAAAGAGCAAATAAACTCGAGTTTCGAGTACATTTGAGCTCACACTCGTGTTGAAGCGAGCTCTCGAGGCGCGGCACTCGACGAGTGTTTAGCAAACTGTGTAAACAATACCTTCTTGTGATTTATGTAAGACAGATTGGGTAAACGTTAAATGTATTTTTTTAAATTGTTGCTTTCCTATAAGGAAAAGTGTCTTTACCAGAAGTGGTAATCGTATTAGTGGTTCAGCAGCTTCAATAGGATCAGGGTTATGCCGGAATATATAGCAGTTCGTCGTAGACGTAGTACGACAGCACCCTCACACCATGTCTGTCATTAGAGGACAGCCGCCACGCAACAATCGATGCGACGCTCATAGAGCGACTGTCACCTCTAATGGTCATAGCACACGTATCAAACCGGAAAGGGATCGGCGCCGTATCAACTCGAGCCGATCAGTATTCTTACTGCAACGCACACTAATCGGAATCGTAACGTAATCGCCTCGCCTCAGGACAAGCTCACGGTGCGGTGCGTTACGGCTCGTCATCCCCGCGCTTATTTCTGTCCGTCTACCCTTGCCCCTCTCACCTCTCCCGCAGCCTGCCTGCACCGTCAACCAGCGGTCGGCGAGCCGTAAGCGCGGCGTCGCCTAGCCGTAGCCGAGTCGACGTATCGGAGCTTCTGATCCGTTTTGGTTACGTGCTTACGTTAGGTTGACGCCTGTTGCCAGAATCGCCCAGAGGACACGGTGAAGCATTCGGTGGAGGTCTGCCCCGCGTGGACAGAGCACCGCCGTGTTCTCGTAGATGCGATCGGAAGCGGCAGCGACCTCTCGCGTCCGCGGGCCCTGGTGCAAGCCATGGTCCGGAGCGAGAGGGAGTGGGAGACAGTCACCTCCTTCTGCGAAGCAGTCATGCTAGCGAAGGAGGTGGCGGGATGGATGAGAAAGGGAGCCTCCCATCCCACCCGCTCGGGAGACGCTCCGGGCGTAGGGAGCCGCGTGATCCCGGCCACCGTAGGCGCGGGCCTGCGGACGGAGAGTAGCTGGGTAGCTCACCGTCCGATCAGAACTAAGCCCGTGCCGGACGGCGCGTACGTGTTCCACGCGCACCTCAAAGAGATGTCAGCACAAATTCAAGGGGCCAATTAGGGCCAAAGCCTGCCGGATCAGCGGGATTGTCGGAAACGGTTACCGCTGGCCCGGAACATAAAGGGCTAAGGGGAAGGAACAGGGGTGGGTGGGTCACTAAGAGTCTGACACTCCCTTCCGCTCCACCCAGAGCGTGAGGGGTCATTTGATGATTTCCAATCCGCAAAAAAAAAAAAGTTTGACTCCTGTTTGACGGCGAGGCGAAAGGCGATACGATGGCGATGCCTTCCAATTTGATGACCTTTATCCGACTTTTTCGGTGATTCCAGTCTTCGACAAAATGTCATTTTTATTCAGCAAAGTTTTTTGGTAAGTTTTTAGTGGATAAGACAGAGAGTAAAACAGAAGACGATCTAGGAGGGGATCGAGGCGGGGGGGGGGGGGTAGAGGGGGGGTGCAGGGGATCAGAACGGAATAATTCGTTCAAACTGTTATTCCTAACCTTTGAATTTGTTTAATTAATAAAGTCGTTTCAGGACCTTCGTGTGTCTATTACATAAGAACAAAAGAAACTTAAGCCTAGCTATGTATATAGCACAACAAAACAGACGACATCAAGAAATTCGCCGGCGGAAACTGTGAAACAAGCAAGCGACAGATGGTGGGCGTACACGAAAATAGGCTGGAGCAGAGAGATACTGAACGGGGAAAACGGAAAGTCAAACGAAATATACCTACCTATGTCGGGATAATTATGCTCTTGGAGATGCCTCGCCCTCTAGAGGCAGTGACCACCAATCCACTAGTCAATTGGACCCTATTCATAAAAATGATTATCTTTTCACACTTGTTTAAAATATATTTTTGCAGCTAGGGAAAGGGATTGTCAAGTCAAAACTATGTACTTATTTTAATAATAAAATTAAACGAAACGTATTCATATTTAAGTACATCAAGTAGGTACCTAACTAACTATAAATACATACCTACCCATACACAGTTGTATGTTGTATTTCATCAACGTCGACATGCACGTAGGAAGGATCTCAATTCGCAACTCCGTCGAGTTAGACTGGGAGGAACAAAAGAAATAAACAGCTTATTGCACCACTCAACTTTATTCACTAAGCTTTCCAAATGCGTCAAGTTTATGAGTTAATAAGAGTATTTAGTTATAAATTGTTAAGGATTATGATATTAAAAGCTTCAAGCTATGGAAAACTTCGTTCTTATTTTTATTTAAAATCGTTTTTATTAAAAGGGACAATGATAATATATAAAATAAAACTGCGGTAACCTATTTGCGTCCCTAATAACGTAGAGGCGTATTAAAACACCTACACTAAACTCGATAATTATAAAATTTTAATGATCTCAATCTATGTGAGTGTATCAACACCCGCCGACGGAAACTTTTCCAATAAACTCGACCTCTATGCGGAAAATCAAGTAATTTATTTTACAATCTTAATCTCCACGTTATCGCGTGGAAAAATAATTTATATTTGACTCTTGTACAATAAAATATACGTGACTACCAACTTGGGAAAAAGAGCGTCTGGAGATAACAAAAGGAAAAGTATTATAAATTTTATTTTCCACTTTTATCAGCATTATAGCGAGTACCTAATCTAAAGGTAAAAGACATTGTGATGGAACTCGATTAAATTAAGTTACTACAGCGAGAAGGAGAGCAATTTCGATTCTCATAGAATTCAAATGAGCTTTTTATTCAAACACAAGACTGAAGGAAACACTAAAACAGACGGTTTTACTCCATTGCATTGGGACATATCTCCAGCTTATTTTAAAACTTTATATTGTCAATTTTGGGAAACAACATCTGACATCAGTTGAACCTGTATGTAGATTTATTTTAATTTCAACTTTATCTTATGAGACACCACAAAGGCACTCAAAAACGTTGCTATAAAACCCCCCCATATTGCATTTACCACCATCGTGAACTGCAAGCTTTTTATCGGCCTGTAGCTTATTGGGATTGCCAATGGGTATCGGAATATATGGGAATGCGCAACATTTGCAGATTTAACATCGACCGCGAAAAATTACAGAGGCTCAAGCAGATTACAGTTGTGCTTTTGTAATTTTTATCGCCCGATAAAAAATCTACAATGTGGTTTTTCTCTAGCAAAGTATTGCTTACAGTTGTTTAAATAAATAAGAAAATAAACGTAATTGAATATCGTTTAATCAAATAATATTATTAATAGATCTTACAAGAAAGCCAGGCGATATACATTTCAGAATCATGGAATAGTTTTCATTTTACAATACGCAATGAAATATAATCACTAGAATATAGTTTATTAAAGCTATAGACGTCTTACAGCGATAGATATTGTTATGTTAAAGTACCTAGTACCACCAAATAAGACCTTAAAACTAGTACATATAATTTGATATGATTATGTATCTAAATTCATTCGTTAATTGATTTCAATTCTAATTAACTAGAAGACTCTAAACAACACACATTTATAAAAGTAACAATTTACAACAGATAATTCAGTAGATATGCTCTCAATAATTGCAACATAACGATTAAAAACCTCGGACTTTTCAAATGATATGTAAGAATTTCAATAAATAATTTATATAAATTCGACATACCAATTACAACTATGGATAAATTTTCCTACGTTAAGTATACAATTTACTACAGCAAAACCGATGGCATGGTTCAAACAATCTATCCGAAAATATCTATCAATACTCTACTTAATCAAAGGCCGTAATAAAATATTATAGGTAACCTTTACCCAACGAAATTCACTCATCACATTATTCTAGTTCTAACATCAGCGCTAAGTTAAGATTGTTTATATTACACTTAAAATATATTTTGTAGCTCCATTTATCATAAGCGGGATGTAAATAAGACTGTACAAGAGCTATATACAACCTTATGGACTAGTTAATGTATACTTCTATGTAGCTGCTATATGAATGCCTACCGGAGTGGAATTAGCTTCAATATTGTGTCCAGCTTTTGGCTGCAACAGAAATGAAAACCTTGATAACGTGTGGAAGCTGTTGTCTGAGTGTGGGCGGGCTGTAACGCGGGGCTGAATAAGATTTGAGCAAGTTTCTAAAATCTGTACAAATGATTAAGAACTGTGTTGGTGCTAAAATTAAATGGAAATAAAGTAATTGCTATAACATTCAGGGAAATAACCCTCCTTCTGGCGCAGTCGGGTAAATAGTCGATATTAGGATATTTTTGTTAATAACAATTCAAGAGACTGGGTATGACAGTTATTACAAAGGATAATGTATATTCATACTTATACCTATGTATAAAAAGTTATGGTTTATACTCTTTACTCTATTGTAACCTTGTTATTTTTCTATTGAAAAGCTGTTCGGTTCAAATAAATAAAATTCTATACCTTTCTTTTAACAAGCTTACTCTTTCAAAGGATAAATATTAGTTTTGGGAGAAAAAAAAAACGATCACTGAGCAATTGGCAATAGGTAACTGTAAGAGAAACATAACATTCCAAGCAGTCGTTTTATCTACAGATATTCCAGCAAAAGTATGCACTTCGGCAGTCGTTGGAAATACGAACGCTCGATGATGAAATCTAATATAGAGTCATAATGGAAGTACTTGTCTATTTTGTATACCAATGTTACAAAATTAATCATTACCAACATAATATAATTATGCAATTCCAAAAAACTTCTTAAAACTTAACAGAGAACAAGCTTCATACAAACGCGCAATGATCCGATGCAATACGGCTAAGCGCGGCAGTACAAAACATAAGCTTTGCTTCTATGAGGGGTTACTTTGTGGCGTGAAGTTCTTACTATTTCGGAAGCACGAAGATTATCGAAGCGCACACCTTTTCTGGTTTAACTGTGCCATTTTTTTATGAGATTATTCTTGATTGTTAAAAAAAAACCTTTGATCATTGCCACCATATTAATTAAAGCACTGCTACCCGCTATCGGTATCACAAAAGCCGCCCTCATATTTGAACACGAAATGTAACTGCGCCAATTACGTAATTTGCAATCGCGATAACTGTGAAATTATCGTTATCGCTACATAGGTTACTGTTACTAACACCAGTTGCTCGGTGATTGTGGAGATAGTTTATGTCTGTAATGGCTGTAGGCTTCGATGGAAAATGGGATAGCTTGCTAACATTTTCCATAATAAGAAAATTTTGTACGAGAGCTTTGGAAAAATCATGAAATAATTGGTGTTTTGTGAAAATCAAGACTATATTTACCTTTGTAATGCATGTCTCGATGCATGCTTGGACAAGTCTTCCCAGGATACTGAAAATTTAAAAAACAATTAATACAAACGTTGTCAACTCAAGCGCCGCACCGACTAAGCAAACACGATTCATTAGTGCTACGCTAATAGTACAGCGAACCATTTTACAGGAACATACACAATGCAACGGCTAAGTACGAGTATATCGCTTAGGAACCCAGCTTAGCATACAATATGAATTATTAAGCATGTCTCCAGAGCAGTTTGTGCTTAATTTAATTTCCTTTAAGGTGTAATTTACCTTGCTGAGATCGAAGTCAATGTTGGTCCTCACGGCTCGGTGGTGGAGAGGCTGGGGCGGCCGAAAGTTGTTGCCGAGGGGAGCCTTGGGGTGCCTGGCGTCGCCTTGCATCAGCCGCCTCAAGCCGTGCAGCTACAGTCATGAAATTCAATTATGTTGACACTAAAGTTCTTGAAAGTAAAATGACTAACCCTATTTTGAAATTTATGAAGCCTTTGCCAAATATTATACGGAAGATGCGCTGGTTATTTTGTTGGGGGAAAATTGCTCTAGCGAACCATTTTATTAGAGAAGAAGAAGCATAACGTTAAAAATCAGTAAGTACACTCTATCTAATTTTTGTCAAACGATTTTGGACTTTAAGAAAATATTTTTAATAGAAAAGCAAACTAAGAAAATGAACAGAATAGAGCTACACGACCTGTGGAAGTAACTTCGAAAATTCAATGCACACGGTGTTCAGTTTCTATGATAACGTTTACAAGTGTTTATAGGTGGAGAGCTATTTCAAGTAAATTGAAATTTCTTCCTTTTGTAACGTTGGGTGACTACCATGGAGTGAATATAGGTATGTTGTTGCCACGATCGGATTAACTGGTGCGGAACACGCGACCACGGCTATCTGATTCGCATCGTTGTTTACGCTGTATTAAACAATTTGATTCAGATTATAGACTCCGCCTAAACTTTGATTTTACCAACTGTAATTTGGTTTGTATTGTGGTGTTTGGTGCGAAGGCTATGTTTGGTTTGTTGAGCTTTACATGGGTTTTATTGTAGCTGTTCCGCGGTGTTATTGTATTTAAGCGTTTTATTAGGACACTGAAACTTACTTTTCATCAGTGCTGAGGAAAAAATATCAAAGAAATTGCTGCAAAGTCGCGGCCATCGGAAACCGGTATAGTGTATACATTAACAATGCCTATGTATGTGTTGTGTAGTAAATGTTCTCCCGTGGTTGCCCCTTTATGGGCAATTTAGCAAATAGCTGTATGACGCTCGTTATAGGCATCACCAACGTCAAGAGTTTATTTTCTACAGTAAGCTCACACGTGTTATTCCTTTTATTTCACTTTTTATGACTCCTGCCACCGTAAAGGCGTGGGGATTTTTATTAGCATAAAACTAAGCACGTTAGTGGTGTTGTAAATTGTGCTTCAAGCAGCGACCACATGGCGTTCGCTCAACTCCCCGCGAGATTGCAAGCAGTTTCCACTAGCACTTAATTTTCCGACCAACACAAACGGAAAACATAAACAATGATTTATAATAACAGCCACACAACGCGGCACTTTCAGTTTACTTTTAACACGTACATAATTCACGGCGGAGTCTTTGTCTAAAGGCGAGGGACGTGAGTTGTTTATTGTAGCGTGGGCACAAATGAAAATGTTATTACGCTGCCCCAACCACGCTTGAATACACTGATACTTGTCTTCGACTGGATGCGGTGGCCGTAAGCGTCCGGCTACTGTAGCTCTAGTTAGGCTATATGTTCACTGTGCGATTCATGGGAGAAACTGCTCATGCTAGTTTAATTACGCCTGGTAGCAGTGTGCCTTATGTACCCGGGTCATCATAGATTTTTGGCTGAAAAGTCGCGGCCATCGGAAACGGCTATAGTGTATACATTAACAATGCCTACGTATGTGTTGTGTAGTAAATGTTCTCCCGTGGTTGCCCCTTTATGGGCAATTGACTCAGCAAGCATCTTGAAACAAAAAGTTTTGTGCCCGAGAAAGTAGATAATGAATAATAGAGATGGTTACATTCTTGTTTGTTTTGAGTTGGAAATCTAAAATTCCTGGTAGAATAGAATAGACCAACCAACTAGCCTCAAGTACCTCAAAACTTGTCTGTACCTAGTATCAGTGTTATTTGTAAATCCTGCAATGTTTTAAAACGAGTGGTTTGGAGTAACAAATTAACCAAATAATAATAGAAACTTCTATAAAATCCATATGTCAGTTCATATCGGATTTCAGTTTCTAATATCATAAAACTTAAATTCTCTTGGAAGCTATTCCATAACTCCTACGTCTGTAGTCGAACAAGGAGGGCAGGGAGGCGTATGATGCAAACGGCGAACTTGAACGGATGCGGTTACCGCACATATTGATTGTTAGCACTGACCCACTGCTGTTGAGTACTGAGCTACTGTTGAGTACTGAGTTACTGTTGAGTGTTGAGCGTTGTTCCCTAATGCACTTTTAATGATTTGTTGAAAAAGTTTCTAATGAGCTTTTGACAAGTTTCGATATTTAGAGATGGTCTATATTGATAATAATGCCAATGTCATAGAAAAATGTACTCCTTGAGTTTACCACAGAAATAAATAGATAAAAATAGTTAGTATTCACTAAACACGTTCTAGTTTACAGTAAAAAGTATAAAGTGGTAACGTACGCATACATTTCGTTGTGCTTGGTTGAGCTTTAATATCGAAAATAGGTTTGCTGACGATATGAAAGCTCAACCAGTTATGACTTTTCTATAAGTTTGTTGTTGACTTGTACAACTTGTGCCGGTTGAGATGCAGCTGTTACTCAAGTTTCTACCAATCCAAGATCAACAATTTGCAAGGATTGGTATAGCTGCCTATAAGTAAGCGTTTATCTTTTGATTATTTATAGGTACTTAGACTATATAGACTAGAGAGATTATGTTTAATTGTTTATGTAGGTATACACGGTGACAGTGGTTTCGTATTACCCAGTAAGTGGGTTGTAGGGGTCAGATAGGGAGTCGCTCCATGTAAAATACTGGTACTCAGCTGCATCCGGTTAGACTGGAAGCTGACTCCAACATAGTTGGGAAAGGGCTAAGCAGATGATCATGACAGGGTGGCAAGGACCTCAACGCGCAAACTGTAACCATGGATTCACTACATGATTCTGGACCAAACTGCGTTGAAAAAAAAAATGCTCTTGCATACGTTTTGATAACCGACTAAAAAATTATAAGCGCGCACAGTTGGCGCGTCGATGTCCCCGCCACTTTGTATTTTAGGTAAGTATGAAAAGTAGGTAGTTTTACTTGGTAATGAAAATGTTTGCCAACATGATAGACCGATAACATTTTAAAGGTTTTAAACAGACTGGAACTGGAAGCCAAAAATCGGGTATTGCGGCGCAACTTGGGAGGCCCTATGTCCTACAATTGAGTAGATTGCGATAAGCCGAGGATATTAACGGTGTATTTACCTGTTGTTTAGTAATGTAGATGGGTTTGTTGATGATGATCCAAGTGACTGTCTCGTAGCAGGCAGGCGCCGTGGTCGAGCCATCGTACGTCATGTAGTAGTCCGTATCAGGCAGGAGGCCCCGGACGGATAACTTGTTCACTGGCATCTCAGCACCTTTGTGTATTAAAAAACATGGGACTTAAGCGTCACGCTTAATTTATATGGGGTAGGGCACAATGGCACGGTTTTATTGTTATTAAAATCCTTACATAGTATAAAAGAAAGTCGCCGAAATGTCTGTACGCGCATAACTGCACCAAATTGGAAAACTATTTTTTTGTTGTATTCGGTATTGCTAGGACAAGGTTTGTATGAAAGAAAATTTCGGAAATTCGAAAAAAAAAAATTCACCCTTTCGAAGCTGGGACGGACCGCTAGTATAACATATAATATATATACCGTAACATCACGGTAGAGGTGTACCTCTAATATATTCACATTTTATCAGGTACGTTTTACAGCGTGGCGATTTAGCAACCTGCATCCATCAAGGAAGGAAGGGATGCTCCCTGTCATTTTCGCTACGAAACTCTTATCCGATTCGTGAAAAAAAAAAACAATAACCTATACAACAATAGACAGACTATTTCGATGCATGTATGTTTTTTTTTTTCGTTTCACAATTCGGGTACGAAGTTCCATAGCAAAAGTTGTGTAAAATGTGTAGAATTACCCCCTTGATGGACGCAGGTGATTAAATCGCCACCCAGTATAGTCCAAAATCTTAAAATTCTTTAATAGAAGTAGCGCTGAGTATTAAACTGGAGCAAACGAATTTTATCTCGAGTAAGTTCTTTACAAGATAGGTAATAGAGAAAGTAGTTTATCGGCTGAGCACTCTACAATAAATACGTTTTCAAGTTTCCTCCATTTTTCTATTTTAGGGTCGCAACTTGTATTTCATTCTATCTTCTTTAGTATTTTATTCCAAAATAATCGAGAAAAATGGTTGAGTCTAAATTCCTTACTTATTACAAAGGAATTTAGACTCACCATTTTTTTGAGCCGAGCTATTTTCGAGTTTTTGCGTGTCTACAACACCAGATACCTATATAACATAACATCATGTCTGTAACCCCCGATGGCTTAGGCAGAGACGTAAATCTATAGTACCTACACCACAGACCTACATAGCAATCAAAAAATGGTTAGATATAATATAAAAATCAATTGCCGTCCCGCAAAAACTCGAAAATAGCTCGACCCATTTGAATATATTTTTTAATTGTTTTGTTCACCTCAATACTGGGGTGGTTTAGAAAAAAATAATATTAAGAAAAACCCAAAAAGAAACAGCTGAAAAATCGAAAATATCGAAATTTTGTATCAATCTCACTTGGTAGGTACGTAGTTCATCGGGTCATCGAGTATGTAATAATACTTACCACCGTATTTGATATTTTCTAATTCTTCCGTCAGAACTCTTAATTCAGGATTTGATAAATCACCAAGCTGAAACAATATTGACCGATTAATATAATTATTAAACCATGTTTTATCAAAATGGCTCCTAACTTTAAAAAAAGATATCTTCTATAAAAAAAGATAGGTAATTGTTAAATAGCGACTTCATAATCAGTTTTCTTTAGAAATTGTCTGGTTTAATACCATAGCTTTACGATGATTTAAAAGAAAGTCTAAAACCAGAACCAAAGAAATCTCGCCTTAACAGCTTAAATCGAGTGTTTCCCTACAACTTCTTTAATAAAAAGAAAAGTCAGAGACACAGCGCTAATTGTTTGTCGTGTGGGGGAAATAGCTTGCTTTAGCAAAGTTTCAGTTAACTGCGGCCACAAGCGAAATATGAACGTGTCGGCAAACATGTTCCCCCTTGGGACAACATCGGATGGGATGTGCTAACACAGGCACTGGCCTTCGTTAAGGAAACCATAAAACGATCGAAAATAACCTCTCTTTAAGATGACGGTGTAAGAAAACAGAATGGGGCCTTACTCAACATTAACCTAACTTTAGTTTAAAATACTTACACATAAAATATCGTAAATAAAACCTGCATAATTATACGCTTTCGCCCGCACTAACAAGTCTTAAAATATTTTACTTTAAAAATGGCACAAGCAAAAACCCAAATTCAGTTAATAATGTCAGAACAGTTTTTTGTATAGACCTTAAAATTTAAAATGGATAAACTTTTCTCTTCACAAATATGAACCAACCTTTAGGTAGGTATCCAAATATTGATACAGTAGATAATATTAAATGGTACCAATTAATTGAAAGCACAGGGCGTCTACGCTGACCCCGAGTGGTGACGGGCTGACGGCCATACCACAGCTCAGACAGTTACTTAATTTGAACTAATAGCTTTACTGGCTAATCCAATGGCGCACAGAAAAATCCAATTTCCTTAATTAACTGCGCTCAGTTCGACGCCATGAAGAGGTGCGGCCGGTAACACTTCGATGGATACAATTACGGTTAAGTACCTAAATAAACACCTCTCTGCATTATTTGTAATTAGAAAATCATTTAGTGCCTAAAGCATTGGCAAAATGTACACTGTAGAGTGTATCGATACTTTCTTTGAAATTTCAATACTGATTCGTTAAAGTAAGCTGTATGCACATTTCTTTTTTTTCTGGATGGGAAATCATCAAATGGCCCCTCCCGCTCTGGGTGCAGCGGAAGGGAGTGTCAGACTCTTACTGACTAAAACCTACCCGTGTTCCTTCTTTAGTTTATGTTCCGGGGCAGCGGTAACCCTTTCGGACAATCCCGCTAAAATACGACCTTAAAATACGTCTGGGTCACACTGGCTTCGCAAGGCGGCGAACAGGGAATTGTGGTGCCACTTGAGAAATAACTATGTCATTTTAATTTAGTCTCAGAATAAAAAAAACAACATCTAACTCCACGTGGATCGAATTGAAGCGGGAGAGAAAATATCGCTATAAAATTAGAAAAATGAGATAGGACTTTTAGTCATGCGAGCGAATGACTAAAAGTCCTATCTCATTTTTCTAATTTTATAGCTGATTTGAGTTAGGACAACTACATTTTTGTATTCGTGATTCATTACATTTTTCACTAACCATCGTACATAGACTATGTTATTTGGATCTCAAAATATAACCATTTTGAAAGGCAACAAAAAGTAAAGAATCACGAATAGAAAATGTAGTTGTCCTAACTCAAATCAGCTAAAAAATGAGATGACTTTTTAGTCATGCGAGGGACGATATTTGCTTTCTCGGTTCAATTTAGTTTTTATTACGACTTTCAAGAATAAGATGTTCATTTATTACGACTAATAATAATGCACACGTCAACGTAAACAGCTTGTTGCACACCAGATAAATCATTACGAAGTCGCACGTTTAACTAAACACGATCATTACAAACATGCAAGAGCGCTAAAGTGCGATCGCTGTGACTGCAAACTTTTGCCTAAGTCGCGCGTCACATGCACTTTCACACGCTTATGTGAGCTATCTCCCTCTTTTCTGTTCGTGGGGGTAAAAATACGTCAGTAAATGGTACAATGTATGCTTTGTTGCATTCTACGACTGTACTAAAATTAATGATCATTTAAGTAGCTAGGTACGTTCAATAGTTTATATAGGAATAATGTTAGATAAAATAAAAAAATCGATAAATTTGGTAATAATTGCAGATAAAACATTCCACTTTGAACTCCTTTCATTCGAACACTAAAAACTACGTGGAAAACAGGCTTGATAATAACTGTTTACTTGTCAACACATTTAAGAATATGTTTTAGTATATTTTTTTATATTTTTCGTCTCTACCTTATCCACCTCATTAGAAAACAAGTTCTAACTTTGGTTCAAGTTTAAAACTTACAGCCAGTTTTTTCTATTAAGAACCATACTCCGACTGACGTAAAGTTCTTATTACAAAATGGCTGATTTTTCAATAGTTATATAACTTTTATCAGAGGAAAAAATATTGCGGCTTATAAGCTTTTGTTAAAAAAAATACGTCATACTTACTATTCAGATAAAAGTTATATGACCATTGAATAATCACCTATAAGAGTACTAAGTTCTTAATACAAAAATGTACGTTGTCGTAATAAAGTTCCTTATTTAAAATTGGCTAAGGGCTGATTTTTTAATCATCTGATAACTTTATTCGAGGAATAATTTTGAAATTTTGACAGTTATTTCATACTAAAACTGTCAAAAATTCAAAACTATTTCTGGGATAAAATTATCTGGCGTTGGAAAAACAGGCCTAAATGGTTTAAACCTGTATCCAAAGTTAAACCTTGTTTTGTAATAAGCTCGTATATAAGTCCAACAATGGACTATGCTGATGAGTTGATGTGACCTCTGAACTCTTCTTGAACCTTGTGTTCACAAAAATACAATACCTCAGGTACCTAACTCAGGTACTTAACATTTGAAATGACTTAATAAATGTAATTACCTGCAACAATAGCGATATTGAAACAATTCCTTGAGCTTTGTGCAGAGCCTCCGAGAAGTTTGAATACAGTTGTGAATTAAAACCGAATATCTGAATCTGGAACAAATTAAATTATAACAGTTACTTGGTTTTTGTCCTAAGTTACACTTAAAAAGGTTCATTGGAGTTGGTTATTTAAATTTGCCGTAAATTTTATTAGGTTACGTATATAGCTTCCGCGAAGTCGCAAGGTTAGGTCAATATAAAAATCCACTTGCAAGAAGTTAATTAGTATTTATGCAGAAAAAACCGTTGAAAAATAAAGTAGTTTAAATTTTAATTATTTGCGTACGCGGCTACTATAACTTATTACCAGAGATCGGAATAGGTAGAGCTGTTTTACGTACTTGCCGTAGGTTAGAATAATATAGATATATTCCCTTTTAGTTATGAAGTTAAGTTTAGTTTCGAAGTTACTGTTGGTAAAGAATTGAATTCTAGTGGCGCAGAAAGAGACAAAAACAGGTGCGTCACTCTAGCGACAATAATATCCCGTAGTATCAGTCGGAATCCCGTGGAATATCCATATTAACATCAATGTTTGCGGTTAATGAACCTAAATAGCTCTACATATTCAGATCACTGCTTATTACCCATAAAAAATATTACTTAGAATCAAGCAAATTTACAGAATTTTAATGAAAAAAAAAAACAATTAAAGTTCTAATTTCCGGTCACGCGAATTTTTACAAAAATATAAATAATACGGTGTAGTGCTTCGTAATTCATAAAGCAATTCTTTTTTCTTTTGAACTTGAAACGTCACGATAACCATGACGGAGTTAAAAGCCACTTCCACGAGATGGAGCACATGATTTTAGATTTAACATGGCTACGTAAGAATTTGTCACATAAATAAACAGGAGGCATGGTTGAGTTGGTTCGCAGTCAAGTCGTTCGTCGGGATTACATTTGGGATTTGAACGTCTCAACGACGAAGGCGCGAGGATGCGTGTGAAAACATCTGTTACGCTTTCTTTTGAGACCTTTTCGAAGAAATCCCTGATAACATTTTAACGTTTATCTGTGTTACATGTTTATTCGACACTTCACTTAGGTTTTATCCTCGGTTGCTTACATAATGTATCATGAGTGTTGCGAATCTCTGACTTTATGAGGATATGAATCCGTATCACTATGTACCTTAAGCCAGGAGAATTATTTATGGAATCCTTCAGGCTTAGATCAGACTTTATTAGATCATGTAGCCTCTGTTATAATTTTAGGAAAATTCTGATTTTATTCTTACAACAAAAATAAATTAAATCACGGTGTCGAAACGATGGAATTTTGGTCATCCAGTGGCGTCTTCAGGTTCTCTTAAGTGCAGGTTACTGGAGATGAAAATATTTTGCTAACCTCTGCAGGGAAGGTGTATCCATTGATGGCATGTTCAGATCCGAACTGGTCGTGTAGGCCGTAGTGTATGTGTATCTCGTGGAACTGATACTTGTAAGAGAGAGGGCCCCCCGTTATATTGATGTGGTGCCGCGTCTCATTCTCCACCGTGAAGATCACCGAGTGACCCGTGTTGCTTATTAGGCCGTTTATCTGGTGAACAATACAAACTTTATATTTAGCTGTCGGAAAAGAAAAATACAGTACCTAAGTATCTGTCCGTAAAGGGGTTGAAGATATTATAATAAATGTTGTAGAACATTTTCCAGCACTATTGTAGGAAAAACGTTTGTTTATAAATTAATAAAAATATTGAGTCATTGACAATATTGTACGTTCAGAGAAATTGATTGTATAATTATCAAATTGACACACTACTGCACGTGTTCACTAACACTAGGACACACCTAAATTCTTACAGCCACTTCATACAACTGACAAAAAAGACAAAATGTGATTTGAATACATTTTAACGGACAATTATTTTGCCTGACTTTACATAGGTATATTACATTGTAATGAGGCCAAGTAAGGTATTTCTACTGGATTGTAATAGACCGATGGCAGTCTTACAAAATGTTTTATATTCCTGTTTTTAAACTGGCAGCCGACCCCAGAGAAAGTGAATGAAAGGCTACGCGGCTGGCTAAACAAAATTATAAGTTAACTAGGTACACTTACCCTATGTTTATCTATGTGTAAAAACCGTAGGTTGGGGTCGAACAGCAGTTTGTCCGGTTCCAAGTTGACCGGGGACTGTCGCCGGCCCTTGTTGCAGAGCGACCATTCTGGGTTGATCAACCCCCAGAATGCTGGACCTGTTACATAGATTCGCGGTTTAAGAACACACAAAATTTAGTTTAAAAAAAAAACACGTAAGAAATGGTAAAATGATATCAGACGCTTCACTTGAATGAATGCTGTTTTGTTTCATTTCACGTTCAGTCACACAAAAATTACATAGATTCCTATGTATTTTTTGTGTAACTGAACATGACACTTTACAAGCTTGCAATAACCAGATTTATTAAGCTTCTAATTTTAAACGCTCTATTGTAATGGATCATAAGCAAGCTCTATTACCTAACTAAAAGTAATTTGTAAATAAAATAACAATATTCGTCAAGTTTCAATGTAAAAATTCGGTATTCATATTAGAAAGTTATCATTCACGTGTTTAGAGAAGTTTGTGACACAGGTAATTTGCTTCTAACATTTTGATAAAAAATTAAGACTATTATAATATTTGCAAAGCGATCATGCTGGGTTGATGAACCCTCAGAATGCTAGACCCGTTACATAGATTCGCGGTTTAAGAACACATAACATTTAGTTTGAAAAAAAAAATTAAGACTACGTTTAAAAAAAAAACACGTAAGAAATGGTAAAATTATATCAGCCGCTTCACTCGAATGAATGCTCAGTTTTGTTTCATTTCACGTTCAGTCACATAAAAATGACATAGATTCCTATGTATTTTTTGTGTAATTGAGCTAGTTGTAATTGAGGTAATTAAGCTCTATTGTAATGGATCATTATTAGAAAGTTATCATTCACGTGTTTTGATACGTTTTTGACACAGGTAATTTGCACCTAACATTTTGATAAAAAATTAAGACTATTATTACTATTATAATATTTGCAGAGCGACCATTCTGGGTTGATCAACCCCCAGAATGCTGGACCTGTTACATAGATTCGCGGTTTAAGAACACACAACATTTAGTTTGATAAAAAATTAAGGCTACGTTTAAAAAAAACACGTAAAATTATATCAGACGCTTCACTCAAATGAATATTCAGTTTTGTTTCATTTCACGTTCAGTTACACAAAAATTACAAAGCAATGAACGTGCATCTGCTCCGTTCGTTTCATTATTCGATCATTCGGTAGGCGAGTGAAAGATGCTGAGTATCGAAACAAAACATCGTTGCGATCGGTTTACTAAAGAATTTACTTTTGGTTAATTTTGTTTCCAGTCGTTTCACTTCCAGTAAAAGACAAAAATGAACAAAAAGTGAAACCTGAACCTGGTGAAGCCTTAGATGCACTTGTTTTTTTTTTTTAAAATAGCATGTGTAGGTTGCCACAACAGACCCTAAAAAACCATATTTTGTTTATTATTAAAATTGACTGCCCCGTTGGTCTCGTGGTCGCAAGCGCGACTGCTGAGCATGGGGTCCTGGGTTCGATTCTCGTGTCGGGAAAACTGTAATTAGGTTTTTCCATTGGGAATTTCATTTTTAGAGTGGGGAGGAGAGAGTGCACCCTATGTCTGCGCACACACTCGTGCACTATAATATCTCCTGCACCGAAGGCTGGTCTCCGTTGAGATTGGTCGCCATGGCCGAAATTCGGTCTGGAGGACTTTTATTTATTGTCAAAAGTAAAGTTACTCAACAGATTGTTAAATAAATTTCATAAGCGAAAATTATAACAGTCGGCTTATCGTCCTCACTGCATAAAATGTTCGCTGTCGATTCGTCCATTACACACGAGTACTCTCAATCAGAACACAGCTTTAAAGTAATGGAATCAAGACCCAGTTCAATAAATGTTGACTCAGATCAACTTGAAACTAGCACAGACTCAATTGGATTGAATTTGTTCCACGACGAACGTAAAAAAGGAATTTTATCATAAATTGAGTGCTTCCTAGATATTAATTTGTTAATCGGTTTGTGTATATGAAAGATTTTATTCCAGTCAATGTGTAGTAGATACAGATAATGTGTGTTTTATACTAACTAGAGTTACATAATCAATCAAAAATTTAAATCAAAATCAAAAGTCGTTTATTCAAACTAGGCTGAGAATCACCACTTTTTTAAACGTCAAAATTACATAAGACAGTCTTCAAAAACGCTTAGCATAGGTTTACTTTGACAAAAATGTTCGGGTGGATGACTTATTTATGGGCACCTTGAGTACCTACTTATCTACCTAGGTTAGGTACCTATATTATTGTAAGTTTAGAATTTAAAAGGGCCCATGGAAAAACAATACATTTTTGTTACATATCTATTACAAGCTGCGCCCTGTGGTATCACCCGCATAAGTTTCGATCGCGAAGGAGCATCGTGATAAAATGTATCCTATGTCCCTTCCCGGGACTCAAACTATTTCTATACCAAATTTTATCTAAATCTGTTCAGCAGCGGTTTAAGCGTGAAGAGGTAACAGACAGACAGACACTCTTTCGCATTTATAATATTAGTCTGGATTCTTGGCGAATAAATATCAATTATTGATAAGTGATCGTGATTGACCAAAAACGACGCATCAGATACACAAAAGAAATTAACGGATACGTACTTTAAAATTAACACATAACATCACGCGTTGTTTTCCCGAAGGGTTTTGCAGAGGTGTAGCTATAGTACACCTACATTTCACAAGTTATGTTTAAGTCCCATGTAATAGGGGGCGACCCTATTGCCATCAACCAGGCACAAATCCAGACTCCAGGCTGCTACTCAGAAATTCCAGATATTATACAGGGTGTTTGGTGCATCGTTTGCCAAATGAAATTGGCCGCAAGGAGAAGGTCATTTGCTATCTCTTAAGGCCAAGTAACTCATTCCTTGTGACACTGGTTTTTTCATTATGACTTTTTAATTTTTATTTAGAAAAATACAAGAATTCTGCATTTAAGCTTAATTTTTTTTTTTAAGTTATGAGTGTAGCGTTCAAATTTCATTTTAATTCTTATGTTTACTCTTGTATGGTTCTATGAAATTCAAAATTACTAGCTAATAACATCTAGTTCCTTTTTAATAACTCACAAAGTTTTTGAAAAAAGCAAAAATACACTTAACACTCTACTTTAAATTGCTGTAAAAAAAAACTAAAAGCGGTCGGGATCTTCAAATTTTTTTAAAAAGTTCTATAGTTTGTCCCCTTTCTAAGGATGTGCAATATACCAAGAAAAAAACTTTTAATAACTTCAGTAATTCGCTAAATGTGTAATCGAGACACATCAGGCTGATATTCGATATTACGGTAAGAACACTAGTTATATTGCATACCGTTGGAAAGAAGACAAACAAGAGAACTTTTTAAAAGAATTCGAAGGTCCCGATCCCTTTTTGTTTTTTTTTACAGCTGTTTAAAGTTGAGTGTTAAGTGTATTTCTCCTTTTTTCAAAAACTTTGTGAGTTATTAAAAAGGAACTAGATGTTATTAGCAAGTAATTTTGAATTTCATAGAACCATACAAGAGTAAAAATAAGAATTAAAATGAAATTTGAAGGCTGCACTCATAACTTAAAAAAAAATTTATGCTTAAATGCAGAATTCTTGTATTTTTCTAAATAAAAATTAAAAAGTCATAATAAAAAAACAGTGGAACAAGGAATGAGTTACTGGGCCTTAAGAGATAGCAAATGGCCTCTCCTTTTGGCCAATTGCATTTGGCAAACGATGCACCAAACACCCTGTATAATTATATTATAGGTACCTAATAACACTTTGCCCAAAAGTCAAAGTCAAATCATTTATTTCAAACTAACTAACCCGGCAAATTTCGTACCACCTCAGAATCAGTAAATACAAAATGTGTGAGAAAATTAATTATTTCATTATTTTTTTACTTCGTGAATTTTTCCCATGTTTTAATAGATATTCTGCTATTCAGGGTGGAGACAAATCCAACAAATCAAAGACCATATAAATCGGTCCAGCCGTTCTTGAGTTATAAATGGTGTAACTAACCCGACTTTGTTTTATTTACACACTAGCAGCGCCTCGCGGTTTCACTCGCGTAAGTTTCAATCCCGTAGAAATATCGGGATAAAAAGTATCCTAAGTATTAATCCAGGACATGGTCTATCTATGTACCAATTTCTATCTAAATCTTTTCAACGGTTTACGCGTGATTGAGTAACAAACGTCCAAACATCTTCACAAACTTTCAATTTATTAGTAGGATGGATAGATAGGCACATAAAAGGCAATTTTGAACGTCAAAATTTACAAAAAATAGAGTTGACCTGGTAATAGAACTCAGGACCTCATGCTCAGCAGTAGCGTTTGCGACCACTAGACCAACGAAGCTATCAGCACCTACTTTAAAATTAAGTTAATTCGAATTACAATAATTTTAAATGAAAGTTACCTTTGTGATAATTATAATACCCGTAACACTTTATCGCATATACCTACTGAATCATGTACGTTATAATATGTATTTTATGAATGCCGGTCGCCAGTTGGTATCAGATGGAACTGTTTTAATCATCGAAATGACAAAGGCCTTATTGTAAATGTTTGGTGCATGATGTGGATATCATACGCATTATAAAAGTTTTTTCAATTTCTTCATTCGTTAAATTGTGTTCATTCAATCTGATAGCAGTTTTATTGAAGTCGTTCTTGGAAGTGGCTATCCACTTTTAACTGAATTCTGAACGAGAATTATTGAAATGAAATGCTTTCCAAATTGACCGAATAAATGAATGGTTGGATAATTTGCATTGAATAAGTCGGTGCTAAAAATAAATATCTAAAGATTAGACCAACCTATAGACTTTTTTAAAGTTTTTTTTTTTTTTCAAGAGTTTCACAATTTACTTACTAATTTGAAAGGTAGTTATTAGGCACTAGTTTCTGCCCGCGACTTCGTCCGCGTGAAATGTCTTGTTCCCCCGACCCACCCCGTCGCATCGCATCGCCTGCCCGCGCTATTACTTTGTTTTCGCTGAGCGTTCTTTCTGACTTTTTTTCTCTTTGCTCAACTCCTAAGGGTCCTAGCGTGATATTAAGAAGAATTGGCCTATCAAATGAAAAATTATTTTTTCAAATTCGACTGATAATTCCAGAGAAATACCGCGTACCCCATACTTCCCGTGGGTGTCGTAAAAGGCGACTAAGGGTCTAACCGGAGAATGGGCAGCAGCGTTCTCTATGCATTCCACCACCATACCATACTGCGATCGCCAACCCGCCTGCCAAGCGTGGCGATTATGGCAAACCCTCCCCCTTTTGGGAGAGGCCTATGTCCAGCAGTGGACGTCTTTGGGCTGAAATGATGACCGTGTTCAAACAAACTCTTCAGTTTTATTAAGATTATTATCAACCGATAGATAGCATATCTGCAGCATATAGGTATCGGATAGATGTCGTCATAATTTAAAAGCCTGGCGCAGAACATCAAAAGGAACAACTTTCTCCAAAAACAATCAGCTGTCTCATACATTTGCGTCGAGTAGGTTACGTATTGAAATTTCGTACCTATATTGGGACAGTTGATATAATTTTTTCGCGATTACGATGTTGGTCCCACGGAGAAATGTTCAGCTCGGTGGTTCGTACGCACTACGACACATCAAGCTACAAATTTCAAGTATAAGCTGACTTCTCATTAAACGAAAAGTCTATACAATGCGAGGTCAGCTAAAACGGCAATGTAAATATGACCAAATTTTTCTGATACATGTTTTATCATGGAAAGCATAGTGTTCCTTTCCCTTCTCACTCTACAGCCCAGCTTTTAGCATGTTCCTAAATAATAAACAGTAGGTTTGGATCCGTGTCGGACCGGTGCCGTTCTAAGCCGGGGCTCGAGCCTTACTTCGCCTTTAAGCTGCTTGTCCACCTGCGTTCGCCGTTTTCAGCGAAATCGGAGAATATTGCTAGCGACTGCACCGAAGATTTGGAAATTAGAGAAGTATTTTTTTTTTGTTTTCATGGAAATAATTTGTTTAAGTAAGAAATAATTTAGATCATTAATTACCTCTTAATTTGTCTATAGGTAATAATCAATAATAATAAATATAATTATCAATAATGGCAATAGATGGTCTCTTTAGCCCCCACTGAATAAACTGAAATCGTTGTCAATGTTTTCACAAATACGCTTAAGTAACTAATAATGATAATAAAATAACGTTATAGTAATTAACACACAGTTAACCACTCATGTTCATACCCGGAATTATTAACCGAACAAAATTATTTTACCCGGATTAACGTTCCGAAAAACCGCATACATTTATTTTCCGAAGGTATTTCAATATTGGCGGGGAGTGGCGTGAAAGTAGCCAAAGTGCTTTGGATCGTATTCACGGTTTTATTATTTATGACCTTGAAAATTGCATGAGTAAGCCGGCGCAGCGGTTGCGGTCACGCCCACTTTATGGCCACGCGTTAAGTGAACTTTCCGTTAATGCATGCATTTTTTTATTGTTTTTGGCACTGTATGCGGCGTGCAATGTCTCAGCTAAACTTGCTCTAAAATTTTCCATTTGAGAGGATTTTGTTTTCCAGTTTATGAAAATTCCTAGGGTATTCATTGCATTTAGTTCCCCCTTAAGAAAAATTCGAGAGAAAGTATGCGTGTCTGTAAAAACTAATTTGGTATGTTTACTGGTCCAGATTATATTGTATTGACTACGGCTGATACTTAAAGCCCAAAATAATTAATCACTCTCATAGATAGGTAGATTATTCCTTATTATGTGAACCATTAAAATGATAGATACAAATGTAGAAATTTTACAAGAGGCGACACAATGGGCGATCTTATCACTAAAAGCGATCTTTTAAAGACAACCTTTGGATGGATTAAGACTTCAGTATTGTCTCTCCTTCTAGGGAGAAGGAGAGACAATACTGAATTCTGTGGTGTACCATTTACATATAATATACAATAAATACATACATACCTAAAACATATTATACTTATCTATAAATATACCAGAACGAATACGCTCATTTACAAGACAAATCTTTATAACAAAACTTTTGGGTATTTACAAGGGGTGTGTAATATATGGCATAATAACAGATAGTATAATATTAAAAGGCCATATTCAGACTGCGTCGTTGGTCTAGTGGTCGCAAGCGCTACTGTTGAGCATGAGTGGGTTCGATTCACCAGTCGGGAAACATTTTATTGGGTTTTTCCTTTTGGATTAACTCATTAACAATAATAATAAATTAATAATAATACATTTATTTAGACACATGTTGATGAAATGTTAAGCACAACAAACATAAGATAGTAAAATAAAATAAATTAAAGATATTATAGTGCAATAAAGTAGCGCTAGACCCCACACTAGGATACCCTGTGTCGTGAGAGAGCTCAGAACAGTATAGCGAGTTCCTCTTCGCCGATGGTACGGTTCGCCGAAATCACTCTTAGTCGACGGTTGGTTCCACGAATAAATCCATCGCCGATAGAACTATTCACCGAAAACACCGTTCATCGATGGTCGCTTCAGCTACAACACCTTTTACCGATGGAACGGATCTAGAAGCCCCGAGCCAGGATTTCTACCCAGTTGATGGCAACAGGGTCGCTTCCTATTGCATAGGACTTAATAAAACGTAACTGGTGAAATGTGGCTGTACTATAGATACATCTCCACCTGTCCCTTCGGGGATTACAGGCGTGATATTATGTTAAATTCAAAATGGTTATTATCCACTAATGGTTTTCATTAAAAAAGTACAAATTCTATTAGTCAACCAAGGGTGGTTAATAAGATGGATCTGCCATCTAATTAATCTCTTCACCACTTGGTTTGGTTGAGAAAACAAGAAACAGCTTTGGTTGAGAGAAACAATGATATAAAAATATTAAAAATATCATAATAAATTATAAATAAAAAAGGTACCAACACAAGTATGTAATACAACGTTATTTTTAGTATATGCGAAACCTGAATATAGTTTGTTCAGAATAAGTATCTTTAATCGATTCCAATAATTTTTACCCCTTTTAAATTTTGTCCAAAAATATTTAAAAAAGGTTAAAAGTTGGACACCGAGCGACACTAAGTAGGTTATCCAATCTCCGCGCCGAACGGTTAGGTACCTAGGTACTAGGTATTCGAGCGGCGCGGGTGAGCATGTTTTTTTACGGACAAACAGGTCACTTAACAAGCTTATAACTTTGTGATTTTTAATGATACAGTTTTGAAATTTTGTACATACATTCTTTACATAAAAATATTAGACACGTCTTTCGGGTTTCGCATATACTAAAAATAATGTTGTATAAATAAACTCATAATACACATACATACTACTTTACTTACTTTACTTTACTATAAATATAAATTTATACAAAACAATAAATAATTTATTGTTATCATGCGACACTAAACTTTCAAAACCGTCACAATTTACCTACGTGCAGTTTTACTAGATACTATCAACATTGAATTTACGATATCAACATTGAATTTACGATGTTACATCAGTTTCAAACGGTAACAATGAATTCATTTGGCTCGCACAGTGAAATATCAAAATCAAATGAATTCAGGTTTTACTGAAAAAACTTGTCAAGAATGTAGGGAAATTAGATGTATTTTTGGCAGATTGAAACTGAGATCAGACCGTGATCGTTCTTAAAGTTACGAGAATTGTAACTCTAATCCAATCTTCAATGTCTGTGTCAATATTGTTTAAGTACCAGTGATTAACAGAAGATATTATCGAAACGCTCGGGTTATGGGCCCGAGTGCGCGTCTCCGTTTTAAGGAAATTTCTCGGCGACTGGTCGACACTAGACGTTACCAGATGGCTGGCTCATTCTTTGGCGAAAGAATTAGAATTGTCATTCAACGTGGCAATGCTGCCAGTCTTATGGGCACGTTTCCGGATAACAGCGATGCGGACGAGTACTTCGATGCCTAAGTGTCCATTTATTTTTGTATTTATTTGTTTGTATACTTAGTTCGTTAGTATAGTCACCAGTTCATTTAATTTAGTACCTGGTGTAAATTGTTAGTTGTATAATAATTGTATATACCTACGCTAAATGCGTGTGAATGTTACAAACTGTACATAAATAAGTACTTGTATTTAATAATCGGTCTTGGTTTATCCTTTCCATTTTAACCATGAGAAAACCTATCTTTTCGTTTCAGTATTAGCTTTCACATAATATGTTAATGAAGAGCAGATTACATTCTTATTGTTCGTTATTTAACTGTACAATTATAATAATAAAGGCAATGATCCTGTAATTGGCTTTTGTATACTTATTTAATAAGCTTGTATGGCTGTTAATATGGTTTTGTATTTCGATTTAATTTTACTGGTACCTACAATAACATTATTTTATCTATGGATTTCTAGTATTTGGAAATATGAATTTAATGTATTTATTGTTTTACTAAACAGTTTCCAGGAATTTATAATATTATATTATAATTTAGGCTCGAATTAACCTCTTTGGCGTGGCGGGGAATTCTGGGTACGATCCTCAGTCTCGGTCGCGTCTTGTTACCTAAATTCTATTCAAACTTATGTTTCAAATTATTTTATTTCAAGTTAAAGAAATGTGAGTGGGACCAAAAAGGGACCTCAAGGGAACTACGGCACCTAAAAATATTCTGGTTAGACCAAGAGAAAGCTAAAAGACCACGGATTCAAAAATTCAAAAAAAAAATAACGGTTTCCAATCCTTCCAGGTCCCTTTTTTGAACCACTCACTAATATCAACTTCATTTTAATGGTAATTAAGTTGATTTCAGAGTGACTAGCACTATTGAAAAAGTTATAAAAATGCTTGAAGTTGTAGCGTAAACTGAACTTTATTGTGTAGGATTTAAATATATTTTTCCATAAAGCCATATTTGTTTACATTTTTAGCAAATAAATGTCGAATGCAGGTTGTACATGTTGGCAAGGACATCGACGTGCAACCTGTTACCATGGACTCAGCATATGATTCGGAAACCCCCTAATTTATTCATAGGTTATTAAAACTAAATTAGCTGTTCCATACATTTTGACTGCGTAGGTAGCGTATCATTTGTCTATGAAATAACAGATTTTTTGTGATAATAAAGAAAAATTTCTACGGTAGGTCTAGAATCATCTGCGTAGCCTTTTCCCAACTATGTTAGGGTCGGCGTCCAGTCTAAACGGATGCAGTTGAATACCAGTATTTTACATGGAGCGGCTGCCAATCTGAACTCCACAACCCAGTTACTGGGTAATACGTTACCCTTTGGTAAGACTGGTTGTAAGACTTTCGAGCTTCTGACGACCCGTAACGACAATCAAAGATCCACGAATGACAGCCGGGACCAACAGCTTAACGTGCTTTCCGAGTCACGGAGGGGTCTTGGTATGTGAAGATGGGCACCCATCCACGGACCAACCGCGGCAAGCTTTGCTTAACCTGATCGAACGACCTGTGCGGCTGTTATTATATAAATGATAATGATAAATGATTTATTTTCTGTAAGTAGGTTTTTACAAACACTTTTACACGTCATCATATTTTTTAAACTAGATGTGGTCGGCGTTTCCTATCTGACTACTCTGAGAAGAAAGGCCGAAACAAACTCAGAGGTCACAGTCTCTTTTAAAGTCCAGACAAAATCTTGGTCAGATCGTGTGAAGACCATGTAGATTGATGTCTGAAATGGTCTTTTGAGGAAAGAACCACACAGATTGAGTGGACCTGTCCAATCAGTGCACGCATTTGTCAAAAATCGTGCAGCTCAACTCAGAAATTGAGGAGCTCAACGATTCGACGAACAATACCAAAGAAAGGACATTTGGGTAGGCCGCGTAAATTACTCAAACTGCCAGATCATGATTAAAACTAAGAAGGAAAACAGAAAAAAAAAAACGACCCACATAGTCCTCACATTCACAATAATTAAATGAAAAGAAAAAAAAAAATACTTTACAAAGTAAATATTCATGTCATTGTCTAAATAAAATTCATCAATGTCAATCTATATATATAAAATGGTAAACTGACTGATGGTAAACTGACTGATTGTTGATATATCAACGCACAGCCCAAACCGCTGGTCCTAGAGACATGAAACTTGGACGGTGTATTCTTTGTGAAGAGTAAGTATCCACTAAGAAAGGATTTTAGGGAATTCTACCCCTAAAGGGGTGAAATAGGGGATCGAACTTTATATGAAAGTCCGTCAGTTTTGAAGTCAGGATTTTCAAATTTTGTGTTTAGGCAGAGGATTGAAAATTAATTTACACATGTCTCAGCGTTTTTGACAAATCTACCCCCGAAGGGTTAAAAAGGGGGATGAAGTTGTGTATGGAAAGTCCTTAGTTTTAGTCCTAGAGACATGAAACTTGGAGGGTGTATTCTTTGTGAAGAGTAAGTATCCACTAAGAAAGTTTTTTTGGGAATTCTACCCCTATAGGGGTGAAATAGGGGATGGAAGTTTATATGAAAATCCGTCAGTTTTGAAGTTAAGATCTTCAAATTTTGTGCTTAGGTAGAGGATTGAAAATTAATTTACACGTGTCTCAGCGTTTTTGACAATTCTACCCCCGAAGGGTTAAAAAGGGGGATGAAGTTGTGCTAGAAGTAAAAATCACTAAGTTTATTATCTAGGCTTATGGTTGGAAGGTAACGCAACGGTGTTGTTAGAATTTCAACCCTTGAGGGGGTAAAAAGGGGGATAAAATTTTGTTTTTAATTGTATAATCGATATAATATAAAATTCAATGACCTGACTGAAATATCAACCCATAGCTTATACCGCTGGTCCTAGAGATATGAATTTGGGAGGGTGTGTTCTGTGTTAAGGGTAGGTATCCACTAAGAAAGGGTTTTTGGATATTCAACATTTAAGGAGGTGAAAAGGGGGATTTTGTTAGTATGAAAAATCTTATTCCTTGAGTTAATAACCTTGAAGCTTGGCACGAATACTTAACCAAAACAATTATGAAGTTTGGCATTTTTTGTTTTTCTAAACTACCCTCTAAAGACGGATTGGGGTGTGTCAAAATTTGTATGGAAGAATTTTAACGCGCAGTTCGATTAACTCGAAACTCAGTATTCATTCAAAAACCCTGATACATTATTCTTTATTTTTGGTCATAAGCGACCAAAAATAAAGAATAACGTATCAGGGTTTTTGAATGAATACTGAGTTTCGAGTTAATCGAACTGCGCGTTAAAATTCTTCCTTAGAAATTGTGACCCCTCCCCCCCCTCTATAGGAGGTAGTTTAGAAAAACAAAAAATTACAAACTTCATAATTTACTTAGATAGTATTCTTGCAAAGTTTTCAGTTTATTTTCATTTAATCTGTATCCCTGGTTTTCACCCTTATAAGGGTGGAAATTTAAAAAATCGTTTAAGAATGTGTTCATAAACTTGACTAATAGATTAATATTATTTTATACCAATTTTCGAGCTAATCAAGTCACGCAGTAAAATCTTCCCTGTAAAATTAACTACCCTTTGTCACGCAGTTAGGGGTAGATTTTCAGAAAACTTATAACTAAAAATAATGATTAACATGTATCAACTGTTAATTATCATTTTTAGTTATAAGTATACATACTCAGTTTCGAGTTAATCGGACAGTGCGTTAAAATTCTTCCATACAAATTTTGACACACCCCCAATCCGTCTTTAGAGGGTAGTTTAGAAAAACAAAAAATGCCAAACTTCATAATTGTTTTGGTTAAGTATTCGTGCCAAGCTTCAAGGTTATTAACTCAAGGAATAAGATTTTTCATACTAACAAAATCCCCCTTTTTCACCTCCTTAAATGTTGAATATCCAAAAACCCTTTCTTAGTGGATACCTACCCTTAACACAGAACACACCCCTCCCAAATTCATATCTCTAGGACCAGCGGTATAAGCTATGGGTTGATATTTCAGTCAGGTCATTGAATTTTATATTATATCGATTATACAATTAAAAACAAAATTTTATCCCCCTTTTTACCCCCTCAAGGGTTGAAAATCTAACAACACCGTTGCGTTACCTTCCAACCATAAGCCTAGATAATAAACTTAGTGATTTTTACTTCTAGCACAACTTCATCCCCCTTTTTAACCCTTCGGGGTAGAATTGTCAAAAACGCTGAGACACGTGTAAATTAATTTTCAATCCTCTACCTAAGCACAAAATTTGAAGATCTTAACTTCAAACTGACGGATTTTCATATAAACTTCCATCCCCTATTTCACCCCTATAGGGGTAGAATTCCCAAAAAAACTTTCTTAGTGGATACTTACTCTTCACAAAGAATACACCCTCCAAGTTTCATGTCTCTAGGACTAAAACTAAGGACTTTCCATACACAACTTCATCCCCCTTTTTAACCCTTCGGGGGTAGATTTGTCAAAAACGCTGAGACATGTGTAAATTAATTTTCAATCCTCTGCCTAAACACAAAATTTGAAAATCCTGACTTCAAACTGACGGACTTTCATATAAAGTTCGATCCCCTATTTTCACCCCTTTAGGGGTAGAATTCCCTAAAAATCCTTTCTTAGTGGATACTTACTCTTCACAAAGAATACACCGTCCAAGTTTCATGTCTCTAGGACCAGCGGTTTGGGCTGTGCGTTGATATATCAACAATCAGTCAGTTTACCATCAGTCAGTTTACCATTTTATATATATAGATTGACATTGATGAATTTTATTTAGACAATGACATGAATATTTACTTTGTAAAGTATTTTTTTTTTCTTTTCATTTAATTATTGTGAATGTGAGGACTATGTGGGTCGTTTTTTTTTTCTGTTTTCCTTCTTAGTTTTAATCATGATCTGGCAGTTTGAGTAATTTACGCGGCCTACCCAAATGTCCTTTCTTTGGTATTGTTCGTCGAATCGTTGAGCTCCTCAATTTCTGAGTTGAGCTGCACGATTTTTGACAAATGCGTGCACTGATTGGACAGGTCCACTCAATCTGTGTGGTTCTTTCCTCAAAAGACCATTTCAGACATCAATCTACATGGTCTTCACACGATCTGACCAAGATTTTGTCTGGACTTTAAAAGAGACTGTGACCTCTGAGTTTGTTTCGGCCTTTCTTCTCAGAGTAGTCAGATAGGAAACGCCGACCACATCTAGTTTAAAAAATATGATGACGTGTAAAAGTGTTTGTAAAAACCTACTTACAGAAAATAAATCATTTATCATTATCATTTATATAATAACAGCCGCACAGGTCGTTCGATCAGGTTAAGCAAAGCTTGCCGCGGTTGGTCCGTGGATGGGTGCCCATCTTCACATACCAAGACCCCTCCGTGACTCGGAAAGCACGTTAAGCTGTTGGTCCCGGCTGTCATTCGTGGATCTTTGATTGTCGTTACGGGTCGTCAGAAGCTCGAAAGTCTTACAACCAGTCTTACCAAAGGGTAACGTATTACCCAGTAACTGGGTTGTGGAGTTCAGATTGGCAGCCGCTCCATGTAAAATACTGGTATTCAACTGCATCCGTTTAGACTGGACGCCGACCCTAACATAGTTGGGGAAAAGGCTACGCAGATGATTCTAGACCTACCGTAGAAATTTTTCTTTATTATCACAAAAAATCTGTTATTTCATAGACAAATGATACGCTACCTACGCAGTCAAAATGTATGGAACAGCTAATTTAGTTTTAATAACCTATGAAAAAATTAGGGGGTTTCCGAATCATATGCTGAGTCCATGGTAACAGGTTGCACGTCGATGTCCTTGCCAACATGTACAACCTGCATTCGACATTTATTTGCTAAAAATGTAAACAAATATGGCTTTATGGAAAAATATATTTAAATCCTACACAATAAAGTTCAGTTTACGCTACAACTTCAAGCATTTTTATAACTTTTTCAATAGTGCTAGTCACTCTGAAATCAACTTAATTACCATTAAAATGAAGTTGATATTAGTGAGTGGTTCAAAAAAGGGACCTGGAAGGATTGGAAACCGTTATTTTTTTTTTGAATTTTTGAATCCGTGGTCTTTTAGCTTTCTCTTGGTCTAACCAGAATATTTTTAGGTGCCGTAGTTCCCTTGAGGTCCCTTTTTGGTCCCACTCACATTTCTTTAACTTGAAATAATATTAATTTGAAGCATAAATTTGAATATAATTTAGGTAACAAGACGCGACCGAGAATGAGGATCGTACCCAGAATTCCCCGCCACACCAAAGAGGCTAATGCCAGCCTAAATTATAATATAATAATATAAATTCCTAGAAACTGTTTAGTAAAACAATAAATACATTAAATTCATATTTCCAAATACTAGAAATCCATATATAAAATAATGTTATTACAGGTACCAATAAAATTAAATCGAAATACAAAACCATATTAACAGCCATACAAGCTTATTAAATAAGTATACAAAAGTCAATTACAGGATCATTGGCTTTATTATTATAATTGTACAGTTAAATAACGAACAATAAATAAATCAGCGTTTTTGACAATTCTACCCCCGAAGGGTTAAAAAGGGGGATGAAGTTGTGCTAGAAGTAAAAATCACTAAGTTTATTATCTAGGCTTATGGTTGGAAGGTAACGCAACGGTGTTGTTAGAATTTCAACCCTTGAGGGGGTAAAAAGGGGGATAAAATTTTGTTTTTAATTGTATAATCGATATAATATAAAATTCAATGACCTGACTGAAATATCAACCCATAGCTTATACCGCTGGTCCTAGAGATATGAATTTGGGAGGGTGTGTTCTGTGTTAAGGGTAGGTATCCACTAAGAAAGGGTTTTTGGATATTCAACATTTAAGGAGGTGAAAAGGGGGATTTTGTTAGTATGAAAAATCTTATTCCTTGAGTTAATAACCTTGAAGCTTGGCACGAATACTTAACCAAAACAATTATGAAGTTTGGCATTTTTTGTTTTTCTAAACTACCCTCTAAAGACGGATTGGGGTGTGTCAAAATTTGTATGGAAGAATTTTAACGCACTGTCCGATTAACTCGAAACTGAGTATGTATACTTATAACTAAAAATGATAATTAACAGTTGATACATGTTAATCATTATTTTTAGTTATAAGTTTTCTGAAAATCTACCCCTAACTGCGTGACAAAGGGTAGTTAATTTTACAGGGGAAGATTTTACTGCGTGACTTGATTAGCTCGAAAATTGGTATAAAATAATAATTAATCTATTAGTCAAGTTATGAACACATCTTAAACGATTTTTTAAATTTCCACCCTTATAAGGGTGAAAACCAGGGATACAGATTAAATGAAAATAAACTGAAAACTTTGCAAGAATACTATCTAAGTAAATTATGAAGTTTGTAATTTTTTGTTTTTCTAAACTACCTCCTATAGAGGGGGGGGAGGGGTCACAATTTCTAAGGAAGAATTTTAACGCGCAGTTCGATTAACTCGAAACTCAGTATTCATTCAAAAACCCTGATACATTATTCTTTATTTTTGGTCATAAGCGACCAAAAATAAAGAATAACGTATCAGGGTTTTCGATAATCTACCCCTAACTGGGTGAAGCGGTGTAGTCCTCACAGGGGAGTGTTTTATTACTTGGCTTGATTAACTGGAAAATTGGTATAAATAATCCCTAAGTCAAGTCATAGAAACATCCCCGACAATTTTTCAAAACTCCATCCCTATGGGGATAAAAAGAGGGGATACAGTTTATATGAAAAATCTTATTTATTTGGTTTATTAACTTTATAGACTTCCAAAAAAAAACACTACAAAGTGAAAAATAACTTTAATTTCGGAAGTCGGTGTCTTTGGATCTGTATTTTAGTTTTTTGCCACCGACTTCCGAAATTAAAGTTATTTTTCACTTTGTAGTGTTTTTTCTTAAGTCGGTTTTTTATTTTGTTAATTTTTTTTTATATCTTCATTTTGTAGTGGGTCGGTTTATAATTTATCTAAGTTACAATAGCCAACTTGCTCATCGCCTTTACCAAAATATTGCTTTTCCCGATGCAGGGACATTAATTGTTGAGGCGTTCTCCTGGTATTTTACCATCAGCAGCATTTTACCATTCGCATTGTGACGAACATAAATTGCTTGGCAACCATATTAAAGTAGTCGAATCGCAACCCGTGAAATGCTTATTATTGAGTAGTTCCGGTGGCCATCTGTGGTCTTCATCATCAGTTCCACTTCCTTAAATGGTGCTTTTCGAGAGCAAATGCACGAGTTACTATAAAATATACCCAAATCGCTATAGGTGTGCCTATAATATTTGAAGAGTTCCTTCGATTTCTCCAGGATCCCATCATCAGATCCTGATCTGATGACAATGGACCACCTGGAAAGTATACCCTTTCAAACAAAACAATATTTTTTCAAATCGGTCCAGCCGTCTTCGAGTAATCGGGAACATACATAAAAAAAGGTTCCGACGAACTGAGAACGTCCTCCTTTTTTTGAAGTCGGTTAAACATAAAAAAGTGTGTTTTAGGGTTTTTCAAAAATCGACTTCTACCAAGGTGGAAAAGGGTAATAAAGTTTAAGGGTTGGATTTTACTGCTTGCTTCCATTAACTCGAAAATGGGTATGGGTCTTTGAGTCAAGTTATGAACTCATCCCAAACGAAATTTCAAAATTCCACCCCTGTGGGGGTTAAAAGGATATCAGTTTATTTGAAAAATACAAAAACCCTTTGATCTATAAACTTAAAAATTGGCCCGAATACTTATTTATCTAAATAAATGATAAGATCATGAACATACATTTACGAAATTTTTAGAGGAAAGTACGAATTTCACGCGGACGAAGTCGCGGGCAGAAGCTAGTGTGTATATAAAAAATCCGGACATAATCTTTGAGGACCATGTAGATTAGTGTCTGAAGTGATCTTTTGAGCCACAAGACCCACGCTAGGTCTAGAATCATGTGCTGAATTCCTTACAGTTTGCGCGTCGATGTCCCTTACATCCTGTATCACTCAAGGGGTTTACAAATGTGAACAATAAGTACCCTCACATGATGCCGAGTCGTATGTTGATGATTAGTGTGAACCTTTGCCATCAGCAAGTCAAATTCAGACTCCGGGCTACTGCTGAACATTATGTTCCGAAAAACATAATTATATTTTTCTCGAACTGGGGATCGACCCCGCAGCGCCCGTAACTCTTGATAGTGAAGTCATCTAGTCATCACAAGATGACTTCACACTAGATTTTAGTGATTCAAAAAAGGCCTAAACATATTATGTTACGTTATAGGTATATAAAATACTAGCTGTGCCCCGCGGTTTCACCCGCGTTAATTTGAGGAAAAAACCTACTAAAATAATCATATTCCATTACTGTAAGAGTATTACATATGAATATTACTTATACCCTCATGACCAGGTGCCTTGCGGAGTTATTATAAAACTATGATAATATCTCCTACGATATTTATCTTTCTCCTAACATAATCATTCATTGAATATAAACCAGTCAAAACGACAATTATTAAACAAATAATTATGTTTTATTTCAAGGACAATAAATATTTTTAATTTACTACTTAACGATTTATTTAACCACTAGCTTTTGCCCGCGGCTTCGCTCGCGTTAAGTATCATTTAAAAAAACTAATACATTTACATCCTCCATCATCCCTTATTTTATCCCCATGGGGGTTGAATTTATCAAAATCATCTCCTAGGGGATGCCTACGTCATAGTAGCTCTATATGCATGCGAAATCTCAGCCCGATCGGTTTAAAATTGACTAAGTTTCATACAAACCCCTTTCTTAGCGGATGCCTACGTCATAACATCTACTACCTGCATGCCAAATTTAAGCCCGATCCCTCCAGTAGTTTGGGCTGTGCGTTGATAGATCACTAAGTCACCTTTGAGTTTTATATATTTAGATTATGTTACGTTATAGGTATATAAAATACATAATCAGCCTACAATTTTCCCACTGCTGGGACACAGACCTCCTCTCTTCGAGAGGGAAAGGGCAACCTAGGTACAGTCAACAGCAAAAGTAGATGATCAAAATCAGAAATTCAATTCTAATGAACGGAGTTCGCGGCAGAACTGTGTGGCGTCGAAGTGATTTCTGTGTGGCGTTGATATGGCGTTGAGTGGTTTGAATCACTTCGACGCCACACAGTTCTGACGCAAACTCCGTTCATTAGTATTGAATTTCTGATTTTGATCATCTACTTTTGCTGTTGACTGTACCACGCGGGCTCAGATTTTTTGGTTCTAGGACATGCTGGTTTCCTTTAGATGTTTTCCTTCATCGATTTTAGAGCACGTTGAATGTTACCTTGCGTTATTAGAATTCGAAGACTGGCAAAGATTTTGAGTTCGACATTGGGAATAAACTTGTATGCGTTGCGCATTGCTAGTTTTCGGCATTTGTGTGTAGGGAAGAATAAGACACACTGCACCAACCCCAAATTAATTACGATAAGGGAGGATGATAGGGATAAATGGAAGTTGGAAAGGGAGGCCTTTGCCCTGCAGTGGGACAGAAATGGCTGATAATAATAATAATAAAAAAGTAATTTAAAAAATAAAAAAAACCTGACTGCGAAACTGAAAAACTACAAACAAGCCCGAATTTGAATGTGAAAATATAATAAAAATGGTATGGGTCCCGCCTGCTTCCAACTTTTATTTAATTTAAAATGGGCTTGTTTGTAGCTTTTCAGTTTCGCAGTCGGGTTTTTTTATTTTTTAAATTACTTTTTTTTATTTCCAGCTTTTTAGTTTACAAATGTAAAAGATTTCGCAAACGATTTAGTTCTTGGTACGTGTTTTTTACGATTTGTCACTTCGAATTACTTTTAACCATATAAGTTATATATATATTTTTGTAATCACCTTTTAAAACCCTTTATTTTGATACCCCACTCGATAGGTTTCGAGAAAAAAAAAATTTTTTTTTGAAGACATATTTCGCCAAAAATCGGCCATTTTAATTTTTTTTTTTCAATTTTGATATACCCAGTGTCACTCTCACAATTAAGACGAATCTAACGGCACCTCTCAAGCTGAAATCGATCAAGCCGTTTAGGCTACAGAGCGTGCCAAAGAAATATACATACATACATACATACATACATACATACACTCGAAAAACATAACCCTCCTTCTGACGCAGTCGGGTAAAAAGGGAGGATGATGATAATTTTTTTATAAGGGCGCCCCCACGGATCTCTGTTCAGTCTCCACCATCTATCTCCTCGCGGGCCTTATCCTTGGCCCACTGGACAGCTTCTTGGAGGGCGGTCTTCGCCTCTCTGTACCCCTCGTACAGCCCCGCCTCCGTGGCTTCCGCATCCAGAGGGCGAATGCGGAGCCTGCGGTGCCTGGTGTACAGGTGTCGCGCATCGACGCACGCCTTGCGTAGCGTCTCCTGCGACCACCAGTACACCTGAGTCGGGCGCGTCCTGGCCGGACTCGGGGCATTGCCACGTCGCAAATCTCGGACATGGCCTCCCGGAACCACTCCGCCTCATCGTCGATGTCAGCAGGCCTGTCCGGTGATGACACCCAGGCCTGCACGATCGAGGCTTCCAGGACGAGCTCCCGGTCCAGCTGCTTCAGCACCCACCGGGGACCACTCGCGAAGGAGGTGGTGGGATGGATAAGGGAGAGAGCCTCCCTTCCCAGCCGCCGCGGGAAATGCTCCGGGCGTCCGGCCGCCGTAGCCACGGGCCTGCGGGCGGAGAGTAATGGGTAGCTCACCGTTCGATCAGGACCAGGCCCGTGCCGGACGGCGCGTACGTGTTCCACGCGCGCCTCAAAGAGATGTCAGCATTAAGGAAGGGGCCCCTTAGGGCCGAAGCCTGCCGGGTCAGCGGGATTGTCCGAAAGGGTTACCGCTACCTCGGAACATAAAGGGCTAAGGAAGGAACACGGGTGAGTTTTAGTCAGTAAGAGTCTGACACTCCCTTCCGCTCCACCCAGAGCGGGAGGAGTCATTTGATGATTACCCATCCACAAAAAAAAAGTTTGATGATAATGGAGTCATAAACATCATAAACAGCCTATAATGTTCCCACTGCTGGGATACAGGCCTCCTGGCGGTGAGGGGGAGTGGGCTGTAATCCACCACGCGGACCCAGTGCGGGTTGGTAGATGTCACATGTCTTCGAATTTTTAGATTTAGGATTTGTTGGTTTCCTCACGATGTTTTCCTTCACCATTTTACGAAATAAGACCTAAATTGAGTATCTTCTCCAAAAGAAGGAAAGCCGCAGCATTGTCAGATTATTACAGATTTTTTTGTATGATCGTCTTTCAATGTTTGTGGTGATTACCAATGTCACTGCATATTATATGAGGCTGTTGTGGTAGCACGCAACTTGAGTTGCTAACTTTGGACTTTGCCCGACGTGTCCTGATACATTTTTAATGCTTAAACAGTACCGTGGCTTGATTAGTTCGCCTGTAAGAGGGTCGGATCGAAAGTAAACGGAAAATTGAATTTTCTGGATAGTGTAAAAAAACGTTAAAAATAATTAGTAGCGTGTCAGCTAGTTTTAGTTCAGGTACTGATAGATGCTAATTCTGGGCTGACTGATTTTAGATTGCTATCAACACGTTAAGAAGAAGTGCACACGGCCACACGGTCACTATTGATAGTTGATACAGTCATGCCTGTATCGTCTAGGGGTAATTACTTAGCAGATTTTAAGGGAAAGCATTTTATTAACCTGTTCCCTTTACTAGTGGATTAAGGGGGATCCATTTACCTACAATCAAATACCATTTGCGGAAGTTATTACTGTTATTACTATCTAGATATATAACCCTTAAGCACCCACAAATGGAAATAAGTTCACAACTTCTTATTTTTTAATAATACCACCAGAACAAAGGTATAGCAGCAGCAACAGCCTGAATATAACTGAAATACCGAGACACACACACGGAAAAAAATGTTGAAGATCATAAAGTGCACGGAAGTTATCATGAAAATATCAGTTCCCGAACACACGATAACACACACCTCACAATTTTGCGAATGACGTAATATGAATGCAAGATAAATCGCCCGTATAAATTGCGTGTCACGTAAACCAGCAAAAATGTTATCGGCACAGAGAAATTGATACGGCACACAGGACAAATGTTTTGCGGTAGGTCAATGAATTCAGATTTCCTACTGTGACACTGTATATATCCTTTGGTGGTAAGATATTGAAAAAACTTGTTTCAAGTAAAAAATGCGCTTTAACTTGAGAACTTTCTTCTTTTTTTCGTCGGTTAATATTTGGTTAATTAAATATATACCACCAACCCAATTGATTGATATTTCATGAAATAGTCGTCATTAAAATCATTAATACAAACCCTCTAAGTTCATATAACCATATATTCATTTATTTACATAATCTATGCTAATATTTAAAATAATAACAATAATATGTACATTTATATGAAAAAATAAGTAAAATAATCATAGGGCATCAAAAAATTCGTCCGCATCGCTGTCAACAGGAACAGTGCCCAAAAGGCTAGCAGCATTGCCACGTTGAATGGCAATGCTAAAACATAAATAAATAAATAAATAAACATAATCAATTCTAAACCATATTGAATGCAATATGGTTATATAAACTTAGAGGGTTTGTATTAATGATTTTAAATTTTTAATGATTATAGTTCTGTTACGAGTACGAGTTGTTACGGTTGTGAATCATACGAGTTGTTACGGTTGTGAATCATATTTTGTTCAACAAAAATCCTGACACTGATATGCAAATTGTAAAAACGTGAGAAAATGTGAATTTCGCGGGCTACTGAACATTTATACATAATGAATATTCCGCGTTCTACATTAGGTGAAATAAATAGTATAATCACATTTCAAGAATTAATTTGGTAAGTAGTATTACGCTTTTATAAAGAGCAGATTATAAATAGAATATTAGAAGACAGTAACACAGCTTAACTCTACAAACGGAATCTCAGTAACTTGAATCGAGTAGTGGCTATTTATTCTAGAAATCATTCTATAATTCAACAATCAGTTATAAATATAAATGTAGATAAAGTGTAGCTATAATATTTCACAATAATTCATTTAATCATTATATTCCTACGAGCATACATGACCTTTTATTTAAAATGCAAAATGATAATGAAATAAGATAAATTATACAATTGGGAGCACGTATGTTTAATCACGAACAGCTGATCGATTATTTTAATAAAAACGCATAATTTCACAAGAGACCTATGCATTCTTCATTCCTTTTTGTACTAACGACTGTGTCATCAATATATTTGTTAAAGAAAAATTCAGCAAAGTGTACAACAGAATATTAAAGGTAGGTTGTACCTATAGGTAAAAAAAAAAACTGACAAAGCTCAGGACGTTTGTAGACTATGCCAGCCAGTACCAGCTCGGTTAGCGCAGATGCTAAGTGGTTGATATCTGTACTATCGGTCCCGGGTTCCATAGCCTCGAGTACAATTATGTATAAAGCCGACAGATAGTAGTTCAAGGTCTGAGGAGGTAGGGTGTTTGTTTTTGCTCGATACAAAATAAAAGTAAAGAGACATTTTAATAAAACAAAAGACAAACACGAAACAAAAGTCAAGCACAAAAGGCTCTTTTCACAAAAACAAGACACGACTACAACTAACACTAAAAATGCACAAGCGTTTTATTCATTTCTAGACCCGCATACAAATAGTGCTCGCAAACGATTCATAAATATTAAATAACGCGATAAAATTTAACAATGACATGAACAATATATGGCTCTCACCTGAAATCCCGTCGTAGGTCCACCATTCCTCCCAGCTGACGCCGTCTACGGCTGCAATCACACCGACTCTAATTAAATCTGAGCTATTCACAAAATGAACACTACTTCTTGTTATAACTTGAGTGATTTTATTCCCAGTTTGTCGACCTCGGGAAGTAAATGCAAGAATGATTTATCTTACATACGTGGGGGATTGGAAACTGTGCAAGGTAGGAAAGTATTGGTCGCGATATTGCCTGGCTGCGGTTTAATCGTAATCGACTTCTAGATTTTCTGTCGCTCCTTTTACCCTTTCGTTTGTAATTCTGATTCTATATTATGTTACTTTCGCTCTACTGGGGCGGCTTCTTTTCTTCGAGAGGGAGTGGGTTTATAATCTACCACGCGGGTTGTCACATGTCTTCAAAATTTTGGTTCTAGGACATGCCGGTTTCCTCACTATGTTTTCCTTGACCGTTTTGAGAGCAGTGGTGTTGAAATTATTTACACAAAGAAAAGCGCCTGTCTGAGTTCAATCCTACAACTCGTAAGACGCGACCGTTACCACTGGGCCACCATTGCTCTCTCTCTCTCTAATTATAAATAGGTTTAAATGCAAAGACCTTTATCAATCTAATTATACTTGAAAAATACGCCTTGAACGTCAGAATAACAAATACCACCTCCTTCAAGTCTTAAAATGTAATTAATACGAATTGTAACTTCAGAGTTTCAATGAAAATCATTCTCTCAAAATACGATTAAGTAATTGGGTGTGTAGCTGTAAAACGTTTATTTGGATAAGTGATTAGTTTATACAAAATAAGTTAGGAATAAGTTGAAGAATGTCGTCACAATTTTACAAAAAAAACCTCCTAAATCATTGTTTAGTGTAACATTACATTTTTTATCTTTCTTCGTGTTTTCCTCAAACGAATCAATGGAAATTAAATGAGTGAGCCAATGGAGCAAAAAAGCGTTATTCTTTTGAAACAAAACGGCTTTTTCTTGACGTGGTGCGATGTTTGACAACCACTGCTATTGTTTGTTTTAAGTACCTACCTTTGTACCGACTGCGAGGTGCTTGCATTGTGAACTTTGTCTGCCACTTATTTCAATACGATTATTTCGTCTGTTGCTTTATAAAATATTTTATTGTTCCATGTTTAAATTACAACTTAGGTTTTCTTTATTTTACTTGTCACAGTATTTTTAAAGCCCTTTATTCTTGTTATTTATTTTTGTGAATGTTTACTAATGAATGTGTCTAGAAAATTCATTCGTAAAGAAGTTACACTTAGTATTCCTGAAATGCAACTACCAATCCACTAATTGGCTAGTTTAAATTAGCTTGCTTCTTAGGTGACGCCAGTTTTAATAAGATATGGCCACATAAAAACGATATAATACTTATTAAAAATACTTTTAACGCCAAACCCCAAAAAATCCGACTTCATAAACACCACCGGCCACCGCCGGGCGAAGGATTTACAAAAGATTAAAATTTGTAATTTGAGCTGGCTAAAGTTCTCTTAATTAAGATTATGAGATTATGATACTCATAATAATTTCAAAGCAATTAATTCAAAAATACTCAGTGCAGATTCTTACGTAATTATTTGCGAGAGAATCTTTTCCTGGTACGTTGATTTCTCTCACTCAAGTGTGCACTCTTCCGCTGTCTTTGTCACGAAGCTGTTTTAAATATAAACTTCATATTTATTGAACGCTCACTTTAATTAAAAATCAACACAGTTAAAATATCATAATACGTGTAGTGAAACGTGCATTCGAAATATACACCAATCTCGAAAGTTACTCGATACACGGCTGATTTATGTTTTTAATTTAAATTTTTGCATTCGCCAGGCGAAGTTCGCCACGGACGCGCCGCCTGCATCGCAAATATATGTTACAGTCGAGTCGAGAGATCGTTTCCAGTTTCGATTCGATACAGCTTGAGCGAACTGTCGACTTTTAATCTTTTAATGCTACTCAACAAACTTCAGCCTCACGGAGTACGCCCCCGTTTATTTGAAATAATATATCGCATACGATATTTTGCTTTTGCAAATATAGAAATAGGAAATAGTTTTTATGATTTTATTGCTACTAAGGGTAGTAATAAGCTCAAAGCTTTTAGAATCGTAGAAGTTATTAGTTCTGCTCAAGCGACAAGGTTCGCTTTATTCAGCAAACTATAATGATTGCTTTGTAACTTCGGTAACAGAGATAATATTAAGTGAGCTCGCAAGCCTGCATGGACACTAAGTACAGCTCAGTGCGGCTTAGAGCAACTTTAGTGTCGAAAACAACACCTGAGGCTACGCGCGCTTCCTACTCATTCAATCTATGAATTACCCAGCTTTGAAATAATTATATTAGATCTTGGAAGTAATGTACCAGAAAAGTTGGTTAAACTTCGAGGTGTCAGTTTATCAGATTTTAAAGACAAAGGCAAAAAAGAGTAACTAATTGTATCCAAAAGTAGACTTAACTAGCTGAACATTCAATTTTGCACCAATCAAACGTCTCGTGTGAGAACAGAGAATAATAAATATTGTCGACGGTACACGAGTAAGTATATCGAAACAAAATGTGAGATTGAATTCTTATGCATTGTTGCATTTTGCAGACGCGATTGCTACGTGAAGTAGGAAAGTGCTCGCGCGGGAGATGCCAGTCAGCGTCTGCTTAGTTTTAAGGCTCGGCGGAGTCTAGAAGTCGGCACACCTCCCAGCGTAACCCCGTGGGAAATACTTAGCTACTTACTATTGTATGTTTAACCTTGTTTTCACTTAGAACAAGATTTACCGTTATTCTATGACACTTTATAGTTTCCTCTTTACCATAAGCACAGTAATTTACAATCAACAACATTTCAAAGGTATTGATGTCGCAATCAAATGTTGAAAACGTGAGCAATTCGCAGCCGACGAACTCCACAAAGAGCTTCAACCATGCATCGGAAATGAATCAGTTTCCGTTTCGAGTGAGGCAAATGATATATATGTGTCTACGTTTGCATTCCAAACGGGACTCTACTGTCTACGTGGTACCGTTCAATGCACTGCAGGCTTAACAAATTTAAACAGGATGCGCTTCTTGTAGACACATTGTACTATTCGTACATTTTAAATGCATAGCGTAAGTTCGAGAATGTTCAAGAATTAAAATTAAGGAGTGTGCTCCGGGCTGCTGAAGTACGGCTGGGAACAAACACGGATGATTCGGATGCATCGGGACTTCCGTAACGATTTTCCGACGCATTGAGCCGTAACAGAACGAATGGAAATGTCATCGATGTATGAAATAAATAAATAAAATCACGTGGAAAATAGGCAATTTCACGGTGCATTGGATGTTCTTTGCGTGGATGTGCAAGACTGCGATCGCGTCGTATCGCAAACTAGTGCCGACGTCCGCATAACAAAAGCTTCGTTCGCGCGAATCATTTTAATCGTGCGCTGAGTGCTTTTTATATACCGCATAATATGCGCACATGTTATTTTTGCTGTAGTGGGTAGGTCGAAAACGATTTCCTTTTCTCAAGCGCTGCACTCAAAATCTTTTTGTTGTGTGGGTTACTTACGTTAATATTTAATTAATACGCTAAAACCAAGACAACATTGGAACACACATTTATATATTCTACAGTGCCACGTCTCTTCGTAGTATAAACGAATGTTTTGTTCCAATAAAGGAATAACTGCGACAGTGGATATTGTATCACACAATATTGTCATGAATAGGTATATTCATATGTATACATAGCTACATCCAGATTATTTTGTATAAATATCACCATTGTTTTGTTCTCAACTTAATGAAGTAATGAGAATGCGTAGGTTGGTTTACCTATTCTCCATTTTTTAAACACGGTTTTATTCATAATTTATGTTTTCATTTTTTTTTTCTTAAGAATTATATTATTCTGAGAACGTTCAATCAATCTGGTACTTACTTAGGTTGTGGTACCAAAAAAGTTTCAATACTTTAAGTGTAGGTACTTCATAATCACAGCTCATTGAATATTCTCTATTCGACGCACAAATGACTTTGTCGTTAAGAAAATAATGGATAGTGTGAACGTTCCATTCCGAATCATTTACTTCACCATGATGACCAGGAGGGACTCGTGGCTAAGTAATAACAGCAGCACGGGTCGATCGATCAGGTTAAGCTACGCTTGCTGCGGTCGGTCCGAGGATGGGTGACCACCTCTGCATACCGAGACCCCCCGTGCCTCGGAAAGCACGTTAAGCCGGAATCATCCGGATATCATTCTTGGGTCTTTGACAGTTGTTACGGGTCGTCAGAAGCCCGAATGATGATGATGCAGATGATGATCTACTTGTCGTTTTCTAAATCAATCCAAAGGTTGTCTATAAAAGATCGCTATTAGCGATAAGACCGCCCATTGTGTCACGCTTTGTAAAATTTCTTATCTGTGATATTTATGGTGTACATAATAAAAATATTCTATTCTATTCTTGACCATATTGATGATGAAATACCTTTTATCCAAACCAATTTAAAGTAGCCTGTGTAAATCCCAAAAGCCCAGGAAATGAAATAAATCTGACAAGGCATTTCCTGAGATTCCTACCGAAAAACAAACAAACAAACACAAGGACATTTTCATTTGACAGTAACACTTTCGGAACAGTCTTTTAAGCTAAGCGCAAATTACAGCCGCTTCGAGCCGCAGCAATACAAAATAAAGGCTACTGCACACTGGCGCGACACGACAGCTCGATGCGACTCTAGTAGACCAATTTTTATGAAAACTTCTTAGAAACTGTTCTACCAGGATCGTGTCGCACCGTCTGCGGGAGCCTTAATACTGAAGATGTAAGAGGATTTTAGCAATGCACCGCGGCCCGCCCAAATCTGCGTCAGCCTTTAAGAGCGTTTACGCCGTAAGGCATTTCATACAAACTTCCAAGCCCTTGTTTTTCGAAACTAATGAACCGATTTTAATGAAACTTCATACGCATAAGCAGGATTCTCGATCGTCAATTTTAAGTATTTAATTTATATTTATTTGAATGTTTTGCTGATTTCCCATACATGTAACGTCTTTAGCCATTTTTTTCTAACCTCGTTCACCTTTTTACTTCTTCTACCTTTTAAATCATTCATTCACTATCTCTTTCACTCCTTGACTATTAGGTACATTCGTCTCTGTCACTCGTTTATGCTTCACATCTGTTATTCATCTTCACGTCTCAATTCACTATCCTGTCATAACGTTCCGTTCCTACATTAATTTACCTACACCAAAGATCTATGACCTAGACAAGTGCCTAGAGAAACGTTTTCTAAGTGTTTTCATAGGTTTAACGACTTTTAACAATATTGAGATTAGCTATTTGTTAGCTCACATCAATTTAATATTTTTACTTTTTATCATCTTTCTCACCAATAGAATGTTTGGTCTTCCGGGTTCTGAAAGCATAGTAATTAAGTCACAAAAGTCTGCTCTTTATGTACTGTCTATGACCAACATTATCTAAACCCCTTTGAGTAATAATGAAATTAAACCTTGTCGCGAATTTGGAATATTCCTTCGAGGATTTCAATATGTTGTAAAGCGATTTTAATCATGATCTTGTTGTCATTAAGGTTAAAGGCTAATGAGTGTTAATAAGTAACACATGGCTTTAGTATAAACTAGTAATACTAAATCTATGAAGTAAGACGATAATTAAAATATACAGTCAACAAAAGAGATAAGTATGCAGGATCGTCAGATATAGTTAAAGTTTATTAAGAAACCAATGGATGTTCTCGAATAAAATTGTATTTTATTAATAGAAAACAAACAGCTCATTTATGAAATGAAATTTCAGTCGTCTACATCATAGGTGACGCGCGGTAATTTTTTTATTTATATAATTTACTTACATAAAAAAATTACCGCGCGTCAGTGACAATAAAGTTAACTTACTAAGTACGCTTAGTACGCATAGTTAATAGCAGTGATATAACATTTTACGTAAATCACAAAAAGTAACCTCAAGCGAAGTATTTAAAGTAACCACAAGCGAATTATTTAATAGGTAAGTACTTATTTTGAGGTTACCAAAGCAGTTGTTACAACTTAGTGATTATACAGAACAGCGGTGCTATTCTGTTAAAATCTCACCGTAAAAACATAGGAGAAGTGAGCGTGGAATGAGCTGTCAATAGTGTCAATTCCTAGCAAAAACAAACTCACTTCACCTAAGTTTTAACGGTGAGATTTTTACAGAATCGAAAGGAAGACAATAATCTTTCTGTATGAGGAGAATGTTGGAATCAAAGAGATTGTTGAGTGTGTGTATCTTTAAAATTTAATAAATAATAATAATTTTATTTAAATTAATGAATCAACAATAAATGTCAACACTAACAAATACAGATATTTTAGAACCCAGTTATCGTTCCATTGAACATCTTTAACCCGAAAATCGGCCAAACACATCACAACATCTATCAGGGACATTAGTCCAATGTCCCTTAAACCTGATAGTTGTTGTGACGTGTTTGGCCGAAACGACAGTAGCCAATCAAATGGCTTGACATGAAATTAATTCAAATATGCTTTCAGAAACCGAGGGCTAGCTCATTCATTTGTATGACTAATGTTTGTTCATTCTATATTTACCCGCTCGGTCCTCGTCTAGGAATAGCCACACCACGATTCACGTGGGAGTAGCTGACTGCAGTCAGATACCTACTCAAACTGTGGTGCACGTGGGGAGACCGCAAAATCCTTGATTGAATAAGATGAGAGTAAGTCTTTCCTAGAAGTTGTGGTGGCCTTGAAAATCCGACCCATCATGTAATGTGTGTCGCAGATGGATCGTCGAATGCGCTGTTTTACAAAACCGCTAGTTGTTTTGCAAAACAGTTCCGTTATGAAAATGATCGTGATCGAGGTTAAAAGCGGGCCCATTCGGTAATAAAAAAAAAACTTCAAACGACAACGTGCTGCTGACAATCTAATAAAACTGCTACCGACGCTTTGACGTAAAGCAGAATAGCTTATCTGCACTTACAATAAGCTGTAACTAAGCTAGGGCACCCCGACCGGTTTAGGTTAGGTTAGAAATGTGACAACCCGACCCGACCGGTTTAGGTTAGAACTGTGACAAATCTAATTGCGTGAGCCAAACGAGCGCCACTTCCAAGTTGGTCGCAGTTACCTACTTGACTATTTTGTATTTTTAGGACTAACTTTCAGAAAAATCTGATAACTTTTAATTAAAACCGTCCTTAAAATCATTGTTTTTACATGAGTTAGGGTCATCTTCACTCATATTTACTCGTTTTATTTATTTTTGTTTCGGATGCCATTATTGTTGTTATGACAAACAGAGCCACGAGTGACTAAAATTAACAACTAAAATTCGCGTGCTAAAGTTCAATAATTATGAAAAACCGCTAAACGTCGTTCAGTAGTTTTACATATCGCAGCTGTTCTGGAAAACAACTAGCGGTTATGTAAAACAGCGGATTTGATAATCCATGTGCGTTATAAAAACTGCAGAGTTCCAAAAAAAAACCACTACAAAATGCAAAATAACTTTAGTTTCGAAAGTCAGTAGTTTTGGCTGTTGGTTTTTTTTTTTTGTTAATCTTCTCTTTTTTGAAGTCAGTTAAAACCATAGCACACTTCATAAGAAGATATTACTTTGAATGAAAGGAAAGTGGCTTGCCTCTACTTCTTCTTATCTGCAATTAATTCAAATTATAAGAAATAGAAATATTCTCTCAACGTCAGAATGGCGTCGACCAAACTTCTGTCCACGCGAATCCGTAACTACGTCATACATGTTTCAAGTTTAATATCATAATTTAATTTATCTTTCGTCCAACTTGTTTCAATAAAAGCTACTTCATTACTTACCGACTGATTGACATAATTTTCCTCCCGAATCATCAATACAGAATCCTGTAACTTCATATAATCCTATTGAATGACTATTTCATGACATATCAATCAATGGGTATTGATGATTTTAATGATTATAATTCTATAAAGTCTTAGTGGTATACGCTCGCGAATCATATTTTGTTAAACATACAACCAGAAGGCCAATTCTACTAATTTAAAACGTTCAAAATCTAGTCTCAGTCTCATCTTCAGAAATTAAAGGTAATTTTGACAGATGGAGACAGATCAGACTGTGAACGCTCTTAAAATTAGTAGAACTGCCCCTCAGGTCAGTGTCAACTGACCTGCAAATTGCAAATAACGTAAGAATTTTTTTTTATTAATAATTTAATTATTGAATTTCGCGGCCTATCTAGCGCATCCCCCTTAATTAGTGCAGTCCAGAGAAAACCTTTGTTCCGTGAACATTAGGGATCTGGTTGACATTAATTGGAATGAGATTCAGTATTTCGAGTGCCATGGAGATGATACAGGTAGGTATAATGACTTATGGTGCCTCACATTTGCTACAGAATTCGCGGTATGAGCCATGTTACGTATTCAAGCGGTATCGTGGCTGCACCGTATGCGGTATAACGTGTACCTATATGCTAATTCCTTACTACTGCGTTTGAACATTTCATACAGTTTTAGTTTATGATATTTTGTAGTTTTTTCAGTGTCTTTGGCTTCTTTAGGTTATTATTTACGATTTAATGCCTGTGTTAGTTTTTTTTGTGAATTTAAATTTTACATCATCATCATCATCTGCGTAGCTTTTTCATTACTATATTGCGATCGGCTTCCAGGCTAACCGGATGCAGCTGTATACCAGTATTTTACATGAAGCGACTGCCTATCTGACCTCCACAACCCAGTTACTGGGAAATACGATACCCATGTTAGACGGTTGACAGAATTTCGGGCTTCTGAAGACCCGTAGCGACTGCCAAAGATTCACGAGTGACAACCGGGACAACGGCTTAACGTGCTTTCCGAGGCACGGAGGGGTTTAGGTATGTAAAGATGGTTACCCATCCACGGACCAACCGTGGAAAGCTTAGCTTAACCTTATTGGTGAGTGCAGCTGTTTAATAACAGCTCCACTCATCAATTAGGTTAAGCTTATTAGGTAAAACTTAAATCTTGTGGCTAATGCCACAAGATTTAAGTTTTTTTTTTACATTAATTTAAGTATTAATTTACGTTATGTGTTGGATGTGAGTGCAATACTACTGCGCTATTAAAAGCCATTAACCAATGAAAAACTATGGAAGTGTCTATCATCACATATACAACATTGCATCTATGACAATTCCTCAGCAGATTCCACAATAACTTTAATGCACATAAATTTTATTCATCCAACTTATTCGAGATTAAGGAGAAACTTAGCTAGAGTTGCATTAAGCGTCACGTCAGCTCGAACTCATAATTCAAATTTCAATGTAAGGACAATATTCAGTGAAGCAAAGTTAAATTAAAGTCACATGCGGATTTGGCTGCGGTCCGCCGAAGCTTAAGGCGGGCTGTGCCACCTGCGCTCAGACCTAGCACTGAAAACACAATTTGTGGCGCGCCTTTTGTACTCTTATTTACTTTATGCATTTTATTTTTAAACGATTTTATTTTTGTATCTTTGTGTAAGACATAAGGCGGACAAAAGAAAATACAGATGAATTGTGTGCGATGTTATGGTAATGAACGAAAGATACACTGACATGACGGCTAATATTTACTTGAACGATTCTATGACGACCCCAACGACTTCTTTATAACAAGAAGCTCAGTCATCTATTCAGGCATCGTCACATATGTGGAAACCATTGGTTATGCACCTTACATATGAAGTTTTGTACTAAATTCGGTCAGAGGCCGTATTCTCGAGCGAAATGAACGCGAGAATGGCACGATTAGGTAAGGAATTAACGGGGTTTCCAAGTAAGGAATAATTGAGTGGTCATAGTGAATTAGGGCCCAGGAGTGGCCCTCCTATCAGTTATCACTAAGTCATGGTAGGCTGACCGTTCATTGTAGCGGCCATATGAAATAGTTACAAAATAAACTGGAAAAAAACATTATTGATTCATTACTCTAGTTCCTTCTATAATTATCATTAATTGTTATAGTACTTCATTAATTTAAATTTAAATTCATAATAATTTGTACGCCTAATGGCAAAACATAGAGAACCTAAGAAGAAGAGAGAATTTTTTTTTATTTATTTATTTATTTATTATTTATTACCTTTACAACATCATAACAGGTCTAACCTAATGTTGTAACAACTCACACAATGTGTAAATCATATCCTATGTTTACAAATAAAGATTCTGATTCTGAATACATAATACCTACTTCCAGGCTTTATGACGTTATGATCTATGTCTGCATTTCATGTTTAGCAGATACCTGTGAAGTTTCTAGCACTTCTCGTTAAGTTTAAGACTTTACGACTGTTTGAGTATGTGTGCCAAAGTTTGGCATTGTCGGATAACTGCTGAAGTGTTATTAACTTCGAAATTAATTGTATTCAAGACTTTAGAATTAGCTTCCGTTTATTCTTATTTGTTATAAACTTTTATTGTGAAGTGTATATTATTTAAACTTTTAAACCGATCCTGTGGACCGACTCTACACCCTTTTCTAAAGGGTGCAGAGTTTTTAAGTCTTTGAATGTTTAAGAAGGTTCATGGAACCTTCGCCCTAAAATATGAGCTTGGCGGTAACGATACAATTTCAAAAAAACATTTCAGGTAACAACATCGCCAAGAAAACGTAAACAGTAATAACAAAAACACACATGTGTTAGAACAAAAGGCGACAACGGATGTTGACACGAGAAATTCTCCGCCAATTTTTGTCTTGGGTTAAAAGGTGTGTAAATAAGGGAGTGCGATACAATGGGAGGAGAGCAAACAAGGTCATAAAGCACGTCACAAGGACGATCCTATATATAATCAGCTTAGTGATAAATTGGCAAACAGCACGCGAACGACACAGCTGCTTCCGGACCATTCCGGTGTCTCCGCGATAGCTATTGCTCACCCCTCGAAAAGAATAACATTATCTCGACTACTAGTATCAACTAACAACAAGATATGACGTCAATTAATTCTCACACAGCTCACTCCGACACATTACTCAGGATTTGTTGAGAACTCACAATAGATACCCTCGCACTAGAGAAGTAAGTAATCCCCAAGTTTGTTCTAAAGTTAGAGTTTCAATTTGAAACGAGATTACCATACAATAATATTAAGAGTAGCTCTCCTGTAACGTCCATAAAGCCGAAAGTACGGAAAGGTATTTTATTTTCAGACACATAAAGTCTGTTTTCTTTCATTTTATTGTGAAATATTTTACTTGCTGCTTAACCGCAATGGGAGGAGACGAAGCTACGATAAAAACACTAATTACGAACCTGCACTTTGTTTTTGTTAACCTGGAGCTTATTTTGTTTTTTGGTGGTAGGTAGGTACTTGTTATAATGACGAAAACGTTTAACACGTTATTATCTACCAGAATAGATTACCTATTTCTTAGTGGCCAGAATCTAGACTACGTTGATGAAGGCAAAATCATCATCATCTGCCTTGCCCTTTTTCCAACCAGTTTGATAAAGGCAACAAAGTATAGAATTAATATTTTGTTAGAACAAAATTTTGTCATTCAAAATATTTATCCAAAATGTAATACTATTCATATTTACCGGTGTAGGAGAGCAGTATCTGCAGTAATGCCGACACTACAGCCGCTCCAAGGAGGCTGTGCATTGTCTATGACACGTTCTCTTTCAGACCCGGCATTGGAATTTGTTTACATTTCACCGCTGGAGTGTTCTTCCTTCTTTAACTTTTTCATCGTAAAAATAAAACGTTGAATAGACCTCAGTGGAAAAACTTTGAACGTTCTTTTTTACTTGGTTTCATGGTTGCACCTGAAACAAAAGGAAATGATAACTTGTCTCAAGTTGTTGTTTAAATTTATGTTTTATTTACTTAGTTAACATTCGCACTATGCATGTTTACATGTGACAGGATTAAAGGACAAGCCGATTAGTTGAATGCAAATATAAAAAATGTGCGTAAAACATAGTATGAGTATTTCTATGAGTATTTCTATTGCCCACTATACAAAATATACACTAAGCGGGTTACCCGTACTTATAGTGTACAAGTACGGGTAACCCGCTTAGTGTGCGGCTTTTAGCATGAGCCATAAGGTTAGATTTTTTTTATCCATTGCATATATTTCTATGACTCTGCACATACAAAACTATATTTTGTATAGTGGGTAATAGAAATGATTATATTCAATCTTACAGTTTTGCGTTTTTCGATTTTGTGCGGGCCTAGCACAAACGCGCGGAACAACGTATCGTAATGTAACGTTTCGAACGATTTTAATTGAACATTCTCGTTTCGCACAATATTTAGTTAGTTTTAAAACTTAATTCATGTCTATGGGTGATGATCATTGTGCTTGCAATATGTGATTATTTTTAATTCTTTTCACTCATTGTGGTATAGTAATTTTATTCTGGGTGCATCGTCTGTACATGTAATTATTTTAATCAATATTTATACAAAATATTGTAAAACATTTTAAAAAGAGTAACGGTGGATTTTCTTGCTTATTCTTCTCCATACCGTACAAAAGTGCCTTTTATGTGCCTATTTGAAATAAACTTGCCGCTTAAACCAAAATGCTATAGGATAATTACATTTTTAATTTAATTACTTTCGAATTTATGATACTTACGTTTACTTTGCGCGTTCGTACTAGAGTTGCAGGTTCCCTACGATTAATTAACCATCCCCTAAAAGTAGTAATTACAAGTCCAGTTTCGACTGGATAAGTAGCACAGTGGCAGAGCGCCCCGCAACGACCCATTTGCCTCAGTAGGCAAACATTTGGAAATTGTGCGAAACGACCCACTGCCTGTTACTAGATCTTTCCTGCTTTTTTAAAACCGACCAGAGGTAAAACAATTTTTTTGAATTTGTTATATTGTTTGAATTGTCAAAGCTGTAGATTTTTATACTATTTTATTTTTGTCCTTTGCCAAGGCAAAGGAATTTAAAACTTCAAGAAGTTTAAAATTTAATCTAGATTTTGTGTAAAACTCTGAACGGATTCAGTGCCATGTAGTTTTTAATTAAAGTATAGAATATATAATATACTTAATCATTTAACTTTTAGAATAAATGTTATTACTTTTCATATTTAAAGATAAATAATAAATATTTTGCACCAATTTGCATTTTTTTTCTCCTTTCATTTTTTTACACACATATGACGTGTCCTTATTTCTGAACAATAACCACACTGCAGTATAGTGTTTACACGTAACTAGAAAAGCTATTCTTTAATGTAATCATTGAACTGTCACCAACTTCTTATTTATTGTGAAATATGGCTTAATAATGAGCTATGGTTGTGTAAGAATGTAACACAAATGTATAGTAAGTATAATTGATTAAATAAGTGCAAACTAAGAAAGCTGGTTGGACCTTTGTTGATACATGGTTAACTGTCTGCTACTAGGTATTTTGTTTATAAACAATACTACATTTATATAAAACTAGCTTTTGCGACCTTCCCGCGTTTTCACGCGTGGGGGTCGGTAATTATCCCACATGAACGTATAACCGGGGTTGGAAGTATCCTATGTGTTAATAGAGGTTTTAAACTATTTGTGTGCCTTTGATCCAAATTAGTTCAGCTGTTTTTGCGTGATTTAATAACACACATCCAAAATATACGAACTTAACTTATAACCTTTCAGCTGCGCCCCGCAGTTTCACCCGCATAAGTTTCGACCCCGTGGGAATATCGGGATAAAAAGTAGACCATATGTTAATCCAGGGTGTCAGCTAGCTCCATACAAAATTTTGTCAAAATTGGTTCTGCCGTTTGAGCATGAAGAAGTAACAAACATATAAATAAACACACACACACAAACTTTCGCCTTTAAAATATTTGTGTAATGATTTTAATAGGTATAATAGCATTAATTATTTATTTATTTGCTTAAAATATTTGCCAAGGTTGTGATAAGCTACAAATTTAAAGCGTCTTGCACTGATAGTGTTAGCTTCAGGCGTCTGTCTGTCTTCAGTAGGGGACATTTACGAGCATGATTATTCGCTCGTAAATGTCCCCCTGCTTAGAAGCTTTGTTACAATGAGCCATCCGCTTGTAGATTGATACGGAGTAGGAACTTACATTTGAGAGAACCTAGTTGCAATGTTTATTCTCAAGTTATTCTCATGAAACGAGGATTAATGTGAATTTCTATTGAATTATCCTAACATTAGACACGTGTAGTCCTGATAATTTTATGTGTAAAAGTTTACGTTTAAATCGATTTGAAAAAGAAAACTACCGGCTCCTAATCGACTTTCTTAAAACTTCTGATATTCAACCAAAAAAATATGAAATCGAAAGAGAAGTTTAAAAAAATTCGGCAAGGCCATCGTTTGTTCCGGCGCGCGTCGGCCGCTGATAATGGAGATTTGATATGTCGCCGGCCATGTTGTAACGGTTGAATGTCGAGCGTCGAGTTTGTTCGCCTCATCGTATAAATAAGCATAAAGTTGTGTGGCATCACGCGAACGAGTCGTTAACCCTGCTCCAAGGCGCAGTAATGGAGAGGTGAGGGTGTCATTGAGACCACAACACGGCCACTTCAGCGCGGTCCGAATGACAGCTAAGAAAGGACTGTAATTAGTAGTTGATAAACTTTTGTAACATGTATTTATGTTAGTGTTACATTTATATAACTAGAATTAAGATACGTATTGGATTTGAAATGGTTTCGTTTGTTATTTTAGTGACTAATTTTAGCACTAAGTTAGCATATACTGTTGCAGTTTGCTTAGAAAATAAGGACATTCGTCGTCTTTTGGCTTGATAAAATCGTGGACAAGGAAAGAGGAGAAAAATGTATGACACCTTGTAATAATGAGGGTTGCCAGCATCATAGAACTCGATAGCAAAAAGTGGCAGTAGGTATTGGTGGTGGAGGATGGGTAGGTAATGATGATTACCTACTACCTGTGTAATGTATCGTATCTGTAGTGAAATCATTTGCAATAAGCAGTATTGTTAGCCAAAGCCAATATCAGACAATATTGGGTCGACAATATTCAGACTATAGGAAATTATAGACTAATATCGTTAAGGATGACAAGACATTATTATGTATGAAAGGGACAGCAGAACTCAAACTTTTTGCGACCACCGATGCGTTTGCCAAGTATGGTGATTATATTAATGAGACATTATGGTTTTTTCGAAGTGTACCTACCAATATGTTCAGTAGAAGACGCTAAGACTTTTTTGCGAGTTTCTGCGTATAATATTTATGAACATTTACAATTAACTTAATGGGTGGTTACACAAAAAAAGCATTGCATATTAAAAAGCTCGTCTCGGTAATACGGTTATAGACACAAATTATTTCGCTTAAAACTAATACAATTATTCTCTCCTATGAGGAAAAACATACCTAACATACAAAACTAAGATAAGCGACGGTTTTACTGGGTTATAAACTAAAATAAAGTTTAAAAAAACAGTAAAATCTAACAATTCAAACGTTATTCAGAATACGGTGCTTTAATAGCCTTTTAAAAGTTAATACCTTCTGATAATGAACAAAATGAACTAATAAAATAAATATCATTGGCGACACGACTGCATTATTGGATTACCTGTCACAACGCAGACATTAAAACCGTCGATTTTTTAATTCTTTACAAAAAGGCCGTGAATGCAACGAGCGCAGTGCACAGTGGAATGTCAGGAAAATATTTTTTGAAAAGGTCCGCTTTTTCAAAGCCACGTCGTCGTCGTATTGAATGCGTTTTAATGAAAAAACATGCGCCGATTCGCAACAGTCAAGGGAATTAAAACCTCCGAGCGCCGTTCGCGATCCCGAATGCATCGGTCGGAATTTTCATTTGTCCGAATATTATTTCCACGGGGAATTTTGCTGGCACTATTTTGTTTAAATTTATGACTGCCTCGTTTTGTGATTTCGCTTGATTAACGGCCTGGATTAGTTGCCTACTGCAGATTTGTGTGGTTTGTACGAGACCTTAAACCTATTAGCAGTAGCAGCTATAAACTTTAATAACCTGCGCCTTTATTTATACTAATTTAATTTATTTAAGCATAAGTGCTTATTCCGTAAAAATATGAATAAAGATGCAAGTCAGTAGTCGGAATTTTATAGGCTGAATATGCTTACATAATCAGCTTATAATATTCCGACCGCTGGGTCCATCTGGGTCACAGGTCTCCTCTCTGTGAGGAGTGGGCCGTAATCCACCACGCGGGCCCAGTGTGGGCCCGCGTGGTTCTCGGACATGCCGGTTTCCTCGTGATGTTTTTATTCACCGTTTTGAGAGCAGTGGTGATGAAATAATTTACACAAAGTAAAGCGCCTGACTAGGTTCGAACCCACGACTTACAGCTCGTTAAGGCGGGCAATTCGGGTTGCTAATGCACATGCCAGTAAATCGGGAAAGTAACTGGCATGAAAGTTACTGGCATGTACGAGTAACTGGCACACGGCGGATACATTTTCAAGTAATACTGGCATGCAAGTTGAGCCCTTGCATGCCAGTATTACCATCGCGTCGGACAAAAGTATGCTGTGGCAACCCCCCGCGACCCCTCCCTCAACGGGCATGCAAGTAAATCAAATGTTGTGCTAGCTACTTGTATGCCAGTAACAGGCATGCCAGTTAGCGTACACACATGACAGTAGCTGGCAAGTGCAAGGAGCTGGCATGCTAGTGTGCAAGCTGTGTATCCCCAGCACAACTCGCGGCCGTTTCGACTGGGCTACCACTGTTGTCCACTGTTTTTACTGAATGCCTTGATTTTATTGGTAGGGGCGTCTGCGAAAATGTAGTACTATATTTATATAATGTTATTCCGATACAGGTGGTGCACACTGCACAGTGCACTTTATAGATATTGTTATATTTCCAATCTCCATTGTAATAATTTCAAATGTAGTTTACAGTGAAATTACCTCGGTTATTACTGCGGAAAAGTTATCAATATTTCCTGATGTAATGTTAAAAACCCAATTGAGGTGATGATAGCCGTGCATTACCTAATTATTAATAACTACTAGAGGATTTTATCGGTCTTCACTCCTATAGAGGACAAGTGCTTAAAGTGATACCTAAAAGGTAACTTAGTGTAACGACTTTTATCTGATTGCTTGTTAAATATAGGAAAGATAAAACGATTACTACATAAAACTATAAAGAAACATTCACGACGATTGCCACAGTTTAGTGGTGGCAATAGGTAGGTATGCCTACCTATTTACGCATAAGGGGATGCTGTTGCATTTATGAACGTGCAATTACTGTAAAAAGTGCAATAATAATTTACTTTTTTCATAATATTTAGAGAATTCTTTTTCATAATAATTACAGCTGTGTATTTAAAACTGTAGGATTAATTTAATATTTTTTATGACGCAATATTGTAATGCCAATATTATCGGAAACAAGAAAATATTGATAATAAGTCTGTAAACTCAGGAATATAATTACCCTACATTAATGCTCTGAGTAAGCCCTCCCTGTATAACAACGGTTTAATTGAATTTTGGTTAGAGAGGAGGCAATTATTTCATAATTACCCAGCATTTAATTATAATTATTGCGGTTGTTCTCGAGTTAATACGTAGTTTTAGTGGATTTTAATATGGTTGTACTTATCCTAAGTTTATTATTACACTACAGAATTTCTCGAATTTGTTATGTTGTAAGTAGTTGTAGTAGTCTTCTATTCAACTACTATTACTTTTATATTTTACGACAATTTAGATAAGAACTTTTCATTAACTTTCTTGTGCTTTCTCTTATTTAGTTGATTAAAATACGCGCGACTTTAAAATATATATCACTTGTAAATGACGAAGTTTTTAGTAGGTACCCGTATTACATGAATGTATTTGATATTTCTTAGCTAAAAGATCCGGTAAGTGCTATCCAAGAAATTAATTCAATTACAAAAATAGGTACTTACTATCTACTTATTAAGCATTAATAACAGCAAAAGTAAATTAACAACAAAACGTAGTCATTAGTCATAAACAAAATATTTACGTACTTGAAAAAAGTCGTGTCAACAGGATTCAGTAGATTTTCGGTAAATCTTCCAACACTATTTGTATTATAACAAAACTTCGGTTATTAAGTCGTTAACACTCTTTAATTTTATAGTTTATCTCATTTAACAAAGATATGTTACAGCGTGTTACGATACGAAAGTTATCGGAAAGTTCCCGCCATTTCGCGCAAGGACCTAGCTTTGAGTCCGACTACACGCGAGCATGTGCGCGCCGCGACTGAAGGCTTGTTTCGATACAGCCTATACATTCCCACTTGTCTACGTTACAAGTTTTGCACTGAAACTTCAGATGCAAAGGTTCTAAATTGAACTTCGGAATGATGGAATATCAACTTTATTGCAACGGAAAAGAATACATTTTGGAATGCAATAAAAATCTATATGACCTTTCAAGTCGTGGGCGAACGGAAGGCTCTTTAGCGAGAGTATAAAAGGTATGCAGTGGTGATATTTTGGTTAGGGAACATTGGATCGTTTGAACTGTGCAGCAGAGCTCAATATGGCAATGCAGTAAAAGTATGAAAACCATGCGGCACGTCAGAAAACGCGTGAAATTTTTCCTTGCCAGACAGAGACGGATAGTTTTTCGTGATAAAGGGAACTGCCTACACGTAGCAGTGGTGGGGGTGATCTTAAAATGTTCTAAGAATCTGTATGAGAATATAGTCTTTTGGTACGTGAGTCTATGTGATTTGTTATATATTTTTGTATGGTATATAGTATCTCGAAATCAGTGTAACATCTTCGTTTTCTCATTTCATTCAAAATAGTACCCAATACCAACATGCACACGTAAGTGCATAAGAGCTCATTCATAAAACATAAGTAGGTACAGGGCAGCCTCTCAAAGGACCTAACTCCAAGTAAATGTTGTTTATTTTGTTAAGGAAGAAAGCCTGTACACAACGGAGAGCGCCACATGTCAGAACATGAATAAAAGAAGAGCTATGTTTCAGACTTTCAAAAGTTCAGTCAGTATTTTCAAAGCGATACCTACATTTTTCATGTAGCAACTTGGTCGTTAGTGCAAACTTGAATCAATAAACGTGTATCTTGGTTTTCAGTATTTTATTCATTTCATGACGCGGAACGTCGCATTTTAGCATTTTGTATTTTATTTCTTAGAAACGAAAATACTGAATGAAAATAAATACTTACTGCATTTTCTTGACCGCTTTCTGAGAAACTTGACATTTAGTATCTTGCAAATAAAACTGTTTCTTTGAAGCTACATACACTTCATTTTTACTTTGTATAAAAGTCAAAACATTATGCCCCAAAATATGAATATACCCTGTTATTTATATGACAATATATTTTAGAGTTTAAAATACAGCAACCACAACCACACCGTAATATGCTACCATTAGTTACTGGCTAGTTATCGCAAATAATATACTAAAGCAATTTATGAGTCATGTGTTTGACCCTAAATATGCGCAATAAATTATGGTTTACTTTGTCGTTTATGAGGGCGGGTGCAGACATAACCCTGTGCGGGACATAACGCTGTACGGCACATGTGCCACAGATTGCGGCAATAAGGGAAATTGTCTTTTTTATGAACGCCCCACGACAACGTAAAGTATTCACGTGAACCGTGTCACTTAGGACAGAACAAGATCTGGCTACTAATAACGGTCCCAGGTCAGGTTTAGCGCAATCTTGCTAATGTATCATCGGTTTTATCGCGTTAAAATTACGTGCTTCGGGCGTGTGGTATAAATCACGTCTGATAATAACGCCTAATAAAATGTATAGCCGTTAATAGAGTTGTTAGATGAATTTGTGTGGATTTTGCATCCAAATAGTTATTTAGGATCTGAAACTATAGTTATTTGGCCATGGGCTATCACAACCTGTAAAAAAGGTAAGTCCAAGATATGTGTGTTATGATTGCCTCTGATACAGTTATTTATTTCCAATAATTTTATCCGTAACTTTACTTTATTTTTATGAAATATATACACACATGAAAATGAACTAAAAAAGGTTTTTCAACGATTCTCCGATAAATATAATCTATATTTTCAAATTCTATTCATGAAAGTAACAATGCTATACAGTGCGGCCCCACCGGCCATTTGTCTCTCGTACCTGCGAGGTGTCCAGTGTGAACTGAAACCTGAAGTTAATTTCACGGGGTATTTCTCGTACTGCAAGAAAGGCTCCTTATTTTAAAGCACTCTTGTGTAAAATAGAATTAATTCATTTCCTCTTGAAGCACTGTAGGTGGGATTAAGTTGGGATACCTTGCGACGAAAAATTAAGTTGAATTTTCTACTGGGAAAATAGGTTGGAGTGTAGAAAGTCGTGTAAGAAAATGGGGTACTTTTAGAGCTGTGTACTAAATAGGTATACCTACACAGATTGAATGTATAGTTTTATGTTTTAAAGCTGCATACTTATTACGTACAACAATAAATCTTAGTAAATGGCTATATTACGCAGTAGAAATAAAAATCACAACTCACAGGTCAAACAGCATTGTAAAAATATTTTGAGTCTACCTATACAATGAATATTGTCACGATGCATAAATTGTGTATTACTTAAACAACTATTTTGTATATCAAAAATCTCGATGGCTTTGGATGTAATTCGAAATTAAAGTTATTTTTCACTTTGGTGTTTTTTTATAAAAAAGTTTTTTCCTTTTTTTTCTTTTTAGTTATGGTACCTACCCCAAATCAATTTGTATACTTACCACTAATTACTATGAACACCAAAAAAAATACCCAAATCGCTATATAAGTGTCTATCATATTTGAAGACTTCCCTCGATATCTCCAGGATCCCATCATCAGATCCTGACCTGATGACAATAGGACCACCTGGGAAAATAATAAAGAAGCACCCTAAATAAAAATTTAAAAAAAATTTAATCATCGAGAATTTTTCAAATCGGTCCATGCAGCTTTCGTCTAGTAATCCGGGAACACAATGTACTTCAAAGTAAAAGATTCCGACGAACTCATTTAATTTCGAAAAATTTAATTTAAAAAACGGGGCAACAGCGAGTCGGACTCGCGCACCGAGGGTTCCGTAACAACCGGGTTTACGCATAAGTTTTATGTTTATGAAATTAAATGTTTTTTTTTTTTATATTTGAGTTGATTGAATGAAAGGTAAATTGCGGTATACGATTTATGACATATTAAAAAAAATCTACGTACTAGATCTCGTTAAAACCAATTTCCGGTGGAAGTTTACATGTAATGTACATCATATATTTTTTTAGTTTTATCATTCTCTTATTTTAGAAGTTACAGGGGGGGGGGGACACATTTTACCACTTTGGAAGTGTCTCTCGCGCAAACTATTTAGTTTAGAAAAAAATTATATTAGAAACCTCAATATCATTTTTGAAGACCTATATACCTAGATACCCCACACACGTATGGGTTTGATGAATTTTTGAGTTTCAGTTCTAAGTACCTATGGGAATCCCCAAAATTTATTGTTTTTTTTTCTATTTTTATGTGAAAATCTTAATGCGGTTCACAGAATACATCTACTTACCAAGTTTCAAGAGTACAGTTATTATAGTTTCGGGAAAAAATGACTGTGACATACGGACGGACAGACAGACAGATATGACGAATCTATAAGGGTTCCGTTTTTGGCCATTTGGCAACGGAACCCTAAAAAAAGTTCTCAAACCTTCTCCTATTTTGAAGTCAGTTAAAAATAAAACTACCTTCTCATACCATTTGTCTATGTACCCTTAGTTAATCGTATGTTTACAGAAAACTCTTCCACTTCTGATACGAATTTCAGCGCTGATCTCCTAGCATTATCCGAAGGACGGAACAGCATCTCCCTCGCTAAAGTTGTCAGCCATTATTTTCATGACATATTTCACAATAGCAGAACGGCGTACCAACGGTGTACCACTACAAAATTCACTATGCGTTTAAGGGAAAGCATGTTCGTATACAAGGGTGTAGTATTGTTTTGAACTTTATAGACTTTAAATAATTCTTGGGTTTCTTTTAGATGTATTGAGTTGGAGATAATATACAGAGTGGCATGGACATCGAAGTGGAAACTGAAACGACGAATTCAGCACATGCTTTTCGACCTCATAGCATATAAGTAAGCTTTACTTTAAAAAAAGTCGGCTGTTTCATACAAAAGTGCAATAACTCGGTCAAAATGTATGGCAGAGAATTTTTTTTAAACCGACGTTCAATTTCCATTCAGAATCATGTAGGTACAGAATCCATAGTGACAGGTTGTGCGTCGATTTCCCTGCCAACCAGTATTTAAAAAAAAACAAGTAAATAAAATAATGCATCTGCCAAAAGTTGACGTGGCTTTTAAATACACCATTTTCCAAAGTGATTTCAATAATATTAACAGTCCTTTTAAAAATAAATAGATTTCTTTAATAGTGAAAACATTCGCTTATTACTTTGTCTATCAGACATATCGCCGTCTAGTGATGTCCCAAATAAACGTTCTAAATTACATAAACATTAATAAGTTACATAATTTCCCCTAGTCAATCAAATCCTACCAATCATCTTGTATCACGACATACCATCTCGCGGGAGATGTTTAATTAAACTTCATGAAATCTGGACAAAAGTGTCATGTCTCATGTCGAGGCGTTTCGGCGTTTCATATGACCAGATAACATGGCCTCTGATTCATTACCTATTTAGGCAGTTTTTGTTAGGACTTAAGGCTGGCAGAGGTCTAGTTTTGTTGGTGACGAATCCGTGTGTTTTGTGCTGGTAGAAAGAGAAGCAACAAACTGAAAACAAATCAACGATACGCTACTGCCTGGGACGTTTTTATTTTGTCTGCCACGTAATTGAATTTTGTGGTCGGTCCGATCATAGAGCGTCGGTTCGCGATAGATTTGTTTACAAGTAGATATTTGCATAGTCCCGAAGTCAAACCTGAATCGATTATCCATTTGGGTTTTAACGTTTTCGTTGGGAATTTAACGTCTTCAAATAAAGAAAATATAGTTCAGACACAATTAAAGTCAATTAGTCCAGTTTTGTTGATTTTGTCCTCGTTACTTTAGGGCTGATTTTTCATATAGTCAGATTACTTTTATCTGAAGAATAATTATGATGGTTTGACATATTTTCTTTACAAACGCTGCCAACGCACCATTTTTAAGGCTGCTTACCCAAAGGGTGCCAACGGAACCCTATCACTAAGCCTATGTCCGTCTGTCCGTCTGTCTGTATGCTGATTCTCTTCAAACTGTAGTAGGTAGACAGTTGAAGTTTTCAAAGAGTGTGTATTTCTACTGCCGCTATACTATAAACAAAAAAAAAGTCAAAAATGAACCCTTTCATTTTCGAATTTATTTATATACAAGAAATGTGTTTAAAATGGTGTTAAACATTGTACGGTGGTACGGAAACCTTCGTGTGCGAGTCTGACTCGCACTTGGCCGGCTTTTTATTTATGTTTAACCCTGTGTTATAACGGTCAAACTAATGTTACAATTTAAACACACAGAATAGTCAACTTACTTAACATTCTATTGCATTGCACATTAAAACGCATATACGAAAGAAAACTCAAAGTAAGGCAATATAAAAGACCTCGAGAGCTTACTAGGAAAAAATAAAGTGGCTTATGAAAGAGTTATGTAAATACGTCTCAAATAAAGTGCACTTTAAATCCCTAGAGTTGTGTCAATGTAACCACGTTAAATGTATGTGATCTTGTTGTTTAAACGTCCATATATAGATACTAGTAATACAACTAAAGGGTTTGTGTGGCGCGCTAATATCTGTAATAACTACCAGTCAGTTTTTAAATTATTTTTGCATTTGATAACCCAATTTTTAAGAAAGGCTAGTCTACTTACCATCACGTCAAGACCTTGAGGAGCCGAGTAAAAACAAAAAAAGTCAGAAAGAACGCTGAGCGAAAACGAAGTCATAGCGCGGGCAGGCGACGCGATGCGACGGGGTGGGTCGAGGGCACACGGCCAAAACGGCACAAACCAAAACCTACATAGGTTAGAACATAGACATAGGGTACTTTTTATCCCGTTAGTACAAAGTCAAAGCATTTATTTCAAATAGGCACATAAAAGGCACTTTTGAACGTCAAAAGAACGTACGTTCCGCTGCATACGACCGCTCCGCGAGCGAAACCGCGGGAAATAGCTAGCTTATAATAAAAACTGTTGCGTATTCATATCGTGCAAGTATTGACATTTGTACAGCTACAGTTTGCGAGATAACAGTAACAGGTTCATTATGAAAAGGCTTATCGGACATTGAACCGAATGATGCGGATTATATTAAAGGTTTGTAGCGGTTTGATGATATTATTTATTATTTTCATCAGCGGATATGTTTCTGTGCGAATTGTGCCTAAAGTACGAGTAAATTGCGCATACATCGAGTATAGAGAGCGCGCAGAGGGTACGTAGATCTTTCGTAAGTGCATCTGTCGGTAATTGAACGATTTTAAAATGGAAAATAGTCGTTTCGCAAAGAATATTTAATAAGTTTTAAGACTTTATACATATCTGTGGTTGTTACTAATTCTGCTTGCAGCATAAATACCCAAATTGCTATTAATAGGGTAGTTGTATTTTCGATTAAAAAATCGTTCAAATTTACGTCGTTAAATTTTTATCGTTCACGCTTACTTCGCGCGTTCATGGTAGGAGCTCTGGTTACCTACTCTGTATTATCAATCGGGTTTCTGTCTCAAACAAAGACTCTTTGGCTTCGAAATCACACCCACAAACTATGACTGTAAAAATGAACTTACGGTCATCTTAGAAAAACAATGTGAATTAAATTGTAATCCTAAGCCAAGCTTGCGTGAAAAACAACTAAGACCAACACAGAAAGTGGTACACTTAAGAATGCTTCCCATACATGAATGAGTCTGAATACATACCTTAAAGGCCGAAAGAAAAGAAAGAACCATGAATCACCACCTGCTCCCATTCACACGCTTTTGCTAGATTGCTTTCGTACTCGAACAAGGAACGGATTTTTTGCACTTAAAAGATGAATTGTTTCAAGTGAGTAGGGATCTTTTCAAGTGGTGTTTGAATTCATAAGCTGGTTAAATAGATATGCTGTCGTGAGTATCATTCGTTTAATTTATATGTAAAGGGGTATATTTGAAGACGTCGCTTAAAGTTCCCCTAATGAATAACGTCTTCTTAACCCTGCATTTTTTGACGTTTAAATGTTTCTTAACTTTAAGAAATTTTTATAATAAACCATAATGACGGTTAGCTTTGTTTAAAATCATATTTGTTTATGTAGGTATGTACAGAAAAAACACTTAATAGAGAATCAATTAAACTAAATATTCATCTTAATAATTAATATTATTATTTCTCTTATTGAATAGTTTGACTATGTAGGTGAAATGTTTATGTTACATTTTTTTTTAAATAAAACTACATATTTGAATTATTCAAATGCCGTTTTTATTAAATATAAAATCTAAAATAATCAAACTAATATTATAAAGGCGAAAGTTTGTGTGTGAGTGTGGGGGTGAGTGTGTGTGTGTGTGTGTGTTTATATGTTTGTTACTTCTTCACGCTCAAACGGCTGGACCAATTTTGATAAAATTTGGTACGGAGGTAGCTGACACCGTGGATTAACATATAGGCTACTTTTTATCCCGATATTCCCACGGGATCGACATTTACGCGGGTGCAACCGCGGGGGGCAGCTAGTAAGATATAATTCTTCCAATACGCACCAAGTGCCTACGGCCCGCGGCGTAGTGCATGTTATTTGCTACGAAAGCGTAGCTTGCGTAGCGCTTCCGCTACGAGACAGCTGCGCAATCTGTGGTATAAGTTAGCTGTTGGCCCATGAGGATTTAGAATTTAGCAACGAATTAATTCTGCAGTAAGTACGTAGTCCTTTGATACTGATAAATAGCTGATACTACGATCAATTCTCCGAATCCTAAATATACCCTTCATAATAATTTAATCTGCAAAAGTAAAGAGAGACTGAATCGAACGTGAAACCAGACAATATAATAAATATAAAGCAATATCAAAACCCTTGTTCCGAAGTGCAGATATTTAATAAGAAAGCCATTTGAGAAACGTAAAGAATCATTTATAAGGAGTAACAAAGGTTGGGAACACAAAAGGCTCCATCATTCAGAAGTCATAACTCATCGTAAGCATGCAGTCAATAGCTGGTGTCAGAATTCTCCTTAACTCCATTCAATACTGTCTGTTTATAAATAATTCAATATTGGCCTGACTGATGTTTTCACTTCCCCGCGCGAGTACTGTTTGCAAAAAAGTTGTACTTGGTGGTTTTATAAGCTGTGTTTATTCTGTAACAATTAGTGAAATCATAAGAACGCATTGACAATGACAGATTTTCAGCGATAAAAAAAAAATATCTTAAAAAACATTTTTTGTTGTAACTTATTTTCGTCCACTTTATATCATGCTCGTGAAAAAGATTTGGCAGACAGAACCACTTTTGTATCAGACAAGCAGCTTATCATCATTAAAATTCCAGTGACTAACTTTTAACAATCTTCATACATTTACAGACATAATATTGTTGTATTATTTGAAAACTTCTTACAGCTAAGCTATGAAAGATTACTTAAAAATTCCGAACACGTTACAATGTTTGCACCTTTATTTATAGTCGGTTTAACCTACGAAGGATCCTGCACGGTATATTTCTCGCAACTTCGAACACATCCTTGGAGAATAAAAGTAGATCTATATTTTCTTCCTGATAAATGGCGTTGCTACACGTCTAAACATTTAATTTCTAATTCCACGCGAGCTTCGGATAAGAATTACCGAGTATAGAAATGATAACAATAAAGTTTTTCTTTCTTGCGATAGTTAACATTAATTATTTTTATCACAACTTTTCAAAATTAACTCTTACTTCCCTTTCCTAAAGCTTTGGTTTCCTGGGAAAGGCGTTCCGTCATAATATTGTAACGACCGTCTTGAAAATTTGTAATTTTCACCAGTATTTGACATTAAGGTGTCAAAAAACGTTCTATATTTGGATAGGCGATACTTATTGTGTGACTGTTGTCGGCTTTCTTAGAAACCTAAAGTCTTAAGCTACGGTTTCCTAGAAAAGCGTTTCCGTCATTTTTATAACAGACGTCATGCCTGTCATTTTAACCAGTATTTGAAATTAAGGGTTCAAAAAACGCTCTGTAAATAAAACATTACCGTCGCTAGTGGCGGTCGCCGGTCTTCTAGGAATCTGTAGCTGGCCCAAACAACAGAACGCCAAGTGCTTAGTTTCCATGTCTATTTATTCATTCATGAAAAGGTCCCACTAAATACATAAATCTATTATCATCTACCCTCAAATGCTCGCATATTTAAACTGAGCACAGTTATCTAGGCCATCTAAACACAAAAGCTGTCTGTTGTTTCCCACCGTACTTATAAAAAAATAAGGGAATTCTCGTTTATCTTGCGTGCCATTTGAAGTGGGGTTCTCACAGTGATTATCTTCAGGTATCTTCAGGTGAACTTTGTGCTTGCACCCCTGCGACCTTTATAAGAAGCATACTCGAACCAAGTGGTGTGCTCAGCGTTATTTTGGTTATATCATTAAAATTAATAAGTAAACCGTATTGTTTTTACCTGTAAAGCTGTTTGATTAATTTGCATTGTTTGTTTATTATTAAAAAAAAAAGTATTGTTTTTCGGAAATGAAGAGTATAACTACCTGTATGATTCTTCATTTCCGAAAAACGAGTTAAAGAGAATTACGTTACTTAAAGTATTTGCAAGGTAAAAACTACTTGGTGAAAGTAGGTACTATAACAGAAGCTTCGAAATTATGTGAAAACAAGAATCCAATCTCATCTCAAATACATTGTGTAGGTACATTTATTATGATCATTAATATTTAAAAATTACTTATCCAGACAATCATTTGTTATTTCTAAATATGCCTTGAAGTAAGCTAAGTATGCTTGAAGCATGTTACCCCTTCTACATGACCTAAAGCGCGGTCACTGTCGGACTGCATAGAAAAGAACGCTGGTAATTTATTGCAAATTATGAAACAATTATCTATTTACAAAATAGTAGATTGTTATACAAGGGTCGAAAGGAATAAATTCCCATACGAGGTATTTAGACGCCCGAGCGCAGCGAGGGCGGCTATAGTGCGAGTGGGAATTGATGTCTTTCACCCGTGTTAAACACTCTACTTTTTATTTCGAATATAAGGAAAGTAAAAAATAGTAGTTTTTCTAAAATATTTTTAATAATAATAACATGAATAGTACCTATTTATTAGTCACCGCCACATGAGTAGATTCTGTGTCACCGCCACGGGCCGTCCCGCTTACTAGGGCCCGTATTATTATCATTCTGTCTGTATTCTTACTTTTACCATTTTTCATAAATTACTTAGAAAACACGATAATCTTGATAAAAATTACTAAAAATTGTGTTGCGACGTGACACTTTTTAGTGCTGACCGTCCACCCAACTTTCTCATTTCAATTCAAAACTTGCATACAGTCTAATCGATACTCGCAATAAAAAAATGAAAAAAAAATTGTAGAAACTGAATAAAAACTCTTTTAATTAACAAAATGTATTGAAATGTAAAGTAAATTAATTCTATAAATTGGATATTCTGCAAACAGTAGAATATCCATTTTATAGAATTAATTTATCATCATTCTCAAACAAACTTTTGCTAAGCCTACCTAAAAAATGTTTACTGGGAATACTGTATTAGAAAGTATCAAAAATAAAATCCACAATAAATAATTGTCCAATAAATTAAAATAATTTTAAACAGCGAGTGCATTCCGAATATGAATTCAATAATTATAGAAACATTTCGGCGCGAAATTCAGTAAATGAGTACCTATGGCCTGTCTGTTATTGACATGATATTAGAAGAGATTGAAATGATATTAGAAAAGCATAAATCATTATTATAAACAATGCTTATTGTATTTATTGCTTAAAATAATTTTATTTTATTTTGAAGTATCGATTACATTCGTCATATTAATTTTAAAAAAAATTGTTTGGAATAATCGCTTTCACACATCATTGCAATAAGAAAAAACAATAATGGTCGGCGATTACGAAGTATTTTGAACACAAATTGAGTAGTGGTAATGATTAATACGTATTATTGAACCTGTGTTTGAATATTACGTGAAAACCTGGGCGTTTTCGTGTTGTTTATAATATTATCAATAACGTTTGTCACATTTTAAATCTTATCTACACCTGTGTGTGTGAAATTTGTGACAAGTAAAAATGTAAACACACACGATTGGCGCGAAACTTCGACATTAGATATCAAAAAACTTCATTACCACTACTTATTTACCTTAAACTATGGATAAATTCGTCCAATAATATTCACAGCTCCCTATGGTAAAGTCAGGATGTTCGAAATCCCCAATTTTTATGTTTTTTAGCCTCGACCACAACTGACATCAAAATGGCGATTATCGTACCTATGTATGTTGAATTTATTCAAGGTAAATTATTAACTTGTGCGGTAAATATGAAAGATTTTATGGCGGTAACATATGAGCTTTTTATCCAACTCTCCTAATTAACGCACATTCATAAGATTGGATGGGTAGCATAATAAATATTTACATAATCAATTAAGGGTGTCGTACCTATGTCTGACTGAGCTGACTACTTAACTAAATTTAGTTCTATTTTTAAATTTCATTCCCGCCCTAGGGAGGGAAGCAATTACTATGAGTCTTTCCCGCCCAAGGGTGGGAAGCAGCGTTTTCCACCCGCTATTCGGATCATCCAAACACTACTTTCCGAGTATGAGAGATGAAAAATCTATTGTTTAGACTAAACAATTAAAACACTAGTGCTTTAGTATGTTACTTGTACAATAATCTGACAAAAAATCACAATGATTTATGTACAGACTCCAGCACATTTAGCTACTACAATCTGTCAAATTTCTTTAATAGATTTTCAACTTTATCGCTAAAGCATAAGGTTTAAAGTTGATTGGGAAAATTTGACAGTTTCGGGTAGCTTGATGTGCTGGCGTCTGTATATTAGTATGGTTTTTATTGTGAAAAGAAAGTTTTTAAAGAGGTATCTTCATGATCTTTTTTCTATCGTATCCAATTAGGTGTATTATGTTTTCAACACACTATCTAACTAGCATAATTATATCCTGAAGAATATCATGTATTTTTATGATTTTGTTTACTGTAGTCGATCATATACTTTTAGGCATTCTAAAACTTGCGTTTTTTGCGTTTAGGTCTTGTAGTCCCCTTAAAGTGCTTAAATAAATCTTATAAAGATTGTAGCTCAGCTTCGCTTTGTGTACATTTTATTGCAAGTACAATAATCCTCGTAGACAGCGTAGAACAAAAAACAGCAATTCTCAAAAGATTTACAACGATACGAAAAGCTTTATTCAATGTAAAACAATTTTATTGAGAAAATACTTCGTCGTTTTTTCTGTTGTACATAAGAACTGATTACATTAATTGTCATTTTAAATTACTTACACTCAAAAAAGTGTGAAATTTTCTCTGAAAACCAATGAATCGTTTTGTGATGAAACATTTTAAAGAGATATTTCAGCTGCAATTTAAATTATTTCGCGTATGTATGTTAATTAAAAGAGTATTGAGAGTGTTTAAAAAAAAAATATTATTTGCTACCGTTTTGTGTGATGTGAATAAAAAAATCGGCCAAGTGCAAGTTGAACTCGCGTAGAGAGGGTTCCGTACGATGAATATGTTATAGGTACCTACACCATGTATTGTGCCAATAATAATTTATCCACAAACTTAAAATAGTAGGTAAAAAACATGTTCTCATACATTCCAACTGCACATTAAGTTCGTACGCACTATATTCAGAGATTTACCAAGGTTTTCCTGTAATCTACAATTAAAGAACTATTTTCTGTATTTTCTTAAAATTTTCCTCCCAACTGACTCCAATGAAACCGATATTCAAAATTAGTTTATTTATGTTACAGGTCTGTGTTTGAGTCACAGAAGTTCATATGTATACCTACCAAAGGAGTCTGATAAAAAGTTTTCTATGAACCAACAGAGACACTTTTGTGGTATTTCTGTAGGGATACCTCAACTATATCCTTGTATAAAGTGGCATCAAAATCTGACCCGGGCGGCAGTTTTGAGAAATATAATATTTTAGAATATATATTTTTATACTACATTTTTATTTTAAAAACGTTTTTTTTTTTCGTATTCTGACTTTATAATACTTAATTAATATGTTTCTCTGTTAGACAAAGTCACTTGCCACCTCAACAGTAGTGAATGCATTGGTATAGTGGAGCTGATGCTGAAGTAGCAGGAGAACTTCTCAACAAATAACATCCCTGCATCGTGAAATGCAATATTTTGTAAAAGGCGATACTCGTAAACCGTTCACATTAAGCTATTAGACTTAGATAAATTACAAACCGACTCACTAAATATTCACAGTTAAAAAACTTTTTACTAAAAAAAAAAAAACAACCGACTTCCATAAAAAACACTATATAATCAGTCTATAATGTTCCCACTGCTGAGACTTAGGCTTCATCTCCTCGAGAGGGAGTGGGCTGTAATCCACAACGGTCCCATTAGTGATAACATCGATGTTGCTCAGGAATCTTTACCAATATCCCAATTAAAACTACAGAAACTTTAAATTCCTCGCCCGCACTAGCTATTGAATTATTAAGAGCGAATGTCTCAGCCTGTCCTGTGGAATTTGAATTTAAACATATAAACCCTATAGTCATTATAAAGGCATTTAAGCAACTTAAGATCAAAATAACCGAAGATCTGTGGGGCATGTCTACTAAAGTTTGTCAATCCATTATTGAGACAATTGCACCCTATTTAGCTTTAATATTTAATTTGTGTGTTGATCAAGGGGTTTTCCCGGATTTAATGAAGTTCAGTAAAGTTATTCCACTTTTCAAATCTGGGGACAGCAAGGACACTAACAATTATAGACCCGTATCGGTTTTGCCGGTTTTTAGCAAGGTGTTTGAAAAAGTAATGTTAAATCAAATGCTCAATCATTTTAATCGTAATAACATCCTACACGATCAACAGTATGGTTTCACCAAAGGACGTTGTACAACCGACGCCGGTGTCACCTTATTAAAACACATATTTAACGCATGGGAAGAGGCACAAGATGCAATTGGCATTTTTTGCGACCTATCCAAGGCATTTGATGGCGTCAATTGCGAAACACTGCTCTTGAAACTTGAGCATTACGGACTAGGTAAACTTGCTCTTAGCTTAATAAAATCATATTTGGAGGATAGATTTCAGCAAGTTCAAATTAACGGTGTGAATTCATCGGGCTTAAAAGTCAAAATGGGAGTACCGCAGGGCTCAATATTGGGGCCATTCTTATTTTTAGTATATATAAATGATTTACCTCATTTACTGAAAAACCGACCGCAAATGGTGTTATTTACTGATTACACATCACTGATATTTAAAATAAGCAGACGTGCACAGGAGCCTGACGACGTAAATAACGCTATGCTTATGGTTCATAATTGGTTTACTGTAAATAATTTGGTATTAAATGAGAAAAAAACTAAATGATTCGCTTTACCGAATGTTAGAAGTAGTGAATGTCATGTTGTATTGAACAAGGAGATACTTGAATTCGTCGAAAATACGGTTTTCCTGGGGATCACGCTTGACTCAAAGCTACAGTGGGGTCCACACTTAACATCACTTGCAGGGCGGCTAAGTTCAACCGCTTACGCTATTTGGAAAATTCGCCAATTAACAGACGTGGATACCGCGAGACTGGTATATTTTAGTTACTTTCATAGCATCATGTCTTACGGTATTTTGCTGTGGGGACGGGCTGCAGATATTGATTCTATCTTCATTCTGCAAAAGAGAGCTGTCAGAGCCATCTACAAGTTCAGAAGACGCGAATCTCTACAGGAACTGTTTAAAAAAATTAACATCATGACGGTTCCTTGTCAATATACAGGCTGTTGATTTGCATCCTAGTCAAATTCAAGGACGTAATTATGCTAATGATTCTCGACCCAAATCAACAATAAAATGGGTAGGTATTTTTTTTTATTATTTACGGAAATCCGTAAGTGTGAACCAGCCGTATTTAAACGCGGCCCGTCTGTTACTAGCCCTATAACCGCGCTTTCATGCACACACACATTCAAATGCGATGAGAATCTATCATTCGATAAATTCGTAGGTAATCAATCCCATCCCCCAATCACGATGCGGCGAAGCGGGTACTTAGTCTCCCGCGCACCCTAAGCCACGCCCCCGCGGCCCCGGAACTAACAGTGTAATTGAAATCGCCGCAGCGTTCGTGCGCTTTGCGAATTCCGCTTCTCGGTACATAGTTGAGACGTAGGTACAAAGTGTTCAATTCAAATGTCGTGCTGGTGGAGATGGTCAGGTGGGTATGCCATCAGTGGAGACAGCCTACGTGGAGTCATCCGGATGTTTCCCGATCGGGAACCCCCGTCACAGAGCGTCATGCTGGCTGCTATGCACTACACCAGTGTTGCGCATACTGAAGCGTGAACTGCAACACCCGTTCCACTACCCCAAGGCACAAGACATTCACCCAGGTGATAATGCCGTGCGGATTACATTTTGTCGTTTTCGACACTTTAAAAACGAATGTGTTAGTGTTGTTAAGCTGAAGGAAAACCAGTACGTACTACCTAAGTACGTGGCAACTTTACCTCCGGTAACATAGGTAGGTAATTTATTTATTTGTACATTTTGTAAATACGTTGTTAGCTTAATCAATTTCATTAGTGTAAATAAGTTATTTCAAATTTTTAACTACCTACGCCAATAATACCTAAGAGTCGAAAGTATACCACGTACTTACACTTAACTAGAACGTCTTTCCATTTCCATCAAACGTAGAAAACATTTTTAGACTTAGTAGATCGGTACACCAACAAAGGTAGAATTATTGCCGGTCCTAAGCCCGTTAAGTAGGAAGGAAAGTTTCAAATCAACCAATTTAATCCACAAATAAAAACAAAATCACTACGGAAACTTTAGCTTGAAGGATATTATTAATCATCTGATAACAGGTCAGTGAACTTTTCTTTGGCGCACTAGTATTACTGTCATTAGTAAGATTTCCGTATTCCAATGATGCTCAAAAATGAGTTAATTATCAAGCGAAATTTATGACAATAATGTAGGTGATTTTCGAAATAAAATTAGGTAAAATTATTGCTACCGGTCATTGCACGGCAACGCGACGGCCGGGCGCGGGGAATTACATGGCAGCTGCATGCATTGTCGCTGTGTGCATAGTCGGGTGATTCTGTTTTATTTATATTGAATTAAGGGTTTAATTCTGAAATACTGTTAAATTTCTACAACAAAAAAAAAGCAGCGCTTACTAGTTATTGCCCCCTACCGTACTTCAAATGATTATTTATGTCTTTTATGACAACCTCCTAAAATTTGACGAGGCTGCAAATCAACAGCTTGTATATATGAAAACATTATGTACGTTCGAAAAAATCAACATCTTTTTAGTAAGATAAATGACAGGCATAATTTTAACACTAGAAATAGGGATAAATTAGATCAACCGCGTTTCAGATTGTCTAAAGTAAAAACGTATTTTATTATAACATTCTACACAGTAACCCACTGTGTAGAATGTTATAATAAAATACCACTCGATATTCTTCAATTAAGTGAGAAGAAATTTAAAACATGCATTAAACGCACACTATGTAGACAAACATATTACAAGTTGGATGATTATATTGTAGACAAAAATGCTTGGCTTAATGCTGGTCCTGCTCCACAGGTACTTGGGCTCACTAGTTAAAATTTCAATTTTTGGAAGAGGTGCTTCCCTTTTTCTTTTTTAATGTTTCTGACATTACGAACGACACTTTTTTTATTTTTTTTTATTCAATCAACTTTTAATTGTTGAATTCGTCAATATTAAATTTCTCTTCCTGTTTGGTAGTAAAATTATATTAACCTCTTAAATAAATTGCAAACTATAGTTTTGTATAATTTAAAAGCATTTTTGAAATTGTGTAAATGTAAGAACCATGTTTCCGTTTATTTTTTTTTTTTTTTTTTGATGTTGACTTGAAAGAGCATGGCAGTTGAGAACGTGTCATGCTCACTTAAATGTCTCACCGATGGTGGCGCGTGAGTTGGATCATTCGGTTCCCTACAAACTGGTTGAGCTGGATGGTGCTAATCCACGCGACATGTTCGTGAACGGGCGCCGTCGGTTGAGACTGGTCATCTCTTAACTGCCAATGCTTATTTTTAATCTTATATTTTGAATTGTTTCTTCATTTGTGTTTTTTTTTTTACATTGTTCTCACATGTAAATGATAAATGATTTATTTTCTGTAAGTAGGTTTTTACAAACACTTTTACACGTCATCATATTTTTTAAACTAGATGTGGTCGGCGTTTCCTATCTGACTACTCTGAGAAGAAAGGCCGAAACAAACTCAGAGGTCACAGTCTCTTTTAAAGTCCAGACAAAATCTTGGTCAGATCGTGTGAAGACCATGTAGATTGATGTCTGAAATGGTCTTTTGAGGAAAGAACCACACAGATTGAGCGGACCTGTCCAATCAGTGCACGCATTTGTCAAAAATCGTGCAGCTCGACTCAGAAATGAGGAGCTCAACGATTCGACGAACAATACCAAAGAAAGGACATTTGGGTAGGCCGCGTAAATTACTCAAACTGCCAGATCATGATTAAAACTAAGAAGGAAAACAGAAAAAAAAAATGACCCACATAGTCCTCACATTCACAATAATTAAATGAAAAGAAAAATAAAAAATACTTTACAACGTAAATATTCATGTCATTGTCTAAATAAAATTCATCAATGTCAATGTGTATATAAAAATCCGGACATAATCTTTGAGGACCATGTAGATTAGTGTCTGAAAAGATCTTTTGAGGAAAGAACCACACAGATTGAGTGGACCTGTCCAGTCAGTGCACGCATTTGTCAGTAACCGTGCAGCTCAACTCAGAACTTCAGGAGCTCAACGATTCGACGAACAATACCAAAGACAGGACATTTGGGTAGGCCGCATAAACTACTCAAACTGCCAGACCACGATTAAAATGTAAACAATGACCCACATAGTCCTCACATTCACAATAATTAAAATAATATAATACTTTATACAGTAAATGTACATGTCATTGTGTAAGTAAATAGATACTTAAAAAAAAAAAAAAAAGAAAATATTAAAGTGTAAAAATTGCAAAATAACATTCACTGTCTAAACCTATTGGAGCAGCTCAATCCCAAGCCTTTTTGTCCTCAATATAGTCTTTTACAGTATAATAGGCTTTCTGGCATAGTTTTCGCTTTATAAAAGCTTTGAATTTATTTAGGCTTAGTTCTTGAATGTGGCTAGGAAGTTTATTATAAAAATGTATACATTGGCATCTAAACGAGCCACCTATTTTCTTGAGCCTTGTTGTAGGAACAACAAATTTGTGTTTGTTCCTAGTATTTATGTTATGGATATCACTGTATTTTTTAAACAGATTAATATTTTTATGTGCATACAAAAGATTATCATAAATGTACTGAGAAGGCACAGTCATTATATTAATCTCTTTAAATTTGTCTCTGAGGGAGTGTCTAGGACTTAATTTATAAATAGAACGAATTGCCCTTTTTTGTAAAATAAAAATTGTCTGAATATCGGCGGCATTTCCCCACAACAGAATACCGTACGACATCACACTATGAAAATAACTAAAGTAAACTAAACGGGCTGTCTCTAAATCAGTCAAATCACGAATTTTCCTAACGGCGTATGCTGCAGAGCTAAGCTTTTTTGACAATTTATCTATTAATTTATGTAGAATATAATTTATGTAGAAGATATTAATTTATGTAGAAGCAACTAGAATAATGTACCCAGGATTTTGTAATATCTTGATTTAAAAGAGTGTCCATGGAGTTTCTTGCCCGTTCTTCTCCATAGAGATCTACGTTTTGGAATGGGCAACTAGCTTCAACTTTCGGACTAACTGACAGACTATTTAATTTTGACAATTCAAAAGTGCCTGTACAAGGTTTAATTGAAATAAATGCTTTGAGTTTGAGTTTGAGTTTGAAATGCGGGCCAGTGCCCGCCGCCTTTTCTAGATCAGTCCAACCGTCTTCGAGTGATCGATAAAAACCGGTTCCGTACCATCATGTTATTAATTTTTCATCGGCGAGGCCTATATTCCTCAGGCAATTTTAACACTGCACTGCGGTGTATAATATTGCAGTTTTATGTCAGCGCCATCTCTTGACCGATAGTAGAACTAATGTAACTTTTGTGTCTGAAAAAGTGTGCTATTTAGTTTTATTTTTCTTGTAATCTTTACATCAATTTCGAGAAAGTCTGAAATCTGAAATTTCTCTATGTGATCATAGAGAAATTTCAGATTTTTCTCTTTGCAAACTTCGAAGATAAGGGGGAGGAACGGTATTTTTTTTTACATTTTTCACTAGACGTCATAAAAAAAGAAGAGAAAAAAAATTAAAAAAAAGAATGTGCAAACTACGCTCTTTCATATGATACCCCATATGTCCTAGTAACCCTACTCCGAATTTTTCAGACCCCCTCTCAGTCCCTGTTGCAAAAAATATACACAAGTACATATATTTTTATTTCTTTCTTATTTGCAAAATAGTTGGGCAGATGTCATCTAAAACTATTCCAAATTTCAAGTTGATAGTATTAGTACTTCTTGAGATATCCAGCTGTGACAGACAGACAGACAGACTGAGTCTCACCATAAGGGTTCCGTTTTACCATTTTGGTACAGAACCCTAAAAAGAATTTAAAAACGTTTCTGACGAAATGAGAACATCCTCCTTTTTTTTAGAAAACGGTTCAAAACGAAAAAAAACCTGAAATTCAGTACTGTCGAGGTAGCAAGTGACTTTGTCTAGCAGAAAAACACATTAATTAAGTATTATGAAGTCAGAAATACCCGTTAAAACGTTTCTAAAGTAAAAAATGTAGCTAGAAATGTAAATTCTAAAGTATTATTTTTCGGGGTGCCAGGGCAGAAAACCTCCACGTGTACCCGGGGACTGGGGTTCCTTTCTGGATACGTCCGGGGGGAAGACCAGTGTTCGGGCCGGTGCATCCTGGGGTGCGGGCAGCGATTTCCCATTGGGATTATTTCCCGGAGGGATTTCGCTGTCCGCATGCTAATGTTCTGCCAAGAGGATCGCCCCACACAGGATCGCTCTGAGCAGCAGAGCGACAATTGTGGGGGGTCATAGTGGGCCCGGTGTGCACTTACCCTGCCGCCGGGCAGGCAGGAGGGGCAACCCTCCTGCCACCGCTAATCTCGTAGCCCTGGATACAGTTAAGGTCTTTGGTCTCATGTCTCTGGCTGTTGAAGGGGGTCGAGGGTCTTGGCTTAACCGCCCGGACCGCGAGGAAGATTAACCTCTATAAAAAAATCCCCAAATCTCCAAGCGGCGGCGCACCGTGAGGGAGGTTGTAAGCTTGGCTAATGGGTAGCTTGATTTAGTCGCTAGTGCGAACCGATATTTTTTGAGCCAGTACAACTTGAAATATACTCGTGGGAACAGATATGGATAATGATTTAAAAAACAAAAACAAAAACCAAAAAGAAGTGGTGAGGAGTGATGCGGGGTCGGAGTCCGACGCCGCATCTGGAGGCGCGAGCACGGGAGGCTCAGAGAGCCCCTGTCGTGCCAAGGAGGTGGCCGCTGCGAAGAAATACAGCAAGCGGCCAAGGTCAGAGGACAGCCAGGGGTCGTCCTCCGACGGAGAGCTGGTCTCGGCCCGAAAGATCCCCACAAGCAGGCGGGGTGGAGTCCGGGAGCGAGGCAAGGGGAGGGAGCTCACTGCCCGGGAGGCAGCGGAAAGAGCGGAGGAGTCCGCAAAGGAGGACGGTCGCGCGGTCGCTTCGGGGCCCTCGAGTGACGAGGCGGGTGCGGGTTGCGGCCCCGATGCGGACCGCAAGATCAAGTTTGCGGCGGTCGTGGAGGCCGCGATCCGAGACGTGTTGTTGAAGAAGCTTCAAGCTTCCAAAAACAAGGCCACAGTCTCGGCAACGGCCTCCATCATGGCGGCAGCAGAGGCGGCCAGCTACACGGTCTTCTGCCGGCGAAGTGGCCGAACTGCGGGCGGAGGTAGCCCGCCTGACGGCCGCCATGGGGCTTCTCCAAGAGGAAAACGAGAAGCTCCGAGCGAACCTGGCCGGCCTGAGGGCCGCCGGCGGCGTGCAGGCGCAAACTAAAAGCCAGCCGGTCCCGGTAGAGAACCAGGTCCTGAACCTGGTTCGGCAGGAGCTGGTGGCCTTCCAGGCGCGGTTCTCCGTCCTGGAGGGCATAGTCCTGCGCCCCCCCCTGGCAGGAGGGACGGCCCCGGGGCCGAAGGCGGCCACATACGCGGCCGCTACGGCAGCTGCCGCCCCCAAACCCGGGCCGTCTGGCCGGGCCCAGGCGCCGGCTAAGCCGGCGTCGGCCAAACCAGCGTCGGCCAAACCGGCGTCGGCCAAACCGGTGTCGGCTGGAGGAGCCCCGGCTCCTACCGGCAACACCCCGGCGCCTACCGGCAACACCCCGGCGCAGGCCCGGAAGAAGGGCAGTTTGGCACGGGGGGAGGCGAAGGCCCCAGAGCCTACGTCCCGCCTCCAAAATTCTCCCACGACCGACGCCGAATGGCACCTGCCATTCGGTGTCGGTCGTGCCGCCCCAACCACCTGGTTGGGGCGAAGAAGAAGGCGGCCAAGGCGGCCAGAAAAAAGGCGCAAAGGCGGCGCCGTAAGGAGAGAGCCGTCGCGGCTAAGCTCCGCGCCCCGAAGACCACGGCTGTAGTGATAACACTACAGCCGGACGCGGTCAAAAGGGGCGTGACATACCGTGACGTGCTCTCGAAGGCAAGGGAGACGGTGGACCTCCGAGAGCTGGGGATCACCGGGGGCCTCCGGCACAGGGTGACCGCCACTGGCGCCCGCATGCTGGAGATTCCCGGTGCGACAAGTGGCCCCACCGCTGACGCCCTAGCTGAGGCACTCGCTGCGGACGAGGCTCGGGTCTCCAGGCCCGTCAAGTGCGCGGACATGCGCATCTTGGGCCTGGATGACTCCGTTACGGAGGAAGAGGTGGTAGCCGCCGTCGTCAGGACGGGCGGGTGTCTTGCCGAGCAGGTGAAGGCGGGCACCATACGTCCTGACTTCACGGGTATGCGTACCGTAACGGTAAGCTGCCCCGTGACGGCGGCCAGAACGATCGTGGAGGGCCGAAGGCTCCTGGTGGGTTGGGTTTCAGCGCAGGTCAAACTGCTGGAACCCAAGCCTCTGAGGTGCTTCCGATGCCTTGTGGGACACCATGTTGGCGTCCAATGCACCTCGGAGGTAGACCGCAGCTCACTATGCTTCCGCTGCGGTCAGCCCGGACACAAGGCCGGCTCCTGTAACGCCGCGCCGCACTGCATCGCATGTGCGGCTGCTGGCAAGCCGGCCGATCACCGGGCGGGGAGCAAGTCCTGCGCTCCACCCGCCGGGACCAGGAGGAAAGGCAGGCCCTCCGCCGTCGTCGCCACCACCACCGTCGCCGCCGCCGCTGCCGCCACCACCAACGCCGCTGCTGCCACAACCACCACCGCCGCCGCCGCTGCCGCCGCCGCTGCCGCCACCGCTATTGTCGAGGGGCCCTCACAAGGGGCCCGGGAGGGGGCTGAAATGGAGGAGTAATGGCTCCCCTACGCCTCCTCCAGGCGAACATCAATCACTGCGCCTGCGCTCAGGACCTGTTGCTCCAGAGCGTGGCGCAGTGGTCGATTAACATCGCCGTGGTCGCTGAGCCGTACTTTGTCCCGCCCAGGGATGACTGGGTGGAGGACCTGAGCGGCTCAGTGGCCATACTTTCGTCGGCCGCCGCCGGCACCCCGTCCCTCGAATGCGTCACGAAGGGACAGGGGTGCATAGCAGCACGGTTCGGAGAGATAATCCTCCTAATCGGTCCTAATGTTTGCTGCACCGGACGACGTCAATACGTCGGCGCCGGCTGTCGCTGAAAACCAGCGCTGGGGCTCTGTCTTGCATAGGGTCGCAGCATAATGCTGAGCGATAGCCGTTTTGCGTGGATGTGACGCATGTTTCCCCCAACCCTTTCTTTTTTTTTTTTTTTGTTTATGTTCTTCATTGCGTCATGTTTACCGCAAATAAACGTATTTTCTTTCTTTCTTTCTTTCTTTTCAGATAGTAGTAGTGGGGGTGTACTTCTCTCCGAGCCGAACTCTCGCCGAGTTCCACAACTCTTTAACAGAGTTGAGTGTCGTCGTCGCCGGGAACCATCCCTTCCCCGTGCTAGTGCTCGGGGACTTCAATGCCAAGAATCTGGCCTGGGGTTCCCGTTACACGGATGTGCGGGGCAGGATGGTGGAGGACTGGGCTTTGGAAACAGGCCTGGTCGTCCTAAATCGGGGTTCTGTTCCCACGTGTGTGCGGATGCGGGGTGAGTCCATGGTGGACATCTCGTTCGGCAGCCCCGCTCTGTCACAACGCGTCATTGACTGGCGCGTCATGGAAGGGGTGGAGACCTACTCCGACCACCGGTATATCCGGTTCGACGTCTCCGCCCAGACCTCTAGCGCGCTGGTCCAACAGGCCCCGAGTGGTCCGCGGTGGGCGCTAAAACAGCTGGACCGGGAGCTCCTCCTGGAAGCCTCGATCGTGCAGGCCTGGGTGTCATCACCGGACAGGCCTGCCGATATCGACGATGAGGCGGAGTGGTTCCGGGAGGCCATGTCCGAGATCTGTGACGTGGCAATGCCCCGAGTCCGGCCAAGACGCGCCCGACGTCAGGTGTACTGGTGGTCGCAGGAGCTGGAGGCGCTACGCAAGGCGTGCGTCGATGCGCGACACCTGTACACCAGGCACCGCAGGCTCCGCATTCGCCCTCCGGATGCGGAAGCCACGGAGGCGGAGCTGTACGAGGGGTACAGAGTGGCGAAGACCGCCCTCCAAGAGGCTGTCCAACGGGCCAAGGATGTAGCCCGCGAGGAGATGGTGGAGACTCTGAACAGAGATCCGTGGGGGCGCCCTTATAAAATGGTGCGGAATAAACTCCGCACCTGGGCCCCCCCACTGACGCAGAGTCTCCGCCCCCAGCTGGTGGAGGAGCGCTCTGTTCCCTTCACGGGGGGAGCACACTCCCCCGCCCATGGCTCCGCCAATTGCGGTGCCTGAAGCGGACCACGCGGACGACGACGACATCCCTGCAGTGACCGGGGTAGAACTGAGAGCGGCGGTAGGAAGGCTGAAGGCCAAAAATACCGCCCCAGGACCCGACGGGTTACCACGTAAAGCCTGGGTCCTGGCCTCGAGGGCTCTCGGGCCTCGACTGGAGGCGTTCTTAAGCGCATGTTTGGAGAGAGGCCAGTTTCCACTCCGTTGGAAGACGGGGAAGCTGGTCCTCATTCGGAAGCCAGGGCGCCCTGCGGACTCTCCGTCCGCATACCGGCCCATCGTGCTGCTCGACGAGGTCGGCAAGCTCTTTGAGAGAGTGATTGCGGGCCGCCTCGTCGGGCACCTGGTGAGGACAGGGCCGGATCTTGCGGACAGCCAGTTTGGTTTCCGTAAGGGGCGCTCGACGGTGGACGCCATCATGCGCGTGAGAGCCCTCACGACGGGGGACGCGGTGTCCCAGGGTGGGGTCGTCGTGGCGGTGTCACTCGACATCGCCAACGCGTTCAACACCCTGCCCTGGAGTACCATTGTGGAGGCACTCCAGTATCACCGGGTGCCGCCCTTCTTCCGTCGAATAGTCGAGGCGTATCTGACGGACAGAGCCGTCAGCTACCCCGGTCGCAATGGGGAGTGTAACCGGCGAGAGATGTCGTGCGGTGTCCCGCAGGGATCGGTTGTGGGGCCGCTCCTGTGTGTAGTGTGTAACATTAATTAAGTACCTAGTTATATGCATAGACTACAGTTAGTGCGGACACATGTTGATTGGACAGTCACTAAAAATACGTCGTACAGTAAAGACGCCTTTTATTTCAAGACGATAACTCCGTTCCTCTACATGGCGACCCTGCCAGAGGCACGGTGTCGGATTGCGTCGCGGCGAAAGAATGTGACGGTGTCAGCGTTTTGACCGTGTGACCGCGTCGACTACCGTGTAACCGTGCAGAATGAGTGCGATTGTGGATTATAAAAGACATAAATTATATTCGATATTCGGGTTGAGTTCAGACAGTTTTAAAATAAGACATAATGGGAAAAGAGTGCAGTAAATGTTTATGTGAAAACAAGGAAACCATCATTACACAACACGGCAGTGAAAATAACGGCGGAGCAGATGTTTCTTCACACTTTAAAACCAGCAATATACTACTGGGGGTGATGGTTGCTGTTTGCGCTGGAGCTGTTTTATACGTACTATACGCCCAGTACAGGAGATGCCATAGCGAGTGGGTACGTACAGGAATACAAAACGGCATGCAGACGGATTTTATTAGACGAATTCAAGAACGGATGTCGGCCCGTGGACGAGGCCGCCCTGCTGAGGAGGATATTTCTTAACGGAGTGAACGAGTACCAATGCGAGTGAGTACCTGCGCCTAAAGTGTTAAATAAAAAGTGAATGCACTTCACTTTGTCAGTGTCAAAAGTGTGATTCAGTGTCAAAAGTGTAACAAATAAAAATAATAATAATATGAATATGAACTTCCACTAAAATAACACCAAGAATAACCGCAGCGTGTCTACGAAGATACTTATGAACATTTTAAGAACTTTAAGTGATGATTTTTAGATTAGTTATCTGTAAGAAATAAATTGTGATTTATGGAAATACAGTTAAACAACATATATAAAGAGTTAGATTATATCAGAGTAAGTCTTAGGAAATTAGGTCCAGAGAAAAGATTACGAGAAGTAGGTCTAAGTAAAATTAGAAGAGCTAAAGAAGTATATAACTCTTATAAAAAATGTATTAAGGAATTAGAAGTGAAACACTTAACTACTGAATATTCTGGGCTTTTGATTGATAATTTGTGTAAAACAATAGAAGAAACTTATATAAAAATATTAAGTTACAGCGACTCTAAATCATCTGACAACATGGCAAGTTTCGATTTAAAAACGGCGAATTCACTTATTCCTGTGATGGATGGTAACGAGGAGACCACGGAAAAAATGATACAAGGTATAGAAATGTATGATTCTTGTTTAACTGCAGCAGCAGATAAAAAACTACTAATTACTTTTGTGCTTAAAACTCGACTTACAAAATTAGCAAAATTAAAGCTAAAGTCAGATTATACCAGTACGAATCTTTTAATTACAGATATAAAATCATTTCTTTTAACAAAAAAGTCGGCAAATTCCTTACTCATGCAAATGAATAAATTAACACAGAATGACTTGAGTATAGCAGAGTTCGGTAATAAGTTAGAAGAGCTTTTTATTAATTTAACTATTTCACAATCAAACGATAACGAAACTATGAGTGACGTTTTACAACCAATAAATGAAAAATATGCCATAAAACGATTTTCAGATGGTCTACGCAACAGAAGGCTCAGCACAATCATTGCGGCTCGCGATTACCAACAGCTGAAGGACGCCATTCGTGCAGCACAAGATGAGGAGCCAGACCAGTCAGCCCAGCAATCGGTAATGCACTTAAGAGGTAAGCCCAGGGACAGAGGCAGGTGGCAGAATAATCGCGGCCGTGGGTTCAACAATCGAAGTAACTACAACCAAGGTAATAATTATCATTATAATAATTCTTCCTATCGTGGACGTGCCAATACTTCAAACTACAAGGGACGGAGTAATAATTACTACAATCGAGGACGAGGAAATAGTACCCCACGATTTCAATCACAGACAGGTTACGGACGTGGACGTTGGTTTAGAGGTCAAAGTCGTCAATTTTATGGTCGAGACAACCAGCAACAAGCTGCTTTTGTTGCAGACCAAAGAGCAAACCAACAAGAGAATACGACAGAAAACCGAGAGTTAAGTAACCCAAATACGTTTTTTCGAGCATAAAATATTAACATGTCAGGGACTAGATTGCGTTAAATTTAAAATAGGTAATAAGTTGTGTTCATTCTTGGTAGATACAGGGGCAACATTATCAGTCATAGCTAAAAATAAAATACCACATTATATTACATTACACAGTAATGATACAACAATCAAAGGTATCGGTGGGAACATTTATTCCAAAGAATTCGCTGACCTGACATTACAAATGTACTTCCAACAACGAACACAGTCATATTCAACTTACAGAGAATCAGCGATGTTTACGTTTAAGTTCCATGTATTAAATAACATGCCATGCCAGGCGGATGGAATTATCGGGTTAGACTTTCTTAGAATGTATAATGCAAACATTGATTTATTCAACAATGTTTTAAAACTACAAAGTAATAACAAAGAGTTTTTAATAGAAATGAGCCGGAATAGCGATCTCAATAACAATCTGTATTTACCACGCAGAAGTGAATCAATTCATTTTGTAACTATTCAGTTAAATTCACAAAGTGAATACGTAGTAATTCCAACACAATTATCGGAAAACATATTTTTGGCAGGAAGTATAGTACAACCAAGAAATGGGAAGATCCCAATTAAAATTTTAAACACTTGCGAAGAAGATATTAGCTTACCATATTTTAAACCAGAATTAGAAAAACTAACAGATTACACTATATGTCAATACAGCAGCACAGAAAGAGATGCACACCGCGTAAAAAGACTTTTATCAACTTTAAATCTAAATTATTTACAATCAGATGAACAAAAAACTATTGAACAGATATGTGCAAAATATGCAGACGTTTTCCATTTAGAGGGTGATAAGCTGAGTACTACTAGTATAATGAACCAATCTATTAATTTAAAGCCAGCTGCAACTCCCATTTATACGAAACCATACAGACTACCACAATCTACGAAATCGGAAATTGATAAACAAATTAGCCAGATGTTAGATGATGAAATAATAGAACCAACTAACAGTGAATGGAATAGTCCTATACTACTAGTACCAAAGAAAAGTGAAAATAATAATAAGAAGTGGAGGTTAGTAGTGGATTATAGAAAAATAAATGAAAAAATACAAGATGACAAGTTTCCACTACCAAATATTACAGAAATATTAGACTCTCTTTCCGGTTGCACTTATTTCAGTCATTTAGACTTATCTCAAAGTTACTATCAAGTTGATCTAGAATTAAATAGTAGGAACGTAACAGCCTTCACTACAAGCACTGGGCAGTACCAGATGACACGTTTGCCGATGGGATTAAAAATTAGCCCAGGTGCATTCTCACGTATCATGTCAATAGCAATGTCAGGATTAAATTTTGAAAAATGCATAACATATATGGATGACTTAATTATCATTGGTAGAAACCTAGAAATCCATAATCAGAATTTGATAAAAGTACTCGAAAGGTTAAGGAAAGTCAATTTAAAAATTAATCCAAAAAAATGTAATTTTTGTAAAAAGGAATTATTATATTTAGGTCATATTGTAACTGCTAAAGGTGTTTTGCCGGATCCTGAAAAGGTAAAGGCTATACAAAAATATACAACACCGCAAAATTCGGACGACGTACGACGATTCGTTGCTATGTGTAATTATTATCGTAAGTTTATACCACATTTCGCGGATATTACTATTCCGTTAAATAAACTATGTAGGAGAAACATTAAATTTGAATGGACAAAAAATTGTGAAACATCATTTGAAAACTTGAAAGGAGCACTTACGACTCCTCCAATTTTACAGTATCCAGATTTTTCCCCAGAAAATGAATTCATACTTCAAACGGATGCTTCAGGTATATCTATAGGATCAGTTTTATGCAATAAAGACTTAAGACCAATCGCATATGCGAGCAGGCCATTAAATAAAGCAGAATTAAATTACCCAACAATTCAAAAAGAGCTATTATCAGTAATATGGAGCGTGAAATATTATAGACCATATCTATTTGGTAGAAAATTCACAATCATGACAGACCATAAGCCATTAATATATCTATTTAGTATAAAAGACCCCTCTAGTAGACTATTAAAGTTCAGGTTGCAGTTAGAAGAATATGACTATAAGATTGTTTACATAAAAGGAAAAGATAACGTAATAGCAGACGCGCTAAGTAGAATAACTTTAACTTCAGATGATTTGAAAAGAATAAACGAAAATATATTAGTGACAACACGAGCTCAGAGTAAGAAAATCAAAGAGGAAAACAGATTAAAAGAGTTAAAAGAGGAAGGGAGTTCGCAGGATTTTTCAAGTAAACCCATTGATTTGAGGCCTGATCAACCAAAGATCGTGGAGTTATTTAAAAAACCAATTGACTCAGTGGAAATTAAATTTATAGAAGGTAAAGAGTTAGATAGACTTCGAGAGAAACAAATAATAAGTAGAGAACAAAAATGTTTTGCTTACGTAGAAAAGCAGTTAATTATTTACATTAATCTTAATTATATGTCACAAATCACGCGAGACGTATTTGTGAATATATTAAGTGAGTTTTGTAAGAAAATAAATGTAAAAGAAGTTTGTATAATTAAAGAAAAGAATAACGATAAATTTATAAAAGAATTATGTGAAGAAATAGATAGTAGAAATGAGTGGTCCGGACCACCACGTATTCATATTTTAAGAAATGTAAGGAGAATATTCGATAAGGACGAAATGACAGTCATATTAAATGATTATCATTTATTGCCTTCGAGCGGACACGCCGGCGTTCGACGAATGGTGAACAACATTAAAAGTAAGTACTACTGGCCAAGACTAGAAAGTGACGTCAGAAATTATGTAACTAAGTGTACTAAGTGTCAGGTGATGAAACACTCACCCAGCCACAAGGAACCTATGGTGATAACAACCACGGCGGATTCAGCGTTCGAAAAGATCTTCCTAGATCTTGTGGGACCCCTTGACAGAGACGATGAAGGTAACCAATACATATTAACCCTTCAATGCGAGCTTTCAAAATATGTGGAAGCTTACCCCCTTCCAACAAAGGAATCTGCTGTCGTGGCAAGGTCTTTAGTAAGTAATTTTATATTAAGGTATGGCGTACCAAAAGTAATCGCAACAGATCGCGGTACTGAATTCATGTCTTCAACGATGACGGAAGTGTGTAAGTTATTAGAAATAGAAAAAATAAACTCCACTGCTTACCACCACCAAAGCATAGGAGCATTAGAAAACACACATAAAACCTTACGTAATTTTTTACGTATCCAATGTGAGGAAAATTCATACACTTGGAGCCATTGGCTTCCCTTTTGGTGTTTTTCTTATAATACAACAATACACACATCAACTAACTATACACCGTACGAACTTGTATTTGGTAAGCCATGTAATATTCCAAGTAGGTTAAAAGATGATTTAGAGCCCTTGTACAATGCAGAGAATTATGCTTTAGAATTAAAATATAGATTACAGTTAGCACATAAGGATGCAAGAAAAAGGTTGATAGACACTAAGATAAAAAGAAAGGTCATTTATGATAAAAATAAAAATCCGATTAGTTATAAGAAGGATGATTTAATATTAATAAGGAATGAAAACAGTAATAAAATGGACAAATTGTATAACGGACCGTATGTTGTGATTGAAGAAGATGGACCTAATGTTAAGATAATAAAAAATTGTAACGTAGAAACGGTACATAAAAACCGTACAAAACCATATATAGTGTAAGAAAAAAAAAATGTAGCAAAACTAAAATGAAAAAAAAAAAAATGTTTTTTCTTTTTTTTTTTTTCCCTTTAAGGAGGGTGATGTAGTGTGTAACATTAATTAAGTACCTAGTTATATGCATAGACTACAGTTAGTGCGGACACATGTTGATTGGACAGTCACTAAATATACGTCGTACAGTAAAGACGCCTTTTATTTCAAGACGATAACTCCGTTCCTCTACATGTGGGACATCGGCTACGACTGGGTGCTGCGGGCCGACCTCCCTGATGGCGTCAGCGTGGTTTGCTACGCTGACGACACGCTGGTCCTAGCGCAGGGCAGGTCGCATCAGGCGGCGGCCGACGCGATGACACGCGGGGTTGCGATAGTCATGGAAAGGATCCGGCAGTTGGGTCTCGAGGTGGCATTGCACAAGTCCGAGGCCATGTCGTTTCATGGGCCCCGGAACCCGCCACCATCGGGATCCCAACTAACGGTAGGAGGGGTTCACATCGGCGTCGGGATGACGATGAAATACCTGGGTCTCGTCCTCGACAGCCGGTGGAACTTCGTGGAGCATTTCCGACGTTTTGGCCCCCAAACTGGAACGGGCCGGGGCCGCCTTCAAGCGGCTCTTGCCCAACCTGAGGGGGCCAAACGCCTCCTGCCGGAGGCTTTACGCGGTGGTCGTGCGGTCCATGGCCCTATACGGGGCCCCGGTGTGGGCGCGTTCACTGCGGCGGCGAGCCGCCCACTACCTGAACGCGCCCCAGAAGGTGGTAGCCATAAGGGTTATCCGGGGCTACCGCACGATCTCTGGCGAGGCGGCAAGCCTCCTTGCCGGACTGCCGCCATGGGATCTGGAGGCGATAGTCCTCGCGCGCCTGTATGAGTGGCGCGCGGAGGCACTACGCCTGGGGGAGGATCCGCTTCCGCGGCAAATCGCTGCGGAGCGGACGGATCTCCGGCGCGATCTCATGGCGGCATAGAAAGAGCGACTGTCGCAACCCAGCGCAGGGCACGCCGCGATAGCGGCGATAAGACCCCTCTTTGAGGAGTGGCTAGAGAGGCGCCACGGCGCCCTCACCTACCGCCTGACGCAGGTCCTCACCGGACACGGAAGTTCCTGCACATCATCAGGCGGGAGGAAACGCCCGGGTGTCACCATTGCCACGATCGCCCAGAGGACACGGTGGAGCACATGGTGGAGGTCTGCCCCGCTTGGGCGGAGCACCGCCGTGTCCTCGTAGAGGCGATCGGCAGCGACGGTGACCTCTCGCGTCCGGCCCTGGTGCAAGCCATGGTCCGGGGCGAGAGGGAGTGGGAGGCAGTGACCTCCTTCTGCGAAGCAGTCATGCTAGCGAAGGAGGTGGCGGGACGGTTCAGGGAGAGAGCCTCCCGTCTCAGCCGCCGCGGGGGACGCCCCAGGCGTCGGGAGCCGCGTGACGACTCCCGGCCACCGTAGGCGCGGGCCTGCGGGCGGAGAGTAATGGGTAGCTCGCACCGTCCGATCAGGACCAGGCCCGGGCCGGACGGCGCGTACGTGTTCCACGCGCGCCTCAAAGAGATGTCAGCATCGAGGAGGGGCCCCTTAGGGCCGAAGCCTGCCGGGTCAGCGGGATTGTCCGAAAGGGTTACCGCTGGCCCGGAACATAAAGGGCTAAGGACTAAAACCCACCCGTGTTCCTTACACGGGTGGGTTTTAGTCAGTAAGAGTCTGACACTCCCTTCCGCTCCACCCAGAGCGGGAGGAGTCATTTAATGATTTCCGATCCGCAAAAAAAAAAAAAAGTATTATTTTTCTCAAAACTGCTGGGTTGGATTTTGATGCCCTTTTGCACAAGGATATAGTTGAGGTATCCCCACATAAATACCACTACAGTATCGCTATTGGTTCATAGACCACTTCCCATACAAACAGTCTCCTTTCAACTTAATCGGTCCACACACGAGTGATCCTATCAGGATTCATTCGGACGTACGGAACCCTAAAAACATATAAAAGACAAGTGAACTAATAACAGTCTTACTATTTCCAGGTACCTACGTAAGTAGGTACAGTATTTATTCAGTATTTATTTTGCGAAGAAAAATAGGGACCTAAGTAACAAATTTCCAAGAAAATAAATTGTCTACGTTAAACAATCCAAAAGCAACAGCATTATTTATCGACAAGTGCAACGAAGTCAACAAAGAAACAACAAAATACGACAAACAGAATATTTAACTTAAAAAACATTCACAGAAAAATTTAAAAGAAAAAAATTGTATGCCGGAGAAAAGCATTCGAGAACATGTTATACCGCTATTCAAATACAGCCGTTATTTCTTGGAAATTCTTTTATGCTGTCGCAAAAGGAAACGCTCCGATCGGTGTAGTCGCCTTTTAAACTGATATAAACATCGTGAGGAGCGTCGCGTTACAGAATAGATAGGTACAGAAGGACGGCTTCATACAGCCAGCGAAAACCGGCGCCGCACACATAGACGCGTTCGTACGGGCGGGCGTGGAACTATCTCAAATGAATGCCAGTCGCGAGTGCACTTGCACTAGATGGGTATGTAGACGCGTGTCAATGTGTTCGTGCGTTTTTGCTGCTTCAATGGAGCAGACCTTCTTTGATCTATCCATTCTGTGGTCGCATCGTGTCGGTCGACCTGCCGAGTCATCGCGGCAACACTTCCGCTGCACCGAGTCGCCTAGACTAGACAGTTCGCACTTCTCTATAAAATTAATGTTTTTAGGGTTTATTACGAAAGTATTGTTTTGATTGTTGGGAAAGGACGTGAATTAATGGCTGGATCTGAATTCTGATTTTTAGTTTGATAAGTGCAACTTACACTTAAACTTAGAGTACCTTAGTAGAAACACGGTTTCGTTAAATTATATCTCATTGTCTGGCTATCAGGTGACATAGGCGGTCACCTCATCATGCACTTAGCCGACCATTAAGGGGTTTATTATTTTATAAGGGATCCCTTCTTTTCGCATAATGTTCTTTGTCCTAATATACTTCGGCATAACGATTTTGGCACAATTTGTTTTGGCATAATAATACTTCGGCATAATTTTTTTAGGCATACATTTTATGTTGGCATAATCATCTGAAAGACTAATTTGTTTTGGCATAAATTTGATTCGCATAACGTTAGTAGGCCTAATGACTATTAGCATAATAATATTTAGGGATACAATTAATTAAATTTAATATGCTGTGCAACAAAAGTTAGTGACAGAACCGAATTGCTGCAAAACCGACTCCACGTAGTCTTGTTTGTCCTACCCCTAGAGTGTAATTTAAAATCGCGTAGGCGCGTAGGGTTGAGGCGGCCCGCGGGCTGAGGAGCAGGTGGCTGCGAGCGAGCCGCCGCGGCTGAGGCTGGCCGGCGAAGCCGGCCAACAAGCCGAAGCTGGGGCCGCCGGAGGCCCGCAGCGCCGGAGCCGTGACAGAAACCCTGCCTGCTGCATGTTGCATGCTCGCTTGAATGCTGCATGCTGCATGCTTGCTTGCATGCTGCATGCTTGCTTGCATGCTGCATGATTGCTTGCATGCTGCATGCTTGCTTGTTTGCTGCATGCTTGCTTGCATGCTTGCTTGCATGCTGTATGCGTGCTTGCATGCTGTATGCTTGCTTGCTTCATGCTTCAAAATTGTTCAATACGTTATATTATATTAATATGTTATACAGGGTGTTTGGTGCATCGTTTGCCAAATAGAATTGGCCGAAAGAAGAGGTCATTTGCTGTCTCTTAAGGCCCAGTAACTCATTCCTTGTTTCACTGGTTTTTTTAAAATAACTTTTTAATTTTTATTTGGAGAAATACAAGAACTCTGCATTTAAGCTTATTTTTTTTTTAAAGTTATGAGTATAGCCTTCAAATTTTATTTTAATTCTTATGTTTACTCTTGTATGGTTCTATGAAATTAAAAATTTACTTGCTAATAACATCTAGTTCCTTTTTAATAACTCCCAAAGTTTTTGAAAAAAGGAAAAATACACTTAACACTCAACTTTACATTGCTGTAAAAAAAAACCAAAAGCGATTGGGATCTTCGAATTCTTTTAAAAGGTTCCCTAGTTTGTCCCCTTTCCAACGGTGTGCAATATCAAAAAAAAAACTTTTGATAACTTCAGTAATTCGCTAAATGTGTAATCGAGACACATCAGGCTGATATTCAATATTACGGTAAGAACACTAGTTTTCACATAAATAACATACTTTAAGTAGGTGGATAGTGTTATTTCACTCTTACGCAGTCTTTTATCTCTTTCTAGGGTTCTAATTTTCCTCGAACTTGAAATAAAAAAAACTTTTATTTAATAAGTACCTAATTATAAATTTTGTTCAAATTGTCCTCCACTATTACGTACATTTTTACATCTGGGGATGGCCCAAAGAACTTGTTTACTCCACGGGAGTTGAGACTAGGGATGATTTAATCCAACGCATTGAGGCTGCTTTCGTCACTATCAAAGCAGAAATACGTTTACACACCACTACAGTCGAGATAAGACGAAGATGTCGCGCGTGTGTACGCAATAGTGGAGGACAATTTGAACAAAATTTATTATTAGGTACTTACTTATTAAATAAAAGTTTATTTTTTATTTGAAGTTCGAGGAAGTTAGAACTCTAGAAATAGATAAGAGACCGCATAAGAGTGAGATAACACTATCCACTTACTCAAAGAATGTTATTTATGTGAAAACTAGTATTCTTACCGTAATATCGAATATCAGCCTGATGTGTCTCGATTACAAATTTAGCGAATTACTGAAGTTATTAAACGTTTTTTTTTGGTATATTGCACACCGTTGGAAAGGGGACAAACTAGAGAACCTTTTAAAAGAATTCGAAGATCCCGATCGCTTTTAATTTTTTTTACAGCAATTTAAAGTTGAGTGTTAAGTGTATTTTTCCTTTTTTCAAAAACTTTGGGAGTTATTAAAAAGGAACTAGATGTTATTAGCAAGTAAATTTTTAATTTCATAGAACCATACAAGAGTAAACATAAGAATTAAAATAAAATTTTAAGGCTATACTCATAACTTTAAAAAAAAATTAAGCTTAAATGCAGAGTTCTTGTATTTCTCCAAATAAAAATTAAAAAGTCATTTAAAAAAAACCAGTGAAACAAGGAATTCGTTACTGGGCCTTAAGAGATAGCAAATGACCTCTCCTTTCGGCAAATTCCATTCGGCAAACGATGCACCAAACACCCTGTATATTACCTGATTCAGGAGATATGGCTTTTTTCCAATCGTCGAAATAAATTGGTATATCCTCTTCGGGCAAATTTATGCTTTAGGATATTATGCTTAAAAAAGTTATGCTTTAGAACTTTATGATTAATAAATTTATGCTTTAGAATATTATGCTTAATCATTATTATGGTTAGAGAAATTATGCTTAAAAAAATTATGCGTAAGCTGTTATGCATAATTATATTTTGCGAAAATATAATTGTGCCAAACAAAATTATGCTAAGTTATATTAGGTCTTAAAATTTTATGCAAATGGATAGGGAACCATTTTATAAACGCTTAAAGTTAAGTAATGATTAGCAACTGTTTAACCATACATTTCTGACGTTTAAACGTTTCTTAACTTTAGGCAACGTTTATAAATATAAGGTAATGTGAGGAGTCAACGTCCGTTTTTCTTATAAGCATAATGTCTTTGTTATTTTCTGTTGTTTTATGTATTCACTTTCCGCGTCCGACATTGAGAGTCAACCGACTGTGTAGTAGGGCGGGCAAAGGTACTCTGTCTCAGGGTCGCAACCGTCTATGTTCAGTTTAAAGTGTATTTCAAAAAGCCGACTATTCAAAGCCCTCTTGTTTGTAATGTCTTTTTCTATGAGACGCTAATCTATCCAGATTTATACAAGCCAAAATAACATCCCTCAGTATTTTGGTAATGTCACACACTCGAAACACACCATTTATCTTGCACAAATGGGTAAAAATGTAAAGAATGTTGTATGCGGGGACAACCTGTTACTACCTCTGATGGCTTCTTGATGCTTTTATGATGTCCTGTCCACGACAACGGAGCCGAATATTTTGGAACATAACATAGTTTTTTATTACTTTGCTACGCGTCGCATTGAAGGGGTTGAGTAGTCAAGCGATGTAAAACATCTCGATCATAAACTATAAAGAAAATGTATTGGTTTTTCTTTTTATTTGTACTGAATGATTGAAATAAATCAAGACTCTTTTAGCAAAGATAAAGATTGTGGAGGCTGAACTTTTAGATAGCTTTCCAACTTTTTGCTGGAAAATAAACGGACTAAAAAGCTAATATGGACAGCTTGACCAGAATTCTTAATTCGTACTGCACTTAGATTTGGGCTAACCTCCAGTAAGAGGTCAAAACTGCTTCAGTTTGTTAAATTCGTAATTAAAATTTAAACCTGAGCAGTTGATTTTCTTTGCTAGTTTTTTATGGACGTGGCTGAGCAAAATCGTACTGCTATCCTTATATTTGCTTTCTTACAGATTTCTTTTACTGTAATCATCGATAGAAGAACAGTAGGTATAACTTATAAAAAAAAAAAAAACAATATTCCGCACTCAATATTGCAAACTATCGTAACTGTCCAGTAAAATTCTAGTTAAAAGTTTTGTACTATCTAACATAACCATTGCATCATTGCAATATGTTCTCTATTATTAGGTATTAAAGTTGTTTTTTATAAAAATCATAAGTTCGAAACAATAGCTCGGTGTGGACAGTGAGAAGTATTAGTAAGATTTATAATTGTTATCTAGCAGCGAAGTAGGCGAGGCAGACTTATTGCGGGGTCGCGTGCGAGCACTTAATATATTACTATGCCTTAGCCAAAACGTCTCTGTTTGCCACTACACCGCTTTGTTTACTAACAAATAAAAGCTTTTTAATTTCTTAAGCGAATATTCATGTTAGGAATTGGAGTCTTCTTGGAATCGCAAAAAAATAATGAATTAAACTCCTCGCACTAGATTAACTAACATTTTTATTGTTTCGTTTTATTTTTTAGCTGGGAAGTTTATTCACCAACCCGCACTGCGTACGCGTGGCACATACTTAGAGGAGACCTGTGTCGCAGCAATGGGAACGTCATAGCTTGATTATACTTATACTTTTAAAGTGTTTTGGTAGAATTTTGTGAGGTAAAAAAACGTGTTTGTGCTTTCAAAGTAATTTTCAAGTGAATTACGTTAGAAAGCACGTTAAGCCGTTGGTCCTGCGACTCTCCGGTCGTATCGGATTACGTGCCGTTCCATCGGACTATGAGAGTGAGGTAAGAGAGAGTGCACCTGTTTCTGCGCACACACTTGTGCACTATAGTTTCTACCGCACCGAAGAATAGTTTCCGATGAGAGTGGCCGCCGTGGCCGAAATACGCTCTGGCGGACTAATATAATTATATTAAATGAAAAGTCCTAGTGAGGCAACGCTTAAAAACAACCTTTCCTGTATAAAATATAATAAAGAAAACATCTAGCCGAGATGAGCGTATAATGTTAAAGATGATAATATAACTTGAATATTCATGAGCCTACCCGTGTGTTCAATGGTTTCTTGTGACATAAACGACGTGATTATTTATTCAGGCATGCGACAGAAATTTACTCGCCCTGTCAGGGTGATACATGCAAGAAGACCCATGTCAAATTAAGTAGTCAGGTGCAATATTACAAGCATTTTATTTTTATGTCACAATTTTTTGGACATGTCTCGCGATATTTTCTAGAATTTTTCATTACATTGTGTATATGTATGTCGGTTTGCTAAATAGAATTATGTTTGTTTTGATTAAATAAAGTAAGGTTTTGTTACAAAAGTTCAACTGTTACAAAAGACAAAGTTAAAGTCAAAACATTTATTTCAAATAGGCACTTAAAAGGCAGTTACTCAAACAAACACAAACAGACAAACGGCTAACTAAGATTTTTTTTATATACTTACGTTTCTTTTTTGGACATACATACATTATATAAAACGACTTATTCCACCTTATTCCCTACTTTTTTTTTACTTTGAAGTTTTTTATTGATTTTCACAAAACCAGAACCATCCCTTTAGGAACCAGAAAAAACGAAATCAATGACTTTTCAGCTACCCATGTAGTACCTAGATTACATTCGAGTCGCACGTACAAAACTTTATCAAGCAGTGGGATCCTGCAACTATATTGCCATATTTTTTTCATTTAAAAATGCTTGGTGAAAAGTTAATTAAACCCGTAGACGGGTCAGTCCCTGAGAGGTTTAATTTATTGCATTGGTCTTATTCCTTGCCATGCCGCTGTACCATACAGAAAAAGTTATCGAAATGGTTAATCTGTCACTCGCTATATCTTTGATACAATTTTATTCGATGCAATCAAAGTCTTGTGTGGTTTATTTGAATAAATTGAAACTGTTTGTTTGAAATCGGATATCATGGTATGAGGCATATGAAGCGTAGGAATGAGGAAAATGTCGTGAGGAAAGTTTTGAGTATTAATTTCGTTGGCTATAAGAGTAGGGGAAGACCAAAGAAACGATGGATAAGCTGTGTGAAAGATGATATGGTTAGAAAGGGGGTGACTACCGAGATGACGACTAATAGAGAAGTGTGGAAGGAATAGACATGTTGCGCCGACCCCAAATAAATTAGGATAAGGGCCGGAGAATGATGACGAAGATTATGTTTGTGATTGCGTGCTTATGCTTTCTTCTTAGTTCTGCCAAGACGTACCTAATCTGCATTTGTGATTTATTTGCCAAAAATGTAAACAAATATGAGTTTATGGAAAAATAACTTTAATTCCTACACAATAAAGTTCAGTTTACGCTACAACTTCAAACATTTTTATAACTTTTTCAACAGTGCTAGTCACTCTGAAACCAACTTAATTATTATTAAAATAAAGTTGATACTTGTTTAACTTGAAATAACATCAATTTGAAACATACCTACTTAATAGACTTTACGTTAATAGACTTTACGTACTTACGTATACTAAGGGGAGTAATACAAAGTTATTCGGACAAAAAAACATTGTTAGTCGTGTTATGCTGCCATTTCGGAGAGGTGCCAAATGTCCATTTGTCCAACATTAATCTGCAATCGGTTCACTGTTGGAGGTTAATCGGTCCTTGCATGTCGTCGTTTCAGCCGATAGACGCATAGGCCTCCCCCAATTCTGGGAGGGTTTACCATAATCGCCACCTTCCTTGCAAGTATATTTACTTTAAGGCAAAATCTACAGAGAACAACATAAAACTTGTCGAGATTCTGTAAAAGTGTTGGCCGACAGTAGCAAGATAAGTAGACGCCCTCGAAAGGATCTCAAGAAGGTACTGGATGGGACGCCTTTTTTCTAATGAGCTTCTCTCTGTACGAACTTCGTCATTTTTTACACGCTAAAGGCCCAACGACAACACGTGGACGGGAGCAAATTTGTATTAAAATGAATAAGTTCATTCACACGGACCACATTTGGCTCTCAAAATCAAACCGTGTGAGCGATCCTGACCACATCAAGGCCACATCGTAGCGAAGCCTCGAACTAGCGGCCGGCCACATCGCAAACGCAACGTTGCGTCGACGCAACGACACTTACACAGCCGGATTCGATCTGTTTGTCTGCAAACACTAACAAAAATGTAATCACGTCGAAGTTTTGTAGTTACCGCAACGCAACTGCAAGAAGCTGCAGCAACACTATGTTCACTGCTTGCCCACATTTTATCGCTGTTATAGTTGTGGTACGAGTGAGCGGGTTACAGGACAAAAGGGGCGACGTGGGTTTCTAGTGATGTGGATTGGTCGACATAGAGTGCGGCTCTTCCCCCAAAAGTGGGAACCGACCTAAATACTAATCACACTAATATTATACAGCCGAAAGTTTGTGAGTGTGGTTGAATGTTTGTAATTTCTACACGCACAAACGGCTAAACGGATTTGGATGAAATTTGGCACACAGATTGTTTATAACCAGGATTAACACATAGGATACTTTTTATCCCGATATTCCTTTTGGATCGACACTTATGCGGGTGAAACCGTTGGTCGCAGCTAGGAAAAACGAAAATTTTATCAGCCTATAGGGTAATTTAGGAACAGTCGTACATTAGCTTACTTTACATAATAAGTATCATCTCTTTATTTTGTTTTAACAGCAGCAGTCTGCAGATTTTTTTCACTTGAAGTTTACTCAAATTAACTAACAGGAATACTATTTACATTACTTGCTTGTATTACTTACCTACATACTTTAGGTAAGTATGTGAACTATATTTCCGTTTCATTGTGCTCTGTGCAAGTTATCAACCTTGAAATAAGATTTTATTGTCAATGAGAGCTATTAATATTTGCTCTATTGATATTTCTCTTCTAACATTAGTCTCTTGTCATACCTTTTCCAGCACTTCTATATCCTCGCTAAGCGAAATCGAGGCGTCCGAAACGTTCGGGGCGCGGCGGGCGCAGTTAATTTCACGGAGTATTTGTTTGCTGTGCAAAACACCACTTACGGCCATCCCAGAGCTCACTGTATTAAGGGCTAGTCGCTATAGGGACTAACCTTTCTGCAGGATACAACGTAAAACGTATACTCATATGAAATGTGCTGTAAAAGTTTCGGGGGATAAAGTATCTTGAATACGTTAGAGTTCTTACAACGGTTTCTATCGCGACTTTTATAGAACCTTTAAGTACCCAAATTAATGATGGTGAACGTCTATTTTCTCTCCGCTTAGTCTGTAAACTGCGTTAAATTCTCACTTCCCCATAATGAAGGCGACTAAACTTTTTTAACCCTCGTTTGCTCCTGTAATCAATTGACAGAATCTCACGTAAAAAGCTCAGCATTTCCTTGCATAAAATAAATAGTTGGAATGTAAATCCGCAATTGGATATCGTCTGCATTTTCAGCTCGCTCCAGTCTTAAATCAAAGCTGTAGCAACACTAGCCTATTACTATCGCCGTTTAAATTTATGTGTTACCTATCGACGCCGAACACCTTTGAAAATTATATTTGGAATGTAGCTGCAGTACGGTAGGGGTTACAGGAAATAGCGTCATTAGCTTTTCTCGTATTTCTTGCGGGCAGACGTTTACGTTCACCTTGTAAGAGTTGCGCCAGTTCACTGTTCTAGGGTTCGGTTTGTAAACAACGTGGTCTTTGATGTTGAGGGTTTTTTTGGGATATTTTCTGTCATCAACTGTGTAAAAGGTAGGTACAGCATTTCTGTGCACAGTACCCGCACATAAAGATTTACCTACAGTTGTGATCACTAAGAAAGCTAAGTGAAGTGGCTATAGCAAGCTACGTACGAAAAGCAAAGTATCTGTATTTTGTTGCTTGCTTTGTATTTTTCTGCAAGTACTTACTTATTCTGTTTTTGCAGTACTCCATTTTTATGATATCGACATTTTAAGCAGTAGATTCCTTCTTTTATATCCCAAAGCACCTGCAATGAAAACCTGTGAACGTTTTCGGATATCCAAACATCATGAAAATAAGATTAACAAGCTGTATTCTTCGAATGTTTTGACATTAAAAATAACGACATTCTACTTATGCGCATTTTTTATTTATTTCCTCGACCAGTGCGAAGTTTTCTCGAACTGAAATTCAATTACTATTTCTACTTGATGTATGTTATTCAATTTCGAAGAGTTTATTGTCGACAAAGTGAAAAGCCGCAGTAAGTATCCCAAGTTTCTTAACTTCCACAAGTCGTGACACTTTTTAGCAGAATTTACGATACAGGCTGAAGCTAATATACACGTACAATGTAGAGAAATAACTATATATTCTCCCTTAGTAGGGTGGATTCTTTAAAAGTGGTTAAACAGGGGTGGAATCTAGTATTTCGTTTAAAATCGCTCCCTGAAGGTCGACCAACGGCTGATGCGCGCTCTTTGTTGCAAAGGAGACAAAGCCAAGGAAACATTTCCTTAAGATAAGAAAATAAAACGGTGCACTAGGCAAACGTTCAGAAAGAAAATGTTATTGAAATAATCCGGGGATTCAAAAATGCTGCGTAACATACCCTTTGTGTAATAGTTTATTTTTATGAAAGTCAGTAAAGAAATTGTGTCAAGTTTTTGGCAGGAATAATTTTGACAGCCAGATAAAAGAGGAATGAGGTTGTGAATGTTACGTGGTACGGTCTATTATAACAAAAATACCGATTATGTTTAGTAGCTACGGAAGCTTCAGTTTTTCAGTTTGTTCTGAGTTATAATAATTACCTAATCTAAATTAGGTAAATAGACTCAAGTCTGTTTGTTCCGCCATTCGGTTTTAAAGCTTTAACTTGATTGCAACAGGCTGATTATGACGGTAATGAAGCATTTTCAATACTTATCCACAAATGATCACAACGACACTATTCATACATAGGACACTTTACTATGATCTATATTTTTATACCTAATTAGCTGTGCCCGTGACTGCGTTCGATGGATCGGATAACAATAAAATGTCTCTTTACTAATTATTTTAAAAAGTTAAAGTAGCCTCCTTATAACATCAGCTATCTACCAGTGAGAGTTGCTTCAAAATCGTTCCAGCCGTTTCGGAGATTAGCAAATTAGATTAGCATTACAAACAGACAGACAAACTTTTTTTAAATAGATTTTTGTTTTATGTACCTTCCATTTGGATATACTTTCATGTGCATTTAGCAAAAAGGTGTTATTTTGACATTACAAACAGATACTTCAATTTTATTTATTTATACTTATCCATTCGAGAGCAGTGGTGGCCAAGTGGTAACGGCCGCGACTTACGAGTTGTAGCTCGTAGGTTCGAACCCAGACAGGCGCTTTACTTTGTGTAAATTATTTCATCACCACTGCTCTCAAAACGGTGAAGGAAAAACATCGTCAGGAAACCGGCATGTCCTAGAACCAAAAATTCGAAGACATGTGACATCTGCCAACCCGCACTGGGCCCGCGTGGTGGATTACGGCCCACTCCCTCTCACCGAGAGGAGGCCTGTGTCCCAGCAGTGGGAACATTATAGGCTGGTTATGGTATACTTATACATTCTATTTGACCATTTTTGTTACCACCTCATACCTCATACAACATACCTACATTCAATACTTTTCAAAATTTTCAACCCAGAAAAAAAATTACCAACATAAACAAAACCACTCAAACGAAATCCTCCTCACTTTTACCAGTCACACGCCATACGCGTATAACACAATCGCAATTTGGTACAAACGTAAAGCCTAAAGGAATTCAACGGAGCCCGGCGGAGCCCGCGTTCGTCTTCCTGAGTTCCGGAGCACAGATAAACCGCTTCCCCTTCCTGCCCCTTTACCTAACATGGTGTAACGGACACACTACAAAAGACGGCCAGTAAAATACACGTCTAATGTGCCAGGTTTCACCTTCGTATTATCGTGTGGATGTTTGGAGGAATTTTTCGGTGTAGTTTTGACGTGATGGTTGGATTTTAAACGAACATGGATTTTTTTATATGACCGATGGTATCTCTATTACTTGTTTGAGTTATGGTACACCTTTTTCGTTTTACAGCTTTCAGCGTGCGCCAGTGTAGGTATTGTAAATACGGTTTGAATTTTGGAAATACCGGAAAAACATCGCTTTTCGACTATTTTTGAAGGTACCTGTGGCAAACGCAAACAAGACCCAAACCCTTAACACTCAAATTGACAATCTGATTCCCATAAAAAATGAATTTATTACACTCCTAAAACGCCAATACTATAGGTAGGTATGACGTTTTCCACAAATTCCAATCCGCACAAATTTCCCAATTTGATTTCGGTTTACAGATCTGTTTGACATCCGGCAAACGAATGTACGAGAAAAAAAAACAACAAAAATTTGTTAGACTGGCCTGAATCCGAATACCAGTCCACGCGCCCGCACGTAATTTAATCTTGTATCACTTTGACGAGGCCTTGTGTAAAAATTCATCACTGCACGGGCTCTGTGACGGATTAAAAGTAAACACTAGTCATTACTAACGGATCTCCCTTTGCTTTTCATATCTGCCTGTAGCTTACACTATGGCTTGGTAGGTTTGTCTGTAAAATCTAAACTGCAGTATCTATCTCTTTTTCTTATTTCCTGCTAGTATTTTTGGACATCTCTGTTCTAAAGTTTGGTGGACATTGCTTTCATAATAACCGTTTTCAGAGCATACTGCCAGTCTTTTTACACATGCAGTCTGCGGGTCAGGTATACGCTGAGGGCATACAACGCCCTGCGTATCCAGTAAAACAATGTATTCAGGATGCTGTTGGGTCTACCACGATTTTGTAGCGCTTCCGGATTGTTCACCGAGGCCAGGGTTGATGGTTTTTATGCCATTATACGGAAACGGTGCGCTTCTACTCTCGGTAGAATGCGTGCTAGCTCCCACAGCATCCAGCATCCTGAGTGTGTTGTGTGATAGGTGGGACAGCCCCATGCTGGCTCACTGGATACGACTGCACACGTAGGTGGCAGTTGTGTCAATTTTCAGTTTTGTGTTTTTACTAACATTAGGTTAAGATTTATTTACTAACAACATATTATTGTTACTATGGATTTTAATCTGAAATAAATTTATTATTACTATTTATCTTACTACCATTATTACTTTGACCTTACATATATAACTGATATATGTAAGGTCAATTCATCCAATAACCCCTCAAATATATAGATTTAAACACATCTCAAATAACGTCATCACCGCTCAAACTGCTCGTACAAAGCCGAGCTTAATTACTGCCTACCCTCTTCATTATTAGAGCAATGAGTTAAAGCGTCGAACTCGAAGCAATAACTAAAACTAAACACGTTTGTAACAAGTTGTTTGTTGTGTTATCAGCATCGTGCCAAGCGTTCCCGCTCGCACACTCACCGCAAACTTACGCTCGCTCCTAATGAAAACTTTGTCTGAGGTGAACGCGAACTGCCGAATTTTATACCGATGTTATTATATATTTAATTATGGTGAGGTTAACCTTCAGTTGAGATGTTTGTTAAAGGGTGGCTTTATTATAGCATCAAACTTTGGAGTAAGAACAGATCAGACGTAGAGTCAACTGAAGAGACTCACGCAGTACCATTGACTACATATTTTCTGCGTAGTGATCATTAATCTAGCTAGCGTTTTCCCAACTAACTTCCACAACCCAGTAACTGGGTAATACGATATCCCGTGGTAAGACTGTTTGTCAAACTTTCGGGCTTCTGAAGACCCGTAACCATTGCCAAAGATCCACGAATGACAGCCGGGACTAACCGAATTAACGTACTTTCACGGCACGGGGGGTCTCGTATATAAAGATCACCCATCTACGGACCGACCGCAGCAAGCGTAGCTTAACCTGATCGATCGACCCGTGCGGCTGTTATTGTTACTTAGCCACGAGCCCCTCTTTCTGCGTAGTGCATGTATATGTTTAATTTCCCTGCATGCCAATCTTTTTTGTTGGCTCTACTTACATTATTTTGTAGTGACATACTTTTTGTGATATATCCAGTAGAACCCGCAACCTAACATTTCTCTTCTAAAATGATTTGTTTCGATCACCAACGAAACTGGACGACACTGACCGACCGACCGACCGCGAGACACGTGAGGCAGGCACGTGTGTGTGTGACCTCGACACTTCGTGGGACAGACACAAATTTACAAGTACTGCGTATTCTGTAAGTAATCAAAGGTTTTGTTTGATACCTCCTTGGACAACTCTACAGTGTTGAAATACAGAGGGGCGATTCCCGTATTTTTTACGAACGTTATAGCATTCTAATCTTGGTCTCAATCTGTCAAAAAACCTCTTATTTCTCTACATATTTGACAAGTTTGTGACTTCGATTGTCGCTGAGATGAGATTGCGACTTCAACTTGAACGTTTTTAAGTACGAGAATTATGGGCGTTCAGAAGTACGCTCATTTGTTTCTATGGTAAGTTTACCAATGACGTCATCAGGAGGCATTAAAAAAAATAAACAAAACAAATCAGTGTCGTGCAAACGTGTGTCTGTAAAGTAAATCAGCTGAAACAAATGTAAGGCATCAGTCAGTTAGGCGCGGCAGCTCAGCCTTGCCGCGTGCGCCCGTTTGTGGTCGGGGCCTACTGCGATAAATCTCTGCGCCACCTTGAGAACCCTCGCCGATCGCTTGTACTAACTACCTAAGTATAACTTATTAAGTTAACTGTAAGTATCTTGATTGGAACTACAGCTACATGTTGAATTTATAAGCGAAGACGTCGTGATCATGTCGTGATATATATTTTAATTGATTGGACATTGTCCTGCTGACCTATTTATAAGCGTTGCTTATATTTTTGTCTGTGTGGTGCCGGGCTTAAAGAATAGCACCACCCCATACTTCCCGTGGGTGTCGTAAAAGGCGACTAAGGGAGACCGGAGAATGGGCAGCAGCGTTCTCTGTGCATTACACCATCATACCATACTGCGATCGCCAACCCGCCTGCCAAGCGTGGCGATTATGACAACCCTCCCCCCCCCCCCCCCCAAATTGGGGGAGGCCTATCCAGCAGTGGACGTCTTTCGGCTGAAATGATGATGATGTGATGATGCTTATATTTTAAGTTTAACTACACAATGCGCGGTACCTGGATTTATAGCCCATTCCCTCTCACAGAGAAGAGGCCTGGGTCTCAGCAGTGGAAACATTAACGGATGATTATTTTAATTTTGTAAAACATGAAACGATTACTTTCTCTTGACTGTACTTACCTGTCAAAAAGAGTCACCTAGATAAAGTGAATAAGAAAGAGATTAAAACAAAAGACGCACTAGCAGGGGATCGAGGGAAGTGGAGGGGATCAGGGGGTCTATAGAGGCCACTTTGGCAGAATCAAAAAATGATAACATTATGAATCATAATAGACAGTTTACTGTTAAGTTAATCGTATCAAATCTCATCGGCGAAGGATTTTCAGTTATTTTTGTCTGTGCTAAAATATTAATCAATCCAATCCAAATCCAATCCCAATCTCTTTGATAATACCTACGTAGTGCAGCGAAAAAAGAAACACGGACTGTCTTCGCCATATTATAATTCATAATGCTATCCTTTTATTATTCTGCCAAAGTTATCTTTTTAGGTCCCCTGACCGGAATAAATCAAACAGCACGTTGACGTTTAAGTTTGTCATAACATTGAACAACGTTAACAAATTTATTTATTAACAAATTTATTATTCTATTGAAAATTATTGCTGCTAAAACTTTTAAATTCCTCTAATTGCTTAAATTTGTAAGTCAAGATCAGAACTATAATATAGTTCATTCCATACCTCAAGTATTACAGACAACTAATACTATTACTAAACATCAAGAGCTTTACAATAGAACACATAGCAATCCCGCGCCCGACGCAAAAGCATTCGCTTTGATCTAGCGCAAAACGGACAAATGAATATGAAACCTGAAAATTACGGTGCAATATATCCCTGGTGTGGGCTACATTTATTTGTAGGTGAATGGTGTGCACATTAATCATAGCGAGCACTGGCGTCAGTGTTGCGAGTGCATGTGCATTGAGAGCCGACCCCACGCTACCGCAAACAACTGCTCCGGACTTTTAATCTCACCTGAGCACCGAACGGCCACCGCCGCGGTTACGTCCATGATCACACGCCTCCCCGACTTCCCCTTGTAACGTTTACACTGCACTTACATTAAGAAAAAAAAACAGCAATCATGTTACATCCTTTTCATTAAAGTCCAAAGAATTGAATTATGTAATCGCAAGTATAAATCTCCTCTTAATGTGTAGTTTAATAAACGATTCTATTTTTTCTTGTTTGCAAAGCTTGCTCGACAGATTTGCAAGGCTTTTGAACTTTATGGGCATCCTGCCGTCCCTTGAACAAGCGTCTTTTCTCGCCTGTCTGGATAAAGTGTCGATGCTAGACTCTACAAATATCATTGTAAAGCGTGGCTTTGTAATAATTGTTAAGCTGGGGACAGTAACATTTAAAATGCATAAAAGAGAAAACTCGAAATCAACTTCTGGTTCACTAAATATTTCATCTTCTGCGGGGTAATTGCGTAAAACACTAACAGTAGTAATGACTTTCATTTTGATAGTTCAACAACATTCATTGCCTTATTTACGCGGTTGAGCAGACACATTTTTCAAACATTATGAAGAAATGCAGTTACAATATCCCTCAAAATTATTCAGATTGTGATTCATAGTGTGTTATGTAATCAGGGTGGTCTTGAGAAGCTGTCATCAAATTTTCCAGGAATGGTTTATAATCAGGACCGAATCATCTTTAGCAAGAGGGCTCATCGATATCATTCTGGGTGATATTCAATACCTAGTTACTTTCCCCTCTTGCTCTATGTAAACAAAGCACAAAGTCTTCATCCCTGCGTGACCAAACAGATTGAAGCAGCAGATAACAGTAACTAGACATTTCCTATTTCCTATTCGATTACATTTGTGGTCGGGCCGCACTTGGAGCCTCGTTTGTTTCCAACGAACACAGTCACTGTATGCTGCTGAGAAATCTACTAATTCATATTCATTCTTGGAACAATAACAGTTTATTAATACGCTTGTTTGGGTTTCTTGTGGAATTGTAAGGATGAGTTTTATAGATATCATTTGAAACATTTGTTTACTAAAAATAATTTGGTTTTAATAACTTGTATGTACGGTCGAACAAGCTATTTGGTATACAGACAGCTAACATGCAACTACTTTTAAACAATGATGTGGGTGTGCTGAGTAGTCAATTCTTTTACACCTCTCTATTAAGGATGCCATAACCTGAAAAAGTTATAACGCACAAAATAAAACTAAATATTGGCAGTGTAGTGGAAAGATGAATATTTTTGCCTGTATACCAAATAGCTTGTTCGACCGTACCTGTCGTTTAAAGCGGGGATGAAAAATTGAAAATACTCTATGCTCTCTCTTCGAATAAAACTATTTAATCGAGGTAGTATGATTTAAAACATATATATTGTGCTAAAATAAGCGCTTAAACAACAATACCCAAATGACGGGGTATTTAAACAGTGAGCCCATAAAACTAACTTTTACACGAAATATCCATATAGTTGAAAATTTAAATATATATCGTATTGAAATGGATATTGCAGGAGCGCGCGCCGTAAAGTGCGCCAATGGGACATATGGCACTCACTAATCATACTTTGCTTTCTGTTTTATTTCGTATTTCCATTACCGTATTTCAAAAGGTATTGACATATGAGGCACTTTTACGAGTTTTACCTCCTCACTCCTCCATAAATTTAATGCTACCTTGTTCGTGGCCTTAGTTCAAGCTTTGTTTTGTAAATACATATAAAAGTGAACATTACAGGCGTATTGTATTTAGGAAGTGAAATATTTCCGTTGCCGCGGTTGCCAGGAAGAAATATGATAAATAAAATACCTTTTGTTTTTGTGAAAAGAACGGTGACTGCGTGTCGATGAGAAACAACACTCTAATAAATTAAAATAAATGTGTCCTGGAAACTTTTTGCTATTCCTATTTCCTTGATTTGTGAGATTTATTTTTTATTGAAACGTGTGTATTGAGTGGTTTTCAACTGACTATAAATGGTAAATATAATAACCTATTAGTTAGAGTGCGGCTGACGAGAGAATGCATTCTTGACACCTGTCAGTTTCATACAAACGTATCATACGAGTTTTGTGATTGCGATCTTTATTAGCTACTAGAATTGTCGCTCTGCCAGGTGTCAGGCACGCATTCTCTCGTCAGCCGGACCGGTATTGCATACGTTGTAGTTACACGATGCACAATTATTTCGTTACTTAAAAAGTGTAGAAGGTGGAGAAATGGACAACTTATTACAATCCTTGAATTATGACGAAAAAAAGTAAGGTTATTAAGTTGATTTAAACCGACTAAGTTCCAAATGTAATTTCACCTCGTAATGATCTGAACTATTGAAGTTCACGCGAATATAATTGCCCTTTTGAACTTGAACTAGTTCCGCGAAGTTATGTCACCAATTTGGTAGTAATTTGCAGAGTCCGCTGTTTTGACCGATAACAACATTATAATTCTCCCCAACACCAACAACCAGTTGGAAATGTTACTTTAATCACTTCATACGACCCCCTAAATTATACGTATTGGTCTATTTAGAACTAGCCGTGTTCGTTACTGAAATGATTTACAGGCTAAACTTTCATATATATCTTTGCTGTTGTCGTACCTACATGAAATACTGTCGTTTTGATTTAGTATAAATATCCCACTAATATTATAATTGTGAAAGTTTGTATGATTAGATGTTTGTTACTCAATAACGGCTAAACAGATTTCGATAAAATTTTGCATACATATAGTTTACTTCTGCTCTTCTCTTCTGCATAGTTTTCTTCTGCTGCTTCAGCTTCTGCCCGTGACTTACGTCCAACTCCCGAATAAATTCGAGCGTATAATTCATTCAGTAGTAAAGGATCGATATTATTATTTATTGTATGGTCCACAGACATCTGATCCGATCATTGTTTGTGCGTGCAAAATTCGTTTGTAAAAAATACATTCACCATTGACAAATGAAAAAACATGGAAAACAGTATCCTTTTGAAAAGAGAAAAATTAAAACTTAGGTACAACGAAAACCTTTTCATATTGTGGGATATTGATTATTTTTTGCATAAGATGATTGATTCGAGCGATAAAATAAAGTAAAAGAGTGTTTTAATTACCTACTACTGAATGATTTTACGTTTTAACTATACATAACTACATTTATGTGGAAAGACAGTTTACATCGAAAAGCTTTATCTCTAAATGTGTGTCGGTTTAATCGTGTGTAAACAGCTATAAAAGTGCAATCGGCGTTTCTCGCTAAACGCGTCCACGTTTTTCCTCTAAGCGACGATAGCGAAGTTTTTCACAGCTTCGATTGCATTTTTATCCATCTACATCCTACTTAAGTGCGTGAAAAAGATTAAATACTTTGCTATAAGGTGCTGTGTATGTAGGAGGAGCAAGTGGCTAAGTTATAATAACCGCACAGGTCGATCGATCAGGTTAAGCTACGCTTGCCGGGGTCGTCCCGTAGATGGGTGATTATCTTTACATACCGAGACCGCTCCATGCCTCGGAAAGCACGTTAAGCCGTTGGTCCCAGGTGTCATTCTTGGATCTTTGACAGTCGTTACGTGTCGTCAACTCGTCATAAGCCTGAGAGTCTGACAGCCAGTCTTGCCAAGGAGAAACACGATACTCCTTGGCAAGTTGTCCACAACCCAGTAACTGTGTAACACGTTACACAGTTACTGGGTTGTGGAGGTCAGATAGGCAGTCGCTCTATGTAAAATACTGGTATTCAGCTGCATCCGGTTAGACTGGAAGCCGACCCCAACATAGTTCGAAGAAGGCTAGGCAGATTGGTTGAAAAACTTTGCTATAAGGTTTTATGCCATTTCTTTAAAGATTATTTTTATAATGTCATGTGAGTAGGTACAACGTAATTCTTGTTCTTCAAGCAAGACCTCAAGCATCTTGGCATCAATATAAGCAAAGCACAAGCATTCAAGCATACAATTCATTAGTATTGCACAAGGGAGCATTGACACAAATTACACAAGCACATCAATAGGTAAGCATTGAATGGAAATTCATTTGTCCGTATTAGCTGCGGTGGGTCGGGTAGTTTCCAAAAGGCAACCAATGTAAACAAGGTACGACCTAATGTAATAAATAATGTATGGAGGCCAAACATGGAAGTTATCCATGCCATGTTGAGAGGGATCGGGCTAAATTTTCATGATCTTGCGGTTCGTGATACGTGCTTGTTAATATTAGTTTATCAACCCTCTCGCCACATTGTGTACAAGATTTACCTACCTACCAAGAGGTACCTACTTGAGACTATTACTCAAGTGTTTTGCTTATCTGACCTGTGCGAGGTGGGAATTACGTAAATGCTGCGGCCTGTACACAAGTTTCACTATAACTTCAATATAACCTTACTTAGATATTCAAACCAATACACTTAATCCTCCCTACAATCTTGAGTGGAGTTTTCGTATAACATATTGGAAAACTGCAACGGTTTATGAACAAGTTCGTATACTCACGGCATGAGATTTGTTCAGACCCCAAGTACACCCAACTTATACGAATCTGTATAAGAAGTAATAATCATTGGGGCGTGCACACGTGTTTCGTAGAAAATACTTCGAATAGTACACCGCCGTCGGGTAGCAGGATGATATTGTGTATGCTGCCCCGCGAAACAATATTGAGAGCAGAAACATGAATACATATTCAAAACAGAAAATAAAACGGATTCTGTATGATTAAAAATATAACATTTCGTTGTTAGGTACCTATACTAAGTATATTGTGTAAGTTGTACCTACATTGTAAAATGGGTCCTAAACAGTTTTGTTTGATTCAAGTATATAGTGACTAGAGGACTGGTCTATTTTTTGCCCAAAGAATCGACAAGATGGCAATGCTGCCAGCCGTTTGGGCACTTCCTGTTGACAGCGATGCGGACGAATTTTTTGATGGCCTTTGATCATTTCACCTCCTTTTTATATACTTGTACATATTATTATTATTATTTTAAGACTTTTAGTATGTATTGGTCAAATCTTGCAAGCTGAATTAAAACAGTTTAAATAAAAAGAATTTAAAATGTTTAGATGTTCGATGCAATATTTTCGAAACTCAACAATAGGGGTTGTTAAAAAATGGAAAATCACACCTTGCGTTAGGGATCATAATTAAAAAGTTGGCGAAGTGCCGATAATATTTCAGAGGGGCAGACGGGTCGCCATTTCTAACAATATGGTAGCAAACAAGGCGAGGGAGGGGGGGGGGCTCCACGTCGCGTCTGCGGTGACCTCTCATTAACTGTGACTGAACGCTCGTTGTCACGTCGCGGCCCGGGCCCGGCAATTTGTTCGCCCTTAACGAATTCGCCAAAGTTATGTTTTTCATAAAATTAATTTTATTTTCCCTCATTGTGTTATGAATGTTACCATGTAAATGAGAGCCGAGAGTTAGGACGATATTTTATTGCGGGCAATTTCATGAATGTTTACATGGGGAATGTGAATGCAGTTTGTAGCGTGCTTGTAAAATATTCGTGGTGAAACAAAGTTAATCGCTGGGGCTAAAATAAAATGGTCGGTAAAATTAATTACAGATGTCTATCTAATGTTCAATGCTCTGAATAACTAACGCGGTTTTACCATTATTACAGGGTAATATTGCCTATTGCTAAGTTTTGAATTACAGCTAGATCCCATGCTAACCCAGCGTGGCGCGTGAGACGCAATATTGTTCCTACAATGTCGACGGATATTTCCGCTTGATGCATTTTTGATGTTTTTCTGATGTGGGTCTATCGGCCTCTGCTATCTAAATGTGATGAATATTCAACGTTGGTTTATGAGAGATACGATCTTAGATACAGTTGCTTTACATTATGTATTTAATTAGGTTATTTAAAATGGCTAGTCAGACTCAAATGTAAGTTAACTGCACTAACTATCTTGAATTTAAAAAAACTTAGCTTATGTAGAAATGTTTTTGATTAGGTATTCACAAAAGTTAATTAGTCAAGATAATATTATTGACAAAACTAGTTATTTTGTTTTGCTTAGAAAGTATTCAGATTATATGAACAAACCTCCAATAATAAATAAAATTTTAAAAAGTATTCAGATTTATTTAATGCAAGATATCTAATACTTTGCGTGGGTTCTAAAGACGCCTGGGAACATGTTATAAAACTCGATTAACCTGATAACTTGATTTTAAAGTAATCCGTAAGTATTTATTCGCTTTGCTAATATTTATTACAAAAAAATATATTTATTGGTCTTGCCTAAGGAGAGTTCCTTCGGCAAGCCCAATAATTATCTTTTTTCAAGGTCATTAGTAAGGGGGAAAAATTATTAATACCTAATCAAATCACTTATTTTGTATAACTAACAGACAAAAAATATTTTCTTTGACATGTTTTGAATTAGCCTGAAAGTAGAAAACGATGGCATCGTTTTTATAAAAGAAGCACACAAAATTGGCACTAATTGTAAATTAATCATTGTACTTTGGATTATGAACTTTTTATCCGATTTTTTGTGATAAAAGTTTTCCTAAATGACAAATACTGCATAGTTTAGAACAGATTTACTATTAAAAAAAGAAACTTTATTTCCAATTTTACAATTAACGTCAAGGCTAAGGTTAACGTCAAGGTTAATACTATGCCACTCTTGTTTTTAAATTACATAAATCACTGACTATCTCCACTGGCACCCAAGCTAAGATTAAACTTAAAAGAAAATAGAGTCATCCTTACAACATAGAGGATGTCCATACTTTTACCATTTCCCGTAGTTCACAGGGACACGGTATCCCAGAGAGCCCATCAAATAAAAGAACCTTCTGTGCATAGATAAAGGACGTTCGACTGTCGTCGACTAAATTGAATTTTGTAACGATAAATTCAGCACCAAATAAATATTAATGTGTCGTGAAGAGATCAAGATTCTTGGAGGACGAGTGGGGTTACAATAATATCTAAGTACATGTTGAGACTAAAAGTAAACGTGGTATGTTGAATATTTGATATCTATAAGAATTATTTTTTATGAGCTTGTTTTTTGTAAATGTTGAATAGTTTCATGTAGGTAATAAAGATACAATAAAGAAGAAAATAAAAATAAGGGCAAATAAAACGGATAAAGAGTAAAATAGTTGTCTGCCTACAACTATTTTATCTTTTTATAAGTTCAGTAATAAAGAATTTAATAAAATTTATGTCCGCGGTCAAAACTGTCTCGGTCAAATTACATAAAAAAATTATCTACAATTAACAAAATGACTCCCTAGATAGTGGAGGTTTGGTGGCAATATTGAAGTGGAAAAAGAAAGCAAAGGCGTTTTCTCCTAGAAAAATAAAACCCAGTGCTCAATCACGAAAGCTTCATCCATTTCATTAACAAATCAATGAGGATCTAATTTTTCCCCGCATGCGGGGCGGGGGACAAACGTTGAGAGAGCGGCCTGCATTTGCAACACGGGGAATCAAGAGCTGAGTCAACCCCCGACCGCTCTCTATTTGCACGCTCCATTCTGAAAGGTTAACTTCAGTTGGAGGACAAACAAAGACGCATTTTGTTTAATTAATCACTATTTTATTGTGGAATTTTAGAGTGGGTTTTTTGTTTTATATAGTGGTTTGTTTATTTGTGTTAGGTAAAGTAAGTTAAGTACCTAATCGTTAATTTCTTACGAAACCATAACTTTTGTTATTCTGAAAAGGGTTAACTTACCTACTAACTAATTCAGTTAAGGGTAAGTTAACAATTTTACAATAACTTTATAGCTAACATTCTAATTAGAATGTTAGCTATAAAGTTATTGTAAAATTAGCCGAGTGATTTATCCTAACGAAATTAGTTTAAGAATGGGGTTTTAGAAAACCTATTTTTATTACAGAACTTAAAAAAAATCCTTAAAAATTGTCTATGCTTTGCTGCCATTTAATTTTTCAACTTCTCACCTACTTAGGGCCTTGGACAGCTATGAAAGTATAACCTGTTTTTTATTCCTGGGTTCCGTAGTTCCTACAAGGAACCCTTATAGTTTCGTCATAACCGTCCGTCTGTCTGTCCGAGATATTGTTAAGAGACCGTTAGTACTAGAAAGCTGTAATTAATTAATAATTAATGAAGTGGGGATGATAATTTTTTACACACACCTACACCTACACCATCGTGTGGGTTATCGATGAATAGGTCTTCTAAAATGACTTGTAGTAGCTAAAATAATTTTTCGATTTAATGCATTTACGAAATATTAAACTTTAAAGTGCAAATTTTTGTTCCAGTAGGGCGTTCCCACCCCCCCCCCCCCCTCTAAAAGCTAAACTGCGGGCTTGAAAAATCTGGAAAAATTCACGATGACAGTGCATTTCATGAACTTTAAAGGAAAATTATAGCGGTTAAGATAACTTTATTAGTTTCGCAGTAATAGTCGTTGAAATTGACTGTTGGATAATTTTGCACCAAATACAAAATCCTTAGCATTAATCCTTTAAAGTGACTACTTTAAAGGATTAATGCTAAGGATTTTGTAACTACTTCATCTTAGTCAAGATGAAGTAGTTGCTTGTTGATAACGGGTAAAGACTTGCATTGAAAAACAAAATATGATTTTTTTAATATATATTTTTTATGTTAAAAATAAAGAACAACAGAATCGTACTATATTGTCATAACGGGCTACTACGGAACCCTACTCTGTGCGTGGTCCGCCACGCACTTGGCCGGTTTTTTAATATAAAAAATCCTGCAGAATTACACAAAGATTCTGGAAAGTAAATGCGAAATTCTATGCGGATTGTCGAAAATGAATAATGTGTTCAGGCATCCAGATTTTTTGCGGTTTAAATATCATAATCCGCCTGCAAAGCCCAGCGGCAGCGCAGCGGTACCATTGAGCGTTATCAAATTCTCTCGTAACTTGCAAACTATTTATTAAAAAAATGTGGTTTTAAAAAACCTTCAAAAAGTAAGGTAGATTTTTGAAAAAATGTGTGCCTTTTTAAAATGTAGTTGCAAAATAGTTGGAAACAAAGAGCAATGCCCGCAACCAAAAATGCCCAACCAGGCTTCCATACCATTAGACAAGTAGTTACCTATGTTCTCTGTTTCATTGACTAAATAAACCTCAGACGGACTGCCTTATTGTTGCCTTATTAGAACAGCTTACCTACCTGCGGGATGATTATTGAGTACAGTAGCAAATGTAGCAATGCCTTACATTTTGACAATTCAATAACATTAATTGCGTCATTGATGTTGTGGAGCAGACTAACAAATGGATGAGCAATTTCCTTCAAAATCCTTCGGATTGTGATTGAAAGTGTGTTGCGCAATTGGGATGCAGATCTTTTTCAATACCTCCTGAGTTCACTCGAATCGAATTTTACTGGAAATAAAATGATGATCATTATTTCAATCCAATCATCCTAGCAAATAATTTAAATAAACATTTCTATGTAATTATGGTTCCATTTTGATGTTCAGAAGAGTTTATTTAGTAGTAAATACCTAAAACTTACTTTTCGTACGTAGGTGTGTAATCAGAGATGCTGCAAATAAATGGTGGTAGTTAGCCGAGCACCGCAGAGGGCAGTATCCGCGATTTATGTGCGAGAAGCCTCCGGAGGGAGACGTAGGGGGCGCTAGTTGTTGCGTCTTCCAAACTAGTGCTCTTCCTTTGTATAAATTACTTACTTTATCTCTCGTGCTCGACTGTGAGAAAAGAAATACTAGTGGATCTTTTAAAAAACTTCACGTAAAGGTGAATATGCTGCTTAGAGTTGTAGCGCTTTGAATATGTGTTCGTAGCTTTTATTGGGGATTTTAGTATTCATAGACCACTCGCAGTGTTAGGTAGAGAATTTTTACTAAACTGCACTATGGTTTATACTTTTGACCACATCAATATTTTTACCGCTAATTAAAATTGATACTGCTGTTGGCCAGCCAGGTCCAAAGTCGGCTTGACCAAATCAAACTTCATTAAAAATCATAATCAAAACAAAATAATTCAAGTAAACTCATCTGCCTAGCCTTTTCCCAACTACGTTGGGGTCGGCTTCCAGTCTAACCGGATGCAGCTGAATACTAGTATTTTACATGGAGCGACTGCCTATCTGACCTCCACAACCCAGTTACTGGGTAATACGATACCCCTTGTTAAGACTGGTTGTCAGACTTTCAGGCTTCTGACTATCCGTAACGACTGTCAAAGATCCACGAATGACAGCCGGAATCAACGGCTTAACGTGCTTTCCGAGGCACGGAGAGGTCTCGGAATGTAAAGATGGCAACCCATCGACAGACCAACCGCGGCAAGCGAAGCTTAACCTGATCGATCAACCTCGGCTGTTATTATTTAGTCACGGACCTCTCCAAGAATTCAAATAAACTGCATGTAATTCAGTGTGGCAGGGACCTCGATGCACAATCATTACCTATCATGGCCACCATTCAATAAATGATTCTTAAAATTCTGTATTTAATTTTTTGAACATTGACTTACCTTTGTACATTACGCATACTAAAATAACCCCAGAGAAGGTAAGCTAATACGTATAAGTAGGTAACGGTCTATAACTAATACAGATACTCGTAGCTACCCCTGAACCCCTCACTCGCAATCATACAGCTCCCCTCCTCATTGTCCGTATGGGAATCATTTGCCGTATTGCAGCACCACTCCGAGTAAATCTAGCCAGAGAAGTGAATGATGTCAATGAATATTATATTTACTGATGTGAATATTAGGACCAAATTTGATAGAAATTGTCTGTTACAAATTGTAATTCAAACATAAAATATTTATTGGAAACTACAAATTAGTTACAAAACATTACTGCATCACTGTGCGATCTATTTCAACTATCAGACTAACAAATTCCACGAAGTCTGTTACTACCATAAATTAAACCATACCCTACTATATTCTACGATATGACAGCAAACCGACGAGCGATACAAATAATTTAGTTATTCTATACGAACAGAGACAGTGGTCGCTTCAATAGCGTATTCGATTACATGCGGCGTCCGCGGTGGCTGTCCGATGACCAAATATCCGATATGTTTCAGTTTTCCATTCGAATAGTGGATTGAAAAATGTCGTTGTATATTCCGATACATGCATACAAATGTACACAGGTATGCAGACATTATAAGGATTAAAAGTTTCGTACTTGGAGCCAGCTAATTAATCCGCCGTAGATATCCTACACGGCGGGACGGCAATTACTCTGCTAGCAGTCACGGTGTATTCTCACAGGACGTCGTCTGCACTTTTAAATTATATATAAGTAGTACTACCTCCTGGCTAAATGAAAATGGTTTTGCATGAGTTTAGAGAAGCATTTGTGAACCCGTATAGTCGGGGCACAGTCGGGGCAAGATTAGCAAATAATCAAGCAGCCTTTCATTCCTGGCAAATGGCGTTCGCCAACCGTTCGATTGGCAATCGACATGAGCAGTAGAGCCTTCAGCAAATACAATAGCTATTGCAATGGGACTTGAATGGGACCGATTGTACTGCGGGTGGAAAGATGAGAGACGAGTAAACAATATTTTGTTGCTCTCGTTGGAATGTTTAGCGGGATGATATCGTTTTCTTTGTCCTCGTTAATAAGGGACCACTTTGTGTTATTATGACTGGTCAAAAATGGGTAGGTACTCAGGTATTGTTAGTTTTTTTTTTACCTTTGAAAATATCGTTTAATATTATGTATGAATAGAACATAGTATAACTGTGTTACATACTGTCTATTGGATCCATGGTCGACGAAAGCAAACTCTTAGCATCTGAAATAGAAAAATAGTTGAACATAATTTGTAAATATTAATTTCACCTCGATATAAAATATTCTCATCGCTAAAATAAATTCAAATGGATTCTTATTCCCGGCTTTCAGAAATGATATATATTTTCCCCAGGATCACCTGAAAGAATTCCCACATATTCTTAAAACAGCTTTATCCGAGGATTCGGGCAATGTGTGTTTTTAAAATCCTTTCCGTAATAAATTATTCTGAGCGTCGGTGGCGGATGCATTTGTAGGATTTTTTTGCCACTTATCACATGTGGGACAGTTTGCTCTTTGTGAGCATTAACTACTAGTCTTATACAACCGTATTTCGATGATTATGGTATCATCTTATTTTATGCATGACAGTATTTGAAGATATGGCAGTATACAGTATGGAAACTACAAAATATGCAATAAATTATACCACATACTTGTTATCGCCTTTTCTGATAAAATCGGCTGTTGCCTACATTTATGTTCGCATAGATAGAGGCACCGCAAGTCGCGCAACGAGCGGTGCCTTTGTGTCGCGCGCGATTATATCGTGTGTCGCGCCTGTTTGTAGGAGCCTTAACTCATCAAAATGTAGAAAACAGCAGTTTTTTTTTTCGCGACCGATTTCGTTCATTTTTAGGGTTCCGTACCCAAAGGGCAAAAACGGGACCCTATTACTAAGGCTCCACTGTCCGTCTGTCCGTCTGTCACCAGGCTGTATCTCATGAACCGTGATAGCTAGACAGTTGAAATTTTCACATATTTCTGTTGCCGCTTTAACAACAAATACTAAAAACAGAAAAAACCGGGCAAGAACGAGTCGTACCGAGGGTTCCGTACCATCATATGTTTTTAAATTTTCATCGGCGAGGCCTATATTCATCAGAGAATTTTAACACTGTGTAGAATATTGCAGTTTTATGACAGCGCCATCTCTTGACCTATAGTGGAACTAATGTAACTTTTGTTGATGATTTCGGAAAAAGTGCGCTATTTAGAGACTTCGTTTTATTTTTTCTGTAATCTTTACATAAACTTCTATCACATAGATCAAATTTCAGATTTTTCTTTTTGCAAACTTCGGAGATAAGGGGGCTTATCTAAATAGCGCACTTTTTCCGAAATCATCAACAAAAGTTACACGGGGAACGGTATTTTTTTTTATATTTTTCATCAAAAGTCGAAAACTATGCGGCCTAAAAAATGTTTGAGAAAGTGCAAACTGCGCTCTTTCATATGGTACCCCACGTGCCCTACTTCGAATTTTTCAGACCCCCTTTCAGTCCCTGTTGCAAAAAATATACATATATTTTTATTTCTTTCTTATTTGCAAAATAGTTGGGCAAACGTCATCTAAAACTATTCCCGATTTCAAGTTGATAGCATTAGTAGTTCTTGAGATATCCAGCTGTGACAGACAGACAGACTTAGTCTCACCATAAGGGTTCCGTTTTTACCATTTTGTTACGGGACCCTAATAAAATGAATATTTAAGGGGGGCTCCCATACAACAAACGTGTTTTTTTTCGCCGTTTTGTCTTGTGGTACGGAACCCTTCGTGTGCGAGTCCGACTCGCACTTGGCCAGTTTTTTTGTATATCGTCAGAAAAGGTGATAACAAGTATGTGGTATAACTTATTGCATATATGTTGTTTCCGTAGTGTATATTCAAACATATTCAGTTCTGTCTTTAGGGACAACCTGTCCCAAAGAATAACCCCAAAAAATCCCATTCTTATTTACTATAACTAAAACTACTTGTAAATATACTAAAACAACTTGTACATACGTCTGTTCGGGGTGATGAAGTGTGTACGATTCCGGGCTATATCACACACACACTTAGAAAAAGATGGTGTTCATTTCCGCACATCGATCATACGAGTGACAGCGAAAGGGTCTTCTAATTCTGATAGATCGTTCTGATAGATTCATTACATGCGACCTCGTAATTTGTTGAGTGTTGTGGGAAGCTGCTTCATGCACTTTATAGAACGGTTTTAGAGTGCACTAGGTTACGTGAAACTTGTTTCTCATTAAGCTTTTACTTTGGTGGTCAGTAATGTACAATTTACGTGTATAGTTTAGGATTTAACTTGTGACGATTAAGTTGTTAAGCTTTTCATTAAGTTGTTGAGTTTGAGTTGTTAAGCAAAGTGAAGGCTTGGCATGAAATAAAACGTTATCAGCTTTTTATAAAACAAGCTTATTTAAGGCGCTGTATTAGGCAAATATTTAGGTATTTCAGGGGGTGAGGCAGGGGAAGTAGTAACTCCGCCCACTACGACCCCGCCGCCGCCGCCGCGCGCCCCGCGCCGGTGCGACGCGTGGCTTTATTCTGGTACGGCGGCGGCGGCGTCCGTATTCTGGTCACCGATAATAATTGGTAATCCCGGGATTTTCAAAATAAATTTTGTTTTTGAATAATATGACAGAGATTGGATGTTTGGATTCGGATGCCTATTAACTTAAAATGGAGGTGTCTAATAAAAAAATATTCAATTGTCTAATATGGAATGTTCTTTTGTATTGGAAAAACTGTGTTCTGTTGAATATAATCATATTATTTACCTAGAATTTGATTCATATTTATTTATTTACCTACGTAAAGTTGTAAAGTACGACAAAAAAATGTTGTTTCTCATACATACATGGATCAGAAGGCGCGTCCATTTGTATGAATTTTTTTTTTCAAATAATTTGTTTTCAGAAGCCTTTACCATACTTTTGTAACGAAAAATTTACTTTAGATTAATAATGTAAATATGCATCCGCTTATCTGATCTCTGAATATGATTAACAATGAGTAAAACATTATTCTCACAATACAGGCTGATTAAAATCTTTTGGCTTTTTCAGTTTTTTTTCGACTGTCTGTTCATAATGGTGTGCTGGTTCCATCGCGGACATTTGCGGTGAACCACTTTTCGACCTTATTACTATGATAATAAGGTACAAAAGTGGTTCACCGCAGTGGGTGGCGCACTTCCATACATAAGTATGGAAGTGAATATTGGGTGTGGCAAAAGAAGCATGATAGTAGAATAAATGTTGTGGAAATAAATGTAGGGAATAGCAAAATAATGACAGTATTCCGTGTAAGTATTTAATATTTTACACATAATACATCTAAATTTATATTTTGATATTAAACCATTTCTGCTTTCTCCTATCAGTGTCATATCTTTGAAATTGCATTCAAACAAAGAAGTATGACTGGAAATTTTTTGTAGTTGCTGAATTGCTGAATGAAGTACATCATATTTACAATCCTTCGACCCTGTATTTGTAGGTTTGTATCTTCTTGACATTCGGTTTCAGCAAGAAATGGCTCGTCTTCGGTGGTTTCTCTAAAAAAAAAAAAACGTTAAATGTGTTACCCTAGTAATATGCAAAAGTAAATGTCTGTTCGCTTGTACTTAAATCACGCTGAAGACTGAACTGATAATACAAAGATATAAAACCTACATACCCATAATTTCGTTCTTCCGTAGTTCCTGTATCTATAGTGGTTGGATTAATGGCAGTTGAGTGTGAGTAATGTTGCGCTATTACTCTGAGAATGCCTGGGTTCTCTGTAAATGAATAGAAAACATGTTACTCCATCGAAAAAATGTTATCGAACGATAAAACTGTATAAGAAATCAATTTCATTTATTATATAATTATATTTCTGTTATATTATATCATATATTTAAAGGTATCATACACAGAGATTAGATAATCGGATGCCGAGTTAATGTTTCGTTTCGAAAGTATAGAAACGACTACAAATAATTTGTTTAAAAAAAAAATCGGAATCACTGAATAAATAATAACTAATCTATTGCATAGCTATAAAAGTATGGAAGTTGAAGCAACTTATGGAAATAATTTATTTTAAAAAATCACGGGATTGCAAAAGTAATCGAATAAATAGCTCAACTAATCGAATACATAGCTCCAAAAGTATGTAAGTGGCTATTGAAAATACCTTATTTGAATTAAAAAATCCCGGGATTACGAAATTGCGTAACTAATCGAATAAAATAGATCCAAAAGTATGTAAGCTAAAAGTATGTAAGTAATATTTGAAATACAAAAATCACGGGATTACAGGATTGAATAACTAATCGAATGCATAGTAGTACGCAAGTGTAGAAGCGGCTTCTGAAAATAATTTGTTTGAAAAAAAATTCCGGGATCAACTGTAAATCGGAAAATTGTAGATTCACTCCGTGATTCTAGACAACGTGGTGAAGTGGTCAGTTTTTCTAAATATTATTTTTTTCATCTTTCATACGATTAGACGCGCTTTTTGACCCACTTTTACATGATAACAAAATTTTTTTACCTACCTACTCTACAACATTAGATAGGTAAATAAATGATGCATAGGTACAATTCTGGGTAAATAATAATAAAATTATGATTCTATTCAATGTAACTCTAAATTAGTTGATCCCGGAATCACTGGAGTTTTGCGATACAAAAGTATAATCAAAATCTCAACTTTAGATCAATTTTATTATGCATCCGATTATCCGCGGGCCTGGGCCCGGAGTGCCCGGACACATGTCGGCGGCGCGGTGGTAGTATTTTTCATTACCACATTTTTTCATGAACACGTTTGAACTGTGAGCCGGTACGGCGCACCGTGCCACGGCGCAGCGCCGCGGCCGCGACCGCACCGTGCGCCGCGGTGAATGAAAAATACTACCGCGGCACGACGCGGTGTCGTGCCGCAGACAATTTTGTCCAGGCTCTGAGGGCACATATTTTTCATGAACATTGCACTAGAACGGAACGTACAACCGATATAAAAAGTAGCCTATGTCCTCTTCCAGGTCAGGGGTAGACACCAAATTTATAGTAATAAACACGGCTACACATCAAGCTAAGTATACATTTCCCGTATAAGCTGAACTCGCATTGTATAGGATTTCCGTACAATGAGAGGTCAGCATATACTGGAAATGTATAGCTTGATGTGTAGCCTGGTGAACATAACTATAAACCATTTACAACAAGATTAGAAAAACAATTTTTTTTACAGTCCGTTCAAACGATTTTGACTTCTATTCCGTAGGCATAAGGATGCCATTAAAAGCAAAAAAGTGATTATAATACAAACTGTTTACTTACTGCAGCCGCCATTTGTCATGTCCCCAACGCAATAGAAGTCAAAATCGGTTGAACGGACTGTAAAAGGTTTGTTTATATGTCTAATCTATAATTCATATTATAAATATTTACCTAAGTATATTTATTTATGTACCTATAATTATTTTTTATTATACTTACTCTGATGTAATAGAGTTTTTACTTTTATTTCGCCGTTTTCTTGTACAAATCCGTCGTAACAATTTATTTCTTTTCCATTTTTTTCCCATTGTGGTTTTGATAATATCACTCACACAATCACGAGTCCCAAAAACATAAAATTATGTGTCAAATGTTCACACAAAATAATAATAAAAAACCTAATATCTAAGTGTCAATAATTTTCACAATAAGTATAACTTATTTTGATACACGAATTACGTAATGGAAGAGCGCATGCGTAACGTCAAACGTGACCGTTCTCTGTAATGGCTTGCAGCGGACTGGGCGTATCCCCGCCAAGCGCGCGACAGTAGTGCATCGCGGTATACAAATAAGGTCGAAAATGGCGATGCGTTTGATTTTAGCTGAACCTCGTGTCCGCCAATGTTAATATTATTTCGCAGTTTTAATTTAATTAAAAAATAAATATACCAATAAGTTATAATATTTTTACATATGTCTTTAGTTGATTAAATTTCCTTTCTTATAGTTACAAAAAAATTAATAGTTGTCACTCAAAATATTGAGCATTTCGAGACGAAAAAGTTTTTTCATGTCCTTTCTTTGCGATTTTTTTTTTAAGATGCTAGATTATTTCTATAAGATATTTTTGTGTAAGTCTTTTTTTTATACTCTTGACTATGCACTGTATTTTTTTTGGGTTCGTAGTATGTAGCAATTGGGATAACTGTGCGACGAAAAAGTGGACGTTTTTCGGTGTCCCGCTTATGGCCGCGCCTTAAATACCTACTGTAATTTGTGCTGCTTTTGTGTATATCTACTGTTGACGTTACCCACCAAATAATTTGGTAACTATGGTCGAAGGCCGGTTTACTGGAAAGTAGAGTTTCATCATAACATTTTGGTATACTTTCGTAGAGTTATTAATACATAATTAAGTTAGAAGAGTATTTGAGTTATTAGTTTTCTTTATGTATTTTCTGATGTAAAATCAAGTGTATCTGTTACGGGCAATTTGATAAGTCCGGGCACTATTAATAATGGCCGGTCTGTATTCATAATGCCCGACTCAATTGGGCAATGTGATTAAAACAGCATGATTAATCACTTTTCCCGATCATTATGAATAATGCCCACCCAATCTTGGACAAAGTAATAAAATAGGTGAACTGTAGTGTTTTTGTTTATTAAAAATGCTATGTACAGTCAATCTCGTACCTACGTGTGGTCGGCTGCCGGCAATACCGACGAGTTCAGTGTGGCTGTAGGCTTGCACCAGGGATCGGCTTTAAGTCCTTACCTCTTCCTGTTGATTATGGACGCTCTTACGTCGGACATCCAGAAGGAGGCACCCTGGTGCATGTTGTTTGCCGATGACATTATCCTTGTCGGTGAAGATGGACCTGAGATCCAGAGCAGATTAGAGAAATGGCAACAGAAGCTGGAGAATATTGGCTTGGAAATCGGCAGAACCAAAACCGAATATATGTTCTGCGATGTCGGCGGTCTCCAGTTCTGGAGCTATAGCACTTGATGGTGCACTTCTTCCAGTCTGTTCCGACTTTCGGTATCTCGGTTCACTCGTGCAAAGCGATGGCGAAGTAGATCGGACGGTTAAGCACAGAATTAACACTGGATGGATGAAATGGCGGCAGGTCACGGGAACAATCTGCGACTCCCACATTCCCCTTAAACTTAAGGGGAAGATATATAAAACCATGATTAGACCTGCTGTCTTGGTATGGATCAGAATGTTGGGCCACAAAAGGGATGAATGAAAGGCAATTGCATGCAGCAGAGATGAGAATGCTAAGAGGGATGTGTGGTGTTACACGAATGGATAGAATAAGAAATGAGTACATAAGAGGAAGTTTGAAAGTGGCGCCGGTAACTGAAAAGTTGCGTGGGAATCGGTTGTCATGGTATAGGCATGTGTTACAAAGAAATGAGGAAAATGTCGTCAGGAGAGTTTTGAGTATGGATGTCGATGGCTATAAGAGTAGGGGAAGACCAAAGAAACGATGGATGGAATGTGTGAATGTGTGAATATGGTTAGAAAGGGGGTGACTACCGAGATGACGGCTAATAGAGAAGTATGGAAGAAAAAGACATGTTGCGCCGACCCCAAATAATTTGGGATAAGGGCAGGAGAATGATTGCTCATATCGGCAGAAGGCTGTTGATCGGCTGTTCGCGGGTTTTCATTTATTATGTCCACACTCACAGTGGGTTGCTGATTTTCTGGTAGACTATCGGCAGAATGTTGTTCCAGTTCAGAAGAAGGCTGTTGATCGTCTGGTCAAGGGTTATCATATTGCCCGGCTACAAGTACGGAATTATTCATGGTACTGCCCGGTCCAAGTGATAAATTCAAGCTATCTCAAACACTGACTTATTACATGGACCACGGGCCGTCGGGCATTATTAATAATGGCCGGTCAAAGTGATAAATTAATCACTTTGCCCATCGCTCTTGGGCATTATTAATAATGGCCGGTCCTTATTAATAATGCCCCGTTAATCACGTTGCCCGTAACATATCCATACGAATATTATAAATTTGAAAGTAACTCTGTCTGTCTGTCTGTCTGTATGTTAACTTTTCACGCCTAAACCACTAAACGGATTTCGATAAAATTTGGCTGAGAGATAGATTGCATCCTGGGGAAGGACATAGGATAGTTTTTATTCCGATATTACCACGGGATCGACACTTATGCGGGTGAAACCGCGGGGCGCTGCTAGTAAATAAATAAAGCTTGTAATGTTATAGTCACAACATAAAATATAACAGCTACCTAATACACAAATTGAACATTTTGTCCCCAAAGCGTTAAGCGTTTTACCAGGATAAAAAAGAATCAAAAGGGAGGAATTTGACGTCGTGAAATTTTCTGGAGTATGGACCGGACTGTTTCAATTTCACGCGGCGTTTGTTGGGCGACAAAGATACCCAAAGGTGTCATTTCACAGAGAGCTGCCCGAACTTATGAGATAAGATGTTTATTTTTTATGGCTGTGAGCAAAGTTTTCTTTTCGAGTCTATGTTGTAAGTAAATTACGCGGTCTTTTGGATTGATGACAGAGTTGGAAGTATTAAATTGGTGTGTAGGATGAAACAAGTCATTTCTGTTTCCCAAATAAAACAAATATTCGTAACTATCAATAGTAGCGTGAAGATTCTAAAACTCTCGAAACATAAGACGCCTACACAAGATCTAAAGTAACTGCCGGACAAAACCCACATCTTAAACTGTAAAAGTGAGTAAAAATATAGGCGAAGAGAGGCACTAGGGTACACAATTCCACTTCATCCGACGCCAGTGTCTGAGTGCAAAGGCGTGTCGAGATGCCGACCGGCCCCTGCTCTGTGAAAATTCAGCGCCCGCCGGAAAATATGGACGCTGATGGGACCTTAATGTTTCCGACTTGGCCCCGCTACTTGCGGTCAGCGGCGACAGCCTTCGATGCCTATAAAACTTGGCCCAATAAAGATATAGTGATGTGATGTAACGTTTTGCTACGATGTGTCTTTGTGTATCTTTATGGGTTTTAAGTTAGAGGAAGTCTCTTAGCTGCCATTTGGCTTATTTTAATTATTTTGTTTTTGGATTTTTATGGTTCTATTTTCTGTACCTACTCTAGACGCTTTTATGGTTTGTACATAGTTCTCACATATAAATAAATACAACATTATAAAACATAAATTCAACATTAATAATGTAACAAATTTTTGTAACAATATATTTTAAAAGAGTCATCATCATCATTCTCCTGCCCTTATCCCAATTTATTTGGGGTCGGCGCAACATGTCTTTTTCATCCTTACTTCTCTATTAGTCGTCATCTCGGTGGTCACCCCCTTTCTAACCATATCATCATTCACACATTCCATCCATCGTTTCTTTGGTCTTCCCCTACTCTTATAGCCATCGACATCCATACTCAAAACTCTCCTCACGACATTTTCCTCATTTCTACGTAACACATGCCCATACCATGACAACCGATTCCCACGCAACTTTTCAGTTACCGGTGCCACTTTCAAACTTCCTCTTATGTACTCATTTCTTATTCTATCCATTCGTGTAACACCACAAATCCCTCTTAGCATTCTCATCTCTGCTGCATGCAATTGCCTTTCGTTCATCCCTTTTGTGGCCCAACATTCTGATTCATACAAGACAGCAGGTCTAATCATGGTTTTATATATGAATGCGGGAGTCGCAGATTGTTCCCGTGACCTGTCGCCATTTCATCCATCCAGTGTTAATTCTGTGCTTAACCGTCCGATCTACTTCGCCATATTTTAAAAGAGTGTCAGTGGATTTTCTTGCCCGTTCTTCTCCATATGTACTCACTACGCTTTGAGATGGGCAACTAGCTTCATATTTCTGACTGGCCGACTCCTTGACAATTCCAAAAGGCCTGTAAATGGTTTAATTGAAATAAATGCTTTAAGTTTGATTTTATTATGCCATGATAACCTAAGTCCGTTTTGTCGGTTTTAAAATGAGGTTCTGAGAAAGCCGCTTCCCTGAAGGTTAGGTTTATAAATTAGGTTACCAAGTATTACAAACAGTACTTACCTAACTTACACTAAACAACTTTCAGAACTTCAATAACGCTAGAACTATTTCCAACTTTGTTTACCACAACACGCAATTTTAGATTGATTTACTTTACTCCTAAGTACCAGACAAAAAATAATTAAGCGGCCAGTTCTCAATCTAGATGAGATTTGAACTGGCTCGCGAACTCATTAGTGGACGTATGTAGACGGACAGGACGGGAGCGACGTGTGATTGACGCAACGGAAATGATTTCGCCCGCCGCCGGCGCCGGTGCTATCTCTCAAAAGGTAATACCCTCTCATTTGCTCAGTATATTTGATATTTATACATGATACCGTAAACAACGCGGTTTGCTATTTACTTTTGTTTATAAAACAAACCTACGCGACGCAGTTTAACTTTGTCTAGTAGGTACTCGAATAAGTTTGGTAGCTCGATCAATTATTTATGAACCGCTCTATTACAAATTTTTGAATGGAAACCAAATTTTGAAGCGGTAAAGGCAAATTGAGTAGTCGACGCAACCTACTAACATTCCAGCTCATAATTTATAGGCGCTCAAAATTTTGGATTGGTTTATATTGAACAACGCTTTAACAACCAAGTACACCCGCTTGAACAGCCTAACTTGTAAAATAATACAAGGGTTCTCATATCCTGTACATACACGAAAAACCTTCCATAAAAAACACAACGCGACATTCATAAAAGAAACGTATGCTAATCCAATTTGAAACAATTTCATCAGCTCCTGAAACAAATAACTATAAACACGGCAGCCAACAAGCTTTTTGTTTGCTCAAAGCCCAAAAGGATCCATGGAAACAATTTCCTAGAGATGAGACCGTGGGGTAAAATAAAGAGTAACAGCAAGTGGGGAAATCCGTAAAACGATTTCGTGTAAATTAATCCGATCGGCCACATTCGCAAAAAAAACACGCTTCGTATATGATATAGACAACTTTACTAAACGCTATACGAGCCGCTTGTGGACCCGACAGATTAAAATTTCTTTTATAGGTTTACGTAGGTGAGCCTAGATTGTAGTTATCATCCTCGTGTAAATCCATATGCTGGAGTTTCATAGTAATTTTTTTAGATGGGAAGTATGGAGGAAGATTGCTTTTACAAGATTGGATTATTTTTATACGTCCCTCACCTAAATCTTATGCATGTTAGTATGTAATTTTGGTAATGACGTTAGTGACGTACCGAGAATAAGCTGCAGCCTCGACCGAACTGATAGGAGTGTACCTATCATGTCACATGATTGAGTGCAGAGAGGTTGTGTATACAGGGTTATTGGTAAAACATTAACAACCTCTTAAGAGGTCATTGTACTCATCATTATGAGCAACTTTTACTATGGAACCAAACCTGACATCGCGAAAAAACTTGCGTTAACGCAAGTTAAGTTGGTCAGTTTTAAATGTACATAATTGGAACAAAAAGTCTTGCCCAATTACAGTCAAAAGTCTTAAACAAGAAAAAAAAGTTACAAAAATGTTTGTACACTTAAAATTAATCTCATCGCCCACAATTGCCAAAAAGCTAGCAATCCAAGTCGAATTTTAACTAGTTACAAAGGAACAAGATCTCGGCCGCAGAGAGCATCAACATTTAATAAAAGGGGATTAACTCGTTTAAAGTACGATTGAACTTCCCGAGACTTGGAGAGTGGCAACCCCGGTAAGTTTACTCCGCCAAAGATTATATTTTGATTGCTGTTTATTCATTATCCGTTATAGCTGTCTTATATCCTGTAATTATAACTCAGGCTTAACGAAGAATGTTTGTAAAAAAGGGTCTTTGATGAACTTTTTATTTTTTAACTAGTAAGCCGCTCCGCACGGTTTTTTAGGATTTGAAAAAGCATTGAGATTTTTTTATACGTGGAAATATAAAACCTATGGACCAATCACCTTATAAAGGCCGCAGGAACCCGCTGGATATGGAAACCACAGAAACGGTTGAAGTGAAGGTGCTTGGGGGACGCTGAAATGATGATGATGGTGATAAAACGGGGAAGGAACGTGCGGAAACCGGCATGTCCTAGAACCAAAAATACGAAGAAATATGACATCTACTGACCGACTGTGAGGAGCCCAGCAGTAGAAACATTATAGGCTGATTATGCTATGCCTATGCTTCACATAAACCTTCCGGAATACATTTTCTAAATGATGTGGCGAAACAATATCAAATTCCATTGCGTAGTTTAGAAGAACAACGCGGTCTCTCCTATAGAAGTCTGTTTTATAAGCGCCCTTCGAGTGTGCAATAAACTACGCATTTGTGAGTATGGAGTATTTATTATTTATAGGCATTTCTAATAAAACTATTAAACTATTTATTTCTAGGTTAACAACAACTTTCTTGGCCTAGAAATTGAATAAATTGCAGACAGTACTGTATAATAACTACATAAGTACTGCCCACGTTTTATGTAAATAGTTTAAAGGTAAGGTCGCTCTATTTATAACAGTATCTGGTATTTTGAACTAGTTTCAGACAAACAAGTTATGTATTTATTATTGAAAGAGAAGTTGAATGTATTGAACGGTCGAACAAACCGTTGTGAAATCAATGGAAGAGACTTCTGAGCAATAACGGGCGTCTTTCGAAGATCATATTGATGATTTTTATTATATGTTTATTGCTTTTCTACTCTACACTTTTTCGAAGCTAAAACCTTTTTGCTATTACTAAGGGCGAATTTTACCAAACGTTATCACGCCCTGCGTGTTCTGTCAGCTGCACGTTTCAGGAACTGATGGACACTAGTGATGGCGTCAAACACGTAGCCGAATTCTGGGCCGAGTCCATTTAGATTGCCATCGACACGCTAAGAACAAGACCAATGAAACTGAACGCGATGAGCACATCCAAACCGCGACCAACAGCTGTTAGTGTCATCATTGTTGTGGAATATTGACACTGACAGCTCGTGAACGCGGGAAATTACGATATTCTAATATTCGTTTCTGTGTGGTGCCGCACTTAAAGAATACCACCACCCCTTACTTCCCGTGGGTGTCGTAAAAGGCGACTAAGGATCGTACCGGAGAATGGGCAGCAGCGTTCTCTATGTATTCCACCACCATACCATACTGCGATCGCCAACCCGCCTGCCAAGCGTGGCGATTATGGCAAACCCTCCCAAAATTGGGGGAGGCCTGTGTCCAGCAGTGGACGTCTATCGGCTGAAACGACGAATATTCGTTTCTGTTTCAGATGCACAAATAGCCAGCTCGCTTTATCTCCGGGTGGGCAACATTAGCGTGTGTAACATGTAACCCACCAAGTCCGCCAACACTAAGGAACACAATATTTCTCGCCTACAAACAAATTGCGGTCGGGCGTTAGTTTGATTGGAGGTAGTTTGTTGCCTTTACAATGGGCATTAGTCCAGAATGTGTGTTTTCACCTTTAATAGTTAATGTCGGACGTATCTTTACAGTGCTCGCATGTTTCACGCTGAATTGTAAATAATTATGTGGTATTTATTCTGGTGTTAGTGTTTTGGTTATTTTGGGGTTATTACTGGAACTTTGTTGTTCTAGTCTCGCTGGATATGTCGTTAAGGTTATTTTAGAGTGACCTTTGATGGCACAACAGACAGTTAATTTAATAACATATGAATTACATGAGTTTTAGAAAAAAGTGGTTTTCTTTTTGGAACAAAGTTCTATAACGGAGCTTGCGGTAGGAGTACAATTGGAATAATCGTCACGAAACGAAAAAGCGTTACGGTATCCTCCATGTGACTTAAGCCGCTGCACGCTCATTCTCGCCTATTTTTTCCGTGGAACATGCCAAGAAGAATCTCTGCCTGTTTGGATAGCCAATTTTGCCCACTTTAATTTTGTTCTGTGTAGGTATTTAGTTTTCTTTTTTTTACTGTGAAATTTAATTGTTAAAAGATAAACCGCCTGTTTATTGTTGTTTTTTTTAACCTGTTTAATGCTATTTGCTGAAATCAGAAGTGGAATTCCACTCTCAAGTGCCCTGATCGTTCTGCACCCTGACTTAAGGCAAATTGGCTATTCAAAATTGAAAAAGGAACAAACTGCGGTTTCTTCTTTCGTAAATAAAACGTTGAAGCTTTTATTTTTCTGTCATCATAATTACTGCGGGTCGTAATTATGATGACAGAAAAACAGTCGCTCTTTCCATGCCGCCATGAGATCGCGCCGGGGGTCCGTCCGCTCCGGCGTAGTGCCTCCGCGCGTCACTCATACAGGCGCACGAGGACTATCTCCTCTAGATCCCATGGCGACGGCAAGGAGGCTTGCCGCCTCGCCCGAGATCGTGCGGTAGCCCCGGATAAGCCTAACGGCTACCAACTTTTAGGGCGCGTTCAAGTAGCGGGCGGCTCGCCGCCGCAGTGAACGCACCCACACCAGGGCCCCGTATATGGACATGGACCGCACGACCCCCGCGTAAATCCTCCGGCAGGAGGCGTTTGGCCCCTCAGGTTGGGCAAGAGCCGTTTGAAGGCGGCCCCAGCCCGTTCCAGTTTGGGGGCCAAACGTCGGAAATGCTCGACGAAGTTCCAAAAGGCTGTCGAGGACGAGACCCACGTATTTCACTGTTGTCTCAACGCCGATGTGAACCCCTCCTACCGTTAGTTGGGATCCTGATGGTGGCGTGTTCCGGGGCCCATGAAACGACATGGCCTCGGACTTGTGCAATGCCACCTCGAGACCCAACTGCTGGATCCTCTCCACGACTATCGCAACCCCGCTTGTCATAGCGTAGCAAACCACGCTGATGCCATCAGGGAGGTCGGCCCGCAGCACCCAGTCGTAACCGAAGTCCCACAGGAACGGCCCCAGAACCGATCACTGCGGGATTAATGTAGATGCACTGGTCAGACGTCATGTGGCAAGCAAGCGAACAGCGAAACAGTCATTCTAGCGAAGGAGGTGGCGGGACGGCTGAGGGAAAGAGCCTCCCGTCCCAGCCGCCGCGGGAGACGCTCCGGGCGTCGGGAGCCGCGCGACGACTCCTGGCCACCGTAGGCGAGGGCCTGCGGACGGAGAGTAATGGGTAGCTCACCGTCCGATCAGGACCAGGCCCGTACGTGTTCCATGCGCACCTCAAAGAGATGTCAGCATCAAGGTAGGGGCCCCTTAGGGCCGAAGCCTGCCGGGTCAGCGGGACTGTCCGAAAGGGTTACCGCTGAACCGGAACATAAAGGGCTAAGGAAGGAACACGGGTGGGTTTTAGTCAGTAAGAGTCTGACACTCCCTTCCACTCTACCCAGTGCGACACGTCATATGATGGAAATCATCAAAATCATCCGAAAAAAAAAAAGCGTCTCAGCTTACTCAGCATTTTTCACGATGAGCATGACCATGGAGTCGATAAGACATTAGATCTCATTATCAGACATTTCTGGTTCCCTTTCCTTAAATCACTTGTTCAAAAATAGCAATTGTCTTATTTGCATAACGTATAAAAAGGTCCCTAGAGCCCCCCATCCACTCATACATTCATGGGAGAAACCGTGTAATCCTTTCGAGGTTATACAATTATACATGCAGATGCATTTGGTCCATTACCACAGTCTAAGGCGTTGATGTGACAAAACAAATGGTCAGACGTCATGTGGCTATTGCAGTTGGTCTTGAACATAACAAAACAAAAAACCACCAGGTTATACCCCTTGAACCTTCTAGTCGGCATAGAAGCGGCTACACCACTCATAATAATAATAATAATAATAATAATATATTCGACAACTATCACACAACGCCGTCTAGTCCCAAGCTAAGCAGAGCTTGTGTTATGGGTACTAGACAACTGATAAACATACTTATATATTTCTAAATACATACATATTATAGATAAATTACACCCAGACACAGAACAAATGAATCATCACCTTGTCCGAGATGTCGGCCTAGAAAAATCTCATTGAGAGAAATGCAAAGGCAGAGAGCTTCAGAGCGTTTGAGGGCGAATCAGCATCAACAAGATGCAACGGCTAACTCTAATCTCGCCCCTTTTTTCCGTGGAGTCTCTGTCTCTGTCTGTTTGGATAGCGAATTTTGCTTACTTTAATTTTGTTCAGTGTGTTTAGTTTTCTTTTTTTTTTTTACTGTGAAATCTAATCGTTAAAAAATAAACCGCCTTTTGATCGCTGTTATTTTAATCTGTTTAATGCTATTTACAATATAGAAAGAGACAAAGACAGAGACATAGTTTTCATGGTTTTCGAGGGTGCTGAAGCCATTAGAAAGATCAAAGTGGAAATCTAAGATGGTGGCTGCAGAAAAATTTCGTATTTTTCGTCATGGGTGATGGTTTCATGATTTTGGAGGGTGCTGAAGTCGATAGTGAGGTCAAAATAACAATCCAAGATGGCGGCTGCAAAATTAGAAAAAAAAATTCGTTATTGGTGTCGTTTTCATGAGGGTGCTGAAGCCGATAGTGAAGTCAAACTTGTGACTTCAGGCTAATTGCAGTGCTAAGTGCACCAGACAAGGTATTCGAGATGGCTGTTCACGATTGCCTTTATGCACAGATAGACCCTCATTTGTCGGATACGCAGCATGGCTTCCGTCCTGGGCGCGGTAGAACGGGGAACTTGCTTCACCTGATGACACAGTTGGTACCAGCTGTTGACGCTGGGCTTCAGGTTGACGTAGCCTATCTGGACTTTAAGAAGGCGTTCGACACAGTCGACCACGACATACTCTTGTCAAGGCTGGCGGGTATAGGCTGTACATTTCACACTGTAAAGTTCTTCGCCAGTTATCTTAGAGATAGACGTCAGTATTTGGACGGTGGCGGACACTTCTCGGAGCCCTACTACACCAGATCGGGCGTCAGTCAGGGTGAAAATTTGGGACCCTTATTATTTATTATTATGGTAAATGATTTACCAATGGTAGTCACCTGACTACCTTTGGTACATCATTTACCATACCATTCATTGACCTCAACATGCATGCTATTTGCTGACGACCTTAAGTTGTCTGCAATCATAAAAGACATTGCGGATCGTGACATGCTGCAGTACGACTTAGATAGGGTCACTGAATGGAGTCACTGCAATAAGCTATACTTTAATGTATCAAAGTGCTCGGTGCTTTCATTCACATGCGCACGAATTCCACAACACCACCAGTACAGCATGGACGGGGAGTCGCTGCAGCGTGTCATAGAGATTAAGGATTTAGGCATTCATTTCGCCAGTGATCTGCAGTTTCGCAAACACGTGGTACTCGTTTGTAAAAAGGCGTACTTACAGGAATCTGGGATTTCTGCTGCGTCAGGCAAATGACTTCACAAACATCAGTGCATTGAGGGCTTTGTATGAGGCTCTTGTGAGGAGTCATCTCGAATATAATGCGGCCGTCTGGAGCCCGATCGAAATAAAATACAAAAATATGCTCGAACGGATACAGAATAAATTCGTCAGATTTATTTATTTATATGTTTCATAGTTTTCGAGGGTGCTGAAGCCGATAGTGAAGTCAAAATAAAAATCCAAGACGGCGGCTGCAATAATAATTAAATTTTTCGTCATTTTGATATTTCATAGCCGCCATCTTGGATTTTAATTTTGAACTTCGTTCCTGCCGGGGGTTCCCCGACCCCACACGTTTTTTTTTGTATGTAGGCAACATACAAAAAACATAGAAAACATATTTTAAGGAAATAAAGTGACACCATGACTATGACACAGTTTACATCAATTATTATCAAATGTACAAAGTATAGGTACCCGTAATTTAAATAATGTTTTCTACAGTGTAAAGTTTTGCATTGGGAAACGTTATTTGATCTACACTACTATCACACTACTTACACTGATATCCACAGACTATACAGATTTTCTGTGCAGTGCTTTTTCTCTAGCCCGAATACACTTGAAAAAAAAAATGTATTAATTTTTTTCTTCAATTCTCTGTTTTTTCTTCAAAATACTCTCACGCCTCCTATGAGAAGTTAACCAGCTGATACGATGTATATTTTGATTACATTCGTACCAACATGTGAATAACATAGTCATTCCCGTTCACGACTCAACTCCCCCGTGTAGTGCGTAACTCATCGAAGGGTTACCCTCACGAATCCTGAATCGATACTAAGGGTTTGAGCACATGATCGGTTTTCTCGAACAATGAGTTCAACAATCTTTTGAAAATGAATGTTCATTCAATATTAATGTGCATTAGCCGAATGTAAACTATACTTTTATTTTGGGCTGTCATTTAAAAAAACTTATTTTCAGGGCGCTTCATGGGTAAAATATACGAATTTATTATAACATCTCAGTAAATATCATACTTTCTTAAGTCCAGTGCCTAAACCGACATAGATTTCTATATGGAATAAACAAAGTAATTTTAATTAAATCGTAAAGCTCTTGGAAATTATCTGATTGCCATTATGAGCGTTTACGCCGTAAGAAAATGCCTTACGGCGTAAACGCTCATAATGGCAATAACACCATATAAAAATAAATAAGTATGTAGGTACTTACAGTAGTGGAGCGTTTACGAAGCATACAAACTTGCAAGCCCAAAGGCTTGAAAATTTTCGAAATGAATAAACCGATTTTAATGAAACTTCATACGCATAAACAGGATTCAAAGGTCTAAAAAGTTAGTAAATAACATTTCCGAAATGTCTTCTTTAAAAAAAGATAACTGGAAATCTCTGTTTCTATGGAAAAAATCGGTCTAATTTGGCTGTAACACTATTTTTCGAAAATGTAAAATATTCCACTAAGCCGAGTATTTATTTTTAAATTTAATTAAAACTGCAAAATTACTTTTATTTTGGTGGTCATTCTATTCAACTAACATCAAACGCATCGCTGTTTTGAACCTTATTTGTTTGCTGCGATACGCTATTGTCAATTCCCAAAAAAATCGTTTTGTAAGAAATAATATTTTTTTGGGAATTGACAATTACGCTTAGAAAAGTAGATAAGTATTATGATTTTTTATTTTTTTAAAACGTTGCCCAACACTGGGAATTTCCCCTGTATTGTGGGTGCATGCGTTTACAAACATTTAAACTCACATACATAATCAGCCAGACCCGGAACAACTACTTGTAGGTTATACAAATATTTGTTCCGTGCAGGAATCGAACCCGCGACACGCAGCGCACGAACCGTGCCGTCGTATCAAGATTGTAACAAGATTGATACAATCTTTTTAGTATCTCATTAGCCAATACAATCACTTTTCACAAACAATTCAATCACAAACATAATAGGTACCTACTTATTCTAAACAATAATCAGCAATGCACACGAAAAACAAACAAACAAAAGTGTAGAATGTCTTTATGAGGATTCATCCCTTGTGCGATAATTTGACAAGGGTGAGAGCGGGCACTCGCCCAAACTCATTAACATTTAATTAATTAATACTCACTATAAGACAAGAATGTAAGTACACAAACGATCAGGGGTGTCAGAAATTTAAAGTCGCAGAAGGACTGGATTTGTAGAAAAGCCTTTAAATATAATTGACCGAGAGAGCACCGAGTTAAAAAATATATTTACCAAGTTACTCAATATAAAAATTCTGAAAGAAAGGTCAGAAATAGAGCTGATCATGTCTCGAAACTTGAGATTAACACATTTTACACAATTTCTAGGGCGTCTGAATCTTTATAAAGTTATTCAAATATGTAGTGTTGATCACTTTAGTTTTATGGACAGTTCACTTTAGTTTTATGGACATAAGTTACAAAAATATTCGCCTGAAACATTTTGAATACAATCAATAATCCATACTAATATTATAAATGCGAAAGTGTGTCTGTCTGTCTGTCTGTTACCTTTTCACGCTTAAACCGCTGAACCGATTTAGATGAAATTTAGTATAGAAACAGTTTAAGTCCCGGGAAAGGACATAGGATAGGGTGAAACCGCGGGGCGCTGCTAGTTAATTAATATTTGTTTTAAGACTAGCTGCGCCCGTGGTCTTGACCATGTGGAAAAATCGGGATAAAAATATCCTATGTCTTAATCTAGGTCGTGGTCTACCCATGTGTCAAAATTTATTTAAACCAGTTCAGACATTTTAGAGTTAACGCGTAACAAACAAACATACAAAAATTAGCGCTTTTCTCTTTATAATATTAGTTGAGATGACTCGACTCAAATGCAATAGGCTTCACTGTGTTTTCCCATTTTTCATGACATACATTTGTAAAAATGAAGAGGAAGTAAAATATCAATCCCTACCTCTATATTATTCCACGTAAAATTGACAGCCCTGAATAGAACATTAGAACCACGCAGAGCCGTGAAAAGGGTTAAGAATGAATGCAAATCATTGTTTGAAGGAATTTAGACAGTAATGTAGCAATAATAAGTTGAATGAATATCACAGAACTGAAGATCTCGTTTTGTCTGTTAGGAATGTTTTTATTATCTAAACACGATTTCGACAGAACCTATTTTAAATCTGCGTTAAAATTTCGTGATTAACCTTTCATATGTCCGGAACGTGGATCCACGCGAGACACAATTACTTTTTAATTGTTTCTGTAATTACGGCATTCAACCGGTTAAGGACGAATCCAACTCTCCCAAATTCAAAGCTACCCAAGCAAAAGCAAGTATTTTCTCACAAAAACATTAACAAGCAGTACTTGAACGTTAGCAATATCTCATAACGGATATTCATAATAATCGATGAGAGCAACAGTTGACGTCCTGAGACCCCATCGAGACATAATGCGGCAATTTCCCCCGGCCCGTAACCGATCCGTTCCCGATCACACACGGAACGGAACACACGAGGGGAAATCTCTGGAAATACCTCTACATTTATACAAGACATAAACCGATATTAGAAGTATGGAAAAGTGGTCGAAGTAAATACTTAGTTTAGAAATAAACTCAATTTCATCTGCGCATAATGTTGCATAGTTTGCCTTAGAAGAGGCAAGCGATAAGGAGTTGGGGGCCTAAAAAAGCCTCTTTGGCAGAATCATAATAATAACATAATGGACAGTTAACCTTTAAGTTAATCGTATCAAATCCCATTGGTGAAGGATTTTTCAGTTATTTTTATTTGTCTGTGATACAATACCAATCAATCCAATCCAAATCCAATCCCAATCTCTTAAATTGCTCCTACGTAGTGCAGCGAAAAAAAGAAAAACACGGACTGTCTTCGCAATATTATAATTCATAATGTTATCCTTTTATGTTTCTCCAAAGTGGCCCTTTTAAGCCCCTTGTTCTCGTAATTTTAAGAACGTTCAGAGTCTGGTCTCAGTCTGAATCTGCAAAAATACCTCTAATTTCCCTACTTTTTGGCAAGTTTTTGACAATGATTGTCGCTGGGATGAGATTGCGACTAGATTTTGAACGTTTCTAATAACAAGAATTTGAGTTCTGGTCTGTTTATGTGTATTGTACCATCGTCGTCGTCGTTTCAGCCGATAGACGTGCACTTTTTTTTTGGGTGGGAAATCATCAAATGACCACTCCCGCTCTGGGCGGAGCGGAAGGGAGTGTCAGACTCTTACTGACTAAAACCCACCCGTGTTCCTTCAGTTGCCTGTGCCAGGGGCCACGGTATCTCTTTCGAACAACCCGCGACCCTGGCGGGCATCGGCCCTAGCGGACCCCGTCAGTTGGTGCTGACATCTCCTTGAGGCGCGCGTGGAACACAACGCGCCGTCGACCCGGGCCTGGTCCTCACCGGACGGCGAGCTGCCCATTGCTCGCCGTCCGCGCCTACGGTGGCCGGGAATCGGCCTAACCTAACCTAACCTATTTTTTTTTTTTTTGTTAACGTGGAGAAATGCTCATGCACGGACAGGTAGTGCAGTTATGTGGGACTCTAACCCACTAAAACTCTACGGTGTCCTCCTCTGCCGCTTACGGCGGGAACACGGGCACGCGTTAGCACTCATCCGTGAACCCGCCGCGGCTAGATGTGGAGATTGAGTCGGTTTCGGGTCATAAATCCGTAACTTCCATGTTTTTATAGATATACAGCTGATTTTTTTTTTCGATAATCTAGAATAAATATACTTTAAAATAGTATACAGTTTATGGATATAAATATATATTTAATAGTCATAAAAAAATACAAAATATGAAATATTGAAAAATGATCAGAAATTTACGACTATCTTTAAATAATGTGACCTAAAATGTTATAATTAATACAAAATAAACTTAAAATTACTGTTATTAATTAAATAAATTAAGAAAAAAAAAATTAAAATAACATTTAAGTATGTATTTTTTTTTTACATTTTTTATTCTACTAGCTCCAAAGCTTCATCTCTAAGTTCCATATTACTTTTTATTGGAAGGTTTTCTTAAACTTGTTATGTAAGGGTCCGAAGTGTACAGAACTGTATGTAGGTAGAGCATCTTCATTTGTGGCTACTTTAGAGCATTATCTAGCATGATGAAGTCTGAATCGTTTATAGTCTTTGTTCCTTGATTTCTGGGCATCTTCGGAGAGCTGTCCAAGAGGTATCACTGAATAATGTACCGTATGACGCTTTCCCCGTGAATTAGGTATTTATGGACTGATGATGGCATATAATACCACATGAGATTTATTAACTTATCGTTGTGCTGTATCGAAAGCATACTGTCCGAATTTCGTAGCATTAATTATACTTTTCCGCCTGACATAACTTGAAGTAAAATATAAAATCGTTGTATCAATTCCTCATCCACCACCAGCAATTTCTGCACTGCACTGATAATTTTGAAAAAATCGTATCACTTTCAATTAAAACAAGACATAGGTCGTGTCTAGTACAGTTGAATTCACTCATTGCGAGAAGGTATGTAGGTGGTTAGGTACACTTTTAGTAACGACAATGACGAATGAAAAACAGTATGTAATTATTGAGTATGCAGATGCCCTATTTTATATAAAATAATTGATTTTAAACGTGTAAAATGTGGTAGAAAGAACTTATTATCAATAAGTGGTAATGCGGTTTCCGATATGTTTTATTGATAATATATTGTGTATGTGAACTAAAATATGGCGAGAAATACTCGATACAATATCTAAACATAGACTGCAATAAATAAAATATCACAAGTATTACCTATATCAACTAATAAATCAAATAGCGTCACCTACGTATTTATAAGAAATTTTTACTATTTCATGTTATAATAGATTTTCATATGTTGTGCAATGAAGTAGCAACTTTTTTTTTCTTCCTGTATAATAATATTAAATTTCCTATCTAATAACATCATTTACAGACCTTCGGCAAATTTCGGCAACTGTCAAAACTCTCATTGAAAGTTTCAGATACGCAAAATTTATATGTCATGACATAAATATTTCTAGTAAATATATTAACAAATATATAGCATATTTATGTATATCAAACAAAAGTATATATTATAAGCTTTCTGAAATAGTATAACACTTGTATAGTTTTTATTGCTAGCTCACCAGAAAATATTCCTGAAAAAAATAAAAATTAAGATGTTTTTGTGATAATTTTTGAATCATCGTATTTAGATGCTCTTTGCTATAAACCAATACCAGCCACATACATAATTTGTATATAATATGATAGACTAACTTCTTAGCTACAATTTGAGGTATAATACAAGTACCTGCGCCTAATTTCACAAAATGTATTTATGGCCAGGCTCTCTTAGGCACCTCCACATAGTGGCTGTCCGTCACCGGACCCTCCTCTGGGGAGTACTGCACCGGCGCACCAGAACACATAGCACGCCGTGACCACCCCAGGGACCAAACCAGCACATGGGCGCCAGACGACCCCGTGACTGGGCACCCTTGGTCCCCCTGCGACGGGTCAGGTCATTGGCCCCGCCACCTGCCAATTTTCGGCCGCAGAGGATAGGGAGAGCGGCCAACGTCATACCGACACTCCTCCTCCCCTGCGGCCCCACCGCGTCCGCCATTGAACGGTGGCGACCCCGTCAAGGCCGCGGAAGGTAGGGAGAGCGGCGCACCGCAATACCGGCACTCCTCTCCCGCCGCGGCCTCCAACCCTCAGCCGCGATGCCTCCCATACGACATCGCGGCCCGCCTCAGTTGCGATGTCGCCGAAGCGGCACCGCAACCTACTCGTTGGCCGCTACGTCGTCGGCTTACAGGCAAAAGCCCTGACGAGCGGCCCCTCCTCGGGTTCCTCTGCGATTCACCGTGGGTGTCTGAGCCCCCCCGCCTCGACAATGCGGGAACCCACTGAGGGGGAACCTTTTTTTTTTTTTTTTGTCGCTGAGAAATGACATTACGCATCTCCGCTCGTCGGGGGACGAGACGGAGTATGTGAGACTCCCTGGCCTCTCTGCCAGTGGCAGTATACCCACTAAAACTCAGCGGTGTTCCCTCATCGCCTTGATGGGGGGGTCATGGGAATCCGGCTCAGCCTTTGCGCATCCACAACCCCCCGGCGCATGCCGCAACGCTGGCGGGCCCTGCATGTCCCCCCGTCCGGACCGGGGGAGGGCCTTTTTTTTTTTTTTTTTTTTTTTTTTTTTTTTTTTTTTTTTTTTTTTAACCTATCCTAACCTAACCTTTCACTGTTTAATACCTTAATAACTTTAAATAAGCCGCTGTATTTGTTTGAAGCGTATATAATAATAGTTAGAAAAGTAAAGTTTACATTTTTCAATAACGAAAACATTGCCCACACTTCAACCACAAAAGCAACAAGGGTAGTTTTTCATTGAAACTGACCATCATTCAATATAGCTTTAGGTAAACCACAGCCTCATAAGCCACCTCACATTTACATAATTCATTGTGCGGTCCGATCATGCACTGACACATCTTGCTATTCGTATTTGAGAGCTCCGTGTATACCCTCATCCTTCATTCTATCAGGACTGGTCGACCTGCTGTCACACGTCTAGCTATGAGTTCTACCTTGTTCCACTGAGGTCCTTCCATACGCTATGTAATACGAGTGCAATATGTTAACGTGAGGTGGAATGCTGTCATTCTACCTGAAGGCCAATTCTCGTAATTTAAAACGTTCAAAATCTAGTCGCAATCTCATCTCAGCGACAATCAATGTCAAAAACTTGTCAAAAATGTCGTTTGGGCGCATTATGTCCAATTAGCAAAATGTCTAACTGTCCAATTCTCAATTGGTCCAATTCGCAATTGGTCCAGTTCGTAATTGGTCCAGTTCGCAATTGGTCTAGTTCGCAATTGGTCCAGTTCGTAGTGAAATTAGAGGTATTTTTGACAGATAGAGACTGAGATCAGACTGTGAATGTTCTTAAAATTACGAGAATTGGATCTGATGCTAAAGAATGACGCTATTGACAGCCCAGTTCAACTTCACTCCGTCTAAGTTTTCACGCTGAGATTTTTACAGAATAGATCGGTTGGAGTGCATGTGCATGTTTTTATTGGCGTAGGTAGGTAACACACGCACAAATAAATTCATCCGCACAACACAATACGTCATAGTAAAAGAGTATTAAATCATTCGAAATTGTGCTTTCAACCTTATTTCAGTTCCGGTGACATTTCGGACTCGCTTTTTCCATTCGGCCAGCTGTTGTTCACATAGTTTTGAGACTATACGAATAAATATGTTTGTGTTATGAAATGGCAGTAGATAAACTTGGTCGGGATAAGGTGAGCACGCCTCTTTTATCCGGATGATTATACGAAGGCACGTAGACGGGATTTGATGCAGATAATATGGAACTTAGGATTGGGATCTCCGTACATTTAAATTTTAACTTGTCTGTTATCGATTTTCTTTGAATCGAGCAGACAGGCAGTAAAAAGGGTTTAGTTGGAACCTAGCTGCGGTATTTATACTGTGAAAAATACCATAACTACAATTTATACTGCGCTATATTTATTTATGTTACCTTACCTACCTACACTACCAGAGTAAATACAAATTTGTTTTTTCTATGACAATACAGTCGATTGCCTACCTACTTGTATTTTTGAAATCCAGCTGTGCAGTGTGTTTTTCTCATATGTCTCTTTTTGTAAACAAACACGCTACAACAAGCACGGGTTTTCGGATCAATAATGCACTATTAGGTTTGGTAACTTCTTGATATTTGTAAGACGCTCATTAGGTATGGATTACATCAAGAACAGCTAGATTTGGTCAACATCAAAATCGTGGTACGACGCAATGTTTGTTCAACAATCAGAACAAAAAACGCAAGTTTTAGAAACAATAAAAGTGTATAATGATCGACTCAGTAAACAAAATCTGAAAAATATATGATATTCTTCAGGATATATGCTAGGTAGATACTGTGTTGAAAACATAATACAACTATTTTGATACGACAGAAAAAATCATGAACATACGTCTAAAAACTTTCTTTTTACAATAAAAACCATACTAATATACATACAATATTTCTGATTTTTTGTCAGATTATTCTACAAGCAACACACTAAACATACAATCAATTTGATTTTTTGTCAGAATATTCTACCAACAACATACTAAAGCAAGTTTTAATTTTTTAGTCCACACAATAGATTTTCTGTAATTAAATAATTGCTTCATATTTTGCAATAAATTACCAGCGTTGTTGTCATCGCGCTTCTCTTTCTTTTCTATGCAGTCCGACATTAACGTCATGTACGCCGTACGGCATTTCATACAAACTTTCAAGCCCTCGTTTTTCGAAATGAATGAAACTTCATACTTCAATTTTAAGCAGGATAGAAAGGTCTAAAAAGTTGCTTAAGAACATTTTCGAAATGTCTTATTAAAAAAAAGATAACTGGAAATCTCTATTTCTATGGAAAATTTAAAATCGGTCTAAGACTGTAACATTATTTCCCCAAATTAGACCTTTGTATCCTGCTTATGCGTATGAAGTTTCATTAAATCGGTTCATTCATTTCGAAAAACAAGGGCTTGAAAGTTTGAATGAAATATAAACGCTTTTAAGAAAAACACACTATAAGTAAGTTCCCAAATATTTATTTTTATTTGGTGCTATTTCTATTCTACAACTAATGTTCACTTGATACAGTATTAATAGGTACATCACCTATAAGTACCTAGGTATAGCTATCTAGTCCAGTACGCTAATTGTATAACACACTATCAATCTCAAACTGAACCATTTTAAAGGCTATTGCTAATCCATTGCTTCATTATGAAGCTTCATAATGTTCGACAATCTGCCTGCTCAACAAAGTAAATAACGCAATGAATGTTGCTGAACTGTCAAAATGAAACCCATTGCTACTGATAGTGTGATACGCAATTACCCCGCCGGTATAATTTCCCCGATTGTTACATATCGCACCTCCGACAAAATAGGGTTACAACTCGAAAAACCTGGAATTTTAGAAAAGCGAAAATAAAGTCACGGATTTGTTAATCAGTCTATATTCTTAGACTATTACTATTATGTGATAAAAATTATTCATTCTTGAAAAGCTTACAAAAAATATGTTTTAATGTTTCAATTTTCCTGAAAAACAACCTGAAAATTCCTGTAAATGACTTTTTCGACTTGTAACCTTTATTTTATCGGAGGTGCGATATAAACGCACGGGAATAAAGTCCCGGGGGTAATGACATATGCCAATCACTTGTGTGTCAATCAATTTCAAACAAACATACTTACTATTGATGGACATACCACAGATTACATAATAAGTACTTAGCTGTACAGTTCTCTCTACTTAGGGCTTCACTTAGTGGTTACTCGGAATCGGAACTAATCTTGTTGTCTTCGGCGATCAAGTACTGATTAGACATTGCTAAGCTCTCATTGGACATAAACAGAATATGAACAAAGCGGGTTAGTGTTTGGAATATATAGTTTTAAAGCTTATAGTATTATTTCATGGGAAAACCAGCGGTATCGTCCTTTAAGTTCATCTCAAGCCGATTCTGGTATGGATGGTTCCATAATTATGAAAATTGCACGTGCCCTAACAGGCGTTGCACTGAGGGGGTTCCAAATCGGTATATTAAGAGGTCACGGGACCCCCTCCATGTGCTGATGGTGATCACCGGGGTGGCTTTAGTGAGGTAAGAATCCCATACTACCTGGTCTTTTTCCCCTAAGTCCAGGTGCCTTTTGAAGGTTCCCCCTGAAAACAAAAAAAAAAGGTACAGCGTGAGTCATTAAACCGTCAAGGTTTGCATTTGTGAAATCTATCGATTCTATCAGAAGATGTGCGCATATATATATATGTTAACTTTGATTTATTATTATCTGACATAATGTTCGCATTTCGCATTCGAAAAAGTCCCTAGTCCAGACAAAATTATCATTTGAACGTAAGTTTTGACCGCCATCTAAAACTACTTGACTAAGTAGATACCTAAAACTGGTAGTGTTTTTTACTGAACTATTGTCGCAACGAACCACTCAACATTCCTCCAAAATCAACCTAAAATAATCACTCAGCAAGAAATTAATTAAAGCTAGCCAGTAGCCACGGCTAACTAGCTCAGGTAATGCAATACGAGGTGACCTCACAAGGAAGCTTCGGATTACGTCACGAGCAGATGGCGGCCATTGTCTCAGGTGTGTGTGAAGCGTGGTCAGAGCTGGCATGCCGTGAAATGTGGCCGCGTGGGGACACGGGGAAGTAACTGCGATAAGAATAATTGTGGCGGTATTTGTTTTTTAGTTTATTTGTAGGAATAAACTACTGTTGAGGCAAGGTTAGCTAGTCGTAGGATACAATGTTTTTGTTTTTACTAATGGCATTTATTTCAGGCCCACTGGCATCACAAAATACGTAATACGTTTAGAGCGAAACGAATTTAAAGCAGTGTTCTTTCTGTGTCATTTTAAACGATTGATATAAAAACAACGACATTTTAAATAAATTTAATTTTATTGATTTGTGGTGCAAGCGGGCTTACATTTTTTTGTTAATCTAAAAGTCTAGCTAAGATAAAAGTGCCGGGACCCACCGGGGTTCTCGTCAATACCTAGTGCAATACATCAAATTCGATAGTGCCAGAGCACTATCGAATTGGATGTATTGCACTAGACCCGGGGCAATAACCCAACCGCTCAGAAGCAGTTGGGTTATTGCCGCCTTCAAGTTGATTATTTGCATTAGGATTTCGATTCTCAAGCAGACACTTGATTGTTTTAGAAAAATGAAAGAAAAATATTTTATTTGTAAACTTAATACAGTGTAAAAATAGGTAACTAAATGAGTATCTGATTCAGACTGACTGGATATTAATAACTCTTTCGTTGGCATCCCTTTATGCTTGGTTATCCTATAGTACCTTTCAGTTTTTATCTCTGATCCTTTCGCAAATGGTTGCTTTTTTTATGTAAAATCTTTTTATGTGATCGCTATTCCAAGGAATGTTTGTTTAGCAATTCCATAAATAGTGTGTGTGTGTTCTAAGAAAGGGCTAAATATTTCGTATTATACATGTAACTATATAGCCTTCTATTTTTTTTAAATTATGTTTGTACTTATGGAAGAAAAAGTGAGTGATGTTCATGGAAATTTTTATTTTATATGTCCCTAGCTTTTTTTTTTTTTTGTGGATGGGAAATCATCAAATGACTCCTCCCGCTCTGGGTGGAGCGGAAGGGAGTGTCAGACTCTTACTGACTAAAACCCACCCGTGTTCCTTCCTTAGCCCTTTATGTTCCGGGCCAGCGGTAACCCTTTCGGACAATCCCGCTGACCCGGCAGGCTTCGGCCCTAAGGGGCCCCTCCTCGATGCTGACATCTCTTTGAGGCGCGCGTGGAACACGTACGCGCCGTCCGGCACGGGCCTGGTCCTGATCGGACGGTGAGCTACCCATTACTCTCCGCCCGCAGGCCCGCGCCTACTTAGTTACTCCTTGTAACATCAGCCAACTTTCAGTGAAAGTCCCGTCAAAATCGATCCAGTCGTTTTGGAGATTAGCCGGAACAAATAGACAGACAGACAAAAAATTTTAAAATAGTTTTTTTTTATAAGTATCGTATAAAAATCTGTTATTTTGACATTACAAATAGACACTTCAATTTTATTTATTTTTATGTACAGATTTATATAGATTTCAAATAGTAAGTTTTCCCTACACTTCCTACATATTTCCACAAAATGATTGTAAGTACCTAGGATAATGTACAGACGCCAGCACATCAAGCTACCCGAAACTGTCAAATTTTCCCAATCAACTTTGCAACAGCATCTTGAACGTATTGACGGACCGGTGGGATTCTCCGATGCTTGAGCGCTGGATGCGGCTGCACGCAGTGAAGTAGCATACATGCGTTCTGGTGTCGGTTTTTCTTAAAATCTATGTTTTATTACATTTGTTTGGTTTACTAACATTAGCTAACTAAGTATTCTTGTGTTACTAACAATTTATATGGAGAGATCTGAAATAAATTATTATTATTTGAACCTTATGATTTAGCGATAAAGTTGAAAATCTATTTAAAAAATTTGACAGATTGTAATAGCTCGATGTGCTGGCGTCTGTACCTACTATAGTACCCAAAAGTATATCTAAATATATAAAACTCAAAGGTGAGTGACTGACTGACTGACTGACTGACTGACATAGTGATCTATCGACGCACAGCCCAAACCACTGGACGGATCGGGCTGAAATTTGGCAAGCAGGTAGATGTTATGACGTAGGCATCCGCTAAGAAAGGATTTTGATAAATTCTACCCCCAAGGGGATAAAATAGGGGATGAAAGTTTGTATGAAACTTGTCAATTTTAAACCGATCGGGCTGAGACTTCGCATGCATATTGCTACTATGACGTAGGCATCCCCTAAGAAAGGATAAATTCAACCCCCATGGGGATAAAATAAGGGATGATGGAGGATGTAAATGTATTCGTTTTTTTTTAATAATACTTAATCTAAATATATAAAACTCAAAGGTGACTGACTGCATGACTAACTGACATAGTGATCTATCAACGCACAGCCCAAACCACTGGACGGATCGGGCTGAAATTTGGCATGCAGGTAGATGTTATGACGTAAGCATCCGCTAAGAAAGGATTTTGATAAATTCTACCCCCAAGGGGATAAAATAGGGGATGAAAGTTTGTATGAAACTTTGTCAATTTTAAACCGATCGGGCTGAGACTCCGCATGCATATTGCTACTATGACGTAGGCATCCCCTAAGAAAGGATAAATTCAACCCTCATGGGGATAAAATAAGGGATGATGGAGGATGTAAATGTATTAGTTTTATTTTAATAATACTTAATCTAAATATTTTAACTCAAAGGTGACTGACTGACTGACTGACTGACATAGTGATCTATCAACGCACAGCCCAAACCACTGGACGGATCGGGCTGAAATTTGGCATGCAGGTAGATGTTATGACGTAGGCATCCGCTAAGAAAGGATTTTGATATATATTCTACCCCTAAGGGGATTAAATAGGAGATGAAAGTTTTTATCAAACTTTGTCAATTTTAAACTGATCGGGCTGAGACTTCGCATGCATATTGCTACTATGACGTAGGCATCCCCTAACATGAATGAATGAATGAATGAATTGCACCGATCCCAGCGTGGTTAAACCAGACTCGATTAATCGAATGAACCCCAAGATTCGCACTAGCTCCTGTAGCCTCATGTTCATGGTGCTACAGCGACCATTGCATATCAAGGAATAGACCGGGGGGCGCGGTAATGGTAGGGAAGACGTGCCCGTAGGATAGGTAAGGATTTAAGAGCCTACCGGATATGCATCCTAGAGTAAGCATTGGACTAGTGGAGAGATGGGTAATTATTATCTATGGATGGGCATCTTTTATCGACCTTGCCGCCAGGTTGGTTCAGGTCGAGCTTCGTCGGTGCGTCTTTTGGCGGGTTTCTACTGCTTTCTCGGTTCTTTTGTATGTAATTGCTTGTTTTGTTGTGTCAGATGTTGCTGTTTTCAATGTCTTCGTCGGAAGTTTCGCTACTATCCGTTTCCGGTATTTGTAAGTTTCACTAGCAGCGATCTTGATCTTACTTCTATCTTCAGCTGGCATCATCATCATCTGCCTAGCCTTTTCCCAGCTGTATCCGTCCAAAAATTGATTCCCTTGTCGAAGTACCTCATGTCCTGTTTTAGATTGTCGTTCCATGTGTAAATAGGTCGGCCTTCTTGGATTTGGCCTTTTACTGCATTGCTGCATGCAGTAGGTGTGGTTGCGGCGCCCGTAGACATTTGCGAGGTAGCACATCCTGTGGTTCTTGATGCGTTTGGTTACTGTTTTTCCGTCTACGATTTCATGCATTTTCTTTTTTCTTGGTAGAGTGGTTAATCAAGTTTCTAATGATAACTCGCTCATATCTTCTGAGTCTTGACCTGTTAGCTTTAGTAAGTGCCGATACTTTTAGGCCATGTATCATGCTTGATGGTCCTATTGGTTAGCGATTTATTTGTTCGTTGTGATTGGATATATCCCTTAGTGCCTTGAGGTCGACATTGTCAAAGGCCTGTTTTTTTTTTTTTTTTTTTTCGAGTCGAGTACGTAAATTCTTTTACCTGCACGCCGTTCTTCGTCTAAGACCCTTTTAAGCGTAAATGTATGGTCGTCTGTTCATCTATGGTTTAAAAAGGTCGGTTGGTATTTGTCCAATTCCGTTATTATCTCGTCTATTTTTTAAGTGCGTAGGATGCGTAAATTCTGACCCGTGTTGCAAACCGATATGTGGCGATATTCATTCGCATCTTTAGGGTTATTGTTTTTTTTTTTTTGGAATTAGTACTTGTACGGTCTCCAGCCACGTGTCTGGTGCTTCGTTCTGTGTCCAAGCTTTGTTCATGTGTTTGGTGACGGCTTCTTGTAATATTTCTGGAATTGTTTTGTAAAGCTCGATTACCACTTGGTCTGTTCCGGGAGCTGACCCGTTTCGCATTTTATTAATGATTTCCATCACGTCATCCGCGATGGGTCCATCACACTGTACTTTGGTTATCGGATTGTTTGTATTAATTGTTGGTATAAGATGGCCCTCGGATTTTTTTAAATATTTGCTCCCATTTGGTCATCGCTATCTAAGTAGATCTTTTTCGACGTTTTGTTTGAAGTTTGTTTCTACTGTAAAAAAGTATAGCATCTGCATGCATTTTGCAGGGTGGTTTCCCCCATTCATTGAGGCAGGCCCTACATGATTTTTGCTCTTCCTGATATTTAACCTTTTGAAGAGTTGCCTGACATTCTTTTACTAGGTTGTACCTATTTGGATTATCTAGTTGCCTATTCTGTAGAAGTTTAGCTTTTTGTAGTTTAGCAAGAGCTAATCGATGATCTCTGGAGAGAACTGGCTGCAGAATCAGTTTCCTGGGCAGCTAATACTTCCGTTATGGTGTTCCAGGGTATTTCGATGTTTTGTCCGTTGAGTTGATTCCTACATATCTTTTAGTTTTTTGATATGCAGTCTTGGTATTTTGTATTCGTGAATTTACTATTGAGGGTGACATAATGGCACTGTTTATAATTGAAATTCTTGTATCGGTTTGTTTGTTGTTTGTTAGCAGACCCCAGATTATTTTATGGTCGGATGTGCCCCTAGCGGCTCATTCGCCTGTAATAAGTTCGAAGAGTTTTTCTGTTGCATGTGGCGATAATTTGATCCAATTGAGATTTCTGAGTGCCCTTTGACCATGTTATCCTGCATGATGATCTCGCTTTTGTCTTTTTTTTTTTTTTTGCAGTTTTTCTGTGTTGGTTGTAGAGCTCCTGAGTGTTTACCTGTTTCTTGTACGCAGGCTGTATGAATGCCCCTAATTGAGAGTTCCGCATCTTAGTTAATTGGTAAAGGCTTATTATGTTGTGTTGTTTTGACGTTGTTTGATTTTTCATTAGATTAATCGGGTTGCTGTTGTAATGGTCGTCGTCGGTCATGGCCCAGCTATCATAGTGCTGGTACTTGGAGGATGTGCATGTTGCTGGGTACTGGTTCGCCGGTAGGTGAATACACTAATGTGTGTCTTGTATCCGTGTGCACGTGCAAATTGACAAGATAGAACTCGGACGCGGCGATTAATATATCCTCTCCACCTCAGAACGTCTTGTTATACTGCGTGATTGTGTATTTGTTATCCTTTGTTCCCGGGAGAGATTGCTGTTAGGGAGAAATTCTTGTATATTATTTAAGAGCGATATTATGAAGTAACCAAACCCATTACATTATTTATTTGATGGGCTATAGCTATAGCTCGAACTAGACAATTGCCGTCTTTTGTCATACGCAAACTTATGCCCATTTTTAAAGAGAAAGCCTTTTGTTTTTATGGTATCGCAAGACCTTCTCAGCAAACATGTGCGTGGGTTTGTTTTTGAGAAACAATAGAGCTGACAGGGGGACGCCTCAGATTTATGAGCCTTGCTTTTTTGTTTCTTAACTTAACCTTTTTTAACTTCGAGTCCAATTTTGCGCACATGTTCGAATCCAGGTACATGGATTGTGATCAGACATATTGACGTACATAGTGTCAGATATACAGTCGTGGGCGCAGAATTGGGATACGGGTAAACGAGAGAAACAGCTCCTTTATGTACAAGACTTGACTTACAGGCTATGAAATAAGTTGCTTGTTCAAGGCAGTTTTAGTAATTTAGTACAATGTTAAATGAAGAAAATCGTGGAGTGCGAATTCTAGAGCGATACCGTATTATAGGCTAGAGTAATAGAGTGTCTTAGTATCCCTCGCTCCTAGATATAATATGAAAACATTTCCCTAAAGCCTATTTATAGCTTACAATGATGTTAAATTCACTCGTGGCTTTAAAAATCCAAATTAAGAAAACAAAGCGCAGTCGGATACAGCTTCTAATGGAGATCCCTGAAATATACGGAAAGATCTCACCAAATTGGCCCGCTAAGGAAACTCGACGTCACCAAGCTCCTCTGTTGGGAGGCTTAAGCTTCTGGCTTGTATACCAGGAACACACCCACACAAACAACACGCGATACACCGTTTCGAATTTTTCTATGACGTAGGCATCCCCTAACAAAAGATAAATTCAACCCCATGGGGATAAAATAAGGGATGATGGAGGATGTAAATGTATTAGTTTTTTTTTTTATAATACTTAATCTAAATATATAAAACTCAAAGGTGACTGACTGACTGACTGACATAGTAATCTATCAACGCACAGCCCAAACCACGGGACGGATCAAGCTGAAATTTGGAATGCAGGTAGATGTTATGACGTAGGCATCCGCTAAGAAAGGATTTTGATAAATTCTACCCTCAAGGGGATAAAATAGGGGATGAAAGTTTGTATGAAACTTTGTCAATTTTAAACCGATCGGGCTGAGACTTCGCATACATATTGCTACTATGACGTAGGCATCCCCTAAGAAAAAATAAATTCAACCCCCATGGGGATAAAATAAGTGATGATGGAGGATGTAAATGTATTCGTTTTTTTTTAATAATACTTAACGCGAGCGAAGCCGCGGGCAAAAGCTGGTTCAGTATAGAGTGACGTAAGTATACAGGACAGCGGGGTTATGTGTACAATATAACATGTCGACGAAAAAGCTTTTAGTGGCCCAACAGACTTAACGATATCTGCTGGGAACTGTAAGCGTATACACATAAAAGTATCTGGTGTAAACTAGGGCTGGCACGTTAAGCGTTGCATACACATAGAAGTATCTGGTGTAAACTAGGGCTGACGCGTTAAGCGTATACACAAAAGTATCTGGTGTAAACTAGGGCTGGCACGTTAAGAATGTTTGTTTTTTAGAGTTCGTTTTCTGCCAATGCTGATGTATCTATATCTTAAGACTAGCTTCTGTCCATAACTTCGTCTGCGTAAAATTAGCTGTCCCTTCCCCTCTCTCGTCCCGTCGCGTCGCCTGCCCGCGCTAGTACTTCGTTTTCTCTTAGCGTTCTTTCTGACTTTGTTTTCTTTTTGCTCGGCTTCTTAGGGTCCTTGCGTGATATTTTGTACCTATTACTATAGCCTTCCTCAACAATAGGGCTATTAAATGCAAAAATAATTTTAAAATCTGACGGGTAGTTTCAGAGATGACCGCATTCAAACAAACATACAAACAATGAAAAAAAAACTATTCACCTTTATTATTAGCATAGATTGTCTGTGTGGTGCCGGACTTAAAGAGTAGCACCACCCCATACTTCCCGTGGGTGTCGTAAAAGGCGACTAAGGGGCGTACTGGAGAATGGGCAGCAGCGTTATGTATGCATTCCACCACCATACCATACTGCGATCGCCAACCCGCCTGCCAAGCGTGGCGATTATGGCAAACCCCCCCTTTGGGGGAGGCCTATGTCCAGCAGTGGACGTCTTTCGGCTGAAATGATCATGATGATGATGATTAGCATAGATAAAATAAGATAATGTTTATTTCCCAAAACCAGTGCTTTACATTTCCTTACACAAAAAAACAAAAATATAAAAACTTTTTTACAAAAAAAAACAACCGTCTTCCGAAAAACACTATAAAGTGAAAAATAACTTTAATTTCGGAAGTCGGTGTCTTTGGATTTGTATTTTAGTTTTTTGCCACCGACTTCCGAAATTAAAGTTATTTTTCACTTTATAGTGTTTTTCGGAAGTCGGTTGTTTTTTTTTTTTGTAAAAAAGTTTTTATTTTTCACTTTATAGTGGGTCAGTTTGTAATTTATCTAAGTTACAATAGCCTAATGTCAACTGCTCTTTACAAAATATTGCTTTACCCGATGCAGGGACGTTAATTGTTGAGGAGTTCCCCTAATAAGAGCCAGGAGTACTGGAGCTGTTTGAGAAGTCACCATTACCTCCATTTCACCATATGCATTGTAACGAGCATAAATTGCTTAGCAACCATATTAAAGCAATCGAATCGCAACCCGCGAAATATTTGTCATTGAGTAGTTCCGATAGCCATCTGTGGTCTTTATCATCAGCTCCACTTTACCAAATGATGATTTTCGAGAGCAAATGCTCAAAAAAGTATTTTCCAAATCGGTTCGTAAATGACGGAGTTATGAAATATGAAAAGATCGTTAATGTAGATAAATTTTTAGGTTTTTGTTGATTTTTCAAAAACCGCTTGTCGATTTCGATAAAATTTTCATGGGACCATTTGGGAAGCATACCCTTTCCAACAAAAAAGATTTTTTCAAATCGGTTGGCAAGCGACGGAGTTATGCGCGAATAAACATAAAAAAAAATACAAACATCCGAATTGAGAACCTCCTCCTTTTTTAGAAGTCGGTTAAAAACGCAAAGAAAGCGTTATGCTTATGAACTTCCACCACGGCTATCGATCCGTACTAAATCGAGCCTGTCTCGTGGTGTCCATGATAATAATTAACTTAAAGTGAAAATGCATATTACATTAATACTTAGGGATTGTTACCTACAGTCGAGAGGCACATGAAAAAGCGTTATTATTTTAAAGTACCTAATTGAAACATTGAATCATTGGTGCCGATTCTGTTGTTCACAAACTAAACTAAATTTAAGCTCAGTGCATCTTTTTCTTTCTATTTCATTATGAAAAGGACAGAAGATAAATTTTAGTTTAGTCCGGACACTACTCCATACAAGTTTAGACATATGTACTCTCCGTGATATTTAGCCACATTAACTTTTTTATACCCAATAAAATTAAGCGTTCACCTTTTCCACCATGCAACTACTGAAACAGCAAAGTGACAATTAATTCGACGATCAATAGTAAACGCTTTCAAAGGACAAGCAGTGGGATAATGTATCGGGCAGGATTCAAAATGTCAGCCAACTTTTATGTAATTGTCCGTGGCCCGTGGGTCGTGGAGGTAATCCCGCTCGCATTCATTAGTGGCAGAGTAACTGCAACTTATAATCTGGCTGTCCGCACACTGCTAGCGTATATTGTAGAAATAGTAATCCCGCGTAAATGTTTGTTGGAAGTTTTTGATTTTGTGGGGGTTCATGATGAAAACTTTGAGGTGAATTTATTTTTTATAGACATTGATTTACATTCTGTAATTACTTTAACTCACACCCTGACTTGTTACTTGTATTTTTTTTTATTTTAATGAAAATCGTTTACCTTTACCATGTTTGTAAATATGTGAGCACCATGTATGTATCAGATAATTAATTTATATGTCGTGGTTTCATTTTAAATTATTTTACCTATTTTGGTATAGTAATTTTATTTTAGGTGCATCGTCTTCACATAATATTATTATATGTATAATTAATGTATGCAAAATATTGTAAAACATTTTAAAAGAGTAACGGTGGAGTTTCTTGCCCATTCTTCTCCATACGAAAACTACCTTTTGGAATGGGCGACTAGAACCAATTTTGTTGTAATTTTTAACGTTCAAAAGTGCCTTTTATGTGCCTATTTGAAATAAATGCTTTGACTTTATGAATGAGCAGTGGTAGCTCAGTGGTAATGGTGTTTGTTTGACCATATTGCTTTTTCCGTAGACTGTGGCTTTGCTTATAAATATTACAATGATTGACTTTTTATTAATTAATGTTTTTAATAAAAATTACAGTATACACCATACAAATAACACGACACAGAGCAATGGCGTTCCAGTGGAAGATATTGGTCCCGACTTACTAGTTGTAGGTAGGTTGTGGATTCAAACTCAAGCAGACACTTTACTTTGTGTAAATTATTTCATTACCACTGCTCTCAAAACGGTAGAGAAAAACATCATGAGGAAACTGGCATATCCTAGAACCAAAAATTCGAAGACATGTGACATCCACCAAACCAAAATGGGCCCGTGTGGTGGATTATGACCACTCTCACAGAAAGAGGAGCCCCTTTGTCCCAGCAGTGGAAACATTATATGCTGATTATGATGACTTTCTGAAGCGGAAGAAAAATCAGAAAATGGGTCATAATCGTTGAGCTCTTCAAGTTCTGAGTTGAGCTGCACGATTTTTGATAAATGCGTGCACTGACTGAACAGGTCCGCTCAATCTGTGTGGTTCTTTCCTCAAAGCCCATTTCAGACACCAATCGACATGGTCTTCACACGATCTGACCAAGATTTTGTCTGGACTTTAAAAGAGACTGTGACCTCTGAGTTTGTTTAGGCCTTTCTTCTCAGAATAGACAGATAGGAACCGCCGACCTCATCTAGTTTAAAAAAAATATGATTGACGTGCAAAAGTGTTTGTACAAACCTACTTACAGAAAATAAATCATTTATCATAACGAGTTTTGGCGTCTGTTAATCAAAGTTTTTGGGAAACAGTTTTTTTTACAGGTTTTCTTAGTACGTTATTGCAGATCACAAATCGGCAAACAGGGTCTAGGGATAGAACCCAACAGGCCTAGTATTTTCATCTGTGAACGCTTGTGTTGATGTAATGTACTAGTTAATGTAATGGCTTGGCAACCTTTCATTAGTATGTGCGGTTTATCGGCACACAGCATCAACTTTTAATCCAGCATATCTGTGCCAACCGCGGTTATGGTTAGTATTTTGGCTCTAATTGGAACTGCGTTACGTTAACGGTTACATGGCTTTTTCTGACACGGTTTATTTATCAATATTTTCAACCTTAACGAATTTCTAGGACTTGAAAATGTGGTGACGAGAAGGAGAAGGTGGGACGAGTAAAACTCCTGACTTAAACATTAGCTTCAGTTTGCAAAAGTCCGAGACAAAAAATGGAAAGACGAAACGGTTTTCCTATGCAATGGGAAACAATGCCCTTATAATAATTATGAATAACCTCACCTTACCTTACCTTACCGTACCTTGCAGGGCAATGGCTTCCTTCCCTCTTTCCATTTTTCCCGGTCTACTGCGAAACTTTTTCTTTTATTTAACTTTTCCATAACTCGCACGTGATGGTAATTTCATCCCACTTGGCCACACAATAACTGTTTTGTACTTACTTGAACCATTAAAGTACCTAGGTACCTAAAGCCCAAAACAACCTACGAAATGCCGCTAATGCATAACTAAATCGAAGGTATACAACGTGTATTTAGCTGTAGGTGCAATAAAACACTTTGTACTTTATAATATATTTAAGTTAGTCTGTAAGGTATTTATCTACGGGCCAAAGTAGCCTGAAAATAAAGGTTTTATTATTATTATAATAAAAAAATAAACCCTCCACTTTAGCACGTTGATACAAAATTAATCCGGCCCTGTAACGGGCAGGTTTATTTTTCTTAACGAAGCGCTGGAGACGTTGCCTTATAATGCACTTATGATTTATTGCATCAGAATCTCGCTGCGCGCCGTTTTTAATATTTTTGCTGTTATTTTACTTGACTTGTGTAAGCAAGGCAGGGCAGGGTAGCGTGTCCTGTGGGATAGTTGGATGTTCCAGTGGCAGCGAAGTGACGAGAGCATTTGGGTTGGTGGTTAGGTAATGGAAAAACGTTGTGTGATGTTAGAAAAAAAACTTTGGTTAAAATGTTGAAGCACTAAATATGTACCTACATATGAATTTTATAAAAAAACTTTAAAAAGAATTTGTCTTCTTTGTGCAGTCAATTCATTTAAGTTTCTAAAAAGTGCCTTCTTAAAAACCAAATATTAAAAAAAAATAAGTTGGGTTATTGTTTTTCCATACACGAGATGATTGTTGAGTATCTTACCTGTCCACCAAAGATGAACCCTATTACAAGCATTCCATATGTACTATAAGCCAAAAACATCCTAACAAGCTAAACAAACAACAATAAAACCTGCATATTTTTTATTGCTTCAATAAATGTTCATACGAAAACAAGACGCTGTATAAGATGTTCGTATAAAACTCAAAATATCGCCGAAGAGACGTTTCTTATGAATCTGACACGCTGAATTCTGAGATTAAATTCATACCCCGAGGTACAATTCGTTCAGAATAACGTCGCATCGTCCACACTCCTACCGAGATGAAAAATGGTGGCATTATCTCGATTTCACTTGTCAAGTGAACAAAAAGAGGTTTTACTGTAGTACTTATTTAGTTCAGCTATCTAGAGATCTTTGCAAACAATTCAATAGTAGTAGCATAAATTGAACTGGCACATATCTACCTAATTTTTGAAATGCAAATATTGTGGCAAAAACCAGGTGATTTTATGCATAGAAACAGCACACATAAATCATAACACAATCAAACTAAAACTTGATTACAAACAGTTCCATAGGTATAAAATTTATAAAATAAAAAAAGGTTGTGAAATAAATTGTTCACCGAAACAACGCAATTGAAATAACAAAGCACAATTTTTACGAGCCATAAACAAATGCGCGCGGAAGCCAATGTTAATCGTGGAAACTTCTTCTGTGAGACCGTTACATAATTAAATTAACAATAAGCTCGGTGGAAACAAAGAAAGACCCTAACTTGATAAATAAAAAATATGCCAAGGGACAAATGGAGGGAGCAAGTACCAAAATTACAAAAATCCCGGTAATTTTTGTGGCTTTCCTCCTGTTTTGCTACTGTAGCTGCAATACATAAACTCACATCCGTTCGCCGCCACGTGCACGAAATTCTAGGAGTTCGCCCGTCGCCTACTATACTATAACTATATCTCATACCGAATATTTCAACTGTATTCCTATTGGTTGATTAATGTTTGTAAGTAGGTCACTACTTGTGCCCATAGGTTAAATGTTGTGTACATATTTTGTAAAGAAAGCCTTAGGAAAAAAGGAAAGAAGGAAGGAAGGAAAAGCGCTCAGATCGGTTGTGCCTAAGCGCTCCGCTCTCGAACAAGTGCCCCCATCCCATCGTTGCGATTACGTAACGATTTTCGTACTCGCCCTGACTACAACCGATCTCCAGTAGATATTATTATCAACCGAAAAATATCGTAAAAACTGCCTATTTCAAGGTTATTCCTATTTCATTAACACGCACGTTGTAAGTTAGAATCAGTAGGTCATCAGTATCCCTTCTGGGTAAAAACCACAGTTTCGTGGTCCTCGGTGGATACCCTACGGTGCCAACGAAACCGATTGGGGTGTTGACCCGACACACCCGCCGAACCCCGCCAGTTTCCGGCCTTGAGGGTCTCCTAGTCGTAGCTGGTTGACAATTTTTCTATCAGCAACACACCTAGCGTCTTTAGGGTGTCTCTACACCCTTCGCGCTAGACTGGTCAGGGCCCCCGTTCGCACATTAAGACTGGCAACGGTAATCAAGCTTAGGGCTCACCCATAACCACTCACCTCCCTGTCTCCACCCGACAGAGAGGGTACACACATCCCCGGGCCTATCCACCCGGGGAGTTAGGGTTAGGCAAGGACTTATGTAAGTCCTTGCCTAACCCTAACCCCCCCCTTGATCATCATGCAGGACGCCAGCATAGTGGCATTCTTCAAGGACCCCGAATTCTCAGCCAAATATGGGGATAAGTTTGCTGCTATACAGCAACCCAAAACCGACGTCGACTGAGTTGGACAACGTATCACCCGACACCATGGACACCGAGGACTTCTCGGCTATACGCCTCCATTACCCCCCCTCTGACGTGGAGTCACACCACTCCACGACCTACTCCTCTTCCTCCGAAGACGACGGATTTACGCTGGCGTCAGGAAGGAGCAATAAGCGGAGGAAGAAGTTTTTTTCTTCTTCCCAATCAAAAAAACTGGTCGCGACTGAATCGACCTTAACCCCCCCTCGCCCCCGTTTCATTGGCTTCCCCCACCAATGCCCCACCCCAACGGTCAACCCAACAAGGGATCAAAGTGACCATCCCTACGTCCAACCACACGTACTCTCTCCCTGAAGAACGTATGACTCGCGTGGTGATCCGCAGGATCCCAAAGCAGACCTCCGTCGTCGAAATAAAGGCAGACCTGGAAGCTCAAAGCATCCCAGTAACTAAGTTGTGCACCGCATGCAGAGATCCAGGGGCCAAGTCGCTTACGACATGGTCCTGGTAATCTGCCCGCCTACCGAGGGCCACCATCCGATCTTCAAGATCAAAGCTCTATGCAGCCTCACTGGCATAGATATCGAAACCCGCTGGTTGTCGAGGCTGCCAGCTATACTCAAATGCCGCCCTCCAAGGCATGTTCTCTCCGACCCTGATAACCCTCCTCCAGGAGAGCAATAGGGCAACCAGTACAATACACAAAATCATACAGACCTCGAAACGTTCCCAAGTAAATGTTCAGACCCTTGATCGATGTAGTGCCAGCCTGCGCCGCAGCTGAGCCTGTAGATTTAAATTCCCGACTGTGACCTCTGAGTTTATTTCGGCCTTTTTTCTCAGAGTAGTCAGATAGCAAAGGTCGATCTCATCAAGCTTAAATAATAATAATCTGGTCCAGCCTGTTCCAGCTTGCTGCCCGCTCCCCAGCGACGCCCTAAGCCGAGGTTCGTACCCCACAGGGGGTGCCCTTAGCGTGTAGTAGCTTAGTATACTAAATAATTTCCCCTGGCTGGAGGCTTTGAGTTTACTTAAGGCAACCACAGGACAGTCCGGTTAAGTAGTCACGACCTCTCAAGGTCAACTACAAGATGCTATAGACAAAAAAAAAGTAAAGAAAGCCATTTCACTATTCGATATTCCTCGTTTATTTTTAAATATACTTTCGTCGTACATCTGGAGTATTATTGCCTCCATACTACCTAAGCGCTACATTACCAAATCCTTGCGAACTCTAATTTTAACAAACGTTGTATGATCAAAAGCCGCTCATCAGTTCAATAAAATACTTTGTATTTGACAAGAGTTGTGCAAGACGTAACTAGATGGCGTTGGCGTCGAATTAGAACTCGCAAGCGTTGTGTTACAACGATTTGGTGGGGCTCTTGTAAATTTTAGCAAATATATTACAACAGTATACAGTTTGGTTGTTTTATTTAGATCGTCTGCCCTACTAGTAGACACATAAGGTCAACATTTAAGTACTGAGTAGAGTACCATCCTTGGTGTTCGGTATTTAACAAACGTTATTATTATTATTTATTTTGAACACTTCAAAAATAAATGAGTAATTATGTGGTTCTACTCCTAAGTTGACTCGAGCTCGAGAGAGATGACTCGAAGCATGTAAACAATTACACGAATCACTCACACTTTAGATGGATCACACTCTGAATACTTTCTATATTAAGGTAAGGAATCTCCAAATTCCATTTTGGTGTAAATAATTTCCTTTTAAAAATGGCAAATACTTTCCAATCAAGCAATGAATGCAGCACCCTAAATGCGTAACACTATTGATCTCAATCTGAATAATTTTGAAGGATATTGCTAATCCATTGCATCATTATAGTCGCAAAATGTGTCTGCTCAACAACGTAAATAACGCAATGAATATTGTTGAACTGTCAAATTGAAACCCATTGCTACTGATAGAGTCATCATCATCATTTCAGCCGAAAGACGTCTACTGCTGGACATAGACCTCCCCCAAAAGGGGGGGGGGGGGGGCTTGCCATAATCGCCAAGCTTGGCAGGCGGGTTGGCGATCGCAGTATGGTATGGTGGTGGAATGTATAGAGAATGCTGCTGCCCATTCTCCGGTACGCCCCTTAGTCGCCTTTTACGACACCCACGGGAAGTATGGGGTGGTGCTATTCTTTAAGTCCGGCTCCACACAGACTTATAGAGTGTTACGCAGTTACCCCGCAGGTAGCTTAAATAGCACTCTCTATCGTCTTCACCGCATTCTACTATTTGTGTATAAGCAAACTTACTAAATATTTATTCAACAAAACAAAGAAGAATATTACAGTATTCTAAACGGCATAATACAGCCGAGTCTACTCGCTGTAATCGAAAGTAAATCAACTTAAACAAATTGTTATTCAAAAGTCTCAAAACATTGATTAACAACTCAACTAAAATATTCATAAACGTAAATAATTGTGATATCCGTTTGGCTCGGCAATTACGTGGTGATATTAAAACTTAATTAAAATTTGTTTATCACGGCTCGAAAGCGATTAAAAGTTTAAACGAAGCTCGGCGACGTAGACCGCCTTCGGAACGAGTTTATTTACGTAAATAGTGTTTCGGTTCAACACTTGTGCGCCCAAACTGACTTTGTGCATTGGAACTTCATGTTTGTTTCATTGAATAGTTTATATTGTAAATTTTGACGGAATTTGTGGAATATATTGAAGAGTAAATTGCTAAGGAATGTAAAATTTCCTAAACGTATAAAAAAACCTTCACATGTACGTAGTTTTCTCCACGTTTCCAGCGTTTTACCCAAAAAACAATTACCCTGAATTTTTTCCACTACACCAAAAGAGAATTTAATTATTTATTCGAGTTCACAAACGAGTTCGTCACTTGGGGCGCATTCTAAAGGGCTCTACTTATTTGGACTTCTACTTGTTTGTTCAAGTTATCTCGGAATTTATGTTAGGGCCGCACGAAGGCCGTGCCGCGGGACATACTAGTGGAAATTAATGAGGACTCCAAGCGAAGTTCAATACTCAGCCTTATAAACTAACTGTGAAAAATAGGCCGTGAAATATATTATGTCATTGTAGTGGGATATGAAACAACTTTTTTTTTTTGCTATAAATCTTTAAATAGATAGGAAAAATTAGGACTTGTAATTTTTACACTAAGTAACTAGTAAACTAATAGTTTCGAGCTTTGATATTATAGGAAGATCGTAAGCACCTTTTACATTTTATCATACAAAAATAAATAAGGACTTCATACTTTGTAACCTTTATTACGACATGTGTTGATGTTAGCATAAAACAAATAACTTACTAAAATTAAACTCAAACCTCTAAATACATCGCTGAAAGCCACAGAGTGTTCAAACCATAACTTCACTTAAACAATCATACGTTAAGTTTCGTGTACACTTAGCATAATATTCGGGGTTAAGTCACTCTCAACTGTAACTCGGCATTAAATATAAGTTAGGCTGTGGCCCGATTGATCTTAGGCTGTGTTTTATGTCGAGGGAATGGTCACTTGGTCAGTAACACTAACGGGGATTTTTATGAGGAGGGCAAATACGTGCTTGCCATACCCTTAGCGCTGTTCATTTCAACAGGATTTGTTTGACACAACCGTTATTCTTCTTCCAGCCTAAATACCAGATCTATCTGGGGTCAGATCTTGTTGTACAGCGGCGCCATGACGTCCTGTCCTGGGTTGTCATAGCAGTTAGGTTCTGCGCTTCCTTTCGATACTGGACTACCATTTAGCGGAGGGTCTTTCTTCTTGTTTGACAGTATATATCCCATTGAATGGGAATAACAATGAGTTAGTTTTCGGGAAGAATCGACGACGGTTGAATCGAAATCGAAATCAACATTGGATCGCCTAATGCATTACAGTAATGGAGTGTAGTGGCATGAACAAAACATACCTACCTATTGCTCACACAATTTGCATTTATGTCTTGTAAGTTATCACAAAATTAACAGTGTTTTAAATAGAAAGACCTTCGTAACTACCGACTGGAGGTGGTGCACTTTATAAGTTTCGGTCTCAATGATAGCGATTTGTAAGTAGCGATCATTTCAGCGTGGTTTTACCATCAATCGACTAAAAAATCAAAAGTTGAAACGAGAGAATGATGAGTTGAGATGGTTGAAAGTTGATCTGGGAGCCTAAAAAGGCCACTTTGGAGAATCATAAAAGGTTAACATTATGAATCATAATATGGCGAAGATAGTCAGTGTTTTTCTTTTTTTCGCTGCACTACGTAGGTAAAATCGAAGAGATTGGGATTGGATTTGGATCGGATTGATTGGTAATTTAGAAAAAAAAAAAATATCTGCAAAATGCTTCACCACAGTTATAACCTTTACGAAGAATCACCCAAGGCGATGTTAAAGTCACAATGTCTATTCCTTTTCAAAAATAAAATAAAATCACCTGCCATGTAAGCAAAATTGCAACAACGTTATAAGGTTGCTGCAACCCCGCCTACGTGACTTGAATCAATCATTGAAATAGGTCTGATACTAGAATACAGACCTTTTTCAATGAGTAATTACGTGAGTAATTGGACCTGTTTTGACACCTTAATGTCAAATACTGGTGAAAATAACGGATTTTCACGACAGCCGTTATATTATATGAGAGCAGCAGTGGTGCCCCAGTGGTAACGGGGTCGTTACCACTGGGCTTGTTTGGGACTTACGAGTTGTAGGTAGTGGGTTCGAACCCAGACAGGCGCTTTACTTTGAGTAAATTATTTCATCACTCCTGCTCTCAAAACGGTGAAGGAAACCATAGTGAGGAAACCGGCATGTCCTAAAGCCAAAAATTCGAAGCCATGTGACATCCCCCAACCCGCTGGGTCCGCGTCATCCGCGTGGTAGATTACAGATCACTAACTCTCGGAGTAAGAGGCCTGTGGCCCAGCGGGTAGGACATTACAGACTGACTTTGCGTACTAATATGACATCCACCGCTCTTCTAAAACCGTAGGTAAACCCGAAACCGTAAAAACCCGAAACCAAAAAACCGGACCGAACAAAAAAACCGAACAAAAAACCGGTGATACCGTAGGTGGTAAATAAACTTGGCCATCTTCTGTAAGTTGAAACAGGTAAGCTAATCTCAGATCAGGTCACCGCCATTACTTGTGAACCTCACGAGGTCGCACCCTTACTGCAAATCGCCGCAAGGGCTCATTGTTTGCCTTTTAATACACAGTGTGTAGGCACCGATATTTGTTAACTTTGCATATCGATCCAGTACATTAACAAAAGCGATTAAATTAAGGTTTATACATAATTAAGTTAATTAGGTCTGTCATTATGTTGTGGTCAAAAGGAGTATCGTTTGTAAAATGAGGCAAAATAAAAAGATCATATTTTAATAGATACCTACAACTTATTTTAATAGATAGGGTCGGTTTTTCCTATAGTAAGCTCGTGCCGAAACTAAAGATTAAGGACTACTTAAGTACGTAGAAATAAACAGGGTAGCACAAAGCACAAACTGTTACCATAGATTCAATACATAATTTGAATGCCACTGAGTAGAAACTGTTGGTCGGTTGTTAAAAACAATCCATACATTTTGACCGCGTAGGTTTCACTTTTCTATGAAACAGCAGGTTTTTTTACGATGAAAAATTTATACGCTAGGGTTCTAGAATAGTTTGCGCAACGATGACACAAATTATACTATCGTCTGTTTCAAAAGTATCTCGTGGAAGTATATATAAACCCTGCTCAGGTTAGATTCTTACACAATCACTCCATAAAGAGCATTAGTAACATATTCATCTGTATAATTAAAGAAAGTTTGAACTTTATATATCACCACTTTTTCCAACAATTATTCTTTTATTAACTAACTTGAAACTATCAAATAAAAAAAAAAGATAACTTTTAATTTAGAAACTCCACCTCACGGATGTATTTATGAAATGACTATTCACAAATGAGGAATTAAACAAAGCACAGAACTTTTAAAGCCTTGCACGAAAATAAAACAATGCTGAGTTATTTCAACTATATTCCGCTACCAGGTTTTGCCCGCGTCTCCACTCGCGTGGACGGAATCGGGACGGGGGTCCTTTTTGTTCATCCCCATTGTATCTCATCCCCATCGCAGCACGATAATTTATATCTCATATTTTGTAAACCGTCTCACGAATTTATAAAATTCTATTGAAATCCATTTAGAATTTTTGAATGAATTGCTTGCAGATATGAAATTGGATTGTTAAGGTGCGTAGTACCTACTCGCAACTGGCGTGCGTGTACGACCAGAAGTATGAACGTAAACGGGTCAAAAGGAGTATGTAAGGATCGTAGCCGGTGGCGTTCTGTAGTTTCTGCCTACCCCCATGGGAAGAAAGCGTGAGTTCGATTTATTCCGGTCTGATCCCCTGAACCCCCCTAGATCCCCTGCTAATTCTTCTTCTGTTTTAATCTCTGTCTTATCCACTTAATAATTGTTAATCAGATTGTAAGGTCTACACTCTGAACTCAGTTCTTCAAAACAATATTCTGGTTTCCGTAGCGAAACTTCCGAAAATAAACATTGCTGTAATTAAAAAAATAAGAATTATGTTTTGTGAAAAATGTGTTCTGTGACGAAACTTCATTTTAATTTTTAGTCTAATTCTAAGATTCTGAATAGTCTCAACGCATCTACGCTCCGCTACCCGCTGACATCTGAAAAGTCAAAGTCAAAGTCAAAGTCAAAGCATTTATTTCAATTAAACCATTAACAGGCACTTTTGAATTGTCAAGAAGTCGGTCAGTCAGAAAATATGAAGCTAGTTGCCCATTCCAAAGCGTAGGTACCTATGGAGAAGAACGGGCAAGAAACAAACCCTAATCGCAGTTATTACCCCACAAATTACAAAACTTACACGATTCTTGTCACGACACTATTGTTTCATACAAAAATACATGTTCCAAAGCAACCAACAAATGTAGACAAACGTTGTTTCGTACACGAACTAAAGGCATGTCCGTTTACAAGACCGAGGCCCGCTGGGTACTGTCGTAAAAACACTATGAAATGTTTACGATGCTAGCCGACGCAGCTGCTTAATTCTTTTGAATTTTTCATATGGACAATGCAAATAACATTAGGTTATGTAATACGCCTGACCCTCGGCCGCAACTCTTTTTAGTTTCAGTAGAACAGCTTTTGAAGATAAGCGATCTAAGAAGTTTGTTGCGACTATAAGACTTAAATATGGCTCTATTATTATAAGGAACTGCTAGCTAAACAAGGCCCATGTTAAGCAGTGGCTTATAAACCTTAAAGACTGTGAAAACATAAAGTGGTGAGGAAATGTGGTTACACGGTAGGCAAACAAAACATAATATGGCGAAGACAGCCCGTGTCTTTCTTTTTTCGTTGCACTATGTAGGTGTAATCAAAGAGGGATTGGATTTGGATTGGATTGATTGGTATTTCAGCACAGACAAAAAATAATAACTAAATAATCCTTCACCAATGGGATTTGATACGACTAACTTAACAGTTAACTGTCCATTAAGCCCGAAAGTCTGACAACCAGTCTTATCAAGGGATATCGTATTACCTAGTACCTAATTGGGTTGTGGAGGTCAGATAGGCAGTCGCTCCATGTGAAATACTGGTATTCAGCTGCATCCGGTTAGACTAGAAGCCGACCCCAATATAGTTGGAAAAAGGCTAGGCAGATGATGAGCGAATTGGAACCCTACTATTATATGTATTATCTCAACGTCGCAATCGTTATTACATAAGAAAATCGCTATTGACATGTGCTAAGTTATTACAGAGAGAGCAATGGTGGCCCAGTGGTAACGGCCCCGAATTACGTAACGTAGGTCGTGGGTTCGAACCCAGCCAGGCAGATTACTTTAGGAAAATCATTTTGTCACCACTGAGTTTCTAATGGAGAAAACATACTAATTCTAATGTAAATTCTAATGTGGGGCGAAGTTTGGTTCTGTTGACTGTTGTTAGTTATTTTTATCTTATTTTGACATTTTAATTAATTTTGACGATGATATTTTGCTCTTGTATTTATCTAATTTAATTGTATTTTTTATATATATTTAATAATTAATAGCTACAATTAATTTAATAATTGATAAAATCTTATTATAATACATATTTGTACGCCGTAAAGGTAAAACATGACTGTGATCCTTTCTCCGATGTACTTAACATCTTGCATGCTTTGTGTGTGCATACTCATGTTTCTGACAAATAAATGAACTCTGAACTCTGAACTCTGAACCACTAGCCTCAAAACGGTGAAGGAAAACATCGTGAGGAGCTGGCATGTCAAAAATTCGAAGACATGTGACATCTACCAACCCGTACTAGGCCCGGGCGAGAGGGAGTGGGCTATAATCTACCGCTATTATAGCCTACTCCCTCTCACAGAGAAGGGGCCTGTGTACCAGAACATTATAGAACGATTATGCTAAGATATTACATAGTTGTGTCCGTGACTGTACCCATATCAAAGATATAGAGACACCTAGATAACGCAAGAGCAACTACTTCGAGTGCCAAAACTTGCACCAGCTTACGTTCAAAAATCGTAAGCCGCCACTATCGCGCTCAGTCCTGTGTACTGCTGGCTGGGTAAGCGTGAGCGAGAGCGCGAGCTTTTGACGTCGTAGTAGGTAGTCAAAAATGGCATGCTTGGTTTTCATATAGTTCGTGATACTTGCGTTATCTAGGTATCTGTGACCCATATCTATTCAGAAGTTTTGGCCTCATCTTCAGCTAAAACAATTCTTCTGTCCTAGTGCTATAGTTACCGGCACGGATCTTGAGCGCTCGGTGGTAGAGTGGGGATCGCTTTGCGCATCGTATACTTATGGCAAAATAAAACATAATATTATATAATAACAATATTATTATTGTCATAGTCACTGTACGACAGTATATATACCCCGCTCCCGCCCCTTACTTCATCCCACCAAAGGGACCCAATAACTCACTTTTGCGCAGGTGAAGGTCAGCGCTCAAGATCGGACGGTAATCAAACATGTTTTAGTTTAAGGCATAGGTATCCGATATCCGTGGGCGTAACACACTATCAGCGGCAATGGATTTCATTTTGACAGTTCAACAACATTCATTGCGTTGTTTACGTTGTTGAGCAGACACATTTTTCGAACATATGAAGCAACGGATTATGGTGATGATGATGAGCGAATTGGAACCCCTACTAGTATATGTCTTACCTCAACGTCGCAATCGTTATTGCACAAGAAAGTCGCTATTGACATGTGCTAAGTTATCACAGAGAGAGCAATGGTGGCCCAGTGGTAACGGCCCCGAATTACGTAACGTAGATCGTGGGTTCGAACCCAGCCAGGCACATTGTCAATTCAGCCTATCGCAGTCCACTGCTGGACATAGGCCTCTCCCAGACTGCGCCACAGCACCCTGTCCTCCGCCTTCCGCATCCAGTCTACCCCAGCCACCTTCTTTAGGTCGTCCGTCCATCTAGCTGGGGGGCGTCCCACACTACGCTTGCCTATACGCGGTCTCCACTCCAAGACTCGTCTGCTCCACCGGCCATCGGCCCTTAGACAGACATGGCCAGCAATATCCTTCAAAATGATTCAGATAGATAGTGTGTTACGCAATTAGGGTGCATGTCAATGAATCTAGTAGCAAATAATTTTAATGAGTTGATCAATTAAAAAGCATGGTTTGGTCACTTTTGGCCAATGTACCTAATCAGTCGTCTGTTAATAATTTCGATTGTGGAAATGCAGGTTGTATTGGCAATTTGGCTACCTGTGACCAACATTGCGCGTTTTGAAACTAATGTAGCATTAGTAGGTGGTTCTCGTTATACTGACTAACAGTGGTCAGCCAGTGCAAAGTGAACCTTTGATAGTACCTACTTCATTCGGTGAAAGCATATGGAATGGCTTTGGTGAAATGTGACCCGTTGTGGAATTCAATTGAGCCATGAAACTTGTTTCGTTGTTTGTCGCCTCTTCAATGACGACAAAGCATCGGAAATTCCCTTGATGTTGCACTATTGTCAATACTAAATCATTTCAAAAAGGTGGATTATTTATCATCTGCCTCGACTTTTCCCAACTATGTTGGGGTCGGTATCTAGTCTAACCGGATGCAGCTGAGTACCAGTTTACATGGAGCGAACAGCCCAGTAACTGGGTAATACTATACCCCTTGGTAAGACTGGTTGTCAGACTTACGGGTTTCTGACGACCCGTACCGACTGTCAAAGATCCACGAATGACAGCCAGGATCAATGGATTAACGTGCTTTTCGAGGCACAAAGGGGTCTTGGTATGTACAGATGGTCACCCATCCGCGGCAAAGCTGAGCTTAACCTGATCGATCGACCTGTGGCTGCTATTACGTAGCCAGAAGCTCTCCTGGAGGTGGGTTATGAATGTTAAATAAATAAATCTGTAAACCCAGCCTACAATTTCAAGTCCATACCATCGGTAGCCATGCCTTAGTAAACCATTTTCATTACAATGTCATACGAACAAGCACACTCCACCAGCCGGAACCGCCACTAAGTCATGGTCGGACAAAATCGCGCCAAATGTTCCCGACATATGAGTGTATCATAGGCACACAAGATGAGCGATGATGTCGTGACTCATCTGCTCGCAAATTAACTGCTCTGATGAATGCGCTGCGACACACAACCACTTTCAAAAGACCCCTGACCGACCTACAACCTACCCTCATTATAACTGATTTAAGCATTGTTGGAGGGGCGTTACAGCTCAAGTTATGGTGGTAGGTACTAGGTGGGTAGGTGCGGCGAGGCAACACTGTTGATGTATCGCTTTCATAACGCCCATGGTTAATTAGTGTCAAATTACAACGCTAATGTTTTTTCGTACTCCCCTGACAATATGTTTGGTGAGGGATTTGAGTTTGTCGGTCGCCATTGATTTTCCAAATCCTTTGAGATATAAATCTGATACTCCCTATATTTACCATAGTATTATCTGCTTTTCCAATAAGCAAAATGTTGTTTTGCGATTTTAAAGTAAATAACGTAGTGTTTAATCTAATTTTAATCCACGTAAAATACTGGTATTCAGCTGCATCCGGCTAGACTGGAAGCTGACCCTAAAAAAGTAGGGAAAAGACTAGGCAGATGATGCAGATGATGATAATAATCGTAGTGTTTAATCTGTTCTATTTATTTTCAGCAGGTCGAAATAGTGCACCAAAAAAGAGGTCTCAAAAAGAGTGCATGAAATATTTCAACCACACAAAGTTACACGAAAGTGAGGCAAAGTTTTCATCACCAGTCATCATCATCACCTTCAACCAACCTCTTAATAAACGCTCAATATAAATTATGCAAACTAAAGTTAATTCCCTAAAGTTTTATTGACTTTCTCCACAGATTTACCCTAATGGCGTTAACGGATGCGCACTAAAGAGTTCTTTAAACTGCGACCCCCGTAAGTCAAGTCAGGATTTAAACCTTAGAAGAAAGTAACTTTGCCGGGACAACAAAGAGGAGCCATTCCCCTCAGAGTAATTTATACGTGACCGCGGGACCCGGGACCCGGGACTCGCAACTCCGTCGAGACTCCGGGACTCGCCTCGCGTGCCTGTGACCTGACACCTACTACATACAATTGAGTCGGACAATTTTTATCCTTCTTTTTGATTTCGTTCCCTGTTTTTGTTGTACGTGAGGGAGAGGTAAACGGCACGGGTGTATGGTTGTGTATTTTATTAATATTGTACATTTAAAATTTCTATGAGTTTCTTTCTATATCTACTGCAAATTTTCTCGGACTTGAACCGTCACGATATTATGGCTCGCCCCTATTACCTACATGGGACTTAAACATAACTGGCAAAATTTAGATGTACTATAGTTACATCTCTGCCTAACCCTTGGGGGAACAACATGACAGTACAGACTAGATGTTATGTGAGTAAACTGAAAGAAATAAGCAGTAAATAAAAAATTAAAAAACATTGATTTAAACTGCTTTAAACAGTTCCATATGAGCCTAACGTTCAAAATAGTATTTTTTACTCATCCGAAAACAGTTAAAGCTTGAGGCAAAATGCTACCGTCGTGATAGTAAACTTTAACGTTTCAAGTAGCTCAAAACGGTTATATTCATTTGGTGATATCGTTCAAACCATTGAAATTTACTTACATTACAGTAATGGTGATTTTTTTTTTCAGCAAATAGTATATTCAATCATTAAAAGGCACTGTTTTGTCTTTTACTATTTTACAAACATTTCTTCTTACTGTATAAAGTCAATCAGTCTTAATGTAAGATACCTATTATTTTTTCTGTGAATGTGTGTGTATTATGTAGGTCTGAAATACGAGTGATTTTACTAATTAAAAGCAAAAGGTACTTCTTGTCCCAATTAGTTTTAACAAAACACAAACTGGTTTATTTAAAACCTTGCTTATAAGGTTAACGTCGTTGTCAAACCAAAATCTGCTATGTGCCGTTTTTTGAGGTTTCAAGATTTTGACCACAGCTTATATGTCACTGCCTTATTTCTCAAAATAAGGCAGTAAATTTATAAAAGAACTGCTATGTGCTTATGACCACTAGTTGTGGAACTATGGCCTCAGAATAAATTGTGCTATGTGCAGTATCTAAAACTTTGTCAAAACTTTTTTAGTCAATATCTCAAACTTTTTGCACATAGCAGGTTTTGGCTTGACAACGACGTTAAGCCATGTTTAACGCCAACCCGTCTGCTTACCGATAAATGTTTTGACCTTTAAACGTCTTGCAAATTAACCCCAATACGTAAAAACAAACAGTCACTAACAAATAATCTTTCTTAGAATGTTGTTTACTTCTTGAGAAAAAAGAGTACAGTTCGCTGCAGAGAAATCGTACCCCCCTTGGTATTGACATCAAACCTATTTAAGTTTTTGGTAACGTAACGTAAATGGTGTTTTGATCTAATGGTTAACACTGCGGCTTGGCAATGCGATGGTCACGAGTTCAAATCCGCGGAAGAGAAGATTTTTTTTTTTTATATTATTTATTTATTTACCCTTTTTTTAGTTTCTTTAATAGGTATTATTATTTAAGAAATCTAATGGAGGTTTGTAATAAAAGCTAGGCATTTTTATAAACAATATTCATTTATTTTTCTAATTACATTTCTAGGACTTCTTGGAATCCACTTCCTGGTTGAGTTCAGTTTTCTATGCGTTAAATTGGGGTTATTTACTTAGAATATTAACTAAAGACAAAATAAATACCCTGGATGAGGTTTAGAACGTTTAACATTAGATAACGGTTCGTTTATAGATATTTCTAGAAACATAACTAAAATAATATTTATTTATTTAAAGTTGTGAAAACATACATTTTTTATACAAGTTACTCTGTATGATCTTATCCGAAAAAAGCCTGGTTAAAAAATGAAATGTTGTCATTTATGTCTGTGAATTACAGAGAAAGAGCCAACATGCTAAACTATAATAGTATAGCAATATACATCTTTCTCTTTTATCACATTTTCTGATTATTATTTATCACAACATTAGAAAAATATGTGAAGTCAGATGGTGCATCGTTAACACATTACAAGACTACTTGTAAACAAGAATAACTGGATTGATAATTATAAAGGTTTTTTGTTTTTGATTAACTACGAGATAATGATCCCACAAATATTGGGAATTATTAACACTTGCTCATAATGTTCCAATGCAATTTTATAAGTTACACAATCAATCCGCCGAGTAAATTGCCTATTAATAACGGAGAGGATTCTTGAAGTCAGGTCTGCACTTGAACGCGTAGTTTTGAAGGGTGGCCTGAGAGAACTTTCACAATATTACGTTGTCGCTCCATTTGTATTTACTCTGGCCTTGGCGATCAAAATTTCACATCACCCGTCGCTTGATACCTTTGTATCCATCTACGAACTATTTTTCTCTGTAATGAAAATAATAATATTAGAAATACATAAAACAATCCAACTTGTAAGTAATAATGCAACATGATTGCATCAATAAATAGGTATATGTGTAAGTATAACGTAAATCTTACCGTTATGCCCATATCTCGTCGCTTTTTTCTTTATGCTTTCTTCCTGTTCCCAGAGAACAACACTTTTAGCCTTCAAAAAACATGTTAATCGAACCATTAACCATACCATCGGTTAATAGTATCAACTGGTTAAAAACTTAATATATTGGATAATATTACGACGAAGACAATTACACACAAGCGGATCAGCACGAAAACGAAACCATTTGAAAAGTAATTATACCCTCAATCACAGTTTAGTAAATAAGGCGAACAAGTATTCTAAGTGTTCCCTGTTTTTGTTGTACGTAAACGGCACGGGTGTATGGTTGTGTATTTTATTAATATTGTACATTTAAAATTTCTATGAGTTTCTTTCTATATCTAGGTACAGTCGGTGGCCAACATTATCTGACCCACTTGAATGATAGCGAATTTGAACCTTATCGTGAACATTTGGAATACTCCGTGCAAGCATTTCGATAAATCATGTTGTTAGGCGATTTTAATCATTATATTGTTGTTGTTAAGGTTGAAAGGCTAATGAGTTTCAAGACTACTAAAAAAAAAACCAAGGCGAGGGTGGATGAATAAAAAAAAATATCGCGCATCAGTAACATTTTAAAGGTGTCTACGGTTAATAGCTAAATTCCGTGATTCATTTTAATAGCTGGTTGTGATTGTGCGATAATGAACTTTATGAAAATATACGATATGGTTCAAATTCTTTAGAATATTGCGTCTGTCATCACAACTAAGATCGAATTTCAAAACATATTACAAGAGTTGAGTTGGTCTCGTGGTCACTAAGGCAGCTCGACATTCATCGAGGTCTGCGTTCGAAACCAGGAAAAACCTAACAGTTTTTTGTTAGAAATGTTTTGTTTTTAATTATTATCTATTTTGTTACTTTTTTTTACGAACGAAGTCGGGAAATATCTTTTTAAATGGGCAGTTTGTATAGAAATGAAACAAAATCATTGCAAGTAATAAAAATGTTTATTAATTCGTTAAAATATACATAAATAAGATAAAGTAAGTAAATGCTCTTTAGTTCAAAATTAATACATTTTATAATATCATATTCAAACCTAACCATTTATAAACATTTAAATAGTGAAAAAAAGTCATGCTAATGGTAATTGCTTGGAAGTGTGTTATCGAGAAAACATTGATGTATAAATGCGAGAAAATGAATGAATTTGTGAAATGTTTTACAGATTTATAGATAGGTATATGTAGTGAATCAACATGTTATTTAAATAGAAAAATGCATTTCCATTTATAACAATAACATCACCACAGAATCTTACATTTTAATGGTTTAGCATTCATTCAATTGAGCATTTACTTACATAGTGTGTTTCAAAATACTTATAAGTAGATTAGTTAGTAGCGAAGTGGCGCACCGTCTCCTATAACTTGCTGTAAGCGGCTACGCATACCGCACACCATGTTCCAACACAAATCTTTTCCTCTCATGTGCTCCCATATCGATGACACGATCTCAGCCAAATTGTTTTTATTTCGCACTTCGGATGTGTCCCAATTTAAAACCATTTGACCCCATAGGTTTTCCATAGGGTTCAAATCGGGAGTTTTAGATGATGATGGCCAGTAAATAACAGTTACACCTTCTTGAGCAGCTAACCAATTCTTCACAATGCCTGCACGGTGGATGGAGCAGTTATCTTGCACGAAGTAAATATCTGTATTTGGATAGGCAATTCGCACAGTCGGCACTAGTCGGCAGCAGGAGGACGTCACCATCCAGCCAGCAATGTTTTGTATAGTCATTAAGCTGCGACATGACGTTTTGATTACACCAAATTCATTAAAAATACTTTTCACGATTTACGTCAAACGTTTTAGAAATGTTTGTGCGCCGCAGTCACTGTTTAGGCGGTGGTAGACTGACTTTTGTCACTTAAATCAACTTAGTATCCATCTACCCCACGACGTAAACTTTTACTTCGTCCTACTTATTTGAGGACTTACCTATAGTTTTTTTTATTTACCCACTTGTTTTCCAGAAAAGTTGTTAGGCAAAAATCATATTGGTCGTTCTATAATAATGCAAGAAATATTGTAGAAATCATAAATGAAAACAAATAAAGAAAAAGAAATTATAAAGAAATTGAAATTGATAAAAGGTGGATTGTGTTTTCGAACCCACATGTTGTTCGTCGCGGATCCAGCATCGAACCGCGAAGCCACAATGACTGGTTGAGAATACGCGAAATTAAAGATTAGGTAGTAAGTATGGCCGTGTTATTTAAAAGCTTTTCAACTTTAACGACAAGAAGATAATGATTAAAATGGCTTAACAAGATATGCCGGTGGGTCAGTCAATGTTGGGTGGGTCAGACAATGTTGGTCACCGACTGTACTGCAAATTTTCTCGGACTTGAACCGGCACGATATTATGGCTCGCCCCTATTACCTACATGGGACTCAAACATAACTGGCAAAATTTAGGTGTACTATAGTTACATCTCTGCCTAACCCTTCGTGGAACAAGAATGACGATACAGACTAGATGTTATGTGAGTAAACTGAAAGAAATAAGCAGTAAATAAAAATAAAAAATAAAAACATTGATTTAAACTGCTTTAAACAGTTCCATATGAGCCTAACGTTCAAAATAGTATTTTTTACTCATCCGAAAACAGTTAAAGCTTGAGGCAAAATGCTACCGTCATGATAGTAAACTTTAACGTTTCAAGTAGCTAAAAGGTCACACAATTAACGGTTTTATTAATTTGGTGATATCTTGCAAACCATTGAAATTTACTTACATTACAGTAATGGTTGTCTGTGTGGTGCCAGACTTAAAGAATACCACCACCCCATACTTCCCGTGGGTGTCGTAAAGGGCGACTAAGGCGCGTACCGGAGAATGGGCAGCAGCGTTCTCTATGCATTCCACCACCATACCAAACTGCGATCGCCAGCCCGCCTGCCAAGCGTGGCGATTATGGCAAACCCCCCGTTTTAGGGGCGGCCTATGTCCAGCAGTGGACGTCTTTCGGCTGAAATGATGATGACAGTAATGGTGGAATTTCTTTTTTTTTTCAGCAAATAGTATATTCAATCATTAAAAGGCGCTGTTTTGTCTTTTACTATTTTACAAAGGGATCCCTTCTTTTCGCATAATGTTCTTTGTCCTAATATACTTCGGCATAACGATTTTGGCACAATTTGTTTTGGCATAATAATACTTCGGCATAATTTTTTTAGGCATACATTTTATGTTGGCATAATCATCTTAAAGACTAATTTGTTTTGGCATAAATTTGATTCGCATAACGTTAGTAGGCCTAATGACTATTAGCATAATAATATTTAGGCATACAATTAATTCAATTTAATATGCTGCGCAACAAAAGTTAGTGACAGAACCGAATTGCTGCTAAACCGACTTCACGTAATCTTGTTTGTCCTACCCCTAGAGTGTAATTTAAAATCGCGTAGGCGCGTAGGGGCGAGGCGGCCCGTGGGCTGAGGAGCAGGCGGCTGCGAGCGATCCACCGCGGCTGAGGCTGGCCGGCGAAGCCGGCCAACAAGCCGAAGCTGCGGTGGTGAGCGAAAGCCGTCTGCGACGATTAGCACGCGTGGGGCCGCCGGAGGCGAGGCCCGCAGCGCCGGAGCCGTGACAGAAACCCTGCCTGCTGCATGTTGCATGCTCGCTTGAATGCTGCATGCTGCATGCTTGCTTGCATGCTGCATGCTTGCTTGTTTGCTGCATGCTTGCTTGCATGCTGTATGCTTGCTTGCATGCTGTATGCTTGCTTGCATGCTGTATGCTAGCTTGCATGCTGTATGCTAGCTTGCATGCTGTATGCTTGCTTGCATGCTGTATGCTTGCTTGCTTCATGCTTCCTACAGCGAAAAAAAAACACACAAAATTGTTCAATACGTTATATTATATTAATATGTTATATATTACCTGATTCAGGAGATATGGTTTTTTGCCAATCGTCGAAATAAATTGATATATCCTCTTCGGGCAAATTTATGCTTTAGGATATTATGCTTAAAAAAGTTATGCTTTAAAACTTTATGCTTAATACATTTATGCTTTAGAATATTATGCTTAATCATTATTATGGTTAGAGAAATTATGCTTAAAAAAATTATGCGTAAGCTGTTATGCGTAATTATATTATGCGAAAATATAATTGTGCCAAACAAAATTATGCTAAGTTATATTAGGTCTTAAAATTTTATGCAAATGGATAGGGAACCTTTTACAAACATTTCTTCTTACTGTATAAAGTCAGTCTTAATGTAAGAAATTATATTTTTCAGTGTATGTGTGTGTATTATGGAGGTCTGAAATACGAGTGATTATACTAATTAAAAGCAAAGATACTTCTTGTCCCAATTAGTTTTAACAAAACACAAACGGGTTTATTTAAAACCTTGCTTATAAGGTATGTACCCCAATATGTAAAACAAAAACAAACAGTCACTAACAAATAGTCTTTCTTAGAATGTTGTATTTACTTCTGGAGAAAAAAGAGTACAAGGAAATAAAACCAATAGGTACCTACATTTGATTGCTTCCATATCGTAAGCAGAATTGACCGCACCAACTCAATGAGCTAATGAGTTTTCCGCGTAAGCGCTAAAAGGATATCGTTTCATAATCCCGCTGAGAGAACACAATCATAACCAAGAAAATGAGGTTTCTTACTGCTTACTTTTTGAAAGCCTATTTTTATAACATCCGCAGACGGATCTTTTTGGGGTTCCGTACCCAAAGGGTAATAACGGAACCCTATTACTAAGACTTTGCTGTCTGTCCGTCTGTCTGTCACCAGGCTGTATCTCAAGAACTATAGCTAATAGCTAGACAGTTGTAATTTTCACAAATTATGTATTTCTGTTGCCACTATAACAACAAATACTAAAAACAAAATAAAATAAATATTTAAGGGGGGCTCCCATACAACAAACGCGATTTTTTTGCCCTTTTTTGCTCGATATCAAAAATGGCAACAGGTAGGCACTTGAAATATTCACAAAATACTCAGTTGTATTTTTACTTTAATAATAAATAATAAAATAAATATTTAAGGGGGCTCCCATACAACAAACATGTTTTTTTCGGCGTTTTTCTTCTGGTACGGAACCCTTCGTGTGCGAGTACGACTCGCACTTGGCCAGTTTTTTTTTACGAAGCAATCTGGATGATCTAGAAAAACAAGAGCTTACATTTTCTTGTCGAGATTTTTATAGTCTTATCGTAACTAGAGATTAAAAATACCGGCGTCAATGAAAAGAAAATCTTAAAATCTAGCTGTAAAAACAATAAAGACAGAAGCATTTTGTTAACATTCAAAAATATTTACAGAGTACCAAAAACGTGAAGAAAATGTGACGTGAAGATTTGTTTGCGTCAGTGCATTTATTTCATCTTAGAAAGAAACAGTCAGAAACTGTCCCAGTTGGGCGACAATAGCCTTACCGAAAGGCGTCAACCTGAAACTTACTAATTCACCGAATACTTCAGTCCATAAAATAAAACATGAACCTCATGCGATTTCTTTAATGACAGATACCAATGAGGCCTAACTACTCACTCCGAGTCTAAAACCCAAAATTGGATTTCCGTGTATCCTCGTTCCTCTAGTCGGTACGAGACTTTCGCGGTCGTGCGTGTGCCCTACCTGATAGGTACGTTTCGGAACAAATAGTTCCTATTTGCCTGCTGTCTGTCGCACCGGATGCGGTTACAACCAACTATCGAACATTTTTAATTTCATGGCCCGTTTGTTCACTATCACACGAGTATTTTCCCTAGAAAGTGTGTGATGTATTTAGTTATGTTTTGTTTCAAGATTGCTTTTCTTGTAGGTAATATCCTAGTAATCTAATTCGTGTCTATCTTGTTAATTTATATTTTTAGAAAAGTTAATTTATTTGTTATTGAAAGGTCAACATTTGACATCTTATAAGAAATTAAGATGTTTACGAGTACATTTCCTACGTTGTTCAGACATTGTTATAAAGCTATATGAACTAGAACCTACATTTTCATCTCATGGACCGTTCTCCACTATTACTCCCACTGTGGGTTGTTATTCTGTTACGTTTATAGATTGGTTTCCTTGTAATAGTAATTTAATTCGTGTGATAGAAATGTTTGTGTATTATTAAACATACCTAGTTATTAAATAGTCATTTGATGTCTTCAGAATCAGAATCAGAACTTTATTTGCTATGAATATAGGTACAGTCTTGTGAGAAACGTTTTACATTTTTCTTGCTGATTATTATCCACATCGTTTGTTTTTATTTGATCTTTCTCCAAGGGTTTAGCAGATAAGGTATTATCTTCTCCCACAAGTGACAACGCTTATATAATATATGAAAATGAACTTGCAATTTATTAAAAACCTAATCAAATAGGTTTACTTAAAGCAATGCAAAATGTATTGTTTTCAGTAGACAATTCCCAGTAAATTCGCATATAATCAGGTTTCAGGTTTCATGGAATTCAGTATCAGTTTTAATTACCTACAAACCTCAAAATCTATGTTCAGTCCAAATAATAAGCACGGTGCAAATGTGATTACAGTACACCCACAGAAATATTGACGCACGCAAAATTACTTTTGGTCAAGCTTCGAAATGTCTATTCACGCATCTGCTACGTATTTGACGCGCATTGAACGGAGCCGGCCAGCTTGTTTAATATCCCCGATCCGCGCAAATCCGAATGTTAACGCTGACAGTACGTTGATGTCTAGCCATGGAGGCATGGAGGCAAAGCCGTGGTATTTCCAGTTTGACTGTTTAATCCGGCGCTACGCCACGCATCATCAGCTTGTGTGCACGCGACTTTTATTAGACCATACATATCGCGTGCATGTGCACCGGCTTTATTGCGCTGTTTGATTTTTATAATGAACGGTATTTTAGCAAGTTATTATATTACTCTTGGACGGGTGCCTAATTATTTTTGTACCAAGCATAGACCTTTTTTATTGACTGTTGCTTTTAGGACTAATAAAATTAAACAATGTTTTGGAAGCACATGCATTAGTTTTCATCAAAGATTGAGTAAAAGCAGTGATGTCCTTTGTCATAAGGTTTTATATTGTTTTTAGACCAGGTCACAAAGGGCAAACTGCTAATAAAAGTAAAAAATACCTATACATATAAAACGTAATAGGTAACACCCATAGAAATGAAAACAAGCATTAATAAAATAACTACACAACAAAACAATTAGCGTATAATACGTTAGCCTATCAAATAAGTTAGTAGAAATACACTTTATTTGTGCTCATATAAAAATATTTAATGTTCACGATTATTTGCGTATGAACCTCTAACAATATTAATAGCGGAGTTTGATCATAGTTAAGTTAATAATATCGCGACGAAGAGTGAATAAACTTTTCGAAGTCTCCATCAAAGACACTTGGAGCTTCAATCGAGCTTACATCAATAATACTCAAGATTCTTCAACTTTTATGTTTGTGAAAAAGAATTTAAACACTGTTAATTTGGCAACAGTTACGAAGATTTTGTTTTCACGTAATTTATCATATTGTAAAACAATTAAGATTTAATTGTGAACGTGCTCTAGGATTATCCACTTGGAAATATTTAATGTGGAGAACCTATTATGTTAATATATTTTGTTAAGATTTTGGAATGCAAAGTTTCGTTCCACTTAACGTAATTAGCGTTTTAAATAGAAATATGAAACACTGGAGTAGATTAGTTTGAGGGGCAGATAAATGTGAGGATAAAGTATGACTTGAATAAACCGAAGGTTCTTCTAATGTACCTAATTTTTTATAAGTCATAGGTTGTGAAAGAAACGCTATCCACAATTAGACCTAAACTGATTGATTGGAATACCTATTTAAGTCGTTCCGAAATCTAACGAAGTCAATATTTGCTTCGCCAGCGACTCAATCGGCCGCATAAGAAGATTAGCCGTGATTACTATACCGTACAGGAGCATCCATTTTCTCATTCGTGTTTCGGCACGCATCAACTTGATTCCACCTCGTTCGTACCCCGGATCCGCGGATAACTTCTCCCTGAAGCGTCATATAAATAAATTGTTGCCAGTCTTTATTGCGCACGGTTTACGGTAGCGTTTTTCCCGCCATGTTATCGTCTTTGGGAATTCTCCTTTCTTACATATATCCGATCCTATTGTGATTTTGTTCGTACCTGTGATTATCATAATGTCTATATTGTGAATTCGATTTTACGTATACACGTTGATTATTTCTGTTTCTGCTTTCGGTAAAGTTTCAGCCACTAAATCAAAGCTTTAGTGTTTATCAGCGACACAAGCTTCAGTATAAATGTTCGTACACGTGGTGTAACGAAATCAGCTCTTGTTGGGGACTAGTTTGGTCTAATTTTGAGAGTCGAGGTTCTAGGAATTTGACCAATTTTAATTGGGTGGACGTTGCAATCCGAGTAACCAACTAGCTGCGACTTTGTGAGGTAACACGAACCAATTAACTAGATGCGTGCGTAGTCCACGACTTGCATGTTCAAACCAGATATATAATTTAAAGGAAGATGACATAAGTAGAAGATAAAATCAGACATTCATGTGAACACAAATGGTCCCAAATCTACATTATTAGTACATTATGATACATGTGTGCTATGTTGATCATTATGCTCGAGGCGGTATTATTCGCGCGAGCCGCAGGCGAGTGCGATAAGAAAGCCGAGAGTCTAATGATCAACGCACACGCGTTTCATACGACGTTTTTCAACACATTTGCGAGGAAAAAAACAAACTTGTATTGTTAAACTTGTTTGGAAATTGGCGCGCTAGTTTTGTTTTTCCGCGCGCCGTGCTAGCCAGCACTAGCGATGCGCGCGCAGGTGTACTAAAAGCACCGAGTCTCATTTTGAATATATTAGTCTATGAACTAAAAAAAAAAAACCTCTAAAAACACAAAACAAACCAAAACAAAACCTCAAAACAGCCTATAGAAAAAATATAATAAACACAAAATAATGTTAAGACTGATCGTAGTGTTGTCGTATGCCAAATTATAGTTTAGTTAGTATGGAATTAGAAAGTCTTATGGAAAAGTTCTTAGGGAAAAAGTCTAACTTGAAAGATTCTATTCTAATGACTATAATTATGTAAATACATATACACACATCAAAAGTGTCTAGGGATCAAGCATTTTTATGCGGATTTCTTGAGATTGAGATGTGGCTTTGTAATAAATTTATGATTTTATAAATTTATATGGATCCTTTTTGGTGCATTTCATAATTTGAATCAGGAACTGTGAATCAAATTCGAGTAAAAGATGAAAATCAGCTGTCAATATTTTCCCTATAAAAACATACAACGCATTGAAGACATTATTAGTGCTACTGTTTCCCTACTACTGATTAAAACCAACGTTATTATGGAGCGGCGACGTCATTTAAGCAGGGAAGAAATGCTCAGAGCCGTGGGAATGATAGAAGCTGGTTCCCGGCAACGTACTGTGGCTTTAGCTCTGAATACAAGTCAGAGTGTTATCAGTCGACTTTGGACACGTTACCGAAGCACTGGTACCGTGGCTGAGCGCCATGGAGGACGGTATCGCTGCACCACACGGAGACAAGACCGATACATTCAAATCTTAACTCGAAGAGCTCCAACAATAACCGCCATGATGTTAGCCGTGAGGCTTCATCACTCTTCAGGGAACTTAATTAGCGACCAAACAGTCAGAAACCGCTTGCATGAAGTGAACCTTCATTCCCGAAGACCGCTACGGGTACCACCTATAGCAATGCACAATCGTAGGATTCGATATCAATGGGCTCTTGAACACAGAAATTGGGCAGAAGAACAATGGCGTTTCGTGTGCTTTTCTGATGAGTCTCGTTTTGGTATGAGACCGGATACAAGACGTATACGACACTGGAGAACCCCTGGACGCCAACAGCGATTAAAATCCTGCCAGGAAGTCCATCCTTATAGTGGTGGAACCATCATGGTATGGGCGGGTATTTGGATCGGCGGAAGAACTGAGTTGATTTGGATCAGAGGCAACCTCAACGCTCAAATTTATGCTGAGACGATTGTATCAGACGTCATCGTTCCTCTACAAGTGCAAATCGGTCCCTTATTTCAGTTAATGCATGATAATGCACGACCGCACACCGCAAGAGTTGTAAGACAGACTCTCGCCGCAGCTAACATCAATGTCCTGCCCTGGCCTGCTCAGTCGCCAGACTTGAACCCGATTGAGCATGCATGGGATATGCTACAGAGAAGAGCTCTGCCGAATATGGAGGGTATCCAGTCGCAAGAAGACCTTTTTTTGTTGTTGCAACGAACATGGGCGGCCATTCCACAGCGTGATTTGGATGAACTCATTTTGAGTATGCCAAACCGATGTTCTTGTGTTGTTAGTGTTCGCGGTAGAAACACGGATTATTAATTGTTTAAGTTACCCAATAAAATTTTAAAGAAAACTGTTATTTCAGTCTTTTTTTCGAACTTTTGTGTTAGTGGTTCAAATGTCAAAAATCCCTTTATTAGGAAAATGGCAAATTTCTTTATTAATGCAAAGGTGACTTGGTTTATCGTTACTGTGACAAACGAAAACACTTTATTTGATGAACCCTTAAAGAAAATTTTAATTAATATCAATCAGGAGAAAAGTTTTTGCAAAAATAGATGTTGATCCCTAGACACTTTTGATGTGTGTATATTATAGTCGCGAATCATATTTGATCAAGATACAACCTGATAGGTACTGACCTGCAAATTACAAAAAAACGTAAGAAATTTTTAATTATCCACCTTAAATTGTCCGTGGTCCCTTCCGACACCAAACGGAAAAGACCCTGACTGGCGTTCTATTATTGCGGATTCTCACTGAACTAATGTATAATTCTCTATGCCAGTAGTACTTTCTAATTCCATACTAACTAAACTACAATTTGTCTAAGAAATACAAACGTATTTTTGCAGTCGATCAAATTAATGATGTGCATTGTGCATGCGTAAATATTCAACCCAACTACGGAACCTTTCACTGTGCGTGGTCTGACATAAACATGGCCATTTTATTTAAATTTCGTTGGAAACTACCACAAAAAGATACAATTTCTATTACTCAAGTAAACTAATAGAAACAAAAACTACCAAGCTCATACAACTAACAAAACATCTTGAAATGTAAAGTGATTGTGGAATACCCAATTTATACCATTAATTTATCATCATTCCCACAGTATTGCTAAGCCTACCTAAAAAATGTATACCGGGCATTCTGTAGCAAACTATTAGAAAGTATCAAAAATAAATAATTATGTAGTAAGTACAATAAATAAAAATAATTTTGCACGGCGAGCGCATTCCGAAGATAAATTCAAATATAGAAACACTTCGGCGCGAAATTCAATAATTAATGACTATGGTCAAAGGTCCTCAGTTACCTATTGACTCAGTTTCAATATAGTGTCCATAAAACTAAAAATAACATAACAAGAGCATAAATCATTATTATAAACAATGCTCATCGTATTTAATGCTTAATAAATTTTATTTCAGTTTCCGAGTATCGATTTCCGAAATTCGACATATTAATTACCCGAGTCAATCGAATTAAAAAAAAAATCGTTTAGCATAATCGCTTTCGCACATTATTACTATAAAAAAAAATTAATGGACGGCGATTTTGAACACAAATTGAGTAGCGGTAATGAATAATACGTGTTATTGGACCTGTGCTTCAATATTACGTTAACATTTGGGCATTTTCGTGTTGTTTATAATATTATCAATAATATTTTGTCACATTTTAAATCTTACCTACATGTTGTGTGCGTGATATTTGTGAAAAGTTAAATGTATAACAGATTGGCGCGAAACTCGACAATATCAAAAAACTTCATTACCGCTACTTATTTATCTTGAACAATGGATGAATTCGTCAAACAATTAAATGATGTATTATTCACTGCCCCTGTGGTGGAGTTTGGATGTTCGAAATCCCCAATTTTTATGTGTTTTAGCCTCGACTACCACTGTCAACAAAATGGCGATTATCGCATTTAGAGACTTGAATTTAATAAAGGTAAATTAATATGCTTGCGCGCTAAATATGGAATATTTAATGGCGTTAACTTAAGAGTTTTTTTTATCCAACTCTCTAATTAACGCACATTCATAAGATTGGATGGGTAGCATAACAAATATTTACATAATCAATGTAGGGTGTCGTATGTCGTAATTCCTGGGTCCAATGGGACCCAGTACCGAGCCGGCGGAGGTTCGTGTGTTCGGGTCCATTCGGGGGTACTCCCGAACTTATACAGTTAAATTGTCTGGGTAAACAAATATTAGTTAATTTTGGGACCAAGGACAATACAGACTATTTAAAAAAAAAGTGAATTGATGAGATTAAAAAAGCGCGCATCTCCGACTAGTAAATAAGTAGTTATCTGTGGAAATAAAGCACTTGTGGATTAAAGTAAAAAAAAAGCACGCGTTTTTAATACACAGCATTATGGACCTAAAAGCGGTTCAATAAGAGCCACTTTACGAGCAAGTGTGTTGAAAACCTATTTACAAGCTTTGATCAATTTACAAGTGAAAAATATTAAGAAGCGACTAAATAATTCTTGAAAAATATTTTCTTTCGGTTTCTTTTACATCAATTTCCAAAAAATTCGACAAAAATTCCATTAACCATTCTTTGCTATCAATATTTTACGACGTAAAAATCACACTTTTTTAACCTACAAAAAACTTACAGCGAACATTATCAATTTCCATCCCCTTCGACTAAATTCCGAAAATTACAAGCGTCTCAAATAGACAGATACTTATTTCAAATATTTTGGTGATAATTTCAGGAATTTCTTAGAAGAGGTGCTCGTATCAATAGGAAAATGTAGGAGAGACTGCTTTTGTCGGTGATGCCGCGGGCGTAGCTTATACCTAAAGGTAATTTACTATTAGTGATAATACTAAGTGAAATTATTTGGAATATAAAGTGTTTCATTTTACCTGATGAAGAAGAACAAAAAAAATTGTTTTTTTTTTTTCATTATTAAAATTTTTCGCTAGGCTTATGGCCCGAGTCACCTCATTACATCTACTATAGATACACAATCGATCTTTAAAATATTATTATAGGTAGTAAATCCTTCTCAAATTACAGTAGGTCGGACACAGAGTCACAAACCTGAACGCTAAAGAACAAAGTTATCAATCAATCAGTGGTTTTAGCAGTACCTATTTGAGTTCATCAATAGTACCTACATTATGATACTTGTGTGTAATGTTGATCATCATACCCGAGGCGGTATTATTCGCGCGGGCCTTAGGCTTACGCGATAAGAAGCCGAGTGTGCAATGATCAATGCACACGCGTTTCGTACGACGTTTTTCAACACACTTGCGAGAAAAAATCAGACTTTTATGGAAAATGGCGCCCCGGTTTTATCTTTCTGCGCGCCGCGCTAGCCAGCACTAGCGATGCTCGCGCAGGTGTAAATAAAAGCACTGACAAAACCGCTAAAAAGCCTATAGAAAAAATATAATAAACACAAAATAATGTTTAGACTGATCGTAGTGTTGTTGTATGTCAAATTGTAGTTTAGTTAGTATGGAATTAGAAAGTGCTATTGTCATAGAGAAATATACATTAGTTCAGTGAGAATCCGCAATAATAGAACGCCAGTCAGTGTTTTTTCCCGTTTGGTTTCGGAAGGGACCACGGACAATTTAAGGTGAATGCGCAGTGGTCACTGACCTCTATCATGCAAGATAGAGGTCAGTGGCAGTGGTAGACCGCGAAATTCAAATTTTCTTACGTTTTTTGTTATTTGTCAGTATCAGGTTGTATCTTGATCAAAATATGATTCGCGACTATACTTAATATATATAGGTATATTTACAGAATTTATAGTCATTAGAATAGAATATTTATGTTAGATTTGTTCCCTGAGAACTTTTCCTTAAGAGATTTGTTTTTAAGGAACAAATCTAACTTAGAAAGATGTATTAAATATTCTTAAGATTATAATTCTGTTAAGAGCATTTACGCCGTACGGCATTTCATACAAACTTTCAAGCCCTTGTTTTTCGAAATTAATGAACCGATTTTCATGAAACTTCCTACGCATAAGCAGGATACAAAGGTCTAAAAAGTTAGTAGAAAACATTTTCGAAATGTCTTATTTAAATAAAGATAAATGGAAATCGCTGTTTCTATAGAAAGTTTAAAATCGGTCTAATTTGGCTGTAACACTATTTTTCGAAAATGTTCTCTACTAACTTTTTAGGCCTTTGTATCCTGCTTATGCGTATGAAGTTTCATTAAAATCGGTTCATTCACTTCGAAAAACAAGGGCTTGAAAGTTTGTATGAAATGCCGTTCGGCGTAAACGCTCTTAATACGTACTTGTTATAGTCGCAAATTATATTTTGATCAAGATACAACTTGACACTGACCTGAAAATTGCAAAAAACGTAAGAAAATTTGAATTTCGCGGTCTACCACTCACCTATAAACCGTAGCGTACCGTGGTATTAACTGTACGTGTTCCCTGCGCATTTACCTTAAGGTAAATAATTTGTTTTTCATTTTGGGACCACGGACAATACAGACTACTTTAAAAAAAAGTGAAGTATGGCCCGCGGATTTCTTTTGGCATGAAGTCTCTTTGATGAGATTAAAAAAGCGCGCATCTCCGACTAGTTAATACACACATCAAAAGTGTCTAGGGATCAACATATATTTTTGCAATAACTTTTCTCCTGATTGATATTAATTAAAATTTTCTTTAAGGATTCATCAAATAAAGTGTTTTCGTTTGTCACAGTAACGATAAACCAAGTCACCTTTGCATTAATAAAGAAATTTGCCATTTTCCTAATAAAGGGATTTTTGACATTTGAACCACTAACACAAAAGTTCGAAAAAAAGACTGAAATAACAGTTTTCTTTAAAATTTTATTGGGTAACTTAAACAATTAATAATCCGTGTTTCTACCGCGAACACTAACAACACAAGAACATCGGTTTGGCATACTCAAAATGAGTTCATCCAAATCACGCTGTGGAATGGCCGCCCATGTTCGTTGCAACAACAAAAAAAGGTCTTCTTGCGACTGGATACCATCCATATTCGGCAGAGCTCTTCTCTGTAGCATATCCCATGCATGCTCAATCGGGTTCAAGTCTGGCGACTGAGCAGGCCAGGGCAGGACATTGATGTTAGCTGCGGCGAGAGTCTGTCTTACAACTCTTGCGGTGTGCGGTCGTGCATTATCATGCATTAACTGAAATAAGGGACAGATTTGCACTTGTAGAGGAACGATGACGTCTGATTCAATCGTCTCAGCATAAATTTGAGCGTTGAGGTTGCCTCTGATCCAAATCAACTCAGTTCTTCCGCCGATCCAAATACCCGCCCATACCATGATGGTTCCACCACTATAAGGATGGACTTCCTGGCAGGATTTTAATCGCTGTTGGCGTCCAGGGGTTCTCCAGTGTCGTATACGTCTTGTATCCGGTCTCATACCAAAACGAGACTCATCAGAAAAGCACACGAAACGCCATTGTTCTTCTGCCCAATTTCTGTGTTCAAGAGCCCATTGATATCGAATCCTACGATTGTGCATTGCTATAGGTGGTACCCGTAGCGGTCTTCGGGAATGAAGGTTCACTTCATGCAAGCGGTTTCTGACTGTTTGGTCGCTAATTAAGTTCCCTGAAGAGTGATGAAGCCTCACGGCTAACATCATGGCGGTTATTGTTGGAGCTCTTCGAGTTAAGATTTGAATGTATCGGTCTTGTCTCCGTGTGGTGCAGCGATACCGTCCTCCATGGCGCTCAGCCACGGTACCAGTGCTTCGGTAACGTGTCCAAAGTCGAGTGATAACACTCTGACTTGTATTCAGAGCTAAAGCCACAGTACGTTGCCGGGAACCAGCTTCTATCATTCCCACGGCTCTGAGCATTTCTTCCCTGCTTAAATGACGTCGCCGCTCCATAATAACGTTGGTTTTAATCAGTAGTAGGGAAACAGTAGCACTAATAATGTCTTCAATGCGTTGTATGTTTTTATAGGGAAAATATTGACAGCTGATTTTCATCTTTTACTCGAATTTGATTCACAGTTCCTGATTCAAATTATGAAATGCACCAAAAAGGATCCATATAAATTTATAAAATCATAAATTTATTACAAAGCCACATCTCAATCTCAAGAAATCCGCATAAAAATGCTTGATCCCTAGACACTTTTGATGTGTGTAGTTATGTGTAGCATTATCGCGGTAGTGCGGTAGTGCATAGGTAACATAAAGTAAAAATCACGCGTTTTTAATACACTGCATTATGGTCCTAAAAGCGGTTCATTATGAGCCACTTTACAAGCAAGTGAGTTGAAATAGTACATTATGATACATGTGTGCTATGATCAATGCACACGCGTTTCATACGGCGTTTTTCAACACACTTGGGAGGAAAAAACAGACTTGTATTGTTAAATATTAATTTGTTTGGAAAATGGTGCGCTAGTTTTGTTTTTGCGCACGCCGTGCTAGCAAGCACTAGCGATGCGCACGCAGGTGTAAATAAGAGCACTTAAATATATTAGTCTATGACACTGACAAAACCTCTAAACAGCCTATAGAAAAAATATAATAAACACAAAATAATGTTTAAACTGATCGTAGTGTTGTCGTATGTCAAATTGTAGTTTAGTTAGTTTGGAATTAGAAAGTACTATTGGCATAGAGAAATATACATTCGTTCAGTGAGAATCCGCAATAATAGAACGCCAGTCAGGGTCTTTTCCGTTTGGTTTCGGAACGGACTATGGACAATTAAAATTTTCTTACGTTTTTTGTAATTTGCAGGTCAGTATCAGGTTGTATCTTGATCAAATATGATTCGCGACTATAATATATAAGTATTTACATAATTATAGTCATTAGAATAGAATCTTTCAAGTTAGATTTTTCCCTAAGAACTTTTCTATAAGCAAGATGTATTAATGATTCGAATGATTATCAGTCTGTAAAGACGTACCTGTTATAGTCGCAAATCATATTTTGATCAAGATACAACCTGACACTGACCTGAAAATTGTAAAAAACCTAAGAAAATTTGAATTTCGCGGTCTACCACTGCGCATTCACCCTAAATTGTCCGTGGTCCCTGCGCATTCACCTTAAGGTAAATAAATAATAGTTAATTTTGGGACCAAGGACAATACAGACTATTTAAAAAAAGTGTATTGATAAGATTAAAAAAGCGCGCATTTCCGACTAGTAAATAGTTATCTATTGTAGTAAATAGTTATGTCTGTGTGGTGCCGGACTTAAAGAATACCACCACCCCTTACTTCCCGTGGGTGTCGTAAAAGGCGACTAAGGATCGTACCGGAGAATGGGCAGCAGCGTTCTCTATGTATTCCACCACCATACCATACTGCGATCGCCAACCCGCCTGCCAAGCGTGGCGATTATGGCAAACCCTCCCAAAATTGGGGGAGGCCTGTGTCCAGCAGTGGACGTCTATCGGCTGAAACGACGACGAAATAGTTATCTGTGGAAATAAAGCACTTGTGGATTAAAATAAAGAAAAAGCACGCGTTTTTAATACACTGCATTATGGACCTAAAAGCGGTTCAATAAGAGCCACTTTACGAGCAAGTGTGTTGAAAAATATATTTCAGACCGGGATGGCATTATAATGTTGGGATTGAGAATTGATTCAAACGCAAGCTCGAATGAAATGATACTAACTTTATTATGGATAAACATTGATTATATAGGCTACATCGGTTGTACTATAATAGGTACATGCTTATACACTACATCTCCCTCCATATGGAAAAATAAAATAAAACATTTATGGCTTTATTTTATTTTATAACTTAATGCTAAATTGATAACAGTTTCATTTGATATAGCTTAATATTTCTTGACAATAATAATTTTCCATAAATTTGACACAATTTGGTACTTAAATAATAATCGATAAATATGACACATGCATTCGTATATTACATAAAAATATCTATACTAGGTTACATTTGGAATATACAATTTTGTACGGTTTTTGTGGACAGTATCGGGTTTGCCGTCTTTTAATATCTGTACATTTGGTGATTCATCTTTCAAAACAATATATGGGCCTAAATAGACATTGGATAACTTATTACCGGTTTCATTTCGAATTAAAATCAAGTCATCCTTTTATATATTTAATGGGATTTGAATTTTTGTCATATTTTTCCTTTCGCAATATTTTGGATTGAATCAAATTTTCACGAGCTTCTTTCAAAGACACCTGTAGTCGATAATATATAAGTTCTAATGGGTAGCTATCATGATTATGCAGTGGTTCTATGGTTTTCGTTAGACTACTGGGTAAATTACAAGTTTTACCAAACACTAGTTCAAAGGGCGTATATTTGGTCTCGGAATGAACTGATGTATTGTAACTAAAACTCCAATAAGGAAGCCAACTGCTCCATGCTTCGGGATGATTATCTGTATGTATTCTCAAATACACACCTACATTTTTATGAGAGTTTTCGAGTGCACCAATGCTCTCGTGATGATAAGCTGTAGAATTAATTTTATTTATACAAAGTAGTTTACATACCTCTTTCATTGTGACAGACATGAATTCGGCTCTTCTGTCGGTTGCTATCTCCTTGGGGATTCCATAACGTAGTTCAAAGTTGTTTACGAAGGTTTTTGCGATTTCAGTACTGCTTTTGGTTACTAACGGATAAGCTTCTACATATTTGGTTAATTCACATTGTAGCGTTAATATATACGACGAATTATGCATATCTGTGTCTAATGGACCTACTACATCTAGAAATATTTTTTCAAAAGCAGTGTGGGCTGTGGTTGATATTACCATTGGCTCTTTAATACGCACTAAGTGCTTTTGCTTTTGACATTTGTCACAACTCTTTATAAATTGTGTAACGTCACGCTCCAGTCCTGCCCAAAAATAATACTTTTTTATATTATTGACCATTCGTCTGATACCTGCGTGGCCACTTGTAGGTAACAGATGAAAGTCGTTGAGAATAACTCTTTTCTCGTCTTTATCATCTATCCGTTCAACATCTTTTAATACACATAAACGGGGACCGGTCCAATTACTTATTATTTTTATAGTTTGTGCTAGTTTTTCTATAAAAGAATTATTTAATTTATCCCTTATAATATACACTTCATTTATATTTATCTTTTTACAAAACTTTTCCAGTTCTCTCGTAAAAGCGTCTGGCGTCAGTTGCGATCGAGTAGCTGGTCGTATGTAAATAATCATTTGTTTTGGCACAAACATAAACTTTTCATTTTCCTCCTCTATCATTTGTTCTTTCCTTAATTTACGTAAAGTCTGATTACTTATGAATCTGAGCTCAATAGACATCTTTGGTTTACTATGAGTTTCCACAATGCTTGGTTGATCAGACCAGTCATCAGTAGAGACTATAGCATCCGAAGTATCTTGTGTAGGAAATAACCTTCTTTTCTGTGCTCGCGTCATCACATTCATCATGCTTTCATGCATGTCTCGCAAATCTTTAGATGTTATGACTTTTATATTTTTCTTTGATAAATTGTGTAAAGGTTGTGTAATTGCAGCAAAATTTTTAATGAATTTTGCTGTAATAATTGGCAAAAGCGACAAATCGCTTTAGCTCATCCGAATGAGGGATTTTCTTTTTCTTTTTTTTTTAACGCTTCCCTAGTCGCTGGATAGATGACGCTGAACTTGGTAAGTTACTTCAAGGAACGGAAGTTACATAAATTTTTTATTAATTCACTTGGATGTAATTTTAAGATCGTAAAACGAAAGCAAACGAAACTGTCACTCAACGAGCGTATATGACGTGACGCAATGTTTTTTTTCCAAGCGTTTTGACTTTGGCATCTAGTAACATAGTCAGTTCAACGCCATCTTCAGGGTTCTTGGGAACTATTTTTTTTTTTTAATACTGAAAAGAAAAACCTCTCATTACTTAGTTTTGGATAATTTTTCACGACTTTTAATTTTTGTGGGTCGGGTAAAACACCTTCTGACGATATAACATGGCCTAAATATAACATCTCCTTCCTCAAAAAATTACATTTGACTGGATTCAATTTTAGTTTTGTTTTTCGCAACCGTTCAAATACATCTAGTAAATTTTTTATTGCTGAATCTAAGCATTTTCCATATACAATCAAATCGACTAAATACACAAGACATTTTGTCATATGTTAAACCAGCCATGGCTATGTTCATCATTCTCGAAAATGAATTTGGGCTTGTTTTGAGTCCCATTGGCATTCTGGTCATTTGGTATTGACCGGAATGAAATGCTGTATATTTCCGACTTTTTTTTTCAAGGTTAACATTAAAAAATCCTTGGTATAGATCTAGATGGGTAAAATAAACACATCCTGAAAGAGAGTCAAGTATATCTGTAATATTCGGCAATGGGAACTTGTCATCTTTAATGCAATTGTTCAATTTTCTATAGTCAATTACCAAACGCCATTTCTTTTCCCCAGAAGCGTCTTGTTTCTTTGGTACTAACAACACCGGACTAGACCATTCACTTTTACTGGGCTCTATTATATTTTGAGACCACATGTCATTTGTTTTTGGACCTCTGCTTTTTGAGAGTGTGGCAATTTGTAGGGTTTTACGTAAACGGTGTCAGCATTTTCTTTCAATTTAATTTTATGATTGTATATTGGTGTAGTGGTCAAGGTGTCGCCTGGTAAATAGAAAATATCCGCATATTTAGCACATACCTTTTCTATAGAAAGCTGTTCTTCTGAATTTAAATGGTTCAAGTTTAGCTGAGATAACAAAGACTTTACGCGCTCCGCGTTACGTAAATAACTATCAAATGTACATATATTATATTCACTTAGTTTATGTATAGCTGGATTAATTTCATTTAATGTTAGTGGATTTTTAATTGTATTTAATATTTTAATTGGGATCTTGCCATTAATTGGTGATCCTATACTACTAGCCATAAAGACACCTTCGCATATCTCTGTCGCACAGACTACGCACTCTTCATTTTCATTTGTTTCTATATAATGTATAGATTCCGACCTCGACGGTATGTTAAAAGTTTGTTTTTCCTGACTACTTAAATTTAAAATTATTCTAACACTAGCTTCCGCCCGCGACTCCGTCCGCGCGGATGTCGGTCTTCGCGTGGATGGTTTATTTCTCCATTTTGAGTAACTCTGACAATGACATCTTATAAATATCTATTGGACCCAAATACAGCTAAGCCTATAATAATTAAGGAGATCCCTCTATTGAGCTACTGCTGTTGAGCTCGCGTTCTGTAGTAAGTATTTTTTTCATAGTAATTCCGACCTTGATAAGTAGCATGTAGCAGTAAATTACTGACAGTGACGAAAAGTTTGCAATAATAAAAAAGTGATCGTGACAATGCGACAGAAAGTTAATTGAGAGCTTCAGCATACACAACATTGTTAGTGAGCTCGTCCGGAATATGAACATGAAGATTTCTTGGACTGCTCACACGGGAAAGAGCTACGTAAAGTTGCCCGTGTGAAAAACAACTCGCGGTAAGATCTACGCCAGCAACTCCTAGGGTCTGACCTTGAGCCTTATTTATTGTCATGGCGTAACACAAAGCTACAGGAAACTGTATTCTCTTAAATTGAAATGGAAAATTATCCACTACGGGTAATGCAACGTGTGTTCGCGGTTCTACAGAACAACGTCTATGAATAAAACCGAAAAATAAGATTTTTTTTTCTACGTATTTTTCCAGGATAAAAAGTATCCTATTTTACGCCCAGGATAATAAGGTATAATTATACCAAGTTTCATCGAAATCGAACCGTTGGTTTTCACGTGATGCTTGCATATACAGACAGACAGACAGACAGACAAAAATTTTTTTAATCACATATTTGAGTTTGGTATCGATCGAGCAACACCCCCCGCTATTTATTTTTTCAATATTTTCAATGTACAGAATTGACCCTTCTACAGATTTATTATATGTATAGATTTGTTGTAGTGTTGAGATGTAATTGTTTATGTTCTAAATTGATGCTCGATTTAAACTTGTTTAAAAAGTCATAACCAATTATGCCATCTGCCTTACATGGTAAAGAATTAAAAACATAAAACTTGTGACTGAAATAGTGTCCCTCTGTCTCTAACTGTAAATAAACGAATCCAATTGCTTCGACTTTGCCCCCAATACCATTTATTGAAGTTCTCCATTTGTGTATTGGAATGTTTTGTTTTTTAATCCCACTGTAGCCAACAGCTGAAATCGATGCTCCAGTGTCAATTAACCAAGAATATTGTAAACCATTTAAGGATAGCCTAGCAACTAATGAATTATCATAAGAAAAAATATATTCACTTTTAGTCTCGAAAAAATTGTAAAATGTTTTCCTTGGCAACGTCATCATCTTTATTCGTCGTCATCACCCGTTGATTCTGATTTTTCTGTGAACTTTTATTGTTATAGTAACTATTATTAGACTGACCTCGATGCCCACGTCCTGAAGAATTCCCTCGGAAGGGTTCCGATCTGCCTCGCACAGCACCGCGCTGGTGATGGTATCCTCCAACTCCTCGTCTGTTGCCGCCGCTGCTATTATGATAATACCTACCTCTCGTTGCTGAATAGTGACTTCTATGATTGCCCCTATAATTATTGTAATTTTGTCCGATAAACCTTCTCATCGACATGATATTTGAAGAAGTGTAATCTGATGATGAAGTTTCTTCATCTATCGCTGCCTGTATGGCATCACCTATAGAGTCATAATTTCTAGCAGCTATAATCGTGCTCAACCTACGGTTTCGCAATCCGTCGGCAAACCGTTTTATTGCAAGCTTTTCATTTACGCGTTTTAATGAATCATAGCTTTCCTCCTGTCCTTCGGACTGCGAAATCGTGAGGTCAACAAATAGACTCGATAGTTCTTGGCCGTAGTCCGTTATAGTTTTTTCGTTTTGCTTAATTGACTGTAATTTACTAGATATAGCCGTGAATGATTTTTTGGGTAACAAATGTATCTTCATATCCCTTACTAATTCAGAAACGCTACTATATTTTTTAGCAAGTCTTAATTTAGCGAATTGCGATAATCGACTTTTTAGAACAAACTCCATTAACTTGTTCTCAGATCGTCGTTCGTTGTCGTTTCAGCCGATAGACGTCCACTGCTGGACATAGGCCTCCCCCAATTTTGGGGGGCGGGGGGTTTGCCATAATCGCCACGCTTGGCAGGCGGGTTGGCGATCGCAGTATGGTATGATGGTGGAATAAATAGAGAACGCTGCTGCCCATTCTCCGGTAAGACCCTTAGTCGCCTTTTACGACACCCACGGGAAGTAAGGGGTGGTGCAATTCTTTAAGTCCGGCACCACACAGACAGTTGTTCACATACAGGCGTTCTTCGATGCATCCTCTGAAACTGAATCGTAATATTCTATACCATCTATCAATTGTTTTGTAACTACCTCTGTATCATTCATTACTGGTAATAAGCTCAGCGCTATTTTTAAATCGAATTTAGACATCATGGCAGAAATTTTTGTTTTACTTTTACATAAATTAGTAACATCTAAGTACAAATTATAAAACTTAGCTCCACTTTTATCTATATCTTCAATTTCTGATACACTTTTAAATTGCTTTATTCTTTTTATTTCTTCTATATAATTATTGTATTGTTCATACAAAATATTAGCTTCACTTAACTTTTTACTACATATATTTTCTTCTTGCCTCCTACTGGGGCCTATTTTAATTAAATATTTTCGTATTTTCAAGAGGTCACTATGTAATTCCTCAATAAAGTCTGCCATAAAAATAATATTGCTACCGATTAATCTTACATACAAATTATTTAATAATACATACCAATATTACTGCATAGGTACCGATACTGTCACTATAATATTACACTTAAAAATAAAGTCTATAGTTCATTTTACGCGTGTACTTCACTGCCGCGGTACTATGATTTACGATTACGCCTTTTAATATATGTATTACGATTACGCACTTTTGATTTATTAAGATATGGAAAGGCACTTTCACTGCACTAATATACCTTTTTTTTCCGTGTTTACGTGATTTCTCCCTGCTGCGTCCCATTACGCGATTTCTCCCGGCTGCGTCCCTTTACGCTGACCACGAAGTATACTGGCGTATCTTCTCAAGACCAAGTCGTTCACGTGTCTCTCCACCGATTTTGCGTGACATCGCCGATACATTGTATACACCATAAAAATACCTCCTATGCCCAGGACCAACATAATACTGCTAATTATTGCACTGCTCCTATGCCCAGGAGCAGTGCAATAATTAGCAGTATTATGTTGGTGGTACTTGCATGATACAGTAGTTGTTCCGTTCTTGCCGAATTTTGGCCACTACCGGCTGCTGTTTGTGCGATCACTCTTCTTTCGTGTTACTTTGCGTGGTGCCAATTTTTTACTTTTTCTGTACCGCGAGGAAGATATTATATGCGCGCCCAAGAACACAACAAATAATAAAATAAATAATAAAAATGTTTATTTCTTCACTTAGGGATATAACTATGTTAGGTTTGGAGTCACCTTTTAAGCAGATCACTGTATTGTCTCTTAGAATTCTTCATATTGATCGAAAGTTTATTAATCACTAGCCGTATAAAGTCATGGTATCAAATTCGCACGCGGGAGGCTGACCGCTCTGGCAGGGTCGCCATATAATGTTGGGATTGAGAATTGATTCAAACGCAAGCTCGAATGAAATGATACTAACTGTATTATGGATAAACATTGATCATATAGGTTACATCGGTTGTACTATAACAGGTACATGCTTATACACCACAGTATTCCTAACGGGCACTTCTCTGAAATATCGACCAAAATACATTTTCACTTAAACACTTGCCTACTGTGTTCACGTAAATGCCTAACGTAACATAAACGAAATTGACTAAGTGCAGAGCGTTAATTGACCTGATTAAAAATTACATAAACAAACGAGATTTTATGCAAACTAGTTAAGAGGGTTTCGCATTAAAGAGGATGCAAATTAATTCTATTAAGATGAGCGTTGTATGCGCTACGTAATTACATAACGCCAGCGCGACGTAGGCTTTTATCACTTTTATCGCGGGAGGGTCAAACTCAAAGGTGAATCGGGGATTCAAAAAAGAATATCATAAATCTGGGAAAGAAAGCATTTCCATTAATTCTCAGCGTACCTTGACGAGGGTCGAAAGTTTAACGGATTATAACAAGTGGCGGCACTAACTGTCACGAACAGACCTGGCCACGCCACGCCTCACGGCTTAATCGCCAAACTTTCCCCTACGATTGGAGTTTTTGCGGAATAGCTGCGGTTGTGTGGCCGCACCGCTAATTTATGCGCCGGCGAGTGAATTGAGAACGAGCATGCCGCCTCTCCTCTCCTATTAGGTATTCAAGACATCGTTTAATCGACCTGCACCAGTCACAGCCGGATCGACGTTTTAAAGAGAATTTGAACGCAACGCAAATCAATCTAAAGATATTGGAAGCTATCCCTCGGGAAGCGATTGCAGATCAAGTATTCAAATATAATGTGCGAATTTACATTGCGAATGATAGATACCGAATTGTTCTTATGTTAAACAGGTGTAGTCAACGTAATTACCTCTAGGGTTTTTATGGGATTGTATTTTAAGAAGGCTATAATATTATTTTACTACATTAGGTTTTATCCCAAGAGTTACGTAGGTAAATGCTTAAACAAATTTTAATGTCGTTGTAACAAAAACCCTAAAAATAAATAAAATTACCCGTATTCCCGTAAATCCCTAAAGGGGTTGAAGCGTAGAGCGCGATCTCACGCCAATCTTTCGCCACAACAACTTTCTGAGAATAGTCCTTCACTGTGGGTGGGTAGGTGGTGAAACTTCACTTCCTATAGATACTTAGGTACTTTACTTTTACTTAGGTGGGGCCCGTGGCTATACAATGTGTCCGGTCATGGACTAGCGATATTTTAGGTACTTATATAACAACTATTCTAGTACACAAATACACTATACACTAGGGTCCAATCCACTAAAAAATTAATGTTAATTTAATGTTGTATTGTAACTTAGCTCAAAATCTGTCGATCTAAGAAAAAAATAAAAAGGGTCATAGGGGTTGTTTTTGCAGTAATTTACAATAATTTGTTGATTGGCATAATTTTTTGAAAATTTTTTTTGAATTTTTTTTTTTTTTTTAAGTTACGAGAATGTGAACCCATTGGATCGTAATGGAAACGATAGACAGTATTGTTACCCTCCGAATAAGCCTACTTTTATCTCAGTAGGACCAAAACTTTGAGAGATTTGTTTTCTTTGTAGGTACACACGTAGAGAATATCTCAACAAAATGACTGCCAAATAGCGGGGAAGCAGATTGAACCCTAGTGTGTAGTGAATTTGCGTACTAGAATAGTTGCTATATAAGTACCTAGAATATCGCTAGTCCATGACCGGACACACTGTATAATAACAGCTGCACAGGTCGATCGATCAGGTTAAGCTACGTTTGCCACGGTTGGTCTGTGGATGGGTGACCATCTTTACATACCAAGACCCCCTCCGTTCCTCGGAAAGCACACTAAGCCGTTGGTCCCGGCTGTCATTCGTGGATCTTTGACAGTTCGTGGATCCTCGACAATCCAGTTACGGGTAGTCAGAAGCCCGAAAGTCTGACAACCAGTCTTACTAAGGGGTATCGTATTACCCAGTATCTGAATTGTCGAGGTCAGATAGGCAGTCGTTCCATGCTGGTATTCAGCTGCATCCGGTTAGACTGGAAGGCGACCCCAACGTAGTTGGGAAAAGGCTAGGCAGATGAAACTCAGGCACTTTATAAATTAAACTGATCTGGGGTTTAAATTAAGGAAAGTCAATGGTTTTTGGGGCTAAGGTTTATACAATAGTTTGGTCACAGATTGCTACAACACAAAAGACCGAGAGGCAGGTGTAGCTACCAGGTGTGAAAAATATAAGAAAGTAGGTACTTATTACATCGCTTGTCTTTTCCCAGTAGTCTGATCGTCCTGACAATAGATGTTAAGAGGCTGAACTGGCTATTATTATACCTTCTGAGCTCAGGGGGCCTAAACGGGCCACTTTAACAGAATTAAAAGGATAACATAATGGACCGTTAACTGTTAAGTTAATCGTATGAAATCCCATTGGTGAAGGATTTTTCAGTAATTTTTTTTTGTTTGTGCTAAAATGCCAATTAATCCAATCCCAATCTCTTTGCTTATACCTACGTAAAGCAGCGAAAAAAAGAAAAACACGGACTGTCTTTGCCATATTATGATTCATAATGTTATCCTTTTATGATTCTCCAAAGTGGCCTGTTTAGGCCCCCAGGTAGGTACAAGTATGTAACGTCGTGCTGATGTTCGTCTAAATGTTTCAAGCAACGACACGCAATATCTGAATATTTATATTGGAAACCTGACTTTAAATATCCCGTGTGTGTTACTATGTTGGTACCTACCGTCTACGTCAGTCTGATTTTATAACCTCAGAATAATTATATGATGGTTCACGATTGCGGAGCAAATGGATTACTGATCATCTAGAATAAGTATTTTGGCATTTCCGCCATTTAAAAAAAACATTTTTTAGGCAAGTTTTTAATTATTCTCAATAACAATTAAATGAACCTTGTCCTCTGACCTTTTAAAAAGTATTAAAACAAAGACTACAATATAATGCGGTTATTAAAATAAAAGAAGCTTATAAACGCCATCTGTGTCAGTAAATACAAACCGACTTACCGCATTTCAAAGCCGTCGAAACATACGCAGCCGTCTGCGTCAAGAACTCGCTTTATCGGTACTAGATGGCAGTACAGGGAGCGCCATCTATCTTTACCGTGGCAAACTTTCACACAAGTAATGTTACGGCTCACTGGCCTCACTGCAGCTGTAGTCGAAAACTTGGAAAATAGATGGCGCTACTAACACATTTTAAGTTTTCTGTACTTATTTAGAAAAACTGGCCGAGTGCGAGTCAGATTCGCACACGAAGGGTTCCGTACCACAAGGCAAAAACCCCGAAAAAAATACGTTTGTTGTATGGGAGCCCCCTAAAATATTTATTTTATTCTGTTTTTTGTTGTTATTTGTTGATAAAGCGGCAACAGAAATACATAATCTGTGAAATTTTGAACTGTCTAGCTATCACGGTTCATGAGATACAGCCTAGTGACAGACAGACGGACAGGGGAGTCTTAGTAACAAGGTCCAATTTTTACCCTTTGGGCACCTACGGAGCCCTAAAAAGATGATTTAAATATTTTTTGGCACAACTCCTACAATCCAGAAATAGGTGTATTCGGGGTGGGAAATATTTACCTATGGGCCCCATGATTCCAGCTAGTCCCATTCTATCTGGGGCCCAAGTCTGCTATTTTTATAAATTCGTCATTCCAATACGATCCCATTATCATTTTGCTAAAAGTTCGTAATCTGCTAAATTCATAATGATCGATCATTGGTCGGTCAATGGCACAAAACATATACGATAGGTACTCGTAACGAATTAAAAGCAATGACTGCACAATGACGATCTAATGGTAGGTCACTGATCAAAGGAACTGTCAAAATTTTAGCAGATTACCGCCTAAGTCAGTCATTCATTTGTCATTACGTACGAGATTACCATTCTATGCCATTTCTTTCAATGGAGTGTCAGTGGTTGATCACTTTTAAAAGACATAATAACGCCATTATATTAGTAGATTAGAAAACTTGTCAAAATCAACAATTAAGAAATCAATGATAGACCATTCTGACACTATTATAATAGCAGACTTGAGGCCCTGGTATCTTGTATGAAGTCGGAACAGGAAACTCAGTTGCTGTGATAGTTTATTATGAAAATGGACCAAATGTCCAATACTCTACAGTTTCTACGACATCGATTACTTCTTTAGGTAGGGTCTATTACTGCAGTAGGTATCTATTGTGCTGGAAAAATAGTTGTCAATAATTTTAAATGTAGGATCTAGGATCCTAATTAGCCAGTAGGCAAATAAATATTATGAACTACAGTAACGTTATGTAAATTCTGTTTTAATTTCCCCTCTGATCAAGGGTTAGATTAACCCTAGAAGCCCATTCTACGTCGCGTCACTTTGACACTCAAAACTCAAAAGCCTATTCGCGATTTCATTCACATGCTTGCTTCGATCGCCGTGATCATTCGAACCAAATTATTAGCCGCCAAAAGCTAACGGAAGATGGCTTTATTGCCTTGGTAAGTACCACCATTTCGTAGTAATCGCAATGTTGTACCTACGTCTTTCTTTTTTGGTTGGTCTTTGTGTAACTTTTGCATTCATCTGCCTAGCCATTTTCCCAACTATGTTGGGCTCGGCTACCAGTCTAACCGGATGCAGTACTTCACATGGAGCGACTGCCTATCTGACCTCCACAACCCAGTTACTGGTAATACGATATCCCTTGTTAAGACTGGTTGTCAGACTTTCGGGCTTCTGACGACCCGTAACGACTGTCAAAGATCTACGAATGACAGCCGAGACCAACGGCTTAACGTGCTTTCCGAGGCACGGAGGAGTCTTGGTATGTAAAGATGGTCACCCATCCATGGACCAACCGCGTTCCAATAGAGCGACTGCTTATCTGACCTCCACAACCCAGTTACTGGGTAATACGATACCCCTTGGTAATACTGGTTGTGTAACGTTTGCATTCATCACAGAAAAATGTTTTTGTATTATTTACTGTTGTATTTTATTTTTACCCGCGACGGTACGGAGACGGTATATGCGTTTGGGGTGAGAGGATGTGTGTGCAAACCAATGTTGCCATTAATCTCCAAAACTACTAGTCCGATTTTGATGTGGTTTTCAGTAATGGGTTTGGATTTGATTGGTTCATGTTCTTAGATAGGCGTTACGGTGCCAACTCACCAGGGGGCGCTGCAGTAAACATTTGTTTGTACAAGCAAATTTGCCATTTGTCTCCAAAACTACTAGTCCGATTTTGATGCGGTTTTCATATCTTTTCTTCTCTTTATGTGTATAATGAACCTATGCTCTTCAAAAAGTTTGTAATAAACCCACGACGGTACGGAGACGGTATATATGTGGATGGGGGAGAGGATGTGTGTAGAAACCAATGTTGCCATGTATCTGCAAAACTGCTAGTCCGATTTTTATGCGGTTTTCAGTGATGGGTTTGAGTTTGATTGGTTCATGTTCTTAGATAGGTGTTACGGTGATAACTCACCAAGGGACGCTGCAGTAAACATTTGTTTGTACAAACCAATGTTGCCATTTATCTCCAAAACTACTAGTCCGATTTTGATGCGGTTTTCAGTGATGGGTTCTGGTTTGATTGGTGCATGTTCTTAGATAGGTGTTACGGTGACAACTCACCAGGGGGCGCTGCAGTAAACATTTGTTTGTGCAAAACCAAAACTACTAGTCCGACGGTTTTCATCATCAATAATGGGTTTGTGGTGGATTAGTGAGGATTCTTAAATAGGCGTTACGGTGGAAAATCACTAGGAGCCACTGCAGTATTATATTTTAGCTACAGTACAGTATTATGTATAATGAACCTATGCTCTTTAAAAAGTTTGAAATAAAAAGCAAAATTAAAAACTTTGAAAAAACCCACGACGGATAAATGTAATTGGAAAAGGATAAAATAATTTAAAAACCCCCGACTTAAAGAATTTATGTAACGAGACTAAAACAGATAAATTTATATGGAAATCGGGGGACCGTTCTGTGGAACACCTTTTATTCTAAGAGGTCCCCCGACTGCCATATAAAATCTGATTAAAAACCATGCCATATAAAAACTAGATGTCGGCCTCTCGACAGCTGAATTTGGATGATATAGCGACAATTTTAATAAATGTGGATGACTATCATACCAAGGATACCTACAGACTCAGAAGAGTAAGATTGCGGGCTGCAAAAGGAAGTCAGAAGTGATGTTGAAGATGAGATGATGGACCACGTTGAAATGACAAACCATCCAGCCAGGAGATTCTTCAAAGCCGGCCCATCTATAGAATTGACCAATATGATGGACGAAAAAGCCATAATGTGGTGTACACAATATTGATGAGTATCAAACTGTTTAAAAGTCTAAATATTTATATACGAGTGTTTTTAACCGACTTCTAAAAAAGGAGGAGGTTCTCAATTCGGATGTTTGGATTTTTTTTTAATGTTTTTTCGCGCATAACTCAGTCGCTTGCCAACCGATTTGAAAAAAAAAATTGTAGGAAAGGGTATAGTTTTCAAATGGTTCCATGAAAATTTTATCGAAATCGGACAAGCGGTTTTTGAAAAATCAACAAAAATCTAAAAAATTATCTAAACGTAATGCAGAGTAAACGAAAAGATCCATGTAGACGGATCTTTTCGTTTACTCTGCATTACGTTTTTTGTTCGCGCATAACTCCGCCATTTACGAACCGATTTGAAAAATTCTTTTTTAACCGACTTCTAAAAAAGAAGGAGGTTCTCAATTCGGATGTTTTTTATTGTAGCTCGTGCATTTGCTCTCGGAAAGCACCATTTGTATGTTCACCGATTTCTCCGTCAATTGTGGACCTATTTAAAAAAAAATTTTTTTGTTTGAAAGTGTATGGTTTCGAGGTGGTCCACCAATGGGACCACCATTGTCACCAAGTCGGAATCTGATGAGGGAATCCCATGGAAATCGAGGGAACCCTCAAATTTCATAGCCACTCGTGCTCGTAACTCGTGCATTTGCTCTTGGAAAGCACCATTTGGTGAAGTGGAACTGATGATGAAGGCCACAGATGGCCATCGGAACTACCTACTCAATAATAAGTATTTCACGGGTTGCGATTCGATTACGTACTTTAATGTGGTTGCCAAGCATTTTTGTTCATTACAATACGTATGGTGAAATGGAGCTGATTGTGACTTCTCAATCAGCTCCAGTTCTCCTGGTTCTTAAAATAACGTCCCTGCATCGGAAAAGCAATATTTTGTAAAAGGTGATGAGCAGTTGACATAAGGGTATTGTAACTTAGATAAATTACAAACTGACCCACTAAAAAGTGAAAAATGAAAACATTTTTACAAAAAAAAAAAACAACCGACTTCCAAAAAACCCTACAAAGTAAAAAATAACTTTAATTTCGGAGGTCGGTGGCAAAAAACTAAAATACTGATCCAAAGACACCAAAGCAAGCAATCGGACCAAAGTCTACGTTAGCCGATTGCTCCTATCAAAATAAATGCGAGGTAATGGCATAAGACACTGACAGTAGGAATGGCTACCACTTTGACAATTCAGCAACGTTCATTGCGTTATTTACGGTGCTGACATTTTTCGAACATACCTATGGAGCAATGGATTAACAATATCTTTCAAAATCGTTCAGATTGTGTTTGATAGTGTTGCGCAATGAGGGTGCTAGTTACCTACCGTGTCATATTATACCTAACCCTGCTAGATGTATAAGAAGCTCTTAAGGCCAGGATATTCGAGCGCAGTAGGCATTTAGCGTTACCTCCCTCCGCGCGTGGCAAGTTCCGCGAACGCGCAATTCGAATGAACTCGCTGACCCCGCTGCTGCCACGGTAATTTCATCTAACAGTATTGTGACTCGGCCCTATTCTTGAAATATAGGGCTGCTCGCCTACAGTATTTTAATTTCATCATCCTACTTTAGTTTCTTTCTAGTTTTGTGATTGTAAATATTATATTTTTTTAATATTATGTATAAAATTTATGTTAAAATATTTCTGGTGTCTAGTTTTTAGGGAAATATAAATATAGCAACATAATTAATTTTATTACCTACCAAAAATTTTCTTTTTAGGGTTCCGTACCAAAATGGTAAAACGGAACCCTTATGGTGAGACTCAGTCTGTCTGTCTGTCTGTCACAGCTGGACATGTCAAGAACTACTAATGCATCAACTTGAAATTTGGAATAGTTTTAGTTGACGTTTGCTCAACTATTTTGCAAATAAGAAAGAAATAAAAATATACAGGGTGTAAGGAGAACGCTTCCGAAGCCAGAACGTAGATTATATACACCCTATATGCAAACGGATACCACTAACCTTTCGCTTTAAATTGATCATTTTCAAAACTTCATATTTCTTAAACACGCAATGGAAACCGTACAAAATGTGAGGTCACTGACACGCAAGGCAACGTCTCGCCACCGCGCGTCGCGCGTCGCGGGCGCTGAGCGCTACGTACCTACGTCCGAGTCACGGGATTTATACGGAATTTACAAACACCACTTTCAAAATGCCTACCCCTACAACACTTGAATTTTAATCGCATTCGTAGCCCACTATTAAACATTAAAGTTGACATTTTACATTTTTAAGAGGCATTTTACGTACCTGTCTAAATCCTTTGCGACCTTATGAGGTTTGGCTCGAACTGCGCTCCATCCATTTCAATACATAGCCGGGCCCGTCGCTGTGTCGACCCGTGAACACGAGGCATTAGTGTAGGATCCTCAACACAGTCTGCACGTAGTTTATTAAACACGCTCACTATTCTGCCCCGCATTTCATCAGCACTGTCACATTCCCGATCAAACACTCTTTCTTTCACATACCCCCACAAAAAGAAGTCCAAAGGGGTTAAGTCGGGTGAACGAGCTGGCCAGGCGTGCGGCCCCAGCCTTCCGATCCAGCGGTCGTCAAAAAGCTCAGTGAGACGCTCGCGGACGGGGCGCGTAACATGCGGTGGAGCGCCATCGTGCTGGAACCATGCTCGACGAAATTCAGCCAGCGATACATTATCTAGCATATCATTTAAATGTCCATTTATAAAATTAAGATATGCTGGTCCATTCAGGCGCTGCGGTAGAAACACTGGTCCTAGAATTCGTCCATTAAAAACACCAGCCCATACGTTGACGGACCACCTGGTCTGATGGCCGGTTTCTTGAGTGGCGAACGGGTTCCTGTCTGACCATAAATGGGCATTCCGCCTGTTCCACATCCCGTTTCTCGTGAATGTGGACTCGTCCGTCCAGATAATGTGCTCAATGAAGCCAGGCGCACGTTGTTGTTGATCTAGCAGCCAACGACAGTACACACGACGACGAACGTGATCATTAGGTAGCAAACCTTGTACTTTGTGTATTTTGTAGGGCCGCATTCTGTTCCGGCGCAAGATTTTGTGAACTGTCCAGTGAGAGACTGTTGATATGCCCCGGCGCCACAATAATTTCGCCGCACTTCGTGTGCCCAGCCGTGGATTTTGGCGAATCACATTTAAAACACGCTCCTCGGTCTGAACATTCACTTGTTGTCCACCACCGGCCGCCATCGGAGCAATTGGTCGATTTTCTAAGACTCTCTGAAAAGCAGCCGTTATCATGCGAGAATCAGACGGGTGTCGGACGTTCGGAAATCTGTCTCGGTAAATTCTCAACGCTAGAGAAGCATTGCCACAGGCTTCTCCTAAACACATCAACATGTTGCCGTATTCACGAGCACTGTACACGTATGCATCAGGCATTATTAAAAACAACAAAAAATAATAACTAAAAAACAATAAACAGTACTAAAAACGTAACAATAATAACTAAACTTAAAACTAACAAAACAGTAACAAATACGATTCAATGAATTCTATCGATCGATTAACGCACGTTTGCTCACGAACCGAGTCGGAAAGGAACTAACTAGAATACTAGATTACTAAAGAAGTACTATGAAGATCAAACATGCCGCCTGCATGTGATGGCCGGCCGACAAACGTTGCCGCCGCGCCGGGTCCGCGCGGCGCGGGGGGCAACGTTTGTCGGCCGCGGACGCCGCCGACACGTGGCGACGCGGAGTCAGATAGCGGTGTCTTTTGATGTGCAAATTCTTCGGTTTACTTACTAAATGAAGGATACAGTAACGTTATTGTAATAAACAAGCGCGCGTCGTGTGACTAATTAAAATTCAATTGAATCACGCGCGCTAGTTGCTTCAAACTTTACACGCGATCTTTTACTTTATTTCATTCACTATCGATTATCGACTTACATACAAAACTGTTATTAAATACACGACACAGGGCATCAATTTAAAACTGTTGACGCCTCTGTAATGTTTCTTCTTATTTATTTTGGCGGTGCTTTACAAAGGATGGTTAGGCTCAATTTGCACCGCCGCGGAACGAAGTGGAATCGAGTTTTCGTAATAGCAAAATGAACTTTATGTCAATTGTCTAACGTACAAAGTTTCAAGTAATGGTTTGTAAGTATTTATTTGTAAACGCGATTGTGCTCCTTATTTATAGGATGTCAAGGATCAATTTCCTATGCAAGTATTTAGTAAAAAATACTTGCATAGGAAATTGACCCGTGACTTACAAACCAAAGTATCTCTCTTCGTCGTGCTCGACGTTTGCGTGTGTAAGTACAACATACCCAAATAGTTCAAGTATTTATTTGTAAACGCGATTTTGCTCCTTATTTATAGGAAGTCACGGGTCAATTTCCTATGCAAGTATTTTTACTTCCAACAGGGCTTTTGAATACGGGGTTGTACTTCTTATTTGTATGAAGTCATGGATCAATTTTCGATGCAGATAGAAAATACTTGAAATTATCTCTAGCCCTAGTTTTAGGCCCTGGTTTCTTAAGGTGGATGTACTTGGAAGCCCTGGTACACGATTTTACAAGTACGACCCATGTCTAGTACAAACTAGATACGAGCTTGTTACTGCGGGAATTACCGAGAATGCGCGATAATTCACCAGAAGATGGACGACCCGTGCGTATGGGTGTATCTAATTTGTGCGTTACACTATTGACATAAAGTTCATAATGCTTTGTACAGACGCCAGCACATCAAGCTACTTCAATCTGTCAAGTTTCTTTAATGGATTTTCAACTTTATCGCTAAAGCATAAGGTTCAAAGTTGATTGGAAAAAATTGACAGTTTCGGGTAGGTTGATGTGCTGGCGGTTGTACAAAAAAAGTTCGCTTCCATTCCGTTCCGCGGCGGTGTAAATTGAGCCTTATGGTCACACTCACAGGTCTGCCGCGCCGCGCACAGCCGTGGACGTCTCTCTATCAAACTAGGTTCAAACCTCGGCCCAACCAATGCTCTTGACCTTAGCCTCTTCGTTGCTCAAACGCGTCTCGTTATTTTAGGATATTTATTGCGATATGAAGTCATCGACGCCAGGTCTAGAGATAATGTGATCGTATTGTAGGTTAGGTAACATTACATTTTTTAGCTGTACAAGATTTTCATGAACGAATTAACAAAGTTGCTTGTAAAGGCAATGTCTTTGTACATAATTAACTTTTTATACTTTTCTTTCCCAATCAGTATCACAGTAGGTATCTAAGTACCTTCGATATGGGTCTCAAGGTTAAGCAAAGTAAACTGGATTTTTCTGATTTGTAAGCTAAATTTGCGAACATTCGGATCAAAATAAAATTGTAACCCTGTTCAAGGGGAAGCCATTCATTACGATCCTTGCATGGATGAAATCCGAAAGCAGATATCCCACAACTAGGTAGAAGTGAACTGAAAAGTCATTTGTTTCAAGCGATCGAGAAAAGGTTAGGACTTAGGAGTTTATTAGGATCACACATCACATGGCACCGCTACACGACCGTCAGCCGTCGCGTCACGTGGACTTTGGGGTCGTCGGCCGCGCGGTTGTCGGCGAGCGCGCGCGCACTTTGAACTTGAGGTCATGCGCCGAGCGTCAGATGATATTTATTTACGAATACATTGCTTGTTAGAGTTGTAAAGAAAAAAAATGTGTTTAATCGCAAATAATGGTTTCATTTAACTGTTCTCACAACACAGTGTACGAAAAATGCTAAAAAAAATAGGTAAAATTGACATTTTTTTTTTAAGTTTTTTTTGATGGTATCGTATCGAGAATCAGTAGCCCTATCACCTGTCTTCGTTTTCGGAAGCGTTTCCCTGACACCCTGTATGTACGTTTTTTGCAACAGGGCCTGAAAGGAAGTCTGAAGAATTCGAAGTGGGGCTACTAGAGCACGTGGGGTATCATATGAAAGAAAACAGTTTGCACATTCTCAAACATTTATTCTTTTTTTTGGGCCGCATTGTTTTCGACTTTTGATGTAAAATGCAAAAAAAAAACCTTTCCCGCCCTTATCTCCGAAGTTTGCAAATAGAAAAATTTGAAATTATTTTATGTGATAGAAGTTTATGTAAAGATTACAGGAAAAATAAAACGAAGTCTCTTAATAGCATACTTGTTCAGAAATCATCAATAAAAGTTATATTAGTTTCACTATCGGTCAAGAGATGGCGCTGACATAAAACTGCAATATTATACACCGCAGTGCACAATTTTAAAATTCTCTGATGAATATAGGCCTCGTCGATGAAAATTTAAAAACATATGATGGTACGGAACCCTCGTTGCGCGAGTCCGCAGTCCGGTGCGCAGTTTTTTAATTGCTACCTAATCTTTTCTTTCATGACTGTTATATCGCTTCCGCACTACCCTTATGAATGATCCGTTTTGTCGAATTTTTGTCTGATAATAGACTACTGAAGGGATTTTGATGGAAGTTTCGATATTCTGTAGCTTTGGTTTTCATCCATCACATAGGGTATGTTTAATAACTAATTTATAGTCCACGAAGTCGCGGGCATAAGCTAGTTATTTATTATTAGTTATATACTTTGGACTAAATAAATTCTGATAAAACTCATTACAATACAATGCACAGGATAATAAATTCTTTATTAGAAATACTAAAATACTACTCTGTCAAAGACGTACCGAGATCAAATAATACACAAAATGTTAGTTAGGTATTCATCCAAATTTATTTTATCCCCTTCAAAGTATGATCCTTCAGAAACGACACACTTACACCAACGAATAACCAAATCATAAAAACATTTTTTAAACGCTTTTTCCGGAATTGAGCTTAGTTTACGCCGCGAATTCTCCTTCGTTCGCTAAAATTCGTTCACAGTGATGGCCTTGTGCGAAGGCGCAATATCGTGGTGCAAGATCCAACAGTTTTCTTTCCACAAATCTGGCCTTTTTTTCGAATTTACTCTCTCAAAAACCGCATATCGCTCAAATAATATATTTTATTTAACGTTTGACCTTCCGGTATGAATTCCGAGTGTATAATACCGCGATAGTCAAAGAAAACAGTCAACATGACTGACTTTTGATCGACTTTGGCCGTGGCGTGGTTTTTTCGGTTTCAGTTCACTTGGAAGGCGCCACTCCGAAGCTTGTTGACTAGTTTGCATGTCAAACTCGTCTCGTCACCAGTAACAATGCGTTTCATGAATGTTGGGTCGGAGTTGACTCGTTCTAGTATGTCTTCAGCGACTCATAAGCGATTGAGTTTTTGGATCACGTTCTCCAGCTCCATCTACAAATCTCCACTGGTGCTTTCCGTTGCTTCAGAGTGTCTGAAAGATAGATCAATGCTAAAAAAAAAAACCTACTATAGACGCATTCGCAAGCTTATCCTATTACTAAGTTTTATAAGTAACTAGCTGCGCCCCGCGGTTTCACCCGCGTAAGTGTCGATCCCGTGGGAATATTGGGATAAAAAGTAGCTTATATGTTAATCCAGGTTGTCAGCTACCTCCACACTAAATTTTATCCAAATTGGTCCAGCCGTTTGAGCGTGAAGAAGTAACAAACATATAAACACACACACACACTCACACACACACCCCCACACACACTCACACACACACTCACAAACTTTCGCCTTTATAATATTAGTGTGATTAGGTAGGTACCTATGTTATGTATATTATAATAAAAAGATCATCTATAAATTGAGCCATCGTGAGAGGCCTGGCAGATGTAAAACATCGAAATTATTTTAGACGAGCTTGCCCCGCTGTTTTACTCGCGTAATTCAATTTCCCGCAGGAAGTCAGTCAGTAAGTCGGTAAGTCAGTCGGTAAGTCGATCGGTAAGTCGAGTAGTAAGTCAGTCGTTAAATCAGGAGGTAACAAATATCTACGTACACTCTACTATCAACAACATCAACAACCTTGCATTATTATTATAATTTATAGAATAGATACAGTAGGCACGGTAATATTATCTATACAGTATACTATCTTCATACAAACGGTCGGAACGCGAGTTATACCTACGCGCCTAGAGTCCGGTTTACACTCGGTAAACAAACAGTCTCGAATGCTCCGCAGTGATGAACGGACGCCGGACGGTGTGATCGTTTTATAAGCAGTAAGCGTGCTATTTGTGACAAATATTCATTGAAATAATTAATACAAGTACTTACTTAATAATATGGTAAAGAGCGATTATAGACTATATTGTGCTGTTTTTGGTTGTTTGAATTCGTCAATAAGTTTTTTTTTAAATTAAATCTACTAATAAAAAAAACAAAAATATGTATTGTTTTTGAACTCTCCCTATTTCATTCACAACGAATTTCATATTTTTAAATAAAAAATATAATATTTTACCTATACAATCACAAAACTAGAAAGAAGCTGGCAGGTTGATGAAATTAAAATACTGTAGGCGGGCAGCCCTATTGCGTGTTTACGCGCGGCTGTAGGTCTGTAATTATTTCTAGAAGAGGGCCGAGTCACAATACTGTATAGATAATAGTGTGTACATGTCTGTCGCTCACGTAGTAGTAGCTATTGCGCCTGAGCGAGAAGCAAATACTGCCGTCGCGTCGGTCGTCATTCTAAATCCCATTCTCTAACTAAAAAAATCGAGTTGTAGATTATGTAGTTACTGTTCGCCTGTGCATTTTTAGGGTTCCGTTGCCGTATGTCATAGCCACTTTTTTCCGAAACTATAAGAACTATACTGTTTGGTAACGCCATCTCTTGAGGGTTTGATAATAAATTAATATCGGCCCTAGTAAGTTCTTTTGACATCATTGTCGGAACAGGAGATATCTCTTTCTCCCTTCCCACCAAAGCACGCCTAATTGGCGTCGGATTCGACCGTGAACCGCGATAGCGAGTAGCCGTGTAAGAACTGCTCGCCACCGCTCCGCTCGCTTTATTCGCTTTATCCGCTTCCGCAAGAAAAAACTGTGTTTGAACTAATAACGACCGCCCGCGGGTGTGTTTGAGTGATTCAGTGTGAGATTCCTGTGATCAGCTTCAAAGCAGGTTCGCCAGCCGCCATTTTGCCCTGGACACGTGCAGCGAGGGAAGACCTTGGTCTTCCCTCGCTGCACCGCGCGTTACCTTGGTAAGGCGTGCTCTCCTAGTACCTATTCCTCACAACTGATCGCCTGTTCATCATCTAGTTTTTCTAGGCGATTACCGCCATCCTTGAAAAACAGTCCACTTAAATTAAAACCCATCTTTTTCAAATCGCCTATATGAATATGGTAATTTCCATAACACTGTTTAAACTTGGTAAGTAGATGTATTCTGTGAACCGCATTAAGATTTTCACACAAAATTAGAAAAAAAACAATAAATTTTGGGGGATCCCCCATACTTAGAACTGAAACTCAATTTTTTTTTTTCAACAAACTCATACGTGTATCTATGGATAGGTCTTCAAAAATGATATTGAGGTTTCTAATATATTTTTTTCTAAACTGAATAGTTTGCGCGAGAGACAGTTCCAAAGTGGTAAAATGTCCCCCCCCCCTGTAACTTCTAAAATAAGAAAATGATAAAACTAAAAAAATATATGATGTTAAGTTCCACCGAAAATTGGTTTGACGAGATCTACTAAGTAGTTTTTTTTTTAATACGTCATAAATCGTAAACCGCAATTTACCTTTCATTCAATCAACTCAAATATAAAAATATAAAAAACATTTAATTTCATAAACATAAACCTTACGCATAAACCCGGATGTTACGGAACCCTCGGTACGCGAGTCCGACTCGCTCTTGCCCGGTTTTTTTTTAAATACGCCTTTAGATCTTGGTATCGATGAACTGCAAAGATAAAAAGTTTTATTAGCAAAAATTATCTTTGTTGTAGTTGTGCTACTGTTTTGTCTATAAACTGAAATATTAAAAACTAAAATATCAACTAGTTTATATTTACTTTGATATTACTATACTTAATTTTATTGTAAATTTATGGTACGCCAGCACATTAAGCTACTACAATCTGTCAAATTTCTTTAATAGATTTTCAACTTTAACGCTAAAACATAAGGTTCAAAGTTGATTGGAAAAATTTGACAGTTTCTGATATCTTGATGTGCTGGCGTCTGTACCTACCTGCTACTGCTAGTACTGTGACGAAAGCAAGTAGGTACCTAATTACATAAACAACTACAATATTGTTCTGTCCCGTCGACTTTTACAAATAGGTAAGTTGTCATAAATACGTAGAAAAATAATAATCAAACTTACTTTATTTTTTTTAAGCTCCCGCAGTTCAATGCTGGTCATTTTTTCTTCCTTCTGTTATTATTCCCCATAATTTAATCTTAATTATCACTATATAATATACCTACTACAACATAAACTAATCATCATCTGCCTAGCCTTTTCCCAACTATGTTGGGGTCGGCTTCCAGTCTAACCGGATGCAGCTGAATACCAGTATTTTACATGGAGCGACTGCCTATCTGACCTCCACAACCCAGTTACTGGGTAATACGATACCCCTTGGTAAGACTGGTTGTCAGACTTTCGGGCTTCTGACTACCCGTAACGACTGTCAAAGATCCACAAATGACAGCCGGGACCAACGGCTTAACGTGCTTTCCGAGGCACGGAGGGGTCTCGGTATGTAAAGATGGTCACCCATCCACAGACCAACCGCGGCAAGCGTAGCTTAACCTGATCGATCGACCTGTGCGGCTGTTATTATTTAGCCACGGGCCCCTCAACAACATAAACTAATATCTACTTTAATTATTAATACTAGAACCTACAACAATATTTACAGACTGATTTTTAAAACGAATACACAAACACGGTAAATAACAATACTGCATTATATTTCAGTCTGTGAACGTATATTTCGATCGATTAGCGGGGGAACGCAGCGAGCCAGGAAAAGCGACACAGATCCTACCTCGGTGACGCCTGGCAGGCTACTGAAGCGATGCGCGCGGGCCTCCTTGTTATATTATATCTTGTTAAAACAATAAAATTCAGTTTTGAGAAAAATTTACCGTAGAATTTTCTTCTATACATCATTGCCTATTTTTTGACATATTTTTTGTGAGTAAAAGTTTGATCTACTTCAAGTAAAACTTGAAAAACGATCAAAAACTTCCTTGTTTTCGATTTGTTTGCGATTTTTTATGATCGAGTGAAGTTGTAAATATCGTGTTTTGAACCGTAGAATAATCAAGAGTGTTAATTGAACTGCAACATATATTTTTTTCAGATTAAAACAAAGAATATTTGATTGTTAAATGTTGAATCAAAAATAGGTCAATTTTGAGAGTCCTGGCCTTAATATTATATAACAGTTGTTTGATCGCCCCCTGCCTGTCGTCAAGCGAAGTTTATAGCGAATATTATAAACTTCCAAGCCACGTTCAAGATAGCCTTAATAAATTCAAATCATTCATTAAAAGTAGGCAAGTTGTGCCAGAAAGCCTTTTATTATACCGATAGATTATATTGAGGGCAAAAAGGCTTGAGCTGTTCCAATTTTTATGTTTTTTTTACACATTGACATTAATACATTTTATTTAAACAATGTTATTTGCTTACTTTGTAAAGTATTATTTTAATCATGTGAACGTTAGTCTAGGTATGTGGGTAATTTTATTTATTTTTCTCTCTATTCTGTTAGTTTTTATCATGGTCTGGCAGTTTGAGTAATTTATGTAGCCTACCCAAATGACCTTTCTTTGGTATTGTTCGTCGAATCGTTGAGCTCCTTAAATTTTGACTTGAGCTACACGATTTCTGACAAATGCGTGCACTGACTGGACAGGTCCTCTAAATCTGTGTGGTTCTTTGCTCAAAAGACCATCTCAGATATCGATCTACTCAAACTCAAAGCATTTATTACAATTAAACCAATTACAGGCACTTTTGAATTGTCAAGGAGTCGGTCAGTCAGAAAGATAGTCTATATGACATGGTCTGGAGTTCTGGACTTTAAAAGAGACTGTGAGTTCTGAGTTTTTTTCGGACTTTCTTCTCAAACTAGTCAGATAGGAAACGCCGATCTAATCTAGTTTTTAAAATATAAGTGTTTGTGCAAACCAACTTACAAAAATGAAATCATTTTTATCATTTATTTAAAACTCCTTCCTTGCTTCTTGAATTTTTGAACCTTAAAGCCTTATTCTCAGGCAAAATGGACGTTTTGGTAAGCCCCACACGATTATGAACACACGTGTGTCTATATAGGGGTATGTTAATAAGTCATCAATCGCCCTCCTACGCGATTTCATATGCAAAATGCTCTGCTTTGACAAATGCCTCCATTATTTAAGATTTGCCTCAAATGATAGGGATTTTTGATTTTAGGAGAGTTTTTTTGGAAAGTAAAGTCAAATTCGCATCTGTTTTACAAATTCGTAATATCAGAAAAGAAAGAGTACCTATCTAGCATACCTAAATATATGTACCTAGGTATCAGTTACTTTACTGGACAGGCATAATAAAATAAAATAATGATTGATTACCTAGGTAAACGAATAAACAGGTTTGATTACGACAAGACGACCTCTTTACGACATTTTATTTTAGTTTGCTATACAGGAAAAATAAGCGGTCAAGAGCGAGTCGGACTTGTGCTTCCATGGTTTCATGACATCATGTTTTGAAATTTTCATCGGCGAAGCCTATTTTTGTCAGAAAATTTTAACACTGCGCGCTGCGGTGTACAATATTGCAGTTTTAAGTCAGCGCCATCTCTTGACCGATAGTGGAACTAATGTAACTTTTGTCGATGATTTCTGAAAAAGTGTGCTATTTAGAGACAACGTTTTATTTTTTCTGTAACCTTTACTTAAACTTTTATCACATAGAATTATTTAAGATTTTTCTCTTTGCAATCTTCGGAGATAAGGGAGGTATTTTTTTACAGTTTTCATCAAAATTCGAAAACTATGCGGCCTAAAAAAAAGAAAATATGTTTGTGAATGTGCAAACTGCGCTCTATCATATGATACCCCACATGCCCTAGTAGCCCCACTTCGAATTTTTCAGACCCCCTTTAAGTCCCTGTTTTTATTTCTTTCTTATTTGCAAAATAGTTGGACAAACGTTATCTAAAACGGTTCCAAATTTCAAGTTGTTAGCATTAGTAGTTCTTGAGATATCCAGCTGTGACAGATAGACAGACAGACTGAGTTTCACTATAAGGGTTACTTTTTACCATTTTGGTACGGAACCCTAAAAAGTACTGCGAAAACTAAAACCATGAATTCAGCATTTCATGCAGACCTCCTAGCATTATAATTCACGGTAATCGGGTATCAAAAAAAAACGGCCGTTTCATAGAATAGTGCATTGGAAAAAACAATTTTTCTTTATAACCGGAAAAAATTCTACACTAGGAGGTCTAGAAACATTTATGCTGAATTCATAATTACAGTTTGCGCACTGGTTAATTTTTTTACTGTGTAAGAAGTTGGCCTAACAAAATCCAGAGCCATCAAGCTATGCTATAATTACCGACATTCGTCAGATACACCCTACGATGTTCTAACGATGGTCCACTAATATTTTGATACGCTCCAATTATAAGGTGCATGCATCTGCCCGTAAAGGCTTGATATCTGTCCGTAACATCGGAGCATGACGCGTCACGGCAACCCTCTCAGGCCGAGTGGGTGCCGGGGTGCAAGAGTGCTGTCTAACCGTTAAAATGAGTAATGGCGGCGGCGGGGCAGGAGCTGCCAACTTTGGGATTATATTGAAAACTAGACAGACCATTTGAGATTATGGTTAGAGATAGCGGTTGACGTTCATAGGTTGAGTTGGTAGATACCGCCTTGTTTGCATTTAGCATTATATACGAGAATTGCTTGTCGTTGTATTTTCTTTTTAATCATGTACCTAATTAGTTACCATTAAAGTGTGCTTTTGTGCACTGTGCTATTTCTTAAACGTGCACTAAATAAAAGACTTATCTGTCTATCTATCTTACATAAAATGGTATTCATTAAGGTTGATTAAAAAGCTTGTAGCTCACGATTTGCTAGACTTAATTAAATGACGATAGCTGCACTTGAAGGCTCTTCTAAAGCATTCCAAAAGTATAATTAAAAATGATTTTGTATAGCATCAGAGTTGTGACTTGAAAGTCACAGTAAACTGCCCGATCATTGTGTGAACATAGTGAATTACAAAGATTTACAATCAATACAAAGCCATTACCTTTTGCTTAACACAGTTTAATCTCTTTTGTTTTTATAACTTACCTACCCTTTTATTATTTATACGCCTCAACATTTTATTACTATAATAAATTATGTTAAAAGTAAATGCAGGTTATGTTTTACCATTAAAATACTCTATAGGCAAACACTTTATATTGTTATTTCATTATCAATTTAAACTTGTTTTATTTCTCGGCTAATATTTTCTTCTGCACGGATGTTTGACATGACAGTAATAATAATATAATAATAATAAATTTATTTATAAGTAGTTTTGTACATGGCATACAGAGTTGTCTTATAAACTAAAATGTTATAAATTAGATCCAGTACAACTATAACAGGGGTCATAGGACTCCCTTTTCCTAAACTAGGCAGATAACCTGTCTGTATCTTAGGAAAGAGTATCCATTAATAATGGGTCTTAGTGGTGGTTACAAAATATTGGTACGTACAGTCAATATATGACCGCTTTTAATATACGCTTTCAACAAAGACAATCAGTTTTTAATAAGGTACATAATGATATTTTCATTACATGCAACTAAAAAGACTGCTCATTCTGAAATGACTCGATTCGTTTACTTCAAGAAAATGTTGACGACCCCTTTTCTCGCAGTCAAAATGTACTGATTAACTGCTTATATAAATATGAAAAAAGTCGTGATTATCATTTAATTTCATAGTTGGGAAACGCTTATTGATTCAGAAGCGGAGCGCGTGCGCTGGGCACCTGCTTCCGTCGCCGATAGGGTTAAATCAATATTTGGACTAACGTATTCAAATCTTTTGTCTTTTTGTTATGAATTAGATTATAGGTCGGCAATGTGCTTGATAAAAAATGCATTCAGTGTTAAAGTGAGAGTCAGGAGTGACATGATTTTGTTTTTTTTTTGTTACTTATAATGTAATAATATTGGTTGATTCCTGAGCAATTTTAAACCTTGGCACTAAGATTTTAAAATGCTAAAGGGTACCTAAAGGTAAGTCGACTGTTAGACTAGGCAAACGTTGTACTGAAAAAATAACCAGCTTTTATTATAATTGCTAGGCCTCCATATCAATTTTTATGTGGGAAAAGGAATTTACATAAATTAACTTTAACGCTACTAATTTGAAAATGATTAATTATACTTAAATATGTCACATTTAATTATTTATGTTGGTTAAATATCTTGTTCTCTGCATACAACTTAATCTCTACTTCCTAATTATCTAACGCCATTTGTTAGATAATTATTATTAATCTCAAAGTTACACGGGGAAATAACATAAATTAATCAAACATAGATAGATTCCCGTGTTACAATTTATTTATTTATTTCTACAATTTAAACAAATCCCCAACATCTCAGTATTTGACATGGAACATTTGTATTTGATCAAGTCGCACGGATAACAATCATCTCAAGAATCACAAAGAATAACTAAAGAGAAGGCCCGGTAAAAAATCAATAAAAGAAATTTTCATCTTAGATTGATTGGCCCTGCCTGACCCTTTACCGATGCGACCGGGTTTTTATAAACTTTCACAAAAAACTTTAAACGTAACAGTGTTTATTTGTGACAATTTGCTTTGTCGGTTTGTGCTGATTTACATTTGAAAGGAGCATTTTTTTGTGTAGCGGAGCAACCTGTAACGACACGGTGAATGACACAGGTAGAGCGGATTACGTTATGATCACAACGTTTTGATCGTTGCTCTTCTATGTTACTGTGGGCGTAGGTGAACTGATACTTTAATTTATAAGGTGTTAAAAACTTTGTTGACAAGTGTAGTAGGTTTCGCATTTTCATTTAGGTAACGATCTGGCTAGGCTAGCTGCAGTGGTTAACAAACAGTTACTGTACCATAGTACCATTTTAAATTTGCCCCAACCGTTATTGGTTGTATGTGTAAAACTATTAGGTTGTTCGGAAATACTGAAAAAATCCACAGGAGAAACAGAAAACTTTTTCCAAAAATGAACATAATATTTACCTAACCAGTGTCTATTTATTCGTTTGATTGTTTTACTACCAACACAACAGGAACATCTAACGCAAGAATGGGTAGCTTTCTTTAGCAACATCAAGTATCAAAACCATCCCATTCCGTCAAACGCAGAGCTCCTCAAGTTCAGGACATAGATTTGGGAGCCGGGACGGGATGAAGACATAATCATCGATCAATCACCGCTCGTCACCGCGACCGCACACCGCACACGGGAACAGAGAGGTCACAGCGCGACGCGCCTAATTCTGATCTGGATCACTGTTTTAGAGCATTTATTTGATTGTTTTGATTCATTCCTTCTTTCACTTCTTTTTTTGTAGGTTTGAGAACTTTTTGTAAGTTTCAAAAGAGATGGTGTTAGCTACTTATTCAGCAAGTTGCTATTATTTAATTTCCACTATGAGTATAACAAGAATATTGAACATTAAACACGTTACAAAAATGGCGTTTTCCACATACCTAAAAGTCTTGTAGTTCGATAACACTAGGTATCAAAATCATCCCGTTCCATCAAATGCAGAGCTCCTCAAGTTCAGGACATAGATCTGGCAGTCTAGCGGGATGAAGACAAAATCATCGATCAAACACCGCTCTTCAACGCGACCGCACACCGTACACGGGAACGGAGAGGTCACAGCCACGAGCCCGCGATGCGCCTAATTCTGATCTGGATCTAGAGCGTTTGTTTAATTGTTTTAGTTCATTCCTTCATTCAGTTCTTTATTAATATTTGAGAACTTTTTGGAAGTTTTAGAAAAGATCATGTTAGCTATACAGCAAGGTACTAATAGGTTTTTTTTAAAGGTAACAACAAGAAAAGGTACCTATCCTAAAAATGGCATCTCCCATATATCCTGCAGCAACATCAAGTATCAAAACATCCCGTTCCATCAAACGTAGAGCTCCTCAAGCTCAGGACATAGATCTGGGAGTCGGGACGGGATGAAGACATAATCATCGATCAATCGCAGCTCGTCACCGCGACCGCACACCGCACACGGGAACAGAGAGGTCACAGCCGCGATGAGCCTAATTCTGATCTGGATCATTGTTTTAGGTTTTTTGGTTGATTTTCTTTAAGTAAGTTAGAATTTTTGAAGTTTTATTAGGATTTTAGACATTCTTTTTTAAAGAACGAAGATTTGATGATGCTTTGGTAGGCAGGTACAGAAAAATTTATTGATTTTACTTGCTGAGCTAATAAACTAAAGCGGTGTAGGACATTACCATGAAAAAAAGCTGCATTTTCACTAATTTACAGAATCTTCGAAGAATAATGTAGTACTCTGTCTTAAAGGAAAGACTGACGAACACAACGACAATCCAGAATATAAATATTCGTATATCGAACACACATTTATAAACCCCTTTGCACAACAAAGTTCTTTCCCAAGAAATGAAATCATAACAAGTTGGCAAGTCAAAAGGAAGTAAGGCGACAATTCATACGCAGGTATCGCAATTGCACCGGTTCCTATAAATCATTTCACTCGAATAGATATAAAATATCGGCGGGGCACGTCTGTCGGCGCGCGGCCCGCTCATTGCGCGGAAAGCCCACGGAATGGCCGAGTGCAGCCGAGCTGCTACTAGTCCACGCGCTCTCTACAATAGACTGTAATCAATCTGTGATTTATTTTGCGTAAAATAGACTAGTACATCTGCATCTGTTTGGGGTAGTGAGATAAGGTAAACCTACTAGGTAAAATACTTTACTTACGTGTCCGATATCTCGGGAAAAGGACAATGCTCATGGATGTATGGAATCCCCTACCATGCTGCATCAGAGTCAAACTTTGTTTTTTATAGATTACACTTATCATATTAACTCCCACAAAAGTTATTTTTGTAAACAAAACCAGGGTTTCAGAGATTTTCAAAAAATCTAAATAACCTAAAAACTAGGTACTTTATTTTGCCATTGTTGCTCTAAAAAACAGCCTATTCTATTCTAGTTATTATTAATTAATGTAGAATCGACAAAGTGTAATTTTTTACATGTTTTTTGGAAGACGTCATAGTACTTTCAAAATTCAAGGTCATATCATATCATTTGAAACGGAACGTCCTGTAAAGGGAATAAAACAATATCAACACTATTTTACTTTAAATTAAATTCCCTGTTTAAAAATTAAATCCCCCATAAAAAAATATGACAATAATTACTACAATTTTTGATCTTGATGCATGAGACTTTTTGGTACGACTTTTGGTACCTAATTTTCCTTTGGACATGATTTCATCATTGCTACCAAGACTATGTATTATCTTGCTGTTCCTTCTGACATCATTTGTTCACCCATTCTCTTGGACTGTCATACGTAAAATAAGCTTTTAATGGAATTGTAGACTGGTAATGTATCCAGTCATATCTACGTAGATGCATACGTGTCTCTTGTTCACGAAGCCGGCAGGCAGACACTGCGAATTCCTTACTTCAGTTCACGATAACTCAATCGTCGACGGGCGCCAACATACACATACGTATACATACGCATATTCCTAGTTTAAGAGTGTGGGAGCGCGATTTTTCATGGAGTTTTTCTTCTCTCGTATCAAAAACGAGTTAAGTAAGTAGATAGGTATATGAGGATAGCTCATGACGACATGCTTATATCAGTCAGCAAGTTGGGAATGTTGCTGACTGCCCAGGGTGCATTTGATCACATTCAATAATTGGCATTCCTATTGGTTTATTCTAGAAAAATCTTACCGTGAAAACTTAGGTACAGTGAGTGTCATTCCACCTGATGCTAGGGATTGACACTGTTGACAGCTTACTTCAAGCTCGGTTCACTAAGGTTTAACAAAAAACGAATGACAATATATTATTTTAAAAATAACATTATAAAAACGAATCATTTGGCAAACATCTCATTTCGCAAACATAAGAAAAAAAATCAGCTGTTCCCTACATTTATGTTCGTCTATCTCGTCAAAATGTAGGGAACAGCAGATTTTTTTCGAGATTTCAGGTTTGGTCCCATATTAAAAGTTGTTCATAATGATGAGTACAATGACCTCTTAAGAGGTCAGTGGGTCGTCTTAGGGGTGGAATTAAAACAAGTTGGTTTACAAGCAATATAAATAAGACGCAGTTGACGGAGCCCCGCTTCGTGGGGTCCCTATTTCTGTCTACAGGGCTTAAAGAAACCTAACACGAAGGAGATGACGGGGGCGCGTTCACTCGCTTTGCTCGCTCACTTAAGCCCCCTCATCCCCTTCGAACCTAACCTGTCCGCGTCGGGGTGCCCCAAGTAACGAGGTCGCTTTGCTCGCTCTTGGACCGACACTTGAAAAATTTCTCAATAGATTAAGTAATTATCGAGCAATGCATTTTGTCAAACGTTATTTATGGTTTGCATTGTTTTACCAATTAACATGATTATAAAATATTAGTTTGTCAAATGATGTTTTGTTGTAATGAAATGTTGTCTTTCAATTATTTTTCAAATGAGTTATTTACAGAATTAATCGTTTGTAAAGTGATAACTTTATCCAGTACTAGCTTCCGCCCGCGACTCCGTCCGCGCGGATGTCGGTCTTCGCGTGGATGGTTTATTTCTCCATTTTGAGTAACTCTGACAATGACATCTTATAAATATCTATTGGACCCAAATACGGCTAAGCCTATAATAATTAAGGAGATCCCTCTATTGAGCTACTGCTGTTGAGCACGCGTTCTGTAGCAAGTATTTTTTTCATAGAAATTCCGACCTTGCTAAGTAGCATGTAGCAGTAAATTACTGACAATGACGAAAAGTTTGCAATAATAAAAAAGTGATCGTGACAATGCGACAGAAAGTTAATTGAGAGCTTCAGCATACACAACATTGTTAGTGAGCTCGTCCGGAATATGAACATGAAGATTTCTTGGACTGCTCACATGGGAAAGTTCTACGTAAAGTTGCCCGTGTGAAAAACAACTCGCGGTAAGATCTACGCCAGCAACTCCTAGGGTCTGGCCTTGAGCCTTATTTATTGTCATGGCGTAACACAAAGCTACAGGAAACTGTATTCTCTTAAATTGAAATGGAAAATTATCCACTACGGGTAATGCAACGTGTGTTCGCGGTTCTACAGAACAACGTCTATGAATAAAACCGAAAAATAAGATTTTTTTTTCTACGTATTTTTACAGGATAAAAAGTATCCTATTTTATGCCCAGGATAATAAGGTATAATTATACCAAGTTTCATCGAAATCGAACCGTTAGTTTTCACGTGATGCCTGCATATACAGACAGACAGACAGACAGACAGACAGACAGACAGACAGACAAAAATTTTTTTAATCACATATTTGGGTTTGGTATCGATCCAGCAACACACCCCGCTATTTATTTTTTCAATATTTTCAATGTACAGAATTGACCCTTCTACAGATTTATTATATGTATAGATAAATTTACCTAACGTTATTTTTGAAATGAAAATTTGTGATTCGTGTTTTGTCAAATGACAGGACACCTTCAAGCTCACTTCACCATTAGTGTTCACAGCAAAGTTTTTACAGACTAGACCAGCTGTAGGTTACATAAATGAAACCTTTTATTAGGTGTCAAGTTAATAATATATTTTGAACATTCAAAACAGAATAAGGAACCTATTCTATCTTTTCATCATAATTTTCTTCTTATCTTAAATCTAGGCTCATGTTGACTAACAATGTAGTGTCTATTACTAATATCACAATAAACATTAATGAACGACCATTATCTGCTCCCACCATTAGGACCAAGCCATAGTTTCTCTTTAATCTCTAATACGGTACAGTAGGAGACAGCATCACTATTCTGGTATTAGGTACATACGTAGCAGTATTTATTTGTCATTGTAAGTACCTTACAGCTAAACCTACATTCTCAATAACTGTAAAATTCTAGAAGTAGGGCTCTGCTTTCTAGATACCAGAAAAATAAAGATAGTTACATTAATTTACATGTGCTGATCTGAAAGCTTAAAACACCGATATTTATTTAGTTCTATAGCCGAAACGAATATTATAACTATCAAGGTGCATTGTGCGACAAAGATCGTAAAGTACAGATAATTGACAAAAAATAATATAATAAGTAAGGTAAGAAAGTTAATAATGCAATGAATACGCAACAATATCAACGCAAAACTTTTACAACTGAGCGTCCATTGCGAAGAAAGTTATTCAAAATAATATAACCGATAAAAGTATATAAGGAACAATATTTATTTTGCCTTGCTCAGGCGCAAAGTGGCGGGACGGCTCGTAAATCCACGCTGTGTAGATAGCACCCACTCGCGCGCATTTCAGAAGCTACCGTCAAACATTTGATATCACATTTCTTTATTATAAACCATTTCCTATGGGAACCAGTTTATGCGATATTCTATTGAACCGATAGCTGGATACGCATAAGTTTATTTTGATTAAGTGTGGAGCAAGTGCGAAATAATTCTGGTATTCATGTGAAATGAACTTACTCGGAGATAAATGTTTTGCAACTGTGCAATAGTGTAGGTTTTGGTACAGTTCACGTTCCGAATATTACCCATTGTATTCATACAAAAACAGTGGGATTTATAATATCATGAGAAAACAATATAAATAATAGTAAGTTAAAAGGTAAACAAAGCACAGTGAATGTAAACAAAAAAGGCAAATCAAAAACATCTGCCGAGAGTTATACTTACGACAATATATTAAGGAGAAAAAAGACTAGTAATCCATGTAATCATATCGAGGACTGTCCTTTAAAAAATCGAAAGTTTGCGGTCGCTCGATAGTAAGAGTTGAGTAAAAAAGGCCATTTAAAGCCAGAGTTCATCCAACAATTATACGAATGCTGCTATTAGAAATCAGGAGCACACCTGTTACACGCATGAGCAAGGATTTTTTGTGGTCGAACCTTTCACGAATTTACATATCTCCCAACTCTTCGTTGAACCTAACGAGGGTTATTATTTCAACCACAAAATGTGGATTTAACCGCTTCTGATTGACAAGCAACGGCAGAACATAATAAAGGATTATATAAAGCAGTTTTTGTTGATGGTCCACATAACATTTTCACCTTATTAGCAATTGTTAACAACTAATTTATTTCCAATAAGCTAACGCGCACAATTTGTGTGAAAACATAATTTGTGAAATTGCTACTAATGCGCAATAGTTATCGTTGATTTTGAACCTTTCTGTTGCGGTTCTGAGCATTCAAACTGGAAAACGAACCACCTACATTATGGTTTTTAAGTGTTAAAACGTGGCCAAAGCTAAAGTTAATTATAACATTTTTTGGGTTATCGCCAGAAAACGTGCTCCTTAGAATATATCTTACCTTTTCACATCTCAAGACCTCGTAGGTTTTCAAGAACCTAGATTACCAACATCACATTAAATCCCTGTCATCAATGTAAAATAGCCTGTACTAATTACTTTAAAGAAACAAAAGGCACTTAATGACTGTGACCTATGAAAGATGCCCCGAGACTGATGGCTCCTATCGAATTCCTTAGTCATCCTTTATTAAGGCAATGAAATGGATTTATAGCTTCCACTACGATTTTATGTCAAAGTGCAGTTCATTGCCACCAGACAATGTCTGGGAGACAATGTAATTTTATGCTTAAATGAACTTCACCTGAAGTGGAACTCGCTCGGAAAATTTTGAATGGCAATTTTGGTGTGCCTCTGTGTCGCACACCTTTGTCTTCGAGTTGAATTGCAGTTATGCTTTATATAACAACAGGAGCGTGACCACTTTCCAGTGTCGTCTGCTCATTTGAATGAAAATACTGTCTTTTAACTGTTTTGTAATAACTTGCAAATCCTGAACTTTCAAATTTCTTATAACTGTTGCTTATTCTTGTTGCCTTAATTGTAGACGTGACGAATTCTAATGTTGTATTTTCGTTCAGTAAATTATCCGGCGTTTAACTAGGTATTTCTAAAGTTTTTTTTCTTTCGTATCTAGTCTAGCATTCAGACTGTTTTTACTACCTATTTTCACGACATACCTATGTCGTTCACTTAATTTATCAAACATATACTTCAAAGGAATATTGCGTTAATATGAATTGCTCTACATTTATTAAATGACTGACATTTCGGCCGCTTGGCTTACAACTTCGCTCATGTGAAATTTAATTTCCGTAAACTTGAAACCGTCTCGGTATATTTTTATATAATGACGTATTGTATGAGTCTGTATGATGTAAATATGGCAATGACTTCCTGTGTAAATATGTGTTTGTGGATTCTTCTATTATTTTGTGAATATACGTTGTTTGATAGACACATAAGTTAGAGCTTTTTATGAATCTCAAGTATATCAAAAACTTTCATCTTTATAATGAATATCTTAATAATGCTTGATCAAAGACTAACAAAATACACGCTAATAACCTCCGATGCAGTGTCGTAAGTAGTGACCAGGCAAACAGTGTAAGTCTGAACCGATGTGGATAAAACACAATAAAGTGTTTATGTTCTCTATAAAACCCTCTGAAGCCAGCATCTCATATTTTATGTGAAGCCGCTGATCCCAATTACACATGAATGGTTCGTCATGATCAGACATTTTTGGGATCCAATAAAAACTTACTCTGTGATTTATGCCCCCACTAGGAAGTGAACGTTCTCATTCAAATTCATCTTATTAGTGTTGCCACTTGTTAATTAGGCTTTTTCGTTTAAAAAACTTGATCAAAATGTAAACACTTACAAGGTTATCTGTGATCTTCCAGTGCTTTTATATGTGTGCGTAGTGGAAAAACAAGGAAATTAGTACTAAAGTCTGCACCATAAATATTAAGCAATATGGCATAGCATCCTACTAACCAGACAAAACTGAGAATACTACAAGTCTGTTCAACAAAATGTCGCACCGACATTAACGCTACACGACTAGCCGAATCATTAACGCCAATTTTCCTAATGACGTTGACGCATTTATTTGCGCGTTCCGATTGGTAATCGCGAGAAGAATAATTTGATGCAGATATATCTGAAGGGCCGGTGTAAAGCTAATGTGTGTGTAGTGTTGGGAGAATTTAATCCAACTGTGCGCTTGTCAATCAATAAACTCGAACGAGTTGAGCCACTTTGCGGACCGCGTGAGATTAGTGTGGACATTATCCGTACCGTTCCGATTATCCAATCAGCTCGGTTTTGAGATGATGTTCTAGTCTTCTGGGATAGTTGTGGTCTCCATAATTATAAATTATGACGGTACGGTTTCCACTGCTTTTGTTAAAGTTCGGAAACTTCATATGTGTTTGTTGCATAATTTTACTTGTAGATTTGGCAAACCAGTATCACTAGATGCTATCAATCAAAAATGATGATGAAGTTTTTTTTCTATCGTTATTATATTCAAAGTACCTAAATACCTAGTTGTAGTAAGTAATTAGTGTCTCAGTAAAAATTATGCGTTAACTCAATCACGGTCTCAGTAACATTTGAAGTTTAAGTCACTACCTTCTAAAAGCATTTTAAAAGAGAACATAATCAACGAGGATTTAACACATACCATTATATCACTATTCCAACTCGCCCGTGTAAAAAACATATAATACGAACGGGTCTATCCACACACTATTAACGTCCGATAAACGTTACCATGGGCCCGTGATAAAAGTGACCAAGTTAATAATTTATTGGGCATACCGAGCAGAAACTTCGTAAAAATAAACATGAATGGCTGCCTTATTGGGGCTTGATTTAATACGCTCAATAAAACAGTAACTAACCTCATATAAATTACTAAACAAATAAATAACATCGTTGGTCATCAAAGTTTATCTCTGACGGTGATTGCATCAACATTTTTAACATTGTTTGTGTTATAACAATTCTGGATTCGATGTGGTTATAATTCAATTAAGTTTTCCTTGTTGGGTTTTTGTTGAGATTTTATTTTGACGTTTCCTTTCCTTTAATTAAGATGTTGGTTGATTTATCTAAACAATGTTTAAGACATGATTTGTGTCGACGTGAAAATCAAACAAGGACAAGTAAGGTAAGTAAGGTCGATAAGTAGGTACCTACTATTCATAATTTCAGTATTTTGAAAGCTTTAGGGAAGTTCCTAAAGCAAGTTTAAAATAAAAATAAAACAAGTGGAATAGACCACTCGACATCAACAAGGGACTGACAGTCAGACACTTACAAGTCTTAATGAATGAACTTCGATTTACCGTCAAGGTAAATCTAGTTATCATTAATTACGTGGCTTGATTAAAGAGTAATTAAAGTACAGAAAAACCAACCTGACCGACACTGTTATTTTTCAATTTGTCGGTAAAAAAAATGATATTCCAAAACTTAATTAAGGTAAGGTTTGGTGTCAGACTAATTTTCACTCACCTGCTGAACATTTAAATTATTAATGAAAGAACTAGCTTTTGACCACGGCGTTGCCTGTGTGGATGTCGGAAATTATACCACTGGAACGTACTTCAAGGATAAAAAGTATCCTTTCTGCAGAAAATCCAAGTTACAAACAATCTGGGTACCAATTTCCATCCATATCCGTTCAGCCGTTTTTGCGTGATTGAGTAACAAACATCCAAACATAATAATTATATACAAATTACAAACTTTCACATTTATAATATTAGTTAGATTTTCAATTTAAATAAGAAAGAAAGGATCAAATACTAGCATATAATGAAAAACTAATGGTGGAACGTTAAAATAATTTCCTACGCGTTCAAACTTCTAATGAGCACCGCGAAGAAATACATTACTTTATCTTAAACATCAAGCTGGCAACACTGGCGACGGTTAGTTAACATTTTAACTGCCCTTTTAATGAACGTTACCGGCATTAGAGCTTAAGACATTCACCTTATTACCCGCATCAAGATTTATGTAATAAAGTTACGGAGAGTAAGTACCTATAGGCGATGTCTAATCACGGCACAGGGTCATTAAATTGAAGTAATAATCCTCCTACATAGTAGCGACGATACATAAAGAGCTATAATTCTTTGTTAAGTTCCTTTGTAACTGGCTAAGGAGATTGATGGGGCCTCTCCTTAGGTGGCCTCCGTAATAAGCTTCCAATAATTTTGTTTCGACTCGAATATAATAATCCATGACTTCTGTTCGTTTCAATTATTGGCTATTATGTTTATGGTATTGTTATTGATGGTGAAGTGCTCCTAAATATTATGAAGGTGTTGGTGAATATGGTATTACAATCAAGTAAATTAAACACGTACGATCACCAAAAGTGATAAGTTACCAGAGTCGTCGGATATAGTTGAAGTTTAGTAAGAAACCGAAGGATGTTTTCGAATAAAATTAATTTAATTAATAGAAAATAAACAGAACTAACTATACACACTGGTTCTTAACTTTTTTGGTGACTGTAGGCGTTGTGGCACTATAATAGGTAAGTGGGACCAAGGCTCAAAAAATCTTTAATAAAAATCGTAATATTTCTTCTATGAATCACCGGATACTTTTTATACTTAGTTGATTTAACAGGTAAAAACTCTATTGAAAACTATATTAACTGTATTTTATTATGCCATGAAAATGTATTTATAAATAATATTTATAATTAAACATGCACTTTATAACCTCCACCATATCATGAAAATTTTATGATGGCATCATAACTGAATGACATAAATTGACATTAAAAAGGCTCATGTCCTTTTGCCGAGCATTGAATAATGAGTGGCTCCTACTACAAAATGGGACAGAACCCATCATGATGTCGTAAGAATATAATGTCGTGTGTATACCTATTGCTGCTGTTTAATTACCATGATTATTGTTTAGATAATCTAAACTTCGAGTTGTAGCAACTCTACAAAAATACTGCTTCCAAGTTAGAGAAACTCTAGAATGGCATCGTAAGAAACGGGATGAAAATGGTAAAAAATGCGGCGTATAGAAGAACAATTTCTTATCTCTTATAAAAAGAAAATAAATTTATTTAACCCACGTCCATCAATAAAAAGTACTAGGCAGTCTTGGTTCCGAAACAGTTATTACGATCCATGCAATAGAATCTAAGATCTTATAGATCTGGCAACGCATTCGGGACAGGCTTCAAAACAAGCTACTACTACTTACTAGAATAGTGACTAAACATTTAAAAGTACCGAAAATGTGATTTGTAAGCGCTTATTATTAGGGATAATACACATAATAGGTTGAGTTTCGACTGTGTTCACGAGTCGTGACGCAGGCGCCGATAAATAACTTAACTGATCCGTGACCTTTCGTGACGACCGGCGACCGAGCGTTCTGCCCACTTAACTTTTATCTTAGCTTTGATTTAAACACTATTTTTGCCTACCTACTACACTTTTTTATTGGAGTTTTTTCGTTTTTAAATCGTTCTGTGGAAAACAAATGATTAAAATAAAGGCCCTTACCTATACAATTTCGTGATTGAAATAGGGTAAGTATTCTAGCTGAAATGCGCTATAGCAAAGTTGGGATATTTAATTTTGTGACTAAGAATATATGAGCGGGTTAATTGCTTTATTGGCTTTTTTTTTATTTGGCTTTAATTTAGACTGTTCAACAAATTCATTGTGTTACTTACGCTGTTGAGCAGATTTGTTTTTAGAACGTATGAAGCAATGGATTACTAATATCCTTTAGAATCATTCAAATTATGATTGAAAGTGTGTGCGCAATTAGGGTGCTATGTTTTGAGGATTCATTGGTACTGTTATTCATTTTGATTCTGTAAGAATCGGACTGCTATGCAACGCTAGAAATTTTTTGTCCATTCTAAAAGAAAATCTGTCCACCGATTTTGCCAAAGTGACGCCACCATCTTTCCACACCACCAGTTACTTATAAGGTATTCATATATTATGACTGCCACAAGTTATAAGTGTGACTGACAAGCTAGGGTGTAGGACTGTCCTCCTCCACCTGCTAAAACAAGGTGTCTTCACAATACGGGAGGAAAAATCGCGGCCATTACACTACCATCTCACCTTGCTAATTGTTTCCTTTCGTTTCTGCAGTAGTTATGGATTTTTAATATAAATTGGAGCTATTACGTACTTCCTTTACGAATCATAATAATATTGTGAAAGGAAAGTTTCACTTTATTAGGCTTTGGACGATGTTGTTACGAAACTTCGACTAAAGCCACCATTTTGTTTTTTATAAATGGAGTCTTACCCTCTTCGTTGCTCAGTCTGCTTAGGCCCAGTTTTAGGTATTTTTGTACTTTCCTATTAAGGAATAGACCAGATACGAGGAAGCTTGCATGCACTTAGAAAGCCGCTTTTCAGCAGCAGCAGTTCAGTTTTTTGGTGTTTATAGGTGTGCATACGTCACACCTATTAATCGACCTTAAATACGCCTTGTTTTGTACAAATATTAAGTTTTGACATTCAGATACACCCCCACCTAATTAATTCACAGATATTAAAGACGTAAAAATCAGCCTATAGTACTGTTCCCACTGCTGGGACATAGGCCTCCTCTCTGTGAGACGGAGAGGCCACCACGCGGGCCCAGTGCGGGTTGGTAGATGTCACATGTCTTCAAATCGTTCGTTTGGTTCTAGGAACTGCCGTTTTGCTCACGATGTTTTCCTTTACCGTATTGAGAGCAGTGGTGATGAAATAATTTACACAAAGTAAAGCGCCTGTCCGGGTTCAAACCTATGACCTATATATAACTCATAAGTTAGGTACGGCTGTTTCCACTGTGGGCCACTGATTATGCAAAAGTCGTAAAAAATCATCGATTAATTAATTAACTTCCTCAATATCACTTCACCAAGACCCTTCAATATCACTTCACCACTCCAATTCTAAGCGTACTTAAAAGTGAAATAAAGCACAAAGGCTCAAAAATAACAATACAGAGTACGTACAATCGAGGATCATTAGACATTTATACGACGTGAGAAAGGCGAGCCGTATCGTTAATTAAAGGCAGTAATTTGACATGCCCTGACAGCTAATATTATGTTGAAATTGATTTGTGTTCAAAGTTGAATTAATTTTGACAGAGTCAATAAGCCACCGCTTTCTTGTGATCGGAGTGACCGTTGTTACTTTGAGACTGGTTATGTAGTAATATTATTTGGAGATGACAATGAATATTATGCTCACCTATGAGATTAGGTTCTTCTAATGATAAACCGGCAGCGAGATGGGAAGACGACATTGTTGCCATCGCGGGCAAAATCTGGGTGAGGCTGGCACAAGAAAAGAGAAGCCTATGCCCAGCAGTGGGTGACGTGAGGCTGTGGATGAAGATGATGAATGATTATGGCTGTATAGGTTTAATTAGGTTCAAAGCCACACCTGGCAGTGTGAACAACAACTTTCGAATAATCACCAAACTATCTGAAAGTTTCAGATCAACCCTCCGATAGGTAATGTATATTAATTAGCAAAAATATATAAAAATTAAATAACTAGATTGTGGCCAATTATCTAAAACCTCGTCGTCGTTTCAGCCGATAGACGTCCACTGCTGGACATAGGCCTCCCCCAATTTTGGGGGGGTTTGCCATAATCGCCACGCTTGGCAGGCGGGTTGGCGATCGCAGTATGGTATGATGGTGGAATAAATAGAGAACGCTGCTGCCCATTCTCCGGTAAGACCCTTAGTCGCCTTTTACGACACCCACGGGAAGTAAGGGGTGGTGCAATTCTTTAAGTCCGGCACCACACAGACAACCTAAATCTAAAACCTACTTACTATAAACTAAACCTAGACTACTATGTGTAGGAAAAATTAGAAATCATTGCTTTAGCTTAAGTGTTTTCACTTTCTTTGGTTCATCCCAACTCTTCAAACACATGAAAGAAATAACAATAGGTACACTATTACGCATAAAAGCTCTTTTACATGCATTTATTATAATAACTACTTAGCAGAACCTACACAAGAAACCCCGAACTTCTATTAACATACTAAATTCAACCCACGGCATTATGAGCGCAGAGTAATTATAAAGAGAGAGAACAAAAACCGATACGTTGTTACACCGACAATGGTCCGAGATAACAAGACAGGAACCTATTTAAAATACCTCTAATCGAATATGGCTTTTATGGTTGTGTTTAACACGATTATTATATTTTAAGAGGGAGTATATGACTTGCACTTCGCGCGTATCGAAGCGGCCTGAGGTGTCGAGCTGTCGAATAATAGCTTCGCGTCCAAACTGATTGATAAATGACGCACCCGGCGAAAACAGGCGTCCACCTAATTAAATACTCCCGTCGGCAAGGATGGATGACAGGAAGGTATGATGAACTGAACGATTGACTGACGATTGATTTACCTACTTACATGTTGACTACTCGTATTTTTTGTATGAGGTTATCGAGGTCGATGTTTGTCGTCTTCAGGTGCAACTAGAGTGCGATCGAAAATATACTTGTTTTCGGCTTAAAACTGGAAAAAACGAAAAAAACGAAAATGGATATTTCAGCCGTAAACCGAAAACGAAAATGCAGTTCGGTCGGACTCTAGCTGCTTCATCGAAGGCTTAGTCTTTGAACCAATTGAAAACATTCAGCAATGCGATCTGTTTCCACCATACCTACTGAAATTATTCAATAATAATTAAACTAACACCAAATTAAGTAAATACTTAGTTTTTTATGTAAGGACCACTACGCTCACTATATTAAGCCGCTGTATTGATTTCACACATAGAGTTATTACCAAAATGTAATTATACATTAGGTAAATACTACCTACCTACCGCAAAAGAAAATATGATATTGATGAAAAGTAGAAGGTAATGTAAATTATTATAAAAATATCTTTGTAGGTCGACGATCCAATTATAAGAAAACCTTCAAGGTGTCAAACAAATTATCTGGTACTTTAATTTATTCAAAGATATCAGTTTTTAAAAATTTAAGAAGATAAGTAAATATGTACCTAGACAAAAACTTTTTTACAAAAAAAACAACCGACTTTCAAAAAACACTATAAAGTGAAAAATAACTTTAATTTAGGAAGTCGGTGTCTTTGGATTTGTATTTTAGTTTTTTGCCACCGACTTCCGAAATTAAAGTTATTTTTCACTTTATAGTGTTTTTTGGAAGTCGGTTGTTTTTTTTTGCTAAAAAGTTTTTATTTTTCACTTTTTAGGCGGTCAGTTTGTAATTTATCTAAGTTATAATAGCCTAATGTCAACTACTTATCACCTTTTACAAAATATTGCTTTTCCCGATACAGGGACGTTAATTGTTGAGGAGTTCTCCTAGTAAGAACCAGGAGAACTGGAGCTGATTGAGAAGTCACCATCAGCTCCACTTCACCATACGCATTGTAATGAGCATAAATTGCTTAGCAGCTATATTAAAGTAATCGAATCGCAACCCGTGAAATATTTGTCATTGAGTAGTTCCGATGGCCATTTGTGGTCTTCATCATCAGCTCCACTTTACCAAATCATAATTTCCGAGAGCAAATGCTCAAGTTACTTTAATAATAGACTTAGGCAAGAAAAAAATTGCTAAGGGCCAAGTTTATGTTACGCTTAGTCGTGTAAAGACGCTGGATGGCATTGTATGTATTATGCGACTTAGAACCTACCAAATTGCTAAATAGACCACATGACGAAAAGGCATTGCGTGAAATGCAACGATTGAGGCTTTTATAAATCATCATCAGCCTATTGCAGTTCACTGCTGGAAGTAGACCTCCCCAAGTTTGCGCCAACGTTCACGGTCCTCCGCTTCTCTCATCCAGCCACTGCCGGCAACCTTTGTTAGGATAATTATACAGAAGAAAAACTCGCAAAAGTATTTCACTTTAAGAAGTATTTATTAGTTTTTAGACTAGATGCTGATAATCCTGGCTGCAGCATCAGGCCAAACTTATGTAAACATTGCATTGAACTTAAAATTTAGTCCTGTTTAAAATGAGCCCAAACACGACTACGGTGCTGTAATTTCAAGGTTTGTACTTTTTATGATGCTCCTGGCTTCAGCATCAGGTCTCTATGTACTTCGGTGTTCCTCATTAACAATACGTTTATCCACATATCGAGCCCTTTTCAATAAGCCTAAACACGATATATATATCTGCTGTTAGTTGTCGAGGAGTTAGGTACTCAGCAGACTATCCTGACTGCAGCATCAGGTCATAACTTGATGATCATAAAACCAAATGTGGCAAATGCCCTATCAAACATCAAAACAATTTACTAAAACAGTCCTTGCCTGTTCGAGTAACTTCTTACTGTTAAGGAGTTGTACCTTCCATCATCAGCCCAGCTACTTGAGATGGTGACAACCATACGCAAATACACAAGATACTTCATAAAATATGCGAAAAACAATAAGTGAGCCTATGAAATTTGAGGGTTGCCCTCGATTTCTCTAAGATCCCAACATCAGATCCTAACTTGGTGACAGTGGGACCACCTCAGAACAAACAAAGAATTTCGAACAAACAAAGAATTTTGAAAATCCGTCGACAATTGGCGGAGTATTCGATAAACAACCATACAAAAAAAAAAAAAAAACACAAACATCCGAACATAGTACCTCTTCCTTTTTGTAAAGTCGGTAATAAAGGTAATCAAATACTTTGGAAAAACGTATTTTCTATGTAAGTTAGAGCCAATGAGTTTCATATAAAATAGATAAATTACAACTGGCCGTAAATAACTGACATTACAATAAAAAAACCGGGCAAGAGCGAGTCGTACTCGCGCACCGAGGGTTCCGTAACATCCGGGTTTATGCATAAGGTTTATGTTTATGAAATTAAATGTTTTTGCGATTTACCTTTCATTCATGAAAGGTAAATCGCGGTTTACGATTTATGACGTATTAAAAAAAACTACCTACTTACTAGATCTCGTTCAAACTAATTTTCGGTGGAAGTTCACATGGTAATCATATTTTTTTAGTTTTATCATTCTCTTATTTTAGAAGTAACAGGGGGGGCACACATTTTACCACTTTGGAAGTGTCTCTCGCGCAAACCATTCAGAGTAGAAAAAAATTATATTAGAAACCTCCATATCGTTTTTGAAGACCTATCCATAGATACCCCACACGTTAGGGTTTGACGAAAAAAAAATTTTTTGTTTCAGTTCTAAGTATGGGGAACCCCAAAAGGGAATTGCTCACTTTGTTAGGGTGATCTGGCTAAGCATGAACAAGATCTTTATTAATAAATAACTTGCATTTCAAAAATTACTTATCTATAGGAAAGCAAATATTATAATAAAGTTGTAGCAAGATGCAAGAATATGCTTCAACTGGCATGTGAAAAATTGGAACCTTGCCGGGTAAAATCTTTGTAATAAGCTTATTCTTATTATTTGCCAGTAGTATTTTGATATAATCTGATTATTTACACATTATAGGGTTGTATTAGGGTGGTTAAAATAAAACTTATTGCAGTCCATTGCTGGATTATTGATAACACTTCAATAAGCTGCAAAGTGTGTCTTCTCCGATGCATTACATCAAAGCCACAATAAATTAACACATCGCATTGGTTCCTCATTCTCATTCGAATTACGTGTAGCAGAGGAGTCCAAGTTCGTGCCGTGGTTGTCATTTAAAGCCGGTTCGAAGTCCATAATAGCGCCAGGTTCAACGTGAGGTGCAGATTCAGTGTCCAAGGGCAGGGCCGGGTCATCGTGAGGAGCGGTATCGGAGCCCATGATAAGAAAAACAAACGTTCGAAGCAGCGAGAAAACAAAACATCCACAATCCACAGTGCACGAAAACAAAGCGAATGGTTTTTTCATTGTTACAGTTGTCAGATGTCATTTCACTTGACGTTAGAGATGTTCGATATGAATCGATACTCAAGTGGGTCGGTAAAACAGGACTCGATTGATTTTCACATCGATTCAACTATATATACGAACCACTACAGTAAATTGATAAAGGTTGTTGTGTGTGAAAGTTAAATGAGAAAAAATGAAAATCTCTGGAAAAATACTATTAAGGCAGGCCGTTATTTTCCAAAAACACACTTCTCAATCACAACTGACATTGGCAAAATAGTTCGGGCAAAATCTGGACTCTGCTTTGTTTGTCTGTCTGTCTGTTTGTAAGAAATTGAATGGAATTAAAGGCGAACATATTAAAAAATATTAATTAAAAGCGATTTTATATCGGTACTCGGATCGAAATGAGCCATTGCGAAGCAGAATATCGATACAAAGCAACAGGATCGATCATCTCTATAAGCGATACAGTAGGAGTTGCCAGGAAAAAAATCTGACAATAATCGATTTATAGCACCGATCTAATCTAAAAAAAATATGTTACAATACTAATAACGTTTTCGATTGTTTTATTTTAAAACAATGTAAATGAGTATAATCTTCTCATACAATATTGACCGGTACTCGTTTTGCATACAAACACTTTTTTTGCCATAATTGATTATCTAATCGATTACAGACTGAAATTGATGTTTTATTTCCGTGCTGGTAACACTGCGTCAAACATGGCTATGCTTTTTTTAACTATAGGATACAATTTAAATACTCTTTATTTCGACTTTTTGTTCGTATACCTGGCTACTATGTGATGTGCAAAAATATTTTATTTAGAATAAAGAATATTGTTTAGTAAAAATAATTTTTACCGGGCATCTTGTCCACGCTTAGCCGAAACTGGTGATTCCCTTTATTGTTTTTTTTTTCTATTTTTTTGTGAAAATCTTAATGCGGTTCACAGAATACATCCACTTACCAAGTTTCAACAGTATAGTTCTTATAGTTTCGGAGAAAAGTGGCTGTGACATACGGACGGACAGACAGACATGACGAATCTATAAGGGTTCCGTTTTTTGCCATTTGGCAACGGAACCCTAAAAATCAACTGTATTATCTGTCAACAAAATTATTTGAGTGTTGTATGTGTCACGTTTTCATTCCGTTTCTCAAATTTCCCTAAAACACGTAAACCATTGAAAAATGGTTTACTACCACACCTCTGGAAACGTAAAAATGCTTAGAAATATACTAATTGATTATGGGGGTGCCAGTGAGATATCGCCATACGAATATATGAAAACATACATAGAAAAATGTCCGGAAACTACTGATGACACGAAACTATCATGGATAGCTGAATCTTTTCTGGGATTTCATAGACATAAGCCGTTTTTGAAGGAGGTATCATCTCATTTATCTGAAGAACTCACAGATGATGACCAAGATTATTTCATGATCATCTTCCACGCTGTCACTTTCCAGTGTGAGCCAAAAGATATGCAGCTCCTCTATAAGTGCCTCTTCAATTTAAGTAAGATTCTGCTTAAGACATTCACAAAGTTTTTGAGTAACAACGAAGTATTAACATTCATTTCACAAGTAGCACAAGCTAGCTACGATACCAAATTCGTCACTGAAAAAATAATTAGACCACTTTTTGAGTGGCAGCCTTACATTAGCGACATGGCACATACCTATGCTGAGCATGTTAAGAAGATGGAGAGTAGAAAGTTAAAGCCGCCGACTGTGTCGGTGCATCCGAACGTATTAAACCGAAAAGGAAAAGATCATACGCTCCCAGCCTTTCCGTCGACTTTTTTCCCCGCTACTCCTGCAAATTCTATGTACAACAGAAGAGCAAAAATGGTTACAAAAACGACAATAGATCAGAAATTGAAACAAATACATGAAAAAAATAAACAGAAAGCTGCACATCTATTGAACGATGTCAGAAATAATGATTTTCACTATGCTCAAACAAAATCTGAAAAATATTTTAAAAGAATTTCAAGTATCAGAGACGAAATCAAAACCGAATTTGCGAAGACAAAGCCAAAACAAAGTTTACAAATGAAAACGAATCCAGCACCAGTCAAAGAAAACGCTGCAACTGTTAAAAGAATTAATAAGAGAATACAATTAGCGGAAGAAGAAGAAGTCCTATGGTTTCAAAACGCACTGAAGTGTTGTAAGAACACTGTCAAAATTGATGAACTTACCGAATATGATAGACAAGAAAAGGAACGAGAAAGGTTATTGGATATAGAAAAAAAACATTTGTTGGGCCAAATTACTCATGAAGAAGCAGTACTTGCTAAAAAGAAAATGTTAGACGAGAATAAAAAGAAATACGAAGAATTTTTAAAAGAAAAAGAATCCTGGAATGAAGAAATAGAAAGGTGGAAGAGACTTGAAATGGAAAAAAATCGCAAGCAAGTTGAAAAACTTTCAATAACTGAATTGAACCTACTTCATGCTAAAAGCGAAATGCTGATGAAGAAAAAAGAAACAGCAGACGGAGTGAAGAAAGAATCGGAAGTGGCTTTAACACATGCCATTCAAATAAAACAAGATGAATTGGAGCGGAGGATCAACATGATCAAAGAAATTAAAATATTAGCTATGATTGCTAAAAAAGCTAAAGTGCCTAAAATAGTAGATCTGACCGAAACAGCTGGAATGGGTTTTCTTTGTGAAATGTCTTTGGCTGAGTTACAAGAAAGACTAAGTGCCATGAAAATTGGTTTAAAAGAAGAACTAGAGGTGAAAAAGAAGATGATCAGAGATGAAAATAAAGCCGCTAAACAGGACCTGGAGGAAACAAAAATGTCTATCAAAAGTTACATGAGCGAGCGAGCAATGTCACGAAAACACAATAAAAAGTCCAACCTTACCTTAGTCAGTTCTTCTTCAAAAGAAATAAATGATTTGAAAAAGATTTTAGAAGAGAAGCGTAAGATGCGAATCAAACTGAGTTCCTGAATGGATCAGCAATGTTTATTAATAGATACATAAATGCTTATTTATCTTTATTATTTCTTCTTATTATGTCTCGTTATTAAAATAAAGAACCTATTAAAAATAGTTTGCCTTTAAATGACTTACCACATGCGCTGCTTGTATACAGCCACATGTGTTGTACTAAGAGCCTAACACATTATGCTGCATCGATAGAGTTTTTTGCCGCTGCGGTGCCGCAGGAGCTGCGGCGTTTCACCGCAAAACCAGCGACACGAACGCGGTCTATGCAGCGCAATCATAGAACAGTCTTGCTCGATCAGTCAGACAGAATGGACAGCAGCGTGGTTATTGCGACGCTTCTTTGTGCTCTGCGTCGTTGTCGTAAAAAGAGAAAAACAAGAACAGTTTGGATCGATCCCGTTTTATATATTCAAGGAAACGTATCGCGCGATTGCCGCTTTATGTTTGGACACACCTTTACATTTGCTGAGATGTCTTTTGTCTAAACAAAATAAATATATGTTATCAAAAATATCCTTGTCTTTGACTGAGCGCGTTGAAGTCGATATCTTTCCATGCGGTAGTCGAAATAAAAGAAGAAGACAGAGGAAAAAGAAGAGGACAAGACTGGTATTTCATGAACCAATGAGATTAAATGGACTATATCTATAGTCTTCATAAATTCAGGTATATCCATTCTGCAAAAAACTCTTTGATAGGCACCGCGCGCGACGACCTTCCGCTCCGTGTGTAAACCACAGAACATAAATTAACGGGGTGTAAACTGCCAACTAAACTCGTACATTCGTTGAGAACTACGGCACCGCTTGCCGCTACCGCCGCGGTACATAGACTCGCCACTGGCGCCGCGGCGCCGTATGTAAGGGTTCATACAAATCCAAGAGTAACTAATACAGTGGCACCGCATTGGCGGCGGTGCCGCTGCAGCTACGGCATAATGTGTAAACGACCTGACTCGGATCGGCCCGGGCGGCCGAATGGTGTTCGATGAAGAAGCCACCAGGCCGCATGCACCTTCCTAATTTTTCAGTGCAAACAATCCAACGTCACATCCAAATCAATAAGTAGGTATAACACACAGTAAAAGTCCAAATTGCACTCGGGCGAATTCGGCACACATACATAGTCAGTAACTTCCGTCGGTCCATGGATCGATGACCATGCATTATACACCGAGACCCATCCGTGCCTTGGAAAGCACTTTACTTTTGATACATTTCCTTATTTTCTCCAGCAATAATCTTTAACCTGGTTCTTAGTTAAGCCATTATAATCAATTCCATGTTTTACCAAAATCAAAAGTCATTAATAATAGTAAAATCAAATTCGGTTCAGAATCAGCACTTCTTGAACGTCAAAATTAATAAGGCAGTCCCCCAAAACGTTTACCCTTCACAACTTCCTAGTGTTTTAGCTTGGAAGAAGAATTGGCGCAGCAAACTTCCCAGCATTGTATAAAATTTTATCATGAGGTTAGTCGTTTCAGAACCCATTGTTTAATACAACTTACAAAAGGTGTGATCGCCTGCACAATTTGAAAGGGCTAAATAAAGACATACAGTCTAAATTAGTTGATCGCACCGTTCATATTAGCATTTAAGCTCGGAATGAAGTTGTCATGTTATAAATTTACACAAATTCATAGACCTAAGCACATTTAGACAGGCATAATGATAAATTAATTATTATTGTTATTCCGTGTTATTTGGCCGCGCAAACGTCTATCATCTTAGATGTTGTCTTTAAATGTATCAGGTACCTATTCGTCCCACATCTCATCTGCTTAGCGTTTTCCCAACTATGTTGGGGCCGGTTTCCAGTCTAACCGGATGCAGCTGAATACCAGTATTTTACATGGAGCAACTGCCTATCTGACCTCCATAACCCAGTTACTGGGTAATAAGATACCCTTTGGTAAGACTGGTTGTCAGACTTTCGGGCTTCTGATGACCCGTAACCCGTAACGACTGTCAAAGATGTACGAATGACAGCCGGGGCCAACAGCTTAACGTGCTTTCTGAAATCCGGTTACTTGTTTTGTTAATACCCACATTTTTGCACATAGATATCTAATTTAATTTGGGCACTGCTACCTTTTACGCTCTTTATAGACGAAACAAGCACTTATATCAGAATCAATTTAAATACATAATTTACTAAAAACAATTTGTTTAATTCGTTATAGTATTCATATCTTACACATGTTTACGTCTGCGGCAATGAAGAAGTATAGTAGCAAGACTAATGGTGTCTCCAGGCGGGGCTCGATCGATGCGCACGCGCGAATTGCTTGCTGCACTTAATTAGTGCGCCCGAACAGAAATATTAGTAATTGGAATTTATAGGGCAGATATGACGCCTCACTTGATAAACGATGGAGCAACGACTCCGAATATAAAAATAATTCATAAACACCATACCACTTGTAATATTGACACTAATGATAATAGGTGTAAAATTTCTCAACGTACACAGGTGATAATCCGAGCTTATAATAATCCAATAACTCGACGTTTCATACATAACGTGGATCACGTGACGACGTATCCAAATCGAAGAAACCTAGTCAATATAATTTGGATTAAGGCAATAAATAAGGCGGGTTCGCCCGTTCATTTGTATCAGCGTATAATTTAAATTCTTTAACGCCAATGTTCAAGATTACGCGGCGAGATAGAGGTGCGGGCGCCCGTGTCGCGGCGACAACCACCAAATAAATTTATATTTCCGACCGACACCGGCCTGACTTCTCTCTTTGTAGATAATTCGGCCGGTAACGTTGAATGACTCTATTAACAGCTTCCCTTTTTGGGATAAATGTCGACTTTGGGTTGTGTCGTAGTGCAGCCTTATCTATAGTGTGGGATGAGCAGTGTTGTTCTAAACTTACAAGTTTATTGCTTGACTCGTACTATGACTAATAATAAATCAATGTAATTAATAATAAAATTTAATCATGTCGTTTTAGAATGTAAATTATTCAGTTACAAACTACATTCGTCGCCGTTACAATAGTTGTTGCGCCCCAGATTTATAAATTATTGCGTCTGAAAATAATTTAAATAAAATCAATTATAAGTACCTAAAATTTAACGATAGCCGATCTGTTTCTACATAAAAAACAATCCGTGCACAGTGAAAGTATTCCGTTTGCACAAAATCCAATGCACTATAAATACGGCTTCTCATTTCAAGATTACCTGATAACAGTAAAACGTCAATAACCACCTAATTGGGAGAGAACACTCTGGCAGGCGGGCAGCCGGGCCGTCCTTAGTGAGAAACAAATAAATATTGTAGCACACTACGAGATAATTTGCCCGATAACTTAATGTGCTTACATTTCGAATCTGCTCATGATTTTATGGGAAACTATCAAGCCATATATTTTTTCATTCAATGGTGTTGTGAAATTGATGATTTGGTGATGATGATTTGACTTTTTATACAAAATACCGTTTTTTTGGTGATAACACGTGTGAACAATTAATGAATAGTCCATACCAATCGTCCTACGCGGATCGATGAACATAATCGTTAGTTACACTCGTGTATATGCTAATGTCATATTAAATCAATGATCATTATATTTTTGCTGTATCTATAATAGAGGTTTTGTATGACTAATTAAAATTAATTTATGTTGTGCTCGGAATCCGTGGCGTGTCGGCAATTTATATCCATTTCCCTTTAATATTTTAATTTGAATTGCCTACATTTTATGTGTCCGTCGTTTTGTTTGCTTTCAATTTGATATTTCGATTAGTATCAATTTTCCTAAGTTATTTTATTGATTTAACTGTTAAACCGGTTACAAACATTGTGGTAAAGTTTTCTATTAAAGGGTCAAATTAATAATGAAGCCAATTGATATTTTTAATCGCTAATTTTACAAGCTTTTTACAGATAGGTTTTACTTAACTGCGGAAACCTTCATTTTGTCACTTCATTCAAAAAGAAGTTTAATTATCCTTATAAAATTAATCAGCGTTCATTCAGTAACGATTTTAAGATAAAATTCCATATAAGATTTTATTCTGCGAGATGCACCGATATGCTTCTGCAGTTGAGTGCAAAGCTAATTTTGTGTGTCAACCCAAAATCCTCGACGCTCCTTATGGGAGGACATTATTACCTCCGATGCAGCTCCGTCCCGAGTGGGTATATTAAAGAATTTATGTTATGATTGCTCAGTCAATTTGCATAAAAATAATATGGGAATTTTATGTGCGAATGATGTCATATCCTCCGGTGTTTTGTTAAGAAATGTGTGAAAAAAAATTAACATGGATAAACGTTGTTTTTGTAAGTTAACGCGATTACATATTGAATGAGTTTATTTTTTGGAAAAATTTGATTGCTTGCGATAAAAAATAATGATAATGCCATCCGTTAAATTATACCGGATTATCACTTTCTATATGGGATAAAACCAATCTCATTTAAACCATATAGATAAAGCGTGTCAGCAACCTTAAAGCATAGGCTAATGTTGTTAAATAAATAACTGCTTAACATCATAAAGCTATCAAATTATTTTGATAATTTATGATTAAAATAATGTTATTAATTTATTCAAATCCATCACTTACAAACAGATACATACAAATCACTACAAATTAATTAGGTATTATAACTCAAATAAGGAGATAATGATAATGATGGCGTATCAGACTCTAATACGTGTAATGATAACGTGTTTGGTGTGACGTCATACGCCTCTCATAACGTTTTATAATTTCTTACTGATCTATCACCTATTAAATAGCCGTCATCGAAGGCGATGCTGATTGTTATGCTAAAGTTCGCGAGAGTTCAAAAACTTTGGATGTGGTAGACAATTTTTATTCAGTTTTATTCAATTTTTATTTCAGCTAAAGAAAAAAAGCGTGCTTTCCCAAAAAAAGATATTGAAAAACAATAAATATATTTATTGACTTTGTAAAAAAAAATAGACAGATGTTTCATAGTTTTTCAGAATAGGTAGGTTTTTACAGGCATTCAATCATTCTCAAAACGGTGAAGGTAAAACATTGCGAGGAAACCGCTACCTATGTACTAGAACCAAAAAATCGAAAACAAGTGACATCTACCAACCCGCACTAGGCCCGCGTGGTGGATTATGGCCCACTCCCTCTCACCGAGTGAAGGCCTGTGTCCCACTAGTGGGTATAATATAGGATGATTATGTAAAAAATTCATTTCAACTAAGTAGCAACATATTTAATTCAACGTATATTGCAAATTTTAATTAAATAAGCACTGCTCTTATTGTATTTGGTTATATTATTATCTTCGAAAATTATATGAAATGATCCTCTAGCCTCTGGTATTAAAACAGAACTACGAAATGAACAGAATAATGAAATGAAGTAAAATACAATAAATATGTGTTGTTATAATCCGGCTCATATCGCTGTATTAGCACTTTTTACGTGTTAAAGTATTGTGGAGATAGTGGAGCGGTTCACACCGCGCTCTTAATCTGTGCCCCGTGTGACAGCAGCAAGGCACACGGGACGCGTGTTTGTGAAATATAGGTACTGTTCGCTGGGATGGAGTATTTTTTACCGTTCATTTGAATACAAATTGGTAATTATTTATTTATAGAAGGATTTACTCGGTCTAGTAGTATTTTTCACAAGCACATGTATGAGGATTGGTAAATAGTTATGTCTCCAACTTTACAAGCTATCTTAGCCTGAAAGGTCGATTAAAAAGGCGGTAGACCTTTGGCACTCCTTGTTTAAAACAATATTGGTCAACACTTAGACATTTTCCGGCGTTATGATCCCACACTAAATTTATTTCACCAGCTACGCTGTGGCAGAAGGTTTACGTCAAACTACATAAGAATTTGAAGACATACAAGTTTTTGTCGTCTTAACTAGCTTATAAATTCTCAAGGTTCTTCACGAGAAACATCACCGGCCTCAGTGCATAGTTGGTAGTGACGCGCCTTGTCCGCTCGGCGCTTCAAACGACGCACAAAATTTATTGTTATTGGAGCGGCGCGCGTACATGCATCCTCACTCCGCGGCTATCACGCGCTACAACTTTATCGAAGCACCTCACTATTCCGAATAAACGAAACGACTTTATTCCGTGTACACGTGATTTTTACGACACACATAAATATGCTATTTTGATTTGTTTGACAATCTGTTTGATTGTGATTTGTTGTACCTACCTACTTATTGATTTATTTAAAAAATAGCTTCAAAGCACTTTTGGTATCTTTAAAATTCAACAAAAAATAAAAAATAAAAATTTATTAAATCTTTGGTCTATCTGTACCATTGCTAACTCTATTTAAAATCTTTCAGTTGATTATTTTTATAAAAAGGTACTATTTGTACTTAAAGTCTTGTCATTTAATACTTCTTTTTATAAACTACAAATGCTTTATTTTCCTTTTTTTTTAACAATTTTTGACGATTGGTTTACCTACAAACAAATCTAATATTGTTAGAACATTTTCAGAATAAGGCTGTTCGCGTTCTCTTGCTACGCTATAAAATTTCTGCGCCATCGCCAATTTGTTAATGACATCACTACATCTACATAATATGCACATTTACTCGCAAACTACATATACAATATAAATATAAGATATTATTTCTCCATTTGCGTCTACTGTCTAGCTTATGATTAGGTCAAGTGGACATTTTATGCTCAATAACGTCTGGTCTCTAAACATTTGAAGCTGTGCTTGCTGCGTATATTTTCCGATACTTACTTCTTATTTATTATCCTTCCCTCGTAAGATAGATATCGCAGGTATGGTTGACGTCATAGTATCCCGACATTCCACTGATAACGCCTATGGACTAGATGGAGTCTGAGCTTTCATCAACTACAAATATTTTCTTTAACTTAGATTTTAGGCACTTGTCAAACAAATCAGTTCTTTGCCAACAGTCGCCTTTTTATTAAACTCTAATGTTAATATTATGTGACTTTTTTTTTATTAATCTATATATACTCACTGGTACTAACTTATTTAAGAACGTTTCCTTCTGAATGTTTCTGCATTTAGCTCTAGGCATGGCATTAGATATTTATACCATTAAATTATTATTGAACCTACACCTAGTGACGCTGTTTATGATATAAGGCGACAGACACGCAAAGTAGAATTATTTTTACTTTAATTGGGGTTTCCTGAAAGCTAATTAACCAAAATAGGATAAAGCTTGTTGGATGACTAGGTTTTATAGATAGGTAGAAAAGAAACGTAGTATAGGTCTACCGGAATCTCATGGCATAAAAAAATGTGATTTTCATATGGCAATGTCATATGAAAATCATTTTTTTTTTGTGTCATGAGATTCTGGTAGACCTCTTAAAACACCTATTGTTACTCCAACCAGGTTTTTCTGCTGATTCCGATCAGCTTTCACCAACATGATTGTCAATATCCGGGAAGGAGTGAATCGGTTTAATAACAATACGGAAAAAAAGGATAATTGTCGTTGCAATACGGGCAAAGGAGACACAACTCTATCCTTCGTGGATTTAATAACCGACGGATTGCATAAGACTTTTTTTTGTTAAAAGTTAAGTGTTTTCAAGCCCTTTCTGAAGGATACAATAATTATGATCTTATTATGAGAGTTTATCTCTACCCTTTTTTCGATAAATTGCCTTTCTGTTGTAATTTGTTATCTAAAGCTTACTGGCCAAGGAACCTTTCTTTGTCTTTAAGCTTTTCATTAAGGGGATTACAGGACCAAAACGCAAAAAACGCAAATTTTAGAATCAATAAAAGTATATGATCGACTACAGTAAACAAAATCAGAAAAATATATGTACGAGCTACGCTTTGTGGTAGTTTGTACGTCATTCATTTCTTTATGCACATCAATATTGTTTAGCTGTGCATTCCTCCAACATAGCATTTAAGTAGAACAATTGTGTAATTACATTTAGTAGCAATAAATCCATCAAGGGAAATCATTCGTCTACTCATTTACATAACTTAACATACCTTACAAGTGCGTACCTTACATAACAAATCCATAACATTTTCACTGTTGGGAGTTACGCCTCAACAATATATACAACTAATTTGATATGATAGAAAAACATCATGAAGATACCTCTAAAAACTTTCTTTTTACAATAAAAACCATAGTATATATTATACATACAATCATTCAGATTTTTGTCAGATTATTCTACAAGCAACATACTAAAGCACTAGTGTTTTAATTTTTTAGTCCAAACAATAGATTTTTTGTAAATAGATAATGGCTTCATATTTTGCAATAAATTAACAGCGAAATAATCATAATCATCGCGCTTCTCTTTCTTTTCTATGCAGTCAGACAGTGACCGCACTTTAGGTCATGTAGTTCCCCTTAAGCTGGGTGAAATATATGTATTTTCTTTCTTTATTTTCTTTCTTTGTGTTGCTAAGTCGTCTTTGCCAAGTGAAATCATAACTTTGATTTAATGGGAAGTCAATCTAACAACATTTTGATAACTTCTCTTTTTAATAACCATGTAAATTGTTATTCCTAAAGCTGTGTTGAGATCTAAGTGTTTTATAACTCTCTTTCAGTAGATATTTCTATTTCTAATTTGACAGAGCGGTATTTTACCTTCTCTAACTGTTCTATGATTTTTTTCTATTAGGCGCATCTCTCATAATACTGTTTTTATTTCACACTATTCTTATTTAAAGTCATATATCGTCGGTTTCATATCAGACCCGTCGGACCTACTAGGGGCCAAAAAGGCCACTTTGGCAGAATCATAAAAGGATAACATTATGAATCATAATATGGCGAAGACAGTCCGTGTTTTTCTTTTTTCGCTGCACTACGTAGCTGCGTAGGTATAATCAAGAGAGATTGATTGGTATTTTAGCACAGACAAAAAAAAACCAGCCAAGTGCGAGTCCGCACCGAGGGATCCGTGCAAACCTGTAGGTATATAAGTAAAAGTTCACCCATCACGACAATAGAGTCATAGTTATGGTATTTTTATTGCAAAATGAAATTCATAACATTACAATATCGCTGGAGGAGCATAAATTAAAGACAAAGGTCTCTTTATCGTTTCAGTAATCCTTTATTTTATATTAACACATATCATTTATTTTATAATATAACTGAAATACCGACACTAGCCTTGCAGCAGCCTTGCAAAAGTCTGCTGATGAATGATGGCAAATTTGTTTTATCAAAGTTATTTATTTACAAAGTTTTTTAGACACTATTTAGAAATCTGGTACAAAAATACTAAATCATCATCTGCCTAGCCTTTTCCCAACTATGTTGGGGTCGGCTTCCAGTCTAACCGGATGCAGCTGAATACCAGTATTTTACATGGAGCGACTGCCTATCTGACCTCCACAACCCAGTTACTGGGTAATACGATATCCCTTGGTAAGACTGATTGTCAGACTTTCGGGCTTCTGACTACCCGTAACGACTGTCAAAGATCCACAAATGACAGCCGGGACCAACGGCTTAACGTTATTATTTTACAAAAATACTAAATAAGTATTAAATTTGAACCAGATCTGTAAATGGTGACTCAAAAGGGTATGAATAGTACCACATTGAACATTGAAGTTCGAAAAATCGTTATTCTAAAGTTGTACTACTTCGTGTAGTGCTAGTGTTTATTAACGAAACATGTTTATGGATGAAAAATATGTGGAAATTCCATTTTGGGGATTCATTCTAAAATCGATATTGATGTCTCCTACGACTATCAGACGAGAACATGAAGTATACCTAATGAGGTTGCTGCCGTATATTGTTGTATTTGTGCATTCTATTGCAACATTAATTGGACATTGTGGTGACCTATATACAGTTATCACTCTGACATTAAACATTTCAAAATGCAAGCATTAACAATGGCCGTTTGCAGCGCCTGAGATATTTAAATAATATCTTTTACATGATCCATCTGTCACGGCATCCTTAACATTGCGATGTACAGACGCGATTTTACATGTTTTATTTTCACAGCTTTAAAGGCAATTAGACCTAAGTATTTGATATGAGTTTCAACTTGATATCTCTACGCGTTCATGAGGAAAAGGGTAATAAGTTTAACTAAAAATTTAAGGTTTTCGGATTTTTTTCTTTATATGCTATAAAACATTTCTTCATGCCAAATTTCAAGATTCTAGGTCGACTGGAAGTACCCTTTAAGTTTTGATTCCCTTGCGAGTAGTTGCGAGTTTGAAAATATGCGGCTTAAATTGCTGTTTCTTTTGATTGCGTTGACATAGAAGTTTGATTTTGTTACAGCTTAAAGGTATTATAGACTTGAGTATTTGATATAAATTTCAATTTAATACCTCTACGCGTTCACGAGGAAAGGGGTAGTAAGTTTAAAATTACTAAAAATATTTTTATTATAAATGATATGCAACTAAAAATTTACGGTTTTCGCAATTTTTCCTTTTACTGTGTTATAAGACATTGCTTCGTACCGAATTTCAAGATTCTGAGTTCACGGAAAGTACCCTGTAGGTTTTGATTCCCTTGCATCATAAACGGCTGTATCTTTTGATTGCGTTGGCTTAGAAGTTTGATTTTTTCACAGCTCCAAGGGACAGTAGACCTGAGTATTTGATATAAATTCCAGCTTGATACCTCCACGCGTTCCTGAGAAAAAGGGTCGTGACAGACAGACAGATGGACGGACGGACGGACAACAAAGTGATCCTATAAGGGTTCCGTTTTTTCCTTTCGAGGTACGGAACCCTAAAAATAACTGAAAAATCTTTCACCAATGGGATTTGATACGATTAACTTAACAGTTAACTGTCCATTATGATTCATAATGTTATCCTTTTATGATTCTGCCAAAGTGGCATTTTTAGGCCCCCTGTTCTTTGCCGGAATCAAACCCGCAAGCTTCTTCAATCTGATAGCTTAGGGCCTTTTTTCATTCGGAATTGTGTATTTTCAGTTGTAAGGGTACCTACGTATAATACTTACGAATGTTTGTAAAAAGGCGTGACACTTCTCGTCTTTAATAGCCTTAATTCCCCACCCACTCTTGAGTGGATATTGTGGACAACTTCCTATCTTTTAATTCATATACTTTACGTATATGCCAATGTAGGCATTATGTGGTGTGTTCATTCAATACAGGAAAAGGAAACCAAAACATTTTTTTAATTATTTATTTTCATATTTTTGTAATATTTAGGTACGTATGTAAACCTGTCTCCTATATTTTACAATAAGTATTATTCTTTTAAGCAATAAATAGTATACAACGCTCAATTGTAACAATATTTACAAAAATAACTACTTAAGGGCAATCTGGACCATCGTTGGAATGCAAAGTGCCCATATAAACGAATTCTATAAAATAGTGCCGAAATCATATAATTTAGTGACCTGACTCATTGTCTAATAAATACTTTCAAACGTTTGTAATCATCTAAAATTGGTGTAAATACGTCTAAATTTTGTATTCGGTAGATATGAAAAGCGTTAGGAACTTTTTTCTCCTGAAACCATACTTTTTACCATTGATAATATTACTTTGGTATACTCCCTCGAAGTATCACAACAACTAAACACAAACCAGTTAGTATCCAAGTCTATTACTAAAGGCGAATTTCACTAATGAAATGAACGCGATCAGCCTATTAAAACCGCGTTCAGATCTGTCACTGTCATTATTGTTATTGAAAATTGACACTGACAGCTCTTGAACTCGGTTTAGATGAACGTGATAATCGTGTTCAAACTGAACGCCATGGTGAAATTGGTCCTAATAAGTGTTGCACTAGGGTGCACCGAGCAACTTCAGTCGCGAAGATCTAACTTTTTTACAACTATACACCTTTAGCATAACAATATCCATTGAAATCGACTTTAATATTTGCTATGTGTACCCCAGACCAAAACAGTTCAACTATTCTCTTATGTACCTACTAAACGGGATAGTTTGTGCATCATTAAAATTAATCATTCTCATCTTCTTTACACTAATTAACAACTCCAATATCTACATAGGTATTTACATTAATTTACAATCTAACTGGAGTATTAGCACTCTAGAATATTAATTTACATAATTATTCGGAACATGGACATTCGATAGGAATGATAATTGTAATACTTTATGTAGGTAAAATGTAAATAAATTAATGATAATGACTATATCAACGATCGTGTTTAGTTAGTTGTAGTGGTAGGTCGTTGGACGTGGCGCGCGGCCGGCACGGCGACGCCGAGCGCGACGTGCGCGTGCGCCGGTCCTCGTTGTCACTCTCGTCGTGCACGTTGATCTCCTCATCCGAGTCCGAGTGGGACTCGTATCCTCGGGCTAACTGGATGGACTGCGCCGCTAGTAGTGCTGCAGCCGCCGAATGTGGTACAAGCGATTTAAAGGCGCTGTTCTCTAAAGCAGGATGTGGCTTAAAAGCACTTCCATCGAAGTTGGTGTGCTGCGACAGCGCTTTCAGTGCGTTGGCGTCGAACTGTTGGTGCGCGAAGGCCTTCAGGGCGTTGGTGTCCTGGTGCGAAAGAGCCTTGAAGGCGCTATTCTCGCCGCCCATCTGCGGGGTGTGGTAGGACATGCGCGCGGGCGACAGGGAGCGCGAGCGCGAGCGCGAGCGGGAAGGGGGGGAGTGGGGGGGGCGGTGCGGGGGCGAGGCGCCACCGCGCTTCAGGAGGTTCATGCGCTGGTGGCGTCTCCACTTGGCTCGTCTGTTGGAAAACCAAACCTGTCAGTAACGGTAAATAAAAATGATTAGTATTCTGTCTTCTCAGTTTTAACAAATTCAAATTAATGCAAATTGACAAAAAGTGGCAACTTTGATTTGACATCTTTGGCTGTCTCAAATTATATATATTTATGAAGTTATGCAAACGGTCAAGTAAATTAGAGATCTTTACCTGAACTCGTGCTTCTGATAACGACGTTTTGGACGCCAGTCGTTCTCGTGTAGAGACGCATGGGTAGTGGGATTTTTCGAATTCCTTCTCTAGTTCTTCGAGCTGGTCTTGGCTAAAAGTCGTGCGATTCCGTCTGAACTTTGGTTGTTCTCCGTCGAGAGAGCCGGAGTCGTCGCCGTCTACATCTGTTTCAGCAAAACAGTCACGAATGAGTAGAAATTCAAGGTAAAAAAGTGTCACAGTATTTATTTGAAGGTTCAACATAATTTTGTGCAATAGAATCATGCTTGAGCTTTATAATTTGATAACAAACAAAAAAACATCTCACCGATTAGTCCTCTGCCAGACGTTAGGAACCCTTGGTTGACGTCAGGGTGTGGCATTCCTGACTGAGGGCCAGGTACTCCGGGGGGTAGAGGCAGTGAGCCGGGGGGCCAGACCCCGCCACCACCACCCCATGGGAAAGCTCCGTACGGCGGAGGAGCAGCATACAGTCCGTAGCCGGCAGCCCTTGCGAACTCCGCCGCTGCGCGTTCAGCAGCTCTGTTCCGAAGTATCCTGTTGATTGAAGATACGCTAGGAGCTGTCGCATTTGTGCAGACTCCTGTGGACAAAGGATAATTAATATTGTTAGATAGATTATTTTAAAGTTTGTTAGAGTATTCGGTTGCTACGACGCTACGCTTAATGGCTACGCAGCTACGCCGCAGTTTAGTTGATAGTTTTTGCCCCAACAACATTTGGGTAAAGGATTCTCTACTCAGTACCTACTCTGGTCGCAAAAATAAAAGCCCTATCCTTTGGAATCCATATCGGCATTCCGTAGTTGAGATTCTGACAAAGTCACCTCTCCAAATTCACTAAGATTGAAAAGAAAACGTTAAAATTGCGCTAACCAACGTGCGCCAGTGAATGTTGTTTTTCAACTTAAGTAATACTGCGATGGTTGTACTCAGTGAGCTGTATTTAGTGTTAATATACACCTTGCTAGAAACATTTCGCTTTGAGCACGAATATAGCAATTATGTGTGCAGTTTTGAAACCCGATGTCTCTTAGAACGCAGTACAAATGTGCATAAAATTACGGGCGCGCGTTAAAACCGATGCGTCATTGGTCGCGTTTTAAAATGCCCTGCACTTATAGCATTAAGTGGCACAATCAGCTTTAAGTTACACAATTATATTCTGCACGAGTTTGAGTTGTAAATTATTAAAAATACGTCATAAAATGACACGTGATCGATTAAAATCGTCACTATATGATTTTTTCTATGAAACAACAAAATCTTTTCCTCAGCAGCGTCAACAAATCGTTGTTAAATAGTAGGTACTGAATTTGAATCACTTAAGGTGTAGGTATATGTAGGTAACTTTTAAATTTCCCATAAGAGAACATTCCCTGCTCTGTAATTTAAAGGTTACGTGGTAACGCCATAATCATTGCCTACCTAAGCTTCGTAGGCGGATTGTTGATAATCAGAATGTGATTGACATACGAGGAACTGCCTGCTGTGTCTTAAAAATCATTGGGGTGTGTACGACTACATTATTAACAACGCAGTCTTGCTCGTCACATTAGAACCCTTCCGATAACACAAGGCTTTCCTGTTCTACTTACATAATCTCGGCAAAAGCAAAGTCGTTCCCCCAATCCGAGCCTTTTACCTTCTTTTTTGGTCTGTCAGCTTTGATTAGCTTAGAAATCGCAGGTACGAAAGATCTATACATATATATTTATATACATATTATAAATTAAATTCTTTTCATGTAGGTACGTCTGTGTAACCGCGTTGTTCTTCCAAACTACCCAACGGATTTTGAAGCCGTTTTCACCATCCTCCATCCATAATGGTTTAAGTATATTATACATTAACATTTAACTTAGAATTAGCACAAAAACCTCAATGTTTTGCAATTGCAATTGCACCCATGCAAAACAGGAGCGGGTCGCTACTGATATATGAAGAATAGTCGAGACAAGTTCTACAGTGACCGCTTGATCAGCACGGTAGTCATTAGCGCACAAAGGTATCGAGTCCCTGAACGTGTCGTAACGTAAACTAAATGTGCGCGCGAGTTAACTGCGTGCACAGATCGCGTGCCGGCGCAGCCTTGGAGAGCCATCCCATGTAATTTTCAGGAAACACTCCGAGTAAGTGCCATAATTTAATCATAGCCTGTCCGAGTGTAATTGTCGTAGGATTCGTTGTTGAGCTACCGAGCGCGTAGCCACTGAACTGTTTTAAATAACTGGCTTTTGATTGGTCTTTTATGTTATTCGTGCGATTTGTTGGTTAGTGTCTAGTGTACTGTAGGAGTATAAGATTTATTTATATTTATTATCACTATACACGTAGCTTACCTTGCATTTTCCGGCTTGCCTACAACCTATATTTGAATTTGTAGGCAAGGTTCTATGTACCTATTTAGAAACACTGAAATTTGGTGGAAATAGAGAAGTAGAGAAAACTGCAGCACCTGCTGGTAACATCACCATTGTCTCCATTAATACTCATACAGCAAAAATACATTTACGCGTACCTAATTAATAAATAATCACTCTATTCAGCCGTAACTAAACTTCGTGACGCGCTAAATTCCGGGTCGATCAATAATAACATAACATTGTGCGTAACATAACTTTAAACTGTATCCATCTTAAAAGTGGTTTGTTGTGAACTAACTAATTACGTACTTACAACAAATATCGGGATATCCGTCAACGACGAGAAAACCCCAAAAACCATTTCCACCAAGCATCGCCCCTTCGATCGGTGCTGTGCTTCCAGCGCATTGATTTTAACAAGACAGTAAAATTGTCTAGAATATTGTAATATTCTTTTGTTCATGAGAACAAAAGAAACTTAATGGAAAAAAGGGCCTCTAAGCGCCTGAAATCAACAATACATATAAGCCTGATTTAAAAGCCTACTGCATTGTTATTAAGTTTATTATTATTGAAGGTGTAAAAATTACAGTTGTTCGTATAAACACAACACTGATGAAACGGTGGCAACCACCCTTGTGTCCATTCATTAGCCGATAACTACCTGCCTTTAATTGATCAAACGGTGCAGTTCTAAGGACGTGCTAATTACAGGAATCGAATGACTTGTGAACTGAATAAGACAAATGTCAAGAATGGGGAAGACTTTCAACCATACCGGTCGATTGTAAAGTCTGTTCAAGTCTATGTTTCCAATTGATGTTTTTTGCACTTAAACAAATATCATCTTAAGGTAAATTAAGTTGATTTTAGAATAACTGCTACTGAAAAATCACAGTTCCACTTTATGTTGTGGAAATTAGAGTAGTTTTTCCAAAAAAACCTATTATTGTTTACATTTTTGGACACGTAATTCCAAATGCAGGATAGGACAGTCCTAGCGTGTTCATATAGGTAAAACTAGTACGAACCTATTTAATGCAATTGACAAAACTACTTACTAAACCTTATAACACTCGTAATCTCAAACAATTTTCATAGCTAATAAGAAAACAACTGGCTGTTCTTCAGGTATAACTCACACTTTATCGTACCTACCAATGTTCAAAGGCAATTTGTCTACATTTACGTAGAATAGATCCATTTATTGCAAGCCTGTCATTTAAGCTAGTACATACTAACATAGGACAATTATATCCAGGAACAATAATTGAACCTAATTGCTTAATGATTGTTGTTCACGTGAGCGGATAAAGAGACATTTTCTAGACACGACTCGCTATACAAAGTTGCACCATCGCGTTTGAAAATATGCCACCCTGTCATTGTTTGTTATAAGGAAATGATTTGATAGACCTCACAGACATGAATAATAATTATTTTAATAACGAGTTGAGACTATCGCGATTTATACAGATGGATTTAAAGGCGGTCACCGTTGATAATGAAGCGCTATTGTGAGGCGTCCGGCGCGCTTCAGCGCAACCACCGCTTGACGTATCAAATAAAACACAAAACGTACCTGTTATAATTTACTCAAAACACAAAGCCTTATATAGTATAATGGTAATGATCAGTTGCGGGGCTTGGTTCATTGTTAGCACGTCACGCATAAAAAGGTGCTCTCTACACAATTTGTTTGGCTCATAATCGGTGCGTTGCGTCGAGACGAAGGCTCGATAGAAACGCCTTCTGTGCCGCTGGACGTCAAAAGCTTGATGTGACTGAGAACACTATAATGGTGACTAGTCATCACTTACCAGTCAAGATCTCTAATTATAATGGAAGCAGCCGTTTTTCAGAAATAAAACAAACCGTTGAAAATCTCTTAACGTTTTGTAGGAGCTCAGCGACGCGTCGCCGCTACTTAATCTACTTCGTTTTCTATTCTTTTAAATGACAAAAAACTTCAATGATCTTTAACAGAACAGTTAAATTGGTTTTTGTCTAGTAACAAGCACGTAGCCTATCGATAGTTTCGATCGACAACGTTCTACGCGGGCGTGTTTTCAATTTGGATAAGTCGATAACTTTGTTATAAAAAAAAACGTATCTTTAAACGCGTTACTGTCAATGATCTGATAACATGTTCAACAGTCGGCATGGTGCGAAATCATTCACTTTTCAGCAGTTGATTGCATTTAACAAGTAGTTATGATTATAATGAGTATAAACATGTTTAGTTTGCCAATACCAATTGCGTTTTTATTGAAGGCTTCACTGACAATGTGCGCCGATCAGTGGTCTTAGTTGAAGTATTTGTTTAGAGCCAGATCATTATCCGTCAACAGGTTGCAGGTGGGAATGCGATATCTATAATTGTTCTTTTAATGATTTGGGATCGGGCCCGGATCCCACATGCTTAGTCACGGTCATGCAATTTGTCTAAAGTCGTTTAATCATGATTAGTCACAATAGGGTTCGCTTCTATTAAAAGGTTAGATGTCTACAACATAAAGAGCATCTTACACATCAGTACGCAGGGTCTGGCGGTAACGGCACAATTAAAAGCGATGTAGTTTTTTCTTGTTCTATCATTATACGGCAGAAAGCGATTAATTATCGAATTAACAACATTTATACGTGCGCGCTTTACGAAAGCGATTGCATTACCTACTGCAATTAGTGCAAACAGAGTAATAGGTGTTGATACGTAACAATAATTATTTTATCGGCTTTAATTGTTGCGTGTTTCTTGACTGAAAGCACAAATTGAAATATTCAGTGTTACATTAAATATCAAGCAAGCGATTTAGTTTCCCATGGCATCCTAATAAAAAGCAAATTGGTTTAAAAAATTTAATGTTTCTGCGTCGGAGTGTTGTTAGTTGGTACCTGCCTAAAAGCGTGGCATGTCCAAAGATAAGGCACTCCGGCGCCGTCTGGCTATAGACTGTTTAATCGGGTTAATTTATCGATAATTGACGGAAAACCTTTTTGTTTGTAATGCCGGGAAGTAACAGTAATTGTCACGCCTTTGAAGATTTACGCTCGTTTCTAAATTGAGACATTAACAGTCGGATCTCGTGCCTAATGGTTTGGAATGAATTTGTTTGTTTGTTTTACGTATACCGGTTCTTCGATACGTTCGACTGGTAACGCGACGGATGTCGGATTCTATCGAACCACGCTAATTAGTTTTAGACAATATTTCAAACGACTGTAATTAATTAGCTTGACGGTTACTTGGCAAAATCGTTAGTGTAACTTGTAGTACCTATTAGGCACGAATTCCGATATTATTTAGTGGTCTGTTAGGATAAACATTATTCAAGAATGATGAATAAATTCCAAGTAGACTTTGATAAACAATTGTGTCTATACTAAATAGAGTAGCTGTTTGATCTCAATCTGCAAGACACTATCAATAATCAATTTATACCTTTATGTTTTGATATCCTGTGGAAGCTGTGTCTATGTGTGGGTACGGCATTAAACAGATGTTAAGTATTCGTCCACTCCCTCTCACCGAGAGGAGGCCTGTATCCCAGCAGTGGGAACATTATAGGCTGTATATGGAAGTATTCTTACTTAATTAGGCAACTGCAATGGTTTGCCTACATAGTCAGCAGATTGCTCTGAAATTTATCAAGTACAATAAAGCATTTTCTTCTTTAAAGCTTAGGTACCTACCTAAGTGAAATCTCGGCTGAAATCGCAGCTGGTCCAACACAGTAATTAAATGTAATGGGCAACATCCACCGAGAACCCAAGTATTTTATTTAACGCGCAATTAAAACTGTATTTCAGAAAAGGATAGTTCAAATTCAGCTTTTCTATAATTCACAAAAAGTCATAAAAAGTAGATCAATTTGCCACAGACTGCAAATTCTATCAATTAACATTTTTAGAATTTTATGTGAAATCTTGTTAATGGCTTGCTCTTTCAATAAAAGTATGTTGCAAGTCCAATCAGACTTGTAGGCGCCTGTTTTGCCGTTTATTAAGTAGTTAATTATACGCTCTTTTGAAGTCCCCGTTTCTTAGTAGAAAAGTTTTCCATCAAAGCTCAAATTCTAATTTGAAGACGATTAGTCGCTTCCTTCACTGCTGTCGCTCCAAAATAAAAATCACGTCCTCATCGAACGTCTAGAACCAGTTAACGAATGAGTGGCGTCACGTCGTCTAAATGAATTATTGTTGGCTTTATGGGGAACATAAAACGATGAGATCGGATGCAATCAAGCGGCACCCGCCGCGTCGACTGAGTAAAAAGGTGTCTGTACCTCCAGGGGGCCTCGCGCAACCGTTGCGCTAAACGCCTACCCTACGCACACGCGTCCACTCGTTTCAATTAGCTCTCAATGGCCAAAGTTACAAAGGATGTGCCAACCTGCAATGAATAATCGCCCTGCAATATCTAGCTCCCATATCATTTGAATAACAACCTGTATAGCAACAATTAAAAGCAAAATGACAACTCACAATTCGATCAATTCACTGCCAATAGGATTACAACAAACGATAATCGGAACGATTTATTTATGTACAGATACCATTCTTGTGCAACTTTCGTCGCTTTCAAAACTCACAAAGCCCATTAGGTAATTCAATAACACGACAATAGCTAAGCAAAAACCGATCAAAACATGTTTTTATAGCGCCATGTACATTTTACAAGCGACGATTAAAGATTCTCCAAAACCGAAATCCGAAATCATGACCGTGACCCTCCCGACGGCGGGCAACACTGTTGATGTGATGCACTGCTGGGAACCAATTTAATGCTGTAACAAATCAATAAATGTATCGGTTTATTGGAAGCTGTGTAGAGATCGATTTGATTTATTTCGACCGTACAATAACGGCAAACGAGGTGGGACCTTGTTAGTAAATGTCAAAAGACTCACAAAAAACGTTTCGTCTATCTCGTAGTAACTTGTACCGTAGTAAAATAGTGATTCGGAGAAATTGGAAACAAATAAGAACGACCATCGGAAATGTAAGTTTTTAATATGATCGCTAAACACGAATCATAAAAACAACATTAACAAGGAATAATAAATTATAAAAGTGTTTTTATGGCCGACCAAAACATTTTAACACCCCAACCGTAAACTTACTCGTCATCCGTTTCGCTAATTAATCGGCGCCAGCCAATAATTTGGGCCTCCACGTAACCCATACAGTTTGTGAGCTAAGAATGCAATTAATCAAAATATGGTCAGTAGCTAGAGCCGCCCGTAACGCCTCGTAAACCGATATCGATTTAGTCGATAAGTTGCGCAAGCCATTGTCCAAAACTGCCTCGTCACGGCTAACAAAGACGGTAGTGGATACCTTATTAAAATTTAGCCGGCTTCGATGAGCTGCTCTGTTTTAATAACTGCTCGTCGGCAACCGATCGACAGACGCGCACCGCTCTCGAGTGGTTGCGTTTTTGACACATTCCTTTTGTAGTCACCGTTTGTATAAATATTAAGTTAAAATAAATTGGGCCGTTCGAAACGTTCCATATTTTTATAAATATATTATGAAAGATGGATTTTTTACTATCAAAATCTTGAAATAATTTGATTGATAGTTTTCAACAGCAGCAGGCTATTATATTTCCTGAACTGAATACTATCGTTAAAGAAATTAAATTGAGTGTAGGAGTACGTGCCGACAATGCAGATGTAACTTTAATCAATTTAGCCAAGTGAAGTAGTGCGCGTTGATCGGGCACGCGCTTATGACAAAAGGCTCGACTGTTGAGCGTGATCATTTTGTTATAATTTGATTAAAGTTCTATTACCTACTTAGAAATATTTCTGACCGAGCCACAGAGTAAGAAACGTTCGTTCTCTGAAAAATAATAAAGTATGAATCGATAATATTTTTGATTTTGTTCGGAACCGCCAAAAGCTGTGGGTATATTATATTATTGAGATAAATTATTAATATGTTTTGGCTAATAATTGTGAAAAATCTGCAAAAGAAAACAGCGGTGCTATTCTGTAAAAATCTCACCGTGAAAACTTAGGTGAAGTGAGCGTGGAGTGAGCTGTCAATAGTGTCAATTCCTAGCAAAAACAAACTCACTTCACCTAAGTTTTCAAGTTAAGGTGAAGTGAGCGTGGAGTGAGCTGTCAATAGTGTCAATTCCTATTAAAAACAAACTCACTTCACCTAAGTTTTCAAGGTGAGATGGTTACAGAATCGCACTGCAGAAGTAGAAACATGTTTATTACCCAAAAGACAAACCTGACTTCAAAATCAACAAGGACAAGAAGTGTTTTTGCCAGAACAAGGAAAATTGGAACAAAATCCAGTTATGAAGTCTGCTCTATAGATTAATACTTCTGTAGCAGCAATAGCTATCCGGGCTCCCTAGCCAGCAGGTGGTCCGCGCCGGTCAACACACTTTGATACACCGAAACCATCGACAGATCTAATGGAATCAATCATAACTACAACCCCGGACCGTTCAAATTGAACAAAGCATTCCAGATGCAATAAAGCCATTCAATTTTGTATTAAATCGAACCCGCAAAAGTTAGCGGTAAATTTTAAATGTTTTGAGTCAAAATGCAGCAGAATTTATTTAAATACAGCAACATTTACGACAAATATGTGAGCATTTACGCAAAACAACCGACTGACGTGGGATCGCGTGCAATTTTCGCATACAACGGAGGCATGAGCGCTCACTGCGCTCGAGCAATTATTTTAAACACATTTCAACAAATGACGATAATGTCAGCCGGCCGCAGAGATAAGAACAAAAAAACATAAAAAAATAAAAGCGTTCACTGAGCAATTGTCCGACCCCTCGTTCATAAGAACTCGTTCACATTTTCATAATCAAAATTATATTACTTCATTTTGCACTTGTTGAGGCCCTTATCTGAAGAAAATTTGTACCCACTTCCTTCCTACACATATATTCAAGTTCTTTACTCTACATAAATGATTCTACATATATCAGGAAAAGGTTTCTGTTGCGCTTATTTTTACTTTATAAATATTATTTAGCCTGACCTACAAGAAATGTTTTCCAAGTATTATAAAATCATGTAAATAAAACGTGCTTTATATAGACGTTAACCCAATCATGTGCTCTGAAGTTACGGCGCCCCCTGCGGATTTAATGGCTGCGAACCAATTTAACAACTCAGTTTAGCACAGTGTTTCCCATCAAGAATGTTATCGTCTCCTAATCCGGTCCCCACTGATATCGTAAACCAGAAGTGGTCTTGTAAGCAAAACCAGTTCCAATACGATCGCATGCACCCTACCGAACTGAACTACACTAGAGAAACATCAAGGCGAAGAACGTCCTTTGACGACGAACGCTTTAATGACGTTTATTTAGGCTAGCGATTTTGAACTTTAATTTGCTCGGCTGTTGGATACAAATAGATTGAACGGATTGTAGGCGCTTAAGCCGTCTTTTGTTTCAGCTAGCGACGTTTAACGTCACGCATGGGCACGAGAGGTGTCGTTGGTGCAATTATCGCAATTGGCTCGTTGGCCTCTGAGCTAAAGACGCCCATCGTACTCTAAGATATGTGTGCGCATGTTCGTGTGTCGTGGTAACATTATAGGAGAAGACATTTCAGTAAATGTCCACTCTAATAGTTATGTTTGTACTATGGCTAACAAAGTGGGAATTCGTGAGCAGTCTCAGGCTGCAATTTTTGAGAAAAGCTGTATCAACTACTAAAATATTATAAAAACAATTTGAATTTTACTGTGGGAACATAAAAAATAATGAGTGGAAACCAAATAATAACTTAAAATTGTGTGCGGCGAAATGTAAAATTGTGAAAATGTTACATTTCGCCGGAGGAAATTGGTGCTTTTTATTTTATTATAATACCATTATATATAAATATAGTTGCATATGTGTAACAACGACATCTTTATAATCAAAGCCCTCGGCTATAGTGACACATTTATTGTGCAGTTGGCTTCGGGCCCGCGGCACTACGCGACATTCTTATTTATCACTCTTCATTGCGTAGAAATTTTGTCAAAATTGTTTCATTTGATCTTGAGATCAAAGGAAAACAGATTGACATAATTTTCTATTTAATATATGCTATGGTTAACGCATACTAAACTTCAAGATTAGTCGGCTAAACTTAGGAATTATTTAGAATTTAGATGTTCTGTTCCCGACCCGTAGGATGATGATTCTTACCCTTCGCGCGTCTAATTGGCAGACACAATAGAAATTTTGTGTGCGTGGTGCCGGACTTAAAGAATAGCGCCACCCCATACTTCCCGTGGGTGTCGTAAAAGGCGACTAAGGGGCGTACCGGAGAATGGGCAGCAGCGTTCTCTATGCATTCCAACACCATACAATACTGCGATCGCCAACCCGCCTGCCAAGCGTGGCGATTATGGCAAACCCCCTCTTTTGGGGGAGGCCTATGTCCAGCAGTGGACGTCTTTCGGCTGAAATGATGATGATGATGATGAATAGAAATTTTATTGTTATCGGTACACATGGTGTACACTCGACGTGCGAAGAGATAATGAATAAATATATTTTAATGCACGACTACATTAATAATGACATGGATAATAAACAGTCCTGCAGCAATAATATGTCACGTAATTACATTCAATCTTTCAAAATGTTATTATAGTAAATATTTAGAGACAATTTACTTCCTTACAACCAAGGAAATAAATAGTCTCTAATGAATAGGGAAGTTTTTTTAGTTAAAACCCTTTTGCTTTAAACATCTAAGATCAGGATGCAGTATTCCTTGCCCATATTTGCCAATACTACAGCTTTACAGTCAACTTTTATTTACGAAACGTGGTTTAAAGACAAACTTACATAACCTAATGAAATCTAAAGCATTATATTGCTCGCACATAGACACAAAATACAATCGTTGTTCTCAAATTACATATCCGCTGTCAGCCACGGCGGCCATTTACAAAACTAACAGACCATATTCGGGCTTGCACTTGGATGGCTTTGCCTATTGCCCTGCCGAAACTGTTTGACACTCATCTAAAGTTCATTACTCAAAGACTTTAATCCTATAATTAGATAAGTGTTTGGTTTCTGGGCAAACAGAGCGGTTCGCAGTGTTTGGCTTAGGTGACCTTATTTTTTCATGCCGGTGTCCTTTTTTGTTTAGGTATCAAATAAAATTAATTCTCTGTAGGTATTATGTTTTCTTAACTTCAGATTATTCAGCAAAGTGTGAGCTTTCAGTATACTTGAAGCAAAATCTTTAAGCTCATCAGAAAATCCAAGTTTGCCGGAAATTAAATGACCGCTGCTAGTTGCTACACAAACAGGATCCTGAATTTGTCAGTTTGTATGTAGGGGTAATCTTCGGAACTACTAACTACTAACCGATTCTGAAACTTCTTTTACTAATGGTAAGCTATGTAGCTAACAGTATTGCCAAGTGTCATAAACTCATCAGATATATTTTATGTTAAAACAAGAAGTAAGTTTAAGATATACCTGTATTAGACAAGATAATAAAGACATGCTGTTATACTTCTATTTCTTTTTATTTACTAGTTTCAAACTATCATGTATAGTTCCTAGACAAATCTATCTCAATTACTCGAGCTACACAATTCGCACGTCATCCAACCGCGATTTATCAAAACACGTCTCAAGAACGCTCCTCATCAAGTTAATAACAATCTGTAAATTGCCATAAATTATTTTAATAAGGTAACTCGGTAATAATTCGATGATCAGACGGTTCCATATCGTGTGTGCGCGCACGCAATGCCTGTAACTTGAGTCGCTCACCGGTATTACGCGACGTTCGTTTTATTATATTATTATAACTAGAGATCCTTCGGATAGACCCGAACGCACTTGAATTTTGATGGACAGAATTGGTAGGTGTTTTAGATTATTTTTTTTGTTTCAGTGAATAATATACCGAACTACAGATTAGTATTGTTGTACATAAAGTTTTTATTACTGCGTTCGTTTTTATAGGAGCTCGAAAATATTGTAATTTTATGGTCTCGACGTGGACATGTAGGGGTTTATTGATAAACGATGATTAAAGTTAAGAGTCGTTTAAACGTCAAAATGTGTGGTTAAACAGTCGCTAATCATTACATACTTAACTTTAAGCAATGTTTATAAATAAAGGAGTAAGCTTATATTATTTTTACCCTATTATATTAGGGTATTAAAAAATTCATTGAATACAAACACATTCTAGTTTAAATATAGCTTAAACGGTTTCCATCATTTTAATTAATATGTTTTTTTCTGCTTTCACACTGATGCAGAAAAGAAAAACAGCTACAAAAAGATAAAAACAAAAAAATTGTTAAAAAGATAAAATATGAAAACCTCTGATTTTCAGTTTTACAGCCACACATTATTTTATGGCTATAAACTGACGTTTCATAGATATCTAGGAAACAACCGTGTCATATACAATACTTATTTCATTAGTGAGTACCTAAGCGTCGAAGAAAATGCTTCATGAAAATCAGAGAAAACGCGTAAGTTCTAAGCATGCTCTAAGGCTTACACAATATCAAAGACTGAACAAAAAATTAGACCAATTTAAAAATCAGATTAGGAATTTAAAAAAAATTGTTGTAAATTGTTTGAAAATATACAGGTAGGACATAGGTACTTTAGTACCTCTCATCATCTAAACTAAGGCCGTTTGTGCAGGCAGGAGCCTGCACAAACGGCCTTAGTTTAGATGAGGACCCCCTCGATTAGGCAGAAGCCTAATCGAGGGGGTCCAAACGCCTCTTGCCGGAGGCTCTACGCGGGGGTCGTGCGGTCCATGACCCTTTACGGGGCACCGGTGTGGGCGCGTTCATTGAGGCGGCGACCAGCCCCGGCGGTTGAACGCGTCCTAAAGGGTCATGGCTGTCCGGCTAGTCCAGGGATACCGCACGGTATCCGGGGTGGCGGCGAGCCTCCTTGCCGGATTTCCACCATGGGATCTCGAAACAAAAAACTCCTCGCCCGATATGGGAGTGGCGCGAGGAGGCCAAATAACGTAAGGGCGTAACTCCGCATCGCGAAAAATCGCGGCCTACGGACAGAGCTCCGGCGAGATCTTATGGCGACATGGAGAGTGCAACTGTCGCAACCCAGTGCTAGGCACGCCACAATTGCGGCGATAAGTCCCCTCTTTGAGGAGTGGCTGGAGAGGCACCACGGCATCCTCACCTTCCGCCTAACGAAGGTACTTACCGGGCACGGCTGCTTCGGGAGGTTCCTGTTCCGGATAAGGTGGGAGGAAACGCCCGGGTGTCACCATTGTGTGGATCGCCCGGAGGATAAGGTGGAGTAAACGGTGGAGTTATGCCCAGCTTGGACAGAGCACCGCCGCGCCCTCACGGCGGCGATCGGCGGCGGCGACCTCTCGCGTCCGGCCCTAGTCCAGGCCATGGTACGGAGCGAGAGTGCATGGGAGGCCGTCACCTTCTTCAGTGAAGCAGTAATGCTCGCGAAGGAGGAGGCGGAGCGCGTGAGGGAGAGGCAATCTTTGCGCCCTCACCCCCCTAGTCGCCGCAGGAGACGCTCTGGGCGTCGGGAGTCTATAGCCGATTCCCGGCCACCGTAGGTGGGCGCTTGCGGACGGCGAGCAATGAGCAGCTCACCGTCCGGTAAAAACCAGGCCCGGGTCGACGGCGCGTTGTGTTCCACGCGCGCCTCAAAGAGATGTCAGCTCTAACTGACGGGGTCCGTTAGGGCCGATGCCTGGCAAGGGTTGCGGTTTGTTCGAAAGAGATACCATCGCCTCTGGCACAGGCAACTGAAGGAACACGGGTCGGTTTTAGTCAGTTAAAGTCTGACACGCCAAGTCAACCGTGCCGTGTACAAAGGGCCTAACAGTTAGAGCCAAAAGGCAGTTGAACTTGAAAGCGACAATAACAAGTCCTTTTAAACATCTTCCCGTGCAAAACTCGACACAAAATTCTGGACTATATAATAGCAGTACCAACAAAATGGCCGAACAATGTGTGCGTCACGTTAGCGGGTGCACGTCGGGTGAGCACAGTTACATCGGTTCACTCGTGATAGCCCACAGCATTCACGGCACACGCTTAGGAAACGGCTATAGAGGTATGGTTGATGGCCGTAATTGTTTGTTTCCATGATTTGGGAGTTGAAGAAAATCAGGGAATTGGTCAATTTCTCTATTTGAAGACTATCTCGATCATAGAAAAATCAGGGAATTGGACAATTCCACCATTTGGAGACTATCTCGATAGTAAAAATACGCTATGATCTCGATAGTTATTCAATAGAAAAAAAAAGTATTTCTGTATAACTACATTTTTCGGAAAATCGTGGCCCGAGTCAATACTACGAAATGAATTTATTCATTGAGCATTTCATTCGAAAAGCAATTAGGCAGAGATAGGATTTATTAATTGCAGTACCTATATTGATTAATTTAACTCACGTATTTGACATGTCCTGGCAGGCACTTGGCACTTTAAGCCCAAAGCAATTTGAACGCTGAATGAAAGCTCTGATGGCATTGAATCCATTGAAAAATTGTGTGAATGCGCAACCTAGTTGAGACATTTCGCCGGTCCATAGTTCGAATATTAGCAATACTGTTGCCATATCCTGTACTAATTGGTGTATAATTATAAACGCAGAAATTTTAATTATTTTAGAGTCATAACTTAGGAGGTTTATGGATTTCATTAATCTTTTCGAATTTCCTGAATTTCCTTTTCTATCAAAGCGCACATTAGAATACGTTTGTCTGTACGTTTAATCGATTTCAATTATTGGGCAAAATATGGTTTCTTGTCGATATATCTACATTGATATAAAATAACAGGTACAGTCAGCCTCAAAAAGATGTAGTTATACCTACATCGACAAGAATTCATTTAATTACAACATACACAATAACAACCATACTGTTGCTGCTTCCTATAACCCATAATATTGTATCATTGTGTAGCCACAAAACATATTAAGCATCGGGTATTAAATCTTTTGAGGCTGACATTAGGTACCAGACCTGTATTATGCATAAAGTAGTCACCTTCAACCCCTTTCTCCTTTAACCGCTTGTGTCGCATTTATGCGACACATATTTCCGTGCCCCTACCGCTCGTGTCGTATTTTTGCGACAGAGAACATGCATGATTTTTTCGTTCTATTCAACGATTGCTCCTCCTTATTTATTGTAGGTATTATTTTATCCCCCTTATATATATCCCTTTTAGTTTGGGGGAAGCCTATGTCCAGCAGTGGACGTCTTTCGGCTGAAATGATGATTATGATTATTTTATCGATTTGTGGCCGCGCGCTAGGGGCTCGGCAATTGATATTTAGCCAAGCGCTTAAAAGTTAAACTTTAGTTTTTACCTTATCTATGACAATCTCCATACGTGAAAGGTTTACCTTCAGATATAAGTCGTTCCCGGATCTCCCAGGCGAAGATGGTGGGGTTCTCTCTTTTGTACTGTTCGATCTTGGAGACCACTGCAGGGGTCGCAACCTTGGGCTTGCTGCCCCCAATAAGACCCGGCGGCCGGAGAGTGCCTGAAGCAAACAAAATTACATCAGTAACTATGGTATAGTAGAGACATTTTAGCTAGACTACTTAAATAAACAAATAGGTAACGATATCTGAAAAATAATTTTATTATAACAGTACGTGGTAGAGTATTTTATAGAGGATTCCAAAAGCTATATATAGCTTTTGGAATCTTCTATAAAATACTCTACTACTCCACAGAAGATTATAATACCTAACATAAAATCACATGGAAAACTAAACTTTTACGAGGAGCTTCACCATAATGTGCTGGTACAATAATAGTAATTAATAAACAGAAAAGTACGTTCTGTTGTGATTCCAATTATAATTCTGGCAAGTACCTACACAATTTGTAGATAAAAACGAACTGAAGAAACTGTCACCTGCTGCTCGGTAAAGGAAATAAAAGAAAATCAAAATCAAATTAGAGACTCAAATAAAAATACCAGTAATAGCGACACGATACCGATTGATGCAATTTCATTGAGTGCTAAACGTGAGTAAACGCAGGTTACTTGTCGCGAATCAATTCTTGCAACACAATCCGTAGTTTTACTTTTTAGCCCTTATCTTACCAGTAATAAACCTCAAAATACACACCCACAACACATTTGTATTTTAACATTTAAAAGGACAGTGGACGTGCGTCCCCACAAAAAATCGATAATCGAGCACGGCGGTAAGAATAACAATGAAAGCTTTAAATTAGTATTAATAATTACAGAATCATTGACATCGGCTAAATGAAGCCTGCATGTGACGAGACGTGAATTTTTAATTATTATTTATCTCGAGCTTTGTTTTTATTGGGTTTAAACACGTGGGATTCACATAATGATGTTTTGGAAAACAAACATAGGAATGTTATGATATAGGAAGAGGGCTATTACAATAAAATGATTGGACTTTGAAATATCTATCCAGAAACAAAAAATGAAAATACATTTATTATTCCTGAAACTTCAAGTATTTATGACCCAGGAAAATTCTTGCAAGTTTAGAGTTATGGAGTGGCTTATGATTAGAGTGGCTGGTAAAAACGAACGTATTCCCGTGCCTAAGTCAGTTAGATAATGGATGAGTGCGTGCATCAGGACAATTACGTAAAAACTGCGCAGTGGCATTCCGGCGGGCAGCGCGCGGACCGCTTGCTTTTTACGCGCACAGCGCTCCTCCATACCGATAACACGCTGAATTATTCAACACATTATTTATATTCACATTTTTGTCAACGCCATTCAAGATGAATTCATAAGTCTCTTTATGTCTTGATAAGACTAAAGCTTACCGACCAAAATGGCGCGGGCGAACAAAAACTCAATTTCGCGTTTACATGAGGTCCGCGACACATCGCCTTAATAGGTGAAACCCATTTTAATATTGCGACCACGATATGAATTTATGTAGAAAATTGTGTGTTTTCATACGTAGTAGGTATTGGCCATAGAAAGTTGGTAAGTATAGGTAATTAAGCAAGCGTGGCGTGATACAAAACTGTAAAAAGCGAACGCCACGTTTTGTGTAATTATTTCAACATAGATTTGGAACATTGCGATAATATTCATAAGTTTATTAAAACCTTAATGGTAAATTAAACCCTTTACATACACGAAGTAGAAAATAAGTTAGGTTGCTTACAGTTGTACAGTAGGTATTACAGTAAGTCGTCGTTTCAGCCGATAGATGTCCACTGCTGGACATAGGCCTCCCCCAATTTTGGGAGGGTTTGCCATAATCGCCACGCTTGGCAGGCGGGTTGGCGATCGCAGTATGGTATGATGGTGGAATACATAGAGAACGCTGCTGCCCATTCTCCGGTACGACCCTTAGTCGCCTTTTACGACACCCATGGGAAGTAAGGGGTGGTGGTATTCTTTAAGTCCGGCACTGATGGTAATCTGTAAACACAATACGTCAATGTGTCAAACCACGTCACATATGTTGTCTCTCTCTCGCATTTCTATGGCCGTCTAGTAAGAACGTTGTGTGCTCATATATTATTATATCACTGTTAATCCTGCTTACTACTTTTATTTATACTATTAATCCTTCAGGTTATGGGCCCAGAGCGTCGCAGAAATATAAATTTGTATGTATTTTACGCGAAATAAAATAAATAAACTGGCGAAATCTTAACCTACGTAAATACGGTATTTTTTCGTCAACAACATGGCGGGTTCATCTTCAGCAAATTTTCTTTCCATCGAAAAATTAAAAGGAATAGAAAATTACAGCTCGTGGAAATTTATGATGAAGATGATGTTAATACAGGAAGAGTTATGGGAATGTGTGGAAGACGAAGCACATGATAAAAAAAAACAAATGAAGGCTCTATCACGAATTGCTTTAGCTGTTCAATCGTCAGTAATTCCACACATACGCAACGCGAAAACGGCACATGAAGCTTGGAGCAATCTAACGAAAGCCTATGAAGACAAGGGATTATGTCGTAGGCTGGGGCTCCTCAGAAAATTATTCGCAACCAAGCTGAATGAGAGCGAAAATATGGAGTGCTATATCAACAAAATCACAGAGATGTCACAAACGCTTAGTGAAATAGGATCACCACTGGAGGATGACTTTATAGCTGTAATAATGTTAAGCGGGTTGACCTCAGATTATGATCCTCTCATAATGGCAATGGAGAATTCAAATGTAAAACTTTCCAGTGAAATTGTAAAAGGAAAGTTGTTGCAGGAAAACATCCGTAGATGTGACAAGAGTGAGGCTGGTTCTGCCTTACTTGTTCGGAAACAACCAAGATGTTACAGGTGCAAGAAAGTGGGACACTTTATCAAAGATTGTCCTAAGTCCGAGCAAAAGAAAACTGGGAAGACCAATACGGACAAATCGAAAGCCCTACTAATTGCGCTGTCAGCAAACATCAAGCATGGTTCGTGGTACATAGATAGCGGTGCTACAGAACATATGTGCGGGGACAAAAGTGTCATGAGTGATTTTGTGAGTGATAAAAAGCCAATAGAGGTTAATATAGCTAACGGTGACAAGTTATACACTGCTGGAAGTGGTTCTGTCAGGGTTAATATGAGAAATGGTGACATAAAGACAATAAGTCATGTTTGTTATGTACCTAACTTAACTGTTAACTTGTTATCTGTGAGTGCTATGGTTAGAAAAGGTTTTAAAGTAGTGTTTAGTTCTAGCATGTGTCAAATTTTTGACAATAAGGTCATGATAGCAATAGCCATGCTGTGTGATGGCATCTATCGACTAGACACAGTAGAATCAACTACTTTAAATTGTAAGTTTACTATGAAATGCGATGCCCCTCTTAGACTTTCAGATAGTGGTTGTGCTGAGAAGACATGTATTGTGGACGAGCCGACTGTCATTGAGAAGGAAGAGAACCCTTCTCAGCAGGTATGGCATCATCGTCTGGCACACCTCAATCATCGAAGCATGGAGTTACTAAGACGAGGTATGGTAACCGGCATTTCATATAATAACAGTGTTTTTGAGAAATGTGTATCATGTATCGAGGGAAAGCAGACTCGTACATCTTTCCCTAAGAATTCTTTTAACAGAGCGAAAGAAGTTCTAGAGTTGGTTCACTCTGACCTATGTGGTCCGATGCCTACTACGTCATTTAGTGGCGCAAAATACTTTATTACATTTATAGATGATTACTCTAGAAAGACTTTTGTCTACTTTTTAAAAAGGAAAGATGAAATGTTTGATACATTTAAAGCTTGGAAAGTTCTAGTAGAAAATCAGACGAATAAGAAATTAAAAATTATAAGGAGTGATAATGGAACTGAGTATTGTAATTTAAAATTTCAGAATCTGTTGAAGGACTCGGGTGTTGTACACCAGACAACAGTGCCATACTCTCCGCAACAGAACGGAGTTGCTGAACGTGCAAATAGGAGCATTATGGAAAAGACACGCTGTATGCTGCAAACAGCGGGTCTTGGTCAGAAATATTGGGCTGAAGCTGTCAATACAGCTGTCTACACCAAGAATCGTTCCCCCACTACAGCCGTCAGAGGGTGTACTCCAGAGGAGAAGTGGACGAATAACAAGGTATCCATTTCACATTTGCGTACTTTCGGTTGCATTGCTTATGCACATGTTCACCGTCGAACTAAACTAGAACCCAAAGCTGTGAAGTATGTTTTCGTAGGATATTGCGAAAATACTAAGGGCTACAGATTATTAGACCCTGAAAATCCGAAAGATTGCATAAAGGCTCGGGATGTCACATTTTTAGAAGATAAATTTATTAAAGAGAATAATGGGACAAATGATGATAATCATTGCAATGAGTCATTTACACAAGTAGTCTGGGATGTAAAGAATGACACTGAACCAACTACAGATTCATCTACTGAGGAAAATATCTGTAATGAGGTCCATTCTGATGACACAATTTTAAGTCAGCCTGAACCAAGATATAGTGTGATATCAGTAAATGATTCTGATAGTGAAGAAAGTTTTTATTCAGATCATTCTTCAGATGCAACTTATATTCCTGATATAGATGCAGAACAGTCGTATTCGAGTTCGAATTCAGATGGCTCCATGGTAGCTCATCTCGTACAAGGAATATCCCGTACTAGCGATACTGATGAACCACAGACAGTAAAGGAGGCGCTGAGTAGTCCAGAAGCAGTTGGCTGGAAGCAAGCGATGAAAGATGAGTATGATTCATTTATCATCAATAAATGCTGGACACTCACTGATCGAGTTGATGGTCAAAAACCTGTAAAGTGTAAATGGGTATTCAAAAAGAAACTGGGTGTCAATGGCGAACTCCTCAGATACAAAGCGAGACTAGTCGCAAAAGGATTCACGCAGCGATATGGGATAGACTACAATGAGACATTCTCTCCTGTGGTCAGATATTCAAGTATTAGAACATTGTTGGCTATAGCTGCTGAGAAGAATATGGACATTCAGCATTTAGATGTAAAGACAGCGTTTCTCAATGGTGACTTACAAGAATTGGTATTTATGGAGCAACCTGAAGGTTACACAATAAAAGGCCATGAGAATAAAGTCTTTAAGCTTAATAAAGCAATTTATGGATTGAAGCAAGCTGCTAAAGCCTGGAATGATAAAATTAATAAGGTTTTGTGTGACAAATTAAATTTCAATAGGTCATCATTGGAAGCATGTGTTTATTATAAACGTAGTAATGACAAACTTATAATAATAGCACTGTATGTCGATGACATTTTGCTAATGTCAACACCTAATACATGTAAGGAGATAATTGATATTAAAAATAAACTCAAAAATGAGTTTGAAATAACAGATTTAGGGCCAGCAAGGTATATCTTAGGAATGAGAATCTGCAAGTATAAGGACAGAATAACCTTGGATCAAACAAATTATATTGAGAAAGTGTTAAACAAGTTTCAAATGGAAGATTGCAAACCTGTGGCGACCCCTATGGAGACTGGTTTGAAACTTGAAAAATCAAGTGTTGATCAAAAGGACAAATTTGATTACAGAAGCTTAATAGGATCACTGATGTACATTGCAGTAGGATCTCGACCAGATATTACCCATGCAGTCAGCTATCTGAGTCAATTCAATGATTGTTACAATAAGACACACTGGAAATCAGCGAAGAGAGTTCTTCGCTATCTCAAAGGTTCAAAAGAATTTTGTTTAAATTTTCTTAAAGGTGAACTTACTATTACAGGGTATGCAGACGCTGACTGGGGAAGGAACGAGACAGATAGAAAATCCTATACCGGTTATGTATTTCAGGTTGGCAAATCTGTAGTTTCCTGGGAGAGCAGAAAACAGAGAACCGTAGCCTTATCAAGCACAGAGGCTGAATACATGTCTCTTTCTGACAGCTGTAAGGAGGCTCTGTTTCTTCGTAATTTTTTGCATGAAATATTGGGCGCATTGTGTAAAGTTACAATTTTCAACGATAATCAGTCAGCTCAAAAGTTATGCAAAAATACCGTATTCCATGCTAGAACAAAACATATTGACATTCGACACCATTTTATAAGAGAAAATATTTGTAATGGTTCTATTGATGTCAAATATTTATCCACTAAAGAAATGTTAGCAGACTTGTTAACCAAGCCATTGGTAAAAGAAATGCATAATAAGTTTGTAATTCAAATAATGTATAGAATACCATAGGTTGTAATGGTTAAATTTATTTATAATTTATAGTGTTATGATATGATAACAGTTAAAGATACTCTGTGTTTGTTTCATAATATTATGGTGCATTATGTATGTACATTTTATTAATGTTTATTACATAGAACTATATTGGTTTAAGGGCCAGTGATGGTAATCTGTAAACACAATACGTCAATGTGTCAAACCACGTCACATATGTTGTCTCTCTCTCGCATTTCTATGGCCGTCTAGTAAGAACGTTGTGTGCTCATATATTATTATATCACTGTTAATCCTGCTTACTACTTTTATTTATACTATTAATCCTTCAGGCACCACACAGACAAGTCCGGCACCACACAGACAACAGTAAGTAAGTACCTAGTTACAATACCTACCTAATAACATTAAGGCGCTCACATACCTAAGTTCTTCAAACCAAACTTCAAAATGTAGCGTGTGATGAATCTCGTAAAGGTACTCTGACAAAAACTTGCTACCATTTATAATGTCAAAATATTTATTCTTCTTGTCACATATATTTCCATTCTTTTGGTTTGATTTAATACAAATAATTTTTCATGGTTATTTTGCTCAATAATTTTCTAATATATACCTATATACCTATGTAGCATGCCAATGTTCATTTAATATTTTCTATCATGGCTAACTTTATGGTGTTATTGACGAGTGCTTTTACGGTTTTGTTGCATACTTTCCCAAAAAAACGACAACACCTTATTGCAATAACAAAAACGGCTCCATAAAAGTTGCACGTGAATCCACAAAAAAAAAATGTTTACGGAAAATGTCACCAAAAAGCGAACCGTTTAAAATGTTAGATATAATTGCTTGGCCAGCGGATACGTGCATTTGCGCAGGCGAGGCGACACCAGGACGTCAAACATTACGCTGTACGTGCATGAAATCCAACAGTACCTTTCACTACAGTTTTGCTGTAACTATTGAAAACCCATATTGCCACTCGGCCGCCTCAGAACGCCAATAACCGCTCTCGTCTTGATTGATAGCTAAATTGCGGGAGGCCGGCACACTGATAATTTCGCGATAATTAAATCGGCTAGAAACGTAATCGCATGACCGGGACCAATTACTCGGTGTTGCTTAGGCAGAGGCGGATCGTGTGAGGCACTGAAACTGTTGCTAAATGTGTATTATTTGCGTGAAACTCAAGCGCGCTCCCGGCGCGTACGCACGACCTGCGAAGAAACTAGACTTGATATACATTTTCTGTTTTTATACTAGTCATAAAATTAGTTAGTCATAAAATTAGATAATCATAGTGTAGTTATTATAATTTTTCAAAAGTTTCTACTAACAAAAGATTATGTCTGTGACATTTGAAAATAAGACTCGCAAAGTTGTAAAAAAATGGGTGAATGAAGGAATTGACACAACATACAGAATAATAAATTGGTATCTATTGTGGACTGCTAAATACCAAATGAATATAAACATTTATTTACTTGCATCTATCAAATTATAACGTCAACTAGATAACGCTGAAAATGAAGAAGCATTTATTAATAATAGCATGTTGGTGTTGTTATAAATAAAAATAAAACAATAAATTAACCTGACCATCTTTCAATTGCTTCATAAATACTAAACGTCGTGTTCGTTATGATAATAAGCGTCATAACTATGATCGGCACGAATCAATTGAAAGTTTAACACTTCACCATTAACACGAGAAAAACTACATAAACACATTCACAATGCACGAACAAGGTGTCGAATAATCCCCTCAAGTTTTTGTTGTTTTCCTTTTAAAAGGACTCATGTTGCAAAACAAAGATGAGCAATTAATCATCAGCGGTACGCTTAAGGAAGTGAGAGCCACAAAGGGACAATGCACACTCAAAACGACGGTTAATAAATTTCCACACAGGAGTCGTTTATGGACGCTTTAAGTCATTACACGGTGCGTCTACAAAGATCTTTTTAAACGACACAGAAAAGGTCTGAATCCAGTTAATTAAATTTGTATTAAAGGTATTCAGAAGTGGCTCTTTATATTGGCTGGCGCTAAAGTTAACCGCGGCTCAGTAGTGCACTGTCATCCAGTTAATAGATCAAAATCTTTAGCGGCGAAATGGGTCTGGATGGCCTGATTTATTGAACATAATGCAACGCGTGTTAACGACGCCTTGATTCGGTGATTGATCGAGTTTTTTATGTGAAACTTGAATCAGTTCGCGCTTGCTCCCTCGGAAGCAATTAGATAATATTTTTGTTACAAAAAGCACTTCAAGAGCCGAAGTTAGTTAAATGGAATCACTAAGGTCTATGACATTAAACAATAGGTACGTATCATGAGAAGATATTAGTTAACACAGTATAAGTCAACTGTAACAATGATTGGATAACCTGACCATTGTCCGTTCGCGACATCAAAAAACCGAATCTTATAAAATTAAAGACAACTCATAAACTAAAACAAATAAAATCATTCTCATAGTTACTTGTCACGTTTCATTTCTAATACTAACCTAGGCTGGGTTCGCTTTACTAACAAAAACAATGAATTCTAATTTTGTTACACACACTAAATCTCAAACGGATAGACTCAATAATGTCACCTACTACGTGACTACCCGAGGGTAAATCATAGATCCGCATGACAATCTACTAAAAATAACATCCTATTGACAACAAAGACCATTAAAAATTCAAATTGTCCAAGAGAATTGGAGCGGAAAAAGAAAAAGCATGATTTCTGAAGCAAGAATGTCAAGTGGGATAATTCAATTTTGATTATAGGACCAAAGCCTAAATACGGCTTCATTACGGGCCCCGGCGATCCGCGGACAATCATCTTGAGTAGGTATCATTAGCTACCAACTAATTTACGTACGACGAAATAAAATGACCGGTTTAATATGAAATTACTGAGTCTATGACTTTTCTGGTTCTTTGACTTCCTAAATTATTTGAAACAAACACATCCGCTGCTACATTGCTTCACTTCAAATTAGAAATCCAAATAGCTCTACTAATGTCACGGTATGTCGTATTTTATGGACAATTAGAAGATTCGCACATAGTTCAAGCACACAATTTGTGGCATCGCTTAAACCCATGTGCTCAAGTTAATCTGTAAGAGGCAGCAAACAAGACAGTGTATGGGCAATTTATTCGTCACTCCGCTCGCATCGCAACCAACAATTTAATACTCAAACTCGGCCATGAAACGTTATTTATGCGTGCCCATTTCCATGCCGTCAGCTTAGAAATTGTTTAGGCTAGATAATAACTTTTAAGCTAAGGCTATGTACCTATGTTAAAGACTTAAGTGGTTGGACATGACGGCCCTGGGCGGGTTGTAGCCGGGCTTCCGTGGGAACCCGACACGTGACGTTATGCAATCACCAGCGGCGAAAATTGATTGACACTACACTCCTCTGTTCTCATAATATACGCTCGCCTCAATACAGTCTCTACGTTTATGGTATTCTTGCACATTTGACTATCGTCTTGTGTAATATCGTTTTAACGAACCGTTTATACCCAAGTCTTGACGCACTTCACCTCCCTTGCAAAGCGTTTATGTAGGAAAATTATAACGTAGGTAACTCCATTGCACTCAGCCTTCTCGTGTAACTACGTTTAAAATTTATTTACAGATAATTGATTCCCAGAATGCGACAATATCTAGCGTAATATCTAACCGCTGAATCATTGCAAGAAATTAGTATAATAACACTAATCCAAACCGGCAGAAAAACGCTCAAAGGAAAATAAAATACAAAAACTTACACTTTTGGTAAGAAATATGAATGTGCAAACGGCGTAAAATAATACAGTGCGCTGTAAACGGTCGAGTGGTTTTGAAATCGCCCGTTCACGAGTCCTGAGCAAACACAAAGTGTCTCACGTGTCCTAATTACACACCGCGCACAGAACTAATTCAGCAAATTAACTGAGTACAACCAAGTGTCTGCAATGTCATAGTCAACTCACGCTTCGGTTACAACTCACCTTGCTATTATAGCGCAACAATTAGCTCTACCTACATTGTTCACGTTAATCAACGAATGCAATAATTACTATGAGAAGTTGACAAACTCCCGGACATTAATTTCATGTTTCCTGTCGTGTTTTTATGTTTGCAAAATTATTGAAGATGATTGTAGCGCACAAAAAGTTTCGCAGGATTCGCTGTTGTGGTTCGAGATGGCGATTGTATTGAAAGGCAGCTGTGATAATTGTAAAGGAAACAGTCAAATAAAGGGTTGTCGATATGAAAAATCGTCGATGATACGATAGTTCTCACATCGACAATCGAGATCTCGGGAGCGCATGCTCGCGGCGAGGCGGCGCGGCGGCAGCACGGGCGCATTCATCCGCACCCCGGTGGCTTATAATTAACACGCTGCAAGTTTTATGAATCGATTAGGATCTAAGCTTTCGTCAATAGCAGCTTTCGTCGCGGCGGACTCTGCCGATGCCTTATCCTTATCGATGATTAATAGCGATTGAGATTTTTGCCCTAACCGTGTTATTAGATGCGAGTTAAACTCGGACCGCGGCCGCGTCGCTTTCGATAATTGCTGACTTGTCATTGGATGATCCGATATCATTTATAGTGTTAATAACTGACTATTCGAAAAAAAAGAGTAATTTATTTTGTTCTTTTTCGATACCATTATTTATTTGGATTTATTTCAAAGAAGGTAATACTTTCACAAATAAGATATTGAGGAAAGACCTGTTGTATCTCTTTACTCATTTAGCGGCAATAATTACTTGCTGAAATCCAATACAACGAAGCATGTACCTAATTATCCTACTAACAGAACAAGTTAAATCCAATTCTCATGAACTGAAAAAGCTAACATGGCAAGCTAACACTTAGCATTTTAGGTCACCTGTAGAGTTACTAACCGGCAATATTATTGACCATTCTATGCGGGCGAGTGAAGTAATTATCGCAAATAACTTAGTTGCGAGCAATAAGGCCCGGGGCCTTTCTGTAAAGAGCGCACGTATAAATCAATATATGTATACCGGTGAAGAGCACACCACTACGACAAACTATAAATAACATATACGAACACTAATTACAGTGGAACAGACACCCAGTAGGCATAAGTTCACTTTATCAATTATCTTCCCTCGAACATATTCAACTTTTCTAACAAAACTTTTCTGTATAATCAAGGTCATAAGGTTCAGTTTCGTAGCGTTGTTTAAAGGACAATAATAAGACATGAGTGTGCCCTCCAACTACCAAGACGATTCAGGTTATTCAGTCAACTAAATCGATGTGAATGTGTAATTGACATTTGGAAGTCTAGTTAAGGAATAAAATAGCTGTCTGTTTTTACGAATTGAGGAAGCATTTTCCGTATATTCTTCAATACAATAAATAGACAATAATTATTTTTATTGTTGTAGGTATGTGCAAGATAATACTCTTAGAAATACGTGACAACACATTTAAAGAAAGGAAGAGGAGGTAGACGACAAGTGCCTCGTAATTATTAATAAACAGTAAAGTCAACGTGTCGCTAAACCTGCATACTAAGCCAAAATAAGGGATTTGGTAAACAATGAAGTAGGTACCCACACAAACGTCCACTTACGAAATTTAACTAAAAAAAGCAAATACTCTTTTCTATCTTTTGATATCCACCTATAAATAATTGTCGGCATGTTTCCTTCCACCTACTACAGCGCGATAATAAGCAGCTTTCCCTTTAATTCCCAGAACAGAAAAAAGGTAGTAAACAAAAGACTTTTTTCCTTATAATTAAGCTAGCTAGCTTATCCTGCAACACCCGACATCTCTTATTAAACCATTACGCGTATCGTTCGATTATAAGACTGGTAATAACCAACACAAAGTTCGATGTAAATTACATTTTTATTTCTTAAGACACCCACTTATTGACCGTTTGTGGGACAGCATATGGAAGTATCGCACACTGCAGTCATAAAATATTCATATAACACCTGTCGTGATAAAAGAACTATTGAGAAAGGTAATGCCACTGTTCGCTTTGAAGTAGATTGCTTTATTTCAAGCTAAGTACCACAATTACGGACTTTATTTGTAGAACTCATTTTATAATATTTTGAATTAAATAAGTGTCCATGGAGTTTCTTGCCCGTTCTTCTTCATAGGAACCTACTACGCTTTGGAATGGGTAAATAGCTTCGTCTTTCTGACTGACCGACTCCTTGACAATTCAAAAGTGCCTGTAATTGTTATAATCAAAATAAATGCTTTAAGTTTTAGTTTAAGAAACAAAGTTGTTTTTAGAGAATCAGATTTAAATTACAAAAAAGCTATAAAGGTGTGCTAAGACAACAAAAACACTCAAAATATACTAAAATAAGGAAATAATCCGCAGGGTCTAAAACACTAATAAACGCAAAATGAAGATGTTTTTAAAGCTATAAAATGTGCCGAATATAGCTGTAGCCGCCTCCTCCGAATCATCAAAAGGACATAAAAGCCTGCATGGACTATACACCCATTACTAACACAAAAATACACCATTTAAATTTTGCGTTGACATTTTTAAGATGGTTTGCTCTTACGTGTGCATTGGTATTACGTTATGTGTAGGCAATATATATGTACACATACACAATAGCCATCTAAGATGAACTTGACAAATCGTTTATAAGAATATCTTCCAAAGATATTCTTATAAACGATTTGTCAAGTTGACATTCTTTGAAGAACTCTTGTGGCGTTTGATAGCTTTAATATCTTAGAATTGCAATACCTAGCCGGGCGTTAGTGATACAAAATTTTTGTAAAACTGTTATCTATATGAAAAAGTATTCCATTTCTGACATCTCAGGTCTACAAGATTGGCGCAAACTTTGATTACCGCTAGTGATGAATACATTAAAAGCTTCAAGAGAATGTACATTAATAGTTGCAGGTGTATTTGCACTTCTTTAATTAGCACCTAATACGCGGTGTGTTTTTGCTAATCACTCGCACCAATCAAGTTGATTAAGTGATTAATTCTATCTTCAAGGATATACTTACAGCAGAAGACACTGATACTTATCTAACAAACAACATACTTTGACTTACTTGATAAAATATGAAAGTCCTTCGACGACGTATGTTAAAGTAATCTTAGTGAGCTGCAAGTTGCCTATTTAAAGACTATTTTGGGATATGTTTCCCTTATTTCATGTTGATTTATAACTGTATGAGATTCACTATAACCCGAATTACAATCAATGCTAATAATATGGTTGTGCGGTCTATTAACAGTCTAGCATAGGTCTACCGATATACCTATCCCTTCAATAAACTTTTTTCTTTCAAGAAGATAAGCAGCTGCGTCATCATTCCATTCAGTAATCCTAGCCGTGTCCGTGTCATCAAAACTTTTTTATTGTGACGATTTTGTTTAATTTCTTGTGACAATTTTATTTTATTTTGGTATCATCTTTGCCTTAAACAGACCGTATTAAGGACGCGATAGAGGGAAATAAAGGCTCCAAGGTCTTCGCTAGAGATCTGTCTATTGGGCAGAGCCAGCTTACGAAACTTAAGACCGATGATGGCAGGATCATATCCGCCAAACCTGAGCTGTTGAGAGAGATCGAGAGGTTCTACGGACAGTTATACACCGTTACGAATCTGGCAAACGACCCAAGAGCTAGATTGACCCGACACTATACTGAAGACATCTCGGACGTCAGCCTGTACGAGATTAGGATGCTCGAAAGCAGCTCAAAAACAACAAGGCACCAGGAGATGACGGAATTAGGCCGAGCTCTTGAAGGCCGGCGGAAAACCCTTCAGAAGTTCTTAAGGCCCTTCAGAAACTGTTTGGTTCCGTCATACTCGAGGGTAAAATACCACAGGCATAGTATAGAGGTGTGGTGATATTTTTCTTTAAGAAGGGCGACAATGCTCTTCTTAAGAATTATAGGCCCATCTCACTTCTAAGCCATTTCTACAAGCTGTTTTCAAGAGTCATCACGAACCGTCTCGCGCGCAGGTTTGATGACTTCCAGCCTCCCGAACAGGCTGGATTTCATAAAGGCTTTAGCACAGAAGCACAGAAGACCGAAGAGTATATAACCTGCCTCTCTGCTTAGCGTTTGTGGACTACGAGAAAGCCTTTCACCAAAGGGCGTTGCACTACTGACGCCGGTGTTACCCTAATAAAGAACATTTTTAATGCCTGGGAAGAAGCAAAAGATGCCATTGGAATCTTTTGCGACCTCTCTAAGGCGTTCGATTGCGTAAACCATGAGACACTTCTGATGAAACTGGAGCACTACGGAATTAGAAAAACAGCACTTGATTTGCTAAGATCATACCTGAAAGATAGAAAGGTTACAGTTCAAGTAAACGGCGTAAACTCATTAGGGTCTGAAATGACAATGGGTGTTCCTCAAGGTTCGATATTGGGTCCATTCCTCTTTTTAGTTTACATTAATGATTTACCCCAATTACTTCATAATCAACCAAAGATGGTGTTATTTGCAGATGACACATCACTGATCTTTAAGATAGACAGACGGGCACAAAATCTTGACGACGTGAATAACTCTATTCTTCAGGTCCAAGTTGGTTTACGGTAAATAATTTGGTACTAAATGAAAGTAAAACCAAATGCATTAAATTTAAATTACCTAATGTTAGAAGTAGCGAATGTGACATCATACTGAATGGAGAAAAACTGGAATTTGTTGATCAAACGGTTTTTCTGGGAATCACGCTAGACGAGAAATTACAATGGGGACCTCACATAACATCTCTTGCGGGGCGGCTTAGCTCGGCCGATTATGCTGTTAGAAATATAAGACAGTTAACTGATATAGAAACCGCGCGGTTAGTCTATTTTAGCTACTTTCACAGCATTATGTCGTACGGCATTTTACTGTGGGGTCGAGCTGCTGACATTGAATCCATCTTTATTTTGCAAAAGAGTCTATATAGTAGATCTACGTCGCCGCGAATCTCTCAGGGAACTTTTTAAAAGGATTAATATTATGACGGTACCTTGCCAATTCATTTATGAAAATATTATGTATGTAAGAAAAAATCTACATCTTTTTAATAAAATAAGAGATAGACATAATTTTAACACTAGAAATAAAGATAAAATACATCAACCATTTTTCAGATTAGCCAAAGTACATACATCTTTTATGGGGTACTGTGTCAAATGTTACAATAAAATACCTAATGATATATTGCAATTAAATGAAAGAAAATTTAAAACTCACATTAAACGTACACTTTGTAAACAAGCGTACTATAAATTAGAAGATTATATCCAAGATAAGAACGCTTGGAAACATGCTGGTCCTGCTCGATAGGACAATCTAGAGTCAAGACAAAATCAAACTGGTTGCTAATTTAATTGTAAAATTTATTATTTGTACTTCTTTTTTTTACATTGATTTACATTCTGTAATTACTTTAACTCACACCCTGACATTACTATTAATTATTATTTTTTTTTTTTAATGACAATCGTTTATTTTTACCATGTTTGTAAATATGTGAGCACCATGTATCTATCAGATAATTAATTTATATCTTATGGTTTCATTTTTAATTCTTTTACCTATTGTGGTACAGTCATTTTATTTTAGGTGCATCGTCTTCACATATATATTATTGTATAATTAATGTACATTGCAAAATATTGTAAAACATTTTAAAAGAGTAACGGTGGAGTTTCTTGCCCATTCTTCTCCACACGAAAAATACCTTTTGGAATGGGCGACTAGAATCAATTCTATTTTAGTAATTTTTGACGTTCAAAAGTGCCTGTTAAGTGCCTATTTAAAATAAATGCTTTGACTTTGACTTTGATTCGAGCGAGACATATGTCAAATGCCCATGTAACACCCACTCTCATAAAGATCGAAGACGCTACACTCGAAGTTGTGGACGAGTATGTTTACCTGGGACAAACTGTCCAGTTAGGTAGGTCTAACTTCGAGAAAGAGGTCAATCGTCGAATCCGACTCACCTAGGCAGCGTTCGGGAAGCTACGCAATATTTTCTCGTCTCACATACCGCAGTGTCTCAAGACGAAAGTCTTTGACCAGTGCGTGTTGCTAGTGATGACATACGGCACTGAAACGTGGTCGCTCACAAGCAATGGGCCTTATAAGAAGACTAAAAGTCACCCAAAGGGCAATGGAGAGGGCTATGCTTGGAGTTTCCCTGCGTGATCGAGTCAGGAATGAGGAGATCCGAAGGAGAACCAAGGTAACCGACATAGCATGAAGAATTGCCAAACTTAAGAGGCAGTGGGCAGAGCACATTGCTCGCAGAACAGATGGCCGATGGGGCCGAAAGGTTCTGGAGTGGGGACCGCGTACCGGAAGACTTATCGTTGGAAGGCCTCCCACAAGGTGGTCCGACGACCTTGTGAAGGCCGCAGGAACCCGTTGGATGCGAGAAGCGCAGAACCGGTCGAAGTGGAGGTGCTTGGGGGAGGCCAGCAGTGGACGTATTTCGGCTGAAATGATGATGATCATCTTTGCCTATGCAGCTAGAACTGCTTCAAAAATTGCGTAACACACTTACAATGGCAATGCATTTCAATTTGAGAATACAACAACATTCATTGCGTCATTTACGTCGTTGACCAAAGGAATTTTCCAAACATAAACTACGAGCAATATAAAAAAGCCACTTGCAAAGTGCCTAAAGAAAAAACTTTTTACAAAAAAAAACAATCAATTTAAAATTAAAATAAGTGAAAAATAACTTTATTGTTGGTTCGTTGTTGGTTTAAGTCGTTGGTTTCGCATTTTCGTTTTTTGACACCGACTTCCGAAATTAAAGTTATTTTTCACTTTGTAGTATTTTTTTCTGTGTTAAATGTTGCAATAAAATACCTTGTGATATATTGCAATTAAATGAAAGACAATTTAAAACTCACATTAAACGTACCTACACTTTGTAAACAAGCATACTATAAATGAGAAGATTATATCCAAGAAGAACGCTTGGAAACATGCTGGTCTTGCTCCATAGGACAATCTAGAGTCTAGACAAAATCAAACTGGTAGCTAATTTAATTGTAAAATTGATTCTTTCTTCTTTTTTTTGACGTTGATTTACATTCTGTAATTACTTAAACTCACACCCTGGCTTATTACTTGTAATTTTTTTATTTAAATGTTAATCGTTTACCATGTTTGTAAATATGTGAGCATCATGTATCTATCTGATAATTAATTTATGTCATGTTTTCATTTTTAATTCTTTTACCAATTGTGGTATAATAATTTTATTTTAGGTTCATCGTCTTCACGTATTATTATGTAATTAATGTATGCAAAATATTGTAAAACATTTTAAAAGAGTAACGGTGAAGATTCTTGCCCATTCTTCTCCATACGAAAACTACCTTTTGGAATGGGCGACTAGAATCAATTCTATTTTATCGTAATTTTTGACGTTAAAAAAAAGTGCCTTTTATGTGCCTATTTGAAATAAATGTTTTGACTTTGACTTTATTATTTTCGATAAATCAATATTGAAAACAGAATTATTTAGCACATTAAAACCATAATCTAAGGTCGTGGATAGGAAAAGTAAAAAAAAAAAAAATTGTCACGCTTCATAATTTTGAATTACATTTGAATACTTTTATTTTCAAGTTGATTTAATTATTGTTTTTATCTTTGCGTATCGATTTTTTAACTGAAAGTGCTTACATGCCTCTCACACCCAAGGAATGTCCCAGGATCATCACTATGGTGCAATTAGGGAGATACCAGAGTCAAACGGCCAGTGGGTGCGAGACATTCTACTGTTCAATAAGTACTTCGGAGATTTAGGGAGACTAGACTTAACCTAAAAATACCAAGAAATGCCAGTCCATGGTGCACAATGGCCCGAGAAAATCCATTCATTGGTCAATATGGGCGACAACGCATTATTTATGCATGATGATGCCCCGGCCCCACCCAGCTCATGTGTTATCCTTGGCATTTGAAAATCCATCAAATGGAGTGGCCAGCGTGAAGGCCTGACCTAAACCCTACTGAACATGCCTAGGACGAGCTTAGCAGACGTGTTAGAAGCCCAAATCCACCTCCAGCCACAATTCTTGTCCTGAAAAATGCACTTATTGAAGAATTGGAGAATATTCCTCAGCATATTCTAAGGAATCTGGTACTCAACATGCCAAATCGTGTAGAAACCATATTTAGATCATGCAGAGGCAATACGAAATATTTAATGATAAAAAATTATGTTTCTATTTCGTAAACCCACTTTAAGGGTTAGGTAATTGTTTTTTGTCCACATTTTTTATCACATGAATGTTGCTATTCGCTTCAAAAAGCTATCTTGCGTGGTTTTGGAAATATTTAATGATAATTTAGTGGCTTTTTATATAGCTCGTCAGTGTGTTCCTAAAGAAATGGTATAGCAATGTCCTCCGGAATCCTTCGGATTGTGATTGAAAGTGTGTTAGGTACGCAATTATGGTGCTGGTCTACATTTATGATCCAACATCAACTTAAAAATAACCCTTTACAGCTTACCAAGCAACTTGGTTACAGCACCTTGCTGTGACAGCACATGGTGCGCGATGTCGTAGTGCCGCAGCCCGAAGCGGGATAGCTCCAACAGCCTCTGTTGTGACAGCAGGGAGGAGAGGGGGTGCGACGCCGCGCCGGGGTACAGCGGGGTGCCCGCACCGCCGCCCGCGCCTCCACCAGAGGATGAAGGGGATACAGGTACTGGAAACAAAATGAATAAAGATGAGTATTGGTGTGACAGTTGCACCTGAAGTTATGCTGGTATTCCTAGTTAGCTTAGATCAGAAAATGCCAGCAGTAACCGGCTGTTCATAAAAGAAACATACAGTTTTGAAAAATCTTCGACTTTGTTGAGCATCGTCTCTCTGTCTCTCAACAGCCGCTCTGAAACTCCATGTGCCATATTACCAGTACCTACATTGTAATGAAGTACTGAAGGTTCTGGTGCAGGATATGAGCCCTTGACTTTATCTCTACATTAAAGTAGCTGTCCTTTACCATTCCTGAACCTACTTTTAAAACCTATTAAAGGATCAGCAGCAAGATTAACTCAGGTTAACTTCCATACCTCTAGGGGATACAATAATAAAGGAGTAAATATCTATAAATGCAACATGAATACATTGTCAGAGCGTAATGTTGAAGCTCGCACAAACGAAATGCTGCCTGCACTATGAAGACTAAATGTCAATGCCAATAATATTGTACAGAATCAAGTTTATCTGTTAGCTCTTAAGTACGTGTCGGTACTTATAGACTTTCAGATAAAGGAAAGAATATGATTGCGCCTCAAAATAAGATTATTTCTTCTAAGCACATTTTTTATTTTTTTGCTGATCGATTTATAGATTCAAGGTGCATAGCTAGAAACACTTGAACCATAAGTATTCACTGAAAGTTATAGTGCTATCCTTATTACTTCGCTTATCCACACTTAATAAATTAAATAAATAAAGTAAGCAGAGTTCCACTGTGCGGTGACAGCATGCCAGAGCATAGCCTGTTTATCAGTAGGACCTACAACCGTATCGACACCTCTCCGCAATCGTCTTTTACGACCTGCACAAGATGATAAGCTTCACCGTGGAAGTGTGAAATTACTAAAATATTCCTTGCATTAATTTATTCATATTCCTATAAACCGCATTTTTATCAGCCCGGTATCGGCTCTTGAATAAATAAAAAATGTAGAAACGTATCAATTAAAATTATTAGCAGCCTTTACGATTTCTATAAAACCCGTCAGGTAAAGTAACAAAATTAAGTCATCAAAACAAATAACAACAGTCATTTGGCAGACTTTATGGTCCTCGTTGATATAATATTCGTTTTTTTACATGTGACAGTGATGGGAGTGCCTCTGGCGAAATACTCGGCCCTGATTCCACGTAAACGGCGATTCCGTGCGCGCTCATTACGTCCCGTCCTCGTGTCATTACAATACCGTGTCAAAGGCTCAGCGACTACTTTTATTACAAGCCACAGCACGCTAATCATACAGCCTGTGTGAATCGTCGTAGAAAACTTCACCACGCGTAGGTAATCAACTCGCCATGATAACAGACCTGCGTCCATAAACCCTTCCTCACATTTCATAAAATATGGTGTAAATCTAGCAATAAAATAAATAACTTTTTAATAAGATTAAGAAATACAATTTTTTAAATCAGACAGAATGGCGTAAAAATAAAATTTTATAGGCAGACAAACTGGATCCGTCGATGGCATAAATACAAAATTAAAATGTTTCTCAAGCATTAAAGTTTCGATCTCTCAACACGTACACATACATATTTTTATCCACGCAATTTGTCGTTAACAGCAACCAGATATGCTAAAGGCCGATCGTAACAATGCTTTCTTATGAACACATCGTAACACATTCAATTATAAATTAAGCTATTAACTTAATATACCATAATTTGTTTATCAGGTTAAGCATCGAAATTAATGCAAGTGGCATAACTTGTCCATAACTTAACACTTTTTATTAGCGAGTCAATAAGGCGATTTCGTCAACGAAAGTATTATCAAGCTTTCGTAAAGGTCTCAAGGGAAACTGACCCTTGTCGTGGACAAGTAAGGAACACTTTAGATAGCAGGGCCCATTCCGATGGAGCGCTCGAGACTCGACTACGACGTATAATTTCTCGTGTAATCGCTTTAATAATGGGAGAAAAAAGTGATATTATCTGCCCACGGTCAATAAATTAACACCGTTTAGAGCAAAAATGTAGATTCTTAGTGTCGCTACTATTATAAATAAATTGGACTCAAACGAGTAGAGGTTTTAAAGGAGATCGTTCGTGTTGGTGAGTGCGTGTGTGTGTTTTTATTAGGGTGCGTGAGCAGTGAGGCCTTATTAAAATATTTCGAGTGGAAACTGGAAGGACCACTTAGTGGTGCGCGGGAGTTTCACGCCTGAGCTGATACAACATTAAATCGACAAGATAGCTTATTTGTGCTGAGCTGAGGATTAGTGGCAATAAATCACTGATTAGAATGTATTGACTGGCGTTGACTCTGGCGCATGGTCCCCGCTATTATTTATTGGCCATCAGTTTTTTAGGCTTTTACGGCCTCGTTTTATCTATTTGTTAATGTTTAACGATCCCAACTAGACAGTTTGTTTATTTAATTAGCTCCGCCACTAATGCAAATTGTGATTTGCTTATCTTATTAAAGGTGCGTGGTTAAACTTAGTTTTCAATTACTTATGGAAATGCGACGGTCGGGTGTCAGTGGTGATGAGCACTGAGAATCAGACACCTATGCAATTATAGTCCTTACGGTTAGGTGAATGCACTTAGAACAGTTAGAATTCGATAATGATCGTAAAACGCATCGCTAATTAACGAACATGGAACTAATAAGGCGTTATCTGTGAATTTAAACTGCTATGAAAATTACTATTTACATACATGTAGGCAATATTTTGTGCAGCAATAGTTTAATTGTATAAACAAACACAAGTAAGTTTGGTCGGTACACCTGCGCAGGCGTCGTATAAACATGTAAAGTGATGCGAGGCGGCTAGGGGGAGCGGGGGGAAGCGACGAGCGCCGACTTCGGCTGAATGTAAAACAGTTTTATGCAAAAAATATTGTTCTACCCGCGCGTCTCGCCGCTATTAATGTCATCACGCGGCGGAAAATTACCACCTTTCGTGTAAATTTCAATACGAGATCGAAAGTGTACTCGATATTGCCCCTTTATGATTGCAAAGAATTACATGCAACAACAATTCTTTTGAAATTGTTCAAAAATACGCATGAATTATGGATATGAGATGGGCTAAAGACTGTAGTTAGGTACTCGCTCCTGTATTAAAATGGCGATTTCAGTGATTTGGGTTAAATTGTCCGTGAAATGATCTCGAAAGAACAAAATACTGTAAATATCACGGATATGAAGTGAGGTATTAATAATAATTGCACTCGGAGTGAAAGCAATCAAAATAAATGCATTACCGGATTGTTTTCCATTTGGGTATGCCGAATCAATAAAGTACTGTTTATTAAAGTAGGTATCAACTATTGTTTAAGTGCGAATTGAGGTATTGGATCAGTTCTCATAGAAACGGGTTTTAGTTTTTCTATGCCTTTTAATTTATATGGTACTTATTGGTATTAAATTATTGCACGGTGGGTGCGGTGACTAAGTAGGTATATCAATCGTCTATCTTGTTCGTCGACTATCGACCTCATGGTGATCAACCTGGCGTTTCTACTAAACCTTATAGCAACTTATTTACGTTCGAGCTTTACATATATTATGGAGAACTAGTAACTAATGAGTATGACATCTACAGAGCAAAGCATTTACCGAGAACGCATACTCAATATTATAAATGAATAAGTAACTCTGTCTGCATATCCATCTGTTACCTTTCACACCTAAAAGGCTGTACGAATTTGGAACACAGCTAGATTTATGACCTGGGTTAGGACATAGGATCATTTTTATCCCGGTAGTATGTACATACTACCGGGATAAAAATGATCGTACGCTCCCAAGGATTAATTTCCAACCTCCATGCAGAAGAAGCCGCAAGCAAAAGCTAGTCTAATATAATGTATAAAACTGTTTCGAAAACTACCCATAAGAAGTTCAATAGATATGCAATTTACGTTTATATTTACTTGGAAATACAAAGGTTTGTTAAAGGTTACACTGCAGGACGTACAATAAAAGTAGCCATTTTAACACAAACAACGTAAAACGACTTTCTTGCGCAGGCGCATGGAGGACCAATGACAGTATTGTAAGAATCAACCGTGTGTACCGCGGTTAGTTTGCCAGTCTGATACACAGGGCGCTTTTGTTTATCCAACTTGCGTGGTTATGGTAATGTGGCTTCATATTTTTTTATCACATTGTATTTCTAGCTTTTCCATACCATGTCATCCTGACTATGTTTAAAAAAGGCTACACTTTTACAAAAAAGAACCTTTTCCTGCCAAAATGCAACGAACGGAATGTTACGCAAGTATTCGTCGAAAGCACGCGCAGAGTAGCCGCAGCGCCTACGTAGAACTACAAAGCATGGAGCCACTGCTTCTACGCGGGTCTACGAACCTAATATTCTTGACTTCTATGAAACAATGCATGCCTACATTGAACTCCCATTGTGAAAACACTAACAAAATCAACTCGACCTCGCCCTTCATATTTTGCAATTACTCTTTTTGTAATTTATTTCGTTTTAAAGCACCTCATCTAGGATTGCGCAGTGTAAGTAGAGAAAATCAATGTATAGGTAGGTAGGGTATACCTATGTGACGTAGGTAGTAGTTAAGCCCAAACTGATTTGGTTGCTTTAAAAGTGCCACTTATTTACATTTCATGCTCATTAAAATATTTAAATAAAATAATAGTACCTATGACATTTAACTAGGCATTATAAAGTATACTAAACCTAAGGTTGTAACACAATTAATACAGTGTTTAAAGATCTTTCAAATAAAACATAGCGGCTTAATAATCGTCATCTTAACAACAAACAATATAAAAGTGAAAATTATGTCATAAACAACAATAAGAATTTTAATCCAAAGTACAATGTATCCCTTAAAAGGGGGAGAATATATTTAAGGAGATACAACATTGCTGCTCATAAATTGATCTCTAGATGGATGGAAACTAATGGTCAGGTATAATTACCAACTTCACAAATGTTTATAGCCAATTATACACTGATGTATCTTCTAGAAATACTGATGGGATATAATTTAATTATCATTAAAGATATACTTGAAAGGGAGGGCATTTGAGTCGAAAGATCAGAACAGCAAATGATCGTATCAATACTGAAAAGAAGCATCACTGACATAGCTTATTATTTGGAAAAGTCGAAAAGTCGTTTGACGAAACAACATCCTTGATGAAATATTTTGTAAATACCACAATGTCATACTTCTGTCTGCTCCTGATACTGTCATTTGATAGTTTAGTAAGCTAAACTATCAAATGACAGTATCAGGAGCCTAGAGGAGTGGGAAAAGATAACCACCACTGTCAGATGTGTGGTGAATAACCTAGCACTCCCCTGCTTGGCTATTCACCACACATCTGACAGTGGTGGTTATCTTTTGTGGAAACTGTGGGGTAATTGCGTAGCTTACTTACAGTGGCAGCACCATTCATTTTGACAATTCAACAATATTCATTGCGTTATTTACGCTGTTGAGCAGGCGAATTTTCTAAACATTAGAAGCAATGGATTATGAATTTCCTTCAAAATTCTTAGAATTGTAATTGAAAATGTGTTATGCAATTGGGGTGCTGGATGATGGGCGATCTGCGAATGTCTCGACAACAGTCAGTTACTATTTGTAGTCCAAAGAGTTCGATAAAATAAACAGTAGGTACCTACATATAAAAAAACTAGTACAAAAACCTCGTACTTTTTGTTTGTGTTAATAAATTACGTTGGATGGTATGCTTGACAAACGTAACGTGGCTATCCTGTGTTTCGACTTCGTTGCATATTCAATGTGCTCGATTCGCGGAGATTTAATAGGCGGTTCAGACGGCATCCGCAGCGGAAGTAAGCTTTAATATAGATAATAAATGAACGCGTATTCTTAGCCTTTGTTCAAATATTCTTGGAGTTTGTTTGCTTAATTTTTGTTGAAAGTACATATTGGCTAATTTAAAAAAAAAATTCATTCGTCTTCGACGGATAAATATGATATTATGTCAAAGAAAATTAAGTGTAAACGTAACGGACGATGTCGACATTTTACATACCCTCTGGGTGTTTAGATTATATAAAATAAAACCTAGGTTAGCTATAGCTATATGTATTACAGTATGGCAAGCATTAGTTACCAAAAACATTATTTTGTTACTCAGCCCATGCACGCTCTTAAGAAATCACAATTTTTCAGTATGAATATCAGAAACGATAGGTTGTACTGCATTGCGAACCTCAAAATACGTAATTTGAAGGTTTTTAATTTAATTAGTTAAATTAAAAACCTTCAAATAAGACAGCACTAGTTAGGAATAAATGGTGTGGAAAAATCAGCGGTGTGACAAACGAGAAAAAAAATCCTGTTTGTCATACTGGTGTGACTACGAGTCGGCAAGGAAATAAATCCTATATTGGGGTCCTCAAAATACTAATTAGCCAAGTAGGTAACCGCGATCAACTTAGATGTAGCGCTCCCCCGGCTACTACCGCGGCACTGCTCGCTAATTCGCTATGCTCGCTTAGCTTGCGCGCGGGCGGCGGCGCGGTTTGTTATAGTTCTAAGATAACCCAACCCATTTGGTCGTGGTGCCCTAAATAGTGAAAATGGCGCTAAATGGCGAGGGCGGTCGGCTTCTCCGCGGCATGTGCTCTGGCCGGCACCCCGCCTTGGGAGCTCGAGGCGTGGGTGCTCGCCAGAGTATATGAATGGACGGCGGGGCGGAGGGCGAGAGGAGAACGCCCAGCCCCGGAAGAGCGGGAGGCCGTCCGGCGGGAGGCGAAGGACGCCATTGTCGTCCACTGGACGCGGGACCTCGCCGCCGCAGCCTTCGGCCGCCGAACCCTCGACGCGATTGGGCCGGTCCTGCGAGACTGGCTCGAGCGGTCGCACGGGTTCCTCTCCTTCCGTCTGGTGCAGGTGCTGTCCGGACACGGTTGCTTCGGATCGTACCTGCACCGTATCGGGCGGGAGGAGACGCCATCGTGTCACGACTGTGGCGCGGCGGAAGACACGGCGCAGCACACTCTCGAGGTGTGCCCGTCGTGGTCCGGGCCGCGCCGCAGTCTTACCGCGGCGATCGGAATGGACCTCTCGCTCCCCGGCTTGGTCAACGCCATGCTGGGGGATGAGGGGTCCTGGGCGGCAGTCGCCTCCTTCTGCGAACACGTCATGTCCCAGAAGGAGGCAGAGGAGCGCGCGCGGGAGGAAGACCCTCTCGCGGCGCCGCTCCGAAGGCGGAGGAGGGGTCGAAGAAGACGTCAGTATGACAGTCATCTCCGACTCCTCCCAGGTCAGCAGGCCAGCAGGCGACGGGTGCGGGGGCACCCTCGCCTGTATTGCACAGGCTTCCACCAGTGCCGGACGGGAATGGCCAGGTGTTCCAGGTCATTCCCGTAGCCCCCCAGCCGGGGGGATATGCGGGGCCCGCCAGATAGGCGGGCATGCGCCGGGGGGTTGTGGACGCAAAGGCTGAGCCGGATTCCCATGACCCCCCTATCAAGGCGATGAGGGAACACCGCTGAGTTTTAGTGGGTATTCTGCCACTCTGGCAGGGAGTCCCACATACTCCGTCTCGTCCCCCGACGAGCGGAGATGCGTAATGTCATTTCTCAGCGAAAAAAAAAAAAGGGTCAAATAAAAAAGGTCAATTCGTTTTTAGAGGATCAGCCGGTCGATTCTGTAAAAATCTCACCGTGAAAACTTAGGTGATGTGAGTTTGTTTCTGCTAGGAATTGACACTATTGACACTATTGACGCTCACTATGAACGAACTTCACTTGGAATTCGTTTGATCATATATTGTACTTAAATAGGTTTCATTCATTAATAAGGTTCTCAAACAATTAGAGTTTTATATAATCCCCTAGGGCATCGTAGTGGAACATTGAGTGCTGTGTAGTCCTCTGGGGGACTGGGCTAGGGGATTTTAGTGGAACGAGCATAAGTTTACACGGTGAGATTTTTACAGAATAGCACCGCAGTTAATCTAAAAAATTTTCTTCAAAAATTGTTCGCTTATATCTACTATAAAATTACACCACTGAAATGGTTCTGTTTTAAGAACACAAAGCCTATTACATGCCTATGCCTATTTACATGACTTAATTCACAATCATCCAAAAATATGTTGGTAGGTCTATAGAGTTTGATATTTCTGTTCTAAAAGATGCAGATGAGACTTATCGCTCCAAAAATTATTTAAAATTGTGGCAATTCTTTTAAGGTTAGGGTTCTGTACAAAATGTTAAAAAGGAACCCGTATGGTGCGTAACGTAACTGCGTCCGTCTGTTTGTCTGTCACGGCTGGTTATTTTAGTAACTACTTTTTTAACTTATAAACAATGTTTGTCCACTTACATAGTAAGAGAATTTTTTTTTAAATATTGTTGTATTCATTGCAATAGAAGCTGAAATGAGGAGCAAAAATTTTTAGTAGGGTAACTAGTTCATGTAGTATATCATATAAAAGGATTTTATATTCACAAAAAAACAAAAAACATTTATGCAGTATTTTACTTTTTATAAAAAATGTCTAGGTATTTATGTATATTATTTATAAAATGATATCTCTAACTAACACAGTGTTGTTGTTATCAGCAAAAACCCTACAAAATTAGCATCGTGGTAGCATACAATTCAAATGTAAGTAATATTGAAAATGAAAAAATATTTTTCATAATATTAAGGTACGGAACCTCAGAGGGCGAGTCCAATTTACTCTTTGTCAGATTTCTTTTGTTACTTACTATTTATCTGTTACCAAAAAATCGACAAATCACCCCAAACAATTCTCATTGTTCCGTTCATCATCGCAAAACGTTTTGTTCTCATTTACTCAGCCTGTTCCAAACTCCAGTCGTTCTTTTTTAACACTTCTTCTTGTAACCAGATAATAGCTTTTTTGTGAACAGAAAATGAGGATTCTGACTTAGAATGCTACGTGACAGACCGTCTGTCTTCATCAAATTAAAGGTTCTTTAATTCATTAACTATTGCAATTATTTAGACAAGTTTTTCTTACGTTTTTTCAAGCTTAGCTTACAATCCAGTGAGTGTACAATTTTAAAATGAATCTTTTTCTCTAATAGGTGTAACATTGATTGATTTTGTTATATAGACCGTGTCTAATTAAACAGGAAATCCGGGAAATTTTCTTTGCTGTAGGGTTTTGGTGATTTAAATTGATAACATTGGTTTATTATTAAATGATTTCTTGGGATATTGTCGACCAATGTAATAAGTATATTTATAGATTTCAGTAGGTACTTTGTGATAAAATATGATATTCTTAAAATTGCTTATTATGGAATTATAATATTCACAATAGGAGAACGTGGGAAAAGCTCTACATTAACAAAATCTACATTTTACATAGCTAAATTTTATGTCAAGCATCTTATAATCTCATTCAGATTGTAATAAATTCGTAGAGTAATTTATGTCCACTGCAAGCTAAACAAATTAAGAACTAAGCTCAGTGAACTAAGCTAAGCTGAACTGGGGATAAAGTTGTTCTTCCTCGGAAAAATAAGCTAAAACTAGTAAGTGATGATCAGTTTGTTCAGAAGTGTCATCGGACGTGATGGAAGAACAAGAGAAGAGCTATGACGAGAGTTCAGAGCAAGATTACATCATTCGTCATAGGAAAAGAAGATTATACGATTCCGGATTATACAATATAGGATATTGCTTGACGTATTCAATAAATACCTCTATGCTGCAAATTCGTGTTTCACTGCCTGCGCACGATCAGACACTACAAAACAACACTAGCGAAAGGCGCCAGAGGGGTAACGTAAGGGCATGAGAGGAGCTTAGCTTAGTTCGCTTAGCTTCGGATTGGCCTACACAACTAAGTTAGTTTGACTTAGACTATTTTAGTTAGCTTAGCTGGCATAGTTTGCAGACGCACATGTATGAAAAACTGGCTCAACTAAGAGAGCTAAGCTAAACTAACTTAGTTTAACTGGCGCTGGACGATCGGCTTTACAGTTTGACATGCTGCTGATGAAATCCAGAATTAATACTAATTTCATGCATATTGTTTCATTAATAAGTTAAAACTTTGCTAGAGTTATAGCCTGAATAATTTTAAGATAATTGATTCTAGATACGCACAAAATATTAAGATATTATGTAAATCAATGAATCTGAATTCTCATTTATGAAAAACAAATTAATTTGATGATTTTTAACAAAAGGTTTGTATTCAAAATTCAACTAACAGTTTGAAGTTCCGCCTTTATGCTGTTTGTAGATGGCGGTGCATTTCAATGGAAGGCGCTTGGGCACACACACAGTTGTGTCACCATCGGCATCTCGGTGCATTTCGGCACGGCACACGGCACAAGCAGCACTTGCTGCACTGCGGACCCACCGCTTGCGTCGCACTCGCTGGTGTGAACAAGTGCTGCAAGTGCTGTTTATTCAGCAACCCTATTCAATGTTTTAACCGACTTAATGGCTCATTAGAACATTGTTGCTATCGTCTACTAATTAAGGAGCATCGTCTCAGTTTACAAAGCCACCTGATTATTATGCGTGATCACCATTTAAATGTTAATTAGATTTATTAAAGCACCTGATCAAACGCGTCTCGATATAAACGTTGACGCGAAAAAAACATTGCCTGCGATGTATTGTACTGGATGAAAATTTATTCGACGTTTATGGGTCAGGTAATTGACGTGAAAATACTTTATATTTTCAATTACATACATATATTATCGTCTTGCCAATTGAATCATCCATCATTGAATTTATTTCACCTATTTACATTTTGTTAACATTACTAAAGGTGAAGTATGTAATTAGGACTGAATCAAATAAAGTTAAGCCAACTAACTTCGATGTTGATGAGTACTTAAGAGACTATTTTATCTAATTAGGTACGTATCTCTCTAAATTACGTGCACATTCTATCACTTTTTTATAATTACGTTTTTTCCGATCTTTAAACTGGTAACCAATTCTGTTTGTCCAATTATTTTCTATCGTCAATCAAAACGTTTCGAATGCTGTATCGCATACAAATCGGCGGGTGAATATTGAGCAACCTTCACCGGAAACGCTACTGGGCAATCTAGCGGCCGATCTGTCGATTAATTAGTTCGATCGGCAGTACAATGCAGACAATGTTGTGCGATGGTCGGCACTTTTCGCTCACTCATCGCGGCAGCTGGCTCCAGCGATGACAAATGACAGGCCGTCGACGTGGCCTGAGCTCAGTCCACACGCGGCCAGTGACGTGACAAATAGCACGAACATACCATTTATCTTAAGTTAATTATATAATTATGTATGAATGACCAGCTTCGTGATGTGTATATTTATTAACTTATTTTTCAAATTGCTCTCTGAGAGATAAATACCCCGTTATCTGTCACGTCTATAATCGGCATTGAAGAAAATACTCTACACTTGCATAGATACAAGTGTACAACTAAAGGAGACACAGTAGACAAGGACTTGGTTGGCTTATATTTCCCTATTTGCTAGAAGTCACTGAACTGAAATCTTCCAACCTATCACGCTAAAATCCCTAGTACAATACACACTATTCCTTGATTATATTAATGACTTTCGATTCAACAACTTGCTAACTTACATCAGCACTAGAAAGTTGGGTCCCTCCCTACATCATTTTTCAGTTTTCAGGAATTATGGCGATGACCTCAAGCACCATTTCGTTTTAGTATAACAATACATATAAGTGTTAACAGATCTGTTCCAAGTTTGTTTATAGAGATTACATCCCACTCTTATAAATTGTCAACTAAAGAAAATGAAATGTTTCCGTTTAATTAATTAAAATCGAATGCTTTCTACAGTCCTGTTTGTGGGAAACAATTATTGGACATTAATTAGCGCTACTGATTCCTGAACAAGCGTTAGAAGAACAAGTTGTTTTTACATGAACATAAATTAACATGTGTGTTTCCTTGCTGAACATGTTCCTTCAAGAAGTTATGATCTAAGTTCCATTTGCTTGTCGAATTGGTAATTGACTGCAGGTCGAGCTCGACTCATATGTTGGTACCCTGCGGAGTACCAACTTATGAGTCGAGAAAAAGCGATTTGATGAGCCAAGGTAGCCTACGCCTGGGGTCATCAAACGGGCAAGTTGGATATTAAAGCTGCCATTTTTATTGGCAAAATGGGTGATTATACACACTTTTTCTCACTTGTGTTAGGTACATTAGTCACAATTTTTCCTGTTACTAAGAAATAATAGAAAAAAAAGAGACTGCAAAAAATTATGAAAATTCTTTGATTGGAAAGAAAATGAATCAGTACCATAACAAGCACCTTTAGAAAATACGATAAAAATATTAGAAAAGTACTTAGCTGATATAGTTAGTTACCTTCTCTGAGTCGCAGTTATAACAGCCATGATATTTTTTTAAATAAATAATCAGGTACCTACTTTTAACTCATCGAATGCCGTAATTAGAGGCACAATAGAAAGACAATTGCTTATGTCGAACTGTGTAACTTAAGACATTCAAATGGTTAAATTATATTATATTTTTCATACCCAACTCATTAAAACAGGTAGATTGTTTGCGCCAATTAGATAAATGTACGCGCTACTCAAAAGGCTTGGCGAGATCAGATAAATGCAATTAAAATACTAATTTACAGGGGCATCTTATCATATCTTGTACTGTTGTGTAAGGCGTTATATTAACTATAGGTAACTATAAGCCAACTTGAAAAACTAAGTCTGATGATGTTTAATACTTTGATGAACTATAATAATCTGCTGGGGATAGGTACAGTTTTTCTAACACTACAACGTTGATTGCACTTCTTTGATCAGTAGTGATCTTGATAAACGAACAATAAACATAATATCTTGTATTGTAAAGAAGTAGATTATCTTAACTTCCTAGAGGGACAAGACAGGCGAAGAGTCTCCAACGCGTTTCTATACTAGACTTGGATCCAACTATGATCTGCAATGAGCTGCTCTTTATTTTTTGCATTGATATATGAACCATACTAGACAAGTAGGCTGTGAATATCTCACATATGTATGTGGTATATACATAAAACAACCTTGTAAATAAAAGTAACATAGTAAACGGCAGTTCCACAATTACACTGTTGTTGGAAGGGTCGATGACTTTTCAGTTTCCAACTTTTGTTTATGTATGAAGTTGGGAAACTGAGGGATTTTCAGATATATTACTATTTCCTGTTTTCACTAAACGAAGCCGGCTAGACGAAGCAATGTAATGCCTAAATATTTTTGCACTGTTGGATTTTAAACTTTGATTGGCATGCAACTAAGACTATTTTGTAGGAGATATTTATGCTCAGAAATATAATTGGAAACTTTTTTTTTCCACATAAAGCGCACCACGGCTGGTTTTTTCATCAGGATGGTTTTGTTTTTTTTTTTTCAGGATTTATAAATATTTTCCGCGTTTCAAGAAGACTGTTATGAATGTTTGGTGTCAATTGTTATCTTTGCTGGTATGTATGGAGGTTTTATGGACGTTGTTACTATGTTATACTATATTATGTAATGTATTTTGATGGTAGAAATCATTGTGTACCTACTTGAATCATCAGTGGTAAGTACCTAGCAATCTAGAATGGGAATTTTCTTCTAACAGTTTCAGCAGAAAAGTATTAACTTTTGTATAATCCCGTTAGTCAAAAAATAGTTACTTAAACTATTGAAAATACCTGTATATAAAAAGTGTTTCACAACTATTATCTTTTCTCAAAAGTGTTTCACAACTAGGTAGGTATTATCGTTTGCATCACTTTCAAAATGTGTGGAAAATTAATAATTAATTTATAATTATTGTTATTAATAAAAAGACAAATATTTCCGTTAACCTTCTCGTGTTATTTGAGTACTGTAGTTTGTTCATATACCTAAAAGAAAAAGGCATTGCATAGCTACAAAGGTGCTTGCAAAAACTCGACACCATCGCCGTCGGATTATCGACTCTACAGTAGAGCTCCATACTTTATCATAAAATTATAAACATTCATTACCTATATTTTATTGTTCCATTAAACATACAAAAGGTAAATTCAAAATAAAATAGTCTACCAATAAGTAGATTTATGTTATTTCACCAACTTGTCGCGTTGTTGTTTTTAATTTGGAGTCACTAATCAGTCGATTGATGCGATTTAATTGGTTAATAATATTAGTGAGGGGGAAGAAATTTAGAAGAACTATTAGGAAGAAATATTTGTCACTGTATAGTTTTTCATACAAGACGATTATTATATAGATGACAATGTGGAATGTGTCTCATTAGAATATTATTTTTCAGGACAAAATAAATATATTTTTAGGTATCTGTAAGTATGCAGTTGCACGTCTTTTCTATATTTTTAGAAAGTCTTTTTACAAATCTAGGCCAGGTATTTAAACAGTTTTCCTCGGTTTTTTTCACACCGGATCGGAATCCCTATGGATGAGACTCGCATAGACCAGGGAAGCATGGCACAAAAGCACCACCCAGTAGTGATCGACCGTTATAGATGTATATGAGCTAGGTGTCTATGGGTCAATCTTTTTAATGTTTGTTTTTTTTTTTCACCTTTTTTATGTTTTTTAATACCTGTATTGTGTCTTTTGTTGCACTGAATAAACGTTTTATCTATCTATCTATCTATCTAAAAGGGTGGAAACCTTAGTATATACCTACTCAGCACTGGGTGGAACAAGGCTGCTGATGAATGATGAGGATGATGATTATTTTCAGATGATTAGTAACAAACTAAATGTTGTATTACAAATCAAGTGGTTTTTTTAAATATTTTGTCGATAAGATATTCATGAGTTTAATAATAGATCAGAAGAAACCTGCTATGAAAATCTAACTTCTTTAAATAGACTTCGGTCTATGTGATAGTTATCTATTTATTACATAGCATAGGTATATAACAACGTTTAATTCTTAAATTTTGTCGAACAAAAACTGCTACTGTTATCTTAAATAGACTGGTTGAACTGTTTACATATCTAAATATTAGGACTTAACTTTCTATAGATATGTCAGGTATATTGGTATTCAGAAATACTGTGGATGTTGAAGATGAAGAATGTTTTGGAAGCAAATACATTCTACCTATGAGTTTTAGAAAATAGCTGTGACCTTCTGAGTCAGAAGAAATGGTGTAATAGTTTTTTCACAATGTATCTAAGCCTAAATGTTTTTTTTTTTTATTAAGTGTGGAAGGTTTTGTTGTCTTGTTATAGATAAGTCCATTTAAAAACCACTCCATTGTTCAAACTGGGAAATGTTAAAGGCCTAAAATAATGCAGGCAGTCTGAAATTTACAGAAATGGTAAATCAGCATATTTGGTGAAGTAGGAAAAATATAAAAGATTTTTTTCATTGTGTTGAATTGACATTTGGGTATTTTTAAATTGTTACTTCGTACCTATAGTTGACAGGTATGTTTCTTTACTTATATTTATTAGGTATATTTTTTTTTACCAATGCATTGTTACCAGTGTAAGATTCTAGATTCAATACAAACGAGTGTAAGTATATGAAAGCTCTAAAGCTTTTACAAAGTTCATTTTCAGCATGCATTTTTTTTTAGAAAGGTTCTGTGGTGTTTACACAACGCAACGCTTGAAAAAAATATAGATCAGTTTCAGGGTAAATAAAAGCAGGCGTACATAAGCTTACCATTAGGTGATATGTTGAGCGACTGTGTGATAGCAGCGGGGGCTGGGGGTGCTGGCTCCATCTTCCAGGGGGCGCAGCACGAGACAGGGGAAAACTCGGGCGTGGGGCCACTGCCCGCCGATATCAACATGGTCGAGCCACCTTCAGGTCACGAGCTCTCTGCAACGCTAGCATGCGACACCAACCAAATAGTTCACTTCAAATAGTCCACGTTATTCAACAGTTCGATTCGGTCTAAGAACCCAGTTTGTGATAAGGTATGAGCACCTATAGGACGCGGCCCGGCTCGCACGCGCTCGCTTGAAGCTCAGCCAGAACACTGAAGAGCGCGCTTGTCGTGCCGGCGCGCCCACTCGCGCGCCTACTCCCATTTGCACGCCTCAGAAAAAATCTCCGCCGCCAAACAATAACAAAAAACTACCTCCGCCGAGCAAACCTCCGCGCACCTCTCACTCTAACGCTCTTAATTCGATTTCCGAACGCGTCAAAATTACAACACAGCTCGATTGCAACGCAACCTTCCGTCCCGTTCTTAGATTTTAAAATGTAAACTTATTAATACATAAACAATATGCTCCTTAACTGCATACACACAATGACTATATTGTTGTAACGCCAAAGTGCCTGTTACGACCTTTTCGCACGACACACAAATGAAACTACTCCTACTCGCACTCGTTCGGTTCAGCTTAAGCATGAACCGTATGAAAGGGACAGGTGCTCTACCGCTCGGTAGAATTACGGTAGTGAGCACAGGTGATCTTTTACCATTTCTTCATAAAGAAGGTGTTAATGTATACCTCTCTCGCTCTATCTTATATACTTTAGTGTGAGCCGGCAGAGACAACGGTATAGTGCCGATTAGCTTCTTAATTAAAGTTAGTTCTACTTGACTATGCTTAGCATCCGTTTTAATAGTTACCCGTATGGAGTGAGTTCCATTCTAATTAAGTTGAAGAGTAGTTCAATATTCTAAACTTTATCGTTCGTATCGTTAAGAAGCTTGTGTAGGTACGAATTATTTATTTATTGATATTGGGGAGCATGCCGATGGTGAAATAGTTGCTGGTAGAATCCGTTAAAAAATAAATGTCACTAATCACCCTTTGACTTAAATAAATGTAGAACCACGTGTACAGCAATCTGTTTCCAATATTTTAATGTAAAGAATATTGAGTTAATAGTGATTAAATTATAATGCAAAATACAGTAGTAGCATATTTTGATGAACCACTAGATTACAGCATACGGTTTGTATCACCGGCGTGTTTTTGTACTATAATTACAGGGAAAAGTGTAACGGTGGAAGGTACATTTGTACGGGCCGCAGAGCAACTGACGCGCCTGCCCGACTACGTAGTACCTGTATATCCGTTCTTTACAACAATTTAATTGGAAGTTTTCTTTACTCAATAACTTGTATCAATCTCGTCGAAGTTGTGGTTTCCTGTACACAGATAAATACGTTTTGTACTGGGATTTTGAAAGGGATCCTTTATTGAAAATTTCTTTGAATAATAACTGATGATTTCTTTTAATTATTGGCTGTCGACTTTGGTAATTGCTGAGATTATTAAGAAAATAATAAATAAGGCATTTAAGTACGAATCAAAAGAGTTTAAAAATAAAGACGACAGACTTGCAACCTGTCAGACACAATAAATACCTACAAATAGGCTACCTACAACTAGGTACCTAATAGATATACTCACTTCATATAAGTATCTGTTTATGTATAGAAAATATATTTTTCTAGAAATTTATTTGATTAGAATTTGCAGTTGATAAAAAAGAGAAAAAAGTAACTTTCATATTATTTAAAATGAAACCTACCACTCATTTCAGCACCTGCCACCGAAAAATTACCCACAAATACTGAAATTTAATTTTGTTGTATTTTGAAGGTAGGTAGGACGCATCTCGGAATCCCCCGTATTTTTGCGAAGCGCCGCCGCATCGCAGTCACATACATTGAGGTAGTACATTATTACCTCAATGGTCGCATACCGTTTAGTAGAGGTACTTAACATATTTTTAACTTATCGGATACGAAAGTCATAATTATAAGTACCTACTTTTTGTTGTGAAGCCTACAGATTTATAGTGAACTACTTTTCTAGTAATACAAAAATTTCTTTAAAACTCATTGACCATTTAACACAGTGTTATTTTTAAATAAAGTCAATATTTAGGCTAGCCAAGTAGGGAATCAAAGTAAAAAATGACGTTTGTAAGTTGTTGACTAACTTTTTCAGGGCAGGCTGAATAACAGTGATATACCAAATGTTATGGAAAACGCTTAACACCTAGTTAATTTAGACGAGAGAAGCGATTAAAATGAGAATATGAGACTGTCAATGTATAAAGAAGAATTTGTCAATATAAAGGTGGCTGAGGCAGACTGGATGCGGAAGACGAGGACAGGGTGTTGTGGTGCAGCATGGGAGAGGCCTATGGCCAGCAGTGGACTGCGATAGGCTAAGTTGATACGGCACTTTATTTTATTGCCATCTGTTTCTAAAACACAGGAGTAGGTATATGTCTGTGTATATATTTATGTGTATGATAAATCTGTCATTAATCAAACAAAGTTCCCACGACTAACTACAAATGTCGGAAGATTCGGGTAAAACTGCTTATTCAAGAAAAAAAAGACACTTTTCTACCTAAGTACCTACCAAAAAAATCTTCTTACATTTTATTATCTCATGACACACACTACAAAGTTATAATTATTTTAAAGTAATTCTAATTACGTGTAGAAAACCCATAGGTATTTACAAAAACTGGCCAAGTGCGAGTCGGACTCGCACACGAAGGGTTCCGTACTACAAGGCAAAAATGCCGAAAAAAACTCGTCTGTTGTATGGGAGCCCTCCTTAAATATTTATGTTATTCTGTTTTTAGTATTTGTTGTTATAGCGGCAACAGAAATTTCAACTGTCTAGCTCTCACTGTTCATGAGATATAGCCTGGTGACAGACGGACAGACGGACAGTGGAGTCTTTAGTAATAGGGTCCCGTTTTTACCCTTTTGGTACGGAACCCTAAAAAAGCATCGGTGGTATAGCAGCAAACCAATTCCAATTTAAAAAATATGAGATTACAAAATGATGCTGGCCAGCATTGCTTACGCTAACACACAGTCGACCACCTTTGTTTACTGTCGAAAAAGGGCAGAACTTACTTTAATTTTTTTCCTTGTATTTGTAATAAAAAAAATATCAAAAGTGCAAGGTGTAGTAACAGGTCTCTTTGTTCCAAAATCATTATCAGCAGTAGGTAAACAAGAGAAAATCCTTTACATTTCGGCAAAGCGTTTCTACTTATCTAATTATTTACAGGCAGTTATTTAAATGGGAAACTTTTCAAATAACTGTAATCTGTAGCACGTACGTAGAAACCTACCGAGCATTCCATTATTTCAGCTTCATTCTACAAATAATATTTCATGCAATTAAACCAACAAAATCAATTCTCCGACTCCAGAGCGCGCTCACAAACAGACCTACAAAAATATGTAAGTGTATAATGATGACAAATTTTTCTTTTTACCTTACGTACAACCCGACAGAGGGCGACAAGGAGGATTTAGTGCGTCGATATGGTGTGGGTGTCACCTAATGAATAAATTTATTTATGTGGACCCGGCCACTTTTATCTGGCCGAAGGTGAATACCGAACAGTTGTTACTTGTTACACGCCAGTTACGATTAACCTGTTACTTAAGCGTTATCCTGTATGCGGTCGTTATGTGATTATTTTGTAATTGGACTAGCGCCCATAAATATGGCTGTAATCAAAATACGTGGCCCGATAATGTGTTGTTCGGTGATTTTTTATCGACGTAACGGTGTTGATAACTACAAGGATACAAGTCTTATGTAATGAGGTGGATTTCAGCGTAATTACGCTTTTATTTTCAATCTTTAAACATATGTATAGTTACAGAGATCAGAAGGCCAATTCTCGTAATTTAAAACGATCAAAATCTATTCGCAGTCTCATCTCGGCGACAAATAAATGTCAAAAAATTGTCAAAAAGTAGGTAAATTAGACGTAAGTACCTATTTTAGAAAGATTGAGATCAGACGTTCTTAAAATTATGAGAATTTCCCCTTTGTTAAGTCCAAAATTCGGTTTTATGACTGATTGCACCAATGAAACTGAACGCAATCAGCACTCTAAACCGAGTTCAAAAGATGTCAGTGTCATCATTGCTGTGGAATATTGACATATCTTGACCGTAGTTTAGATTTGGTAAATTGTCACTTGATAGAAGGCTCACTTTCTGACATTTTTCTTAAGATTTTTACCAGAGTCCGTGTACCACCTAATTACAGTTTTTTGTTCTTTATCTTTTTTTAGCTCATACCTCATCTCTTCGATCTCTTTTATTGGAAAATGTGCTTCTACTCATCACGAAGAAAAGATGAACAGTAGAGAGGAATATAAGCACCTCCCAAGTGACTGAAGTTTAAGCCGAATGAAAAAGTAGGTAAAACTTTCTTCAATTTTCTACAGAAGGACGAGAGGGTGAATAAGAAAAAAATAACCACAACCAATTGGTATTTAATAATTTTCGTGATTTCTTATTAAACACACATGCGTGATAAGAATCAAGTCTGAGTATCTATTTATATCTGCATAAGTTATACATAAACAATTTCTTTTCCCTTTCAACCTTCTGCTAACGTCAGCAAGAAAAGATGTCTCCTAATACAGGCAGCTCTTTCTATATGCCTTTCGCATTAGCACCCGAGCGAACAATAGGGCCGTCCACAATGGACTAACGAATCATCACCCACAGCACATACAGAATCAGGATTCTACACATCGCGTGTACAGCCTCTCAGCCAGTACACCTTGACCCCTATCTGCGTAACACTTTCCTTGTAAAGTTACCCAACACTCTGTCCCTTAGAGGTCAGAGTAATGTGGTTAAGTGTTACTAAACATGGCTCGTCATTCGTCGTGGTTCGCGACGACAAAGCCGCGGCTCTCCACAGACAGATGTATTAACATTATAATGTGTACAAAATATTTGTGCTATCTATTTTGGACCACCCAGGTGGGTGACACATGATCTGGATGCACCTTATGAAGGTACCTGCTAGAACAATGGGTGACGTTCTCCATTTCTCTCCCTTTCTGCTCGATTACTTTGATACGTCAACATTATAATGTAAGGTAGAGTGATTTTGCGTTCAGAAAGAGTCTAGTAAAAGTCTTTGAAATCTTTAATTTTGTTAGTATGTAGATAGGTGTCTGGCTAACCTAATGTGATATAGGTAAGTACCTATAGGCAAGCGCAAGCTATGTCCTACTTAGCTAGGTACATATTATCCCTCTTATCCAGGTTTATTCAGAGTAAAATTTAAAAGAAAATAGGTTAACTTACTGGTCCACATTGCCCGTAGATATAGGCAATATTCACAAAATCACCTTAAAAAAAATTATATGAAACTAGCTGTTGCCCGCGACTTCGTCTGCGATCCAGGATGAAAAACCTATATTATTATATGGCCAACTCCAGGTCATGGTCTACCCATGTGCCTAATTTCACCACAATTCGTTCAGCCGTTTTGGCGTAAAAGCGTAACGAACAAACAAACTTATTTTCGTTATTTATAATATTATAGTTAGGATTATGTTACCTGTTCTTATCAAGAAGTAGTAGGTAAAGCATTCGTAACCAAGTTATGGATTTAACCATAGACTCTACGTATTCGTTGTGTAAACTTTACCTAACTTCTAACAGCCCTGGCTTCTATTCATTTAATATTCAAGACAGTCAAATTCAAATTCAATTATTTGTCAGAATGTAGGTTCACAACGTATGATCTCGAAGCTATAATGGTCTCTTTACATTGTATAATTACATAATTATGTGTGCGAATATTTAATTTCATCTTGCACAATGCTATTATTTTAAAAAGAAAAGAATCGCAATAACAAATAAAAGTTCATGTATTAGGATTTTTAAGGGACAAATTAGTTAATTAATTAAGTCAAAGTTACACATATGTACCTATGTCAGTTCAAGAGATAAAGTCACCTTTATGGTTCAAGCAACTCTTATTTCTTCTCGGTTACCTATCTACAATTCAAACTCAATGATAGTACCTATTCATAAAAAGAGATAGAAATAGAATCGTTTTCATGGCATTATAACATCTTACACACTGAAAAAAACTGAAACGAAGATTCTTGAAATTTATAGAGCCGCTAAAATGCCGCTTAAGGCCTTCCTTTATAATAAAACTAGCAACTAAATGTAATCGAAATAACAGAGACTTGTTGTAAAAAAATAAAAATATCGCTCTATCAATTTTTTAAATTATTAGATATTATTTATACTTTATACAAAACTTGCATTTTTTTTATCTTAAGAACTTACTTTCTCTGAAAATCAAAAGCAAAACTTCAATCTCTAGAAAAAAAAATCTTCAAGTCAATAAAAATTCGGTGCAAATAACCTGAGTTCGTTTTCGATCTCAGTGATGCTTGTCAAGGCAATGCCGCGCGTCGCCCTGCCCAATGGGCGCGCTTGCATGCGGGGCGGAGCGACAAGCCACACCCCGCTCGCCGAGCCGACAATACGCTATTCACTGCTAAAACAAAAGCCGCTAATGAAAACAAAAATATACCTACTGTTTACGTTTTACGTATACCTAATGTTGGGATTAGTTAAAGTTTCAGGGAAGTTTAAGTTTAACTATGGATAATTCTTGATATTTTTTATTACCTATTTAGTAGGTAGATGTATACCAAATGACAAGAAATCTTTAAACAAAATAATTGGGTGAGTCAACGAATCTAGAATTAAAAAATCATTAAAACATTTATTTGTTTACAAAATGTAAAGCTTTTCTATATTTTTTTTTTCATTTTTCATGCCAAAGAGAAACAATAAAAATACTTAATGAAACAACACCTAAAATATAAATAAATAATCGCTTTAACGTTGCGTCGATAGGTACATATTTTTCCGAAACATGTTTTCACGCAAACCACCCGGAAAGTACTTACCTGCCCAATTTCCAAATAATTTATTTTCCTAAAAAGCTCTACATTGAGTAGAACTTAAAAATAGTGTGTCTCATACGGAACCAAAACGAAAAATTTCAATATTTGTAGTGTGACTTTAATTTGGAGGGTTCACATACAGGCTGATAAAAAAACATAAGCATTTAACGGCATATTTTGCCGAACCGAGGAGCCCACTGCATAAAATGGAAGTCTCAAAAATGTGATCAAATTGAAATTTTGGTGACTTTTTTTCTTTCATTTAATAAATCTACTTACTAAAGACTGGTATTGCATATATTTCTATTTTCATGCATTTCCCCTTTAGGTATGACAAATATCGTTTGAAAATATTTTTTTTCGTTTGGCCCCGTTCTCAGAAACGCTTAGGCCATTAGCTGACACAGACATTAGGTGCACATGCGTAAAGGGGACATTGCATGCGGTGCAAGATGAAAGGGTCGCCATGGCATGTGAGGAGACGCCTCTTATACAAGAAGATCGGAACCATCCGAGAAACCCTTACTTACCTATGGAGATTCTTTGCTGCAGCCGACCTGGGTGCGGAGTCTTTTCAAGGTCTTCCAAGTCGGTCATGCCCAGGTTTTCTTACAGTCTTCTTTCCTCCAACAGGTTGGTAAACGAAAGGACCATAAGATAATAAGCACCAGCATTTATTCATGGAATCTTATTAACACGAATCCATCTGTCAAGTTCGGCAATTCGCTGTTGTCCATTTGGTCTCTCTCTCGAAATCTTGGAAGAGCAATATTCTAAATTCTAACCTATGGAGGGCAAGCCAAGTGATTATTTCGAAGATTACTTTTGACGGACTTTGTATGTTTCCACCTGAATCACGTTGCATTATGAGATCTAATGGGTCACAGGTTCTTCTTGCCTTAAGTAGTCATCGTCTTGTTTTTAGCAAAATCTAATCAGCGTATAATGTTCCAACTGCTGGAACACAGGCCTTCTCTTCGAGAGGGAGTGGGCTATAATCTACCAAGCGTGCCCAGTGCGGGTTGGTAGATAGCACATGTCTTCGAATTTTCGGTTACTAGGTCATACCGGATTCCTTACGATGTTGACCTTCCCCGTTTTAAGAACAGTCTTGTTTTTATCCCAATGTCAATACATTACATTGACGTTCGGAGCACCTACGACTTCTTTTCCGTACCAATATCTGTGTCAGTCGTCATCTCAAAGTTAATTTCCTTCCCATAGGCAAATTATCTATCAGAGAGGCTTGTGGCTAAGTAATAACAGCCGCACGGGTGCATTAATCAGTAACCTGATTAATGGACCCGTAGCTTAACAGCTACGCTTGCTGCGGTTGGTCTGTGGATGGGGACCGTCTTTACATATCAAGACCTCTCCGTGCCTCGGAAAACACGTTAAGCCGTTGGTCCCGGCTGTCATTCATGGATCTTTGACAGCCTTTACGGGTCTTCAGAAGCCCGAAAGTCTGACAACCATGTCTTAACAAGGGGTTTCGTATTACCTAGTAATTGGGTTGTGGATGTCAGATAGGCCGTCGCTCCATGTAAAATACTGGTATTCAGTTGCATCCGGTTAGACTGGAAGCCGGCCCCAACATAGTTGGGAAAAGGCTAGGCAGATGAGTTCAAACGAGGGCTAAATTTTATAATCCAGAAAACAATATCCCATCAAAAACATTTTCATGTAAAAAAAATGTTGCCAAGACGAGACTATATGGCTGGCACTGTCAAAAAGCCAAACTCTAAAAGCCCTAACTTCACAAACAAAAAGTTTGTAAGTAACAAAAGTAACAAGTAACAAAACGGCCAAGCCAAGGCTTGGCCGTTTTGTTACTACAAGAACTATTGTATAACAGAAAAGTAAGAACAGTGAATACATTTTTCACCTTACGCCCATGTGACGGTAGCGAAAAGGTGCTACAAAATATGTATTTTGACTAAGATGTAGAGTTTGTGAAGTTAGGGCTTGCGTTAGGGCGTGTAGACTTAGAAACTTGGATCTACATGAGATCTGTTAACTTTTTGACAGTGCGAGCCGTATGGTCTCGTCTTGGCAACATTTTACATGAAAATGTTCTTAGTGGGATTTCACTTCTTATTGGAAGTTGCTTATGACAATATATTTTTATTTTGTTAATATTTTCTATTCTTTTGGGGTGTAAGTATTTCTTTTTAATTTGTAATAAGAAATATGTGTACTTGTATAATTTTTCTTTATTCTCTAGCATAAAATTTAGTTTGTATGGGAAAACCCAAACAAACTTACATCCCATAATTTAAAGGGTGGGGGGTGATTTATAAAAAAATCTGAAATATGTATTTTATTATTTATAACATGGAGTCCCTATACCTATCAATTTTCAGACCTCTAACATCAAATGCGGAAATCTCATAAAAACTTCCATCCCCTAGGTTAAGTGGTTGGGGGTTAAAAGTTCCAAGTTTTAGAATTGTTTTGTTGTTTGTGTACTAATACTAGCTCACATACCAAATTTCAGCTTTCTAGGACTTCAGAAAGTACCATAAAAATGTTGATTTTTTACATATCAATAAAATCTAAATAAATTATAAGAGAAATTGAAAACAATTGAAACTTAATTTGTTTAACACATTGAAGGACACACGAGACACAATAGAAGTTTTATTGTTATTACGTCGAGGGGCGTTAAGTGTCCCGGAAAGTGTTAATATGGCTACTACTGACATTATATCCCGAGAATTTTGTTTATCTGGTATAATTCAAACCCAATGTTTGAATTATACCAGAACGACGTAGCGCTTCGAGAAAAGGTAGGTAGTGCCCTTATGCTTCGCTTGCCTCGTCTTGGCGGGGGCACTACCGTACCCCCAGATTAGTCAGATCGCCAGTTATAGGCAATTTTGAGTCAACCGGCGGAATTGACGATTCCACAGGCTATCCGGGAGGTCTCAGTTCTTCAATACGGTCATCTAAGACTTGACAGCAAAGGAGTCAGTTTTATTAAACCTATCGCAGTTCTATCGATCAAGCGGCACCTACGCAGACTCCTAAGAAGACTCGGAGCGAGAGTACCAGCCGCACTTGGTTAATATCCACAAGTCTTACTCAGAGCTTCTTCTCCACATTTATTATGCGCCTGAGCAAAGTGTGGATCTCTCTGCCAGCGTTCCCTTCAACAAATAACCCGACAGCCATTCAAAGCAAGAGTGAACAGGCATCTGTTGGATTCGCTGGATCCATCGTAGGACTCAACCATCGCTTTCCATCAGGCGAGATCGAAGTCAAGAGCAGGCACATCCAGCAATGAATAAAGCTAGATATACACGTGATGTTGATCTCTTTATTTTTTTGCTAAAACGACAAACACACACCTACTAACCATGCCACAGTGACCACGTAGAAGGTCACAGGCCTCCGATGGCAATGATTGAGCTAAGCCATGATATCTGGTTCAGTTATCCACTAGTTGTCTTACTACCTGAGGCTATAAAAGGTTTTGCAATCTCAGTGTTGCCAACCCTACTGTTTTAACAGTAGATTTACTGTTTTCACCATGACATCCCTGTTTTCTGTTTAAGTGCCAATTTCTACTGTTTTTACGATTATAATTACTGGAGATTTCGTCTAAAATTATAAAACCTCCAATTAAAATAACTAACTCCATGATATGCATGTACATGTGCCCGAATTAATTTTTACCTATGTCTAACAAAACAGCAGTAAGCATTTTGAAAACTAAACTAAGAAATAAAATGTCCACGACGACAATCAAAGGCACATTACATAGTAAAACCGAAATAAAGGAATGCTGTACATTTACCGCGACAGAAAAGCGAAGAAATTCAATAAAAGTATGTATGATTTTAATAAAAAAAAAACGAGGCAGAAAATATCAAAGACAGAGAAATTGAAAATGATAAATAATTATTTGTAAGAATATTTCTAAGAATTTGACAATTATTCGTATTTTTAACTTATTAAATAAATAATATTGATTAAGTACTTGCGTTTTCAATTCTAAGGGTTTCATTTTTAATTCCAATAAAGTAGTAGACTTAAATGTTTTAAAGTTACCATTTTACTGTTTTCTGCTGTTTTTTTAAGCCTGATCTGCTGTTTTATGCTTCGGTTAGGTTGGCAACACTGTGCAATCTATTGTTCACAACATTCCTTTTTCGGTGTCGGAAGTGAACACATCTAATTCTCATCAACTGTGTTTATCAGGAAGCGCTAATTAGATTATGAAGCGCGACCTGTTATGTTGCAATAATAATATAATATAATAATAATATATTTATTCAAAATTATAAGGCATGAAAATTAGTAGTTTTGCTTAAATAAAAATTATATGGCTAAGACTTACGTGCCTGAACTAGGTAGCAATGGACATTACAGGTATGTATTATTAATTTACTTTGCTATTTTGTATTTTCAATCCACCGTTTTTTTATATAAATAGAGTGCTACGCTTTAGAATTACTTACGTATTAATTTCTGTATTTTTTTATGTTGAAGCTTTTACTTATGTTTGTATGTACTTGTGCCATTGAATTAAGTATAAAAATGTAGCTTGAAATCTCTACTACTAGACGTTAAAAAATGTATTTGCGCATGCTGCAGCTGTAAGGTGCAGCCAGAGTCTACGCCGAGCGCCTGGGCGCGTAGCACTTGCTACGAAATATGTATTGTTTTTGATCCGCATTTAACTGTTTTTTGTTTTGTTTTAGACAATTACAACCAACGCAATGCTTGAATGCTTGTACTAGATACTTGGCTGTCTATTAAGGACAGCAAATCCGAACTGGAACTGATGTTGAGAATTTGATTGCTGATGACTTAGAAAAAAGTTACTAATCTTTGTACAAGATTTGTAGCTATCTGGAGCAAGTCTCTCGCAAGCATTCTCGCATGGTCTCTAAGTACGGAGACTGACTGAACGAAATTGAAGTTTGCGTCCTGCCAACTTGTGCAGCAGCAGAGAGCCACAACACTCAACGGGCAGCAGCAAAAGTTTAGACGAGCACTCAACAGCATCAGCACAGGAAGGACTTCGAGGAGTGTAGCAAGAGATCACAACACCGCAGGCTTACAATTTAAGTAAAGTAGACAGTTCCGCGATAAATTATTTGTTGGATGATTCAAATCGATCTAACGCCGCTTCTTTAAATTTCAACACCGACGAAGTCTTGTCTCTCATAAATGAGACAAAACTGACTAAACATCAGTATCTTGTGGTGAAAGACTTCATCAATGCAAAGTCACTGAATGCATTACCATCTTATACAAAAGTGTTGAAAGCTAATAAGCGGTGTTATCAATCGCAAGAGTTTATCACGGAATCATCTGCTGAAGTAGAATTACAATCATTGTTAGATCATACTGCATGCCGGATACTAGAAGCGTTTTGAATAATATTGACCTTAACAATAAAAAATTAAATTAAAAATTTAAAAAACCCCCGACACAAATAACTAATAAAATTAAATGTATGTAATTGGAAAAGGATCAAATAATTTAAAAACTCCCAACTTAAAAAATCTAGGTAACGAGACTAAAACAGATAAATTCATATGGCAGTCGGGGGACCTCTTAGCATAGGTGTTCCACAGAACGGTCCCCCGACTTCCATATGAATTTATCTGTTTTAGTCTCGTTACCTAGATTCTTGATATTTTGGAACCTTGCGAATTTTCGATCAGGGTCACGTGTCATCTTACGATCAGGGTCACGTCTATAGATGGGCAATCCACCCGGGTTTTAACCCGGTGCTTTGACAAACACCCAATTTCGTGGGTGTTTATGGGTGTTTATCAAAAGCACCGGGTTTAAACCCGGTGGATTGCCCATCTATAGCACGTGTCATCTTACGAATCTTACGATCAGGGTCACGTGTCCTGACGCGAGTTTAACATTTTTTACCCATTACAAAAAAAGTGTACAACGCCGCTAAAGAAGTTTTCACTTCAAAAACCTGCGCCCTTCCTCCACCAGGTATTGTAGGCCTATTCGATTCCAATTTGCTAAAGAATCGAAATACCTTTCTGTGCCAGAAGAAGCTTATTTCAAGACTAAAATTGAAAGTTTACAGCCATCTTCTTTAACTCACAACAGATGTGAAATAAAGGTGCGGCGTTTAGGTGTGACAACACTAGGAAAATGTCCCGGGTTGTCACAAACACTGACTTGATACATAGACTTCTTCTTACCACGGAAAAAGAAATCTATTCTATCTAAAGAGGTGTTGAATTTGTTGTCGGTATAGAATAAAATGTATATAGTCATATAATAAACATTAGATTTATATTATTTTAGATTCAGCTCCTATTATGTAACTATTAACATGTAAATAATATATTTTTGTCCATTTCTGTTTGTAGTTAGGTAATAATTAAGTATTTACTTTATTTTTACTATAAAAATGTAATTATTTAAGTTTATAAGTTATTAAGTTGCAATTCTTTTCTTGCATTTTAGTATGTATTTCGTCAAGTATAATAACTGCATTATTTTTTCGAATAAAAAAGTTTTTTAACATTAATTCCCTTATTTTCATTCTAGTATAACGTAAAGTATTACAAAAAAGCATAATAATAATAATAATTAGTATTGATAACGACAGTCATTACCTTCGCGAAACCCTATGACCGCCTAGGGCGCGGCGCGGGCGGTGCATGCCTCTCATCATCATCATCATAATTTTAGCCGAAAGACGCTGCTGAACATACGCCTCCCCCAAGCATCGCCATTCGACCGGTTCTGTCCTTCCCGCATCTAGCGGATTCCTGCGCCTTCACAAAGTCATCGGTAAACTTTTTGGAAAGCCTACCAATACTACATCTTCCGGTACGCGGACGCTACTGTAGAACCTTTCTGCGGCCCAATCGGCCATCTGTTCTGCGAGCAATGTGCTCTGCCCATTGCCCCTTAAGTTTGGCAATTCTTCGGGCTAAGTCGGTGATCTTGGTTCTCCTGCGGATCGCTTCATGCCTCTGCTCAGTATTAATCTGCTGCTGACACTGTGACCAAAAGCAGAATTGTGTTTATCTTATGATCTAATAACACCGTGAATAAACCAGCATAATAATTATTCCAAAGACAAAGATTCGAGTAATTTGTGATGTCAACCTGCAACCAGCCAACGCGGCACTTCCACTTATAGCGAGGAGGCTTGACTCCCAGCACTGAAAACAATAACGACTGATTAGGTTATATGTATACTATAAAATAGGGTTAAGAGTTAACTGCCTATCGAAAATACTGGAAAAGCTGTCGAGGATTCGAAAATATTATGATAGGAAGGAGATGGTATCGTTGTTTGTGACCTGTGTTCATGTGATTTCTTTTAATATTAGTCCTCCAGACCGAATTTCAGCCATGGTGGCTAACCTCAGCGGAGACTAGCCTTCGGCGCGGGAGGTTTTATAGTGCACTAGTATGTGCGCAGATGTAGGTACACTCTCTCTTCGTTCTCTCTCTCTCATAGTCCAATGGGACGGCAATCCGCCATTACCATAGAGAGATCAGGCCTGTGCCTGATCTGAAGCGCGTAAAGCCGTTGGTCCTGTGACCAACGGCTTTACGTGCTTTCCGAGGCACGGGGGTATCACATCGCCAGTTGGCGAGGAAGTTTCCTAACTCCGGGCTGATACTGAGAAATTCCTAATGAGAAACCCAATAACACCCGACCCAGAATCGAATCCAGGAGCCCACACTCAGCAGGCGCGCTTCCGACAATGAAACCAACTGGGCAGTTGTTTCTACGTGCTATATTCGTATAAGACTACATTAAGAGTAGCTGGTTTGTGTGGCCCTCTTTTTGAGCATAATTGTTTGATAATTTTTGAAGTGAAAACTTCTTTAGCGGCGTTGTATACTTTTTTTGTAATGGGTAAAAAATTTTAAACTCGCGTCAGGACACGTGACCCTGATCGAAAATTCGTAAGATTCCAAAATATCAAAATTTGGAAACAAGTATACAGAATCAAATTAAATTTGCTAGCGAAACTTAGCCACAAGTATACAGGATCAAATTAAATTAGCTAGCGAAACTTAGCCACAAGTATACAGGATCAAATTAAATTAGCTAGCGAAACTTAGCCACAAATATACAGGATCAAATTAAATTAGCTAGCGAAACTTAGCCACAAATATACAGGATCAAATTAAATTAGCTAGCGAAACTTAGCCACAACTATACAGGATCAAATTAAATTAGCTAGCGAAACTTAGCCACAAGTATACAAGATTAAATTAAATTAGCTAGCGAAACTTAGCCACAAGTATACAGGATCTAATTAATTTAGCTAGCGAAACTTAGCGACAAGTATACAGGATCAAATTAAATTAGCTAGCGAAACTTAGCCACAAATATACAGGATCAAATTAAATTAGCTAGCGAAACTTAGCCACAACTATACAGGATCAAATTAAATTAGCTAGTGAAACTTAGCCACAAGTATACAGGATACAATGGCAAAGTATTAATATGTGTTTTGTTTTCACTTCTGTCGGCACTCCCGGAGTGCCACTGTTTTTTTTTCATGTCTTTACGTTGGTCACTCGCTTTTACATTTAACTACTAGGTTTGGGTAGTAGGATATCAAATTAAATTGTCGCAATCCATGATTTTTTTAACTCATTTTTTAAATAAGGTTAAGCATTTCACGAAATAGTTTTGTACCATACGATCTCTTGCTTGTAGGAACAGCGAATAGTAAATAAATTAATTAGTTACTTATTGCGTACAAATAGTATCTAGGTATGTAGACACCTCGTAACTACTAATTAGATGACAAATTCGGACGAGATATGTTTGCTGTACAATCGAAAAATTAAAATTAGGAGCGAATTCAATAACACGTCCAATTAGTTTAGTGCGTATTAGTATAGTATGCAGTGATCATTTGATTCGTATCTACGTTCCACCCGCGGGTCCAGTTCCGAGTGGGTCCAGTTGACCAAAGACTCAAGGCAAAGCTGAATGAATCTGAAAGATGAAATATATTTTGTACAAACTAATTATTTTTTTGTTTAAGCCATTAAAATGATGCAGACTACCTAAGAAGGTGGTTAGGTACCCTATATTTACTTAAAACGTTCGATAAAAATACCGCATAACTTAATTCAAAAGTCAATTAGGTAAAAGAACAGAGACCTTCAAGAAGGCAAGCATACTTTAAAATGCAATTATAACATTTTATTGTATGTGACTCGAAAATAAATGAAAGTTTAGTAACACGCTATATATTCGCCGTCCGCCCCTAACATATGGCGGCAGTCGGAAGGGGCGCGAGGCGCACTTGCCTAGACTGCCTACCCCGTGTTTTAACTCGCCTAATTGCTTCCCATTTACATACATTAACAGAAAAAAACGTCCACAACTGACGCCCAGCCTGCTATGTAAATAACAAACCTATGTAACTACCTAAACCCATTATGCCGAGAACCGCACCGACCAAACCGATATACAAATTACCAAGTTTAATAACGGAAATCAATTGCCGTATGCCTCCGTCTAATTACAGGTTGTTGGCTGTCCATGGGAATGTGCCAGTGAAATACTAAAACGTAACGACCGTCCTACATTGTCGAAATATCAATTGTAAATAGTTTAAACGCTACTTTATCGGATATTATCTATTATTGAGAAAAGACGACGGATAGCCTCTCATTATCCTTTCAATTCAATTATGAGCCGCTAATTACGAAACGTTAGGTAATTAAATGACGGTGAGAACCAAAAACTGACAATAGATAGTAGCAAGTAAAATTAAGCTCCAAAATTTATAATAGACGCAACGTCGAACGTTTTGTGAAATCTGTGTAGTCGATTGCTGGGGAGAAACTCATTGTTCTTTGTGTGTAAGAGCCTACATCGCTGTACTTACGTATGCATACGAATGTGCACATCAACTGTTTGCAATCTCTTTATTTACTTAAAAGTAGAAAGGCAAGTTCGTAATTTCACGATCTATACCGTTCGTCAGTGAAGGTTCGGTAGGTAGGTAATTTTCACTAGTCTTTTAAAAAATTCCTTACAGGTTAAAGAGACAGGTACAGGTTAATGAGTTTCATTTTTTTTTTCAAGTTCTCCTTTCTTAGCTATGATATCTTCTTTTTTCTTAGTTTTTAGCATTTTACCTTTGAAAAACAAACAAATAGGTTAGAATAAAACCCAAAATGTACCAAGAATAAGCATTTTGTGACAAAATAATAAAAATGCCCTAAATAAAAACTTTATCGAATTATCATAACTTTTTTTATCAATATAGTAAATATTAAGTAAAATGCTTAGTATTCTCACCAAATCGTAACTTGATTTTTCTTGTAAGACACTTTTATTAAACAATAACTTTCAAAGTCTCTTTAACCTGGTATATAAATAGCTCCAATAACCTGTGCTTTCCAAACAGGTTAATTGAAAAAATATATGGTTTTGATGTCATAACAACAAAACGGTGACGTTTTTGGAGCTTATATTTATAGAATAATAAAAAGGCAGTAAATTACATAATCTAACGTTTATACTTGCAAAGTAGATAAACCGCAAATAAAAATATTAAAGTCAGAATAAATAAACACACCTGTTACAAACTCAGATTTCTAAAAAAATTGCGCAAATTTCTACACTTCTTTCCTTGGCAGCGGGTAGTCCGATACTGCTTGGTCATTTTGCGCGGGGGTGGGATGTTGTATGTAATAGTGTTTGTGTGATGCGTGTTAGTGTGCAAGCACAGGTTATAGAGAAAATCACTCCGGACACGATTTTAACATGAATAACTCGCAAATTATGTTCATTATTAATATACCGTGTAAAAAAAGTTAAATTTATTAATATACAGACTAGTATTTTAATAATTTTGAACCCACATTTTAATTATTTATTTTTTTATGTTTATTCAAAGTGTGACTCTTTGAGTTTGGACATGGCAGGTTAGTGAGAAACAGATGTTACAATTTTATTTTTCTATAAGAATAGCACTTCGGGTTTCTTAATATTACTCAGCCTCTGTGTGAAAAGTCTCTTTAAGTACTATAGTGTGTAGAAATTAATAAAAAGCATTTTAAAAATCACACATTACCACTAAAAACTGCTTGACAGGTTACAGAGCCACTTTTTTGAGAACAATCCTTATCTACAACAAAACAAAAGTATATTTAAAAAAAACTGAATATTTTTTATTGGAAACAAAAATTGGCTATTGGTGACATCAGAAGCTGTCAGGATCTGCGATGCTATTCTGTAAAAATCTCACCGTAAAAACTTAGGTGAAGTGAACGTGAAATGAGCTGTCGATTCAGTGAGTAAAAACAAACTCACTTCACCTAAGTTCACGGTGAGATTTTTACAGAATCGACCGGCTGTTTCTTTATTTTCAACACACTTGCTCGTAAAGTGGCTTTTATTGAATCACTTTTAGGTCCATAATACAGTGTATTAAAAACGCGTGCTTTTTCTTTATGTTATTCCACTAGTGCATTGACGCCACAGATAACCAAAGGAGACTTAATGCCAAAAGAAATCCGCGGGTCAAATCTAATTTTTTTTAGTAGTCTGTATTGTCCTTGGTACCAAAATTACGAAATTTATTTACCTTAAGGTGAATGCGCAGGGACCACGGACAATTTAAAGTGAATGCGCAGTGGTAGACCGCTAAATTCAAATTTTCTTAGGTTTTTTGCAATCTTCAGGTCAGTGTCAGGTTGTGTCTTGATCAATATATGATTTGTGACTATAACAGATACAGGATTTACGGAATTGTAATCATTAGAATCATTAATTCATCTTTCTAAGTCAGATTTGATCCTTAAGAACAAATCTCTTATGGAAAAGTTCTTAGGAAACAAATCTAACTTAAAGATTCTATTTACAATTCTGTAAATATATATATTATAGTCGCGAATCATATTTTGATCAAGATACAACCTGACACTGACCTGCAAATTACAAAATATCTAAGAAAATTTTAATTTCGCGGTCTACCACTGCGCTCTTCAACTTAAATTGCCCGTGGTCCCTTCCGAAACCAAACGGAAAAGACCCTGACTGGCGTTCTATTATTGCGGATTCTCACTGAACTAATGTACGAGCTACGCTGTACATTGACCTTTGTGGTAGTTTGTACGTCACACATTTCTTTATGCACATCAATATTGTTTAGCTGTGCATTCCTTCCACATAGCATTTAAGTAGAACAATTATGTAATTACATTCAGTAGCAATAAATCCATCAAGGGAAATCATTCGTCTACTCATTTACATAACATAACATAACAATTATTCTCTTAATTAGTAAACATGTATTCTCAATTCTCAATTCTTTGTTGCGTACCATAGTGTTTATGTATATTTCTCTATGCCAATACTACTTTCTAATTCCATACTAACTAAACTACAATTTGACATACGACAACACTACGATCAGTCTAAACATTATTTTGTGTTTATTATATTTTTTCTACTTTATATTTGGTTGTATTTTTGTTTAGCGGTCTGTTGTCAGTGCTTTTATTTACACTTGCGCGCGCATCGCTAGTGCTGGCTAGCGCGGCGCGCGGAAATACAAAACCAGCGCACCATTTTCCATACAAGTTAATATTTTACAATACAAGTCTTTTTTTCTAAATAATACCGCCTCGAGTATAATGATCAACACAGCACATGTATCATACATAATGTACTATTATACGATAGTTCTGATTTATACAATAGATACCTACCAGACAAATTATTATGCCATCAAAAACATAACTTGTAAAAATAGCCAAGTCTCGCAACTCAGTTATTTTACCATAAAAAGTTGTGAGATCCATGTAATACCAAGTCGGTTAATTTATTCCGTCCCTACTTAAGGGACCTTCTGTCATAAGTTATTACGTAATTAGCTAACCTAACAATATCTTGTAGTGACCGTATCAATATTAAAAATCTTTTTCGTTTTAAATAAATAGATTGAGTTGGCCATCGCATGAAAACACAATGTATCTCACAGTGCGATTGCCAAGTCAATCTATTTATTTAAAACATAAAAGATTTTTCACGTCTCTAGTTTTATCCACAACGAAGTTATAGGGGGTCAAAAATGGCCTGAACTGCTTCGAGAAAAGGATGGTACGGCCATGCCGCTTTTAGCTCGACTTGGCGGGGGCACTGCCGTGCCCCCAGATAATGACTAGCACTGCTTTTGTTTCTTTACGAATACTTTTCGCCCTGCAATACGATAGACACCTGCATTTTTATTTACTTAGCTATTTCACAGTAGGTAATTCCTGATTCATAATAAACAGATCAAACCTAAGCAATGTGTTCAGAGGTTCAACTACATACCGTTTGAATGGAGGCAACGTTGCCCGCCACAATGGCCGCGGTTATCTGCAGCGCGATCAAACAAAAGCTACTTACAACTGTTCTTAATCGTCATTTCACATACGCTCTCCACTGACATGAGACGTTAGTTTAACCTGAAACCAAGTACTCGGGTAATGTTCAGACTGCGAAGTACAGTTGGGAAGAAACTGCAGTTTTTGCACTTAGGAGCTCTTTTTGCTACGCGAAGAGATAGGTCCAGTTGCTTTGATCAAATTGTTTATTCTTTGGAATGTCATAAGGACTCGTGGAATATCAGTATTTCAATAAATAGGGGCTACCAGCAAATTAGAGCCGATTGAATCTATTATAATAGAATTGCACATGGCCATAATTATTTCTCAATTACAAAATAGGTCTCCTTCAATTCAGCAGAACTGGTCTTAAAGACTAAAGGTATCATTAAGTTTACTACCAACTTTCCATAAGTGCATTCCATTGACAAATTGCACCAGTTCCGCTTAATGACCATCCACATATTCAGGAATTTCAGCAATGTGCAGCTCAGGTGTCGCAGGTCCGGCCAAACTCAACCCAGATCCACTTTAACTGCAACAGAAACATTGTGTGTATCTGTACAAGTGTACACCATTTCGCAAATAAAGGAGGCGATTTTGCTCGCTTCGCGGTCCGGGCGGGCACAATGGGCTGGCGATATGCATAGATACTGCTAAACGATGCAGGTCATGCAAATACTCAGCTACTCCGCTCACACACACATCACACCACGCTTTCCAATTGCTGGCCATTGTGCTGCCTCGGGAAATTGCCTCTCGTCTCATCATTTACATTGTGAACTGTTAGCGCAGTCCGTCTGTTCGATTTTAGATCAGATTTGCTGATAAATGAGAGCGACGTGAGTTTTTGTTGATGTTCCGCGCAGAAATCGACTGACGAAATGCGATGAAGTGATTTTTGGGGAAGCTCTGTTTTTTATGTTATATAATGTAAAAGTAAATTGTTAAACTATTGACTTCGTTAAATTTTAAAGGTGTTGTCGTACCTACAGAATTAGTAACAATTAGAGAAATTTCAACTTCATTACTGAAAATGATATTCTTTTATGTTACGTTTGAAAAAATAAAATTAAGAGTTTTCAGGAATGCCCGCCGATTATCAAATGAAGCCTTAGATTCAAATACCAATATATATGTCCAATAATTGTAAATAATTGATTTGTCAGTCTGTAGATCAATTCAAAATAAATTGAATCCAAAAGAACAACATATCTACATTTCTTGTAATAACAAGAACATTTCAGGCTGCTACCGGACGCGTATCACTGCCGTGCATAAGTGCGTGCAATGAGTGTGAGCAAAAAGTGCGATAAAAATGATTTGTTGCTTCAGTCATCAGCAGCTAGCAATGTCTGTAGGTCCTGCTCGTACTTTTCCACTACACATGAAAGACATTGTTTAGCATTCTTTATATTTTTGCTTAAAGGGACAAAGTGAGTATAGGTATAACGTCTTTCTTTCTCTTTCTTCTTTTTAGACCATTTCAGACACTAATCTACATGGTCTTCACATGATCTAACCAAGATTATGCCAGGAATTTGATCCCTGAGTTTATTTCGCCATTTTTTCTCAAGTTTAGTCAAATAGGAAATATCGGCACCATACAGCTTATTTATTTTTGAATGTGGTGCATAAAAGTGATTTCTATGTTTATTCTGTAAATTAGGATTATTTACAGAATAAACAATTCCACTTTATGCTCGAAATACTAAAATGCAAGAAGTGCTACCAGTGGCAAGTAGGTATGTACCTACAACGACACGAAACAAACTTGCGTGATTGTCAACAGTGTTGTTTTAAAATGATTGAATTAAAATAACTATTGTTATACTCGTACAAAACCAATTAAGTAAAATCAAAATTAAATGTTCCTTAAATAAAACTAATTGTCGACGAATTAGCCGAACCACTTTGATGCATATCGACCGCTACATATTCCGTGAGTTTTCTATATAATTACCAACATTCATTTGAGTTTCGTAACTAATAGAAGTACGTGAAAGCAAATCTCTTCCGGCGGCTTCCGTGTATTTGCGGACGATCTTAGCTACAGTTTATTTTTTAATTAGTGGCCGCTTTTTCATAGGCCGGCGTCGATCAAGATAGCCGTTCGCGTTCGTGTGAATGGCCTACGGTTGCCGCTTGCCTCCGCTGCCTTTCTTGCCTCACGCATCGGGGAATGGCTCACCGATTATATGCAAATGAGATGTCATAACACGTGAATAATTACAGCCAGCCACGACTCGCCCTTTCGGAAGAACCGCACAAATTGGATTTACGTGAAAAGCAAGTTTTACCCGCGACACGGCTTGATGTATGTATTTTTGGGGTGATATGCCAAGCATGAATGTATAAGTAATATTTTGATGATATCTTAGTTAGGTTGATGTCGATATTTTTTCTTTTTTGATAAGCACTGACGTAACAATTCTTGGAACAAAAGAATACAGTTCAAAGACATTAGAATTATCTACTTATAAATAATAATTCGTTGAAGAGGTTTATTGTAATAATGTTCAAACATAATAATTAATTTACTACGGTAGAATTAGGTATAGGTAATTATTACGCTCCTTATAACCAAACCCTATAAAAGAAAACTACGTCCTCATACACGATATTCTCTCATACCTTTATACCTAGTCGTGTAATTTCCCATTTCTATGCCGTTATTTTATAATGTTCATTAAAATAAAACGTAGGTAACGTCGCGCCACTTTTCACGAAAAGTCCCGCTGTGGAAATTGCGACCAACGTCAGGGGGCAGCGTGACCAAGCATGCGGCGTTAAGGGGCGCGCGGGTCGTTATGCTAATAGACCACCTGACAGACAAACATTCATACACACCACCTAACAAACCACTTGAAAATCAACCATATTTTAAGGTGGTTAAGTTTAATTGTCATGTATCTAAGTTTAGTAGTTATGACTGTTGTTTCGACCGTGTTCAGCGAGGTCTGCGTGTTGGCCGCCTGTAGTCGCGATAGCGGGAAAATGGACGGTTGACTACGTTTATGGCTTACCCGCTTGTGCTCCGATTTAAGGCTTATATATGGTCGTAAATACGCTACACGTAGCTATGGTGCGATAACGCGCCTTAATAAGGTTTATTTTCTAAACAACCGCAGTTTGGTGTCGTTTGCTTGGATTTTACGACCCTAACCGTTTTGGACAACGTTTATAAGAAATTTACTGAAACAAAATAGTCTTTCGATTCTAAAATGTTCCTGGAGAAATGCAATGGTTTCGTTTATGATATAAAATTAAACCAAAGCTTTCTTCCCAATTTAATAATAAACAAAGCGACGCGTGTAGTTGTTCTTATGGCGTCAAATACAATCATTGGATTCCCATCCTTGAGAAATCAAAACATCATCCACTCAGGGTTCTTCTCAGGGTTGAGGGTATCGTCTTGTTAGGTATATAAATAATTAATAATAATAATTAATAATTTCTTTATTGCCTTAAAAACAGGTTACAGAAAATTTTTAGACCCTGGCCCCTGAGCTAGGTTAGGGTACCTGTATTTCAAGAGCCAGTGACTTCATCCATTAAGGTTACAATTATGCAAGTTTTTATATAGCCTATGGTAAATAAACTAAATACCTAACTTAAAATTAATTGTATTAGCAAACATTTAATTTATGCACTTGTCGGCGGCGTTGCCGTACGTCATTTCCCTAAGCTGTAAACAACACGAGCACCGATCACGCCATCGACAAGTACGTCACTCGACTTCTCCCACCGCCCCACTGCTCGACTTGTTTTGCTACCAGTATAAAGGAGCGAGCGGCGAAGCGGCGAGGGACTTGACCATTGGACATCGTACGGACAACATGTGCTCAGAAACTATATCACGTTCCGTATCTGGTTGTGTCGTGTACCTACACTCCTACAGTGTGTAATTTGCTAGTGTGATTAAATTGTTTGTGAAATTATAATCTGATTTGAACTGCAAACTGTTTTTCTATGGCGCATTATCCAACACTTACCCACAGTAGCCCACACATAGTTTAATTATAGCTGATAATAACGAGACACATTATACCTTTTCCTATATCAGAAGTGGGATTCGTGTTGGTTCATGCGCAAAATCAGAACGCTAAAAGTGAAAGTACCCGTTGACATTTTAAAAACAAAGTGCAAACTTCGAACGCTTTTTAAATAATCGTGTGGATCTATTCGAGTTGGACCCAGACAAGCCAGATACGGATGCGCGATCATCGTGCATGTTGTTTTGGGCACAGGCTGTATGCAGAAATACCTTTGCTGAGTGTCGCGCCTGTTGCAACTACCGCCATGTTTGAAAAAGGACAACGTGCTGGAAGTAGTGAACGACGAATGGTCGTACAACTACCCTCAGGCATGTTAAAAAAAAATAAAGGTGAGCGGTATTGTTTTATTAAAGATTCTGGTGCTGAATGCTCGTTAGTAAAAGCGAGTTGTGCAACGAAATTAAATGGCAAACGAGTTAATAACGTTATAGTGTTGACTGGTGTAGGTCAAAGACGTGTATTCAGCACAGAACAATTCTTATGGCGTAATGTAACGATTAGCGAGCTAAAATTGAAATTTTATTAGATGTTCTACCCTACATCTACTTGCAAAGTAATATTATGATAGAACAAAGGCAGTTATAATAAATTTCGTGTTATTAGAAAACGAAGAGCAAAATCAGATTATCAGACTAGGCTAGATCGGAAGTTCAGAGGTCCGTTTAAAGTAGCGGAAGTTTTGAATGGTGATCACTTTATCTTAAAAGCTTTAATTTCTAATCGTACGTATAAGCACGCTCACGATCGCATACGAAAGTAGTATTTCTAGGAAAGTAGTGTTTTTACGGAAGCAGTGTGTCTAAGTAGTGTTTCTAGGAGAGTTACTCCACTGAGTAGTTAGATCACATACAAGGGCTAGGTCGCACTGTACGCACTTGTCTGTAGTCGTAACTGCAACTCACTTGTGAGTTGTTGAGGGAGCGATGGGCACTGGTGGTGCAGCGGGCACCAGGGTCTCAAAGGAGACTATTGTTGTGTTGGTCTTGTAATGACCTGGGAGTCGTAGACTCTATGTGAAGTGAAGTATGTTGGTCGTATCACTTGAGGTGATCACGATATGGGTGGCATGGGTGTCACTCGCTGCTGCGGCAGCAGGGTGATCTAAGTTGATATAGTTCCTGACCAATTATTACTAAGGCTTAGAGGAATCTCTTGTTGTCGATGGTTGCTATCGTTTTTATTAGGTTTTTGTTAAGTAATACATTTCGATAACTATGTGGTCAGAATTGGCCGAGTGGAACATGCACTGCTGTTAGTTTTTTTTTTGTTACAGGTTAACACACAAGGACGTGTGCAAGCAGGATGGCAGTGTCAGACAGCGCTGCACTCTTTTGGTCTCCTGTACGAATAATCGCTGATCAAGGACGGTGCTTTCCGTGCAAGAAGTTTCATGACTTCTGCCAAGGAGGCAGTGACAGCGAGTGGATGTCTGTACCATTAAGCCAGCTACAGATTTATTCTCTACCGAATCTGGTGAGTCGTTTTCATTTTGTTTTGACTCTGGTACTGAGTGCTTCTCTGGTAAACCACAGTAAAAGCGGTTGCATTGTTAGGTATAGCCCAATCTATATAAAAATGCAATTTTTAAATAGTTACGAATAATGCCAGTAGGTCATGTACCAGTCGAAGTAGATGGTGATCACAGTGGTGATGAATAAGCCTTCATTACGGGAACCACACACGAGGGGGAGTTCTCTATCTGCCGTAGTAAAAAGTGTGTAGTCATTGGGTGGTGCACACGGATCCATGCGCTGGATGTGTGAAAGCAATGCGATTGCGGGGCAGCTAGAGAGCTGTGGCGTTACAGTGGTTTACTCGTATGTGGGTTTCCAGGTGTCTAAGGCTCTTAGTGAAAAAGATTATTGTTGTAATGTGGATAACGATGGTACATGGCTCTGGTTCAAGTTTCTTTTTGCTATGATTGATTAAAGTTTGATTACATGGCTCTGGTTGAATCAAGTAAGCTCATGAGGCTAAGGCACATTCGAAGAGATCAGAGTATTACTGACAAATTTGAGGAAAGTTAGAAACAGAGTAGAGATTAAGTTGTATGTTGTGTGATGATAGTTTGGATCAGAGGTTAATTTGTAGCTGTGCTGGAGCTAGTAGTCCGCGAGTACGTGGTAGGCAGTCAATTCTGGTATATGTAGGGTTTCGTGAGAAACCATAAAGTCTGGGAATGACTTGACAATCCGAGGGGGGTGCACAAATTAATGGTTGAGTAAATGGACGTTACTAGATAGTATGAGACACGTGCACCTAAGTTGATTATTTAGTTTGCGATCTTCAGATTTGGCAATCAAATAGTGAATAATTCTCTGAACTCTGCTATTTTATAGTTTGTTCGAATTTTCATTGTGTTTTTGTCTGTACCAAATTCGGTAAGAAGTGACCGATGTGATACTTTGCGGGGTATGTTTCTTTGCAGATTAACACACGAGGACGTGTGCGAGAAAGATGGCCATGTAAGCGTCATTCGTTTGACTATTCGGAACGCCAGCGCCACCCAGCGGCGCTCGACAGAGTCTAGTCTAAGTTCGCGGGGACTCGAGGAGAGCACGCAGCGGTGTAACGAGTCGGTCTTGGTTCTAGCGTGTCACGCTGGGGTTATGGACCCCTAGCGTAGGTGTGAGGTGAAACACCGGGGTGGTTTTTAGTCAGTAAGAGTCTGACAGACCCTTCCGCCCGCCCCGGGGCGGAGGACATCCATGAGGATTTTCCACCCCGGAAAGCGTATCACGGGGCACAAGTTGTACTTTATGTCCGTTTATTCGGAGTCGATCAATAGTAACGCGAGCTGATGTCCATAGAACTAATGATGACAGTTAAATTGCAATAATCATTGTAGGGTTAAACCGGCCCAATGATAAGTCAAAGAAAAAAAAAATGAAAAAAAAGGGGGATAAAAAAAGAAAAAAAGAAGAAAAAAAAAAGAATAAAAAACAAAAAGAAAAAAAAGAGAAAAAAAAAGAGCTATAGGGAATAATAATATTCCAGACTAGCCGAAGTTCTGAAGGGCTTGTAGCCGGACCAGAACTTGTTGATCTGTAGGGTTTGTAGCCGGACCAGATCTTGTTACTCTGTAGGGTTTGTAACCGGACCAGAGCTTGTTAATCTGAAGGGTCAATAAAGACCGGACCAGAGCTTGTTAATCTGAAGGGTCAATAAAGACCGGACCAGAGCTTGTTAATCTGAAGGGTCAATAAAGACCGGTCCAGAACTTGTTAATGTGAAGGGTCATTGAAGACCGGTCCACAACTAATTCTTCCCAGTCTGTCTGTAGGGTTTAGATAAACCGGTCCAGATTGTAAAGTACGATTTTTGGTCAGGATAATCGAACGGTTTATGCTTATTACAGATATATGATTTGTAAGCGCACGAGGACGTCCGCAAGTCAGTATGGCCGTGTCGGCGGCGTTGCCGTACGTCATTTCCCTAAGCTGTAAACAACACGAGCACCGATCACGCCATCGACAAGTACGTCACTCGACTTCTCCCACCGCCCCACTGCTCGACTTGTTTTGCTACCAGTATAAAGGAGCGAGCGGCGAAGCGGCGAGGGACTTGACCATTGGACATCGTACGGACAACATGTGCTCAGAAACTATATCACGTTCCGTATCTGGTTGTGTCGTGTACCTACACTCCTACAGTGTGTAATTTGCTAGTGTGATTAAATTGTTTGTGAAATTATAATCTGATTTGAACTGCAAACTGTTTTTCTATGGCGCATTATCCAACACTTACCCACAGTAGCCCACACATAGTTTAATTATAGCTGATAATAACGAGACACATTATACCTTTTCCTATACACTAAAAATAGTATTAGAATTTATCATTAAATCAAAAAACAAAATTAGAATAAAATTAAGATTTAAACAAAAAACAATAATATTATTGAAACAAAGATAATCCTGATTAAAATGAAATAAAATTAGAACAAGTAACAATAAAGCTAGGATTAAACAAAATTAAATTAGAAACAGGGGGTGCAGGTAAGTGAGTGCGCATGAGTGCGTTTGTGTGTTCGTGTGTGTGTGAATGTGTGTGAAGTGTGTGTGTGAATGTGTGTGAAAAATATTGTTTGGGAAGACTAATAGCTACACTGGTCTTGTCTGCAATGTCTGAAGTGTATGCAAGAACAAAGTCAATTAGAAATTAATATGTCCGTATTATAGAGGAAGCAAAATAATATTGTTGACACTTACAATATTATTTTGTGACTCAACTAAAATGTTCATGACAGTATTTTTGTCTTAGCAATATTCTCATCCCATCTATTTTATTAACAGAACTGAAATGAACGTTGAAAAAGAAGGAAAATATTTATCCAAAAGATACAATTGTTATCACACTAAGTATCTCACTAATATTATAAAGGTGTAAGTTTATGTGTGTATGTGCGTGTGTTTATATGTTTGTTACTTCTTCACGCTCAAACGGCTGGACCAACGTTGATAAAATTTTGTGTGGAGGTAGCTGACACCCTGGATTAACATATAGGCTTTTTATCCCGATATTCCCATGGGATCGACGAACTAGTGATTAATAAAACACGAAGATAATTACTTAAATGTCGCACAAATAACAAAAAAAAATCCGACTTCAAAAAAGGCGGTTATTTTTAAATCTGACATAAGTCATATTATCGTCAAAATAATTAAACTATCAACAGCATCAAATCAATTTTGTCACTGCGCTAATTAAAATAAAGATTTAACACTCACTATTGAGACAGTGACAATAATTAGCATCCAGTACAAAAGCCAAGGCTTTGCGAACAGCTTGCCAGCTACGTGGGAACTAAAAAATAACAAGTAAGTTAAATAATCACAGCGAAAATATTAAAAGTATCTGCGGCTTGTGGTTCATGATATGAAACGGACTAATAATTTGAAATGAAAACATTACAATGGATGTAAGGAATATTTGTTCTTTGTTCAGCTCACTTTTTGTTGAACACTGAAACATTTTAACACAATACGCATACCCGTTGGTTTCAATATGCGGTTTCGTACTCCTTTCCGGGACAGTTATCCACTATTATTGAAGTCATTATTTATTTATTATTCCTTGTACTTACTGATTTTTATTCATCAAGATTGCAAAAATATTAAGATATTTCCTATAATTGGATAGCTTTTTCTAATGAATAGATTCGGATTTCGTTTACATATTTGCATTTTTACTTCTACTTATTCCGCCGTTTACAGATCTAAATGTTTCGTTTGCTACCACCTATTTCTCTAATAATGTCTACGTCACCTCATGTACAGTCAACAAAACAGATAAGTATGCAGGATCGTCGGATATAGTTGAAGTTTAGTAAGAAACCGATGGATGTTGTCAACTGAAATTTAATTTGATAAATGAGCTGTTTGTATTTTTATTCGAGAACATCCATCGGTTTCTTACTAAACTTCAACTATATCCGACGATCCTGCATACTTATCTCTTTTATTGACTGTACCTAATTAGCAAATATTGGATCAAACGTAAGTATTTTATAATTTGGTATCCAGAGCTTATTCAAATCAAATCAAATTTATTTCTGATCCAAAAAGTTTTACATTAGTTGGTGATTGGAGCCTCCTATTAAGCAAATAATGCCTGTGTTAGGAGACTCCGCTCTTCCATAGCAGGATACAATATTTTCAGTAGGTACCTTAGATATAAACAGTATGTGAGTGTGTGTGTGTGTGTCTGTTTGAAGGGGGGGGTGTGTGTGTGTGTGCTTGTGAGGGTGTGTGCTTGTGAGTATAATTTTGTGTGTTGCAATAGTTCCTCAGTGTCTACGTAATTTATTCAGTGACATTGTCATCATCTTATCATCTGCTAAGCATTTTCCCAACTATGTTGGTTTTTGTTCAGTGACAGTGTAACTTACATAATTTCCATCGTCATTTTATTTCATCATATCCTTTTTATTTAATCCCTACGTAAGTTTTTAATCACCTTAATCTTATGGGCAGGCTGAAAATCGCCTACTGTTCATTAAAGTTTCTATTCGCTAATGAAACGAGTGTATCTATGTTGGTTTTTGTTCAGTGACAGTGTAACTTACATAATTTCCATCGTCATTTTATTTCATCATATCCTTTTTATTTAATCCCTACGTAAGTTTTTAATCACCTTAATCTTATGGGCAGGCTGAAAATCGCCTACTGTTCATTAAAGTTTCTATTCGCTAATGAAACGAGTGTATTTTTTTTAGGTTGGTATTTTCAGCAGCGATATACCTATTTAGGGAGAGAGACTACATAAGCTTTGCGTCATCGCGTTACATTCAACCCAGTAGGTAAGCAATATCCCATTACACATGGACTTGGAATATCATACTCGAAGTTCCCTTCCCAACCTATTTTAATAGACACCTCCATCGAGCATCGCCCAAAACTCATTGCGCTCAGTAAGTAATCAGTTGCATCTTCCTCATTGCCACTCAAATAGCACCAGCAAACGGGACTTAAGAAGTAATTTAAAAAACCGCTTAAATACAGTCCACTCTTCCACCATGAATTTTACGACACAAAAGTCGAAAATGCGATGCGAGATGAAGCCTTTGTGGTTACAGCGTTTGATCTGTAATTAGGGTGTTTAATAGCATAATAGCTCGTAACGGCTTTCAATCGAATAGCATTGTGTTTTTTGTACACCTCTAAAGCACCTCAACTTGTTATTGAATGCGTGAAAAAAACTTCGGTGAATGCGTGTCCTTTTCTGATAATTATCTAATGATATAACTAGTGTTATATCATTAAATTAACCGTATTTTGATACTTTCTACTTTCGTTTTGGGAAAATCACAGTGGTTGGTTCCACGGATAGATAATTAAATGTAGATCTTCAAACTGATAAGAGATTAACACCTTTGATTGTGTAGCTAATTTATTTTTCTTTATAATACTAGAGGTATCAGCTATCCTATAAGAGCTTTATTTATGAACAAGCAACATCATGAATGTGTATATCTCAATGTGCACTAAAAATAACAAGTCTAGCTATCTTCTTATCTACAAACACTATAAATTGGTACTTATTGTGCGATGTTTTTATATTTACAATGTATTCCACATGAATATTATGTGGATTAATCTGCATACAAATGAGTGTCAATTGTAATAAACTAAAGACATGACGTAAGCAATTTGTGAAATGTCCACAGTCCACGCGACAATACAAAACATGTGATCATACATCACTCGATCAAACAGAACACTTAAAAACATTATTTCTGTAACAACAAGATCATTTTACTAAACGGCAGGGGTGTTTAATTTCGTGGACTTTTTGCGGAATGCGGGACATTGTGGAGGCAGGTGCGGCCGCCCGGCCCGGCTCGCGGCTCTCGACGACGCTAATGAACACAATGAAGACGTATTCCTACGAGTATATCCGGCGTTGATCGATTGATTTACTCGCTGCCACCGCGCTCGAGCTTTTTGTATTCGAATGTCGCCCGCCATTTGCATATCAGAGTCGCGGTGGAACGAATTTTAAACAAGACGTACGATGGGAGCCGTGATGTGCTAGATACGCTAAGCCGAGGGGATGCCACTATTTGCATATGAAGGAGCTTTATAGCTATTAATTTTCTGACTTTTCAATACTTGTGGGGAAGGGTGAGACACGTTATACGGTTTTGCATGATAAATATCCCGAGCATGCTTGCTAGTCCTCTCATTTTATAGAGGCTTATCGGCAATATGTTACGTGTGTTCAAGATGTGTATTTATCGGCATTATTCATGTAACCTATAAATATATTCATTTTGGATTTTAGTATAAAAGACTTTATCTTTGGATCGACAATAATATTATCTGCTGTCAGACCGTGACATTAAAAACCTGATGTAAAAAATATATTTGTAGAGAGAGTGCCCATCAAACTACATTTGTAGAGAAAAGGTCGTTGTCATTCAAAAGTAATGAAGAGTCGATCCCAGGCTGTTAATTGAGCATGTTCAGATAAAATGTGTGAGTACGACATTAATAGCTGGCGGTATCTGTTCGCGTGTTGAACAAAACAGATCGCGTCGTAAAACACGCGCGTCATAGGAAAATTACCGTTCGGAGTGTGTATTTACCTCGGTAACAACGAAGTGCACTTCCAACAATTGACTGCGCTCCCTATCTTGATGAGGAAACACGAACATTGCACACAAAACTCGCACATGTTTACGTTTAACAATTTGTGAGGTGACAATGCGAGACAATTCAATGCTGTTTTCATAGTAAAATGTCATTGAAATGTTGAGAATTTCAGCGTGGCATGTAAAACACGGTCATGTAATCACTCATAGTACCTACTGCCTTGTTTATTTAATTGAATTATGACAATATATTGATAGTTACGCCAAAAGGTCATCCAATTACCGACCCCTACTATACAACACGATGTTAGTGGGAATAACCGCAAACTTAACTACCTATCTACAATGAAATAAAGTTAAATCACACTAATATTATAAAGGCGAAAGTTTGTGAGTGTGTATGTGTGGGGGTGTGTTTATATGTTTGTTACTTCTTCACGCTCAAACGGCGGGACCAATTTTGATAAAATTTTATATGTAGGTAGCTGACACCCTTTTTTTTTTTTTTTTTTGAGGATGGGAAATCATCAAATGACTCCTCCCGCTCTGGGTGGAGCGGAAGGGAGTGTCAGACTCTTACTGACTAAAACCCACCCGTGTTCCTTCCTTAGCCCTTTATGTTCCGGGCCAGCGGTAACCCTTTCGGACAATCCCGCTGACCCGGCAGGCTTCGGCCCTAAGGGGCCCCTCCTCGATGCTGACATCTCTTTGAGGCGCGCGTGGAACACGTACGCGCCGTCCGGCACGGGCCTGGTCCTGATCGGGCGGTGAGCTACCCATTACTCTCCGCCCGCAGGCCCGCGCCTACGGTGGCCGGGAGTCGTCACGCGGCTCCCGACGCCCGGAGCGTCTCCCGCGGCGGCTGGGACGGGAGGCTCTCTCCCTGAGCCGTTCCGCCACCTCCTTCGCTAGCATGACTGCTTCGCAGAAGGAGGTGACTGCCTCCCACTCCCTCTCGCCCCGGACCATGGCTTGCACCAGGGCCGGACGCGAGAGGTCGCCGTCGCTGCCAATCGCCTCTACGAGGACACGGCGGTGCTCCGCCCAAGCGGGGCAGACCTCCACCGTGTGCTCCACCGTGTCCTCTGGGCGATCCTGGCAATGGTGACACCCGGGCGTTTCCTCCCGCCTGATGATGTGCAGGAACCTCCCGAAGCTTCCGTGTCCGGTGAGGACCTGCGTCAGGCGAAAGGTGAGGGCGCCGTGGCGCCTCTCTAGCCACTCCTCAAAGAGGGGTCTTATCGCCGCTATCGCGGCGTGCCCTGCGCTGGGTTGCGACAGTCGCTCTTTCCATGCCGCCATGAGATCGCGCCGGAGAGGTAGCTGACACCCTGGATTAACATATAGGCTACTTTTTATCCCGATATTCCCATGAGATCAAAACTTAGGCGGGTGAAACCGCGGGGTGCAGCTAGTAAGTTAATAAAGCTCTAAACATTCAATATTTCGCTATCGAGAAACTCGAAAGCTTTATAAGGCTTTCACACCAAGCTTTATTAGGCATGTGAGTGTTAAAGTTATCGTCATCATTAAACGGTTTACAGCAGAAATCAAACAAACGTTCATTTAGTTACAAGACAAGTAATTATGCAAAACAATGTAAAACTGATATGTTAATAAGTTGTCGGGACGATTTAGCACCCCCACGTATCGGACAGTTGTACACTGTACTGTAAGGGTGGCTTATCACTATCTTCATCACATATCAGTACTCATACTTCATCAATTCGAAACACTTAAGTATATGCTAATAGATATTGTAAATTGTTTGGCTTTGTTATCATTAATACAATTAGTTCAGACTTTGAGTGTATATTTCAAGAAGTATTTGTGATCTTTCTTAATGATTAAAAGTTTTTTAATCATTTTTTATTTAAAAGATAGGCCCCTTTATTTTATAAAGACGTTTAATCGTCAAAAATGCAAGGTTAAGCTGTCGCTATATAATAATTATGTATCTTGAAGCAACGTTTATATATAAACCCTAGTATGTAAAGTATGTAGGTAATAAACTGCATCCATCTAGGTATTTGTTACTACTCTAGTATCTATTTCATCAATGGTAACCCTCGCTAGAAACAAATGTGCTGGCAGTATTCCAAGTCATGATCTTGGCCCTAATTCACTATGTACACTCACACACGAAATTGATGTGGTTTCGAACGATGGAATACATCCTTCCTTACCGAATCACGACATCTGCTATTAACACTTTATGTATGACACAAATGAACGATGCCGCGCAAAAAAACACGAAGTTGGCGTGGTTTGAACCAACAAAATACCACGCCTGACAACCGTACGTGGTTTGCACGTGGTAAGATTACACGTCACACCATGTAACACCCACTCTACACTCGAAGTCGTAGACGAGTATGTTTACCTATGAGAAACTGTCCAGTTAGATAGGTCCAAATTCGAGAAAGAGGCCAATGAGCAGCGTTCGGGAAGCTACGCAATATCTTCTCTTCCCACAATCCGCAGTGTCTCAAGACGAAAGTCTTTGACCAGTGCGTGTTGCCAGTAATTACATATGGCACTGGAACGTGGTCGTTGACGATGGGCCTTATTAGAAGGCTAAAAGTCACCCAAAGGACAATGGAGAGGGCTATGCTTAGAGTTTATCTGCGTGATCGAATCAGAAATGAAGAGATCCGCAGGAGAACCAAGGTAACCGACATAGCCCGAAGAATTGCCAAACTTAAGTGGCTCTGCGCAGGGCACATTGCTCGCAGAACAGATGGCCGATGGGGCCGAAAGGTTCTGGAGTGACGACCGCGTATCGGAAGACGTAGCGTTAGAAGGCCTGGAACAAGGTGGACCGACGACCTTGTGAAGGCCGCAGAAACCCGTTGGATGCAAGAAGCACAGAACCGGTCGAAGTGGAGGTGCTTGGGGGAGGCCTATGTCCAGCAATAGGACGTCTTTCGGCTGAAATGATGAAGATAACGCGGGGACTAATATGTAATTACAATACAGAATTGGAGCCCTGATAGTTCCAACCTAAGTGGTTGAAATCCTGAATTTAGCTTGTGCTATTCCAAGCATTATTAACCCGTCAGTTGTGGAGAATCGCCCTTTAATATTTTGTGTCCATCCGTGATGTTATTGATAACCAAGGAGAGTCAAGTCAGTGTTGGAAAATCATTGTTACGCCACTTTAAAAACTCCCTGATTCTCTTTCATTAATCTTACAATTTAAAACACCCTCCATCTACTTATCTAATAGAAATTATATTTCCTAGCTAATTGATACCAAATTATTATAAACCAATTCCAACTTCACGAATTATTTCAAAATTTATAAGTTCAACCCTTTGCTGCTTAAATTTGAATACATTATCCCCTTAACTCACTTTTGACAAGCTGCTAATCATATTCAAACGCGCACCTTGCGATGCCCTGATGGCCGACTGTTAGAATTTTAAAGCATTAAGACCCAAGGCACATAATTCGGAGGGGTCTGGACTAAAAAGAATCTGACCAAAACAATATGCATAGACAGGTGTGTTAGTATTTGAAGGGTTAAGGGATACTGATGATACATCAGTCAGGTATGAGCAGGTATGGCAGGTCAAACTTTGTCAATAATATTAAATAAATAAATAAAATAACTTTATTTCAGACCTTGATCCATATGATGTTAGTAATACACACTACTTATAAGCTATGTTAGTAACAAACGAAAAAAAGATTTAATTCATATATCTGCTGCACTTACCAGACGCACCGGGAATATGTACATGTACACGTACCCAATGCGCCTTAATGGTGCAGCACGGCTTATCGCTAATCAGGAAACTGCACCACTACGGAATCCGGAACGCCTCTTTGGATCTTCTTACTTGAGTGATAGGATTCAGAGAGTTGATGTTAACGGAAAAAGGTCACCTGGATCTGTAGTAAGAATGGGACTTCCATTCTCTCCCCAGGGCAGGGGCATTTGTATTTATTATTTATATAAATGACTTGCCTTACCTCGTAAGGGATAAACATAATATAGTGTTGTTTGCAGATGACACTTTTATTTAAACTCAAACGTCAGCAGCTGGTTACTGACAATGTAAATAACGCCCTTGCAATTATAGTTAACTGGTTTAATGCAATAATGTACTTCTTAACGAAAAAAAAACGAAATGTATTAAGTTTACGATGCCCCACGTTAGACAAGTAGAAACTAGTGTTCTCTTTAAGGATCAGGAGTTGAAACCCGAAGATACCACAGTATTCCTAGGCATGACGATGGATGCCAAGCTTCAATGGGACCCCCATATGGATAAATTGTCAAAAAAGCTTAGCTCTGCAGCATACGCCGTTAGGAAAATACGTGATTTAACTGATTTAGAGACAGCCCGTTTAGTTTACTTTAGCTATTTTCATAGTGTGATGTCGTACGGTATTCTGTTGTGGGGAAATGCCGCCGCTATTCAGACAATTTAAATTTTACAAAAAAGGGCAATTCGTTCTATTTATAAATTAAGTCCCAGACACTCCCTCAGGGCTGAAATGGAGGAGTAATGGCTCCCCTACGCCTCCTCCAGGCGAACATCAACCACTGCGCCTGCGCTCAGGACCTGTTGCTCCAGAGCGTGGCGCAGTGGTCGATTAACATCGCCGTGGTCGCTGAGCCGTACTTTGTCCCGCCCAGGGATGACTGGGTGGAGGACCTGAGCGGCTCAGTGGCCATACTTTCGTCGGCCGCCGCCGGCACCCCGTCCCTCGAATGCGTCACGAAGGGACAGGGGTGCGTAGCAGCACGGTTCGGAGAGATAGTAGTAGTGGGGGTGTACTTCTCTCCGAACCGAACTCTCGCCGAGTTCCACAACTCTTTAACAGAGTTGAGTGTCGTCGTCGCCGGAAACCATCCCTTCCCCGTGCTAGTGCTCGGGGACTTCAATGCCAAGAATTTGGTCTGGGGTTCCCGTTACACGGATGTGCGGGGCAGGATGGTGGAGGACTGGGCTCTGGAAACAGGCCTGGTCGTCCTAAATCGGGGTTCTGTTCCCACGTGTGTGCGGATGCGGGGTGAGTCCGTGGTGGACATCTCGTTCGGCAGCCCCGCTCTGTCACAACGCGTCATTGACTGGCGTGTCATGGAGGGGGTGGAGACCTACTCCGATCACCGGTATATCCGGTTCGACGTCTCCGCCCAGACCTCTAGCGCGCTGGTCCAACAGGCCCCGAGTGGTCCGCGGTGGGCGCTGAAGCAGCTGGACCGGGAGCTCCTCCTGGAAGCCTCGATCGTGCAGGCCTGGGTGTCATCACCGGATAGGCCTGCCAACATCGACGATGAGGCGGAGTGGTTCCGGGAGGCCATGTCCGAGATCTGTGACGTGGCAATGCCCCGAGTCCGGCCAGGACGCGCCCGACGTCAGGTGTACTGGTGGTCGCAGGAGTTGGAGACACTACGCAAGGCGTGCGTCGATGCGCGACACCTTTACACCAGGCACCGCAGGCTCCGCATTCGCCCTCCGGATGCGGAAGCCACGGAGGCGGAGCTGTACGAGGGGTACAGAGCGGCGAAGACCGCCCTCCAAGAGGCTGTCCAGCGGGCCAAGGATGTGGCCCGCGAGGAGATGGTGGAGACTCTGAACAGAGATCCGTGGGGGTGCCCTTATAAAATGGTGCGGAATATACTCCGCACCTGGGCTCCCCCACTGACGCAGAGTCTCCGCTCCCAGCTGGTGGAGGAGGTGGTGAGCGCTCTGTTCCCTTCACGGGGGGAGCACGCTCCCCCGCCCATGGCTCCGCCACTGGCGGTGCCCGAAGCGGACCACGCGGACGACGACGACGACATCCCTGAAGTGACCGGGGTAGAACTGAGAGCGGCGGTAGGTAGGCTGAAGGCCAAAAATACCGCCCCAGGACCCGACGGCTTGCCAGGTAAAGCCTGGGTCCTGGCCTCGAGGGCTCTCGAGCCTCGACTGGAGGCGTTCTTAAGCGCATGTTTGGAGAGAGGCCAGTTTCCACTCCGTTGGAAGACGGGGAAGCTGGTCCTCATTCGGAAGCAAGGGCGCCCTGCGGACTCTCCGTCCGCATACCGGCCCATCGTGCTGCTCGACGAGGTCGGCAAGCTCTTTGAGAGAGTGATTGCGGGCCGCCTCGTCGGGCACCTGGTGAGGACGGGGCCGGTTCTTGCGGACAGCCAGTTTGGTTTCCGCAAGGGGCGCTCGACGGTGGACGCCATCATGCGCGTGAGAGCCCTCACGACGGGGGAGGCGGTGTCCCGGGGTGGGGTCGTCGTGGCGGTGTCACTCGACATCGCCAACGCGTTCAACACCTGGGGCACCATTGTGGAGGCACTCCGGTATCACCGGGTGCCGCCCTACCTCCGTCGAATAGTCGAGGCGTATCTGACGGAAAGAGCCGTCAGCTACCCCGGTCGCGATGGGGAGTGGAACCGGCGAGAGATGTCGTGCGGTGTCCCACAGGGATCGGTCCTGGGGCCGCCTCTGTGGAACATCGGGTACGACTGGGTGCTGCGCGCCGACCTCCCTGATGGCGTCAGCGTGGTTTGCTACGCTGACGACACGCTGGTCCTGGCGCAGGGGAGATCGCATCAGGCGGCGGCCGACGCGATGACACGCGGGGTTGCGATAGTCGTGGAGAGGATCCGGCAGTTGGGTCTCGAGGTGGCATTGCACAAGTCCGAGGCCATGTCGTTTCATGGGCCCCGGAACGCGCTGCCATCGGGATCCCAACTAACGGTAGGAGGGGTTCACATCGGCGTCGGGATGACGATGAAATACCTGGGTCTCGTCCTCGACAGCCGGTGGAATTTCGTGGAGCATTTCCGACGTTTGGCCCCCAAACTGGAACGGGCCGGGGCCGCCTTCAAGCGGCTCTTGCCCAACCTGAGGGGGCCAAACGCCTCCTGCCGGAGGCTTTACGCGGGGGTCGTGCGGTCCATGGCTCTATACGGGGCCCCGGTGTGGGCGCGTTCACTGCGGCGGCGAGCCGCCCACTACCTGAACGCGCCCCAGAAGGTGGTAGCCATAAGGGTTATCCGGGGCTACCGCACGATCTCTGGCGAGACGGCAAGCCTCCTTGCCGGACTGCCGCCATGGGATCTGGAGGCGATAGTCCTCGCGCGCCTGTATGAGTGGCGCGCGGAGGCACTACGCCGGGGGGAGGATCTGCTTCCGCGGCAAATCGCTGCGGAGCGGACGGATCTCCGGCGCGATCTCATGGCGGCATGGAAAGAGCGACTTTCGCAACCCAGCGCAGGGCACGCCGCGATAGCGGCGATAAGACCCCTCTTTGAGGAGTGGCTAGAGAGGCACCACGGCGCCCTCACCTACCGCCTGACGCAGGTCCTCACCGGACATGGAAGTTTCGGGAGGTTCCTGCACATTATCAGGCGGGAGGAAACGCCCGGGTGTCACCATTGCCAGGATCGCCCAGAGGACACGGTGGAGCACACGGTGAAGGTCTGCCCCGCTTGGGCGGAGCACCGCCGTGTCCTCGTAGAGGCGATCGGCAGCGACGGTGACCTCTCGCGTCCGGCCCTGGTGCAAGCCATGGTCCGGGGCGAGAGGGAGTGGGAGGCAGTCACCTCCTTCTGCGAAGCAGTCATGCTAGCGAAGGAGGTGGCGGGACGGCTCAGGGAGAGAGCCTCCCGTCCCAGCCGCCGCGGGAGACGCTCCGGGCGTCGGGAGCCGCGTGATGACTCCCGGCCACCGTAGGCGCGGGCCTGCAAGCGGAGAGTAATGGGTAGCTCACCGTCCGATCAGGACCAGGCCCGTGCCGGACGGCGCGTACGTGTTCCACGCGCGCCTCAAAGAGATGTCAGCATCGAGGAGGGGCCCCTTAGGGCCGAAGCCTGCCGGGTCAGCGGGATTGTCCGAAAGGGTTACCGCTGGCCCGGAACATAAAGGGCTAAGGAAGGAACACGGGTGGGTTTTAGTCAGTAAGAGTCTGACACTCCCTTCCGCTCCACCCAGAGCGGGAGGAGTCATTTGATGATTTCCCACCCGCAAAAAAAAAAAAAAAAAAAAAAAGACACTCCCTCAGAGACAAATTTAAAGAGATTAATATAATGACTGTGTCTTTTCATTACATTTATGATAATCTTTTGTATGCTAATATTAAAATGTATAAAAATATTAATCTGTTAAAAAATACAGTGATATCCATAACATAAATACTAGGAACAAAGACAAATTTGTTGTTCCTACAACAAGGCTCAAGAAAATAGGTGGCTCGTTTAGATGCCAATGTATACGTTTTTATAATAAACTTCCTAGCCACATTCAAGAACTAATATAAAATAGCCTTAATAAATTCAAATCTTTTATAAAGCGAAAACTATGCCAGAAAGCCGGACAAAACGGCTTGGGGTTGAGCTGCTCCAATAGGTTTAGACAGTGAATGTTGTTTTTATTTTGCTATTTTACATTTAAATTTTTTTTATCTATTTACTTATACAATGACATGTACATTTACTGTATAAAGTATAATATTATGTATTTTAATTACTGTGAATGTGAGGACTATGTGGGTCATTGTTTCCGTTTTAATCATGGTCTGGCAGTTTGAGTAGTTTTATGCGGCCTACCCAAATGTCCTGTCTTTGCTAATGTTCGTCGAATCGTTGAGCTCCTTAAGTTCTGAGTTGAGCTGCACGGTTACTGACAAATGCGTGCACTGACTGGACAGGTCCACTCAATCTATGTGGTTATTTCCTCAAAAGATCATTTCAGACACCAATTTATATGGTCCTCAAAGATTATGTCCGGATTTTTTATATACCTACACATTGACATTGATGAATTTTATATATACAATGACATGAATATTATATTATTATTATTATTTATTTATTATGAATATTTACTTTGTAAAGTATTTTTTTTTCTTATTTAATTATTGTGAATGTGAGGACTATGTGGGTCATTTCTTTTTTTCTTTTTTTTCTTGCTTTCCTTCTAAGTTAGTTTTAATCATGATCTGGCAGTTTGAGTAATTTACGCGGCCTACCTAAATGTCCTTTCTTTGGTATTGTTCGTCGAATCGTTGAGCTCCTCAAGTTCTGAGTTGAGCTGCACGATTTTTGACAAATGCGTGGACTGATTGGACAGGTCCGCTCAATCTGTGTGGTTCTTTCCTCAAAAGACCACTTCAGACACCACTCTACATGGTCTTCACACGATCTTACCAAGACTTTGTCTGGACTTTAAAAGAGACTGTGACCTCTGAGTTTGTTTCGGCCTTCCTTCTCAGAATAGTCTGATAGGAAACGCCGACCTCGTCTAGTTTAAAAAATATAATTGACGTGTAAAAGTGTTTGTACAAACCTACTTACAGAAAATAAATCATTTATCACTAATGACCTTCAGAATGTCATTGCCGGTCCCACGCACTCTGCGCATCATAGAAGCAGTCTTCTTACGCAGAATGATACTGAAACCGTCAGTACGTGCTTCCGCAAACATTCCTGACGCGCTACAGTAACATGGGAGCCCCAACAACATCCTGAAAGTATACTGAACTCTGAGGGCGTTGTATGCCCTCTGCGTATGTTGAACACACACGTGTAATGTCCTTAAGTAACTTGTTAGACCTTTGTATCCTGCTTATGCGTATGAAGTTTCATTAAAATCGGGTCATTCATTTCGAAAAACAAGGGCTTGAAAGTTTGTATGAAATGTCGTAGGTACGGCGTAAACGCTCTTGTAGATATCTACCTATAGGTAGTGAATAAGGAAAGCGTATAAGTGAATAATCATAAGGAAAAGATACAAATTGTTAATGCCACGCAGACCGCGCAAGGGCGGATTGTTTGCCCCGCTGCAATTAAAACACCATCAACGGAAACACATGGTGATCACCCCGTGACCATCACCACCCAGATCTAATACCAGGCTCACTTACATTCCTCATACGTTAATTTAGGAACATTTCACAAATATAACATGACCTCTACGTAAATCTAAAGTATTATGAAATTAAAGTCCTTGGAATATTGGACGGATATAAAAATTAAAATTGTATATAAAGTTCTTGAACGGCTCAAAGAAAGGTATTTATTGATGTGGCAGATAAGCAAATACGGAGCAACTGTCGGTAGCCATTGTTTTAACATGTGAAAATATGTTTCATTCCGTTGGAGATATTAAAATGGACGGTTTGTGTAATTAGAAGTTACTTAATTAGTTTTGAGATTTTCGTACATTGTCTTGACGACTGTAGTTTTTTTTTATCCAGTATTAGGTATCAACGAAGACTTATGATTATCTATGTTTTGTTTTACATTGCGAATATTTTCTAAAAGCTGTGACCTCAATTGTTAACTATGCGATTCGACGTCATTATAAAGTCCAGTGTAGGTATTATTTTTAATAGGTTGCTTTTAGTATAGGCTGTGAGTATTCCATGCGGACTCATATGTCTCGCTGATGGTGGCGCGTGTGTTGGATCATTTAGTTCCCTTCAAAATGGTAGAGCTGAATATTCGTGAACGGGCGCCATCAGTTGGGTATGGTCGTCTCTTAGGTGCCTTATTTTATTTTAGAATTGCCTTTTTTTGTACCTATCTTTTGTTTTTCTAACACCATTTTCACATATTGTTAATTCAACATTAATGATGCAACTAATATTTTGTAACAACATAATTAAAAAGAGTTCTGCGAAGTTTTTTGTCCGTTCTTCTCCAAAGGTACACCTACCTATTATTTTTTGGAATGGGCAACTAGCTTCATATTTCTGACTAACCGCCTCCCTGACGATTCAAAAATGCCGAAATGGATTGAGTTTGAGTAGTGTGGATCATGACATGTTATACACAACCATGTTGCTTCTTGCATTCACAGGGACACACCCTCACATATATCCCTCATTCTGACATACACATCCTCACTCCAACATACACACATATACACCGTAGAAGTCGTTTACAATATCCCTTATTCCTTCGTTGTTGATTTTATTATACATACTTTGTTAACATGCAATGTCAATCAATGAATAACTTTTTTGTAATGTTAGAACACAAAACAAAAGGTTTCTAGTATCACAGTGACAGCAGAACACTGACCTCCAAGTCACAGGATCACCTAGTTTAGGAGTGAGGGTTTACCTTATCTGTATTACCTTTAGTTAACCAACTTATGTGTCCTAGTCTTAAGCAATGTCAAAGGTTTTTGTATCAATAAAGATTTTTATTTTATTTATTATATTTATGCATTGACAGAGGTGTGAATACAAAGAAGTGGGTTTTTATTAATTTCCCAATTACGTAGGTAAATGTTTGGTTTTCGAAGTAAACTAAATATATTGGCAAATTGTGTTAAACAACCTTGAAGTTTTCGATATTTTGAATAGTCAAAATTATCAAATGTTAGAATTAAGATCTATCTCTAGTGTAGATACCTATACCTACGTTTAAAAAGGCAACATTTTCAATTTTAAAATTTTTGCTTAATTAGCGTATAATGTTCCCACTGCTGGGACTTCTGCTGGAGGGAGTGGGATAAAATCCACCACGCGAGCCCAGTGCGGATTGGTAGATGTCTTCGAATTATTGGTTCTAGGACTTACCGGTTTCCTCACGATGTTTTCCTTCGCCGTTTTGAGAGCAGTGGTGATGAAATTATTTACATAAAGTAAAGCGTCTGCCTGGGTTCTAACCCACGACCTACAACTCGTATGTCGGGGTCGTTATCACTGGGCCAACACTGCTCAAAAAAAAATTGGTTTTTCTTTAATTTTCGCACCTTGCAAATTGTAGGTAACATTTTAGGTACCTCACTTTTTTACACAATTTATTTTTATTTTATTTTACCATTCATGTACACACATATTATATAAACAGACAAGAAAAAAACAGAACAGAAAAATAAGTACAAAGGTGATGCTTATTTCATAAGTAATCACTTCCAGCATACCTACGATAGGACAATAAATAGAGAGAGAGAGAATAATCATTTATCACCATTTAAAACCAGCCACTAAGTATATATACGATATATAAAAGTCATTACCAGTATTATTATCTAAACATATGGCGTCTAAAGGTTCGCAAGTAACCAATGGGGGCAGCAATAAACTGTTAATTGCTCGGAAGGGGAATGCTCGGTGAAGCTCGCCAATGAATGAGCATTAGGGTCGAGTATATAACGCGGTATATAAGTCTTGAATAAGCATTATTGTGTTCGTCGTGAATATATAGTTGTTGTGTAGCTAGAGGGTTTCGTTGTGAGGATGTCTTAGATAGCTTTGATATACTTACTTAGATAATCATTGATAAGTTGTTAAGTACCTAAAGCGAAGTGATAGGTAATAATGTAATTAACTATTAGTGTACACAAAAACAATACCTGCTTAGGTATGAATTGCTTAATAAGTGAATAATAACAACATAGGTACTGAGAAACGACAAATATTATTTACAACGTTTAATATTAAATTTATACTTTCGATTGATTCTCTCTCTTCTTCAATCGGTTCCTCAGGGCGGACATGGACGGACGGACGGACTGCTTGAGGACGTGGCTTCTTTTACTTGGATTGATTCTATATTAGTCCAAAGTAGTGAGCATCACACAGTAAAAATTTTAATCTTAATTTATACAAATTAAGATTTCAATTTTTTTTGTAATTTTTATTCTTTTTCTTTTATTATTGATGATCCTATGTGAACTAATTAATTTTAGTTTGGTTTTTGTTAGGTATTATTTAAAGTTTTTACTTTCAAAGTGAAGTACCTATTGGTCAGAGTGGTCATGTCAAAAATTTGTGTAAGTGGGCACAACACAGATAATTTAATTATAGATACACCTAGATACCGCAAGAGCAACTACTTCGCGTGCTCAGCTTACGTACAAAAATCGTAAGCCGCCACTTTCGCGCTCAGTCCTGATCCTGAGTACTGCTTGCTGGGTGAGCGTAAGCGCTGGCGCTTGGCCCCGGGGGTGGTGCGAGACGGGTGCCGCACGTCTTTGAATCGATTTGATTTTGTCAGCACTAAATAGTGCTTGTGACGTCATTCATAGTAGGTAGTCAAAAAATGGCACGCTTGGTTTTCATACAGATCGTGATACTTGCGTTATCTAGGTCTATCTATATCTGTGGGGCACAAATACTGAAGTACCTACCTAAGTATAAGAATTTAAGTCACTCAATGGCTATAAAATATACTTACCTATAGGTAGTTACTATTAAAATTTTAAAATATTAGTTTCCATTAAGGTTTGTCTTACCAAAACCTGAAGTCAAAACGGGCGGCAGGCGGCGGCATACAAAGTCAAAGGTTCTAAAATTATGCTAATTGCTTACCGTGGCCTATGAGCGCCTCGCCACAAGCTAAGTATTATGTCGCAATAACAACGCTGACCATAGACTAAAATATCTATAACGATGGTTCAAAAGTAACTAAAATCATTAATAATAGGTAATTACTATTGGCTTGCTTAAAAAAAAACATAATTTTCAGTTTTTTATTCTAGACGTAAGAGGATTTATTTATAACCTTTTCTTAAATTAAGCTATGATTACCTACCTAATGTCAGCTGCGCCTTACATTTTGTGACGTTTAAATGTCTCTTAACTTGCAGCAACGTTTAAAAACCCTAAGTTTTCTTTGATCTCTTTACTCTTCCGGGTTATTGGTTTCCATACCAGATCTTCCACTCTGCTAAGGAAAACAAAATAAAAATTTCTTTAGTCAGAAAGTAAAGTAGTAATTTCTTATCCACTACGTAGAAATGGCTCTAATTTGCGCAGTCGTTTGCCTCGCCTTGTTATTTATTAAATGTATGATAAGATGATATCAATTACGCCAGTTTACTTTGGATACTTACAGGCACAATAATATCTCATTACCCAATACCCAATTTCAATACCACAACATTTGCATAAACGGTATTCAGCTGCAAACGGTGAGGCTGGAAGCCGCCAATGACGACCATTTCAATACAGTGATTCTACCTAAACATTCCTCCTTTCCTCCACCAGTTGTATTCTGTGTGTGTTCCGAGCACTACCGCTGTCGGTGACACGAAAGCCCGCTACTGTGCGCGTCCATTGTCCCCCCCCCCCCCCCCCCACTCCCCAATTGGTTACCACTTACCACACTAGTTACGCGAGACATCTACAAAGGCACGCCGCGCCATTGTCACCTGTCGTCTACACCGGCATTAAGTGTGAAATGTGTGGTGTGACGTAGTTTTTGTGGCAATCTAGTTCTCGTTGGTTCACTTTACCTACTTTTATCTGATGATGTGCTTTTTGAATTAAAAACGTAAATCAACAACAGGAAACCTCCTGTTGTTGATTTACGTTTTTAATTCAAAACTCTTGATCAGCTCTTGGTCAGCAATCCAATTATTGGGGCAACCATAGATTTAATATATACTTAGTAGTATATTACGTACAGACATAATGAAATATCGTCGTCGTTTCAGCCGATAGACGTCCACTGCTGGACACAGGCCTCCCCCAATTTTGGGAGGGTTTGCCATAATCGCCACGCTTGGCAGGCGGGTTGGCGATCGCAGTATGGTATGGTGGTGGAATACATAGAGAACGCTGCTGCCCATTCTCCGGTACGATCCTTAGTCGCCTTTTACGACACCCACGGGAAGTAAGGGGTGGTGGTATTCTTTAAGTCCGGCACCACACAGACCCCTACCAGACTAATGAAATATACTTAGTAGTATATACTAAATCTATGTAGGGGACCAAACGACTAACGAAAAATTTAGACTGGTAAAAGACTGAACTTCAAGGTTTTCTCATAGATGAAAACTTTCCACAAACTTCTTTAATTAAATAATCTTTGTTTACTTTCTTCTTGTGTCAAGTCAATCCTAATATAGTCCCATAAAACATTTCGAAAGGTACAATTTCATAAGAAAAAGGGATATGGGGCGAAAAATCAAAAGTGGTGGTCACTAAACAAAAAATTATTTTCAAGGCTAAAACTGTAAGTACCTATCCTAGACTCAAAGAGATTCCAACTGAGGAACTGGCGTAATGCCCCTGTTTTTATACATTATCATCGATGAATACCGAAAAAAAAATTTAAAAACTCACCAACACACCAAAAACATTAATATCAGTCATATTCAATAATTTCATAACAATAACTTGATTCATTCGATGAACAAAAAACATACAAAAAAAAAAAAAGAAAGGACATAGTACCTCCTCCTTTTTGTGAAGTCGGTAAAAATCACAGATATAGATATACCTAGATAACGCAAGTATCACGAACTGTACTATGACGTCACAAGCTCGCGCTCTCGCTCACACTTACCCAGCCAGCAGTACAAAGGACTGAGCGCGAAAGGGGCGGCTTACGATTTGTAATCATAAGTTGGTGCAATTTTTGGCACGCGAAGTAGTTACTCTTACGTTATCTAGGTATATCTATATCTGTGGTAAAAATGATATTAAACAACCTTTGTTTAGTTCTTAGTTTTCTAAAACATGAAATCAAAATTAGTCTAGATGATTACAAATATTTTGATAACGACAGTTTCTCAATATGTTAAATAAGCAACAGCAAGTCAATTAGCTTAATTAAATAAAACATTTATACTTATTAACTTTCCACAATATTGTATATAAATTCATATATTATTACTATAATTTATTAACTACTTAGGTAATAACGTCCTTCCAACTAGATTTATAACCTATCATTAGTTGATGGAATTATATTGCATAAAAAAAGTTTCTTAATTAATAGGTACCTAAAAGATATATTTCTTTCTATTTCAACTGACAGTTACCTATGAAATTAAAAAAAAATTAAATAATATTAAAATGTGCCACAATAAAGAAAGAAAATTCAAACGTTTTAATTTCCGTTTGTAACATTGATTTTTTAAGAGTTAAGTTTTTCAGGTTGGCGGCACTGGTTGGTAATGGCATCCAAACGTCATCTGTCAAAGTGAAAAGTTTTCAGTGTACTCTGCCATTTCATCATGGAAAGACTTACAAACGAGCAACGATTGCAAATTGTTGAAATTTACTATCAAAATTCGTGCTCTGTGAAAAATGTGTTTCGTTTGTTACGACCATATTATGGTCGTCATAATCGACCTGGTGAATCAACAAATCACCAATCGCCTCTGGTGATCGTGCTGTTATCACCAGGAGTGATGAACAGCCACATGCCATACGAGAATTACCGATGCATCCCGAAAAAACGACAGTTTGGTGTGGTTTATGGGCTGGTGGCATCATCGGTCCATTTTTCTTCAAAGACGACTATGGAAGAAACGTTACCGTCAACGGCGAACGATATCGAGCCATGATACGCAACTTTTTTTTGCCCCAGTTGGCCGAGTTGAACTTGGTTGACATGTGGTTTCATCAAGACGGTGCCACATGCCACACAGCTCGTGAAACAATGGACATGTTGAAGGATGAATTTGGTGAGCAGCTTATCTCTCGAAATGGCCCCGTGAATTGGCCGCCAAGATCATGCGATTTGACGCCTCTGGATTATTTCTTGTTGGGTTATGTAAAGTCGTTAGTGTATGTGGACAAGCCAAACACGATTGAAGCCTTACAGGATAACATAACACGCGTAATTCGTGGGATACAGGCCGAAATGCTCGAAAAAGTAATGCAAATTGGACCTTCCGAATGGACCATTTGAAAAGGAGCCGCGGACAACATTTACATGAAGTTATCTTTAAAATGTAAATGGCAAAGGCCAAGTTATCAATTTCAATAAAAATTTCGAATATATGACGCAAATTGAGTGTTTTATTCGATTTAAAAAAAAAAACTACGCTTAAAAAATCAACCTTTATTAGCTGTAAATAGGTAAGTAACAATTATTGTGCAGTTGCCTTTCTAAGGGCTGATTTTACCAAAGTCAGATATCTTTTTACCTGGAATAAAATTGACGTCTGACAGTTCTAGTATGGAAAAACTGTCAAAAATTTAAAATTTATTTCCAGTTTATGACTTATTCTATGTTCACAAGTTTGGTGGAATGCGTCGTTTTTTGAATGGCTTCGGCCCTAGCGGGCCACTTCTCTGTTGCTGACACCTCTTTGAGGCGCGCGTGGAACACGTACGCGCCGTCCGGCATGAGCCTAGTCCTGATTGGATGGTGAGCTACCCATCACTCTCCGTCCGCAGGCCTACGGTGGCCGGGAGTCATCCCGTGGCTCCAGACGCCCGGCGCGTCTCCCGCGGCGGCTGAGACGGGAGGCTCTCTCCCTCATCCATCCCACCACCTCCTTCGCTAGCATGACTGCTTTGCTGAAGGAGGTGACTGCCTCCCACTCCCTCTCGCTCCGGACCATGGCTTGCACTAGGGCCGAACGCGAGAGGTCGCCGCCGCTGCCGATCGCCTCTACGAGGTCACGGCGGTGCTCCGCCCAAGCGGGGCAGATCTCCACCGTGTGCTCTGGGCGATCCTGGCAATGGTGACACCCGGGCGTTTCCTCCCGCCTGATGATGTGCAGGAACCTCCCGAAACATCCATGTCCGGTGAGGACCTGCGTCAGGCGGTAGGTGAGGGCGCCTTGGCGCCTCTCTAGCCACTCCTTAAAGAGGGGTCTTATCGCCACTATCGTGGCATGCTCTGCGCTGGGTTGCGACAGTCGCTCTTTCCATGCCGCCATGAGATCGCGCCGGTGGTTTGTCCGCTCTGCCGCGATTTGCCGCGGAAGCGGAGTTTTCTCCCGGCGCGGCGTAGTGCCTCCGCGCGCAAAGAAAGCTTATGAGTGCATAAGGCGCGCGAGGACTATCGCCTCCAGATCCCATGGCGGCAGTCCGGCAAGGAGGCTTGCCGCCTAATCATAATGTTTATATTAGATTTTTTTTTTTTGTGGAATTCTCTTGGTGCATTTCAAAGTAAGAGCGTTTCGAGGAATACCCCAAAAAATCGCGCTTTAACGGAACTACATTTTCGCCAAAGAAACAAGTTGCTTTCCCAAGTAACATTTTGAACCACTAACTTCACGGTTCGAGAATCATTACCGTAGTGATTAACCTACACTTCACAAACATAAATATCAGAACTGATCATTTTAAGTGCTCCAAGCTCATCACAAATAATCACAAACATATAAGATCCGAATCTTGCCTTTTAAGAAATTGCACATGCCTCGATAAAAACAAATTGATTTTTTAAATTGAAATTAATGAAATAGAAATTAATTGGAGCAATAGAATTAAATTGGTAATGAAATAGTAATAAATTTAAATTTATAAATGTTTTGGAAATGAATATCATTTCAACCTGTTTAACCTGCTCAAATCTATACATAGGTAGGTACCTACCTTCGTGATTCCGCGTCCCAACTTGCCTCTGTCTCCCAGGAAATAATTATATAAATATGTGCGTTAAATAAAATCAGGGAGCCTTCTGACATCTGAATCTGAATCTTCTGAAATCCATACTAAACAATTTTTTAATTGGCACGTCCTCAAATTCTAATTCAGAAAAAATCGCAGAAGAATCTAAACCTGCAATTACAATCCCTATTCCAAAAACCCCAAGAAAACATAACGGACTACTTCCAAAGATTTGATATGTGTAGGAGTAAAATCAAAGAGAAAAAGACGGCTGAAATAACAGATTCCACGCTAGGGGGTCGCAAAGCAACTGCTGAAGAAACGGGTCTTAACGTTTTCGTAAACGGCTTAAGCTCAGACATCATGCTTGCTCGGTGTTCACGCATTCGCAACGCTATCCAATGCGGTAAATTGCGCCATCTAAGAAGAAAAGGTTAGAAATATGAATAATACTAGGAACATGTTAATAAATTCCAGACCAACATGCTCTTAAAAAAACCAGCTCCACCATTAGGTACCGGTTCAACCATAAACTAGAGGTTTTCTGCGACATCAAGAAAATAATGTTCAATACGCGACAAAGCATTGCAATTGCAATTATGGTGAAAAAAGTCCGTCATTTAATCGCTGAATTCATAGGGCAGCATATATATACGTTTGTGAATGAATAATTTAAACTCAGAAGAGCATGCCTTCGGAAGCCACTAGAACTCATTTCTTCAGAGCCCAGACACCAACATCGAAACCCGGCATGACGCTAGGGATATATTATTATAGACATTTTAACTAAGATAATAGGATGCACAATTTCCATCTCAATTAACTTTATGACACATAGTTCGATCCATTCAGTCCATTGAGGACAGTTTCGCGATGCTTGCACAAGCGACGATCTCTTTATTTACTAGACCCAAGCGAGTATAATTCACACAAGCTTCTTTAGGACCTAGCCCGCCCCCAACATCAGCTTTGTAAAACGCGTACGGTAGTCGTGAACAAAGAAGGAGGCAACGGCCTCTCATGCACTCTAGCTCCGTACCATGGCCTGGAGTAGGGCCGGACGCGAGAGATCGCCGCTGTGAGGACACGGCGGTGCTGCCCAAGCTGGGCAGACCTCCCGGTGGACACGGGGCAGCATACGGCTATGCTCTACCGTGTCTTCCGGGCGATCCACGCAGTGGTGACCCGGGCGTTTTCTCCCGCCTTATCTAGAACAGGAACCGCCCGAAGCAGCCGTGTCCGGTGAGAACCTGCTTTAGGCGGAAGGTGAGGACGCCGTGGCGCCTCTCCAGCCACTCCTCAAAGAACTTGTCGCCGTAATTGTGACGTGCCCAGCACTGGGTTGCGGCAGTCGCCTGTCGCACTCTCCGTGTCGCCATGAGATCCCGCCGAAGCTCTGTCCGCTGTGCCGTCATTTCTCGCGGCAGCGGAGAACAAAGAAGGCCTAGCGAGAAATCAAAACTAGCATGCGTACGAACATCGTTTTTTCTCAAGATGGATAACTCACAAGTAAACTGAGCGAACCTGAGATAGGTGCACTTAAGGACTACTGATCGGCGTCTGATGAAGAACTGACGGGCAGAGGTAATGTTTCAGCTTTTATATGATAGTTTTTGGTTAACTAATGACCAATAAGGTGCAATGGTCACAGTAATAAAATCAAAATCGTAACGATAGATAACATTAACGAAAAATGGTTGTCAATTCTTGTGAGGAACGTAAATAAAACTAAATTATCTTAGTGATACTTAATTAACAAGTGGTCAGAATAATAGTAAACCTTCTATTTTAAAATAATACCAACTCATCCATTTTGTGTAAAATAAACTCAGTAAGAGGATTTGAATATAAAAATGATTTCATAACACTCCAAAAAATCGTAACAAACAAGCTTACAAAGCCACACCACAATAGAAGCGTCCCATAAATCATAACCCCAAGTTAATCCCAAATCACACCATTGAATCCTCGTCAAATATCACCGCGAAGCTTAAAAAAATAATTTACGACCTCAAAAACTCATAAACAATGTAAAGCAATGTGTCAAAATACTCCAGTATAATACGATCAACGCCTAAGGACGGTCGAAGTGTTCATAATAACTCAAAGAAACCTACTTATAAGTCAAACTAACAATAGATGTCACCGGTGGGTCGGGATAAAAAATACTATGAACTTCTGAAGCAGTTAATAGGGACCATACACAAAAGCACAGCGGTGGTACAACCTTTGAATGAAGTCGACCTACTAATTCATATTTATACGGTGTGTCCACGCTCAAAGGGTTTGCTCTATCGAAATTATTTTCTTAGGTTTTCGTAATCATGTCACCGCGCAACACTGAATATCACGACGGTGATATGACGAAAGTTAATATTACATTGAATTATAGGTATTGATAATAATAAAATAGTCCTCCAGACCGTATTTCGGCTATGGCGGCCAATCTCAAAGGAGACTAGCCTTTGGCGCGGTTGATATTATAGTGCACAAGTGTATGCTCAGACACAGGGCCACTCTCTCTTCCCTCGCTCGCATAGTCCGATGGCACGGCAATCCGATACGACCTGAAAGAGATCAGGCGCAGGACCAACGCACCCCAACTTCCAAACTCCAGGATGTTACTAAGAAATTCCTAATGGAAAACCCATTAACACATTGCCCGACCTGGGAGTCGAACCCAGGACCCCAACACGAGACCAACGGGACAGTCATAAGAATTGATACTCTGTGTATAAAAACGATTCACTATCTAAATGCTTCATTAAGTTTAATCACGCATCATCTATACGAGCGTTTTCTACAAATCAGTGAGTCATATAAAAAAGAAATATTACACTTAGCTATTCATTATCATCAACAAATGATGTTTTCATTGGTCTACAAGTTTTGTGATCATCAATAAAGTTTTTTGTCCTGTCAAAATATCTCGCCGCTAAATAGGATCGTGCAATTGGCTCTTGTGGCCAAACAAAATCATGCGCAGACGCTTGTGGAGAGGTGTAACAAAAGCTCAATCATATTTACATTTAGTCATTGGCTATTAATCAACACAAGTTATGCTGCACTTCAAAAGGGACCTCGAGACAATCAGTGATAAACTGATAAAGAAATGGTTCTAATGTAAATAAATGGTCATCGATATGTTAGTGTCTGCACGGCGCTTGGTTACTGTGGAGTAGGCTTTTGAAAATACATACACATTTTGAAGCGACTAATAAAATCGTATCTGATAAGCTTTTTCAGAAAATCAGAAGACATAATGTTCCGAAAACTAATTTAATTGTTTTGATCGAAATGCTAGCTGCACTGCACTAGATTAATCTATACTTCAATTTCAATGAAAATCTTAAGTTGAAATTAGTGAACGGGTCTAGTAACGCTTAACTTTGGATTCGTTACTAAAAACAAAGTAAATGTGATATCTACACATCACCAGTTTCCTTAGCAATAAAATAGCGAATTGTTACAAAAGTTTCTTCCACACTATCTTCATCATAATGTGTCCGTAGATGAGCGCGCGCGCAATAACAAGTGAAGCTAACAAGCGGTCGATACAAACCGTCTCACTGACGCTAATCCTAAATTATAACACGTAACTAATCACTCGCACTTTACTACACTCTAACTTTATCTGCGAGGTACTAACAAGATCTATTACTTAACTATTCATATTGATTTGTTAACTGCCAGTGATATTTCTTAGTCTATTTTGAGAATCTTAAGTTATAAGAGGCGTAAATACTCGACTAGTATTTATTTTTTGTTATACCTATTTGAACAATATCATGAGGGGCTTGTGTTTGCACGAGCCGATCGATCAGGTTAAGCAACGCTTGCCGCGGTTGGTCTGTGGATGGGTGACCATGTTTACATATCAAGACCCCTTCGTGGCTTGGAGAGTAAGTCTCGGCTGGCATTCGTGGATTTTTGGCAGTTGTTACGGGTCGCCAGAACCCCGAAAGTCTACCAAATAACTGGGTTGTAGAGGTCAGATAGATAGGCAGTCGCTTCATGTATTCAGCTACATTCGGTAAGACTGAAAGCTGACCCCAACATAGTTGGGAAAACTCTAGGCAGATGATGATTTGAACAATATCATAGCCAGACATCAAGAATTCGATTTGAGGATTCTGCATCAACCCAAAATTTCATCTTCTGCTGGGAATTACAATTTTGGGCTTAAACAACTCAGAATATTAGTAATTGAGACCTTCATAGCCGTTCACAGCCTGTCGACAGGCTTCCGAAACCAAAATGACACATTTTCGGTTACATGATTTTCAATCAAATCAAATCGTGGTAGGTACTTAGCGGACGAATATTATGTTTAAACTGTCAAAATTTTCGGGTTTCGCATTTGTGAAGAGCGTTTAAAGGACTCGTTTGATAACATTGATTGATATTCGATTTGGCACGGAAGCGTATCGAACGTTTGTGCATAGCTATGCTTATTCCCACATCGCTTAGAGTTCTCACTATTAGGTACACGAGAACATTAAGCCGTAGCTGAGAAACATTATAATAAAGAAGAAAAATATCAAAAGCGGCAATGAAAGCCAACGACACGAGCGAGGAATTAAGTTTGACAGTAAATAGAGGTGTAATTCAGCGATGTTCGTGCGCACGAGTTGCGGTATCGACAGGATAATAGAGGTGATCGCGACCGACCCCACCACCGCCATCTAGTGCCGATCGCTTCACAACTTTATTAATCGTATCGATTACCGATAACACGGCTCTAAGTGTTGTCGACACCTCCAGGTTATATCGACATGTGGTTTACCTTCTTTGCATAAAAATACTAAACAATTAAACGTCTCATCTTAGTCTTTTATATCTCTTTATCAATCAATTAATCTAATTACACATTACTTACCACCAAATTCGTGGACATGCGTGACGTAATACCTAAATCAGTAATAACCAGCACCTACCGAATAGGCTCGAAACCAGCAGAAATGTGAAACATACAAAGGCCACCAAAACTTAGTTGACATTTCTCCACTTCAGCTGTAACACGCCACATAATGATTTAAAATTCTAGTTCACAACACCACACAATATAACGTTTTTATTGACTAATTCAACCTATGACTTAATAAAAAATAATATGTCATCACAACTGAAGTGGAAAAATGACAACTACTAACTTTTGGAGGGCACTGTAGGTAGGTATTAGGTAGGTATACCTGAAAACCGAACTGCTATTTACGTACTACAGACTACTAACATGCACAACACCGTACGACACACAGATACGTATAATTTAATTCGAGCTTCTGCTCTATTAATACTCGTAAATATTATTTCCATCACAATCATGGCCTTAATTTTTTCGCCGATCACATTACTTTGGTCACACCCATGTATCGCTCGAGTGTATAAATTGACAGTTTACTGATAGCCTGCCGATTACTGTCCTAGTTTTTGCTAACCATACCTTTTAGAGGTGACAACAGAACCTTAATTTGACTCGTGGGTTGCCCGCCGCTTTATGTTTTTTTTTGCGAAGTTATGCTGTGGTAATTTTCACTACTACAACTACAGAAAAAAATCCAGAGGTGGTGGAGTATCCCTGTTCATTCATAACAGTTTAAAACATGTATTTTTGGAGGAACAGTGCGAAGATGGAAACCATTTTCTATGGGTGCATCTTGACACATTTTCTTTGGATATAGGGGCCATATACAAACAACCTGCAGCAAACGCTGACAAGTTTCTTGAAAATTATAACCAACATCTTGCAAGAAGAAAACGTGTCATTGTCTTCGGCGATCTAAACCTAAATTTACTAACTAACGAAAAATCTGTAAAGGAGTACAAGGAAATCCTGCGAGAGAATAATATAAAAATATTGAACAAGATCACCCCGGAATATTGTACTCGTGAGACCACATCCTCAAAAACAATCATAGATCATGTGTGTACAAGCTTGCAGAATAACACATTCCAGATGTCTGTTATTGAGTCCTCCATAGCTGATCATAAGCAAATTTATCTGGAGCTAAACAGATCTAAGACCGAACGTATAAAAAGGGTTCAATATGAATCAATAAACTATATAAACCCACAGAACGATATCAAAGAAATATTTCACACAAAACTGTTTAATGAATATGAAGTACTGGAATCTCAGCTGTTACAAACAATTGCAAAAAACAAAATAAGGAAATCAAAAATGTTAAATCCCCCTTGCAAAGAGTGGATAAATAAGGACCTCATGACATTAATAAATAAAAGAAACCAACTGTGGCACAGCTTAAAACAAACACCCAGAGACGAAAACCTGCGCAAACAATTTTTAAAACAAAGAAACCACACCTTTCTAAATATCCAAATAACTAAAAATCAATACTACTCTAAGGCTTTTGCGAACTGTAAGAAAAATCCTTTAAAAATATGGCGGCTAATTAATAAACTATCAAATAATAAAACAGAATTGGCAGACCCTGGGCATTTAAAAATCAACACCTCCAGTGGTCAAATCTCAGATACTCAAGAAATTTGTGAATACTTCAACAGATTTTTTGCGACAATAGGTACTGAACTAGCAAATAAATGTCTGAGTTTGGTTGTTATGGTATTTTTGTGGTAAAAATACCATAACAACCAAACTCAGACATTAACATATAATAAACCTAAAAATAACAATCCTGAATTATCAAAGTTAAAACCAACCACTGCAGACGAGGTATTGAAAATAATAAAAAACCTGAATTCTAACACTAGCTCCGGTTTAGATGGCATTAGTACGAAATCCATAAAATGTGTTAAGGACAACATAGCGGAAAGCTTAGCAAACTGTATTAATAAATGCCTAAATGAAGGCTACTTCCCTAACCGCCTTAAAATTGCAAAGGTTAGCCCAATATTTAAATCAGGCAGCAAACTGGACCCTAGTAACTATCGACCTATATCGGTACTGCCAGTGATGTCGAAAATATTTGAAAAAATTTTACATAAACAATTGTATGAATTTCTAACTAATATTGATTACCTATACAAAAAGCAATATGGTTTCCGCCCTAAATCGAACACTGTTTCCGCGACTGTTGACTTAGTAACCAATATTAGACTTAACATTGATCAGAAAAAAATTACTTTAGGAATTTTCATTGATTTAAAAAAGGCATTCGACACCGTTAGCCATGACATACTACTATCGAAACTAAAGGACATAGGTGTGTCCGGTAAAGCATATGAGATTTTTAAATCATACCTTACAGACAGATCTCAAGTTGTCAAAATTGATAACCACCAAAGTGGCCCTCAATTGATTACTTGTGGCATTCCTCAAGGTTCAATTTTGGGACCCCTGTTATTCCTTATATATGTCAATAATATATATGAGATTGGACTGAAGGGAGATATTACTTTATATGCTGATGATACTAGCCTGTTCTATTCTGGTCACTCCTTGGAAACAGTAATAAACCAAGCTCAGCAGGATCTACATCTGTTACACATCTGGTTACAGTCAAATTTACTTACAATTAATGCCTCGAAAACGAAATACATTATATTCTCTGCTAAAAACAAAAAAATTGAAAATCATAGTCCTCTTACTATTAACAGTGAAAAAATAACTAAAGTTAACAATGAAAAATATTTAGGCCTTGTTCTTGACAGTCAGCTTACCTGGAAACCGCAAATCGAAAAAATCCGCAATAAAATAAATTCACTAACAGGCGCGCTAAGAGGTATAGTGAGATGTCTCCCGAGACATGTCCGATATATGATATATAACTCCTTGGTCAAGTCTCGTATAGATTATTTAGTAGAGGTATGGGGTTCAGCAACTAAATCAAACTTGCAAAAACTGCAAGTTGCACAAAATAGGATTATTAAAACATTATTTTTATACGATTATCTAACACCAACTATCAAAATTTACAAAGAAACAAAATTACTCAATCTGGCCCAAACACATAAATATAATACATGCATTCTTATTAGAAAAATCCTTAATAAAGATATCCACTCACAAATTACATTCACAAAAAAGATAGATTACCATAAACGTATGACTAGGCAGGCCAATAACCTGTGTTTAAGAAGGCATAGAACGAACTACGGAAAAAAGAGTATTCTATATGATGGGGCCCAACACTACAACGAATTACCTAAAAATATAAAAGAAGCAAAATCTCTGTTTTCATTCAAAAGATTATTAAAAAGCCACATTTTAAAGGATTTTTCATTAATAAATGCTTAATATTGAGTTCAGTGGTACCAATTACTAATTTATATTGTAAAACACATAGGTACAAGTCTAAATATATATTATTAGACAATTAGTCATAATATATGAATATAATACACATAAGTACATTATTATAGTATACAATATAAAAACCTAACAAACATACACAAACAAAACATATACATACATACACTTTATTTTAATCTTATGTTCAAATAAATATATCTACAAAAATATCAATATTTTTAAATATTATAACATACGTATTTGACACTACCTACTAACTATTATATCTATATATAATAAAATAATACATAAACAAACTCAAGTAATCATAATAAATAAATTCTATGTAGTTATTTATCACCATAACTTATCAGTGATAATTTAAAAAGGTATGAACACAATAATAAAAACCATCTAAGTACTTTTATATCATAGTGAAACAGTCACTATGTCATGGGCCTTAATAAACATGTATTGTATCCTCAACTCATGCACATCTACCCGCAGTGGCGATTTCTGGCGATATGCATACGACGTCGTGCACTTATTTTCTACAACTACCCTTTTACTAAAACTGTTACAAAATCCTAATGTAATTTTGTCATAGTACTAACCCACTACGCCAATCGGCTTTATGTATTTTTAAGTTATAATATTGTATTTTCTCTGTAAGTGATTGTGTAAATCTTTTGAGAAAATAAATGTCTAAAACCGTAAACCGTAATTTTAAGTAAATTTTGTGTGTGAAGGTTTATTCGTGAAAGACAACCCGTTCTTTCCCTTGTAACATATCGACTATTGACTTTGCCATAAACTGGTTTGAAATAAAAGATCTTGGCAGATTTGTTGTAGTCTTCAAGTACTACTATAGCCAAAACAACCGTCATATTTATAGATTCCCTCTTGTAAAGATGATTTCTATACAAGCCATTTCACCTTAAATATCAATACTACCTGTACACAGGTATGTAATAGTCAAATACTTTATTTAAGGATCTAAATCTTATCGAGCTACATTTCGACTACAGCCAACACTAAAAGCTGTGTTGAAGGCTCACTCATCGAGTTCAAAAGTCAAGCGGTGATCTGTTACCGCGCCCGTAATGCTGGGGTTACCCAACCATTGCTACAATTTCTGAACGAGTAATACACCTAGCTTAGATGTAGCCTAGTCAAACACTACGTGAACTTCTTATCTGGGTTAAATATTGGAGGCTGGACATTGAGATATTATGTAAAAGGTGTGGTTGTTTAACTTATTGATGTACATCAAAAGTTATGGAGTATACAGTTTGAATTTTCCAAAATCCGAAACTATGAGGAATAGCGAAAAGTATTCAAAGGAGTCGCGGGCTCGATTTTGATGAAAACTAAAACTGTATCATTGGATTTTTGTAAAATCAATATTTCTAGCCAGGAATCGAATCCGTTGATTTTGAAAAAAAAACACACGCTCTATTATTACACCATTGTCCACCAGTGTCGCTGATAAGTATCGAATTCTAGCATTCATAGCTGGTTTATTGTTCAAATGATGACCAATTGTTTTCAATACATGCTCTGGATTCGACGTCTCAAGTACTGCAGTCAAAATTTGAATTTAGAACATCATGTTGTGAAGGAGACTGCGCTGTGTATTGAGCATCATTTCGAAAAAGGTACAGGTAATGTCGGTATCTACTTTAAAATAAGAAGCAGTTTATTAAAATCCAACATCTTATTACTCTACTTCATTACTTCCCGGAATTTGATCCTTATTATCCTTATTCCACTATCGAGTGGTGTATAAAGTGTTTTTCTTTTATCAAAATCAACGGGTTCGATTCCTGGCTAGAAATATTGATTTTTCAAAAATCCAATGATGCAGTTTTAGTTTTCATCAAAATCAAGCCCGCGACTCCTTTGAGTACTTTTCGTTATTCCTCATAGTTTCGGATTTGGCCATCCACGCCCACTTGAAAAATTTACCCTGTATATCTTTACTCAAAACATTCTTAAGAGGTCATTGTACTCATCATTATGAATAACTTTTACTATGGAACCAAACCTGAAATCGCAAAAATAAATCAGCTGTTCCCTACATTTATGTTCGTTCGTCAAAATGTAGGGAACAGCTGATTTTTTTTTTCGCGAATTCATGTTTTAATGACCTCTTAAGGGGTTGTTAATGTTTTACCAATAACCCTGAAGATTTATGCTCAATATTTCATATTGATTGTTGTCTATTCACCAACTTTATTTATGAGGCTGCTCCCATTATGTTCCGGCATGACCTAGAACAAACATTCGAAGACAGATATATGTGACGTCTACTGATCCGTACAGGGCCCGCGTGGTGGATTACCTTTCCCTGTGATGGTGACTCCCTCTCACCGAGAGGAGGCCTCTGTCTCAGCAATGGGAACATTTTAGGCTGATTATGCTTATGCTGCTCATTATGTTAAAGGAATAGTACGGAAAATAAATATCGGAACTGCACGGCACCTTGATAATACTTATTATTAGGTCCAAAATGTTCAGAGGATAATAAACCACAATGAGAGCGCGTTAGGGCTGCCGCGGGTGATAAACTCGCCGCCAAAGAGCCTCTAATAAGTGCCTGTAGGACAAAATAACAAACACATTAGACACCGTCAGGTGGACTTCACGGGTATGGGCCCTTCGAATTGAGTGGACTATAGAAGTGGTAGACGTTCCAGGTCATGTTCCATGAAATCAAATGATTTATAAACTTATGATTTGATTTATAACTTATACCACCCGTAAGGTCTCAACAGCCTTTTTTTTTTTTTTGCGGATGGGAAATCATCAAATGACTCCTCCCGCTCTGGGTGGAGCGGAAGGGAGTGTCAGACTCTTACTGACTAAAACCCACCCGTGTTCCTTCCTTAGCCCTTTATGTTCCGGGCCAGCGGTAACCCTTTCGGACAATCCCGCTGACCCGGCAGGCTTCGGCCCTAAGGGGCCCCTCCTCGATGCTGACATCTCTTTGAGGAGCGCGTGGAACACGTACGCGCCGTCCGGCCTGGCCTGGTCCTGATCGGACGGTGAGCTACCCATTACTCTCCGCCCGCAGGCCCGCGCCTACGGTGGCCGGGAGTCATCACGCGGCTCCCGACGCCCGGAGCGTCTCCCGCGGCGGCTGGGACGGGAGGCTCTCTCCCTGAGCCGTCCCGCCACCTCCTTCGCTAGCATGACTGCTTCGCAGAAGGAGGTGACTGCCTCCCACTCCCTCTCGCCCCGGACCAAGGCTTGCACCAGGGCCGGACGCGAGAGGTCGCCGTCGCTGCCGATCGCCTCTACGAGGACACGGCGGTGCTCCGCCCAAGCGGGGCAGACCTCCACCGTGTGCTCCACCGTGTCCTCTGGGCGATCCTGGCAATGGTGACACCCGGGCGTTTCCTCCCGCCTGATAATGTGCAGGAACCTCCCGAAACTTCCATGTCCGGTGAGGACCTGCGTCAGGCGGTAGGTGAGGGCGCCGTGGCGCCTCTCTAGCCACTCCTCAAAGAGGGGTCTTATCGCCGCTATCGCGGCGTGCCCTGCGCTGGGTTGCGACAGTCGCTCTTTCCATGCCGCCATGAGATCGCGCCGGAGATCCGTCCGCTCCGCAGCGATTTGCCGCGGAAGCGGATCCTCCCCCCGGCGTAGTGCCTCCGCGCGTCACTCATACAGGCGCGCGAGGACTATCGCCTCCAGATCCCATGGCGGCAGTCCGGCAAGGAGGCTTGCCGCCTCGCCTGAGATCGTGCGGTAGCCCCGGATAACCCTTATGGCTACCACCTTCTGGCGCGCGTTCAGGTAGTGGGCGGCTCGCCGCCGCAGTGAACGCGCCCACACCGGGGCCCCGTATAGGGCCATGGACCGCACGACCCCCGCGTAAAGCCTCCGGCAGGAGGCGTTTGGCCCCCTCAGGTTGGGCAAGAGCCGCTTGAAGGCGGCCCCGGCCCGTTCCAGTTTGGGGGCCAAACGTCGGAAATGCTCCACGAAGTTCCACCGGCTGTCGAGGACGAGACCCAGGTATTTCACAGCCTTGGATTGAAACCCTAAAAGGATTGGTGCAGAAGGCAAGGGAAAACTACTGCAACTTCCCAACTGCAGTTTCCCAAGACAGTCAAAATGGAAGTACAACGTAAAATAGCACGATTGCCATGCAATCCGCTTAGCAACCGGCGCCGCGTCGTGTCCACCAGGCTCACCATGGAAACTATGCTACTGGAATCTCCGTCAAGCTACGCCAAACCCAGACGATAGGTACATGGAATGTACGAGGCTTACTTCACCAGGAAAACTCGACATCCTGGAAAGAGAAATCTCTAGATGTGCCCTGAACATCTGTGGGCTCAGTGAAACACACTGGAGGAACAGCAGTCACTCACTCACTGACAAACACATAATTTACCACTCAGGCAATGACAGCACCAGTCGAAATGGAGTCGCATTTCTTATACCGAAAGAATTGAGAAATTATGTGATGGAATACGAACCGGTCAGCGATCGAATAATCAGCATTAAACTGAAAGCAACACCGGTGAATCTCAATCTCATCCAAGTATATGCGCCCACCAGCTCCTCAAGTGAAGAGGCTCTAGAAAACTTCTACACGGAACTTGAGACCACTGTTACAAAAATCCCAAACAGAGAGCTGCTAATGATTTTAGGTGATTTTAATGCCAAAATCAGGGAGAATTCTAATCACTTGGGCAGTTGCGTCGGAAGGTTTGGCCTAGGGGTGCGGAATGAAAGAGGAGAACATTTTATACAGTTTGCCAATGAAAACAACCTCTTCATAGCAAATAGCCATTTCCAGCATCACCCACGCAGATTGTACACCTGGACTTCGCCGGACGGTCTATATTGCAACCAAATTTACTATATCTTAGTCCGGTCACGGTGGAAAACATCTGTTAACAATGCTCACACTCTACCTGGAGCCGACTGTGGATCAGACCACCAACTTGTGATCTCTAAGTTGAAAATCAAACTAACTGGAAGTCTATGATTGTTCCAGGCTAGAGCTAGCAGTGGAACAGAAGTGGAAAAAATGGTTAGATAATAAACATGACGAGGAATCGCCAGACGTTATATGGGATGGAGCCAAGGATGTCATCATTGGTGCAATCAACGAGACAAATCCGCCAGCAAGGGCTCGAAGGCGTCAGCTCTGGATGACTGACGATACTCTTGCTTTGGTCGAAAGAAGACGGGCTATGAAAACGAAAGGAGCAGACATCAAGGCTGTAAATTGTATGTCTGCCCAAATTCAGACTGCATGCCGTCGAGACCAAAACGCCCACTACCAGAGAATATGTCAGGAAATAGAGGTACACTCGGGCCGCTGTAAATCGCGAGACCTTTACCAGAAGATCCGCTCAATAACTAAATCACTGACTTCTAAAACTTGGGCAATTGAAGACAACAATGGTGTCATAGTGACAGAACTTGAACAAATTTCTGAGACCTGGAAGAATTACTGTCAGTCTTTGTTCCACGACCCCGAATCACAGAATTATTGTACAACCGTGAGCTGGAACCAGACATACTAAAATCGGAAGAAAGAGCAGCCATTAAACACCTGAAGAACGGCAAAGCTACATGCAGAGATAATATTTCCACTATAAGGGCCTTGGGAGAGCAGGGAGTTGATATCTTCTTCGATATATGTAATGGGGTATGGAGGACTGGAATCTGGCCTACTGATTGGACCCATACAGTCTTTGCTCTGTTGCATAAAAAAGGCTCCACTAAGATATGTAGCAATTACCACCTTGTTGCACTCATCCCACACGCCAGCAAAATACTGTTACATATTCTTAATGAACGTCTAAAGGCTTATTTGCCCAAAGAGATTGCACCAGAGCAAGCTGGATTTGTGAAAGGGAAAGGCACCCGGGAGCAAAGATTGATTGTTCGTCAGATTATTGAGAAGGCCCGAGAGTTTAACAAACCGGGGTATATCTGCTTCGTGGACTTCTCCAAGGCGTTCAACTCAGTGAAGTGGCCCAAGTTGTGGAATACTTTACTGGGAATGGGCACGACGAAACACCTAGTGCATCTGTTGAGAAAGTTATACGAGACAGGCACAGCTTCCGTTCAAACCGATGAGATCTTTTCAAACTGTTTCCATCCTAGTGCGGGTGTCCGCCAAGGTTGCATAATAGCACCGCTCCTCTTCAATGCTTACACCGAGCTCATCATGCGCATTACTCTGGAGGATTGGACAGACGGTGTCTCAATAGGTGGCTACAAGATTGCAAATCTGCGATACGCTGATGATACCACGCTATTTGCTACTAGCGCAAGTCATCTTGAGGAATTACTTCGTAGGATGGAGAATGTGAGCCTCGAATTCGGACTACAGATTAACCGCAAAAAAACAAAGGTGATGATCGTGGACCGCGGTAACAACAACTCGCCCGAAGTCTCTGAAATTGCGAACTGCGACGTGGCCCAGTCCTACATTTATCTTGGAGCGTTAATCTCAAACGGGGGTGGATGCATAGATGAAATCAAGAGACGTATGGCGATAACGATAAAGCATCGATGGACAAGCTGAAAAAAGTTTGAAGGAACAGAGATCTTACAAAAGCCACCAAGATCCGGCTTCTTCAATCACTGGTTTTCCCTATCTTCCTTTACGCTGCTGAGACATGGACGCTGCGAGACATCGAGAAGAAGATAGACGTTCTAGAAATGTGGTGCTGGAGAAGAATGCTTGGGGTGTCGTGGACTGAGTTTCGCACCAACACCTCTATACGCCAAGAACTCAACATCAAAAAGCGTCTATCTGTTATGGTCCAAACGCGCATCCTCAAATACTGCGGACATGTCTCGAGGCGTGAGGGAGACTCTATTGAGCGCCTTGTCGTGCAGGGTAGAGTGGAGGGTACTTACTAGACCACGCGGACGCTCACCCATGAGATGGACTGACCAAATTAAATCCGCAGTGGGTGATCCATTGTATGAGTGCACAAAAAACACCCGAAATCGGAGGAGGTGGCGAGAAATCGTGAGGCGAATCACATCAGCCCCTAAACAAAAAACTTCATGAGGACCACGACCGCTCTGACAAGAGTGCTACGAAAAAGAAGAAGATAAACTTATGAACTGAAGGAGCATCAAATTAATGTTGAATACTTTGACTTTCAATATATATATTTACATCGAGCATCAGTGGAATCTGTAAATGATTCGCTACCATTGGACGCATTGACGTGGTCTGTCATTATAAAAGAGTCACGTTTTCTTCCACTGCTCGGCAAATCTGGCCTCTTTTACATAACTTACTTTCCAAACTGACTAGACATTCAGTTTAGCACATAGATAACAAATAATACCTAATTAAATAATAAAAATAACACAATGATAACCTATCACAAAAATATTTTGTACAATCATCGGTCATAAGTGGACTTCCACCAGAATGGTCATTTTGGCCTGCACGCTAGATCTCCGTCTATCTCTGTGTGTGTGATGTTTTAATGTAGACAGTAACGCGCACACAGTATAACTACAAAAGCGCGATGTTGGTTGGTCAGATGCATGTGTGGTAACACTAAATAAAGATACCTATCATAATTATAAATGATCAACCACTGCGCCTATTTAAAAGCAATGCTAAAATACGAAATGAAAATTATAAGCAGCGATGGCAGGTTCGCACGAGTGGGTGGCTGTTCTTGTGTGTGCGTGAAGTGGAGAAGGTTCGAACCTCAGTGCTCGCTTTGGACTCTTTTTGTTCTTTTCGATTTTGTGTCAGAGTTAAATTATTTATTGAGTTTCGTAAATACAATGACAATAGGGTATAGAGGGTAAAAATAAAATATACTTAAGCATTTTAATGAAAAAAAAAACACAATTTTTCATAGGAACATTTAATTGATGTTAATAACAACCTTTATAACATAAACATACTTATTCCAAACTTTGAAATACACATAATATCTAATTTGTTCATAAAAATGGGATGTTTTTGGTTTATTGAGGTTACAGCTTAATTTATTCATTTTCTCAAGGAAAAGAAGATTGAAACTAAACCTCAATCTTACAATCATTCACTTAGTACTATTATATTATGGCCAGTGTATCCCCTGAATTCCCCTGATAGCATTTTTTTTATTAATATTTTGTGTGACCTCCGTTATTATCAATACAGTCAAGAAGACGACGACGCATGGAGGCCACAATATTACTGCAAATATCTGTGCCACGTAAACTATCCCACAACTCTATGCAATGAGACTTGAGCTGTTCGAGACATCTTTCGTCTCGCGCTTCCCATCTTTGCACCATTAAACCCCATACATTTTCTATAGGGTTTAAATCAGGGGATCGCGCTGGCCACGGAATAACTTTAACATCCGAATGCTCAGTAAACCACTCACGAACAGTACTGGCACGATGTATCGGACAATTATCTTGAACCAAATAAAATTGACCAATTTGGTCCACTGGATAAACATTTAGAACAGTAGGTAGCATTATATCGCTCAAAACCTCGACGTAATTAGAGCTGCCGTCGGTATAAATGCCAACTCACCCGGCCCATGAGCACTAATTCCACCCCCGCATATTCACACTAAAACTCCGTATTATTTATAATATTACTGTCAAACCAACGTGTATTGTCTCTGCGCCACAAATGAAGCTTTCTTTTTTGACACGATTTGAAAGTCTTTTCGTCAGTAAATACAGTCGTCTCCCAATCAAAGTCTAAATATTCGCGAGCAAAACGCAATCATTTCTCCTCATGCTTTTGCGTTAAAAACGGTTTTTTCGCTGGTGTTCGATGATGAAGGCCTTCGGCATGCAGTGCACGGTGAACAGTGCGCAATAACGTATCAAATTCTTCAGCAAATCGTCTTGTAGGTATGAAACCATTCGTTTCATACTCACCAACCATAAACCGTCGCTGAGACTGGTTAATAAGTGGCGGCCTACCACTTCTTATACGGCTCTTAAGCACTCCCTCTTCCTCAAATCTCCTCACCCAACGTCTCACAGTATCTCTCTAAAAAAAAGAAATCCTTATTACACATTTTGAAGCGTAACTTATGAGAACAAATAAAATCAATAACAACAAAATAACTTACACAAAATCCGGTTTCATTGGATATTTCAGATTATATTAAACCCATTGTTATGCAAGGCTACAATGTTCGCTCTGGCTTCAATATTTATATTTGCTTGCATTTTCAATAAAAATCTTCAAACTCAACACGTCTAATATCAATAACACAAACGCTCGTAACTAAGTTCACCAACCAACAACGTCATAGCATTATAACTACAGTCAGAATATTAATTTTGTTTCAAATCTACCCTCAACCTTTATGTGATCAGTTTAAAATATTCGCTGTCTTTTTCTCATTACCATAGTTAGAAAAAGACTGCGTGCCGCGACGGGCCTATGATGATGATCATATACCGCGCTTTTTCTGTTTCATACGTGCTGAAAGAGTGCAATATATGGGTGTGTATGTGTGAAATGCCTTAATAGAAGAAGGTCTTAAGTGCGACGAGTTACGATGTGATAGTTTTGTAATGCTGGCATTGGAGTTCTGACCGCTACTGTAGGTACATACAAATCTACATTTATGGTCTCCTAATTGTTATCTGGAGAAAAACTTTAAAGGATGCTGAAAACCCTGTTCCAATTCAGTAGATTTCTATGTCTATACAAGAAAACGCAAAACCCCCTAATCGCCAGCTCGCGGCTAGCGTTTCATTCGAGCGATGATTTCGCACCCATCCAGCCTCGCCTGCTAATCCATTATCTAAAACAAAACCTTATGCGCATGCTAATAAAGAACAGAATCTCTCAAACAATCATAATTAATTACCGATCCCACATTCAAGCAAAATTCAACTTTGGCCAGCAAGTTTGAAAGAATAATATTGATTGGAGATATATAATCCTAGTTTATATCCTGTGGGTGAGTATTATCCCGAGATCAATCAAAATCGCGCGCGAAATGGTCCTTTGTTGGTCTCAGGCTTACAAATCGCACTCTTTACTGTAATTCGTTTGACCGTAATGACTTGCACCTTGGCGCTGACTTTTGTTCTTCACAAATGACTGATAAGCACTTTATTTGGAAGGCAAAACAACTGTTGCGATACATGGAGCTCGAGACGAGTTGGCGATTGAAGAATTCTTGCAAGTCTTATGCTATCTTTAAAAAAATTGCAAGGTTTAACCCTTAGTATGCCGGAACGTAGATCTACGCGAGACACAATGGCTTTTTAATTGTGTCTGTAATTACGACATACAAGGTGTTAAAGAACAGTCATTGGAAGCTTCAACTGTTTGTGTAATCTTTGTCTTCTTCTTGACCTTTATACTTATTTCAAAGCGATGCTATCAATTGCAAATTCTGTTCAAATTAGGATATTATAAAGGCCGCAGGAATCCGATGGATGTGGGAAACACAGAACCAGTGGAAGTGGCGGTGCTTTGTGGAGCGAGGCCTATGTCCAGCAGTGGACATCTTTCGACTGAAATGTTGATGATAGTGACTCGCTACTTGAATCACCTTTTAAACAGCGACACCTTTTCGTCTTGATTCTTGCATCAAAAAGCAGTAACAGACAACTGTCTGTACTAAAAAACCATGCTACCAATTCCTTAACTTAAAAATCCATAAAACTCCCATAAGTTCCAAGCAAATCGTTAACTCGAGATGCGAATGCTTTATTCGATCCAGCTATTTATCCTCCCATTTGCATATCGATCATTTATCACAACCCCCACGAGAATTGAATGATGTTTATAATCCTTAATAAGGCGGTATTACGCCAATAAGCGAATATATATAAGTGAAATTAAGTGAATTGCCCGGTTAGTGCGAGCAACGCGATTTAATGTGAGTTCGCCTCTAGTTATCATGTATCAAACATTGTGTCTGACGGCCGTAACCACCGCTTACCTTTTAATAACGAGTCGTTAGAGGAGTGCACAGAGTAGTTTATATACAGAAGCAACGCGATAACTGTCAAGTTTGCATATATCTGCGTAAATTAGTGAAGTTATTACCAACTGGTAATAATTTTAGTACAGTGCTGGACTGTGACAGTTATGATCGATTGTTGTTTGATTAATATTATCATGAATTGCTGACCGCTTATTATGATTAACACGACAGATCGTTAAAGACACTGAAACTGCATCAAGAGCTGACAGCCAAAAAATATAATACCTAGCCCTAAAAAAACTGAAAAGTAATCGTAAAAAACCTTAAAGCGGTTCCTAACATTTTGATGGCGATTAGATACATATTTGGGTCTCTATTCGAAACCTCAACCAAAAAAGCCTTCCATAACATGCATCAAGCCGACGTTTAAACAAGACGTTTAACCGCAGTTTGATCTGTTTCACAAAGCGCTCTACCGAACCCCCAGCGACGTTGCTCCTCCATAATGATTGATGGCTCCCGAATCCCGCGCCGGCGGCGATCCCGGGATTTATGCGCGCGACTCCCAGCTCTGACGTTTGCATCCGCTGTGCGGGACCAGGCCTCGTGGCACATCACTATGCGACACGTACTTACGACGTACATACATCACTACGTACTCAGATTAGTGAACGAGGAAGACGAGATTAGTAATATGAGACATTATATGAAGATTGTCAATCCTTGTGATTATGGTTATTGCCGATCGTTCATTTTTGGGGACTAGGAGACATGATATGTCGCGAGACATATTTTTGCTGTAGCTTTTCAGGAGCTGGTAAGTTGATGCGTTTTCTATCTTCTTAGGTATAACATGCATTGGCCAAATACTCAAAATGTTAATTAAACCATCAAAAGCTCATAGGGTAGCTACTAACTGTATAAGAGTTTAAAACCGAAACTGGTACCCAGAACTTTTGAATCCGTTGATACAGACATTATGAAAATATGTATATATCTATGCCTGCCTTAATAATTTTTCTTTCATCAATTCACTCCATACCCTTCTTTAACCAAACACAGGCCACCAATTAATCCCATCAATCTGCTAATACGTACCCGTCCACATGTTAACTAAAACAAGGATATCCTTCCAATAAATCACACATCCAGTAATAAATTCCTCGCCCATACATTACAGCGATAATCTAAGCCTTCGCAAGTGCAGTTATTACGATGAGATTTATTGCATTCACGGCGATTATATCCCAAAAACTGTGATATTTGAACCCTTTTGTTTAACAGCCGCCAGCCAAACAATGAACAGGTGAAACGGTCACCGGCGGAACACATCGCGGTACAAATCAACCTTTCTTTACACTTTTTGTGGGGTTTTTTTGTTAACCATAGGTAAATGGTGTCCAGATAAAGGTCGAACTAACACCAGCAGTAATTAGAGACGATTAATAATCGGTTATCTTGATCACGAGCTCGAATACCATAATAATTGAACGTGTTCTGTTAGAAATTATTACGAATTCCGACTTTCTTCTGTGATTGTACCTATAAATTAAATACTGTATACTAATTTCCGGCAATTTGATATACCTCTTACGTATAATAATAATCGAATAAAACTGTGCGATCAATCATTTGCTCACAGTGAGGTGCATTTTGAAGTAACGTGTCAATTCATAAACGATAACATTGCGTTTGTTCCGACGCACACAACGCTACAGAGATCGAAATCGTCGATATGACTTCTATGTTCGAAATCAATTTGTTGGAATAAAGGCACGGTTCATGTCATAAGTGGCTTTTATCTACGATCGAGTTGTGTCGGCGGCGTTTCGCGCATGCGCCGTGAAGGAGCGCGGGAATGCGACGTCCGCGCCGCAGCTTCTCCGAACTGCATCGCTGACCATACCTTTATTATATCACTTTTAACATTTTTAGAGATGTGCTCCATAATATAATGCAAAATGTATCATTATCGATTCAATTTAATTAAATAAATTATCACAACTTTCCGCATCTCCGTAAACCCCTGCTGGATCGGTTGATTGCCTATCTATATACGGTCGACACAATGATTATGAGAATTCACATGTCGAATGTAAGAAAGTTTATATTCAAAGAGCTAATAATGAAATATTACATACATTAAAAATGTCGACCGTCGATGATTTTGTATAAAGAAACGTATGGACATCGATATTCGGCGTTGTAAACATTGTTCGTTCTGAAGGCAGAGTGACGGGACGGTGGCGGCCCCTTGCGGCGCTCAATTGATGCATCGCTTGCTCACCCACTGATTCAGGTTTGTAGCAATAATGTAGCTCTTAATACGTGACTGCGACATGATTTAACTTATATCAGGTTTTTTTCTCCGACTATTCAATTCATCGTGAACGGAGAAACCGAATATTTATGTGGGTATAATATTTGATATGCAACAAAAACAGACTGTATTTTAATAATAAATGAGAGCAACTCCCAATTGTGACTATGGGAAATATCATAAATGTTGAAAAAAAGAGATATGCCTAAAGGATGTTGCTACAGACTTTTAGACGCGGTAAGATAAAGTAAGACGATAATTATTTATTTATTTATTTATCACATGAAATGTTAACTTTGACATTACTGATAAATCTAATGCGACAAAGTAATGGAATTACAATCCACTGTGTGATTTTTTTTGATTTTGCTTTTATCACTTTCTGTGGGTCACATCTGAAGAAGACAGCTGAGGCAGGCAATAAGATTGAAGCAGAGATCCTGATTTTTCAAGCAACTTTTATCATCATCATCAGCCTACAACAGTCCATTTGACATGGGCCTCTCCAACTGCACACCATCAACTCGGTCCTCGGCAACTCTCATCCAACAACTTTGGCGACCATAAGTAGGTAGTAAGGACTAACTCTCTTAACCTATAGCATGGACTACAATAGCCCCATATTATGATGCTTCCAATTACTCTAAATTAATCCTCATAAAACGGCATGTGGTAACGAAAACTTGTAAACTAGTTCTCTGCTATGACTGCTACATCATAAAAGTCTCCGAAAACAGTTAATGAGACCTCATTATAGGTTAAAAGGCGACAACTTTACTGCTATTATAAATTAACAAGTTAATTTATAGATGTTTTGTCTCCTGAGCAGTGTTAGATAAACCCTTTGCGTTTGTCAAGATCTGGGGGCCTAAAAAGCCACTTTGGCAGAATCATAAAAGGATAACATTATGAATCATAATGGACAGTTAACTGTTAAGTTAATCGTATCAAATCCCATTGGGGAAGGATTTTTCAGTTATTTTTTTTGTCTGTGCTAAAAATACCAATCAATCCAATCCACATCCAATCCCAATCTCTTTGATTATACCTACGTAGTGCAGCGAAAAATAGAAAAACACGGACTGTTATCGCCATATTATAATTCATAATGTTATTCTTTAATGATTCTGCCAAAGTGGCCTTTTAGGCCCCCTGTTTATTGGTATAATAAAACACCCTAGAAATAATTAGGAATAAAATAACACCCAAAACTTCTTAAATGAATTCGTTACCCATAAAACTTATGAAGGTATTTTTCCAGGCTATTAAGCAGGCAAGCCATGTGCCAAAATGCTTTGAATGGCGGAGCATAATTTGGTAAAAGTTTTTAGTAACAGCCACGCGACACCGTTTAAAAGGCATGCGGTTTTATTGTGGTTTCCGAAACTTCGTAAAAAGATACCTTACGCTTTTCACCCTTTTGATGTCAACTTTGCAAATCTATTAGGGCTTTGTTTCATTGTCACCTGTTCCTTCCGATGTGTCGTTTGTCATGTGCTTTGAAATTTAAAAGAAAGTTTGAAACACCCTGCAAGTTGTGCTTTTACAAAACACTCATGACACGTTTAGGTCTTTAATCAGTACCATAATTAATAAAGGATTCCATTGAGGCTATGATTTTGCAGCTGGTAATGAACGAAATATGTAACGTTGGCCAGGTTATCAGGCTCCATTAAAAGTCCACTTCGTGAATGTTCACCGTTGTATTCGACACGCGATCCGCGTTTCACGGAAACCTCAGGTAGGCAGGCCCCGCCGACGCAAATGCTAAACTTTGCGCTCGATGAATAAACAAAGCAACTCGCTACAACAAAAATCACAACGTAAGAATAACCATGTCGAACTACAAAATCGAGTTTTTGTTTCTCGCTCAGCGTTTTACCTTGCGCTGAATTAAATAAATTGTTACGTGCGATTACCCACACGTATTTGCTTCAAAGGAATTCGGATGCCTTAAGACAGAGCTATGAGTTTTTTCTGTGGCCGCAGCGGCGGTAGGTAAGCCAGCGAACCATCGGTAGCTGACTCCGACCAATATTTCATGCGCAAGTTAGTTCAAACAAATCGTACGGTGTCCCATCGCATCACGTCATTATTTTTACGTCAACGGTCACGATCGAGATGAATAAACTCGTTACAACGAACCATGGACAATGTATTGTTTGGGCAATCGTGTTTTTTGTCCCACCTCCGTATGGCAATAACACATGATGCGTTTAACCATTCAGTAAAAAAACGAATTTGTAGATTTAATTTTTTGTTAAATCTCCAAACTTTTTGTATAGTAACAACATGATTATAATACAACACATTGCATAATCGTTTTAATATAATTAATAAGAAAAGTACACCGTGGATTCTGACGATTAAAACAATTTCGTTCGAGTTTCGCTTCATCTTTTTGTAAGAGGCCAACACGATATCACGTTTCCATAAAATCACCGAAGCGACTATTATTGTGTGTTTGTTCTTTGTTTCAAGTCCGCACCATACCCTCATTTGATATTAAACTTTAGGGATGAATCAATAAAGGCTTGTTTGTTTTGTTCAAGGTTAAGGTTAGATCATTTCGCCTCGTCTGCTCGAAGATGCCCAGTAGCCTAGGTAACTCGATAAGGTGGATATCGCTCTGCCTCCGCTCAAGTATTTCGTACGATTTAAGATGAAATTGCTTTTGTTTTAGTTATTTTAATTTTTTGGGCATATTGTACGATGAACTTTTGAAATTAATTTTGTTTATTTATGGTTTTGCTGATGAGCATGACAAGAAACCCTTTTTAAAAGTTGTTCGGATAATATCAGCAAAATCAAAATACTTTACATTTCAATGAAACAGTGTAGTTAATCATAGTAAATGAGTATTTAATATAAACATAATAAGCATAATCAGCATATAATGTACCAACTGCTGGGACACAGGCCTCCTCTCTTCGAGAGAAAGTGGGCTATAATCTACCACAGGGGCGGGATGGTTGAAATAAAATTAAAAGCTCTCTGATGCCTTTTATGTGCCTATTTGAAAGAAAGGCTTTGATTTGATGTTTTGTACCTATACTATGAGAAAATGTTGGTCAACACCAACACATAAAGTTTCCAAACGGTCGCCAGCAAACTCTGAACACGCATTTTCTCTACAGTCCTCACCCTGAAAAATTGCAAACACATAAATCGAATCACACAATAGAAATATAGACATAGCGCGTCCAACAATACATCCATGGTGTCTCCACAACAGCTAAATGTTTACTTTTCTCGGTGCTTTGCTACAGAATTCCCAATTCTCGTTGAAGCATATAGCATACGTGTCGACCATAATTATTATGGATGTGTTGAAACAAGAAAATAGACCATCTGGCAATTTGTAACGGTCTGCCAGAAAAAAAGGCAAACCTTTTTCCGTTGAATTCAGTAGCTTTTACGCCTGACTGAGTTTGTTGTTGACTGTTGTTATCTAATGTACCTGTTGGTTGAAATTTTGTTTACACGTTGTTGTAACACTTTATCAGTGGAGCATTTCATATAATTATGTTAGTGTGAAATACATTCTAGTTATTCCTCTGCCTTTATGTTTTTTAAGTTTCTTGCACGAAAGTTTTGCTCTACCACGCAATAATCGTTCATAGTCCGTTGAAAGTAATGGGAAACAAAATGGTTTCTTAGTCAAGAGATTCCCTTACCAAATATTTACCCTTGTTAGCTTACATAATTATTGTTGTAATATCTTGTATGAAAATAAAATTAATTATTTTAATTAACTGTCGGGTGAACGGTTTTTTATACCTACTTAGTAGGCACCTACTGAACAATAATTCCGTTTCCATACAAATCCATTAAATTTTATGTATCAATTCTTGCATGGACTTGAGTATCATGCACACACATTATACCGCCAAACCTTTAAACTTGGCGGACATTAGTTGGAAAATCTAGTTTGTCTGTAAAGCATCGACGCTAAATCCAATGAAAGATAAAACTAAAACACAGCAGTAGCAATTAGGTACCCGTGAACAATACAACCCAATCCGAACAGTCAAAACGATTAAACGTTTTGATATTGTACTCCAAATCTTAATCATAAAAAAACATAGAACAACTTTCAAAATAGTCTCTGGACCCACCTACGGCGTTTGTATGTTCCCACTGCACGTCACTCGTCCACGTAACCAAATACAGGATGATATTATAGGACGCTTTATCGGAGCATTTATTTTAATTCGATCTGTCAGAGATGAGACAAAAAATGCTCGGCTCGGGCAGGCATCGCTACTGGGCGCGCCGGCGACTCGTAACGTGATCACGGCATACGAATTCCAACTGTTTTGATTGTGAGAAAATTGGTTCAAAGTCTTATATGCAAGTAAGTAGGTGTTGTTTCTTCTAAATACTTCTACGGTACTTAATTAAGCCATATGAAAATAAAAACTGAAAGCTTGTTCAATAAGCTTGATCTTCAGTTTTTTTGGATTCAAGTAGCGGAAACCCTAAGGCCTCTTGTCTAACGGACTGATAAAGACAAATAATGTAAAATGTCAAGGAACACGAACCTATCAGAAGGAGATATTTCAAGGGACATAAACGTATAAGGGGCGAAAAAAGATTTGTACCGATATCCCGTTTAAAATACAAATTTTCTGACACTCGAAGCGCATGTAGCGTTAGCAATACAGAATCATGACGTCATGTAGTGTTTGCAAAGTGCAGGTTGCTGTGCCTGGGCTCAAGTTTCGCGGTGGAGCGAAGGCGCGCGCGACCGCGCAATTTCGTCGCCGCAATGCTGCGCCCGCGCCGCCGATTTGCCGATATTATGACAGTCAGTATGGGAATGGGAGATGAAAGTAAAGTCATAAGTGAAATGAACATTACCTTCATCATCATCTGCCTAGCCTTTTCCCAACTATATTGGGGTCGGCTTCCAGTCTAACCGGATGCAGCTGAATACCAGTATTTTACATGGAGCGACTGCCTATCTGACCTCCACAACCCAGTTACTGGGTAATACGATACCCCTTGGTAAGAAATGAACATTACCCTTATGAGGAAAAGTCAATTGAATACATTATATCATTTATATTGTTTCTGCATATTGGAATAAACGTTATTTATGTTAGATAGTAGGTAAGTAACTCATTGGTCCATCAATATTTTTAGTAGATGTTAATTGTAACTTCATAGTTTAAAAACCACTACCACACTACTCTATACCTATACCTGTTTATATTTCCAACCTATTACAAGCGTACAATATTCGTTCTAACATAAAAGGAACCCAAATGCTACTGACTATCTTAGGAACAATAAAAACATGCCCGTAGCTACCCATTATTAAGCGATACGCCTGTATAATTTATAAAATTGTCAAAAATTATATTCCGGTAGTCGCTGGCCAGTTATAATATTTTTTGTGCGTTACACCCCCGAAACACAAACCGAAAAAAAAACGTCGGAGCACGCGACACGCGATCTGCGGCGTCCGACGAAAAAAATACTACATCGATAATCAAATCTCTGCGAGTTCGTTGGATATTAAATGGCTATAAATTATCCTAATAGCTACAAACTATTATTCCACGAGAGGCATTCAGTAAGCAGCTACCTAGAACCTTTGTCCAGTTAGGGTAATATTTTTTTGGGGATTGGCGCGAATATAGGGTAGCGTAATAAGTGGTTGACCACTAAAGATAGGTCCAAATATTTAGCAGATAATTATGTCTCAGAATAACCGTTTAAATAAATGGTTTTTGACTGTAATTTACTTAATAGATAATTTATGTCTAGGTTAGTAGCTTAATGGTTCCGCTTTTGTTCATTTGAGTAATACTTGGGTTGTAGATTAGTAGAATAAAACTTGAATTTGTAAAAACATGACCACATTTGTACCGCAGAAAAATGTTGGTATATAGGAACAATCCCGGTTGGTAGACTTGCCAGTCAAGCTGAGAGAGGTAACTTATTATTTAGGTAGGTAACTCAAGAAAGAACCTTTAATTTCTAGAACTTCTAGTAAGGTATGCAACGGGTGCTTACCGTTGCAAAATATTATAAAAAATATAGGTATGAACCCAGTATTCAGCCTTGTGATATACCCTTTATAATTTTAATCTTGAAAATGTAATATTGCCTACAACTATACCGATCTTGCTATGTTTTGAGAGCTTAAATAATACTAGTTCTAGTGTTCATCTATGAATCTCATTCTATTGTCTTCCTAATCCAAAGCATATTGTGACCGACCCAATCAAAAGCTTTAGACAGATTACAGTAGATACTTACATCAGCGTATCTCTATATCATCAATCATGTTCATTTAGACATACAGCAGTATATTAGCCAGTTAAAATAAAAAAAGGGTGATGACTAACCGCACTAACCGTGTTGTAAACCTTACTAGCGCCATCTCCCCCAACTCCCCGTCGAGAACTAACTACACAGCCGCCACTAATACGGCGCCATCTATTATTAAACGTGTAAGCTCTTTTCACGTTAGTAAAAGTGGATTTTTAGCGTTTTGTATGTTTTACAATAGATGGCAGTTCGATCAATTACTGCAGCTGGCTTTCTAGCTATACTTATTTTTGTTTCACAGATGTCTCATAATCTCTTTGACACTCTTACTGTATATATTTGATAGATGGGGTTACCGTACGCAAAATACGCGCATTGACGTGAAGTTGCGGACACCAGCCCGTATTACCTATTACCTAGATGGGGTTAGATGGCGAGCTAGCATCGGTTTCAGTTACCCATAATGCAAGTTTGGAGTTATAATCACCAAAGGCTCTTCCGAACAAGCTTATGACTTTTTTATAGACGATTAGGTACAATAAATTAGATTAAAAAGTGTTTTTTTAATGTAAGTACCTATTTATGTTGAGTGGAAACTTCTTAGAAGTCGAAACGCTTTTTTCAAAAAACGCCTTATACGTAAAAAGAGACGTAAGCCCTCCTATAATACCTTTACCTTTAATTCTCTATTTATAGCATTAGTTGTGACTGTGTATTTAGAACAAAATACGGTTTGGCGAGTTAGAGCACACGCTAGGCAATAATAATTTCAAAGGGACGCCGTTGTTGTTGTTATTTTTATTTATAAGGACAAATTGACACACTCCAGCAATACCCGCAAGAAAGACGACAGGAAATTGGTTACGGTGTAAGCAATAAATAAACACGTAAAGCCTTTCCCTTTTTATTTACGACATTGTAAGGCAAGGGTATGTTGGGAAAGCAAACTAATGAGGGACTTCGTAAATTAGAGTCTTATTAATTGTGTCATATAGGTACTAGGCTATTTCTACACCATTAATGTATTCCAGTCACAAGATACTGTGAAGCCAAATAGAAGAAATTCAGCATCTTCACAATTTTATTTATCTTTAAGGTAAGGTACTCGTAAGTTTTTTGTAGTATGTATGCTTTAACTATTTATCCTAACGTATGGCTAAAATGCTTTATTATTCATGTGTAGTTCTAACTTGTCTTTTCAGGCAGATAAATAATAATGCCACCTCTCCGTCCTGAATTTAGTTTCCGGAGGTTCTACACAGCATTACTTATTAGGTTTGTTCGTTACGAATTTATATGATAGCTCTTGGCTTGGCATCGTGCCCGGTGCATGACAATAAGGTCGCCCCGTGTTAAAATTTTAAACAGTTTTCGTGGGCGGCAATGTTCGTGTAATTGGAGAAAGGTGGGGTATACTGGTAGGCTGAATTGACGTTACTGGGGCTTTGCGCTGTTTAAAATAATTCTAAAGTCCATAAGTTTACCAACCTTAAAGTAAGTTTCCTTACCTTAATAAAACTAGTTTCTGAAACGATAAGTTGACATATTCGGAATAGTCAACGTTATTCAAGATGATGACGACGCCACCGCTGCTTTACAAACAGCTGATGAAAATCCTTAAAAACCAGCTGGAAAAAGCTCCAAGTCTCTACTACAATGTAGAGATCGCAAATCGACCTCGATGAGTTTAACATCCTCACGTTTTCGTAGACTTCAGAATATGGATGGGAAAACTGCGCCATTTGGTGGCGACGTGACATCCGTGATGTAGGTACTTTAGGTTGAAGTTATCAGAGCATATCTATCGTATAATATAGGTACATAATCTGATACATCTTTTTATCTATGACTATGAAGCTTTATTAGTCAAACTTGACGAAATTGACGTAACAATAATAATAGCTCTATGTTATGGCTATTAACTGTATAATCTAAAATCGATGAGAAAGGTATTGATTGCTATTGCAATCTAGATTATGGAGACCCAAAGTGCCTCATAGATTAGCCCCTGGCATTCGGCTGCTTCCGGTAAGACTGGAAGCCGACCCTAACATATTTGGGACAAAGCTTGGCAGAGGATGACGATGACAGGAACCCAGTAGTTAGTACCAGATAAGTTGACTGATCTTGCGGTTGGAGAGACTTTTGAAAAAGCCTAAGTAAAAAGTCATATTTCGAGGTTTGGCTCTCGCCTATACCCTCTTCCAATATTTGACCAATTTAAAAGATATTTCATAAACCGAATAAGAAAAATATATACTGTGTCCCTATGTTTTTCTTTTTTCATTAATAGTTGTCAAATTTGTACACTAGGCCTCTGTTGACCCCTGCGGACTCTCCGTCCGCATTCCGGCCCATCGTGCTGCTCGACGAGGTCGGCAAGCTCTTTGAGAGAGTGATTGCGGGCCGCCTCGTCGGGCACCTGGTGAGGACGGGGCCGGATCTTGCGGACAGCCAGTTCGGTTTCCGCAAGGGGCGCTCGACGGTGGACGCCATCATGCGCGTGAGAGCCCTCACGACGGGGGACGCGGTGTCCCGGGGTGGGGTCGTCGTGGCGGTGTCACTCGACATCGCCAACGCGTTTAACACCCTGCCCTGGAGCACCATTGTGGAGGCACTCCGGTATCACCGGGTGCCGCCCTACCTCCGTCGAATAGTCGAGGCGTATCTGACGGAAAGAGCCGTCAGCTACCCCGGTCGCGATGGGGAGTGGAACCGGCGAGAGATGTCGTGCGGTGTCCCACAGGGATCGGTCCTGGGGCCGCCTCTGTGGAACATCGGGTACGACTGGGTGCTGCGCGCCGACCTCCCTGATGGCGTCAGCGTGGTTTGCTACGCTGACGACACGCTGGTCCTGGCGCAGGGGAGGTCGCATCAGGCGGCGGCCGACGCGATGACACGCGGGGTTGCGATAGTCGTGGAGAGGATCCGGCAGTTGGGTCTCGAGGTGGCATTGCACAAGTCCGAGGCCATGTCGTTTCATGGGCCCCGGAACGCGCCGCCATCGGGATCCCAACTAACGGTAGGAGGGGTTCACATCGGCGTCGGGATGACGATGAAATACCTGGGTCTCGTCCTCGACAGCCGGTGGAACTTCGTGGAGCATTTCCGACGTTTGGCCCCCAAACTGGAACGGGCCGGGGCCGCCTTCAAGCGGCTCTTGCCCAACCTGGGGGGGCCAAACGCCTCCTGCCGGAGGCTTTACGCGGGGGTCGTGCGGTCCATGGCCATATACGGGGCCCCGGTGTGGGCGCGTTCACTGCGGCGGCGAGCCGCCCACTACCTGAACGCGCCCCAGAAGGTGGTAGCCATAAGGGCTATCCGGGGCTACCGCACGATCTCTGGCGAGGCGGCAAGCCTCCTTGCCGGACTGCCGCCATGGGATCTGGAGGCGATAGTCCTCGCGCGCCTGTATGAGTGGCGCGCGGAGGCACTGCGCCGGGGGGAGGATCCGCTTCCGCGGCAAATCGCTGCGGAGCGGACGGATCTCCGGCGCGATCTCATGGCGGCATGGAAAGAGCGACTGTCGCAACCCAGCGCAGGGCACGCCGCGATAGCGGCGATAAGACCCCTCTTTGAGGAGTGGCTAGAGAGGCGCCACGGCGCCCTCACCTTTCGCCTGACGCAGGTCCTCACCGGACACGGAAGTTTCGGGAGGTTCCTGCACATCATCAGGCGGGAGGAAACGCCCGGGTGTCACCATTGCCAGGATCGCCCAGAGGACACGGTGGAGCACACGGTGGAGGTCTGCCCCGCTTGGGCGGAGCACCGCCGTGTCCTCGTAGAGGCGATTGGCAGCGACGGCGACCTCTCGCGTCCGGCCCTGGTGCAAGCCATGGTCCGGGGCGAGAGGGAGTGGGAGGCAGTCACCTCCTTCTGCGAAGCAGTCATGCTAGCGAAGGAGGTGGCGGAACGGCTCAGGGAGAGAGCCTCCCGTCCCAGCCGCCGCGGGAGACGCTCCGGGCGTCGGGAGCCGCGTGACGACTCCCGGCCACCGTAGGCGCGGGCCTGCGGGCGGAGAGTAATGGGTAGCTCACCGCCCGATCAGGACCAGGCCCGTGCCGGACGGCGCGTACGTGTTCCACGCGCGCCTCAAAGAGATGTCAGCATCGAGGAGGGGCCCCTTAGGGCCGAAGCCTGCCGGGTCAGCGGGATTGTCCGAAAGGGTTACCGCTGGCCCGGAACATAAAGGGCTAAGGAAGGAACATGGGTGGGTTTTAGTCAGTAAGAGTCTGACACTCCCTTCCGCTCCACCCAGAGCGGGAGGAGTCATTTGATGATTTCCCATCCTCAAAAAAAAAAAAAAAGGCCTCTGTTGACAGCGGTTTAAATCGGCAAATTTAAGCATTTTTTGAGGGCTCTAGTGCTTATAAAAATAATGTATCATCAAAAAGGTAAACATAGGGACGTACAAGTTCTTAATATTTATTTATTCTGTAAAAAAATATTGCTTTATAGAGAAATTACCCATTTCCGCTTGCTTAACTGTCACAAGCTTAGCGCGACACCTGATGGTCCATTTAGACGGTGGTGTACACCTGTGACCTTCCTTGATGTCTCAAGTTAGTTCAAATGTAACATATAGTTAAGCACTTTAACATTATAACTTACTAGCTTGTGCCCGCGACTTCGTCTACGTGAAATTTCGGCCCCTGACTAGCCGCGCTGACTAGTAGCGTGGCCTCCCATCGCTCGCCCGTGCTACTTGTTTGCGCTTAGCATTCTTTGAGACTTTTTTTTTTCCATTTTCTCGGCTCTTTAAGATCTTAGCGTGATGTTGATAACCTATAAACCTTCCTCAAGAATTAAGCTATCAAATACAAATAGATATTTTTAAATTCGACTACTATCCGGAGATTACTCCTAAATACAAACTAAAAAACGTTTAACCTTTTTATAATATTAGTATAGAAGAAGTACAGACAAAATGCAATGAACTAACTGTAGCATCCCTTAGAGAGTGTTGTATTGTAGGTACTTTCGTTTGTAGAGCTCAACCCACCGCCTAAATTCGAAATGTTGGGCCATAAAAGGGATGAATAATAAGCATAGCTGAGCATAAAATGATAAGTGTGTGACGAAAATGGATAGGAATGGGATTTAGTATGCAATGATAGAAAAATTATGATAACCTATCCGATTGATGGAGGATTAGAAAGCTTGTTCCGTGACACTTTAAGTATGAATGTCAGTAGCAATAACCAGCACCCTAATTGCGTAACACACTATCAAGCACAATCGAAACCAATTTGAAAGATATTTTTAATCCACTGCTCCATAAATGTTCGAAAAATTGGTCTGCTCAACAACTTAAATAACGCAATTGAACTGTCAAAATGAAAGCCATTGCTACTGTTAGTGTGTAATTACCCCGCTGATTGGCAACTTAAGAATAGAAGATTTTTTTTGGTGATCTAAATATGGCAAGGAGGAAAGTAAATCCTTGATAGCGGCTACAAAAACAAAGTGCGGAACCCCAATTAAACTTTGGTAAGGGCAGAAGAATAATGATGACAACACACAGGATAACACAATTCTGTTGTAGATCCTACTCTAGCTTGAACAACAAAAGTTTTCAATGACCCCGCAGTGACAGTGAAGTTTCTAACTTCATGAAAGAGATAGGCAGGATCCCATCACTATCCACATATCCTCGCCCCAATGGTGCTTTATATACCTAAAGAGCTACTTCATCTAGAGTTTATTGTGATTAATGAACTGCTTTATAAGTAGATAAGTATCTGTTTAAGGACTAGTCACGAATAATTGTAGCGTACCCTTCTGGGTAAGCTTACAAAGTATTACTCAATTTATTGGTTTTATCTAAATAAATATAGCCTTACATTTTACTGAAAGGCAGACGTAATCCTCTTTATAGCTTGACTGTTCAGTAAATGCCTAAAGATAAATTTAACCGTGGGCACCATTCAATTTGTCTTCGAAAATTTACGATAAAAAGTTATTATTAGGATTGGCTATTCCGGTATGTTCGCTGATGGCTTTTCTGACCTTTTAAAGCTTTCACACGACCTTTATGAAATTAAGAGTAGGTACTTTACATATTTAAATAATAAACCAACATAAAAATCTATCGTGCCACTCAAAACATCGACGAGAATAAATTGTCCTGGAAAATGTTATTATTCTGATCAATTCTGATGGAAGTAATTACTTAAAACGTTTTATCTTAGGTCGCTTCTCGGCATATCAGCCGAGTGCTGGTTTAGCGCTCGTTATAAAGCTCGTTCTTCTTTTCTTTTTTTAAGTGAGGAAAATATGAGATATAAGTATAATCTTGTTCAATTATGAGATGTTACTATATTTTTCCTTTCTTGTATTTTAATGAGTTAAGGTAAATATTCAGAGAAACTTCGAGTGCTTCGTATTGGTGACCTCGTAAACTGCTACAATTAAGGAAGAAAAACGTTTGTTATTTCAACATTTTCATGCTTACGAACTGATCATATGAGTATTGCTGTAGCAGCATTTTGGTGGTACTAGTCTTCAGACGACTGCTCCCATCCTATTCTATTTCCCTTCAAAAAGAAGGGTATTGAAAATTAAATTGTTACTGGTTTCATGTACCTATAACTATATCGTTCCAATGTTCAATTCTTGTGTAAAATCATAATTTTAATTTTGCGGACATCCGCAAAATTAAAATTATGATTTTGACAAGATTTGCATGTAGATACATATCTACCTAATGTTCTTTTAGTCTCATATCCATTCAGCCTAACATTAGCAAGCTATACCGCCGCTATTTTTTTACGCCACTATAATGGCAATTAAGTAGAATTACAACTCCATACATAAATAATCAGCCTATACCGTACATAGAGAGGACATAGAGACATAGACATAGACATGCTGGGGCATAGAGAGGAACTGGGCTGTAATCCACCACGCGGGCCCAGTGCGGGTTAGTGGATGACAACGTATCTTCAAATTTTTGGCACTTGGACATGCCGGTTTTCTCACGATGTTTTCCTTTACCGTTTTGAGAGCAATATAGAATAGAATAATTATTTATTTGCATAGAAAGTAGGTACAAAAAATGCAGATGTTTTTATAATTGGTGGTGATCACAAAGTAGAGTTTAAACCTACGACCTACAACTCGTAGATAAGTCGCTCTCTTAAAACTCCATACAAATGTGAAAGGACGGTTACATGCAGTAGTAGCGTGTATTATAGGCGCATTGGCGCTAATTCTAAGAGTTACAAAAAAGTGTATTAATTTTATGGTTATTTATTTTAGGTTGTTTCCCAATAAGACAAATTTATAAAAAGGACAATGAACATCTACGATCGAAAAAAACTAAAACATTCGAGCAGGTAGGAAAATTGATGTGTAAAAAAAATGCCATAGTCATTTTTTACAGATTTTTTTTCTACCATTGTAAACTGTTTTCAGTAGGTTTTCTCGCAGTTTACATTTCAGTCATACATAACATATGCTCCTACTGATCTTATCTTTATTGTTATTCGGAACGTAATATCTCCAAGTGTGAAGGAAATTAAATTTTTCCGATACGAAGACACGTATTCCTCCAATATTATTTTATAGGCTGTATGGGATGTAATATTAATACGAGCCTTCGGGAACCTTGAAGACGCTATGGCATCTACCCTCATAAAAACATGCGATCAATCATTTGAGAACACAACAAGTGATATTGTTCATCTCGATTAGTTTAGACATCTAGTCTAGAATCATGAATGCTCAAAATCATAATCTGGCTAGATTGTCAAAATCTTATAATTTGGAAATGTACCTACGTTATATTTTAAATAATGCAGCATCATAAATATTTAGCATTTCAATAAAGTAGTTAGTTGTCGCTATAATTTTGTGTTATCAACAAACCGATATAAACCCAAGAACATATACGAAAATTTCATACGTAATTCCACTGCAGGCATAGTAGGTACTGCAATGCAGTTTGAAAACTAATTTCTAAGTAAAAATCAGAAGAACATACAAATTAAACAACCGATTGCAATATCACAATTTAATGGACAATTATTAAAAATACAGAATATTAGCTATAATATTTTCGTAAATAACATTTTTTTATTTATTATAAGATATAAAATAAGTTTTTAGAAGTTCGTAAATTCCGATAGCGATATATATATACTTATTTCATATATTTTCATTAAAGCGCATACTGACTTGTTTATTTGATAAAATTAGGAGCACGAAGTTAACTTTATAATAATAATCGACTGCTGACACAGCTATGAAAATAGCATCGCTGGGAACATATCCCACTGTCACACGGAATATAAAAAAAAAAATGTTACTAGTCAGTAGGCACCTTTAATTTGGAGCTTTTATATATTCCTTTAAGTCGACGTCACGAGTAATATAATTATATGTAATAAAATATATTATAGTGATTATAATATAAAGTTTAGATTCGATTAGTAAATACGAGGCCTGCCTATCGCAGACCAGTGAAGATCACGAGACTCATCAGACTAAGGCTGCGAACAGATACTCTCCGACTACGTAAGGTATAGTACGTTAGATATTCAATAATGATTGTAATGCGTCGTTTCTGGTAAAGATAGATTGGAATGCTTAATAATTGAGTATAAAGATATGTATACGAAATCGCTCTACTAATGACTAGAAACACGCTAAGACTGATTATTTTATTAATTGCAATTTGAATAACAAAATATAGATATTATTATATAATAATATCTAATCGTAACCCTATTTATGAAGAAAATTTATCATATTAAGGAACTTTAATAAGATCAAATGTATTCCAATCTAAAATTGATGCAGGCGATAATTAGAAAATAGCACGTTACTACACTACGTATTATAAGATAATAATCAGTAATTGTGGCTAATGCGAAAACACCAATAAAAAGTTGTAGAGTCATCGGTATCATTGTTCCCATTCGTTAATTGATCGCATCATGAAACTTTCATAATGCACTTAAATATAATTTTTGTTCGTGTAGTTTTATTTCTGATCAGTTCTGTTCAAGTACTTTGGTTATATTGGCACCAATTTATAAATTTAGTTTTTCGACATTTAACAAATAAGTAGGTACTAAGTTTTTCCATAATAGATTTAGTAACACTTCCAAAATAAATACTAGAATAACTTAGGTCGTTACGAGCTTTTTCAATAAAATATCAATTGTAACTAACATGATGAAAATCACAAATTATCCTAATCAGATTAATTGTAAAGAGTTTAGTCATACTTTCCAAATATAATCGAATATACATCAAACATTAGACGTAAACAAAAACAAATCTATACACAAATATTAATGAAGATACAGCACAGCTAGAAAAGGAGTGGCGAAATGACGCTGTGGAACATGACAATATATAAATTCCAATAATCCCGTTAGACTCCGGCAGGCGGTATAGTGTGCCATGAAAGTTTTAGATATCGCTTTCGAGCAGGCCGGGCCGACTGCGGCGCGGCGCCTCCTCGCAGTCAATCAACTCGATGTCGTCCAGGTACTGCGCCGTGCCCACGGTCTCGCCCATCAGGTGGGCTTGTCCATTCTTATTACTCTTAACAGTTTTACTTTCATCATCATTTTCAAGTTTAAGGATCTCTATTTGAACACCTGTCTCATCTTTATCGACCGCCGTCCTGCTCGGGCGGCGGTCTAGTTCCTGTCAGGTGGCTTGTATCTCGGTTACCTCGTTGTCGTCGTACTGCAAACTCCGTTCAGCGAGACGGAAGCTCTCCAGAAACTCATTCAGATCCACCAGTCCATCTTTGTTGATATCCATTAAACGACAAATATCGACCAGTTGCTCCTGTGTCATAGGATTTGGCATGTACTTACCAATTAGCTGACAGGCTTCCGAGAATTCTTCAAGTGTAATAAATCCTGTAATCAAAATTTCAATTAGAACTGATCATATATTCGCAGCAGACTGAATTAATTACCAATATCTGTTTACCTGAATTATCTTTGTCCAATATTTTGAAAATTGCTTCCAAACTGCTTTTATTTTTGTACAGAGTTTCAACGACATTCGAGTCAGTTTTTCGGCCTATTTTCTGAAAGGGAAATTCGATAACGTAACATTAGAATCGTTACATTCGATTGTTAATGTGACACTCATGTTCATAAAAGCCTATGGCTATGTTTGGTAGACTATGCTATGATATATTATGCTATATCATCTTACACATATTGATAAAGCTTTTTGTTTTTATATTTGGCCTTTTGCACATTCTTTACCTGGTTACAGACGCAGAATGCTGAAAAATGCCGTGTTTCAACGTGATTTGAACTACATAATTTTGATTGATAGCTATTGTGAAATCATAGTTATTTATATTGGGATGAAGGAACATAACCTCAAGATTTAAAAAAACAAACACAGGAAAGTATTTGTAATCAAACCACTATAAGTACTTATATATTAATGACACTTACGCTGGTGGTGAGGTCGAAGGTGTCCATGTATCGGACGCGCCGCGTGTCAGGGTCGGTCCGCACCAGCTTATCCTTCAGCATTCTCCAGGGAAGCCCCAAATGCGTGGTTTCTTCCATCGCTTGGCACCAATCGCTGATCGATATGTAGCCTACAAACATTCGTGTCAGTCAATAAAGTTTTATTTTACAACACGATCGGTCTACAATCAGGAATCAGTTTTGAGTAATCATAATTGTTTCCACTTAGAAATAAGTAATTATGATTACATATGTCTAAGTGGAAAAAATGATGATCCTTTCTATTATAATATTTTTAAACATGCGGAGGATGTATGTACAAATGTGGTGTAATTATGGGAAAACAGATATCAATAGAAGAAGAATAGAAGTAGTAGAATTCACGAATGAAGAATCATCTTACATCTTTCATGCGTTATGAAATTAGTTAGCAGAGCCTTTACACAGGAAGATCGTTCAAAGGTAACGAACCGCTTTGATCCAAATCCAGACTGCGGAAAGTCGCTTCCAAGGATCTTCGGACCATCATAATCTGGTTATGTAGTTCTCTCATGGCCGAGGATTCGACCAGGCCTACTCGTTGTCTGAAGGTGAGGCGACGGGTGCGGGAGACTGCGGCCGTGTACTGGACGAACTGTCTCTCCAAAGAATTCCCACATAACTTCAAGTAAGCCCCTTTGTTGGATCCTAACTCGTAGTAGTTCGATGCAGAGAAGATGGTTATCACCTGTCGCAAGGGAACAATTTATGTTATTTTCATGACCCTGAAGCTAGTGGTGAGTTAATATTATAAAGGAAGAAATATATTAGAATACAATGTATAACATTTCACCTGATATATTGCGTTCCTCATTGAATTAGTGTAAGTAACATGTAAACATATAATTACTGTAATTACCATGAAAGGAAGCAAACACTTGTTTTATTGCTTGTAACCTTCAACTTTTCAGTTTTACTCTATACAAAAATTTATCAAACTTAGGTATATGGACATAGCGAGGTCAATATTAAAAACAAATCAATTAAGTTTTCCAATGTTCTGTAAGTGCAAGCTAGCGCAACATGATTATATTGTTACATAAAGAAACATGCAGTATAAACTACATAAACCTTTACACAAGATGTAGTCTAATAATCCACGAACGAGCTAACTTGCTGATGAAATAACCAAGTATCATGCGGCAAAGAATGAAATGAAGCCAGTCCTTAAATATGCAAATGTGTGTTCTGCCAATTTAGTTTGTACGGTACATACTTATAAGAAAACTCGTTGCAAACCAAGCTTCGGATCACAATTTGATCAGCATTTTATGACAATAACGAACCCCTCACAGTTAAAAAGATCCCACCAAAACATTTTCATGTGTAATGTTGCCAATACGAGACTATATATAGCTCGCACTAATAAAAAGTTATCAGAACAACAAAACAAGAGCCAAGCTTCTAACTCTACACGCCTTGATAACTCTACAAGCCCTAACTTCACAAACTCTACACCTTAGTCAAAATATGAGGCTAATAATATACTACTCAAAACAAAATAAATTGTAAATTTGAACATCCGGAATTCCGGACTGATTTAATTATTTTAAAGCGTTCTTAAGCGACATAATCTTTTGTGTTAACAAACATAATGGAAGGATATGTTCATTGGATATTTCCACCTGCATCATTTTTAAAGTGGGTACTTTGATACTTTTTTTTGTAACCACTTGAATTTACCCTATTCTAAGACAAATTCTTAAGTCATTTAAATTGTGGATTTTTTGTGAACAGTCTTACATTTGCTAAGTTAGAACGTGGATAAACATTTTGAAAGCGCTATGTCGAGGATTCGAAGACATATGGACCTGCTCACCGCAACTAGAGTCATCACATTGATCCAAGAGGGACATTCGCAGCGTTCTGTAGCTTTACAGCTTGGCTTTTTAAGTCAAGAGATCCAAAATGCTTGGAATCGATTTCAAGAGACTGGGAGTGTAACCAGAAGACGGGAATCTGGCAGGAATCGAGCAGCCACCTCACAGGAACACCGCTACATAAGTTTGACTGCGCGAAGAGAGCGCGTCGTCACCGCCCGCGCCTTACAAAATCGCTTTAATAGACGACGCTGGTATACGTGTCTTGCCGTGGCCTGCCAACAGTCCGGACCTTAACTCCATCGAACACAAGTGGGATTTGTTAAAAAGAAGTGACCGGAACACAAATTAACCCTTACATAATTAACGACAGCTCATTAACGTGCTCAAGTCAAGCTGAGAACAAATTTCAGAAGAGACAGTGCGACATGGAGAGCGGCCATCCAGGCTTCAAGAATGTGTTCGAAAAAGAGGAGGACACACACTATACTAAAGAAGTGCAAAAAAGATAAAAATCCACACAGACATTTTTGTTTTAACCTCTTTTTTCATTAAGTGTATTTTTGTGCTGAAATTGCATTTTTTACCAAAAACCTAATCAGACGTTCTTTTATCGATCAATAAATTTTATTTTAAGGTTTTTGCATTAAAAATTAGCTAGCAAATTCAATTTAATTATGTATCTACCCTCAATCCCAAAACATTCATTAGAATACAGGAAATACACGGTGGCCCTTATTTTTAACCGACTTCAAAAAAGGAGGAGGTTCTCAATTCGACGGTATGTTTTTTTTTTTTGTGTGTTTGTTACGCGATTACTCCGCCATTGTGGACCGATTTTCAAAATTCTTTTTTTGTTTGAAGGGATATACTCTCGAGTGGTCCCACTATCATCAAGTTGGAATCTGATGAGACGATCCCATGGAAATCGAGGGAAACCCTCAAATTTCGTATGCAAAGCTATAACGATTTGGGTATTTTTACCGACTTCACAAAAAGGAGGAGGTACTATGTTCGGATGTTTGTATGTTTTTTTTTTTTAAATAACTTTAGCATTTGCTCTCGGAAATCATCATTTGGTAAAGTGGAGCTGATGAAGAAGACCACAGATGGCCATTGGAACTACTCAATGACAAATATTTCACGGGTTGCGATTCGATTACTTTAATATGGTTGCTAAGCAATTTATGCTCGTCACAATGCGTATTGTGAGTGGTCGTTGAGGAGTTCTCCTGGTTCTTACCAGGAGAACTCCTCAACAATTAACGTACCAACATCGGGAAAAGCAATATTTTGTAACAAGTGATGAGCAGTTGACATTAGGCTATTGTAACTTAGATAAATTACAAACGGACCCACTAAAAAGAGAAAAATAAAAACTTTTTACAAAAAAAAAACAACTGACTTCCAAAAAAAACACTACAAATTGAAAAATAGCTTTAATTTCGGAAGTCGGTGTCTTTGGTTCCGCATTTTCGTTTATTGACTCGTTTATTACAGTCGGTTGTTTTTTTTTTTTTTATGTTTTTATGTTTTGAGTAGTATACTAGCTTACATACCAAATTTCAGCTTTCTAAAACTTCAGGAAGTACCCTAAGATTTTTGATGATCATCAGTGAGTCAGTGACGAAAACAGGGTTTTTAGATATCAATAAAATTTAAAGCATAAGAGCTATGCAATTGAAACTTTATATGTTGAATAAGTTCACTATTGACATCATATCCCGAGAACTTTGTTTTTTCTGGTATAATCTGATATGAGGGTTCATAAAGTCGGTTAAAAAAACGACGATGTGCTTCAAGAAAAGGTAGGTAGTGGCCTTGCGCTTCGCTTAGCTCGTCTTGGCGGGGGCACTACCGTGTCCCCAGATAGAATCAACGTTTTTTCGTTATTCTTGCCTAAGATGTCAATACAGATTCTATAAAAAGATTGAGGAAAATCAAATTGGTTTTTAATGATCCAATAGTCTCGAGCATAATAACGTTAAAAAGAAAACTCTTTTGATATCAAAAAAATATGAAACCAATTTTGACAGCTTATAAACTCAATTTTCGTAATTAATTACTATAAGAAAATTGTCTGACCATTTGCTTCATTTTTATAAGTAATTAATTATTATTTCAAAGTTATTGAACCGGGAATTTGGGAAAAGACTGAGGTCTTGGAAAAGGGAAAGAACACATAGATCGGAAATGATGCAGACTTACGTTTCCATTGTGCAGTATTTCGTATCCACCTGGTTTGCACTCATGGCTTCTGATGAGGAAGCTCAATTTGTTCTTCTGCAGGAAATTCGCAGTCACGTCTGGACCGAAGTATGTCCCGGCACCGCGTAGAGCGTTTGCCACACAGCCGCCGGTGCATTGCGGGTCCGACCACAGTATATCAAACACCTGTAAAGATTGCAAGAATAAGGAAATGCTTAGGCGTTTCTTCAGTTTTTCTTCGGTTTGTCAAAGTGGTTGTTACCCAGACATAGGTCTAGGTAAACCGCAAACTGCTGTTCTTACTCCTTTGGTCAATGAAATGGTGGAGTAGTACGGTCACCAAAAGAAATAAGTAACCTGGGTCGTTGGGTGTTAGGTGAAGTTTAGTAAATCAAATTTCGTTCGACAACATCCATCGGTTTCACTAAACTTTTACTACATATATCCGACGACACTGGCTACTTATCACTTTTGGTGATTATACCTACGAGTATAACAATATGAAAGACAAATGTTATGAACCTGCTTGTCTAACCTAATCTATATAAAATATAAACTGGTAAACTGACTGACTCACTGACTGACTGACTGACTGGGTGATATATCAACACACAGCCCAAACCGCTGGTTCTAGAGACATGAAACTTGGAGGATGTGTTCTTTGTGAAGAGTAAGTATTCACTAAGTAAGGATTTTTGGGAATTCTATCCCTAAAGGAGTAAAATAGGGGATGGAAGTTTATATGAAAGTTTTGAAGTTAGGATCTTCTATGTGTTTAGGCTGACGATTATATTCTTTTGTGTGTGTATTCATTCCTGAAATCTTTCATTCCGAAATTCAAAACAAACACGCAAATAAATAGAACATCTCCAATAAAAACGTCTCATATAAATTAAATTACTCAAACCAAAAAAGCGCAAGCTACACGCTTTCGCTTTCAACCAAACTCACTCACATACATTTTGTATCGATCTTTAATTAGCATTGCGGCGTCGCGATAATCAATGTGGTGTAAATAAATGTCAGACTGTCGCTGGCGGATTGAATGAACGACAGTCAATGTCCTTCACGACACGAGGACGTACGGAATGTTTTCGGTTAATTAGTTAACTAGCTTCAGCTACTATTTTAGTTGCTATTTCGGACTTTGACAAACTTTATCATTTTTATTTGAGTTTTTTTACAGGTATTGTTTTGAAAAGGGATCTAGCCCAATTGGGCAATAGATATCGTTGAATATCGCGTTAGTAATAAACTAACTTCGCATTTCCGACGTTTGGACCCCAAACTGGAACGGGCCGGGGCCGCCTTCAAGCGGCTCTTGCCCAACCTGAGGGGGCCAAACGCCTCCTGCAGGAAGCTTTACGCGGGGGTCGTGCGGTCCATGGCCCTATATGGGGCCCCGGTGTGGGCGCGTTCACTGCGGCGGCGAGCCGCCAACTACCTGAACGCGTCCCAGAAAGTGGTAGCCGTTAGGCTTATCCGGGGCTACCGCACGATCTCGGGCGAGGTGGCAAGCCTCCTTGCCGGACTGCCGCCGTGGGATCTGGAGGCGATAGTCCTCGCGCGCCTGTATGAGTGGCGCACTACGACGGGGGGAAACTCCGCTTCCGCGGCAAATCGCTGCGGAGCGGACGGATCTCCGGTGCGATCTCATGGCGGCATGCGAAAGAGCGACTGCCGCAACCCAGCGCAGGACCCCTCTTTGAGGAGTGGCTAGAGAGGTGACACGGCGCCCTCACATACCGCCTGACGCAGGTCCTCACCGGACACGGAAGTTTCGGGAGGTTCCTGCACATCATCAAGCGGGAGGAAACGCCCGGGTGTCACCATTGCGAGGATCGCCCAAAGCACACGGTGGAGGTCTGCCCCGCTTGGGCGGAGCACCGCCGTGTCCTCGTAGAGGCGATCGGCAGCGGCGGCGACCTCTCGCGTCCGGCCCTGGTGCAAGCCTTGGTCCGGGGCGAGAGGGGAGGCAGTCACCTCCTTCTGCGAAGCAGTCATGCTAGCGAAGGAGGTGGCGGGACGGTTCAGGGAGAGAGCCTCCCGCCCCAGCCGCAGCGGGAGACGCTCCGGGCGTCGCGTCGGGAGCCGCGTGACGACTCCCGGCCACCGTAGGCGCGGGCCTGCGGGCGGAGAGTAATGGGTAGCTCACCGTCCGATCATGACCAGGTCCGTGCCGGACGGCGCGTACGTGTTCCACGCGCGCCTCAAAGAGATGTCAGGGCCGAAGCCTGCCGGGTCAGCGGGATTGTCCAAAACGGTTACCGCTGGCCCGGAACATAAAGGGCTAAGGAAGGAACATGGGTGAGTTTTTGTCAGTAAGAGTCTGACACTCCCTTCCGCTCCACCCAGCGCGGGAGGAGTAATTTGATGATTCCCATCCGCAAAAAAAAAAGTAGTAAACTTTTTCGTTCATAATTTTCAAAACACAGCCTGTATACTGTTTAGTCTTCATTAGTAATTAGCAACTACTCGTATTTAGGTAGGTACTAGGCAGACTTAGAGACTGTCCCATCTATACATATAATAAATCTGTAGAAGGGTCAATTCTGTACATTGAAAATATTGAAAAATAAATAGCGGGGGGTGTTGCTGGATCGATACCAAACCCAAATATGTGATTAAAAAAAATTTTGTCTGTCTGTCTGTCTGTCTGTCTGTCTGTCTGTATATGCAGGCATCACGTGAAAACTAACGGTTCGATTTCGATGAAACTTGGTATAATTATACCTTATTATCCTGGGCATAAAATGGGATACTTTTTATCCTGGAAAAATACGTAGAAAAAAAAATCTTATTTTTCAGTTTTATTCATAGACGTTGTTCTGTAGAACCGCGAACACACGTTGCATTACCCGCAGTGGATAATTTTCCATTTCAATTTAAGAGAATACAGTTTCCTGTAGCTTTGTGTTACACCATGACAATAAATAAGGCTCAAGGTCAGACCCTAGGAGTTGCTGGCGTAGATCTTACCGCGAGTTGTTTTTCACACGGGCAACTTTACGTAGCTCTTTCCCGTGTGAGCAGTCCAAGAAATCTTCATGTTCATATTCCGGACGAGCTCACTAACAATGTTGTGTATGCTGAAGCTCTCAATTAACTTTCTGTCGCATTGTCACGATCATTTTTTTATTATTGCAAACTTTTCGTCACTGTCAGTAATTTACTGCTACATGCTACTTATCAAGGTCGGAATTACTATGAAAAAAATACTTACTACAGAACGCGAGCTCAACAGCAGTAGCTCAATAGAGGGATCTCCTTAAATAGGCTTAGCCGTATTTGGGTCCAATAGATATTTATAAGATGTCATTGTCAGAGTTACTCAAAATGGAGAAATAAACCATCCACGCGAAGACCGACATCCGCGCGGACGGAGTCGCGGGCGGAAGCTAGTTCCTAATAAATATAACTTACAGAAAAGAAATTGGTCTTGGACCTGTCACCGGGGGAATGAATGAACGACAATCAATTTCGTTCGTGTCGGATGGTATAAAGTTTTAAGTATTAATTAACCACCTTCGACCACACTTTCATTCACCGGGTGTTCTGCAATTAGGCAAATTAACAAAATAAATGAATTTTAAATTTAATTCATTTATTTTGTTAATTTTTTAACAAAATATATGAATTAAATTTAAAACTACTTTGAGTAAATTTTGATATGATAATTCTCTGTTTTAAAGTAAATTCCATTGAATAACTCTTAAGAGCCTATACTACCTCAAATGGCTTAGCATGATCCTTCGTTATGTCGAAAATACCGCAGCATTAATTTTGAAATAAATATATGCTAAAGTTGAGGATTAATGTTAGGTACTATGTTAGACGAAAACACGATTCCATAAAATTTTCTCGATAGAAAAAAATTTCAAAGTTACCTCCAAACCGAACAATAAACCGCTGGTATTAAAAAAATACTTCAAATTAGATCATGAAACTTTGCATACTAACTGAACTAACTATAAAGCAGGTCTTATGTTATTTAGTTTTTTTGAATTACCTTTATTTTCACCGTAAAAAGCAAATACCTAAACTATTGGCGCTGCCTTCCGCCCAGCTCCGCACTTTGTCTCGCTCTCACACAGTCCGCGAGCAGTATCGTGCGAGTGAGATAAAGAGCGAATTTTAGCTGAGGTAGTATAGGCTCTTAAGGGTTACGCCGTGATGTCGAAAAAAATAAAAAAACCGGACAAGAGCGAGTCGGACTCGCGCACCGAGGGTATCGTACCATCATATGTTTTTAAATTTTCATCGGCGGGGCCTATATTCGTCAGAGAATTTTAACATTGTGCACTGCGGTGTAGAATATTGTAGTTTTATGTCAGCGCTATCTCTTGACCGATAGTGGAACTAATGTAACATTTATTGATGATTTCTGAAAAAGTGTACTATTTAGAGACTTCGGTTTATTTTTCCTGTAGTTTTTACATAACATTCTATCACATAGGATGATTTCAGATTTTTCTCTTTGCAAACTTTAAGGGGGGGGGGGGGGACTGATTTTTTTTTTTAATTTTTCATCAAGTCGAAAACTGTGCGGCTTAAAAAAAAAGGAAATGTTTGAGAATGTACAATCTCTTTCGTATGTAGTAGTACCCCACATGTAGTAGTAGCCCCACTTCGAATTTTTCAGACCCCCTTTTAGTCCTTGTTGCAAAAAATAGACATATATTTTTATTTCTTTCTTATTTGTAAAATAGTTGGGCAAACGTCATCTAAAAAAAACTATTCCAAATTTCAAATTAGTAGCATTAGTAGTTCTTGAGATATCCAGCTGTGACAGACAGACAGACTGAGTCTCACCATAAGGGTTCCGTTTTACCATTTTGGTACAGAACCCTAAAAATAGGTATAACTTTGGAATTTTTTTGTATCGAGAAAAATTCATTGAATCGTGTATTTCTTGATGACATGATACTAGGCCAAGGAGTCAAAAAACATACCAAAATAATAAATCCCTATTGCACATACTTAACAAGTTACACGAAATAAAAAAAAAGACATTTCTTTCAATATATCAGCTTAAGTAAATACAATTTCGTTGAAGTTGTTAACACATGCCTTCTCAGTGTGAGAAGAGGCCTTTACCCTACATTTGAGATAATAGTAAGCTTGAATTGAATCGAAATTTTGACTTAAGAGCATTTACGCCGTACGGCATTTCATACAAACTTTCAAACCCTTATTTTTCGAAATGATTGAACCGATTTTAATGAAACTTCATACGCATAAGCAGGATACAAAGGTCTAAAAAGTTAGTAGAGAACATTTTCGAAAAATAGTGTTGCAGCCAAATTAGACCGATTTTAAATTTTCCATAGAAACAGAGATTTCCAGTTATCTTTTTTTTTTAGGGTTCCGTACCCAAAGGGTAAAAACGGAACCCTATTACTAAGACTTCGCTGTCAGTCTGTCTGTCACCAGGCTGTATCTCAAGAACCGCGATAGCTAGACTGTTGAAATTTTCACAAAGTATGTATTTCTGTTGCCGCAAATACACAAATACTAAAAACAAAATAAAATAAATATTTAAGGGGGGCTCCCATACAACAAACGCGATTTTTTTCCCTTTTTTGCTCGATATCAATAATGGCAACAGGTAGGCACTTGAAATATTCACAAAATACTCAGTTGTATTTTAACTTTAATAATAAATAATAAAAATAAAATAAATATTTAAGGGGGGCTCCCATACAACAAACATGTTTTTTTCGGCGTTTTTGCCTTGTGGTACGGAACCCTTGCACTTGACCAGTTTTTAAATAAGACATTTCGAAAATGTTCTCTAGTAACTTTTTAGACCTTTATATCCTGCTTATGCGTATGAAGTTTCATTAAAATCGGTTCATTAATTTCGAAAAATAAGGGGTTGAAAATTTGTATGAAATGCCGTACGGCGTAAACGCTCTTAAGAGGAAATGCGGGTGGTCTTTTCTCCATAGAAACACTCTCGCCTGTTTTCTTTCTGGTTAATGACCATAAAGCAATGATTTTTTACATAAATAAATATTAACGACTTGTATGTCCCTATGTTTTCCTTTTTGATGATACATTATTTTTATAAGCACTAGAACCCTCAATAAATGCTCAAAATTGCCGATTGAAACCGCTGTCAACAGAGGTCTAGAGTACAAATTTAACAACTATTAATGAAAAAGAAAAACATAGGGACACAGTATACAGTCTGTTGTAAAAACGATTTGAAGTTCCAGATTTTTTTATTTAAATCATGTCATGTGTAGTTGTGTTCCTTCTTAGAAGTAACTAGTTTTGTTATGAAATAGCCACATGAATAGAGCAAACGGGATTAGAAATATACAATAAAATCGCCAACTATTTTTTTTTACAAATTTTGTTTATTCTCTATAATCAATAACAAATTCAATAGTAATAAAGCCGGACAAACAAATAAGAATGATTTATTAAACTGCTCGACAGTTGTTTTGTATGAAACTTAGATTAAATAAATCACATTAATGTGAAGTGCGTAAAGAAAAAAAGCAATTTAATACAATTTAAACTAAAATTAATAGTTAGTAGCATGTCCACGGCTTTTAATTACTGCTTTACAACGGCGAGGCATTGACTCCATAAATTTTTGACATTTCGCAAGAGAGATAGAGTGCCATTCTTCTAAGAAAACGTCGTACAGCCCTCTTAAATTGTCACACTGTCGATTTTAAACCTTTTTCTTGACTTTGCACCAAAAGTGCTCTATTGGGTTTAGATCTGGGCTGTTAGCTGGCCAATCTAAGACAGAAACTGATTGCGATGTGAGAAATTCCATAACGGTACGTGCAGTATGCTTTGAATCATTGTCGTGCTGGAATGTTCAAATAACCGGAAGCGCGTCTTGAGCATAAGGTAACATTGTTTCTTCCAGTACATTTTTGTATTGGAATTGATCCATTTTTCCTTCTATCAGCTTAACAGGTCCAACACCATGTCCAGAAAAGCAACCCCAAATTTTCACATTTCCGCCACAATGCTTTAATTTTTTTTTGTGTAGGTACTTAGAGTCGAATGCTTTATTCGGAGGGCGTCGTACATATCGTTTTCCATCAGAACATACCGTATTTATTTTAGTCTCATCAGAAAAAATAACATTTTTCCACTGTCTAACTGTCCAGTTTTCATACCAGTTTGCAAATGCAATCCGGGCTTGCCTATGGCACCGTTTCAATATGAGCACCTTCCTTGCCATCCTTCCGTGCAACTGTTCTCTACCAAAGGCCTTCGAATAGTGCGTGCCGAGATTGAAAGCTGTTTTCACCAAAATATATTTTCTCAGCTCATTAGACCCTTTAAAAGGATTTTTTTTTGCTAAACAAACGACATTTCGATCTTCTCTGTTTATGTACACGCAGAACATTTGAAGTACTTTGATACGTGACAAAATGCTTCACAGCGTGGAAAACCATCGTTTTTGAGCATTGCAGAACATGTGTGCTATGTTAATCATTATACTCGAGGCAGTATTATTCGCGCGAGCCGCACGCGAGCGCGATAAGAAAGCCGAGTGTCTAATGGTCAATGCACACGCGTGTCATACGACGTTTTTCAACACACTTGCGAGAAAAAACAGACTTGTATTGTTAAATATTAACTTATATGGAAAATGGCGCGCTAGTTTTGTTTTTCCGCGCGGCACTAGCGATGCGCGCGCAGGTGTAAATAAAAAACTGACTCTCATTTTAAATATATTAGTCAATGGCACCGACAAAACCTCTAAACAGCCTAAGTATAAAAAAAATATTATAAACACAAAATAATGTTTAGACTGATGTCGTATGTCAAATTATTGTAGTTTAGTTAGTATGGAATTAGAAAGTATTAGTCAATGGCACCGACAAAACCTCTAAACAGCCTATAGAAAAAATATTATAAACACAAAATAATGTTTAGACTGATGTCGTATGTCAAATTGTAGTTTAGTTAGTATGGAATTAGAAAGTACTATTGGCATAGAGAAATATACATTAGTTCAGTGAGAATCCGCAATAATAGAACGCCAGTCAGGGTCTTTTTCGCTTGGTTTCGGAAGGGACCACGGACAATTTAAATATGATTCGCGACTATAATATATTATATGTATTTACAGAATTATAGTCATTAGAATAGAATCTTTAAGTTAGATTTTTTCCCTAAGAACTTTTCCATAAGAAAGATGTATTAATGTTTCGAATGATTATAATTCTGTAAAGACGTACCTTTTATAGTCGCAAATCATATTTTGATCAAGATACAACCTGACACTGATCTGAAAATTGCAAAAAACCTAAGAACAATTAAATTTCGCGGTCTACCACTGCGCATTCACCTTAAATTGTCCGTGGTCCCTGCGCATTCACCTAAAGGTAAATAAATATTAGTTCATTTTGTGACCAAGGACAATACAGACTATTTAAAAAAAAGTGAATTGATGAGATTAAAAAGCGCGAATCTCCGACTAGTAAATAGTTATCTGTGGAAATAAAGCTCTAGTGGATTAAAATAAAGAAAAAGCACGCGTTTTTAATTCTGCATTATGGACCTAAAAGCGGTGGCTCTTATTGAACCGCTTTTAGGTCCATAATGCAGTGTATTAAAAACGCGTGCTTTTTCTTTACTTTAATCCACATGTGCTTTATTTCCACAGATAACTATTTACTAGTCGGAGATGCGTGCTTTTTTAATCTCATAATTCACTTTTTTTTTAAATAGTCTGTATTGTCCTTGGTCCCAAAATTAACTAATATTTATTTACCGTAAGGCGAATGCGCCAGGGTAGCCCGCGAAATTTGCTGGTCAGTATTAAGTTGTACGTTGATTAAAATATGATTCGCGGTCGTAACAAATATGTATTTACAGAATTTGTTACGGCCGCGAATCATATTTTAATCAACGTACAACTTAATACTGTAAGGTATAAAAGGATGTAAGGATTAAAATATGATTTGTTTATTATATTTTTTCTAAAGGCTGTTTACAAGTTTTGTCAGTGCCATGGACTTATATTTAAAATAAGAGACAGTGCTTTTATTTACACCTGCGCGCGCATCGATCGCTAGTGCTGGCTAGCACGGCGCGCGGCAAAACAAAACTAGCGCGCCATTTTCCAAACAAGTTAATATTTAACAATACAAGTCTGTTTTTTTCCTTGCAATTGTGTTGAAAAACGTCGTATGAAACGCGTGTGCATTGATCATTAGACTCTCGGCTTTCTTATCGCTATAATATAATACCGCCTCGAGCATAATGATCAACATAGCACACATGTATCATAATGTACTATTACAGCACTAAATGGCGCCAAAATTATACGAATAGTGATCTCCAACCAAGAATTATCTATTTAAATTTGAATAAAAAAATAAACTATTTAGCGTTCTTAATTATGTGACCAGCCAGTAGGTAAGTAGTAATAATAAGTTCAGATCTAATGTATAAAGTTTATCTATTAATTTTTTAGCTAATCATTTGTATCAACGAATGTACCGCTAGTATGGAAAAGTTTTGGGATACCGAGAGACATACAAAAAAATACATGCAATTAGTTATACTTGTTAGTTTGAAAAAATCTTCCCTTTAAATAGGCGTTCTTAATTATATGACCAAGACCACCACTGTATATCCGTCTTATTCAGTTTATGAAATTTTAAATTGGCCCAATATTGGAGCAGGAAATAGGCAAGAGCCAAACCTCGAATTATGACTTTTTACTTAGGATTTTTCCAAAAGTCTCTCTGACCGCATTTCCTCTTATTATGCGTTAGTTAGTGTGATTAAGTAAATACAATTTCGTTGTAGCTGTTAACTCAGCCATAATATTTTCTGTGAAGTCTCTACCTTTAGTTAATTAACTCTATAACCTTTATTGGAAGCCCTCCAGTTAATCGTTGTATTTACCATCATGTAGTTAATACATGGGGCGAGTAACCGTCGACCTGCCTCCGGCGCGACGTGTCGGCGTCGGTTTGAATGAATGAATGAACGACAATCAATGTCTCTCATGACATTCGACTACGTTTATTAAGTTTAAGGTTATTAATTAACTAGCTTCGATCGCAGTTTTACTTGATTATATTAGATTAGGCAAACACATTTATTTCACTAATGGTGTAGGTTCAGCCTAATAGTATTTTTGTGAAGTTTATAATTGCCCATCCTAATGGTCTGGGTTTTAAAACTCTAAATTATCTAGCTGTCAATTTATTTTTTTCTTGCACCATAAATATTTGATGATGGTGTAGACCTAGCTGATATTTGTTCAGGTAAACAAAAGGACAACGATTATAACTACCAATGCATTACAGTTAGCGTCTATATGACAAAATTCTACCTTTTGATTGGACCGTTGACAGCGAAATAAACCGCGGCAGCAATTAATTTGTGTGCATGAATGCGAAGGTGAAACAAGTAAAAAGTCCTTTTGTGCGCATTTAAGTCTATCTTTTAGGTATCCGTGGATCAATGTTGTATTTTGGCGAATAAAATAATAATAAAACCTGCCTATTATTATCCCACTGCAAGACAAAGGCTTTTTCTCATCACAGAGAAGCCTCGAGAAGGAATCACCACGCCTGCTCAAGACGGATTGGCGATTTCAGACTTACAGTGGCCTCCAAAAGTTAGTTTACTTTCCACTTCAGCTGTGACACCACATTATCATTTAAAATTCTAGTGATCAAATGTTTGAACCGCTGTAACGTTTTTATTAAATAATTCAACTGCCTTTGACTTATCTTAAAAAAATAATCAAGTAATTCCTTAGAAAACCTGATGATTATTTTTATTTTAAATGTTAATGTGGCATCATAGCTGAAGTGGAAAAATTACAACTATCTTTTGGAGGCCACTGTATATCAACTGTAAAGTCCAGCGATGCTATTCTGTAAAAATATCACCGTGATAACTTAGGTGAAGTGAGCTTACTAATGCATACTGCCAATCTTTTTATACTTGCAGCCTATGGGTCGACTATACGCAGAGGGCTTACAGCGCCTTGCGAGTCCAATACAATTATGCATACAAGGCACTGTTGAGGCTGCCGCGACACTGCAGCGCGTCAGGGATGTTCGCTGAGGCACGTATAGATGACTTCTATGCTATTATTCGAAAGCGCAACGCATCCCTGATGTGGCGGGTGCGCGGCAGCGCGAACAGTCTCTTGATGACCGTAGCGGAGAGGACTGAGGGCCTTATATGGAAGCACTGGACGAGGACGATAGTGTTGCCTTCAAACCGTGCCCAGAAGTAGTGTGTGTAGTGTTATTGTGTTACGTATTAGGAATTATTATTATTATTGTTATCGTCTCTGACATGTTTTTGAATTTCTTAATTGACAGAGGTATATGTACTAACACTAGTTTGTAAGATGTTTATGTCCTTACTAACAATAATGGATTGTAATATCTGACAATTAAATTATATTATTATCTTTATTTCATTAAGTATATACATATAAATTATATTTTTAAATATTAGAATATACAAAAATATAAAAACATTTCAAAATATAAAAAATAGTAGCCCACCGGTATCGGGAACCGGGAGAGTCCAAGCTACCGGCGGTCTGGGCTCCAGAGAGAGGAACCTCCTAACAATGCGGGCCGTGTCCAGAAGTACCACCCTCTGAATCAAGCCCTTGACCCAGCTGCCCAACGAGAGCCTTCTTATGTGTTGGTCGAGGCTCTTGGCTATTAACCCATTGGCTGTCACGACTATCGGCACAATGATCGCTGAGTCTACATCCTACATGTCGACAACCTCGTGAGCCAAGTCAAGATACTTGATCTGTTTATCTTTCTCGGCTTTCACGAGGTTCTCATCATGCGTGACGGTTATGTCAACAATCAATGCGCGTCGCTCTGATCGATCCACCACCACTATATCAGGCTTATTGGCAACAATAGTCCTGTCAGTGATGATGGATCGATCCCAATATAATGTGATATTACCATTTTCGAGAACTGGGTCGGGCACATACCTGTAGTACGGCACCTCCGATTCCACAAGGCTGTATTTCAGAGCAAGTTGCTGATGGATTATCCTGGCTACAAGGTTGTGTCTATGCAAGTACTCTCCGTTAGCTAGACAAGAACACCCGGAGATAATATGCCTGATTGATTCTCCCGGCCGGTGGCATGCCCGACAGATGTCAACCGTGAGATTTATTGTGAAAGACGTTTCACAATAAAAAATCTCCGGTAATTGTTCGTCATCATAACTTCGTCCATAATTGCACAGACAAAATCTTCGGTTTCTCCAAAGAGATTACCGAAACGCAGCCAGGCTACGGACGCTAGTAGATCGACATCGGGTCCATGTAGGGCCCGGAAAAAGTGTCCGTGAAACTCCTTACTCTGCCATACCTCCATGCGATCATTAGTGTCAAGCACTACTGGCTTGCACCAGTTCTCTTTAGCCAAGGAGAGCGGGGTGAGGCCCTTGTCCACGGCGACTACATCTCGATGCATCCCCACCGTCGGTTTCTAGGAAATATTCCCTGAGACTGCATATCTCGCGATTGTGGAGGGTCTTAGCGTTTAAAAACCCTCGGCCTCCACACTTTCGCGGGATATACAGCCTCATTACCGATGACCGTGGGTGATGCATTCGATTTGCAATCAGCCGCGTACGGACCCTCCTATCCAGGGCGTCGAGTTCGGTCTGAGTCCATTTGAGTATGCCGAAAGAGTACATCAAAACCGGCATGACCCAACCGTTGAAGGCGCGCACCTTGTTTCCGCCTGATAGAAGACTATTAAGTACTTTTTTCAGACGGCCAAAGAAGCGCTCCTTCAACGATTGCTTCATGTCAGTAACATTGATGCCTAACGCTTCCGACATACCCAAATACTTATAGGCTTCGGATGCGGAGAGGGCTCTAAGGTTTGTGGAATCCGAGAGTTGGGTTCCCACGGATTCAACAATCTCCCCTCGCTTTACATGCATGACCGCACATTTGTCCACACCAAATTCCATCCTGATGGCGCTACTGAAAGTTTGAGTTACTTTCAGTAGCTCCACCAGTTGCAAATTGTTGGGGGCAAAGAGTTTTAGGTCATCCATGTAGAGGAGGTGCGATATAACCTGACCACCTCTCCTCAGCCGATAGCATAGACCTGAATCCTCCAGCAATGTGCTTAGAGGATTCAAGGCTAAGCAGAACCAAAGCGCCCTGAAATATGCCTCGCTCAATCTTTATCGGTTCGCTATTCCTCTGAATATTTCGACATCCTGGATAGCGAAGGACCGTCCTCCGTTGCCCCATACACGACATCAGGAAGGTGCGCAGAGTTGCATCTACTTTGTACAACTCCAACACCCTCATGAGCCATGTATGTGGCACCGAGTCATAGGCCTTCTTATAATCTATCCAACATGTCGACAGATCCTTTCGGGAACGACGAACCTGTTGGCTAATGGCCATATCAATGAGGAGTAGCTCCTTAGTACCGCGGGGCCAGTTCCTGCATCCATTTTGAGAGGCAGACATGATGGAGTTGGTGTTTATATGTTTATTTATTTATTTTATTTTACCATTTATGTACACACATATAGTATAAACAAACAAGAAAAAACAGAGCAGAAAAATAAGTACAAAGGTGATACTTATTTCATAAGAAATCTCTTCCAGCATGTTTGTCAATTTTAACTCTCAAAATCAATGATATTATAAGTAAAAAGGTGTAGATAGGTTACTTACACAACATTCGATCTTCAAAAACGGCACTCTAACGCACTCATAAATAACTAAATATTGCAATAGCACACTACAGTACGATTAGACGTCAAAGTGGGATTGCATGATTCAATTATCGCGAGCGAAAAAGAGACAAATATAATTTGCAACAGTGCGTCGTCTAGTGTATTAGAAACGATGTAGAATAAATTAATCAGATATGACATTTTACCTTACATCGTGATTTATGCCTAAAAATGCGATATGAGTTCATGTAGTAAAAGTAATAAAGTAGTAGAAATGCATTGAAAGTAGGTAAATAAAAGGTATATTGACTTAAAAAAAAAATAATATCAAATAAAGCGCTGTAATAAACTTATTCTAACGACATCAGTGACCTTCAAATAAATTTAACTTATTTCTTTTCTGTCTTTTTGATTTTTTGTTTAACTCGGGGTTATTTTTATGTTCAGCGTGAAGACGGACATTCACATACTTCTCTATAATAGCTTTCAATAAAAGCATACGGTGGTTTAAAGTGGGTGTTTGTGTCATAGCATGGTCGTTCAATTCACTAAATATATTAGAGTCGACAAATGATTTTAAAATACGATTTTTTACGTTCACAATTTCTTCATTTCTCGTAAAGTATAGCCCATTTTCTTTTATGTAAGCCTTCAAAATGTATTCTGATCTTAAGCAAACAGTAAACAAACTTTCCGTTGAGTAGCACAAGCCACCCATATCTTTTATTGAGATTAATTTGTGAAACCACAGTTTTTTGGACGTAAATAATGATTTTATACAGACTTCACATTTCAAAATGCTAACCATTTTCCTTGCAATCCAGCCCGAAATATAACCCACTATCTGTTTGAAATGATCCGGTAAGGATTCTTTGTTGAGCACCTGCGCAAATGTATTAACATTTTCTAGTGATATCTTGTCACTTTGCATTTCGGGGCTTTTTTCAGATTCTGCCGAAGAATCAAATTCAAAATAATCAATTGATGCTCGTTTGCCGGAAGACCAATTGATATTTTGAATAGCTGAGGAACAATTCAAAATAGGGACACTTTCTAGTGGTACGCAATTGCCACTGAAACCACTACGTAATTCTAAATGATTTAAAATCTTTTTATAAATTCCCTTGAATTGAATCACGTTCGGGTTATTATTGTAGCCTCCATGCTTTCGAATAATACCAAATAGGATTTCAATATGATCTTGGCTTAATCTATAGGTTGAAATGTATCTCAGTAAGGGATGGTTTACAACTAATGATTCATAAAGATGTTTCAAAGACTCGATACAAATGAGAAATCCCACAAACCCAGATTTGCATTTACAGTCAACTAAACGTTTTTTACTGATTGTAAATATAATTCTACGTTTAACCACCCTCTTCGTTTTGCTGTAAATTTTTAATGACAATATATATTGTTTTGCTTTATCGAGAAACTGTATAATTTCAGTGGCATTTTGTGGGCAAATAGGCTTCTTAAAACCAAAAATTTCAAAAGATCGTGAGTTAAATACATCAAAGAGGTCATTAAAAATTTCGATGAATTCCACAGTGGCTGCTGTTTCATTAAATCGTGAAGAAACTAATAACTGTTCACACAACTCTAGTGCTTTAGCAACACTTTTACTCAGCAACTGTGTTGCCAATTTAACCTTCATTATTTCATTTCTGAAGTTAATATGACGCTCTGAAAGTTTATTGGCAAAATTTAAGCCTTGGTTTTTTTGAAGGTTGTGTAAATTTACCAATAAATGCCACTTTATTTCTTTTTCCAACTCGTTGAAGATAATTCTTTTCGATTCAAAAGTATTTCTAACTAATTTAAGCATGTGACAAGGGTCAAATAACACTGCTACTTCTCTATCACAACTGGGATGCTTGAACGTGGTTTTTAAATTGTTTGGATCTTTCAAATGACAACCCATTATATTGGCAGCGGAAAAGTTTGCTTGACAACCATCGAAAGTGACTGCAACAATATCCACTCCAGACTCAAAGCACTTCTGCAAACAAGAAATAATTAAGTGTGCTCTTGTTTCACCACTGATTCCTTTGACGAAAAAATATCCTACTGGTAGTTTCCAGTTTTCATTTAATGCGACTAAAAGAAAAACATAGGCTTCTGTTGCAATTACTTTGCTATCGGTAGTGCCGCCAAAGTCTACCACACCTTCTGTCTTTTTTCCATTCCATTTGGATTGGTGTCGAAGTGCCATTTCGTCAACCACAAGAGTGCAGATCATTCTTTTTTTTGATAATTCATTTTTCTTTCTGAGCATATCAAATGCTTGCGTAGTGAATCCTGGTGAAACTGTACTATTCTCATACCACTTGCCTAATACTCTAGGGTGTGGCAGAGCGCTGTGAAGAATTTTCCTCACATATTTATACGCAGCTGGCGAATAAAAATTTAAGGTAAGAGCGAATTTTCGCAGTGTTGGTGGATATTTTTGACGAAAAGATTTCTTACTTCTTTTCTTACATAAAATTCTATTAAATAAACTCATAGTGTCTTCATTCAGGTTCAATTCAGTAAATTGTTCATCAGATATGTATTTCTTTGTTTTTAAATGTTTTAATATATCACTCAAATGCACCACGCGTCTTTGTAACCTTTTGTTTTGATTTTTTAAATTTCGGTTTTTATTTATCAATTTTTCTTTCTGAAAACTTATTCTTTTGACGCATTTTTTAAGAGCAGCTTTTCGAGGGGTATCGAAAATTGACTCTAAATCGGACAACTTTTCTTCAGTAAGGCTGTTAGGACTACCGGCTATTGATTGTGCACGAGGTAACTGGAACAATTTTTTGAATTAAGATAAAATATTCAAGTAAACGAATCCGCTATAAAAATGCAACATTAACATAAACGTAAATAATTACCTCCAAAACAGGAAACGCAGATTTTTTTAATAAAGTGTATCCCTTGCCCGACATGTACTTGTCTTCGACTTTAAAATGAATGGAGCATATTTTACTCGATTTATTCGGTTGCCAAAATTCTTCATTTCTCTGTTTGCGGACAATATCCACCCACCGGATGCACCTTAGTTCATTTTTTGGAAATCTAGAAACAATTAATTAATATTTACACCTAAAGAAAAACATTCTTCTTTACGATACACTAAAATTTATATTTTGGTTTCAATTTAGTAATATAATATTTAATTTATGCTCCCTCATCATAACAAAAATCTACATTTAAGTAAAAATAATGTGCCACCATTTGAACCTACTGTCAGGCAACTGACCTATCTGTTTCTTAGGCATACTTTTACTCTATGATCGGTAATGACGTCTATCTCTATCGCACTTGTTCATGCAGAAACTTTTGTTGCACTCATTCTTTTCCGACGCCATATTTTAGGAATATAATGTTTTGATTTGTGAAAATATTAGAATAAATAGTGTACTTACGAATGATATGTGATTCCTTGACTTTTGGAAGTTTTGCTTGTATAATTTGTGCAATATCTCATAACACACGATGGCATTTTCGGAAGCTTTGGGTCTTTTACTTTGAATGCACTCAGTACCTACGTGACGTGCGTCTGTTGACGGCGCAACGCGACACTGAGGTCAAGTGTGGCTAGTTAGCCACATTTTAACGTGCCGCTTGCTGAGCGCTTATAACCTATCTACACCTTTTTACTTATAATATCATTGCTCAAAATGAATTATAATGGATGTAAGAACTTTATGGACCGTCGGTAAACACGTGATCGGTCTATAATTTTTGGGTTCTGCGGTGCTACCGGATTTATGGAGCAGGTGGGTAATTCCTGTGTTAGGAACTGGGGTAGCGAACCAGACTCCAAAGCAGTGTGGAACTGAGATGCCAAGCGAGCGTGTGACCTTGTGAACCACTTGATCCAAAAGTTGTGCAGTCCATCCGGCCCTGGAGATTTCCAGTTAGGCAACGGACGGACTGCACGAGCTACATCTTGGAGACAGATGGTCATCATCATCATCATTTCAGCCGAAAGACGTCCACTGCTGGACATAGGCCTCCCCCAACAGACACCTGCTCGACACATATAGGACAGATGGCAATAGCCCCCATTTCTGGTATTGGATCACATTCTCGCTCGACTTCCCGAGTCCAATCACTTTCGGTGTGACTGACAGGCACCGACCAGATACTGCACCAGAAAGAACACATGGCATCATCATCTGGCAGGCACGTGTCAGTCACACTTTGGTCCGGTCGCTCCCAACCCCTATAAACCCACCTTTCATCACTCTGGAAGGTGCGATTCTGAGTGTATCGCTCTACTCGCCGCTTATACCGACGGATACGGTTTGCCCATGCATACACTTTCAGCTTCAGGAAGTCGATGCGCTCCGTGACACAAGACATATAGTCTTGAGGATTGATATCAGACCCCAAGAATGCCCGTCTCACAAAGCGCATCACTCTAGGGCGAGTATTGCCCTCCCTGAAGCAGATTAGTTTGCCAATGAACGCTCTGGCCCCACCAATACGGCGTTCAATTCTGCACTGCCAAGCTGGTACGGCTGGTTTCAGTCGTGTAGCTCTAGAGTCTCTATGGCTGTAGTTATTTCAAAATAATTATTAAAACTGCTTCATTTCAGCCGAAAGCCGAAAGTCGTCCACTGCTGGACATAGGCCTCCCCCAATTTTTATTATGGCAAAACTGCTTATTAAAAATGAATTTAACTGAAAATTGTTAAAAATTGAAATACTTGTTGACATTAATAATAGTACATTATGATACATGTGTGCTATGTTGATCATTATACTCGAAGCGGTATTATTCGCGCGAGCCGCAGGCGAGTGCGATAAGGAAGCCGAACGTATAATGATCAATGCACACGCGTTTCATACGACGTTTTTCAACACACTTGTGAGGAAAAAAACAGACTTGTATTGTTAAATATTAACTTGTATAGAAAATGGCGCGCTGGTTTTGTCTTTCCGCATAGCCAACACTAGCAATGCGCGCGCAAGTGTAAATAAAAGCACTGACCACAGAGCATGTAGGCACTGACCACAGACCGCTATATATAAAAAAAAAATAGACACAAAATAATTGTAGTTTAGTTAGTATGGAATTAGAAAGTACTATTAGTATAGAGAAATATACATTAGTTCAGTGAGAATCCAAAATAATAGAACGCCAGTCAGGGTCTTTTCCGTTTGGTTTCGGAAGGGACAATTTATGGTGGATAATTAAAATTTTCTTACGTTTTTTTTGTAATTTGCACCTGCAAATCATATTTGATCAAGATACAACCTGATACTGACCTCAGTATCAGGTTGTATCTTGATCAAATATGATTCGCGACTATAATATTTAAGTATTTCAATTATAGTCATTAGAATAGAATCTTTCAAGTTAGATTTTCTCTAAGAACTTTTCCATAAGAAAGATGTATTAATGATTCGACCAAGGACAATACAGACTCATCACTTGCCAGACTATTTAAAAAAAAAGTGAATTTATGAGATTAAAAAAGCGCGCATCTCCGACTAGTAAATAGTTATCTGTGGAAATAAAGCACTTGTGGATTAAAATAAAGAAAAAGCACGCGTTTTAATACACTGCATTATGGACCTAAAAGCGATTTAATAAGAGCCACTTTACGAGCAAGAGTGTTCAAATATATATTATTATTATTAATGCTAGGTATTGACACTATTGACAGCTCACTTTAAGCTCACTTCACCTAAGTTTTCACGGTGAGATTTTTTACGGAATAACACTCGGTTTCCTTAAGATGTTTTTCCTTCACCAATATCAGTAATGTCCAAGATAAAATCAGAAAGTACATATTAAGCAGCGAATAAATATTTCAACATAATATTTATTATTCAAAATATTCATCTTCAATGTGATTCAATCAGGTACTTACGGAAAACATTTTAGGGAAATTGAATTTATAACAATGACAAACTCTTTTAGGACGGTAACGTTTAAGATACATCTTTTGGGCCAGTATACAGTAAACAGGTACAACATAAAAATAATTATACAACAAGAAAGACATTATAGTTTATGAGTACTCGTTAAACATAATTTTCCCACATGTTTAATAAACATACAAACCATAATATTTACGTTACAACCTTAATAAACTTTTGAGTTTTCATTGCTACTAAAATTATAACGTCAAGATATATCTAATTTTATTCTAAAGAGTATTATTTATCGAGACATTTGATATTATAAAAGGCGAAGAAATATTTTTATAGAGAGAGTTTTAAAAAGATAGACGTATAAAAAATATTCTTCTTCATTAACTTGAAATTAGGGAATTATCACAGTATTACAATATTTCCTACAGTAGGGCAACGCCTTTGATGTCGCGCGATGCCGCCGCCAGTGTAGGTACTTACGCTGTCACATGCAAATATGCTAGGGTTGTCACCAAATGGGAAATAAAGCAATTGTGATTATTACTATTATGATGTAATCATTTATTCACATGTACATTCTAAATAATTGTGATTATTAAATCCAATGTAATTATTTATTCATAAATATATATTTACATATGTTGCACTGCTAAATATTTACTAGACATTTTATTTTTGGATGTTCTTAATTGTCTATAATAAAATTTAACTACATAATGTATTCGCATTCGGATGAACAATCTGATAAGAAAAGAATGAGGAAAACATGAACATGGCTGTGATTTAAATTCTACAGTACTTAGTATTTCAAATAATCTATCTAAAATATTGTTTCCAACAAACGATTGGAAAGGAGATGGCTTTAAACGACTGCCCCAAGCATGTATAGTAATCTCACATTAACTAGTAGTATTTAAATATTCATTCATGAATTATTTAGTGTTTAATAATTTCCAAGAACTTTCGTGAATTATTAAACATAAAAAAGTATCTCAGTTTTTTTTTTTGATTGTTTTTTTGGTGCAATTACTCCTTTCAAGAAAAATATCCAAAATCGCCAATGAAAAACACATTAATCAATGAAAATCGTCGCAGACACGTTAAAACGCCTAGATAAAAGTTCATAGCAAAGTCATTGTTTGAAGTTTTTGTACCTTTGTCGTAGGAGTTACGCGATTTTATTTTCAGGAATGTGCAGATATGAAAAGTTCCTGAACCTTTTTAATTACAATATACTAATTTTCAGCTATTCAGCATTATATATTGCTAGGAACCATGTCTATACATGCATTTTCATTGCGGGATCAGTCGTCCATACTTCAGTTTAGCCATGTCCTTTTGTCTAAAACATTCTTGCAGTTTAGTACAGTATTCAACGAAATCAGCTGGAGGTACCTGTAGTCCACCAAAGGTATCATGCATAGTATTGTATGCACGTTTACGTAAGTAATTGCGTAAGTAAGTAAGTTTACGTAAGTAATTCTAATAAGCCCAAACACGGCGAGGTTGCATTGATTAATTACGGAGTTCTAGTGCCTACCATCCGGCTCCATCATCATCATCAGTTCACTTCGATGATACCATTTTCAACATAACTATTCAGAACCATTTATGTATTTATATTGTCATAGGCGCTTAACTATCTTCATTGTGATATATCAATGTGAGTATGAAGTTCCGTTGGCCATTTCTGGTCTTCTTCACCAGTTCCACTTCATCAAATTTTACTTTTTGACTGTAAATGCGAAAGTTCTCAATGAAAATACTAAAATCGACGGTTGGTTTGATTGATGGTTGCCTATAATATTTGAGGAGTTCCCTCGATTCCTCATGGATCCCATCATCAGAACTGGATTCTGAACAAAATGGGACCAATCGAAAAGCAAACTATATGAGGAAAAAAAGTTTTGCAAATCGGTCCATAAACGACGGAGTTCTGAGGTAACACAAATAAAAAATAAACGTACAACCGAATTGATAACCTCCTCCTTTTTTTGAATTCGGTTAAAAATATAAGGAAAAGTGGCCAAAATTGTGTGCACAAGTCAGTTTTGTCTTAGCTGCGGCGGCGGGGCGTCTGGAATATTCCATAAGTCTATAGTACACAAATGAAAAACCATACCTCTCGTCGCGGGGAAATCTATGAAACTTTAAGTCCTTCTGGGATTTCGATGTCGATTTACATCCATACACAGAACAGTTTGTGCGCACCATTATAGAATATGTAAGTATAATAAAATTATTACACAAAAATCACGCCCGCGTCTGCCCTTCGCGCTCGGTACCGCAAACTGAGCGTGTTTGCGGTACGCGGCCCGCGCCGCCCGACCCCCCGCGAGTTCCCCTCCGTTGCTCTGCGCAAGTACATTCGTCGCGCTACTGTAGGAAATATTGTAATACTGTGGAATTATCAAATGACTAGTTTGTTTACTAATCAAATGCGACCTTTGAGAAGAAACACCGTAACAAACTCGAAGGTCGTAGCTGTCGCTTCAACTTCCTGACATTTGTTGCAGGTTACAAGTGCTAACCGGTAAACGAAGTATATATTGAATGATCGGTGCAATAAGAATGTGCAAAGATATTTTTAGCTTGTCGGAACTTTTCTTTTCTAAATAAATTGTCACCACCTCCAGCAATGATTTATTGATCGACCTACAAACTATTGAAGACAATATCGCACTATTGAAATTCGCGATGACCATTAACGAAACGGAGATTAATGCTTCGTGTAAATCGTTGTCTTAGTAAATATTCAAGCTCGAAACGTGAATATTCTATACTTCGAACGCGTTCAATGTAGTTCTCGGAGCTAGCTAAAGGAAATCGTATTAGGTTCACCGTCTATATCGGTTCCCTCTAAATTGGAAGGGTTTACACCTCCATAAAGCTGACAAAGTGCGGAGGTAGGCTACCCACCCCTTGTAACGGTTATTTTGTCAACTACAGACCTTAATCAATTCCAGACTGGTGACCTAAATACCTAGAACGTAGGTTAGGAAACTAGGGGAAACCCAATTTAACCCTAAAGTACCAAGGTATGCGTCGCTCTGATTGTTTAAATCTGGATCTTGTAGAAGTTTCATGACTTGCCTGTCGTTTTAATGATCCTGCCGTCTGCACGTTTTATGTTAGTCGTTCCTGGAAATTATATCATAGATTTTAAAATCCACCGCGTCATAAAGTGTGGAGGATTTTATGTCAGTATTTATAAAAGCTCTGAAGCTGTAGTGGTAGATACGTTATATGCTTGCGTATATGAAGCAATACCTAATGAAGATCTATTAAATCGACATCTCATGCTAGTACCTCATAACAACAACTCATTCTACAAAACTTAAACGCAAATACTTTTGTTTCTAAAATCCTTAATGAAACCTATTAAGATTTTTCGTTTCATAGCAACTTACGTAATTAAATTCAAAGTAAATTTTCGTTTTATGAGTACATTTCCCCTTCTTAAGAGCCTATTGAAAAGTATTGAAAAGAAGCCTGTAAAGTGTTGCGGAAAGCAGTGGTAGGTTGGTGAAAGCATGAATAAAGGAATTTAATTGAGTCCAGCTTTTTTAATTTAAAAAAGGGTAAGTAGGTACTCATTGAACAAAAGTGACGTAATTAATGAAAGGGAATATTGGAAATGTTTCACCGGCAATAAAGTAGGTATACCCACGTGTGGAATGGTAAAAAAATTTTTTTTTACATTAACATAACATAGCATCACGCCTGTTTTCTACAAAGGGTTAGGCAGAGGTGACTTTTTTTGTTCTCTAGGGGGAAACTTTCCGTTTTAAAAACCAGATAGACTACATTCTCATCCAGAACCGATGGAAATCGTCTGTCATGAGCACCACGACATACCCGGGGGCGGACTGTGGCTCTGATCACCAAATTTTAGTCACCACAGTTCGACTGCGGTTGAGGAGACTCCACAAACAAGAACGCACACTGAATACTACAAGCTTGACCCACAAGCCTTCAGAAAGGCAATTGAACACAAAGTACCTGAATGTTCTTTAAATGACGCCACTGACCCGGACGTCACTTGGAAAGCTTTGCAGAAAATCATTGTGCAAACTGCCAAAAAGAACATGTTGCCAAAACCTACCATGAAACCTTATTATACTCGTATCTACGGAAATAGCTGACCTAATTCTGCGTAGACGTAAGTTGAAGGGAAAAGGTCTAACCTTACATGATAATAGAAGGTTATACGACCAACTCAGCACAGAGGTCCAGAAAAGTTGCCGCAAAGACTATGACCAACACATCAACAACGTCTTTGCTGATCTTGAACAGAATTCGGCGAAACATGAGACTAGAGATCTTTTCCGCAAGGTTAAAGAGCTGACTAAATCTCGTAATACGAGAACCTGCACGATCGCAGATGAAGCAGGTAACATACTCACTGAAAAAGATCAGGTTCTGGAGCGCTGGAAACAATACTGCACAACACTTTATGACACCGGTCAACCTATGACTAGCGGCGCTCAAACTGACACCTTATCACCGCAAGAACCTGAAATTCTGCAGTCAGAGGTCGAACATGCCCTTGGATGTCCAAAGGATAGAAAATCTCCTGGTAAAGACGGAATTCCCGCTGAGTTACTTAAAAACCTAGATTCCAAAGGCGTGAAGCAGATTCTAAGCGTCTGCGATACCATTTGGAAGACCAGGAGATGGCCTGAAGAGTAGACAGAGTCCGTGTTTGTTCCACTTCATAAAAAAGGCTGTATCAAAGACTGCAGCAACTACAGGACCTTAGCACTTATTCCACATATCAGCAAGATACTCCTGTACGTCATAAACAACAGGCTGAAACACTTTCTCAATCCACAAATTCCAGAAGATCAAGCAGGTTTTGTTAAAGTCAAAGGCACAAAACAAATACTGAACGTTCGCCAAATCATAGAAAAGGGAATTTAACAGCCCTGTGTTGTTGTGTTTCATTGTTTACACCAAAGCCTTTGATTGTGTGAATTGGGATAAGCTCTGGGAGGTTTTAAAAGACATGGGTACGCCTCAACATCTTATTGATTTAGTCCGAAGCCTCTACATCAACAACCACTCTTTCGTCAAAATAGACACCGACTGTTCAAATGTGTTCTCCATCAAGAAAGGCGTTAGACAGGGATGCATCCTCTCACCACTGCTCTTCAATGTGTATGGAGAGTATATTATTCGGAAAACTCTCGAGGGCTAGGAAAAGGGGTTTGCTGTTGGTGGAAAGCGCATCTAAAATCTGCGTTACGATGACGACACCATTCTCCTTGCTACAACATTTGACGACATGAAGAAGATACTGCATAGATTGGAGGTGGAAAGTGGCAAATTAGGGCTTGCTATGAATAGGCAGAAAACCAAGCTTATGGTGATAGATCGTGTGGGAAAGCTATCGGGCGCCTATAACATCCAAAGCATCGATACTGTGGACAGTTTCATTTATCTGGGCTCTAATATTAATAATGAAGGCAGCTGTATCCCAGAAATAAAACGACGGATAGCCATGCTCATGGCTAAAGATGTTATGACACGCCTCCAGAACATCTGGAAAAAACGCTCTATAAGTTATAAAACTAATGCCCGTTTGGTCAGAGCATTAGTTTTCCCGATTTTCCTCTATGGAGTTGAGACGTAGACAATCCGAGCGAGAGAAAGTCAGAGGATAGATGCATTCGAAATGTGGTGCTGGAGGCAGATGCTCCGAATACCACGGACAGCCAAACGCACAAATGTGTCTATCATTTCCCAACTCGATGTCAAGACCCGATTGTCTACAATATGTCTACAGCGTATTCTGACCTATTTCGGCCACATAATGCGAAGGGGAGATAGCAGCCTTGAAAAGCTGGTTATTGTTGCCAATACCAAAGGAAAAAGAGCACGAGGTAGGTCGCCAACACGATGGTCCGACCAAGTAAAAGAAGCTACCTCGTCAAGCAATTTTCAGCAGGTGGTGATGGCAACTTTAGACCGGAGTAAATGGAGGCAGATTGCCCGCTTAAAAGGGTCCAGTGACCACGATCCTCACGAAATGAGGGACCGATTGAAGAAGAAGAGAAGAAGGGGAAACTTTCAAAAGGCGCCTGCGCCTTCTTTGGGGATAAAACCAGGGAGTGTGGGATTTTTACCTCACTAAAACCCTCCCAGTGGTCACCACCTGCAGCTGGGAACACCCAAATATTCCGAAATATTTTATTCCGAATTTCGATGTTCCGATTTTCAAAAGTCCGAATTTTATAATACCTAAGAATTATAATGTCTATTATTAAAAATCACGAAATTTATGTTACCGAAAGTCATCAAACCGATTTGTTTGTTTTCCGATTTTCATATGTTCGAAGAATCAAATGCTCGATGGGTTCTCGGTCCGAAAAACGCCATCCTGATTTTCAATTTTCCGAATAACCTGTTAAAATTGGTACCCCCTTTCATCTCCTAAAATTGTTTGTCCGAAAGTCATTATCCATAACACGTTTGATATACACTTCAGTAACCATAATGTTCAAAAATTCTAAATTTTGTTTTACATAATTATCTTTACTTCTAAATCTATTCTGTCATAATATCAAGTACTATAATAATTGAATCTCCTAATTTTGCATGAAATAAAGTCATATGTCCTAAGTATTGTATTATATAGTGTGTATTATTCCGAATGTTCATTTATAATATATTTGTTAGCCCTAAAACATTTGCTAAAAATTAGGTTTTAGTGACAGAAACGAATAGCTGTAAATCCGACTCCACGCAGTCTTGTCTGCCCTACCCCTAGAGTGTAATTTAAAATCGCGCAGGCGCGTAGGGGCGAGGCGGTCCGCGGGCTGAGGAGCAGGAGGCTGTGAGCGAGCACGGCTTCGGCTTCGGCTTGCTGGGCGGCTTCGCCGGCTTCGCCTGCCAGCCTCAACCGCGGCGGTGAGCGAAAACCGTCTGCGACGATTAGCACGCGTGGGGCCGCCGGAGAACCGCAGCGCCGGAGCCGTGACAGAAACCATGCTTGCTGCATGTTGCATGCTCGCTTGCATGCTGCATGCTTGCTGCATGCTTGCTTACATGCTGCATGCTGCGTGTTTGCTTGCATGCTGCATCCTGCGTGTTTGCTTCCATGCTGCATGCTGCATGCTGCGTGTTTGATTTCATGCTGCATGCTGCGTGTTTGCTTCCATGCTGCATGCTTGCTTGCATGCTGCCTGCTGCGTGTTTGCTTCCATGCTGCATGCTTGCTGCATGCATGTTACTTTAAACCCTTTACACAGAAATAGGGGCCCCGCGAAGCGGGGCTCCGTCGACACTAGGATGCAAAAGCGAGCGAATGACAATACAATAGTAGATTGTTATACAAGGGTCGGAAGGAATCAATTCCCATACGAGGCATTTAGATCGCGATAGAGCTATAGTCCGAGTGTGAATTGATGACTTTCACCCGCGTTAAACACTCTACTTTTCATTTCGAATTTCAGGAAAGTAAAAAATAGTAGTTTTTCTAAAATATTTATCTATAATATAAAAATGAATCGCTGAATGTGTTGCTAAGCGCAAATCTCGAGAACAGCTAAACCGATTTCGCTAATTCTTTTTTTATAATATTCCTTGAAGTACGAGGATGGTTCGTACGCAGAGAAAAATTTAATATATCTATGGGAGTAGGGTAGAAGTAGGGTAGGAGTAGGGTACGAGTAGGGTAGGAGTAGGGTAGGCGTAGGGTAGGAATAGGGTAGGAGTAGGGTAGGAGTAGAGTAGGAATAGGGTAGGAGTAGGGTAGGAGTAGGTTAGAAATAGGGTAGGAGTAGGGTAGGAGTAGGGTAGGAGTAGTGTAGGAGTAGGGTAGGAGTAGGGTAGGAGTAGGGTAGGAGTAGTGTAGGAGTAGGGTAGGAGTAGGGTAGGAGTAGGGTAGGGGTAGGGTGAGGTAGGTGTAGGGCATCATGCAAACGAAGTAACGCCGGGCAGCTAGAAATAGTTTATATGGTAAAACAACGTTTGCCGGGTCAGCTAGTTGATAATAATTACATGAATAATAGGTACCTATTTATTAGTCTTTTTTAAATTTGAAGTATGGAACACACCACGTCACCGCCACATGAGTAGATTCTGTGTCACCACCGCGGGACGTCCCGCTTACTAGGGCCCGTATTATTATCATTCTGTCTGCATTCTTACTTTTACCATTTATCATAAATTACTTAGAAAACACGATAATCTTGATAAAAATTACTAAAAATTGTGTTGCGACGTGACACTTTTTAGTGCTGACCGTCCACCCAACTTTCTTATTTCGATTCAAAACTTGCATACAGCCTAATAGATACTCGCAATAAAAAAAATTGTAGAAACTGAATAAAAACTCTCTAAGCTAACAAAATGTATTGAAATGTAAAGTGTTTGCAGAATATCGAATCTATAGAATTAATTAATTATCATCATTCTCAAAAAAACTTCTGGTAAGCCTACCTAAAAAATGTTTACTGGGAATTCTGTAGTAAACTATTAAAAAGTATCAAAAATAAAATCCACAATAATAAATAATTGTCCAATAAATTAAAATAATTTTAAACAGCGAGCGCATTCCGAAGATAAATTCAATTGTAAATGTCCGCCTGTCTGTTATTGACATGATATTCGAAAAGATTGAAATGATATTAAAAAAGCATAAATCATTATTATAAACAATGCTTGTAATGTATTTATTGCTTAAAATTATTTTATTTTATTTTCAAATATCGATCACATTCGTCATATTAATTACTCGAGTCAATCGAAATTTAAAAAAAAAAATTGTTTGGAATAATCGCTTTCACACATCATTGCAATAAAAAAAAAACAATAATGGTCGGCGATTCTGAACACAAATTGAGTAGTGGTAATGATTACCTAATACGTATTATTGAACCTGTGTTTGAATATTACGTTATAACCTCCGATAAAAACGAACAAGAAAAGGAAATGTTGACAAGACTAGCCGCAAGACGTGCACGCCTACTACCTCCGGACTCTTCGCTCAGCTCCGCCTCGCCGCCACCGGTACCCAGCCCCACTGTGAGCGCTGTGATGACACCGGCTGCGGCAGTTGCGTCGAGCTCGAGCGACGAGTATTTCTCTCCGCCCACGACACCACCACCTGCTCGTCGACGGAGAGGACGCCGGCCGCCGGACGGCTTAGGACTTCGAGGCCCACCGGCCTCTGATAGGGTCCCAGCTCCCGGCGGAAGTGTGCAGCGCATGAGATGGACACAATCCATCAACGAAAATGTCATGCGCTCATACTATGGGGCCACAGAGGGGGGAAACATTCTGACCGCGTACCGTGTTCGGATGCTCTCTCTTTTTCAGGTGCTTGAACCAGCTGTACACGTTTCGGCACAACGACTATCGGATCGTGTTGTTTATAATAGTATCAATAACATGAAATTTGAAAATAGAACTAAATTTAGTTAGGTAGTCTGCTCAGTCAGACATACGACACCCTTAATTGATTATGTGAATATTTATTATGCTACCCATCAAATCTTATGAATGTGCGTTAACTAGGAGAGTTGGATAAAAAGCTCATTATGTTAACGCCATTAAATCTTTCATATTTAGCGCACAAGTTATTTTTTTTTTTTTTAAATTTCGATTGACTCGAGTAATTAATATGACGAATGTGATCGTTATTTGAAAATAAAATAAAATTATTTTAAGTAATAAATACATTACAAGCATTGTTTATAATAATGATTTATGCTTTTTTAATATCATTTCAATCTTTTCTAATATCATGTCAATAACAGACAGGCGGATTTTTACAATTGAATTTATCTTCGGAATGCGCTCGCTGTTTAAAATTATTTTAATTTATTGGACAATTATTTATTATTGTGGATTTTATTTTTGATACTTTTTAATAGTTTACTACAGAATTCCCAGTAAACATTTTTTAGGTAGGCTTACCAGAAGTTTTTTTGAGAATGATGATAATTAATTAATTCTATAGATTGGATATTCTGCAAACACTTTACATTTTAATACATTTTGTTAGTTTAGAGAGTTTTTATTCAGTTTCTACAATTTTTTTTATTGCGAGTATCTATTAGGCTGTATGCAAGTTTTGAATCGAAATAAGAAAGTTGGGTGGACGGTCAGCACTAAAAAGTGTCACGTCGCAACACAATTTTTAGTAATTTTTATCAAGATTATCGTGTTTTCTAAGTAATTTATGAAAAAAATTTACTTTTTTACTTTCCTTAAATTCGAAATGAAAAGTAGAGTGTTTAACGCGGGTGAAAGTCATCAATTCCCACTCGGACTATAGCAGTCTAAATGCCTCGTATGGGAATTGATTCCTTCCGACCTTGTATAACAATCTACTATTACTGTGCATCGAAGTCAAGTAGTGTCCCAGTGAAAATCTTTCGCGGTAACGTGCATCGAAGTGTAGCGGCGTCGCAGAAAGGGTCTTTCGACTAACGGGTGTCGCAATTTTGTAACATCGTATTAGCATTTTTCGATATTTTATGCGTCGATATTTCGTATTGTACTCGTATATTTGCCTTGCTATTCAGCTTTACAAGGCGTTTTTATTTCGGAATTCTAATTAATCGGAATTAGTATTTTTGATGTTTCGAATTATCATTAATTCGGACTTTTTGTTATTCGATGTATTGAAACTCGGTGTTTTGAAAATAGTAATTTTAAACGTTAGGAATATTGAAATTTCGGAATTATAAAAATAGGATGAATGGTAAATCGGAGTTGTTATATTAGGAATTTTGAACCATTCGGAATTATGAAAATCGGTATTTTGAAATTCGTATTTGTGACTGTCGGAATAAAGTTTTTCGTATTTATGTAGTGTACCCCCTGCAGCTATAGTACACCCACATTAAATTAACGTTGACGAGTAAAAGGTGTCTGTGCCATTTAATTTTTTTATTAACATAATCCTTACAATATACATACTGGTTCAAAATAAAAATCCACCACAAAGTATTAGATATAACAAAACGACTCCTATTATGAAAAAAACTTTCCCCATTATTTCGATTGAAAGTGAAATCGCAAATAATGTACAATGGCACCCGACAAATCAATTGTAAAGAATTGAGTCCTTCTTGGAAATGTAGAAAAATAAATTGTATTACGTGGAAAGTGCAGTTAATATATTAATTACCCGTAACCTACAAACACGCTTTGCACATGGAAGTGATAATTGGTATATTCGTAGAACTGTGCACACCTTTGGCTCTACTTGGAATGTTCCAATTAGTCGCTAATTCCATATTAGGAATGGATAATAAAAAATGTTGCTTGAGTAGTGTGATGCATTTAAGTTTTACTAAATAGAGCTGAATTATTTACCATAAAAAAAATTCTCAAGAGCCGACAACATCGGAATTTGTAAATGAATCAACAGAGTACGTTCAAATACTTTTAAAACATTTTAATACTAGCTGAACTTCACACCTGCTCAGAATCAATAAATGTTGTAGCTGAATTAAATTCGATAAAATGTAAAAGCCGTTCCATACAAAATGTAGGTATGAGAAAATGAATACCTAATCTTAAATAGTATTTGTTTCGTGAATTTTTCCCATGCTTTAATATTTATTCTGCTGTTCGGGCGGAGTAACAAACCAAGGATTATAAAAATCGGTCCAGCCGTTCTTGAATGAACGAAGTAGGGAAAAGGGAATCTGTTATAAAACTATACAATATCAGCCTCCTCGAAAACCGTGTTTGCATACCCACTTCGGCTTTTAAAAAATATTCACCGTGATGTGGTCGCAGTGGACAAGGGCTCACCCCGCTCACCATGGCTCAAGAGAACTGGCGCAAACCTGTAGTACTTTCTACTGATGACCGCAAGAAGGCATGGCAAAGCAAGGAGCTTCACGGGCGCTTCTATCGGGCTCTTCATGAGCCCGGTGTAGATTTCTTGATAGAGCAGTGGTGCCCAAGTGGTAACGGCCGCGACTTACGAGTTGTAGGTCGTAGGTTCGAACCCAGACAGGCGCTTTACTTTGTGTAAATTATTTCATCACCACTGCTCTCAAAACGGTGAAGGAAAACATCGTGAGGAAACCGGCATGTCCTAGAACCAAAAATTCGAAGACATGTGACATCTACCAACCCGCACTGAGCCCGCGTGGTGGATTACGGCCCACTCCCTCTCACCGAGAGGAGGCCTGTGTCCCAGTAGTAGGAACATTATAGGCTAATAATGGTATCAATGATTGTCGATGTTACCATTCCACATGACGAGAACCTCGTGAAAGCTGAGAAAGAGAAACAAATTAAATATCTCGACTTAGCACACGAGGTTGTTGACATGTGGAATTTGAGCTCGGCTATCATTGTGCCGATTGTCGTATCAGCCAATGGACTGATGGCCGAAAGCCTCGATCAACATCTATCGAGGCTCTCGTTAGGCGATTGGATCAAGGGCCTGATTCAGAAAGCAGTAGGTACTCCTCGATACGGCTCGCATTATGAGGAGGTTCCTGTCTCTGGAGCCCTAACCACCGGTAGCTTGGACCCTGCTCCCGACACCGACGGATCACTATTTTTTTATATTTTTAAATGTTTTTGTATACTTATTTTTTATATTGAAATATTTAAAAATGTAAAAAAATAAGTTAAGTAAACAAATAAATGAAATAATAATAAAACCTTTATTTTAAGGTAATTTTGTCAATAGATAAATACCTTTCAGACTAACATATATATTATAACTAGCTGCGCCCCGCGGTTTCATCCGCATAATGTCGATCCCATAGGAATATCGGGATAAAAAGTAGCCTATATGTTAATCCAGGGTGTCAGCTACCTCCATGCAAAATTTTATCAAAATTGGTCCAGCCGTTTGAGCGTGAAGAAGTAACAAACATATAAACACACACACACACTCACACACACACTCACAAACTTTCGCCTTTATAATATTACGGCCGTTCCCAATAAAACTATGTAAGTAAAACTCACTTCACATTTTAAATGTGGCCTTGGACGACCGAGCGTGGCTTCAAGCCACACTACCCATCTGTTTTCGTGGCCTCGGCGTCCTCAAAATTACCAGTATTAGCTTACCTGCGTTCCTGTCTTCTGTCCACAGCACTGAAAAGTTGACCAGGAAAATGTTAGCCCCTTACCTGGTTGACTCTGAGGTGCCGTGCTTGACCGACGCGGTGAACGCCTGGAAAGCGGCTTGCCCGGATACAGATCGGCCCGTAAACCCATCTTCCCAGAGACAGTGGGATGAGCCGCTCTGCATCTTGGTACGGAATCATCTTATTAATACGTCCACCAATTCTGCTGAGCGTCCCGCCTGCTGGCTGTGGGTGAGTGGGAGTCGGGGCTCTGGCTTCAAGCACTCCCACCATAGGCACTATGCTGGGTGACACCACCTTCCGGCTCGCTACCTGTCTGCGTTTGGGCGCTCCTTGCGGGGCTCCGCATCGCTGTCAGTGCGGTGAAGCTGTCGACTGTCTCGGACACCATGGCCTATCTTGCAGTAGGAGCGCAGGCCGGATAGCACGGCACGCCAGCATTAATGACATCATCCGTCGTGCTCTGCAGGGCCATGGGGTCCGAGTGCCCACTTGGTTTTTCGAGACATCACCAAGCGGTTAGCCGACTCCTCACGTGACCAGAGGGCTGGCCTATTTCTTGGCCAAAGAATTAGCATTGCCATTCAACGTAGCAATGCTGCCAGCCTTTTGGGCACTGTTCCTGTTGACAGCGATGCGGATGAATTTTTTGATGCCCTATGTTTATTTTACTTATTTTTTTATATAAATGTACATATTATTGTTATTATTTTAAATATTAGCATAGATTATGTAAATAAATAATCAATAAACCTTAATGAATAATAAATATTAACTCCTTCACACTTCACTCACTTCATTATACATGTAGAGGTAGTTTAGAATAGTATAGGGTATGATGAGGCTGACATGCCACAGTAGATAAAAGCCTCTAATAAAAACTAGAATAAAAAATAAAGAATTATAAATGGTGTAACTAATCCGACTTTGTTTTATTTATACGAGTTTATGATAAACATCTTGTATCAGCGCGAAATGTAAGAATTGCACATACCGTTGAAAAAAGAGCCCGACAGCAATAGAATGTACGTTTATTGCTAACTGGCTCTTATAAGCATTTATGTATCACTCCTGGAAGCTATTCGAAATTCGAATGCACCCCAAATATTTGATAAGACGAAATTAAACGACTCTGCGATTTATTACTTTATTGCTTTCCATTTCATAAAAAGCGCTTTAAAGCGAAACGATCGTATCTATCACTTGTTCGTAACAGTGGCGCTGTTACGAATAAAAAGCATCGTATCGTACGAAGGAAAATAAAATGGAAAGAACTATCAACTATCGCAGTAAAATATACGAGAAAATGGAAATAATTACCAGTTCGAACGAATGGGGTTAATAGCGTAAATTGATCAGGTCATCTGTAATTATTGGACTGAGCTATTTATTACTATTGAATCAGTAAATTAGCGCGCATTACATGTTTCAATTTTATTCATGCAGTATTTTAAAGCTCATTGATGAGCTAAAAACATCCAACATTGCAATATATCCAAAAAAGGTTGGAATTGATTTCATTGGATCAATGTAATGTCATTGCTTGTACACAAATATGAGATCGAACTACTCATCATCTGCCTAGACTTTTCCCAACTATTTTTGGGGTCGGCATCCGGTCAAAGCGGATGCAGCTGAATACTATTAGTAGTATTATACTAGTATTAGGAGTATTTTACTTGGAGCGACTGCCGATAGGCAAAGGGGTGTATTGTGTTACTCGGTACCTAACTGAGTTGTGGAGGTTAGATATGACCTCCACAACTCAGTTAGGTACCGAGTAACACAATACACCCCTTTGGTACCTAAGACTGGTGATCAGACCTTCTGGCTTCTGACAATCGGTAACGGACTTAGTAGTAGTTAATCGACCTACTATTCAAAAAAACTCAAAACCAAAAAAAAAAAAGAAATTAAAGAGCAAATAATGAGTCTACTCTACAGTAGCGAAAGGTTCAATTTTTGTAAGAGGTAAGCCGGATCTTTAATATGATTATATTATTTGTCTATAGAATACTGACTGTGCCATTTTCCAAAGGGAAGCCCGTAGAAATCGAGTTGTATGGAACCTTCGCCCCTGCTACTCTAAACAAGCTGTTATGTTGAGAATCGCAGTCAAAAGCCACCAGTCACTATTTATTTATACTGCATGCACACAATACAGCGATCGCTCACTTCAATCTAATGCAGCACTGCAGTGTTTACCTCCGAACAAACCCGTCGAGTCGGGACTATAAAGTTTGTAGCATTAAAGGGATTACTTTAGCATATTTTATATATCATCCGAACACAAAGCTCCGGCTCTGCAGTCCCATCTTTGTTATTACCTCAATAAATTCAGTTCCAACCACAATTCTCTTCATGTGAATTAGAATAATAAAGTCTTTTATCTTAATATAATTTAATTTTCCTTTCGAAAGAAATATAAATATCATCTTAAATAAATAAGAGAAAAGCGTTCAACAACATTTTGAACCTTACTTACAATAATTTACTTAAAGATTGACATTTTGCTTTTATTAAAACTGAAAGATCCATTCCAACTTTTTCAATAATTGGCAAGATTGTAATTCTATATCATTTACCAAAAATAAAAATACGTAAGAAAATAGTACCTACCAATGATATTTACTAAAATATCATTGGTACCTACATTATGATACATGTGTGCTATGTTGATCATTATGCTCGAGGCGGTATTATTCGCGCGAGCCGCAGGCGAGTGCGATAAGAAAGCCGAGAGTCTAATGATCAATGCACACGCGTTTCATACGACGTTTTTCAACACACCTGCGAGGAATAAAACAGACTTGTATTGTTAAATATTAACTTGTATGGAAAATGGCGCGCTGGTTTTGTCTTTCCGCATAGCCAGCACTAGCAATGCGCGCGCAAGTGTAAATAAAAGCACTGACCACAGAGCATGTAAAAACAATTGTCACGGACAATTTAAGGTGGATAATTAAAATTTTCTTACGTTTTTTGTAATTTGCAGGTCAGTATCAGGTTGCATCTTGATCAAATATGATTCGCGACTATAATATACAGAGCATTAGGTTAAACGAGGGACATACTTTGAGGGGAGTTAGTACTCATGAAAATGAACAACTTTTAATATGGGATTAACCCTGAAATCGCGAAAAAAAATCAGCCGTTTCCTACATTTATGTTCGCATAGCTCGTCAAAATGTACTGAACAGCTGATTTTTTTTTTTGCGATTTCAGGTTCGGCCCTTTTTCATGAGTACTAGGTAACTCCCCTCAAAGTATGTCCCTCGTTTAACCTAACGCTCTGTATATGTATTTACAGAATTATAGTCATTAGAATAGAATCTTTCTAGTTAGATTTTTCCCTAAGAACTTTTCCATAAGAAAGATGTATTAATGATTCGAATGATTATAATTCTGTAAAGATGTAGGTACCTGTTAGAGTCGCAAATCATATTTTGATCAAGATACAAACCTGACACTGACCTGAAAATTGCAAAAAACCTAAGAAGGTCTTAGGAAATTGTCCGAGGTCCCTGCGCATTCACCTTAAGGTAAATAAATATTAGTTAATTTTAACTATTAGTTTTTTATAAATATTAGTTTTTTAGGACCAAGGACAATACAGGGGTGCGCCAAAGTTCACCTAAATTTTCAACTCCGATAATTGGAAATCCGAAAATGTTCTTCCTAAAATTTTTCATCCTAACAATCACAATTCCTAACTACTCTGTCTCTAATGTTCATAATTCCGAAGCATTCAACTTCATAATGTCAGTAGCAATAAACATCTATTATACTTTTATTTGTTTTCCTATATTTTCTCAACATAACCATCTTTTGCACTATTATTCAAAGTCATATCATTTTTGTTTAGATTTTTTTTTATAGTTTTTTTTTTGTTTAGATTTTATTTATAGCGGTAACCAAAATAATATACAAAAGTACCACATTTGTAATGACAACTTAGGATGCAAGAGCGAGCGAAGCGAGCTCGTGACTTGAGGCACACCGACTCGGACAGGTTAGGTTCGAAGGGGATGACGGGGGCTCGAGTGAGCGAGCAAAGCGAGCGAACGAGCCCCCGTCATCCCCTTCGTGTTAGGTTCCTTTAAACCCTGTAGACAGAAACAGGGGCCCCGCGAAGCGGGGCTCCGTCGACTACGCCTAACCACATATTTTTGTAGATAAAAAAAAAAACTTTGGGATTTCTTTTCTCGGCCACTATGATTTTTGCGAACTTTGCGGTTTTCAAATTTACACTAAAAAAGAATCTATATAAAAAAGAGTATTCTATCAAAAAAAAAAAAAATAGCTACTATCAAAAAGCGCCGGGTGTGGAAGTACAGTGGTTCTATAGACACAACTAACTCAGTACGTTATGTAAAGCATACCCTAAAAAAATAATCATACCCTCAAATTAAAACTATAAATATCATCTTCTAATATTATGGTAATTATGTTTAGGGATAAAAGCGTTATGATAAAAAACAGTAGGAGTTTAAATATATTTACATTAATGATATTATTAATTACAATTTTCGGAAACATGCATGTTATGAACATCGCCGTTAGCACTACAAATAGTATGAATGAAAACTTTAGGATGAAAAATTTTAGGAAGACTGATCATTCGGATTACAAATCATTAGGAAGAACAATTTCGGGTAAAGAACTTTAGGTGAGCCAATATGGACCCCAATACAGACTATTAAAAAAAAAGTGAATTGATGAGATTAAAAAAGCGCGCATCTCCGACTAGTAAATAGTTATCTGTGGAAATAAAGCACATGTGGATTAAAGTAAAGAAAAAGCACGCGTTTTTAATACACTGCATTATGGACCTAAAAGCGGTTCAATAAGAGCCACTTTACGAGCAAGTGTGTTGAAAATACATTTCACGTATACCTACCCCGCATGGGGTGTGTAATGTTTGGTATAACAACAGATAGTCTAATTTCATTTGACATACCTTTCATATGATATAATTGTCATATGCTATAAAAACCTTTAACCTAATTTCATGTGATCTAATGTTATATTTGATATAATTCTTTTTCTCTAATTTCATTTAGTATAACGTTTATTTCATATAATTTTCATATTGTATAATGTTCATTTGACCTAACATTCATATTAACTAATTTTCTGCCCTTCGCTCGCTCTTACATTCTATGTCGACGGAGCCCCGCTTCATGGGCCCCTATTTCAGTGTACAGGGTTTGGAACCATTGTACTTCCACACCCGGCGCTTTTTGATAATAAAGGGCTATTATTTAGTGTAAATTTGAAAAGCGCAAAGTTCGCAAAATCATAGTGGCCGAGAAAAAAAATCCCAATTTTTTTTTTTTTATCTACACAAATATTTGGTTAGGCGTAGTCGACGGAGCCCCGCTTCGCGGCGCCCCTATTTCTGTCTACAGGGTTTAAAGGAACCTAACACAAAGAGGAGGACGTCATCCCCTTCGAACCTAATCTGTCCGAGTCGGGGTGCCCCAAGTCCCGAGCTCGCTTCGCTCGCTCTAGCATCCTAAGTTGTCATTACAAATGTGTTACTTTTGTATATTATGTTGGTTTAGTGTAAAGTGTAATCGGAAACACAAAAAAAACAAAAATAATTTAAAACGACGAATGACAACTGTCAAACGTCAACGTCCCTCAATTACATTCGATTACGTTTCGTTACCCAGTTAAAAATGGATTAAAGTTAAAAAACTTACAGTATTCATAATAAAAACCACTAAAATCTACCGTCTGAACTTAAAACGGAACGTCCTAGAAGTGAAATTCGTACATTATCTGTGATAAAATGTCAATTTTATAATGTAAATAAGTATGTCGAATTTTCTGTAACTTTAAGATTTTTTTTCTCAAAAACTGCGTTTGCGTTTTTTTTATCTGTAATTTGGTTGATGCTATGGTGCCAGGATTGCGCACAAAACTGACAGGCGTTTAAAATCTAATCAATTTTTGCAAAAATAAAAGTAGACATTTCCTAATTATATTAAACGTTACTTATAGATTTTGAATATTATAGCAACTGAATACTTATTATATTATGCGAATATTATTTCAAATGTTCATTATATAAGGTGTAAAAAAATTAACCTTACAAACTTTAAGAGGTGCTTTAGACCATTGGACTTAGTTCACTATGAGACCAACTCTGAAATCACGAAAAAAATCCACTGTTTAATACAAAAGTTCATTACCTACTTGATCAAAATGTATGAAACAGCGGATTTTTTTTTCGTGATTTCAGAGTTGGTCCCATAGTGAAAGTTGTTCAGTCCAATGGTCTAAAGCACCTCTTAAGAGTCCTGTTACATTTTTTACGCAAATTCATGATTTTTGACGCTGTAATTTTCAGCAGTTGTAAGATATTTTAATTATTTGTTTAAGAATAACGATAGTACTATTCTCTTTCTTGTAAGTTGCAGTTACACATTTTCATTTTTCTTTTCGTGTATTTTACTATAAATATTTCACGAACACAGTTTGCAAGAAAAACCGTTGGCGATGGAACTTTGACGCTCAAATTCACATTGTTACATTCAATTCTTATAAATGCTAAAATTATAAAAAGATACTTTGAATGTTTTACTTGTTTATTGGAGTTCTAGAATTCCTTTAAATTCCTTGAGTTTTTATGGATAAAATCGTAAAGAAAGCCTAATTTAAGCAATAAATGTCTTGATTCAGCGTCCATTACACTCCAAATTAACGCAACTTCATCAAATAAACTAATATTATATAAAACTTCAATCTACAATGAATACGTTTCATTAGTTTTCGTTTCTCAATTTAATAAAACAATATTGCAATAAATAAAGTTAAAATGCTATATATTCTGCGTCAATTCGGCGCGCCCCTCATTCCCGCTGATTCCCGCGCAAGCGCTTGACGAGATAGGACCTGTCGCCGAATTTTTGTCGTCCGGAGATCGCTACTATTATCGACTCGTGTACGCCGATCGAAATAATTTGATTTGCGTTTACGATCCGTAATAGGACTCTTAAAGTTTGTAAGGTTAATTTTTTTACACCTTATATAAACTGTTCATTACATCATATGAAATTAGGTAAAATGAAATTATGTCAATAATTCAATATATCATTTGATCGTTATAATAAAAAAATATATATTAAATGAAATTAGGTCTTTTGATCGTTAGAACTTTTGTTATTATATCAAACGATAAACACCCCCCTGGATGGTACCTATTGCTTTGAAAAAGGTTGAGTCCACGCGAGACCTTGGAATCTTGCTGGATTCCAAATTACCATTTGATGTTCATATTGATAATGTTAATGGCAGGGCCTTTCGGATGTACGGTTTCGTCATGAATCTCATGACGTCTAAGGACTAAAAAAAATCTACTTTCTTATTTTTATACAAGCCCTGATTCGCTCCCAGTTAGAATATGCTGTTCCTATTTGGAGTCCTTCTTACGACAAATACTCAAATAGACTTGAAATGGTTCAGAAAAAATTCCTACGTAACGTGCAGTATACATTTTATCACTCGAGAATATCTTATTCAGAACTACTCAAACGGCACACTCTCTTGAGTTTAGAGTTCAGACGTATGCTCCTCATGGCCATGATGCTGCATGGCATTTGTAATAATAAGTTTGATTGTAATGAGCTGACCAATAAATTATGTTACGTAGTAGTACCCAGAACTATTATACGGCGAGAGGTGCGCGTTCCTCGTCTGTTTCACACTGAGAAGTGCAAAACAAACGCCGGTGAGCGGGCACCTCTCCGTCGCCTTGTAGTAACTTTTACATTCTCTTAATTGATCAAATTCATACCGCCCCTTGGCATGATCTTCTTCGTTGTCGGGATGCACGCTCGGCTACTAGTCAGCTTTATACCATATTCTATGACCTTTTCGATTCATGTATTCCAAAAAAAAAGAGAAAAAAATCTGGCTACAGACGATATCCGGTTTGGTTTACAAGAGATATAATCAACGACACTCAGCGTAAAAATAAATTGCATCACAAATGGAAACTTTCACGTTGTGACCTAATATACGCTCAATTTAGTGCTTTACGCTCGGATTTAAAAATCAGAACTCAGGAGGCCTATAAGTCATACTGTTTTACTGTAGGAAACAACATAGGGAGTAATCCACGTCAGTTCTGGCACCATGTCTCGAGCCTGCGATCGAGGGGTGGGTTTGAGTCAAACGTTGTGCACAACGGTAAAGCTTACTCGGGTATTAAAGCAGCGGAAGCGTTTGCTCAGTACTTTTCTAGCGTTTTCTTGCTTGACTCTCCTGAATTAAACCCAAATAATCTCAGGCCGACCTACTACTCAGGGAATAATATTCCTATTCCCCTTTTAACCCCACAGGACGTAGTTAAAGGCATTGCTAAGCTCAAACCTCATAGCTCAATCGGCCCTGACTTCATCCCTGCTTTTATCCTCAAGGGATGCCATGATATCCTGGCAACTCCTCTCTGCCATATCTTTAACCTAGCCCTTCAGTCCGGTGTATACCCTGAGCAATGGAAAGTCTCGCGCGTCATTCCCATCCCAAAAACCAGTGACAAATCATCTGTAGAGGACCACAGGCCCATTGCGGTCCTGCCAACCCTAGCAAAGGTTTTCGAGCACATACTCCACACGTACATCTACAGACGTATGAACGCATTTCTATCTGATGCCCAGCACGGTTTTCGCCAGGGCCGCTCTGTCAATTCGAATCTGATGACTCATGTCGATTACATTCCTGGGGTTTTGGACAGTGGGGGGCAAGTGGATGTCCTCTATTTTGATTTCCGTAAAGCGTTCGACCGGGTTGACAATGATGTGCTCTTGATGAAATTGGAGGCATCATGTTTCTCGTCAGAGTTCCTGAACTTCTTCGCGGACTATCTGCGAGGCCGCAGGCAATTTGTTAGGCACGGTTGCTTTGAGTCCGAACCTTATAATACCCGCTCTGGCGTGAGTCAGGGATCCGTGCTTGGTCCATTGCTTTTCCTTATCATGATCAATGATCTTATAAATAAGGTTAAGTTTGCAAAATGCTTGCTCTACGCTGATGACTTAAAACTATTGGTTCGAATAGATACGGTCGCTGATTGCATACTCCTACAAAGGGACATTGATGCCTTATATGAGTGGAGCATGGTGAATAAACTCTTTTTTAATTCCACTAAGTGTTACGTCATGACGTATGGTCGAAAACTTCAACCACTCCACTACAACTACAGATTGGGTGGTGAATTAATAGCTCGTGTCACTAAAATAGAGGACCTGGGCGTGACCTTTGACACTGGTTTGACATTTAGAGATCACATCTCCTCTCTTGCCAAGGAATCTTTTAGGCGCCTGGGTTTTGTTTTGAGAAATGCCCGTGATTTTCACAACCCAAACGTAATTAAACTTCTGTACACTACTTTGGTTCGTAGTAAACTTGAGGCTGGTGCCTGTATCTGGCATCCCTAGACAGCGACTCAAACGTTAACGTTGGAAAAGGTACAAAAAACTTTCATGAGATTTCTACATAAAAAGGCGTTTCACTTCTTCCCTTTCATGTACCCTACTAATTACCTCCTGGGACTATTGGGCTTCAACTCGTTGGAGGTTAGACGTGGCTTTCAACAGCTCACAGTAGCCTGCAAAACTCTCAGAGGACGCATCGACAGTCCTGAACTCCACGATCTTTTCTGTCGGCTATTTGTTCCCGACAAATACATCGGACATCGCCTAAGCCGTCGACACAATCTGTTTGCACCATCTAAAACTATCGCCAGAGCAGAGTCCCCTGTCTGTCGTACTCTAAGGATGCTTAATGCCCTGCTGGCCACCAATCCTGAATGTGATCTGTTTGCCGATGAATGGAGTAGAATTATGCGGGTATGTTTGATGTTTTGTGAGAAGAAGTACGCTAGGGTGTCCTCTATTATATGTTAGTAGTTGAACATTTTTTTTTTCTCTTTCTTTTTATGTTAATAAATGTAATTGGTGTTATCGTTTTAGTTAACAATAAACAACAACAACTTATAACACACACTTTACCGATTCAGATATTTTTGCATTTTCTCCTGCAAAATTTAAAAAAATAGCTATAGCTTTGCTTACCCACAACCTTTCATAACTTGCTTTTCTTTTTTCTTTTAATTCACAAATTAATATGTGACCGTCCGTCCTTTCCTCTTTTAGATATTTATTAATTGAATCCGTGGACAATAGTGTGGGTTATACGTTTATTAAATAAATCTAATTTGCTCCGATATTCAAATTGTAACGTGTAACTGTTTTTTGTCCCTAAATTTGTTTATATGTGGAAACTTGTAATTAGCAAAATTGTCCTGTCTACGAATGATTTTTAATTGTGTTATTAGTCTGTAAGCTTTCTGTAAAATATAATAAATAAATAAATAAAATAAAATAAATAAATAAGATGAAAATATATTTCAGTCACATTTGGCTTTCGACTTTACTGCTGTTCGCAGTGCGACATACAGTACCTACAACAGATTACAGCTTGACATATTCAATTCCTTTTAACGTAACCCAGCGGATAAAAGAAACGAATGCTTATTTATTTATTCGGGTTGTTTTTGTTACAAAGTCTGTATGTCATTCTTAGATATAATAGTCATTGCTCTGACAATCCCAGTCGGAGTGCAGAAGATTGTGAAAGCCAGGGGAAGTATTATTTCAAATTTTCAATGTATAATTTGAATATTGTCGTCCCCGCTTATTAGTTTGCTTATTAGTTCTGTTTGAACAATATCGCATGTAAAACATCTACAATTTATATTGTACGTACACGTTGGTTCGTTTAAAATGTGTAGAGCGGGCGACGAATCGTAAGAAGAGCCATCCTTTTGGGACAGAACTTTATAAAGCGGTCGCACAACGTACCCGAGTTTATCTCGCGACAATCCGCGGGGGTCCGACCCGGGCAAATTGTAATAGAATTTGCCGACAAGGATGGTGGTGGCTGAAATTGCTTTCAAGCGTAAGAAATAAGATAAGATCATTGATGTACCTAATAAGGGAGACAAAGCCACTCAACGAGCTTTATCACACTAATACTATAAAGGCGAAAGTTTGTGAGTGCGTGTGGACCAATTTTGAATAAAATTATGTATAGAGGTAGCTGACACCTTTTTTTGAAAATCATCAAATGAACCCCTCCCGCTCTGGGCGGAGCGGAAGGAAGTGCCAGACTCTTACTGACTAAAACCCACCCGTGTTCCTTCCTTAGCCCTTTATGTTCCCGGCCAGCGGTAACCCTTTCGGACAATCCCGCTGACCCGGCAGGCTTCGGCCCTAACGGGCCCCTTCATATGATGCTGACATCTCTTTGAGGTGCGCGTGGAACACGTACGCGCCGTCCGGCACGGGCCTGGTCCTGATCGGACGGTGAGCTACCCATTACTCTCCGTCCGCAGGCCCGCGCCTACGGTGGTCGGGACTCGTCCCGTGGCTCCCGACGCCTTCCGCGGCGGCTGGGACGGGAGGCTCTCTCCCTCATCCATCCCGCCACCTCCTTCGCTAGCATGACCATCCCTCTCACTCCGGACCATCGCTTGCACCAGGGCCGGACGCGAGAAGTCGGCGCCGCTGCCGATCGCCTCTACGAGGACACGGCGGTGCTCCGCTCAAGCGGGGCAGACCTCCACCGTGTCCTCTGGGCGACCCTCGCAATGGTGACACCCGGGCGTTTCCTCCCGCCTGATAATGTGCAGGAACCTGCCCAAACATCCGTGTCTGGTGAGGACCTGCGTCGACGGTAGGAGAGGGCGCTGTGGCGCCTCTCTAGCCGCTCCTCAAAGAGGGGTCTTATCGCCACTATCGTAGCATGCCCTGCGCTGGGTTGCGACAGTCGCTTTTTCCATGCCGCTATGAAATCGCGCCGGAGGTCCGTCCGCCCCGCCGCAATTTGCCGCGGAAGCGGAGTTTCCCCCTGGCGTAGTACCTCCGCGCGCCACTCATACAGGCGCGCGAAAACTATTGCCTGCAGATCCCATGGCAGCAGTCCGGCAAGGAGGCTTGCCGCCTCGCCCGAGATCGTGCGGTAGCACCGGATAAGCCTTACGGCTACCACTTTTTGAGGCGCGTTCAAGTAGTGGGCGGCTCGCCACCGCAGTGAACGCGGCCCCGGCCCGTTCCAGTTTGGGGGCCAAACGTCGGAAATGCTCGACCAAGTTCCACCGGCTGTCGAGGACGAGACCCAGGTTATCGTTGTCTCGACGCCGATGTGAACCCCCCCTGCATATTATCCTCGTGGGCGACGACGACGATAAAACCAAAAAAAAAGGATGATACATTTAAATTTGAATAGAATTCTGCAAAATCCAGATGTAATATTATGGTATATTATAATCAGACTGGAATAAATCGTAAAAGCGGTGTGGTAGACCGACAAAGCGAGAATTAGTCCGTTTTACTACCAGGCCAATCTTAATAACCCTAATACGTGTACATGAATAATCCCGAATGAATATTTTACCTATGAGATTAGCTTGGCAGAAAAAATATCCCAACATACAGTAATTGCTATCACCCATGTTTGAATAAAAGGTTTGTGAAAATTTATCACCAAAATACTGCTAGCAACAAGCAATCGCCATTAATAGACCAATAGAATGATAATATGCAGATCGTTCAGCGTATCTTTCAAACACTAACAATAATGTTACATTTTCTGGCGGAACTGATCCAATTCATTTGCCAAAACGTGTTCAACAGATGAACAAAGGACATTTTTGAAATAGCTTACCGATTGAATTCAGCCTGGATAAGTATTTTAGGATTTCCAATATTATTATGCTGCAGGAATACGATGCAAGAGTCAGCAAGACATATGGATACCTAACCTGCTTTCCCTACTTTTAATACTGGACTTGTTCATCAAAAGGTCGTAATAGTGAACCTATAAAATGCAATAGCTGAAAGCCTTTTAGACTTTCATTTACTACTTAATTGGTCAATTTTAACGTACCCTTTCAATTACCTACACGTTGGCACCAAATAACTTTTCCGAGAAAGTTGGTAACAACATGACATGCAATAACACGAAATATAATTGACTCCGTGTTCTGACTAACTCATAACTACAAGAAACGTTAGGGTGATCAAAAAGTACCTACACACGAATGAGTAGGGAGAATCGATACATCCAGAAATAAAACTTTTAATTACTTTACTAATAAAAGGTTAATTACACGAAAAAATGTTCATAAATAAAACCTCATACCGTTCTCAACACCTGAAAGAACGACCTTCACCCTTTCTCTAACTAAATATGAAACGGAACCATTTATAATTTGACGAGTAGGTACCGCTTTTTCAGGCTCAACACCGTAGAACTTTTTATACCAAACATTATAAATTCTGAATGAAGTACTTATGTTCCTATCGTAACAAGAGCGCGAAATAGGTTTTACAATAACTCTAATCCCAATATTCGACGTTCTAAAGATAATTGAAAGCAAAAGTTTTGATTAGTTGCTGAATGTTGGATCGGATCAGTCCACGACGTAGAATAGACGTTCAACTGGAAAATGTTCAGGCGGTTCCCGACGTGCACGAATTAGCCTGAACAATTCATTCAACAGAAATTGCTTCTGAATAGAAAATTGTTGTATATGAAAATGTTATTGATCGCATTGAATATGGCAATGATCATGTATATTAAGCATTCAAATATTCTGTACGCTGCTTCATTCATCACATTCATAGATCAAAGAAATTGGCAACGACTTGACGCGTCTTCGTCGATGGATAAAAACTCGTGATGCCAAGAAGCCGGCAATAAAACGATCGATAACCTTTACATTGAATCGTGAATGATTGATTACTAACGACTAACCTGTTTCCACTCCACTTTGTCTATAGCTTCGCCTCCCGCCGCCGAGCCCTCGGTCACCGGAGGCCGGAGTAGAGACACGTACTGAAAATAAGTTACAAATATTCACAATTTTGTTTATTGCTAGTTTCCAAACTTAGAAAAAAAATCTAAATGGCTAGGTAACATGTTTGAAAGTTTTGTAAAGTGACTATCCACTCAAAAGTTTTTTTTTCTTTCTATCTTTATGTATGTAGGCACAGTTATATACTTGTACTTTGTGAGTGAATCAGTTTAACACCAAATTATTTGTCGTATATCACAAAAAAAGTCATTCAATTAGCTCGAAGAACACAAGTCATACCTTATCTCGTTCGAGACTCCGTATCATGTCGAGATCTGTAGTGTCCGATATGCCGCCGTGGACCACAAACACTCGGTTGTTGATGATTGTGCCCAGGGGGAGCCAGCGGTACACGCCTTCAATCAGCTTCAGTAACCGCTCTGCATTATGCTGGAGTAAACAATAATAAATTATACCGGCTGACTTTATTTACTACTCAAAGTTATTTACCGTCTGGATAAAAGAGATTTCTGTGCCAAAGGCTTTCCGTTTACCTTTTATACCCTGTTTTTGTCCATACGGTAAAAAAAGTCAGCCGGTATATAAACTCAGTATATTATTCCAGCTAAAAATACTATTATTATTAAAGCTAACGAAGGTGGAAACAATAGAAATAAACGTGTTATCCTAAACTTTCCCTACTGCGTACCCCAGTTATAGAGTTCCCGAAATTCAGTTCATAACATAGCTGACACGGTTTTTATTTTCGCTTATTTAAAACTTTACGTGAAAAGACTGTAGCAGCCAAAAATATATACTCAAAAAATGCTTTAGCATTGCTTTCCCCGCTTTGTAATACTTTTTTACATTTCCCTAAGCTTTCCAACGCTTTGCAGCGCTCGAAGTCACGACACGACACGCTAACTATTTCAGCATCCCTGAGCGTATAAAAAATTCATCCTATATAATATTTCATAATTTTTCCTCTATACAGTAAATTCTAAGGACGTAGCTGTTTGAAACCTTGTATAAAAAACTTTCATAAAATGTCTCATTGGACATTTTAATAATTTGACTAAGTAAAATACAACTTTGAGTAGGTATAGATAGACTAACACGAAATATATTAAAACTTACGTATAAAGTATACGCATACATTTGTTAGAAAATCTTTTACTTACAATGGCAACTACAATCACAGCTATATTCCTCGAGGAAATGATGTAATAACTGCACACAAAGCCGAGCTGTCGCTAGTGTAACTATAATAACTTTGTATTCGGATAAAAGGCGACTGGTGATAACTACGGAGGTAGGTACACTTCAGACACAAAGGGAATAAATCATCCTAAGCGTGATTTCTAAGACAAACATGATCAGAACACTCTTTGGGCTGCGGATGCTGTAAAAATCTTATTTCGTGAACAAATACAAGGTTGCAAAGATGCTCAGATTTTGCTTACAGTGTTTCTTCACCATATATTTTGCGTGAATATTATTTAGCTTCCCCTTGAACGACAATTATATCATCGCTTCATAGGGACCATTTACTTCTACAATCGTAAAACCATTGAGAATTTCGTATTTTTCGTATTTTTATGGTAACTTCGAACATGCCCATTCCTTGACAATTTGTGTAGATTTAGGAGTTTTTATTGTCTCCATTATCAGTGAATCAGAGCTCAGTAGCATCCATTCCAGAAGGATAAAATATGACTGATCTGGATTTTTGATACTCCAAATTAGTTTTCAGTGCCGCTCCCCTTTTCTCGGATTCACGAACACCGATTTGTATCCAATAGCTGTATATAAATAAAATGAAGCTCATATTTTTACCGTTAGAGGTAGGATATGTGTTTGTGGACTTGGTTTGCTTTACTTACCCGATATTTTTGCTGGACTTCTTTTATGAAACCGTACCTAAACAGGAAACATGTGTATTAGGTGAGATTTACTTTAACAAGTGTAGTAGGAAAACTATCTCTGAGGCGTAGGCCAACTACTAAGCGGCAGCAACCCGAAGATTTGGGTCAAAAGGAGCATTTATACTGTATAATATTCATGCTCATTGGTGAACAATAAAATTAAACAATAGCTTTTGTTTAACACTTATTCCTTTACACGGTTGTCATTTAAAGTCTCATTGAAACATGTATAACAAGCTCAAAAGTAGGAGTTCATTCAAGTTAGCTAATTATACAAAGAATTGACTCTCAGTGTAAAGTGTCAAAATTATTATTAGCAGCACCCCGCGGTTCCACCCGCGTAAGTTTCGATCCCGTGGGATCGGGATAAAAACTATCCTATGTCCTTTCCCGGGAATCAAAATGTCTCTAGGTATACCAAGTTTCATCTTAATCGGTTCAGTTGTTTAGGCGTGAAAAGGTAACATACAGACAGACAGACAGACAGACAGAGTTACTTTCAAATTTATAATATTAATATAGATCTAAGTATGTGATGGTGTCTGCGTGGTGCCGGACTTAAAGAATTGCACCACCCCTTACTTCCCGTGGGTGTCGTAAAAGGCGACTAAGGGTCTTACCGGAGAATGGGCAGCAGCGTTCTCTATTTATTCCACCATCATACCATACTGCGATCGCCAACCCGCCTGCCAAGCGTGGCGATTATGGCAAACCCCCCCAAAATTGGGGGAGGCCTATGTCCAGCAGTGGACGTCTATCGGCTGAAACGACGAAGTATGTGATCAAAATTTTCCCAGACTTCTTTGGAAAGCAATTAAATTCTAATAAATCTAAAACGTTTCGGGACATAGCATAAGCATTTCCTCAAACTGTTACTTTTGAATCCTCGCATATGTCTCTTTTTATTTGCATTTAAATCGTAAAAGTTTTGCATATCAGACGAAAGATCATCAAGTATCATTATTTCGAGAAAAAGCTGCCCTAAAAAAACACGTAATTGTATTCAACATAAAGAGCAATGCTCATAACGTGTGTGTGACAAACCTAGAATTCATAATGAGATCTTCATGGTTCCCGCGGTTCAAGAACACTCCTCCTGGGAAGGCTAGCATGCAAGACAGCAGTAGGAGGAACACCTCCAACCCCTTCTTGCCTCGATCCACGAAGTCTCCGTTGAATATGTATGGGTTCTCGGGAGACGGCAGCCCATTCTGTTGAAGTATCAAGTAAAATGTAGGGTTTATATGCAGTGAGACATTGGAAGTGACGGCGTCAACACTGAACATGAACGATATTGCTGACACACGAGAAGTGTACCCTTGTACACATAGACCGTTCCACGACTCCGCCCATTCCGTGTCGCCATACAAGCTTAGTCTACCTACATGATAGCACATAGACATTCTGTCATTTCAAACATTTATCAGGTGCAATTAATCAAGTTCCTAAGCATTGTAGTCAGCTACTATATTGTTACAGAATAAATGAGTTACCTACTTTTTGTAACATAAAAGCAAGTCATAGTCTATTTATCTTCTGCAAGTTTCAAGCAAGAAATAATTATATTTCAATTATTGGGGACTGTAATTACAAAGAACACATTCGAAAAAGGACCATTACTCACTTGGGAGGCAACCACAAAACCTTTAGCACATAAAGCCTGCACACAAATGGGACAAACTTAACGACCGTCAGATACATTTTTAATACTCTACGCATTTTTTACATCCAACGGTTCACATTAAATAGCTAAAATGTTTGTGGAAAAACCTATTCTACAATTTAAAATCCCTTAGTATTTCGTTAATTTACGGAATTGACATTTCAGATAAATTATCAATCCGTGCGACTATATCCAATTATATGGCCAACAGTTATAGTTATCAGTTTACCGAGCCGAGAAAATATTAATAAAGTTCAGGCGGTAAAAGAATGAAATTGGAATAACTGATCACGAATCGAGAGCAGTGGTCTGACATATTTTGTGAATCCTTACATCTGCAGCAGTGGCCGCTTCGAAGGTCGCTTACGCAATAAGTAGGTACGTCAGCTGCTAATCGATACGTAGCCGGTTACATAATCATTATCCTTTAGCCAATTTATCCCTAATTTTATTTTTCCACGGTTAGGTAAGACACATCCGATTTCTTTTGCCCTAATTGGTGATTATCGTGACTTTTTAACATCTACATAGAATGTTACCTTTGACATTAAAGGGTCCTAAATCATAACTCATTTGTCAGTTGTTTTTTATGACGCGATTAGCCAGGATTATGACAAATACCGCTTGTTACGATACGACCCTCGTGTTTTTACATACCGCCTGTTTGTATAAACTCAATTTAGGCAGCCCTTTCCATTCCCACGTGACCCGAGCCATTTGTATTGTACGACGGATATTGTATGAAGGTTCATACGAAAGTATATTCTCGCATGTTTTATTATACTTTTTTTTGAGTTTCGACTGGATTGCGAAAATCGGCAAACGTTGTTTGTTATTCTAGAGATAAGGTTGTTAAAAACATACCATCAAATCGATGGAATTCATAAGATCCCAATAAATCTAAGATTCTAGAAGTTGCTCTTCACTTAACATTTCTCAATAGTAGTTAAATAAAGAAATAAACCGTTTATTCAGGGGCTACAGGACCTAAACGCAAAAAACGCAAGTTTTATAATGCCTTAAAATATATGATCGACTACATATATTCTTCAGGATATGCTAGATATATAGTGTGTTGAAAACATAATACAACTAATTTGATACGATAGAAAAAAATCATGACAATACCTCTACGTATACGTACAATCATTCTGATTTTTTGTCAGATTATTCTACAAGGAACATACTAAAGCACTAGTGTTTTAATTTTCTAGTCCAAACAATAGATTTTTTGTAAATAGATAATTATATAATATAATAATATAATATAATATTCTTTATTGTTCTCTCATTATCACAAACACAGTACAAAGCCAAAGTAACACTTATTAGAGACTGGTGTCTGTTGTAGGTAAAACCTGTATTACAGATCACCAGGCTTACCCTCCATCGGACACTCACTTATTGACCTATGACTGTATTAAATGAACATACAGGTTGTACATAATAAAACGTTATTACAAGTTAATACTAACAAAAAAGGAAAATTAAAACTAGAGTAAAACAAGATAGCAAATTTTGATTCAGGGTAAGTATGTGTGGGTGTGTGTCGGTGAGTGAGGGTGAGTTTGAGTGAGTGTGTGTACGGTGAGGGTGAGTATATGTGGGTGTGTGTCGATGAGGGTGAGAGTGGTTGTGTGACGGGTACGTGTATGTAAACTATATATCCATATCATTCAATTGCTTCATATTTTGCAATAAATTACCAGGGTTGTGTCATCGCGCTTATCTTTCTTTTCTATGCAGTCCGACAGAGACCGCGCTTTAGGTCATGTAGTCCCCTTAACCAAATAGTGTTCATACATTTTCTTATAACTAAAGTACAAATCTCAAACTTAAAGCATTTATTTCAATTGCGGGCACTTGTCGAAATTAAATAGTCGGTTCGTTAGTCAGAAAGTTGAAGCTAGTTGCACATTCCAAAACGTAGATCTCTATGGAGAAGAACGGCAAGAAACTCCAAGGACAAGAAGACTCTTTTAAATCAAGCTATTACAAAATCCTGGGTACATTATTCTTGTTTCTTGTATAATTATGTGAGAACAATGTAAAAAAAAACACAAATGAAGAAACAATTTAAAATAAGCCTTGGCAGTTAAGAGATGACCCTCAACCGACGGCGCCCGTTCACGAACATGACGCGTGGATCAGCACTATCCAGCCCAACCATTTTGTAGGGAACTGAATGATCCAACACACGCGCCACCACCAGTAATACATTTAAGTGAGCATGACACATTCTCAACGGCCATGCTCTTTCAAGTCAACATCAAAAAATCATAATAAACGGATCTATGGTTCAACACACACAACATACATGGTTGGTACATTTACAAATAAAATAAAATAAAACTTCTAAGGGCTGATTTTTCCATCGCCAGATAACTTTTGTTCGAGGAATAAAATTGACGTTTGACAGTTTTTAACCGACTTCAAAAAAGGAGGAGGTTTCTCAATTCGACCGTATATATATATATAAATTTTTTTATGTTTGTTCGCGGATAACTTCGTCGTTTATGAACCGATTTTGATTATTCTTTTTGTAAGAAACAACTGTCAAAATTTCAAAATTATTCGTCGAATAAAGTTATCAGATGATTGAAAAATCAGCCCTAAATTATACAAAACTGTAGTTTGCAATTTATTTAAGAGATTAACAAAATTTTACTACCAAACAGGAAGACATATTTAATATTGAAGTATTCAACTTCAAAAATTTAAACTGGATTGAATAAAATAAAAATAAACATTAAGTTCGTAATGTCAGAAATACTAAAAAATACTTAAATAAAAAGAGAAGCATCTCTTCCAAATATTGAAATTTTAACTAGTGAGCCCAAGGGGCTATGGAGCAGGACCAGCATTAAGTCAAGCATTTTTATCTACGATATAATCATCCAATAAACTACTCCTAAAATTATTGTTACAAGGGAAACATAATTTTAATATTTTAACTTGTGAACTTCACACTAGGTTGAGCCTGTCTCGTGGGTTAAGTGGGCCATTAGATTATATGCTTGTAAGACGGAAATAACAATACGAAAACAATATCAGTAAATTAATGAGGTCGTCCGGCGTAACAGGCGGTCTATCAATCAAACCGCGGAGCGACCAGCGAGCGGCGGCACCAATTAGATGACGCGTGCGCCGCTCCCTGCCATGTGTACCGAGGCCCAAGCCGACCTGTCGCCCTCCTGACGTCACACCTTTAATGACCATCCGCGAAAAATAACTCGAAGGAAACCCTACTAATATCCGACGTGACGTAGCCGCCCCACGTACAATTTTTCCACAACGTAAGCAAAAATTACCTACAATGTTGCCGCTTGCTTATTTTTGACAGAATTTTTGGAAGTGTTCCCTAACTTATAAAGTTATAACTTTTATCTCGTAATCTATAAACATAAAAATACACTTTGTTGCTGATCCCACGGGTTAATTGCGTAACACACTATCAATAGCAATGGCTTTCATTTTGTTAGTTCAACAACATTAATTGCGTTATTTACGTTGTTGACTAGACAAGTTTTACGAACATACAAAGCAATAGATTAAACATTATTCAGATTGAGATTAATAGTGTGTTTCGCAATAAGGGTGCCGGAGTCAGAGCAAAAACAGCGTGTCAGCTGCTTATGTTCTCGCGCAAGTTCAGAAAGGAGTAGCTACGTAATTGAGTCTTTGGATACAGTATCTATTGTTGACTGTCAGTTTTACATTTAGCTACGTTTAACGCACCTACTAAAGGTGGACGCATGACTATGATGTTCATGTATTTTAAGTTAAATAAACTTTTTATAAGAATAACACAACCACTTAAATCAGTTAACCCATACCAGCTGTCCTCAATAACGATAAAACCAAGAAAAATGTTCACTCTACAGGTTATATTAAATTGAAACCGCACTGGTGCTCTAGATGCAACGGTTTACGATTAATTGACTTGCGTTCTCATCGTCGTCCGTTCAAGTAAGCATTCTATTAAAATCATTACTCTAAGTAGTAAGTAGTGCTCGCGGAAAAATATAAAACTATAAAAACAAGGGTCCGGCACTTGGCCCTTGGTCTAGTTTAAATTTATATTTTTTTAACCACCTCGTGAAACTGGAAACTGTCCGTCATTACTTTATACTTTAGAATTTAGATATAGGTCATCGCGATGAATAAATATTCGAAAAGGCCGTTTTACCAAATATTGTCAATAGTGAAATATTTGGAATCCATTGCATTCTTGTTGACCATCTATCAACACAAACCGGGACATTTTCTATTGATACTCGTAGATATCGTACGAGGAAGTCATTCATGAAATAGTCAATATTTACTCAATACTCAATATATACTACTAGCTTAATTTTACTAGCTTTATGGGCTTTTCTTTTGTGTCTTTTAGCTACAAAGTATTGACTATCAAGAGTACAATAACCCTTGGTAACATAATAATAGGGTACATATTTTTCAGCCATTAAGCAATATGTGTATATGGATTCATAAACCCATGTTAAAAACAAAATTACTATACGAGCAAACTTAACGAAAACATACATGAAGTATGTTTTCGTTAAGTTTGCTCGTATAGTAATTTTGTTTGCTTGCTGTTAGTGGCGTGTGCTAGAAGTTTTTGATTACCCAAGGCGTTATTATGTTGTAAGTTTCGGATGTTGATTCTAGCGACGTAAAGTACCTAAAAGCGTAGCCATGAAACAAGGGTTTTAGGTTCATTGTAGTGACAGAAAGACTGTTTGATATTCGGAGTTAATTAATTTGAGAGTGCAAAAAAAATTGTGAGTCATAGGTACCTTATGAAATATAACCAGCAGGTCGTCCAGCTTCCCGTGCAGGTCACCGCACACAGTTATCTGGCTGGAGATAGAAGTGGTCGCCACATGGATATTAGGCATTCTTTTCAGCACTTGAGTGGCCTCTTTTAATATCTGCCCGACGTGTTTCGGATGAAGGCGATGCTACAAAAACAAATTGGTTTTTAGATGGTGATGAAGCAGTATAAATAATGAGGAAAACGTAATATAATAATCCGTAACGTAATATTCCGTATCAGGGGGCCTAAAAAGGCTACTTTGGCAGAATCATAAAAGGAATATAATGGACAGTTAACTGTTTAGTTAATCGTATCAAATCCCAATGGTGAAGAATTTATCAGTTATTTTTTTTGTCTGTGCTGAAATACCAATCAATCCAATCCCAATCTCTTTGATTATACCTACGTAGTGCAGTGAAAAAAAGAAAAACACGGACTGTCTTCGCCATATTATGATTCATAATATTATCCTTTTACATAAATGATTCTGCCAAAGTGGCCTTTTTAGGCTCCCAGAAGTTTGTCAAACGTAACTACGAAATGTGTCAAAAGCACGAAATTCCTTGAAATATTATGATTGGCGTCTCATGGACGTCGGGAAAGCGAAAATAAGAAACTTGACATTAAATTTTCCTTTCGATATAATTAAAATCATGAAGTATTTTGAACAGCAAAATACTTCAACAATTTTTATAAGTGATGTTATCTAAATAGATACCCTTAGGTGAATACACTAGTGAACGCCCCAATATAAGAAAACTGATCAGAAATAAGTTGTTCAGGAACACTCGTAATTGCAGTACCTATTTATTCTACTGTACTTGTTGTGTACGAATGAGATCAGCCCGATCAGTCCAATCAACCTAGTTCTCTAGTTATATCTGTCGTAAAAGGGTAGCGAGGGATAATTCTAGCACAGCCGTATTCGCCCACCTTCCGATAACATCATGGATCGTTTCGTACTGAGATCTGACCCGAAATTTAGTTTGATGTTCTGGCTTTTCCTTAAACTGGCAGTAGCAGTGTCCTTGACAATGATGGATGGGGTCTTCAGTCTTCACAAATGGGGTTATAACCATTACCGTTTACCTCGTAAAGAGAAATAATCTCTTTAGTCTGTCTTATGTTTCATAGTGTCATAACACAGTTAGGTAGTAAGTTTGGATGAATAAAAATGTAAGTATCGCGTATCTGACATTACCTTCTTCTTCCTAAATGCTTCAATCAGTAGATCGATATCCTTCCTTTGCAGTGGGAATTCGATGTCGGGGCCGCGGGAATGCTTTGGGGGAGCCGTCTCGTCAATGCCCCCTCCCTCGTCCGACTCCTCAGAAAATACTTGCTCCACTACAAAATAAGATAAAGAATTTTCTTTACCAAAATAATTTTAGCCTCTTAGCTTCTTATTGTAATACAAACACCGGTCCATCTTATTATCGTAAGCCGCTCACTGAGCTGTCTTACAAAATGATTAAATATTGCAAACGCGACTCTAATTTTGCGAAAGCTTTTACTTACGAACAGTGCACAGTATACTGTAGGTATACTACAGTGACTGCGTTATTTTTAACAATGTATTACTTTGTAGCCGGGGGCATCACCCTAGATATTGGTATTTCTCATTTGGCTAAACATGAAAGCTAATATGCAGGTGGCTGGAACTATGAAACGAGAATAAACATACAAAATATTTGTCGTTTGCATATTTGTGCATAAGTTTTATTAAAAAAGCAAAGTCTTTGCATTGTATGGAATGCATTCTAATACACATATTAGCTTCAGGTTCGCAGATGAAGATTGCTTACATTGCAAGCAACTGAATGCGTTGGTGCAAGTGCTTTCGTGCACACAATACGTGAGCGAGCTTCATATTTCGAGTCAGCTCGCGGCAAAACACCGCAATTCGTCTGCATTTGTAAGGACGGCAGGTGGATTGCCTTTACGAGAACAATTTTTACTTTATTTTTAGCATGCACATAAATTAACAGCACACTATTACAATCGAAATGCATCCAGTATTTGCTGAAAGTTTTCAATTTGCTAATCTAAATTTTAAATCAGATGAATATTGCGGGGAATAGTTTCGACTTAATCAATGAATTCATCACGAGATCACAGAGATTTTCTGTCGGAGCACTCCGAGAATAGCCGAGACCTAATTTTGTTTTGCATCGGTGGCAGGGGTCACTGCAGTTAGCTGAATGATGTAGCTCATGACATGTGTGAAGATACCGCAACATTGCGTGCTCGTAACACGTTGAACAAGGAAAAACAAAACTGGAACGTAAAGAATGAACGGATCGGAAAAACGGACGCGCTGCATGTTCCGCCTAATGAAATTACCTCGACACGCAACAAGAATGTGTTTAAAAACTAACCACAGACCATGTGAATGATTTTCGATGAGTTTTCTTTTAGCTAATGTACTTTTAATGCCTTTATGGCGAAACTTTATTATTTTCTTCAGAACTTTGAGTTAAAAACGTGTTTCGTCAAACAATGGAACGTAATCACAGATAATTATCACAAAATCGTTTGTTTTCTGCTAACGTGTTAAGTTTCAAACAATAGAAATAATAACAGACTTTGAACAACAATACTTCGTATAGTTAGAAAGTTGGTCAGCAAATAAAACTTTCAGACGTTTCAAAAAGTCGAGAAACTAGCGCGGATACGATATCTGTGTCACTCGCAGTTTATAACTCTGTTTGTTATATCTGCGATCCATAGAAACACGCGGCTCAAGTGTCTTCATTAGCCTAAATGTTGAAACCTCAGCTGTTGATATACAACTCAAAACAAACTTATCTAATGTTATTTACGTAGCGTGTTTATGTAAGCATCGTGATTACCGTAACGCACTCCCAACCCCTGGAAAGCGGGTGGCAAGTACTCGCGAATCATCATTAAGATATAATCTACTCTGCTCGTGAAAATGCCAAGGTGAAGTGACTTACAAACGGAAGCAGTCCTCGAGGTTCGCTCGGATGAGGGGCGCCCACTGGTGTCCTTCATATGACTCAGTAAGGCGTTGAAGAAGTTGTATAGCTGTAACAAAATGTATCAAGTAAATGTGTTACACCCACACCAGACATATAGCGTTACATGTAATTAATTATTAACATTCTAAAGGGACGGCCCGGGAATTAATAACATAGAAATAAAAAATGTGTTAACACAATCAAATTACATAAAATATACATAACCCTCTGGGACAGCCTACGTAATCAAATGTCAATGGAATGCGTAAGTGCAAAGCTTATAGGTACGTGATTCGGTGGACATTACACATTGGTGCTCATACACACGTACGACACGCGTTGTCGACCGAGGCAACAGCAACGTCGACGCCCACCGTCGACGCGTTAGCGGCTGCCGCCATCGAGAACGTGCCGTTCGTGTATTTGAGTATAGTCAGTACAGTGCTCAAATACACGAGCGACATGCTGTCGATAGCAGCCATCGACGGTTGTAGTTGCCTCTGTCGATGACGAGTGTCGCTCGTGTGTATACCAATGTGTAATGTCCACCGGTTCACGTATAAGTTTTGTTTTTCATAATTGTATGCTTGTTGTATCAATGTGTATGTAATATGTACTATTAAAGATGGCTTTTTCAACGATAGTCCTCTAACAAAATTACGAGCCTATATAATATTTCGGAGAACACTGTAATTTACAGCTTTAATTAGATTCAATACACTGTGGATTGGTACTACCCACCCACATATTTATAATTATGGTGGCTCGCATTTGGGTTTTGTCCACAAACTACACCACACCGCAAGGATTTCCCTTTCGTATTTGAAATTGCGGCCACATCCCAATTTAATTAAATACATTTGAAAGCTTACTGAAGTAAACATAGGTACACTAACTTCTAATGCAAACAAATTTTAAACTACTTTCACAAGAAGCCCGGACTGCGGTCGCACTGCAGTGAGACAAACAGACAGACGTACAAAGTAAATTAAGCGCTTTTAAGCGTAATTTAACGGCTAAATATAGCTTACGTAAGACCTCAAGCGAGCTGTGACATGACCCGTAAGGCAATGTGTCATTTACTTTAATGCCTAGCTTCACCCATAGACATCAAGTCACGACTTTAGCGCAGTCATTAAAACACGCCATCGTTAATCGCACCGGTAATGATTTGCAGGTCGTACATCATTAAACTGAGCCAGCAAAAACAGATAAAATTAAAATTGGAGTACAGCCAGAAAAAATTGGATTTTGTATTTAAAAAGTGCTGAAAAGTCAAAGCCGGATGAGAATGCAGACATTTTAGTACAGTAGTGCTATTCTGTAAAAATCTCACCGTGAAAACTCAGGTGAAGTGAGCTTAAAGTGAGCTGCCAATAGTGTCAATCCCTAGCATCAGGTGGAATGAGAGCTCACTAAGCTCACTTCACCAAAGTTATCACGGTGATCTTTTTACAGAATAGCACCGCAGTCGTTTGGTGCTCAAAAAGGGGGTATTTTGTGGTATCCCCAGTAGGCCTAATCCACGTGTAACGCACTATTGCAAAAATAAGCGCATTCTCTTTCGCTTCACTATCACTGATAAGATAAGATATGATAAGATAATATCATTGAATTGTGTTTTTTTTTTAATAAAATCACCAATTTCCGGAAAACTACCAAATGACTGGACTATTATTACTTTCTCGTTTTTAATAAACCGAACTGTTATGCAATCTACATAAAATTGCCCTACCTTTTTGCTTTGTGATGAATAGGAACAAGCAAAATATAATGTTTTGCTTCCGAATATTATATTAAACTACACACATCAAAAGTGTCTAGGGATCAAGCATTTTTATGCGGATTTCTTGAGATTGAGATGTGGCTTTGTAATAAATTTATGATTTTATAAATTTATATGGATCCTTTTTGGTGCATTTCATAATTTGAATCAGGAACTGTGAATCAAATTCGAGTAAAAGATGAAAATCAGCTGTCAATATTTTCCCTATAAAAACATACAACGCATTGAAGACATTATTAGTGCTACTGTTTCCCTACTACTGATTAAAACCAACGTTATTATGGAGCGGCGACGTCATTTAAGCAGGGAAGAAATGCTCAGAGCCGTGGGAATGATAGAAGCTGGTTCCCGGCAACGTACTGTGGCTTTAGCTCTGAATACAAGTCAGAGTGTTATCAGTCGACTTTGGACACGTTACCGAAGCACTGGTACCGTGGCTGAGCGCCATGGAGGACGGTATCGCTGCACCACACGGAGACAAGACCGATACATTCAAATCTTAACTCGAAGAGCTCCAACAAAAACCGCCATGATGTTAGCCGTGAGGCTTCATCACTCTTCAGGGAACTTAATTAGCGACCAAACAGTCAGAAAACTTTAGCGCAGTCATTAAAACACGCCATCGTTAATCGCACCGGTAATGATTTGCAGGTCGTACATCATTAAACTGAGCTTTAGTACAGCCAGAAAAAATTGGATTTTGTATTTAAAAAGTGCTGAAAAGTCAAAGCCGGATGAGAATGCAGACATTTTAGTACAGTAGTGCTATTCTGTAAAATCTCACCGTGAAAACTCAGGTGAAGTGAGCTTAAAGTGAGCTGCCAATAGTGTCAATCCCTAGCATCAGGTGGAATGAGAGCTCACTTTAAGCTCACTTCACCAAAGTTATCACGGTGATCTTTTTACAGAATAGCACCGCAGTCGTTTGGTGCTCAAAAAGGGGGTATTTTGTGGTATCCCCAGTAGGCCTAATCCACGTGTAACGCACTATTGCAAAAATAAGCGCATTCTCTTTCGCTTCACTATTACTGATAAGATAAGATATGATAAGATAATATCATTGAATTGTGTTTTTTTTTTAATAAAATCACCAATTTCCGGAAAACTACCAAATGACTGGACTATTATTACTTTCTCGTTTTTAATAAACCGAACTGTTATGCAATCTACATAAAATTGCCCTACCTTTTTGCTTTGTGATGAATAGGAACAAGCAAAATATAATGTTTTGCTTCCGAAAGGCGAGGTTGTACCATTTTTAAGTTTTTTGGAGCTATGTATATCTAAATAATGTAAATATTCCGCAAAATAAAAATCATTTTAACAAAATTGAACATATGGTCAAGCGCTGTATAAAGACGGAAACGTAATTACTAATAATTGACTCGATAAAAAAAAATCGCAAAGATGACACTAAATCGATTTTTCAAATGTACTTCTTAACAAAAAATTATATTACGAAACCATCTAAGTAATGTATCAAAAAATAGGTTTTAATATTTTCTAGCGCTGGGTAAGGTAGATTTTTATATAAGTGGCTATTTATTTTTGTAAGAACAAAAATCATACGATATTGAGCAATTCGATTTCGAGCGGGCCGTTTAGTGCCGGCCGAGAGGTCTTCGAGGACGGACGCACGCCAATTTTTTCCGCGTTTGCGCTTTCCATTATATAAGAAACATTACGCACAGTGTTGCCAACCCTACTGTTTTAACAGTAGATTTACTGTTTTCACCAAGACATCCCTGTTTTCTGTTTAAGTACCAATTTCTACAGTTTTCATTATAATTTACTGGAGATTTCGTCTAAAACGATAAAACTCCAGTTAAAATACCTAGCTTCATGTTATGCATGTATGTATGCGAATAAATTTTTATCTATGTCTAACAAAACAGCAGTACACAACTTGAAAACTAAACTAAGAAATATAATGTCAAAGGCAGAAAATATCGAAGACAGAGAGAAAAAGATATTGATAAATGATAATTATTTGTAAGAATATTTGCAAGAATTTATCAAAGAACAAAAGTTCATACAGGAAATTGACACCTCGGGCATTACGAAAATATCAACTCGAGAAATGGTAAGTAACTCATTATCAAATTATCAATACTATAGTAGCACTACAATTTTGCCTAGTAGTTTTATTTTATCAGATTACTTGCATACGTAATAATACTTTGTTGAGGAAGACTTTTCCGTTCTTTTGTTTTTTTTTGTTTTGTTGTGCGCGTAATTTTAATACTGTGATATCTTCTAAAGTATTCATTCTAATGACATGCTGTAAACTGCAGTTTTGATCTAAATTGAATGCTTAATTTTACTAACATATTTAATGAGATAAGGATTAATACAATGTATGTCAAAATTGCTTCGAAAGTCACTCATTATATTTTATTGATTTTAAAAAGATAAAAGTGGTTACTGTAAGTCATCCTTATAATATAGACATATACCATCGGGAACTTTTTTGAGGGCATTATCAAGATATACAATTCTGTAGTACATTATTTTGATGTTCCTCGTATGGTTTAGCCAGCGTTAGCAATATAAGCGGCCGAGCGACGAGTTTTTTTCCGACTTCAATTACATTTATTATGATTTCCTATGGAAAATATATCTTTATCAGAATAAAAATAGCGTGTAGCACTCCTTAATAATGTAACTACCTATTGAAAATTTTTTTGTGAAAGTATTTTCTAACTCGGATCAGCAGTTTCAGAGATTACCCTATACTTACATACAAAACTTACAATTTTATCTCTTTATAATATAAAAAATAAAAGCTTGTAAAAAAAATACAATAATATTATATAGGTAACATATTATTAGTGTAAATAAATGATTTTCTTTGACGGAAAAGCACGAAAATGTTACGACCATTGTTTAGACGCGTGTTCGCGCCGCAAACGAGTTCCGGGCGCGGGGGCGCTCCGCACCGAGAGGGGATCGCGTCGCCGCGACACCAGCGCGCGCGCCGCCTCGATAGTCGGCCACAAACAACAGCAGTGAACGTCTACTTACCAATATAGCGTATCAGTACTTACCTACCTGTAAAGAAAAACTAGAATATAAAACTTCAACATACATTCTGTGTTTGGACTTCGCCCAAACATAATTGGCGACCGTGACAGGACTTCGAGGGCGTGCAGAGAACCAGAGGTCATTCACCGAAAGGAAGTAAGCCCGTTCCTTTTACATTCCTTCCAACATTTACGTATACCTACTTGCCTACTACCTATTTTCCACCAACTTTTATTTGCTGTGCTAAGTGAATGCTAACCGATCAAAGCGTAGGAAGGTATCTAGCTAACAGCGTATCTTCCTAATGCACTTATTATGTAAACGGTAATTCGCGCTTAACTGACAGCTTTCGTAATAATTTCAAATTTAAATTATTATTTATCAATACCGGCCGGCTGATTCACGTTCATTCTTCATTTTTTCCTTTAATATTGCAGCCTATTTATTTTTCAATAAATTTGTTGAAAACACCTGCTTAGGTTATTGACTTATTGCCGAGAACCATTTAAATCTCGTCGAATTTGCTTCCCTAGCCTATTCAGTTTGCAGCTGACGTTTTTCTTTGTTTTCTGCCTAATATTAACGTTAAAAGCTAATGCTTGCTAAATAAAATCAACTCATAAATCACCTACCTACTAGAACCCATTTAAAACTATAAAAATTGTGTGTTTCATCTAGTAATTTCTACGAACTTCGACCGGCATTGCCGACCCTACGCGTCCTTACTCGAGCGGGCGCCCGGTATCCGCGCTGTGTCCTGCGCTCCGCGCTCTCGCGAGCGGGCCCCCTAGCGCAGCCGGTGTGTTGGCGCGCTCGGCGCCTCCGCCTGCATCTACGCACCGCCCCGGTTTTCTCGTGTGCTGCTCCCGGGTTTTGGGTTCGGCAGCGGCTGTGAGGTTTGGACTACTGCCTACTGGATTGGTTTTTATTTTATTTTATTATTTGTGATTCCTTTTAGTTTGCCCCACTCATTTAATCGTTAAAATGACTGAAAAGGAAACGACCATTAAAGACAAAAGTCCGCTTCCACTATTAAAAATAGATTCAACCGGTAAGCCCGATGTTAGGGATTATTTGAAGTCGTTAATTAAAAAACGTGCGGGATTTCGAAGTCGGCTAACAGTTTTGAAGAAATTTCTGGAAAAATATAACATTTCTGATATTACTTGCGTATCGAACGTGGAGATGAAAGAAATTTCTTTAAGATTAAATCAGCTAAATGAATTAATGTGTAACTTTAACGGCATACAAACAGAGATTGAAGAATATTCAGATAATTTGGATGAACAGATTGCCGAGCGAGATCTAACCGAAACTGAGTTTTTTAAACAAATAGCTTTCGCTCAAGAGTTGGTCGATTTGTTTTCAACTAAAAATAAAGAAGATCGCGCCTCTAACGGAGCAACCTCGAGTTGTTGTCATGGTCATAATAATAATTCAGTTCAGCTTCCAATTATTAACCTACCTACCTTCGATGGTTGTCATACAAAATGGCTGGAATTCAGAGATACTTTTAAAACCCTTATCCATGACAATGACTCGATTGCGCCCATTAATAAATTTCACTATTTAAGAAATTGTTTACAGTCGGGTGCCAGTGTCGTAATTAGATCGTTGGAATTTGTCGCGAGAAATTATGAGCTTGCGTGGGAAACATTGTGCAATCGATACAATAATAAGAATATTCTGATCAATAATCACTTGAACGCTTTAGTAAACCATAATTCCATACAAAAGGAGTCATTCAAGGCTTTGCGGTATTTAATTGATCAGCTGTCTAAGAACTTAAATGCTTTAAATACGTTGGACGTTTGCACTGAGAACTGGGACCCACTGGTGATTTTCTTGGCTTCAGCAAAGCTAGATTCTAGTACGAGCAATAAGTGGGAGGAGCACAAAGGCAGATTGTCTAACCTACCCACTTTAGACGATTTTAAAAAATTCCTTGAAAATAGGGCGAATGTTTTGGAAACTGCTAGCTATCGCAATTCAGAAAATAAGTCTACCCAAGGTAATAATAGTAACAAAGAAGGCAAAGCCACTAAATCTTTTGCCACCTTCTCAAACGCTAAGGGCACGCCACAAAACAAAACCTGTCCCGTTTGTGACCAGCCTCATCTCGTGCACCAATGTAACAAGTTTAAAGAGTTGAGTGTTGAAGATAGGTTAGGCGAGGTTTCAAAACATAAGTTGTGTACCAATTGTTTGCGAAGTGGACATTCCAATGCCCAGTGTGGTTTAAAGGGGTCTTGCCGTTCCTGTAAGAAAAAACATAACACATTATTACACAAAGTTGACACAAATAAAGTACTTACCGAGGGTGGCGAGTCTTCTAGCCTTCCTGTTAGCTTGGCTGCTGTCTCCCCCGGACAAGTCCTCCTGTGTACTGCACAAATAGAAGTCATAAATAAACAAAATAAAACTACTTGCCTAGCTCGCGCATTACTAGATACTGGTAGCCAGTCATCATTCATCACGAGCAACCTAAAAGAGAAATTAGGCCTATCGACTGAAAATACAGATATACTTAACGTGTCAGGCATTAACGGAGTGGTTTGTCCTATAACGGAGCGCTGTCAGGTGACCATAAAATCACGCACTAGCTCATTCGCAAGAGATATCAATTGTTTTGTCATTCCGAAGGTGACTGGTAACTTACCTAGTGTTGAAGCTGATGTTATGAGATTAGGCCTGCCCGATAATGTAACTTTAGCCGATCCAACATTTTACAAACCTGCGGAACTGGATATGTTGCTAGGCGCTGATCATTTCTTCGACATTGTCTCGTCTAAACGGAAATCACTAGGTCCAAATAACCCTGTCTTACTGGAAAGCGTCTTTGGATGGCTAGTAGCCGGTCCCACAGGTCAATTAAAAAATAACAACATACAATGCAACTTTGTGCAAACCCAATCGTCACTTCAAGACATCCATAAGTCTATACAAAAATTTTGGGAGGTAGAAGAGCTACCCTCAGAAAATGATACTTCGATAGATGAACAGTTTTGTGAATCGCATTTTGTAACCAATACCCATCGCTTATCAGATGGTCGATTTTCAGTCATGATACCACTTAAAGAGTCCGCTGAGAAGGCTCTAGGTAGTTCATTTCCAATGGCTATGAAACGTTTTTTATCGCTAGAAAAGAAATTAGATAAAAATCCTACTTTAAAGCAACAATATTCTGATTTTTTGAGGGAATATGAAAATTTAGGTCACTTACAAGAAATCGACAGACCTCCTTTCGGCTGTTACTTACCCCATCACGGCGTAGTTCGAGAAAATCATGATACTACAAAATTGAGAGTAGTTTTCGACGCGTCCGCTAAAACTAGCACATCAAAATCTTTAAATGACATTCAAGCTGTAGGCCCAGTAATACAAAGCGATTTGTTTTCGATTCTAATTCGCTTCCGTATTTATCCGTTTGTACTGACTGCAGATATAGAGAAAATGTATCGGCAGATCAATTTAGATGAATCGCAGCGCCATCTACAACTGATATTGTGGCGAGAACATTCTAATAATCCTATAAAAATAAAACAATTAAACACAGTCACTTATGGCATGGCATCGGCCCCGTTTTTAAGTACTAGGTGTCTTCTTCAGCTTGCACTCGAATGTCAAGATCAAATAGTGGCCAATGTTATCAGATCTCATTTCTACATTGATGATCTAAATACTGGTAGTTTCACTAAGCAAGAATTAAAACATATTTACACAAATGTAACCAAAGTCTTAGCCTCAGCTGGGTTTCCGTTGAGAAAGTTCAAGACGAATTGCCCACAAATATTTTATGATTCAAACAGTCCCCTTGATTTTAATATTAACCCCTCGCAACTCGATTTTAATACCGAAGGTAATGTGTTGGGTTTAAAATGGGCACCCAAAGAAGATAGCCTTCAGTTCCCTAGTAGTATTGAAGTTAATCCAAAGGTAACTAAAAGAATAATTATTTCCACCACATGCAAGCTGTTCGACCCTCTAGGCTTGGTGTCGTGTTGTATCATTCTATCTAAAATGCTCTTGCAAAGCTTATGGAATGCAAAACTGAACTGGGATGATCCAGTTCCACAACCGTATTTAAAGCAATGGTTAAATTTTATTAATAACTTGCACCACATCTCAAAATTATCCTTACCTCGCTATGTGTTGAGTGACTGCTCCGCAAAGCCGGTAGACTTACACATCTTTGTCGATGCTTCTCAAAGCGGGTACGCTGCGTGTTGTTACGCACTATCTTTCAATGCAGATAACAGTATTAATGTCACGTTGCTTTGTGCCAAAACAAGAGTAGCACCCATAAAAAGCCTGACGATTCCGCGATTAGAGTTGTGCGCGGCGTTACTTGGTAGTCAGCTAGGTTCAAAGGTTTTAGAAGCAATACCGTGCAGTGTCAGAGATACGGTTTTATGGACCGATTCAACCGTGGTGCTTTGTTGGCTAAAATCACAAAGCAAAACACTACCAGTTTTCGTACGCAATAGAGTAAATAAAATAAATATGCTTACTCAAGACTTTCAATGGAGGCATGTTCCTACCAATTTGAATCCAGCCGATTTAGGTTCAAGGGGTGTTGAGCCACAGCATCTGCGTTCTTGTTTGTTGTGGTGGGAGGGTCCTTCCTTCTTAAAGAAAGACATTTCTGATTGGCCTACCCAACCTCATCTCAACCCTCATGACTTACCTGAAGCCGAAGTTAAAGTTAATTTGGCAGTTGATAACACTTCTAATAGGCAGCCTATAGTTACTTTTGAAGATCATTCCAACTATCTGAAATTAAAAAGAACTTATGCATACGTACTACGGTTTATTAAGAACAGCACACCAAACACAGACAAGCTTTGCGGTCCCCTAACGACAGCCGAATTAGATTCCTCACTGACACTATTACTAAAGTTCAGTCAATTAGCATCTTTCCCCAATGACATATCCTATCTTAAGCAAAGCAAACCAGTTCCAAACAAAAGCCGACTATTATCTTTGAATCCGTTTATTGACAGTAACGGTCTAATTAGGGTAGGGGGTAGGTTAGAACAATCTGCTTTTGACTATAACAAAAAACACCCTATCATACTTGATGCAAAGCATCATCTTACCAAATTAATGCTACAATATGAGCACAACAAACTATTTCATGCAGGTCCTCAGCTTATTCTTTCCTCTTTTCGTGAGAATTTCTGGCCTTTAGGAGGCAGAAACTTGGTTCGCGCTATTAGTAAACAGTGTACTATCTGTACCCGTATGCGTGCTGAAACAATACAGCCTATAATGGGTAACTTACCGGATGTTAGAGTCAATGAGAGTTTTCCTTTCAGTGCCTGCGGGATCGATTTTGCGGGTCCCTTTATGATCTCTTCCAAAAAAGGTAAAGGAAACCGTGTCACAAAAGCTTATTTATGCATCTTTGTTTGCCTATCCGTCAAAGCCTTGCATCTTGAGGTAGTCAGCGACCTTTCAACCGCGGCATTTATTATGTGTCTACGCAGGTTCATATCACGTCGAGGCAAACCTAACATGATCTATTGCGACAATGGCAAAAATTTTGTAGGTGCAAATAATGAGTTGGGCAAAATGTTGCAATCCAGTCGTCAGTCAGTGTCAGATTTCGCAGCAAACGAAGGCATTAAATTCATTTTTAGTCCGGCCTACTCACCTCACTTCGGAGGTATTTGGGAGAGCGGAGTTCGTTCCTCAAAGAACCTTTTAAAACGCGCAACTGGCAATGCCTATCTTACCTTTGAGGAGTTGACTACACTTTTTTCACAAATAGAAGCTATACTTAATTCCCGTCCACTCACCCCACTGTCATCCCATCCCATGGACTTAAACCCTCTTACTCCAGGGCACTTTCTAATCGGTCGACCATTGGTATCACTTCCGTCACCGCCCATCAACATCAAGAACCCGACTAGATACCAACGCATCGAACAAATAAGACAGCAATTCTGGGAGCGATGGCGCCGGGAGTACATGGCTGAGCTCCAACAGCGAGGCAAATGGAAGAAGAACTGCCCGCCCCTGCAAGTAGGAGACCTGGTCGTCGTGAAGGAGGACAACCTGATGCCTCTTCAATGGAGAATGGGGAGAGTTACCAAACTATACCCGGGACGAGACGGCATACCTAGAGTGGCGGACGTCTACGTAGCCAAGGGAATCATCAGACGAGCTGTAAACAAACTGTGTCTGCTGCCAATGTCTGCCAACCAACCCGTGAAAACTACTGCCCAATCGAAAACTAGAGAAGAAGAAGAGGAAGAAAGTCTTTGAAGATTCCTTCAACGCCGTGGAGGATGTTCGCGCCGCAAACGAGTTCCGGGCGCGGGGGCGCTCCGCACCGAGAGGGGATCGCGTCGCCGCGACACCAGCGCGCGCGCCGCCTCGATAGTCGGCCACAAACAACAGCAGTGAACGTCTACTTACCAATATAGCGTATCAGTACTTACCTACCTGTAAAGAAAAACTAGAATATAAAACTTCAACATACATTCTGTGTTTGGACTTCGCCCAAACAACGCGACACTGTACAAAAAAGTACAGTAGGTTTGTTATTAAATTCGTTGAAATTATTATTTTCTTCGCTCAATAACTTCGAAATATTGCTAAACTTATATAACAATTATAAAATATACTTGTAAAATGTATAATTTAAACGATTTGAAATGCCACTATAATGTCAACATTTATTTTGCAGCGTTTCAATGAGAAAAAATATACTCAGGGGTGTTGTTCAGACTCTAGATAACCCTGATACTACTTTTCATAGTCATACGTAAGTACTTTCTTCAAAACATAAAACTTTAGTCATTACGTACTAACAATTATAAAAGTAATATTGATTGTACTCATGATTGTCATGAATATAATCATCATCACCATCTTAATCATGGAGATAATAGTGTTAAGTTATAAATTGAATATAGATTGCGATTCATGACTCATAATGTTTATAACACTGTTACAGAACAACCTTAAACACTATAAGTGAACCTCAAAGTACTGTAAGTCAAACAGAAATTAGTACAAGATAGAGACAAGATTTCAGAGAACTTTTTAACTGCCGATAATTCAGAAGTTAAAAACAGCAAATAAGTAAGTCTTACTAAACTATATGTTAACAAGTAGAGAAGAAATGAATCTTAAATGTTTTTATACCGATTGCCTAAATACATAAGTTAACTTTGTTGATCAGTACTAGTACCGAGTACGATGTACAAAAACTAAAATGATATCAGAGTAAAAAAAAATCGAAAATAAATTAATACACGTGATTATAGTAAGCTATCTCTTAAACGTCGATTGCACACCAGACGGGCAATTCTCGTAATTTTAAGAACGTTTACAGTCTGATCTCTGAAAAATTAATGCAATATAATTTCAGGGCCAACTCCATGTTACCGGGAGGCAATATTGCTTGTTTGGTATATGGTCAGGTAAAACAATACCCGTACATGTAATCAAGATAGTGAAAGATAGTAAATTTTGGGAAAACAAAAATGGAAAAAAAACTTATTAATTTTTATATGCAGTGTCTATTGCCTGAAATCATAGATCCCCGACATATTAGAGGAATGGATATAAGAAAAATAAAAATGCGAGAAAACAAAGAAAATATTGCAACACCTGCTATTGTTTCCACTTCTGTATCACAAATAGTGAATTTTGAGAATGTGGCGTCTACTTCTGTGTCACAAACAGTTAATTTTAATAATTATTAAATACGTTTTATAACCGACTTCAAAAAAGGAGGAGGTTCTCAATTCGGATAGTTATATTTTTTATTGTGTATTATTTTCATTTTCTTAATTTTTTCTGTTTATAACATAAAAATAAAGTTTACTTAATTGATTTTGTTGTTTTTGTTGCTAACACTACATTATTGACAAGTTGTGAGTGAAGTTGTCCAGAACATTATCTTCTCATCTGAAACGCATAGTATATGTATAGTGAAAGGAACGTCGTTCCATCCGGGTGTCCCGCGACACCTCTCGTTAAATTTTATTTTGAAAAAAGTCTGATTTGTGAGATTTTTTGACATGTTGTTGATGGTATGTGTATTTTAAATATAGGTACAAACTTACCTTAGATTTTTTACATAGTGCGTTTCTTTGCCAAACTAACCTAATTTTTACTAACCGGAAACTGTCATGAGAATTTATCAAGCGTAGATGATAAGTTCCTACATACAAATTTTATTCACTAAAAATAAAATATAACATCAAAGTTGATCTACTGTATTTGTCTGTTTCGTGGCGCGCATTCATTGCACAAAGGTTAGTCGCGGTCACAACGTGTCACGTGGCGCGGTCTCGCTCAGCGCATCGTAGTTAAATACGCCGCGTTCAACTGGCGGGGGCTGAGGTAGTGTTTTCTATGCCTATCGGTCCGGGAAAACCTCGCCTTAAACTACACACATCAAAAGTGTCTAGGGATCAAGCATTTTTATGCGGATTTCTTGAGATTGAGATGTGGCTTTGTAATAAATTTATGATTTTATAAATTTATATGGATCCTTTTTGGTGCATTTCATAATTTGAATCAGGAACTGTGAATCAAATTCGAGTAAAAGATGAAAATCAGCTGTCAATATTTTCCCTATAAAAACATACAACGCATTGAAGACATTATTAGTGCTACTGTTTCCCTACTACTGATTAAAACCAACGTTATTATGGAGCGGCGACGTCATTTAAGCAGGGAAGAAATGCTCAGAGCCGTGGGAATGATAGAAGCTGGTTCCCGGCAACGTACTGTGGCTTTAGCTCTGAATACAAGTCAGAGTGTTATCAGTCGACTTTGGACACGTTACCGAAGCACTGGTACCGTGGCTGAGCGCCATGGAGGACGGTATCGCTGCACCACACGGAGACAAGACCGATACATTCAAATCTTAACTCGAAGAGCTCCAACAATAACCGCCATGATGTTAGCCGTGAGTCTTCATCACTCTTCAGGGAACTTAATTAGCGACCAAACAGTCAGAAACCGCTTGCATGAAGTGAACCTTCATTCCCGAAGACCGCTACGGGTACCACCTATAGCAATGCACAATCGTAGGATTCGATATCAATGGGCTCTTGAACACAGAAATTGGGCAGAAGAACAATGGCGTTTCGTGTGCTTTTCTGATGAGTCTCGTTTTGGTATGAGACCGGATACAAGACGTATACGACACTGGAGAACCCCTGGACGCCAACAGCGATTAAAATCCTGCCAGGAAGTCCATCCTTATAGTGGTGGAACCATCATGGTATGGGCGGGTATTTGGATCGGCGGAAGAACTGAGTTGATTTTGATCAGAGGCAACCTCAACGCTCAAATTTATGCTGAGACGATTGTATCAGACGTCATCGTTCCTCTACAAGTGCAAATCGGTCCCTTATTTCAGTTAATGCATGATAATGCACGACCGCACACCGCAAGAGTTGTAAGACAGACTCTCGCCGCAGCTAACATCAATGTCCTGCCCTGGCCTGCTCAGTCGCCAGACTTGAACCCGATTGAGCATGCATGGGATATGCTACAGAGAAGAGCTCTGCCGAATATGGAGGGTATCCAGTCGCAAGAAGACCTTTTTTTGTTGTTGCAACGAACATGGGCGGCCATTCCACAGCGTGATTTGGATGAACTCATTTTGAGTATGCCAAACCGATGTTCTTGTGTTGTTAGTGTTCGCGGTAGAAACACGGATTATTAATTGTTTAAGTTACCCAATAAAATTTTAAAGAAAACTGTTATTTCAGTCTTTTTTTCGAACGTTTGTGTTAGTGGTTCAAATGTCAAAAATCCCTTTATTAGGAAAATGGCAAATTTCTTTATTAATGCAAAGGTGACTTGGTTTATCGTTACTGTGACAAACGAAAACACTTTATTTGATGAATCCTTAAAGAAAATTTTAATTAATATCAATCAGGAGAAAAGTTATTGCAAAAATATATGTTGATCCCTAGACACTTTTGATGTGTGTAATAATATATTAAACTATTGACGTGAATTGGATTAAACATTTTGAAAACACAAAAGAAAAATGTTAGGTCTTTTAAAAATGTTACCCGTTAGCCGTTCAAATACGGCTAGCCAGTTTATTCAATGGCCATGCGTACATGCGTACGTTATTGTGCATTCGCGTGAATACTTCATAATCATGTGGGTGCCGCCGCTGCACCGGCTGCGCACTCAACCGTACCACTGTCTAGTCATATACACAACCTTAGGAGACTATTAACCCCAATGAGATAATAGTTATAGTTAACTAGAGCACCCATGAAATTTAAATAATTATATCATATATATTGAAAATTGAGGTTATGAAACGACGTTAGGCTTAAGCAGGTTAAGCATTTAACCCGTCCTTACATCCCCGCTCCCGCCGCGCCGGTACTTTATTCAATTTCCAAATGCAGCTTGAAATTGTTCTCAATATAAGTTCCGCGTTTTACCGGATACGCCATACAGCTCATAAAGTCGTCAAATTTTCTGTGGAATTGCTCACATTCCTTTGTTGAGGAGTGTGAGCAATTCCACAGAAAATTTGGCCAATAGTAAAAAGAAAGTTTTTAGCCGCAGGATTTGGCTTTCGCGGACAAGTGCCACTGGAACGCACAAAGACTTAGTGCAACTAAGTTATACTAACATAGTTATTAAGTTTTATTTACTAACAAAATTGTTATTATATTATTAGGTTAAGTGATGTATCTATGGGTCCTTGTTATCTGAAAATAAATGGTTTATAATAATATAATAGTGAAGAAAAGAAAAATACAAAGGAAACCAACAAAATATAATAATAGGGTAATGTAATTTGTCAGTGTGCGGCTTTGTTCACTGAAACCGAATGATCGCACTGAAATGTTCAGTGAGCACGCTGAGTCAATGGATCCGACACCTCGTTGCCTCGGGCTAGATTGCTTCTTTCGTCTCAGACTTAATATGACATTGACGATGAAGCGTGAAGCAAATATAATCAAGTATCGTGCATTTTAATAACCTAATACTGAACATAATCCAAATAAAGTTAAAAGCGAAATATAGGAATTAAAAGGCAACATTTTCACAATTAACATTTTGGAAAGTTAGACGAACCTCAACGATAAATTTAAATTAAACGGCAACGTTAATCGCCTCAAAGTGTAATTTATTCCTTTATCTATTTAATTATAAATCATGGATAACGAACGGCTCTAAGCGGAGCTTTCCGGTATTGTTTGTAATATTATAACTTTTGACATTTATCTTAAAGTAAACAGTCTGTAGTGAGTAACAGACTACCAGTCACTACAGACTACCACCACCATCTAGACCAACCACCATTACTACAACACATAACTAGAACAACACACAATACAACAATTCAGTTACAATTTAGTTTTTCAAAATGGTTCTAGTTTTGTTGCAAAATGAAATAGTCGGGTGTTTGCTCCTGAAATACCGGTGCTACCTAGACTAGTAATTACGTTGTACGCGCTACGGCTCGGCTGTTGCGAACAACAGGAACGTTTCGTATACTATCACATTTAGCCACGTTTCGTCTTGCTATAGGGAGATAGCTTATTTAATTTTTTTTAAATTGTCTGACGGTGCAAGTGATATATTTTCAAATGGAGCAACACTTTATTACTTTTCACAGGGTGGTGATAGGATCAGCTGTGTTATTGCGTAACACACCAACAGTAGCAATGGTTATCATTTTAGCAGTTCAGTATTGTGTAATCCCGTTGTTGAGTCAACAAATTTTTCGAACATATGCCAGCAATAGATTAGCAATGTTCTTTAAAATGATTCAGAATGTGAAAGATAGTGTGTTACGCAATTAGGGCGCAGTTTTGGAATTTACTTGGAATGAATGAATACGATAATATTTTGTTGGTATATGGTTGACAAAGAGATACAGGACAGCCTTGTCTAAGAACATTAACGTTTCAAAGTATAATAAATTAAAGTTTTTCACAACATTTGCAACAGTAAGTTACTACACTCTCGGGAATCGCTCAAAAGAATCAATTTAGAGCTTCCATTACAAATTCTTGCATGCCAAGTAACTACTGTTGAATAAACTAGTCCAAGTATTATTAAACAATACTTTGAAATAATCCTACTTATAGTTTCGTGCCCCGTAGGACACACTGGTAGAGTTTTCAGTGTTATGCTGTACTACACTGCCGATCGAAAATTTTTTGCAAACTCAGGAGGATCTAAAGTTCCGAGGTTATTCTGAAATTATTTTCAGCTGCATTCAAGATCACACACCGGCGATCACAAGGGCTGATTTTTCAATAGTCAAATAACTTCTAACTGAAGAATAAACATGACAGTTTGACATAATTTCTATACATCCGATCTGTTCTATTTTTTTTATATTTTATTTATTTTATTTTCTCTATTACTCTAACACACGCTGTATACATCTTTTTATCTACTTTCCTATCGCAGGTATGCTGGAAGAGATTTCTTTAGAAATAAGCATCACCTTTGTACCTCTTTTTCTGTTATTTTTTTCTTGTCTGTTTATTTTATGTGGACATAAATGGTTAAATAAATAAACAAAAGCTGTCAAACCGCAATATTTATTCCTCGGATATAAAAAAATATCTGACTATTCAACAATCAGGCTTAAGGGTTATGGTTATATACTATTTCATTATGTGTGTAAACGTCCAGAGTTCAAACAAATTCGACAAAACCCCAGGATTATAAACCACTTCTTGGGAGGAAGAATGTATGAGTAATTTCAATATATTTTATTCATAGAGATATAACATTATGTAGAATCAAATAATCATGACAGTGAGAACCCTCTCAGGAAGGGATAAGTAATCTATTTGTATCTCAGAAGGGATTTCACATCGCCCTGAATACAAAATTAAATTCATAAGTTGCTTACCTTTACTTGGTCCTGCTCTCCAGCGTATTCGATGTTCTGAAATATCGTCCAGGTGTAGCGCCGGCGCACCTCCATACGAGCCAAGTAGCGCCGGTACCACTGTTGGATCAAGATAGCAGCCTTCATTGCTGAAACAATATCTTATGGTCAGTATTTCACACCGTGGAGGAAGCAGCCCGTATCTTCCTATCTTTCTTTCGACTTTAAAAGAACCTTCGGACTTTATCACGGCTAGATACGCCCGATTCTAAAGCCAGAATGTAATTTAACTGAGTGTCGAAGAATCGCTTTTTAGATTGCCACTAAAATACTTAGAAGAGTTGTGAAGACAATGAAATAGTCATTGTGATTGGAAAAACTGTTCCAGATTTAGCCGGCTTTTTCTTGATCTTCAGATAAAATAACGTTTTTATGATACCACAGAAAATGTTGCCAAGATATATAATCAGACTTCGTAGACGATCATGATTTCAAAGAAAAAATAAGTACCTATCAATAAAAACAAATTGATCGAATAAATAAGCACAGACATGATTGAAGGGTAAATAAATAAGGAAAACTATTTAGAAGAAAATAAAGACAAACAGACTTGACTTGAATATAAACATTATACATGTTTTACATACAATAGAAATATATTAATTCTTGACAAACATTATTAGTACGGATTTCTCGGAATAATATTCGGTACAACATGGTGGCACAAAACACTGCAATACGAACAAAACATTGGTTGTTGGGGAAACCTTCCCAAATTTCCTACTTTTGCGGCATGCGTATTAGCAGCCGATACTGCGGCGTATATTTTAGGGTTTCTTACCCATAGGGTAAAAACGGAACCCTATTACTAACACTGTGTCTGTCTGTCTGTCACCAGGCTATATCTCATGAACCGTGAAAGCTAGACAGTAGAAATTTTCACAGATGATGTATTTCTATTGCCGCTATAACAACAAATACAAAAACAGAATAAAAACAGAATAAAATAAATATTTAAGGGGGGCTCCCATACAACAAACGTGTTTTTTTTCGGCGTTTTTGCCTTGTGTTACGGAACCCTTTGTGTGCGAGTCTGACTCGCACTTGGCCAGTTTTTTTTAAACTACACCTTCCTTGCAAAATAAATCAGCTCCTGACGTGAATTGACGTAATTTTAGTAGGCAAGGTTATAATCACGTCTAAACTTGTAGTAGTGTCAAGCACTGATTAATTTGACAGGACTAAACTAAAATGTATCTTCTGTCTTCTGTCCTTTTCCTAATGAAATAGAAAGAAAAAGATGCAATAAACTTAAATTTTGTTTAGTTTGTGAGCAAGGGAATCGGCACCAATGTGCACTTTTATAAATTAATTTCTAATGTCATGGAGCCTGGATGAGGCTGGCAGAGGGGCGTGGGGAACGGCACTTAAAAAGAGATGCCTATGCTCAGCAGTGGATGGAGCCGGGCTGTGGATGATGATTACAAACGTCCACGTCCATAACATGTGTCAATACGTGCACGTTATAACGATATCGTGGACGGAAATTTAAAAAATCTTCATATTTTCCATAAATTTTACTTCCCTGTGTTATTGTGATGCCGAGGACGTCCACGATAATACCGTCACGTATAGAGAGAGCATTTTCTCGAGCATTTTCTTTAGCATTTTCTCGAGCATTTTCATGTCATATGTAATTTTCTTAGGAATGGCACAATACAGGCAAAAGCTCAGTTTCCAAAAGCATTTCCGTGTAATGTAACGTTTCTGAGACTGCTCGACGGTGGGTAACATTTCTTTAAATTTCTTTACCTTGCGTTGAAATGTCGGACCTACAGGTACCGCTCGTGTCTTTGCTCGATAAAATGTTACACCAATACGCTCGTTGAATTTTTCAAAACACCGAGGGTCGTGTACGAATTTCGATAAAATTTAAATACGGGAATGCTCGATGTTCTGTTACAAGTAAATGCTCTAGTCTATACTCACATTTAGAAAGTATAAGTCTTTCTTACTGCTGACAGTGTAAATTGATTTGCTAATCGCTAATCGATTTGAATAGGCAGGCTGTTCGTGTAGTCACTTTTTTAGTCAAGCCATTAGTTTTATCTGATGGTACATTCTATAATAGACACCATAGTTTTATGAAAACTAGCATGAACTCGCTACTAATGTTCGTAGTTTACGTATACAAGTACTTCATAAAGTTCATGTTATGTTTTGCATAAAGAAAAGGACCTAAATCAGTACCAGGAGGCCTAAAAAGGCCAATTTGGCAGAATCATAAAAGGATAACATTATGAATCATAATGGACAGTTAACTGTTAACTGTGAAGAATTTTTCAGTTATTTGTTTTCGTCTGTGCTAAAATACAAATCAATCCAATCTAAATCCAATCCCAATCTCTTTGATTATACCTACGCAGTGCAGCGAAATAAAGAAAACGGACGTCACGGACTGTCTTCGCCATATTATGATTCATAGTGTTAACTTTTTCATGATTCTGCCAAAGTGGCCTTTTCAGGCCCTGGTATAGTGTATGGTGTAGATTAATGTGTCGAGGTTAGGAAGTCATTTTTATTATTTTCTCTTTTTTTTTTGTTCTAGGACATGCCGGTTTCCTCACGATGTTTTCCTTCACCGTTTTGAGAGCAGTGGTGATGAAATAATTTACACAAAATAGAGCCTGTATGAGTTCGAACCCACGACATACAACTCGTATGTTGCGGCCGTTACCACTTGGCCACCATTATACTTATATATTTATACATTATTTTGTAATACAACATCTCAAAATTAATTATTATTGAATGAACAGATAGTTATTATAATCCTCTCCAGCCCGATAACACACTAAACACACTTACCTACTTATTATAATAATATTGAAATTAAACCCTCATCACAAATTCAATTCGTGTTACGACGGCATAGTAATCAGTTCACAACAACATGTCGTGTGTTCCACATATTGCTTCCACTGACTACACCCGCCTACAACGGTGTCAACCGTCATCTTGGCTAACATAGCCGCACATATACGATATTTTCTGAATTGCAAATTTACAAAAACAATTTCCATCGCATTTTTATCGTCGACGCTCTAGAGGTGGGCTTATTACATCCAAAACGTACATATGTAGGACATCGTTGTAAATATGTTATATTGAACTTCTAGCTATGTGTAAACCACAGATCTCAGCAAGAGTTTTATCTTAGAAAGAAACCTCTTAAAGGGTACAGTCACAGCCAAAATTATGTTCTTCAACTTAGAGGCACCTTACACTGTTTATTATGAAATCTTAAATACAAAACACTAAAATATACATACCTATTATGTAAAAGTATAAAAAGGAAAAAAAGGGAACAGCTCATTGGGCATCAAAAGATTCACGCAAAGCTATCAGTGGGAAAGTGCCCAAAAAGCTTTGCCACGTTAGATTGCAATATTAAAGGCTATTTTTCTGGTCATTGCACGATAGAATCTGCTTTACCGACTCAGCATTTTATATTGCGTCGTAATGTCAATACCGCAAAACGATAACCAGCAGACCGAATAAACGCTCCTTCAAACAGGCGCGACGCGACACGCGACACAAAAGCACCGCAAGTCGCGCAACGAGCGGTGCCTTTGTGTCGCGCCCGATTATATCGCGTGTCGCGCCTGTTTGTCCTTGCCTTAAATGTGTCACTGACAGACTCTAGCAATAAAAAAAAAACATAAAATGGCCAGGCATTTAAAAGGTTTTAGGTTGATGTCAACTCGACGTTGGTCGACGTATGTTTGCTATATTGGTCTTTGTTATCAAGTAATTAAATATAGTTGTCTATGCAATAGTCTGCTCAGGTACAAAAGTTATTCTGTGTCCTGACTTGATAAAGGAAAGAATTCTAAAACTGACGAAGAAAAAAAATATTTGATTCTTGACTGTAGGTACATACATGAAGAAAAACGCTTACATTTGTACGCATTCGTACATAGGAAGATATTAGGAGCCCGCAAGAAGTTATGTTATCGTGGTGTAAGTGCTCGTTCTACCAAAGTGCTACATTATTCCCTACAATACTAATGTTCGCTTAGAGATGGGGCCCTGCAAACCGCTTTTTATCTTATACCTACCCTACACTAGGCACTAAAGAAAGGAAAAATTGATAACAGTTAAACAGCTGGAACAATTTCACTAGGATAAGTGGCAAAATAAAATATCGGTAGCTATGGTCGGATTCATCTTGTTTCTAAGTAATAACAGTCGCATGGGTCGATCGATTAGTTTTACGCTACGCTTGTCGCAGCAGGTCCGTGGATGGGTGACCATCTGTTCGTACCAAGGCCCTTCCGAGCCTCGGAAAACACGTTAAACCGTCCCGGTTGTCATTCGTGGATCTTTGACAATCGTTACGGGTCGTCAGAAACCCGAAAGTCTGACAACCAGTCTTATATCAAGGGGTATCGTATTGCCTAGTAACTATGTTGTGGAGGTCAGATAGGCAGTCGCTCTATGTGAAATACTGGTATTCAGTAAACAGTTGCATCCGGCGACGCCCACATAGTTGGGAAAAGGCTAGGCAGATGATGATTGGCGGATTTGCCAGTTTTTAGTCAAAACTATAACTTTGGTTGACATTCATATTTTGCTAGAGTTTTCCATAGATACCTGTCTGTACGAATTAAATTACTCAGTAAATAACATGTTTAACACAAACAAAGAATAAGAGGAACCATAATACTCACTAAAGTCTGTTCCAAAAGTATATATTATTATGTTGAAAGTGTCAACAACCCCTGTTCAGGGTAAATGCTTACGCAAACATTTACTATAGGGAATTAGAAACCCATTATTCTGTATTTAGAAGGTTCCAACAGCATGTCTCACCACTTACTTCAACAATTATTATTTAAATAATATTATTAAATTGTAATTGAAAAATCTTCGACGAAAATTAAGGTTTTAAATTAACCCCAATTGTGAAAAGAAAAATAAATCTTTGACGTGATTAGAATTATAATTTCGCGTTTAAGTATCAAAATAATTAAATCAAAGTACTAAGTAAAAGTAGTAAGTGTCATTACAAATTGGCAGCCACAGGTACACAGACCTGTGTACCTGTGGCTGCCAATTTAAAACACATAGACCAGAAAACGTACCTGTACGTTTTCTGGTCTATGTGTTTACATTTTTATCAGATACTTTTGGAACAGACCCTACATGCATGAATAATTAATAAGCAGGTCAAAGTGCACAGTCGTCCCGAGCTTTAATAGGTCAGACCGACTATTGATTTAAACAAAAATAAGATTCGAACCATGAATGCCGTCAAGTTCAGGCTGTATATTACTCGTATTACCCCCTTATTTATAAACGTTGTATTGCGTCCGTATAGGCAACGCAACGCAGCGCTTTGTCTTCTTTTTTCGAAAGTCAAATTACTGACGACTGAAAGTGAGAAATCGATGTGTAACTATTCATCTGATATAATACGTTTATTAGAAAGGGCTAAGGGGGTTATAATAAACAGGGTAGGGTTCGCTCGTCGATGTCCCTGCCGGATATCGACGCGCAACCTGTTAACATGGAATCAGCAGGTACAGTCAATAAAAGAGGTAAGTATGCAGGATCGTCGGATATAGTTGAAGTTTAGTAAGAAACCGATGGATGTTCTCGAAAAAATTTTAATTTTATTAATAGAAAACAAACAGCTCATTTATCAAATTAAATTTCAGTCGACAACATCCATCGGTTTCTTACTAAACTTCAACTTTATCCGTTAGCAACTTCAACTTTATCCGTATCCGTGCATTTCATAATTTGAATCAGGAACTGTGAATCAAATTCGAGTAAAAGATGAAAATCAGCTGTCAATATTTTCCCTATAAAAACATACAACGCATTGAAGACATTATTAGTGCTACTGTTTCCCTACTACTGATTAAAACCAACGTTATTATGGAGCGGCGACGTCATTTAAGCAGGGAAGAAATGCTCAGAGCCGTGGGAATGATAGAAGCTGGTTCCCGGCAACGTACTGTGGCTTTAGCTCTGAATACAAGTCAGAGTGTTATCAGTCGACTTTGGACACGTTACCGAAGCACTGGTACCGTGGCTGAGCGCCATGGAGGACGGTATCGCTGCACCACACGGAGACAAGACCGATACATTCAAATCTTAACTCGAAGAGCTCCAACAAAAACCGCCATGATGTTAGCCGTGAGGCTTCATCACTCTTCAGGGAACTTAATTAGCGACCAAACAGTCAGAAACCGCTTGCATGAAGTGAACCTTCATTCCCGAAGACCGCTACGGGTACCACCTATAGCAATGCACAATCGTAGGATTCGATATCAATGGGCTCTTGAACACAGAAATTGGGCAGAAGAACAATGGCGTTTCGTGTGCTTTTCTGATGAGTCTCGTTTTGGTATGAGACCGGATACAAGACGTATACGACACTGGAGAAACCCTGGACGCCAACAGCGATTAAAATCCTGCCAGGAAGTCCATCCTTATAGTGGTGGAACCATCATGGTATGGGCGGGTATTTGGATCGGCGGAAGAACTGAGTTGATTTGGATCAGAGGCAACCTCAACGCTCAAATTTATGCTGAGACGATTGTATCAGACGTCATCGTTCCTCTACAAGTGCAAATCGGTCCCTTATTTCAGTTAATGCATGATAATGCACGACCGCACACCGCAAGAGTTGTAAGACAGACTCTCGCCGCAGCTAACATCAATGTCCTGCCCTGGCCTGCTCAGTCGCCAGACTTGAACCCGATTGAGCATGCATGGGATATGCTACAGAGAAGAGCTCTGCCGAATATGGAGGGTATCCAGTCGCAAGAAGACCTTTTTTTGTTGTTGCAACGAACATGGGCGGCCATTCCACAGCGTGATTTGGATGAACTCATTTTGAGTATGCCAAACCGATGTTCTTGTGTTGTTAGTGTTCGCGGTAGAAACACGGATTATTAATTGTTTAAGTTACCCAATAAAATTTTAAAGAAAACTGTTATTTCAGTCTTTTTTTCGAACTTTTGTGTTAGTGGTTCAAATGTCAAAAATCCCTTTATTAGGAAAATGGCAAATTTCTTTATTAATGCAAAGGTGACTTGGTTTATCGTTACTGTGACAAACGAAAACACTTTATTTGATGAATCCTTAAAGAAAATTTCAATTAATATCAATCAGGAGAAAAGTTATTGCAAAAATATATGTTGATCCCTAGACACTTTTGATGTGTGTAGTAGATTGTTATACAAGGGTCGAAAGGAATCAATTCCCATACGAGGTATTTAGACGCCCACGCGCAGCGAGGGCGGCTATAGTCCGAGTGGAAACACTGTTAAACACTCTACTTTTCATTTCGTATATAAGGTAAGTAAAAAATTGTAGTTTTTCTAAAATATTTATTGATAATATTAACATGAATATAACCTATTTATTAGTCTTTTTTAAATTTGAAATATGGTGTATATAATAAAGAGTATTCTATTCTATTCTAAATATGGAACACCGCGTCACCGCCACATGAGTAGATTCTGTGTCACCGCCGTGGGCCATCCTGCTCACTAGGGCCCGTATAATTATCATTCTGTCTGCATTCTTACTTTGGGTAACCTTTAGTACCGTTTGGCAGGCGGATGGGAGTGGGAGGGGGAGGGGGAGGTGGGGCGTCCCCCGTCTCCCCCGGTACCATTCCCGTAAAAAGGTAACGCACCATTTTTGAGAAAAATTGATATTTGTAACCTAACCTCAAAACACTATAATCACCTATTATGGTCGGGGAAAATCACGTGCGGGTCTAAATTTGCTTCCAATCAATATTAACAAAAGCGTCGTCGAGGGAGCACCGCTTCGCGGGGCTCCATTTCTGGGTGGTTAAATAAAAATAACCACGAAGGTCACGGGGTCTTTCAGACCCAGCCATCTCCTGCTAACCTGACCTGTCCGAGTCAGGATGCTCCAAGTTCCGAGCTCGCTTCGCTCGCTCTTGCATACTAAAGAGGAGTAACACTGTTATGTAGTAGACTCCACATCTTTCTAGGTTGTTATAAAAATTAAACAACAATACATATAAACATCACGTGCGGGTCTAAATTTGCTTCCAATCAATATTATCAAAATGAATGAACCAAAACAAATGTCACAAATGACACAGGACACAAAAACCAAAGACAGTTTTTTTTGCGTTCCTGTTCTCCAATTTGGTATGACTTTGTACACCACAGACAATATACTAGCTAGTACACATTCGGTTCTTAATCGCCCATTTTAACGTTCCGTTTCAACAAATAACGTTTAAATTTCGCTTTTTATCTGATTTGAGGTTAGAAACTATTTTAATTAATTCCTCGAAAAATATCCATTACCTTGTAATAAGAGTGGTTGCGTTATAATCGGGGCCCCACCCTCTACCAGATTTAACCACTTTTAATTTAACGCCCTCCGCCTGCCAAACGATACTAAAGCCAACCCCTTACTTTTACAATTTTTCATACTTAGGTAAATTACATAAAAAACACGATAATCTTGAAAAAACTTTTTTACAAAAAAAAGTTATTTTTCACTTTGTAGTGTTTTTTTAGAAGTCGGTTGTTTTTTTTTTTGTAAAAAAGTTTTTATTTTTTACTTTTTAGTGGGTCAGTTTGTAATTTATCTAAGTTACAATAGCATAATGTTAACATCTCATCTCCTTTTACAAAATATTGCTTTTCCTGATGGAGGGACGTTAATTGTTGAGGAGTTCTCCTAATAAGACCCAGGAGAACTGGAGCTCAGAAGTGACCATCAGCTCCACTTCACCATACGCATTGTGACGGGCATAAATTGCTTATCGAATCACAACCCGTGAAATACTTATTATTGAGTAGTCCCGATGGCCATCTGTGGTCTTCATCATCAGTTCCACTTCACCAAATGGTGCTTTCCGAGAGCAAATGCACGAGTTACTATAAAAAATATCCAAATCACTATAGGTGTGCCTATAAAATTTTAGGGTTTCTCTTGATTTCCATGAGATCCCTTCATATGATTCCGACTTGGTGACAATGGGACCACCTCGAGACCATACCCTTTCAAACAAAAAAAAAATTGGAATCTGTCCAGTCGTCTACGAGTAATCGGTGAACATACATAAAAAAAACATATAATATGTATAAAGTCGAACATGTCTCTATGTACTTCGGTGTTCCTCATTAACAGTACGTTTATCCACACATCAAGCCCTTTTCAATGAGCCTAAACACGATATGTCTGCTGTTAGTTGTCGAGGAGTTAGGTACTCTGCGGACTATCCTGACTACAGCATCAGGTCATGACTTGATGATCATGAGACCAAATGTGGCAAATGCCCTATCAAACATCAAAACAATTTACTAAAACAGTCCTTGCCTGTTCGAGTAACTTCTTACTGTTAAGGAGTTGTACGTTCCATCATCAGCCCAGCTACCTGAGACGGTAATATAATAATATTTTTATTTGTACACAAAAACCAAACAATACAATTTAGTGACAGGATTTAGTTGTACAGCAGAGACAGTCTATAAATGAACGTTTGACTTCTAAACTAGGCAAGAAGCCTGTGTCTTAGAAGCCATTTGTTCCCCGAAGAGCGGTGATATACATACAAAAACATCGTGCAAGTACTTTATTACTTATTACTTTATGGTGACAACCATACGCAAATACACAAGATACTTCATAAAATATGCGAAAAACAACAAGTGAGCCTATAAAATTTGAGGGTTGCCCTCGATTTCTCTAAGATCCCATCATCAGATCCTAACTTGGTGACAGTGGGACCACCTCGGAACTATCTACATTTAAACAAAAAAAGAATTTTGAAAATCATCGAATTCGATGAACAAACATACAAAAAAAAAACATACAATCATCCGAACATAGTACCTCCTCCTTTTTGTGAAATCGGTAATAAAAATTACTAAAAATTGTGTTGCGACGTGACACTTTTATGCTGACCGTCCACCCAACTTTCTTATTACCGACTTCTTTCGTTTCAAAACTTGCATTCAGCCTAATCGATACTCGCAATAAAAAAATGAAAAAAAATTGTAGAAACTGAATAAAAACTCCTATATCTAACAAAATATATTGAAATGTAAAGTGTTTGCAGAATTCCCAATTTATAGAATTAATTTATCATCATTCTCAAACAAACTTTTGCTAAGCCTACCTAAAAAATGTTTACTGGGAATTCTGTAGTAAACTATTAGAAAGCATCAAAAATAAAATCCACAATAAATAAATAATTGTCCAATAAATTAAAATAATTTTAAACAGCGAGCGCATTCCGCATATAAATTCAATTATAGAAACATTTCGGCGCGAAATTCACTAAATGAGGTACCTACCTATGGCCTGTCTGTTATTGACATGATATTAGAAGAGATTGATAACAATGCTTATTGTATATTGCTTAAAATAATTTTATTTTATTTTCAAGTAGGCCTATCGATTACATTCGTCATATTAATTACTCGAGTCACGCGAAATTAAAAAAAAAGATTGTTAGGACTTTCACACATCATTGCAATAAAAAAAAACAATAATGGTCGTGCGATTTTGAACACAAATTGAGTAGTGGTAACGATTAATAGGTATACGTGTCGTTAAACCTGTGTTTAAAAAAATACGTTAAAACCTGGGCATTTTCGTGTTGTTTATAATATTATCGATAATATTTGTCTCATTTTAAATCTTATCTACATCTGTGTGTGTGAAATTTGTAAAAAGTAAAAATGTAAACATGCACGATTGGTGCGAAACTTCGACATTAGATATCAATAAACTTCATTACCCACTCGTCGTCGTCGTTTCAGCCGATAGACGTCCACTGCTGGACATAGGCCTCCCCCATTTTTGGGAGGGTTTGCCATAATCGAAACGCTTGGCAGGCGGGTTGGCGATCGCAGTATGGTATGATGGTAGAATACATAGAGAACGCTGCTGCCCAACATACTTACATTTCATGTAAGTATGTTGAATTCATTCAAGGTAAATTATTAACTTGTCCACTAAATATGAAAGATTTAATGTCGCTACCATATGAGCTTTTATCCAACTCACATTCCTAAGATTTGATGGGTAGCATAATAAATATTTACATAATCAATTAAGGGTGTCGTATGTCTGACTGAGCTGACTACCTAACAAAATTAAGTTTTATTTTTAAAATTTATTCCCGCCCTAGGGAGGGAAGCAATTACTATGAGTCTTTCCCGCCCAAGGGTGGGAAGCAGCGTCTTCCACCCGCTATTCGGATCAAACAAACACTACTTTCCGAGTGTGAGAGATGAAAAAATCCTTCCTCCACGCGGACGAAGCCGCGGACAAAAGTTAGTTGTTTTATAAGTTTTACTTCATAAATGTGTTCTATACGCACAGACTAGATACATATACAGGGTGTCCAGTAATTAATGGATAACCTATTAAGGGGTCATTGTACTTATTATTATGAACACCGTTTACTACGAGACCAAACATGAAAACACGGAAAAAACAGCTGTTCCCTAAATTTATATTCGCATAACTCGTCAAAATGTAGGAAACTGCTAATTATTTTTTCGCGATTTCAGGTTTGGTCCCATAGTAATAGTTGTCATAATGATAAGTACAATGACCCTTGAAAAGATCCACCTGAATTACCGGACACTCTGTATGCAAACTTGTATTGGGGTAAATTTAGAACCCTTGAACAGCATCCAAAATTAGACTGAACTTTAAACAAATATTTGTTGTAGGTCACTCTCTTTTCAGTGGCATGTCGTCATACACACAATGTGCACACAATTTTAAAGAACAGTGGCGAAGTATTATTACGGCCCTTTTTCAAACACAGGACAAAAAAAAACTAATTTTCCATTCTCGTTATTGTGGGCACTCACAAACGGAAAATTGCTTTAATGGGTCATTATTATATCCTTAATTGGCATTTCTAAGTTCGTAGTCAATAAATTCTTATTATTTTTTGAACTAAGATTAATGAGAAGTGGCAAAGTTTTTACGTTAGTAAATTGACTGCCTTTGGCTTATTAGTCGATTCGCACGATATTTAACTCGCCCGAAACAGACGAATCGTCTCACGCGCACAGTAATGATAAGTGTTTAAAACGCGTACTTTTTATCCGACTGCGCCAGAAGGAGGGTTATGGTTTTCGGGTGTATGTACATGTATATTTCTTTGGCACGCTCTGTTGCCTAAACGGCTTGATCGATTTCAGCTTGAGAGATGCCGTTAGATTCGTGAGACTGACACTGGGTATATAAAATAAAATAAAATAAAATGGCTGATTTTTGGCGCCATATTATGTCTCAAAAAAATGATCGAGTGGGGTATCATAATAAAGGGTTTTAAAAGGTGATTCATCATCATCATCATTTCAGCCAAAAGACGTCCACTGCTGGACATAGGCCTCCCCCAAGCACCTCCACTTCGACCGGTCCTGTGCTTCCCGCATCCAACGGGTTCCTGCGGCCTTCACAAGGTCATCGGTCCACCTTGTGGGAGGCCTTCCAACGCTACGTCTTCCGGTACGCGGTCACCACTCCAGAACCTTTCGGCCCCATCGGCCATCTGTTCTGCGAGCAATGTGCCCTGCCCACTGCCACTTAAGTTTGGCAATTCTTCGGGCTATGTCGGTTACCTTGGTTCTCCTGAGGATCTCCTCATTCCTGATTCGATCACGCAGGGAAACTCCAAGCATAGCCCTCTCCATTGCCCTTTGGGTGACTTTTAGCCTTCTTATAAGGCCCATTGTGAGCGACCACGTTTCAGTTCCATAAGTCATCACTGGCAACACACACTGGTCAAAGACTTTCGTCTTGAGACACTGCGGTATGTGGGACGAGAAGATATTGCGTAGCTTTCCGAACGCTGCCCAGCCGAGTCGGATACGTCGATTGACCTCTTTCTCGAAGTTAGACCTACCTAACTGGACAGTTTGTCCTAGGTAAACGTACTCGTCCACGACTTCGAGTGTAGCGTCTCCGATTTTTATGAGAGTGGGTGTTTAAAAGGTGATTACAAAAATATATACAACTTATATGGTTAAAAGTAATTCGAAGTGACAAATCGTAAAAACCACGTACCAAGAACTAAATCGTCTGCAAAATCTTTCACATTTGTAAACGAAAAAGTAGGAAATAAAAAAAAGTAGTTTAAAAAAATAAAAACCCGACTGCGGTAAAACTTAGTTTAAAAGACCTGAAAAGCTAAAAACAAGCCTTTTAAATTAAATAAAAGTTGGAAGCAGGCGGGACCCAAACCATTTTTATTATATTTTCAAATTCAAAATGTGCCAATTGCCTATACATGATACATATTTCTGGAGAAGAGGACTAGCACGAAGAGGAAGAGGAGGAGGCCTGTGTCCCAGCAGTGGGAACATTATAGGCTGATTATGATGATTTCTGGAGTTGTCAACTCACCCACAAACAAATTAACTTCGTGCGAGTCGCCTAGGTATAGAAAAAATATTATTAATTAAAAGTGAGGATTCGCCCGTGTCGGGCGAGTAAATTCGTGCGAATCGACTAATATATGCCAACTATATAATTATGAATCTCATAGTAATTCACATAGACAAAATAAGCAATAATAAGCAATAACACGGTGGGTAATAAAGGTCAAGGAATATCACGATTTATTTTTACAGAACTGCCAATCAAATTGACAGTTGTATTATAAAAATACAACACAAAAGATTTGAATCATCTGAGCCATAACAATTTTGTAATAAAACGGTAGCTCGTAATCGTCTAAAGTTTACTAATAAAATACACGGGTTGAGATTTAATTTATTGGCAATCTTTCAGAAGGCAGAACTACTAATGTTAATTAAAATAAAAATCTTTGACTGTGGAACCAGCATAAGTATAAGAAAGAAGGGAACCAATATTTGGAAATATCGAAAAAATAATCTACGGTTTCCTACAGAACTGCGAGACTTACCCAAGACAGTGCATGAAGATGCTTTTTAGTATTCAGCGGTGCTATTCTGTAAAAATTTCACCGTGAAAACTTAGGTGAAGTGAGCGTGGCAATAGTGTCAATTCCTAGCAAAAACAAACTCACTTCACCTAAGTTTTCACGGTGAGATTTTACAGAATCGACCGGCTGTACCCGCGTGGCCGCGTGATTACAAAAGCCTGTTGATTTCGGCCAGGTACTTCGCCAAACCACTCGGGCTTTTAAAGTAGATACGCTCACTTTAATCTCCAGAGCGTTGCGCCAACATTATGGCCCAAACAAACGGGCTATTAGAGTAGATCAATCGGTTTACTCCAACTACAAAAGTGACTCCGCCAGCGTGTGTTTGTCTCTAACAGAGAATTGTAGTACAGGTATGTTTACTCTAAAACCCAGAGCGTTACACAAAATTTAATGCATTAAGCAAGAGTCGATTTGCAGATCTTAAAACTCTTAAACAGTCGCGAAAAGGATGTTATTAATTCAACACCTTCGAAAACGTTCTGCGGATATGAAATACCACACGCGTGACAGAGATAGCTCGCTGTTTAGGTATTACTTTCTTTTTAAATGTTACTAAATTTGAAATACTAACTGATGTTATCAAAAACGACTGCAATAACTTAAACAACACCACATACAAGAAAACTTGATCCATTTTAAAAGACCTAAGGAGCCCACATCATCTTGTAAATTTTATACAACAAAAAAGATTGCTCACAGAGTGAAAAAGATAAGAGTCCAACCGACCTCTATCGGAAGACGAGTTCAAAGAGATTCAAAGAGGGAAATCGAATTCAGTCTGGACGCCCTTCCAATGAAGAAACAGCCAAAAGAGCTCGCAAAAGGCCTCATAATATAAGCCTAAGTATTGAATTAGGATAGCCCAGTGCAAAAAAGCTGAAAACAAAATTAATTTTGTCTTATGTTTGATAGTAGACTTTCATAAAAGCGCAAAATTAACTTAAAATTTTTAATTTACGTAGACTTGAGATAAATAAACCTGCGGAAATGTTTGTTTTGTTTTCTTTCAATAAAACCTCCCGCTCCACCGTCTTCACCTGCTTCTCAAGGTTTTGTAGTGGCAGTATTACAAAACACCGACTTTAATTGCCTGTTGATTTCGGCCCCTTGATTGGCCGAAACACTCTAGATTAAAGTGAGGTAGTCTACTTTAAAAGCCCGAGTGGTTGGGCCAAGTACTTGGCCGAAATCAACAGGCTTTTGTAATCACGCTCCATAGCCAAAGGGTGCCACCGCAACCCTATTACCTACTAAGCCTTCGCTGTCCGTCCGTCTGATTGTCAGTGGGTTGTATCTCATAAACCGTAATAGGTAGACAGTTGAAATTTTCACAGAGTGTGTATTTATATTGCCGCTATAACAGCAAATAAAGAAAATAAAATAAAGTTAGTAAAATTAAAGGGGTCTCCACAGTTGTAAGAAACTTGTTTTTTTAGGCGTTTTTTGCCTTGTGGTACGGAACCCTTCGTGTGCAAATCTGAATCGCACTTGGCCGGTTTTTTAACCGACTTCAAAAAAGGAGGAGGTTCTCAATTCGACGGTATGTTTTTTTTTGTGTGTTTGTTACGCGATTACTCCGCCAATTGTGGACCGATTTTCAAAATTCTTTTTTTGTTCAAAAGGAGATGTGCCAATTGTGGTCCCATAATAAGGAAACCAGGATCTGATGATGGCATCCCAGTGAAATCGAGGGGAACATTCGAAAATCTTAAGAGCGACTAGTGCGTTTGTTAATTTTTTCATTAAGTATTTTAAAGCACTACAATTTAATGAAGGCCTGGAGTCGATCTAAAGATGCAGCCGAAAGACAGTCGAGGGGACTCCCCAACGATTTACAGCAGTTACCTTGTGTTTGGGCTTGATTAATATGTATTGATGTGAACTTTACACCTAGATGAGTTGTGACTGTCATTAGGGGTCTGTTGATGAAGACGAAGGACAGTTAAAGGAAACTCCTCAACAGTTTACAGTAGTTACCTTGTGTATGTTCACCGATTACTCGAAGACGGCTGGACCGATTCCAAAAGTTCTATTTGTATTTGAAAGGGTATATTCTCGAGGTGGTCCCATTATCATTAAGTTGGAATCTGATGAGAGGATCCCATGGAAATCGAGGGAAACCCTCAAATTTTATAGGCAAACCTAAAGCGATTTGGGTATTTTTTTAAAGTAACTTGAGCATTTGCTTTCGGAAATCATCATTTGGTAAAGTGGAGCTGATGATGAAGGCCATCGGAACTACTCAATGACAAATATTTCACGGGTTGCGATTCGATTACTTTAATATGATTTAAGGCTCGACCGAGATCTTGGTCTCGGTCTCGGTCTCGGCATTCTCGGCTACAAATCCAACCGAGAAATTAGTCTTGGTTCTCGGTTAATTATAGCCGAGATTCTCGGTCATGACCGAGATTGTAACTTTGTTCGGATCGGCTTCCGACTAGTCCGGTGTTTCAGTGGTAATACCGTTGGTGGCAATGTTAAATGGAAAATTGGCGCCAACACAAAACATTCAGTCCTTTAATGACCAGGAAGATGATAATGAAAATGAAAATCACGCAGAGACGATGAAGAGCAAGCTACTGGATGCACTTAATCAGCGGTTTTCATTTGTTAAAAGTTGTTTGCCACTAGTTACTGCAACACTGATCGATCCACGTTTTACAACTAAATATCTAACTGAAAGCGAAGTTAACTTGGCTGAGTTAACTTCGCTTTCAGTTAACTTCATATTATCGAGACTCTCACTCTCAATGAAAATGTAGGATCAGATTCTCGTGAGACGACATGGGCATCTTCAACTAACTCGTCAAACATGGCTGCAACAAATCAATCCAACTTATGGGCTGCTCATGATTCGATAGAGTTGGAAGACGAGCCAATGACCAATGGCGAATACAGTTCAAGCTCTGTGATCGAAATAGCGCTAGAGCGCTTTCTTAGAGAGCCAAGACTGCAAAGAAATGCTAATATTTTTGAGTGCTTATTGGTTTTCGTCACCTTATAATGTGCTTGAGCCTGCAGCAAATAAGTTTTTATCTGCACCACCTAGTAGCGTAGCAAGTGAACAACTGTTTAGCAAAGCTGGACAATTGTATGACGAGAGGCTATCGCCTCTCGTCATACAATTGTCCAGCTTTGCTAAACAGTTGTTCTCTTTGAAGGGCGAAAATGCCGAAAAATTTATTTTTTATGTTATAATATAATGTTATTTAACTTTGACTATTAAAACAGTTAATTTTGTTAAACAATTAGTAGTGTATTAAAAAGTTAACAGTATAAAAAAAAAAATTCACGCCACGTCTATTCTCGGTCTCGGCTCTCGGTCTCGGCCGAGATATTATTTTAGTCTCGGTCTCGGTCTCGGCCGAGAAACCCATCTCGGTCGAGCCTTAATATGGTTGCTAAGCAATTTATGCTCGTCACAATGCGTATGGTGAGTGATTGTTGAGGAGTTCTCCTGGTTTTTACAGGGAGAACTCCTCAACAATTAACGTCCCAGCATCGGGAAAAGCAATATTTTATAAAAGGTGATGAACAGTTGGCATAAGGCTATTGTAACTTAGATGAATTATAAACTAACCCACTAAAAAGTAAAAAATTGAAAAATAACTTTAATTTCGGAAGTCGGTGTCTTTGGTTCCGCATTTTCGTTTATTGACACCGACTTCCGAAATTAAAGTTATTTTTCAATTTATAATGTTTTTTGTTGGAAGTGGTTGTTTTTTTTGGTAAAAATGTTTTTTTTTTTTTTTTTTGGCTTCGCACGGTTTGTGCATTAAGCCAATGTCATGTTATGTTTTTTATTACAAAGGAAATAAAGGTAGGGAAACAAAAATATTATTATTCGAATTAGTTATAACGGGATATAGGGATAATAACTATAGGATCAGTATTTATAACGGATATAAAAATGAGCTAAATACAATGATGAAACATTATAACTTAATATTATTTAATGTAATGAATGAGACTATACATTTATATACAGAAAAGCTATTTGTACAAAGTAAAGAAAGTATTGAGGTAGGAAAAGGAGTATTGAGGGACAAGAGGTTACTAAGAAAGGATGAACGGTCATATAAGGGACAGGAGAAAAAAATGTGATTTAAGTCGCCTACGTCTGTGCCACACAGGCAGATGGGGTCATCGATGATATGAAGTTTGGCAAGATGGGCTGGAGTGCAGACATGACCCAGTCTCATCCGTATTAGAATGGAGGTCTCCATCTTGCCAAACTTTGCCCTGCCAAACCACGGTTTTTCCGGAACGTCGGGTTGAATAAGAGAAAAATAACGACCCTTCGATTTGCTTCCGATATCCCAAGCTACCTTCCAGGTGTCTCGAAGAAAAGTCTTTGGTAACGTCATGAGGTCATAGCAAAAATTTATATATGGGACTAGGTCCCCACATTGCACCGCATCACCGGCAAGTGTATCAGCCACTTCATTCCCATGGATTCCAGCATGGGCTGGAATCCACACAAATTGCAGTGTATAACCCTCAGAGATGGTTCTAAACGCAAATTCTCTTATTAAATAAATTATAGGAAACTGTGATTTGTGTTCAAAAGGGGATTTATTGATGGCTAGAAGAGCACTTTGAGAATCAGTAAAAATTATAGTATTTTGAAGTTTTAAAACACGAATATATTCAATTGCTTTTAAAATTCCGAAACATTCCCCCGTAAAAACAGAAGTCTCAGGAGGTAGTTTTATTTTTTGTACGATGTTGTATTGCGAATGGTAAGTACCTATCCCAACACAACCCGTCGGAGAATGCTTCGCAGCATCCGTAAATATATGATGGTACTCTAAGTATACTTAGGTTAAGGTATGTACCTATGGGTCTTTGTTACCTGAAAATAAATGGTTTATTATTATTATTATTTATTAAGTGTTCAGCCAGAAAATTATTAAAACTTGATTTGCAATCGGGATCTGATTTACTTACACAGTTATATTTTATGATGGGACTGAATTGTAAACTCTCATAACTACTGCTAAATATAGGAAGTTTATTGGAACGGTGAATAGGAGAAGAAAGTGAAAGGAATTTTTTGTAGCTTACAACTAAACAAGGAGCACGTTTATGGGACCAGTAATCTGAAGATTCAATCTGCAACACTAATGAGTCCAGTTTAGGAATGAGAGGATGAATTGAGATCTGAAGAATCCGGAACAAATATTTGTCAGATAGGAATTGTCTTCTAAGATATAAAGGAGCTTCCCCGCATTCAACTTGTAGTGCATTAATGGGACTAGACTTCATGGCACCCGAAATAATGCGTAAAGCCTTAGACTGGATGCGATCCAACTTTTTAAAAGCCATAACACTACCTGGTTCCAGAACGAACGTTCCATAATCCAGAGTGCTTCTGATGATTGCATTGTAAACGAGTTTCAAAGAAAAGGGATGTGCACCCCACCACACGCCAGAGAGGCACCTAAGCATGTTTAGGTGATTTTCACATTTGTTAACAATATGATTATATTGTTAACAATGAGGAACACTACTTAATTTACAGTCAAGTATTATACCTAGATATCTGAATTTTTCTTTCACTGGAATAGGTACTTCCTTATAAAAGAGATTTACTAAAGGAATATTTCTCTTCCGGGTGAATAAAACAGCTGCGCTTTTAGACGTGGATAAATCCAAACCGTTTAGATGTAACCATGACTCCAAAGAAGATAAAGCAGTATTAATAGCATAGCTAGCTTGATCAATAGATTGGCTTGAAGAATATAATAATAAATCATCAGCATATTGAAGAACCTTAACATTGTTAGTTAAGGACGAGTCTCAATCAAACGTATAAATATTATAAAGAATGGGACTGAGCACAGAACCCTGTGGGAGACCTCTCCATACAAGACGAGATACCTCATGTTCTCCTATTAACATATTAACAGAGCGTTCAGTCAGGATATTAATAATTAAATTTGATAAATTCAATGGGACTTGTACGGCTTTTAATTTATTTTGTAAAACGGATAATACAACATTATCATAAGCTGCATTTATATCAAGGAAAACTGGAACGGTGGATTGGTTATTAGAGAATGATAACCGAATATCGGATGTTAAAATACTTAAACAGTCAGTTGTACTTTTACCTTTTCTAAAGCCATATTGTGATTCTGCCAAAAAACCCTTACTTTCAACATACCATTCTAGGCGATTTTTAATTAAGTGTTCCGCTAATTTCATCAGAATTGAAGACAAAACTATGGGACGGTATGAGGAAGCTTCAGATGGAATTTTATTTGGTTTAAGGAATGGCAACACCCTTTGACGTTTCCATTCAACAGGGATGTTTCCTGTATTCATAATAGAATTAATAAGTTTTAAATAATAGCTGAGGACGTCGTCATTTAATTTAGCAAAAAATGAATACGGAATGCCATCAATACCTGGTGCAGAATCCTTAGTTTTATGAACACCCTTTAATTCAGTGAGAGTGAATGGAAGATCAAGAGTCGTATGAGTATCATGGATAGTGGATGCGAGAGACAGCTCAGGGACAAAAGGAGGAGCTAGTTTATCTAAAAATTCATTGTCTAAAGAATCCGGAATAGGAGAAGGGTTGTTATAAATGGACCTAAATCTACGGATATTGCGCCAGACAATAGTAGGGTGAGTGTTCGGTGAAATTGATGAGCAAAAGTTACGCCAAGATTCAAATTTTTTCTTCTTAAAAAGTTTATAAGTTTCATTTATTAAGTTATTAACGATTTCAAAATTAATATCAGACATATCAAGGGTATAGTTATATTCTACCTCTTTACGTTTGTTAATCAGTTCTGTGCACTCAGAATCCCACCACGGAGGGGAGGGAATTGTACTAATATTGTTATTTTTTACAGGAAAAACTTCATCTGCCGCTGCGATTAATAAGAGAACTAAAGCTTCAGCACAACTATTTTCATTGTCATCAGAAATAACGGGCAAGGAGCAAAGCTTTGTGTCAACAATATTTCTAAATTTGTCCCAGTCATTATTATTTCTATTGGGAAGTTTATGTTTTAAGGTTGATCTCCTTAATGGAGCATGTGGTTTGGAAAGAGGATAAGAAATAACTATTGGAAAATGATCACTTCCATAAGTAGAGGTTAAAGTATGCCATGTTAATGAAGATGCTAAGTTAGGAGAACAGATAGAAAGGTCGATTGCGCTTTGGTTCTGATTGGGATCTGAACGGCGTGTGGCAGCACCTGAGTTCAAGATGCATAAGTTATGTAAGTCTATTATATCTAGTAATTCATCACCATAACAATTAGAAGTTGAACAGCCCCATGATTGATGATGGCAATTAAAGTCCCCCAATATTAAGAATGGCTTTGGAAGACAAGAAAAGAGATTTTGAATCTCTTGAAGAACAGAAGAAGAAGGGTGAGGAATGTAAATAGAAACAAGACAAGTATGATGCACTTTAATAGCTACAATTGAAATTTTCTCACTGTGAGGAGGTAAGGAAATGACAGAGAAAGGGATAGAATTCTTGATAAGTATAGCTACTCCACCATACCCATCAGATCTATTCTCTCTAATGGTTAAATAACCATTAATTTTAAAAATATGATTAGATTTGAGCCAAGTCTCTGATAAGGCAAAGGCAAATGGCTCATATTTGTTTAAAAGATAAATAACATCACTCTTTTTGTTTGCTAAAAATGTTTTTATTCATTATTTGCACCCACAGACAATAATAACCCACAGATAATAATATTCATAAGTATTTTCAACCCCTGAAAGATTGCCAATTAATTCAAAGTCAGCCTGTAAACACAGAAAAAGTAGTCTAAACACTATTACAAACAGCATTTTGAGCTTACACAGTTATGATCAAAGAAAAAGGAGTGTTTTTAATCTTTGGTCTTGTGATTTATTTCGCAGAAGTCACAAATGAAATGATGATAAAAAGTGCTAGGATTGTTTGTGCTTATTCATTTATGTTGAAGTTTAGCAATGTTTTCGTAGAATTTATATTATTACTTGATAGAAAGTAATTTAAAAGTGTATAATTAAAAGTTCCCCGCAAAATCCACCAAGTCCTTCAAACTCCAAACTTCCGTAAACAAATATTAACTTGGATAGAAGAATGTTAAAGAATTCGCTAAAAGAGTAAACAATTTGACCACAGAGGGTGCTCAAGGCCGAGGAAAGCGAAGAAAACTTATACAGTAGGTATAGCGCTTGTGAAAATAGAAAATAATTTATTTCTATAAATTAGACAGAAATGGACGAACAGTACCATCAAACTCAAAGCATTAATTTCAATTAAACCATTTACAGGCACTTTCAAAGTGTCAATAATCGGTCAGTTAGTCAGAATGTTGAAGCTAGTTGCCCATTTCAAAATGTAGATCTCTATGGAGAAGAACGTGCAAGAAAACGTGTAACACTTTTAAATCAAGATATTAGAAAATCCTGGGTGCATTATTCTTGTTGCTTCTATATGTGAGAACAATGTAAAAAAATCAAATGAAGAAACAATTCAAAATACAAGATTAGAAATAAGCCCCAGCAGTTATGAGATGACCAGTCTCTACCGATGGCGCCCGTTTACGAACATGACGCGTGGATCAGCACCATCCAGCTCAACCACTTCGTAGGGAACCGAATGTTCCAACACACGCGCCACCATCAGCGAGACATTTAAGTGAGCATGAAACATTCTCAACTCCCATGCTCTTAGAAGTCAACTTCATAATATCATAATAAACGAAACCATGGTCCTTACATTTACAAGATTGAAAAATACTTCGTATCTATACATATAATAAATCTGTAGAAGGGTCAATTCTGTACATTGAAAATATTAAAAAAATACATAGCGGGGGGTGTTGCTGGATCGATACCAAACCAAAATATGTGATTAAAAAAATTTTTGTCTGTCTGTCTGTCTGTCTGTCTGTCTGTCTGTCTGTATATGCAGACATCACGTGAAAACTAACGGTTCGATTTCGATGAAACTTGGTATAATTATACCTTATTATCCTGGGCATAAAATAGGATACTTTTTATCCTGGAAAAATACGTAGAAAAAAAAATCTTATTTTTCGGTTTTATTCATAGACGTTGTTCTGTAGAACCGCGAACACACGTTGCATTACCCGTAGTGGATAACTTTCCATTTCAATTTAAGAGAATACAGTTTCCTGTAGCTTTGTGTTACGCCATGACAATAAATAAGGCTCAAGGTCAGACCCTAGGAGTTGCTGGCGTAGATCTTACCGCGAGTTGTTTTTCACACGGGCAACTTTACGTAGCTCTTTCCCATGTGAGCAGTCCAAGAAATCTTCATGTTCATATTCCGGACGAGCTCACTAACAATGTTGTGTATGCTGAAGCTCTCAATTAACTTTCTGTCGCATTGTCACGATCACTTTTTTATTATTGCAAACTTTTCGTCATTGTCAGTAATTTACTGCTACATGCTACTTATCAAGGTCGGAATTACTATGAAAAAAATACTTACTACAGAACGCGAGCTCAACAGCAGTAGCTCAATAGAGGGATCTCCTTAATTATTATAGGCTTAGCCGTATTTGGGTCCAATAGATATTTATAAGATGTCATTGTCAGAGTTACTCAAAATGGAGAAATAAACCATCCACGCGAAGACCGACATCCGCGCGGACGGAGTCGCGGGCGGAAGCTAGTTATACTAAACTATAGTTTGCAATCTATTTAAGAGATTAATAAAATTTCACTACCAAACAGGTAGAGATATTTCATATTGAAGTATTCAATTAAAACTTGATTGAATAATAAAAAATAAACATTAAGTTCGTAATGTCAGAAACAATAAAAAAAGGGAAGCATTTCTTCCAAATATTAAAATTTTAATAAGTGAGCCCAAGTGCCTGTGGAGCAGGACCAGCATTAAGCCAAGCATTTTTATCTACGATATAATCATCCAACTTATTTAGGCTTGTCTATATAGCGTGCGTTTAATGCATGTTTTAAATTTCTTCTCATTTAGTTGAAGAATACCATAATCAGCCTATAATGTTCCCACTGCTGGGACACAGGCCTCCTCTCGGTGAGAGGGAGTGGGCCGTAATCCACCACGCGGGCCCAGTGCGGATTGGCAGATGTCACATGTCTTCGAATTTTTGGTTCTAGGACATGCCGGTTTCCTCACGATGTTTTCCTTCACCGTTTTGAGAGCAGTGGTGATGAAATAATTTACACAAAGTAAAGCGCCTGTCTGGGTACGAACCTACGACCTACAACTCGTAAGTCGCGGCCTTTACCACTTGGCCACCACTGCAGTTGAAGAATATCGAGTGGTATTTTATTTATTACAACATTTTACACAGTAACCTATAAAAGAAGTTTTTACTTTAGACAGTCTGAAACGTGGTTCAACTGGTTAGTTCCTATCTCTAGTGATAAAATTATGCCTGTCACTTATCCTACTAAAAAGATGTAGATTTTTTCATAATGTTTTCATATATATATTGACAAGGCACCGTTAAGATGTTAATTTTTTTGAACAGTCTCCTTAGAGATTCGCGTCTGCTGAGCTTATAGATGGCTCTAACAACCCTCTTTTGCAGAATGAAAATAGAATCAATATCTACAGCCCGTCCCCACAGCAACATAACGTAAGACATGATGCTATGAAAGTAACTAAAATAGACCAATCTCGCGGTATCCACGTCTGTTAATTGACGGATTTTCCAAACAGCGTAAGCGGCTGAACTTAGCCGCCCTGCAAGTGATGTTAAGTGAGGACCCCACTGTACCTTCTAGTCAAGCGTGATCCCTAGGAAAACCGTATTTTCGAAGAATTCAAGTATCTCCTTATTCAATACAACGTGACATTCACTACTTCTAACATTCGGTAAAGAGAATCGTATAATACCGTAGATATACTGATATACGTCAATGCTACAAAAAATAAAACTTTGTGTATCTAAAGATGTTCCAACTTTACAAAAAAAAAAAATCAATCAGATATTTACATAATATCCAATTTGTATGTAAATATCGCTAAATATAGTCGGCTGATTGGCAGAACCCAAAGTGGGTCCATCACTAGTTTTTTTTTTTTTTAATGTTTGGATTTAGGTACTATTTGATGGTTTCAAAATATAAATTCGAACTAGTATTGGTAAGGTAATTAGCGAACTAGTGTTATCGAACCGTGAAAGTGCTTTTCTAAACTTTAATCATACACCACTCCATAACCGGCTATCGGTTGACAGGACAAACATAAACGTTAAAATGTAGGTCAATATACAACGAGTATGTAAAGTACGAGTGTGTGGTATCATTAGCTGGCAACACACAACATTGTCCACGGGAAAATTACGAAGTAGCAGCGGCTAATTGATATGTTTTAATCATGTTTTAATGGTGCAGCTACTATTTACATAAATAAAAAATTAAAGGTGAATAAAAACATGGTGACATAGTAAATGTACCTAACCTACATCAATGAAGACTAAATTAGTTCAAATTTAAAAATTCTACAAAAAAATTCATTAACGTTGCACCTAAGTTAGTAGAATTAGAATTTACCATTACGGCTACAAAACACCAAAACGAAAACCTTTTGGAAACAGGCCGAGGTTTATTATTTCCAGGAATTTCAGTCGAAGGTCATCCGTGATTAATTATTGTCTCGAAACGATATAGCGTAAGCGTTTACGCCACGTATCTATTTGGTTAACCGATTTTGACTTCTATACCATAGGCATAAGGATGGTATTAAAAGCAAAAAAATTGTTACAATACCAACTGTTTACAGCCGTTGCCATAATTATGTCATGCAACCAACGCCATAGAATTCAAAATCGGTTGAACGGTCTGTAAAAAAAGTTTTATTTAAATGTCTAATCTTATTTCAAATGGAGTGTTTGCAGCCTACACTGAATACTGAAAGAAAAGTAAGAAAATATGTTTATTTACAGAAAGTACTCTCTGCACGCGTAGCATGACCGCCGTAGAAACGGGTTTTGTCGACGGAAGAATAGACAAAATGACAGATTGTAGAAATATTTGTACGCATTCTACGCGTCTAAGCATGGCAATGTGTCATTTTGTCTATCCTTCCGTCGACAAAACGTCGTCATGCTCTACGCGTGCTGGGTTCTACTCACTCGTAAGTCGGGGCCGTTGCCACCGGGCTACCACTGCTCTCTTGTTCTCATACTATATGTGGATAATGTACCACAATTTTTATAACAGAAAATCAGTTAGAATTATTCTTATAGTTCTAACAAACCTCAACTAGCCTTTTCAAAACTATGTTGGAGTCGGCTTCCAGTCTAACCAGATGCAGCTAAATATCAATATTTTACATGGAGCAACTGCCTATCTCTTCAACCCAGTTTCTGGGTAACACGACACCCCTTAGTAAGACTGGATGTTAGGCTTTTGGGGTTCTAACCAACCTAATGAATATAATATCTCAGTTTACTCCTAGCGTAACAATATAAAAAATTGCCTGCTCTACATAATAAGTCCTTTGTATTTTCTGTAGTGAAACTTCGCAGGGTTACTGCTAACCCAAAGAGCTGCGTAAAGCAATATTGCGAAAATACAAAGAGTGCTCCATTAATAGAAAGCCGGGATACGATTTAGTATTAGTCATGTTTCCACCCTTTCAACGTTACGTAACACAATAAGTTCGTAAGAGAAATCTGCCATATTCGATATAGTTATAACATTCATTATTATAGGTTGTGATACTACACTATGCCGGCGCCAGATAATCGCGCCAAGAATATTAAACTGAAGAGAGAGGCAGAACAGAATTATACTGTCATTAAACGCTGCACTTCAAAAGATTCAACTCATACAGGCGAAGTTATTAAAATTTTCAAATGGGCACAAATTTGTTGGATGCTTGTACATATCCAGGATAGTAATATCAATATGAAGAAGAAAACCACTTTTAGGCCATTGTTAAAATAAAGGCATAGGGTAAAAAAAAGTAAACGGAGGGTAAATTTTAACAGGCTATGTATGTTCATTTGTTCACTCATAACTCTTAAACTACTTGTCGTGTTTTGACAAACCAGGTATCATTGGAAGCGTCAGGTTGTTACGCGGGTTAGAGGCTACATAAGGACACATAAAATCTAAGTTAGCGGCTTATAGCGGATGTAAAGTGTGGGATCTAATGAAACGTCTTTTTTTTTTGGATGGGAAATCATCAAATGACTCCTCCCGCTCTGGGTGGAAGGGAGTGTCAGACTCTTACTGACTAAAACCCAGGCCCGCCGTAAGCGGGCGTGCAAGGCGTGCACCGCACGCGGGCGGCACGTCCAGGGGGCGACAAATCGAGTGACCCATCACGTAATATTCAAAATCATTGTCATAATACCCACCCCACCTACAGAATAAGACATGTCGATACCTCTGGGCTCAAAGGGCGTATAGCACAAAACACAGGTTTTCAGGAGAAGCAAAAAACAAAAAAATAATAATTGTTTTCGTTATATCTCTCTCATTTTTAGAGCTACATAAAAGTATCCAAGGGATAAAGTTCTTAGATTTTTGATGTGCTTAAGAAGGTTTTTTCAAAAATGGGCCTGGTTTTGTATTGGCTGAGATAGCATGTGCTTTACGACCAAAATTTTTTAATATATGTCCTATACACCCCATAAAAATACGCCCTGAGCAGGTACACAGGGGCGTAAGCCCAACTTTTCATAAATGATGCAAAGACACAGGGGCGTATAAATTACTTGAATTGTTGTATAACGTGGTAAAGGACAATATTTTTACAATTATTTTTCTAATTGATATTTTATTTATTGAGTGAGGCATCTATTCTTCGATAATTATTTAGATTTTTTTTTTGCCGTTATGCTGCTGGACAAAGATCTCCCTAGTCCCTTCTCTCTTTCCACATCCCTCTGTCCAGAGCAGCTCTCTGGCAAACCTTGAGCGTGGACCTCTGTTGAATTATCAAAGACCATGTTTGAGAACCATACGTGAGGATGGGAAGAATACACATGTCGATGAGTCTTCTCTTGAAGTGATAGTGGAAGATCGCCCTTCGTTTGATATGTATGGCCCAATGGCTCTTCCGGGCATTTTCGGCGCGTCTTGCAACTTCTTTGTTTGGTCTTGCCTGAAAGAGGCTATTTGACCAAGATAGAGCTACTCATCGACATATTTAACCTCCCCACCCGCCACGGTGATCCTGCGATGCACGCTATTCATCATCAACTTGGTCTTTGACATTCCCTATTACTTCGTTTTCGACATATTCATTTGAAGTCCGACCTCTAGGCTTGCCGTACTGAGATCTTCTAGCATCTGAGTCAGTTCGGAGACTGAAGACGAAAAAAGAACAATATCGTCGGCAAAACGGAGTTGGATAATCTCTTTTTTTCAACCATAATGCCCCTTTCTGCCCAGCTTGCTGCTAGCTTTCTGAAGACTTCCTCCAGAACGGCCGTAAATAATTTCGGAGACAGCGGGTCTCCTTATTTAACTGTTTATTGAACTGTAAAGACGGTTCTGTCTTAGAATTAATTTTCAATAGCTGGGGTGCTGTTTCTATCAAAAGAAGTGGTATCTATTTCTTGATTTTGTAGAGGTATGGCTGATGCTATCAAAAGCTTTTGAGTAATCTATAAATGCAATATAAAGTGGGAGCTGGAACTCTGTATGTTTCTCGAGAACCTTGTTGATGGAGTGGAGGAGGTCAGTAGTAGAATGGCCGCGACGAAATCCGGCCTGTTCCGGGGGCTGATGTTTGTCGAGGGCTCCGGCTATTCTGTTCTCGATTATTTTAATGAAAGCTTTGTACTGGTGTGAAACCAGACTGATAGGATGCTAATTATCTATGTCTGTTTTGTCACCCTTTTTGTGGAAAAGAATAATCAAAGAATGGCAAAATGTGCGTGGCAGAATTCCGGTGTTTAAAATACTGTTGAAAAAATTGGTAACATGTGGAAGAAGGACAGGCTCTCTTATTTTTAAGGCTGCAGTGGTTACGCCATCGTCGCCTGGGCTCTTACTATACTTCATGCTCTGCAGTGCCTCTCTTCAATTAACTGCTCCGTTTGGTAACTAAATTTACTCTGTTCGTTTTTATTTTATTACTGACTTTTTAGGGTTCCGTACCCAAAGGGTAAAAACGGGACCCTATTACTAAGACTTCGCTGTCTGTCCGTCTGTCCGTCTGGCCGTCTGTCCGTCTGTCCGTCTGTCCGTCTGTCCGTCTGTCCGTCTGTCCGTCTGTCCGTCTGTCCGTCTGTCCGTCTGTCTGTCACCAGGCTGTATCTCAAGAACCGCGATAGCTAGACAGTTGAAATTTTCACAAGTTATGTATATCTGTTGCCGCTATAACAACAAATACTAAAATATAAAATAAAATAAATATTTAAGGGGGGCTCCCATACAACAAATGCGATTTTTTTGCCCTTTTTTGCTCGATATCAAAAATGGCAACAGGTAGGCACTTGAAATATTCACAAAATACTCAGTTGTATTTTAACTTTAATAATAAATAATAAAATTAAAATAAAATAAATATTTAAGGGGGGCTCCCATACAACAAACCTGTTTTTTCGGCGTTTTTGCCTTGTGGTACGGAACCCTTCGTGTGCGAGTCCGACCCGCACTTGGCCAGTTTTTTAGTGCTGTTTTTTATGTTAGTGTATTGCGTTTGAACGTCACCTTCGTCTGTTCTTTCTAATAAACTAAAATATTTTTTTAAATCTAAATTGAATAGCTCTTGGTTTGCTATGAGAGTAGCTTTATTTAATCTTCTAATTGAGTTTTTAATAGAAATAAAAAGAGGATAATAGAAACTAAAATTATGATGAGAAATAAAAATCGTTTATTTCACTTTTCTATAAAAAAAAAACAAAAATATACTTACTAAAAGTTTTTAAATTTGTAATGAGATCATTTAATTTTTCATTTTCTTCGTCATTTCTAATTTAATTTTTTCAGTTTTTATGCTAAGTAATCAGGTGTCTGTTATAATCTGCTACATCAGTTTTAAGCTAATAAAGCTTAAGACTGATGAAGCAGATCTCTTAGGTCTCTTTATTTTATAATAAAATGTAGGTCGTATAGCACAAATATATTTTTATATTTGAAATTTTTAAAGGACGTAAAGAGCAATATTACTTTTCGAACGATCTTACACCCAAAATCTTCAACCAAATTGGTTTATACAACCTGCGAGTTTTTGTGGAGGCAGCAATATTTCCTTATGCCCCTAATTTTCAAATAAGTTGTGCACACGTAACGAAAATGACGAGGTCGTATTCGACATTTTTTTGCGAATTTCGCCACGTGGATTACACAGATCGATAGAGAATCAAAAACTGAGTGAGAAAAGTAAAAAATGTCAAAAAGCCCAAAATGTGCTATACGCCCTTTGAGCCCAGAGGTATCGATGTCATCGCATGGAAAAAAAACCCGACTGGCGGCGCGCAATCTTAGCGTTAACACCGCCATCTATTTATCCTCCGTATTGATTTGTTTAATGAAATCATTGCATTAAAGTTGCATTTTGCGGAAAACCAGTATAATGATCCACAAACCCTATTACAATTTTTACTAATGACTTAATTTCAACATTTCCGAACACAGTAGTAGCGCTAAGAATATTACTTACACTGCCGGTTTCAGTTGCATCTGGTGAAAGATCCTTGTCAAAATTGAAAATTATTAAAAACAATTTAAGATCAACAATGCTCCAGCAAAGACTAAGTTATTTAGCTATAGTTTCAATGGAACATGAAATCTTAGACAGCTTGGATACAAGAAAGTTGATTCAAGATTTCGCAAATTATACAGGGTGGCCGGGAAGTTGACGTTCAAACGTAAAATTTAGATACTTTATGATGAGGATATCCGAATATAACTATACGAAACGAAAATAACTATCAAAATAAATGTTTTATCTTCGTTATGATTCTTTTCTTTTTTCCCACCATAATGAGAAAATATTGAATAGCCTTATTTTGACAAAACTCAGCGTAAGTAGTCGTAGGGCGGCATAATCGGTATTGCACGCGGGCTACTAAACAGCTAGCGGCGGGCCTGCTAAAACCCACCCGTGTTCCTTCCTTAGCCCTTTATGTTCCGGGCCAGCGGTAACCCTTTCGGACAATCCCGTTGGCCCGGCAGGCTTCGGCCCTAAGGGGCCCCTCCTCGATGCTGACATCTCTTTGAGGCGCGCGTGGAACACGTACGCGCCGTCCGACACGGACCTGGGTCCTGATCGGACGGTGAGCTACCCATTACTCACCGCCCGCAGGCCCGCGTCTACGGTGGCCGGGAGTCGGCACGCGGCTCCCGATGCCGGGGGCGTCCCCCGCGGTGGCTGAGACGGGAGGCTCTCTCCCTGAACCTCCTTCGCTAGCATGACTGCTTCGCAGAAGGAGGTGACTGCCTCCCACTCCCTCTCGCCCCGGACCATGGCTTGCACCAGGGCCGGACGCGAGAGGTTGCCGCCGCTGCCGATCGCCTCTGCGGACACGGCGGTGCTCCGCCCAAGCGGGGCAGACCTCCACCGTGTGCTCCACCGTGTCCTCTGGGCGATCCTGGCAATGGTGACACCCGGGCGTTTCCTCCCGCCTGATGATGTGCAGGAACCTCCCGAAACTTCCGTGTCGGGTGAGGACCTGCGTCAGGCGGTAGGTGAGGGTGCCGTGGCGCCTCTCCAGCCCCCTCAAAGAGGGATCTTATCGCCGCTATCGCGGCGTGCCCGTAATGAAACGTCTTAAAGAGTATTTCTGAAAATTTATTGCTTATGGCCCTTTAGCTGTTGAATTTTCCCAAACCAAAGAAGTGGGTGGAAAACTGAGCCTTCAATGATCCCAAACCTCAAAATCATTGAAATAAAAACACACAGATATATTTAAAATCCGAAGGCCCTTGTAATCTGTTCGATTCCCCTTAATTACATGACGTGTGACTCTATTTTTATATATAACTGTTCTGACACGTGTGAGATTTTAACGAAGAACGTACTCAAAAATAGCTAAATGAGGCAAAAGCATAACGTACCGCGCGCAAGCGACTCTATGTACGTGGTTATACTAACAACTGAAACCTTAACTTGTCGCCTGAGCCCTTTGTTATATTAATAGGTAAGACTGAGATCCAATTTACGTTCGTCAACCTTGAAAACAAGCACACGCCTACATGTTCCTAACAAATCTCGTAAATAAACAATGTTGTTAAGAAAACAAGCATATATCTTTCGTAGTTACTCAATATCTACCCTCTGAATAATTTACAGGAATGTCTTTCGTCTTTTCAGTTACGGTCTGAAAACTACAAAGATTCCAATTAGCAGAAAGTTGTGAACCCCTTCACTTCAATGAAGATTTGGATTAGAAAGTTTAAAATACCGTATGAAAATGCTTCTTTATATTGATTTTGGCTTTGATTTTTTTTTTATAAGAACACTCAAATATTTAATGGATCGGTAAAAACATACTAAAGTTTTAAAAACATCAAGACCTTTATTCTGTACCGGGATCTTAGTTATTCAATGATCATAAAGCTGTGAACATGCGGGTAAGAAGGGATCCAAGCCGAAATTGCCTTATTTTCCACTCTTTGCAAAGTAGAGACGTGAATACGTTCGTCTCGTCAAGATTTACATTTAAATATGAATTATGTAAAACAATATGTGAATCTGAAAATTCTTATCAGATTGTTATTCGTTGGCAGGCGTCATTTTTCAGTTTTAGTGTCATACGAGTCTGTGAACTTTCTATAATTTATTATTTGTATACAATATGGTACTTGGAAACTTTATTTCTCAAAATGGGATTTATAAAATACAAGTTCACTTACTTCTCTCTGCCTTAGTCATGCTGACGTCATCTCTTCTCCAAAATCTTAGGAAGGGGGCGAGAGCCTTGATGGTGCATTCCCCATTGAGCATTCTCCTTCCGAGTCTCTTGGGGACCTCTTGTTCTATCTCGGAGCTGCGGCATGATGACGAGTCGTCCCCCTGGGAGCGAGGTCGTCGGCCTCCTCGGAAACTGACGCAGCCACATCCTTCAGCGAGGGAAAACATCGTGGGACTCTTGTCCTGTCTGTAACCTTTCTTATCTTTCCGCTGGCGCGAACATCTTGGTGCTTTCTGGCGCGACTTAGGAATGGTGGCTGGTGAGTTCTGCACGGCCGAGAATGACGCACGTTACCATGGCCCAGTCTTGACGACTGGTGAATCTGAAACAAAGTATCCAACCGTTAATTCTTCCTGAAAGTTTCAGAATTCAGAATATCAGGAATGTCAGGTATTTATGTAGTAGAATTAATACTTAGTAGTATTAAAACTTAAGCTGACGCCAAAAATATATATTATGATCATATTTAATTAGCGTTCTGAAGAATTAATGTGAACCATTTCATTCTGTTTTATGGACAACCGACGTACGAGGCCGTAATTATTTATGTAAACGCTGTAAAACGCTGTAATTAAACACCTATGTTATAAAATATAAATAATTAAGGCCCAACGCGTTGCTCGTAATAAGGCTCACTTCAACTTTCTACATTCACACTTCAGTAGATCCGTTTACACAGAATCCTAAACTAACTAGTTTAGGATTCTGTGTAAACGGATCTTACTTTTTAATCCTAGTTACATTAATAATCAAACAATTATTTTAAGCGCTTGGTAAATAGTAAAATACCTAAATGTTAAGCTAATAATAATAACTCGCGCGGTCTTTGTCGGACTGCATGGAAAAGAAAAGAGAAGCGCAATGACACAACGCTGGTAATTTATTGCAAAATATGAAGCAATTATCTATTTACATAAAATCTATTTTTTGGACTGAAAAACAAAGGAACTTCGAATATAAAAGTCGGAAATGTTCAAAATACTAAGCACGGGGATGACAAAACATGTCTAAAATTTATTGACGCCCGCCTCTATATGTCTTGGGAAATTCACTTAGCTTGTTGTAACTGGAAGGAACTTTAGACTGGCATAGGTCAGTCATAAGCACAATGGGTGCCACTTGATTAATGGTCTGCAGAATACCAACCTTCCAAGCAATATTTAACTTTCTATATCAACAGCACATAACTTGATAATTATGGAGGTATAAATACTTGAGAGGCTTTTATGTCTAGAATGCACGACGTTGCTGTATAAAACTTCACTCTGTTGATACAATGGTTTGCTCTTTTTACCCGACTACGGCGAAGCAAAAAGGAGGGTTATGATTTTGACCGGTATGTATGTATGTATATTCGAAGTTCCGACCCCAACATAGTTGGGAAAAGGCTAGGCAGATGATGATGATGATGTATGTATGTATGTTCATCTGTTCCCTCATAACTTCTAAAGTACTTGTCATAATTTGACAAATGAGGTTTCGTTGGAAGCGTCGTGATCGTGCGCTGGCTATGTGAACTTCAAATTAAATTGAACATGGCGCCTTCTAGCAGACATAACCAATGACCTCAAAAAAAAATTAATTCATGCCGTGTTGAGTATTGAATGAAAGGGCTTAATTAACATATTTCAAAAATATATAATATATTGTCAGCTGTTGCTCACGGCTTTGCTTGCACGCACCCGATAATTAGGAATAATTTCTATAAAATCACGCCTCAGATTTGAGCCAAAGATATTTATGTATAAGCTTGGTATATTACCTATACTCCATTTATTATAGCATTAGAAAAAAGAGGCTCGTAGAGGCAGGAATGCAAAACATTTTATTTCATAGTTAAGATAACTGATACATCTAAGACAGTACCTACTAAATACTTAGATAAACGAAATATATATTTTTTAAATTATGCTTTATTTATTAATAATATCTTCATCACACATACTTACAATTTACATGACAATTACAATTTACATATAATTATGTTATGACAATCATAGAAAAAAAATATTTGCGTCAATTTCACAGACGTAAACCGCTAAAATTAGAAAAACCCGTCTGTCAGAGCTTATGAAGTGATTATTAGACATTTTAGATTTGGTAGGATTATAGTAAAACGAAAAACGTTCCAGTATTGTTCATCTCTGCTTCTTTTAGGTTTTTACGATTGACACTGTCATTTTAAATTGTAATGAAATAATATAGATAAAATAAATGAAAGCCACTTAATTTCTTATGATGAATTGTTAAAATGATTACAATTAAGTGTGACAGCTGGTATATAAATCGATTTTAATAAATTTGGCGTCAATCGTAACTGTAACAAGTTTATTGTACTTTTGCTATAAAGTGTGCATTAAAAATAACCTTTTTTAACTTCTGTCTAATGCTATTACAAATGGATTATAGTACATGTGAAACAAAAAACTTAACATAAAAAAATTTAAAGCGGCTCTGCAAATAAAATAGAATAGACTATTCTATTCTATTTTATTTGCAGAGCCGCTTTAAATTTTTTTATGTTAAGCTTATAACTATGTTAAGCTTATAAGTATGTATACTAACATACTTATAAGCTATGGTAGCATGCAACCACGGGAAGGTACTTTCTTGTTTCATCCTTTTCAGTAGTCGGTTTTTAGTTTTTATTAACTTACTTTTTTAGGAAATCAAGTTTTAGCACCGAAAAAATATAAGAGAAAATTAAAATTACCTTTAACTATTCAACTAAATATGATACATTTTTCAACTTTAATAATCTTTGTTTTCATAACAGGTAGGCAGGTAGGTAATTAACACAAATAAAAATATGAATGCAGCAATGCATAAATTTGAGACCTTGTAAGTATAACTTAACATCACGCCTGTTTATCCCCAAAGGGTAAGGCAGAGGTGGACCTTAGTAGGTGCTTAAGTATAATCCTATATTAATCTTTGTTTCGTCAACTATAAAAATTATATCACCATCCCATGTGGCGATGAGCTAATCAAGTAATGGCTGCTTTATAGGTCTAACGTCAACGTAGCTCATAAAATGGCCAAAAATAGGCCAATCACAAAAAAGGTTGCTGTTGTATTGGCTTTATCTGAGACAGCCGGTTTGAATGTCGGTCATGAGCCCGATTTACTTTTATTTCCTTCGAGTTTTATCTCATGTAACGCTTTGCCCCGAATACTCATATATTTTTTGTCCTTTTGTTACATTCTTGTACTAATAGTCGAATAGTATGACAAAACGAAGATAACATAAAAAAAAATTAAAAGAAATCAAACAAATTATGCTGCATTTCCATATTTTCCTTTGTACAATACATGGCTGTTGGAACGCCTAAATAGGCAGCACAAAATTGCAATAATGTTCTTCGCGCAGAGTGCCCACAATTTCAGCGCTTACTATGTATAAATTACATTATGTTAGCATTGAAATTGCTTTAATAATGACAACACGATATAGGTACCTATATTAGGTTTACACTTACACACAATAGAATAGAACAGAATAGATAACTCTTTATTATGTACACCATATAAATAACACACAATTTATAGGTTTTAAATTTTTCAAGCTTATTAAAAGTGAAATAAATAGATAAAAGTTTTTACAGACAGGGTTACTGAAAAATATTACAAAATATCTACACACTTATTATCGATTTAGATTTGCCTATTGTTTATTTTAACATTGCAACATCTATCATTACAAACAGAGATAGACAGAATGAAAAGTCAAGGTCACCCTCAATACAAAAAACCGGTCAATTGCGAGTCGGACTCGCGCACCGAGGGTTCCGTACAAAGTAGGTATGTAACGACAAATTTACGGGTTTTGAAATTTTTCCTTTACCTACTTGTACTACATGAAATTGCCTCTTGCCAAATTTTATGATTCTAGGTCAACGGAAAGTAGATATCTACCTTATAAATTTTGATTCTCTTGAGAGTGTACGGCCGTATCTTCTTTTTATGTTAACTTAGAAGTTTGATGTTTTCACAACTTTAAGGGACTGTAGACTTACATATATGGTTTTAATTTAAACAACTCGATACCTCTACGCGTTCCCGAGTTAAAGTGTATTGACAGACAGACAGATCTGTCTGTGTCAACAAAGTGATCCTATAAGGGTTCCGTTTTTCCTTTTGAGGAAAAACGACCTTTAATTACGACCTTTTTCCCTAAAATCTGTAACAAATAACTTTGACTTTGATCATGAATTCACGATCTTGTTACAAGCAGGGAGAGTGAGAAATACATAAATAAAAGCCTTATGAATACAAAGTTAATAAGGTTTCAACGCTCATATCGCGTCAGCAAATTAAATTGAAGCGGGTCAACCCACACCACACTCCCCAGCCCTGCCGTGGATATCCTAAAATGTATATGTATGTTATTAGATTATTGAAGACTAGCTTCTGCCCGCGACTTCGTCTGCGTGAAATTTCTTGTTCCCCCATCCAACCTCGTCGCATCGCATCGCCTGCTCGCGCAATTACTTCCTTATCGCTCAGCGTTCCTTAAGGGCCTATATTACCTCAAATGGCTTATCATGATCCTTCGTTATGTCGAAAATACCGCAGAATTAATTTTGAAATAAATATATGCTAAAGTTGAGGATTAATGTTAAGTACTATGGTTAGACGAAAACACGATTCCATAAAATTTTCTCGATAGAAAAAAAATCCAAAGTTACCTCCAAACCGAACAATAAACCGCTGGTATTCAAAAAATACTTCAAATTAGATCATGAAACTTCGCATAACTAACTAAACTAACTATAAAGCAGGTCTTATGTTATTTAGTTTTTTTTAATTACCTTTATTTTCACCGTAAAAAGCAAATACCTAAACTATTTGCGCTGCTTTCCGCCCAGCACCGCACTCTGTCGCGCTTTCACACAGTTCGCTAGCAGTATCGTGCGAGCGAGATAAAGAGTGAATTTTAGCTGAGGTAGTATAGGCTCTTAAGACTTTTTTGTGTTTGCTCTGTTCTTAAGAGTTCTAACGTTATATTAAGCCTATAGCCTTATTAAGGACTAGCTTCCGCCCGCGACTCCGTCCGCGCGGATGTCGGTCTTCGCGTGGATGGTTTATTTCTCCATTTTGAGTAACTCTGACAATGACATCTTATAAATATCTATTGGACCCAAATACGGCTAAGCCTATAATAATTAAGGAGATCCCTCTATTGAGCTACTGCTGTTGAGCTCGCGTTCTGTAGTAAGTATTTTTTTCATAGTAATTCCGACCTTGATAAGTAGCATGTAGCAGTAAATTACTGACAATGACGAAAAGTTTGCAATAATAAAAAAGTGATCGTGACAATGCGACAGAAAGTTAATTGAGAGCTTCAGCATACACAACATTGTTAGTGAGCTCGTCCGGAATATGAACATGAAGATTTCTTGGACTGCTCACATGGGAAAGAGCTACGTAAAGTTGCCCGTGTGAAAAACAACTCGCGGTAAGATCTACGCCAGCAACTCCTAGGGTCTGACCTTGAGCCTTATTTATTGTCATGGCGTAACACAAAGCTACAGGAAACTGTATTCTCTTAAATTGAAATGGAAAGTTATCCACTACGGGTAATGCAACGTGTGTTCGCGGTTCTACAGAACAACGTCTATGAATAAAACCGAAAAATAAGATTTTTTTTTCTACGTATTTTTCCAGGATAAAAAGTATCCTATTTTATGCCCAGGATAATAAGGTATAATTATACCAAGTTTCATCGAAATCGAACCGTTAGTTTTCACGTGATGTCTGCATATACAGACAGACAGACAGACAGACAGACAGACAGACAGACAAAAATTTTTTTAATCACATATTTTGGTTTGGTATCGATCCAGCAACACCCCCCGCTATGTATTTTTTTAATATTTTCAATGTACAGAATTGACCCTTCTACAGATTTATTATATGTATAGATAATGAAGCGAAATAGCGTCCCTCTGTAACTAGGTACCTGCTACCTACATATATTAGGATCACAAGACTGCTACTTCAAATTTAATCAACCTGTAATGATTGCAGTCCACTGCTGGGACACAGGCCCACTGTCTTCGAGAGGGAGTGGGCTGTAATCTACCACGCGGGCCCAGTGCCGGTTTCCTCACGATGTTTTCCTTCACCGTTTTGAGAGCAGTGGTGATGAATTTACTTAGACAAAGTATAGCGCTTGCCTGGGTTTGAACCTACAACTCGTAAGTCATAGCCGATACCGCTGGGCCACCACTGCTCCCAAAATTCAAATATAATGTTGATTAACAACAGTATTTCAAAAGTTAAACAACAAAACAGAAAAAGAAGAAGAAGTACACGTAAAAGAAAGCGATAATTGCAACACTAATGAATGTTCATTTACTCGGCATTCCATTGTGGCAACACAAAAATAAAGAGACGTTTTGATTAATTCGGTATATGAGCAAAAATAGGCTTCATATGTCAGTCTGTCTGTCACGTCTACAGGGACAGACATAATTTAGTCAGTTCTCATTAAACCATCTCACGCTCCGACAAGCAAATAGAGCCACCCTTGCTCCCAACATAAAACGTAGCAACGATTGTGACGTGATTCGCAATCAAAATTACTTGCTACACAATACCCACGGCAATTCGCTTTTTCACAGAATCGAAAGATTTTAAACACAAAGATAGCGACATTACTCACGGACTTGTTAACATAAGCCAAAGATCGAGTGCAGTAGTTAGTATCATAAATGAGAAGTCCTTTTTCACAGCGCGTGATACAAAAGATTATACGATGTACGCCATGCAGCTGAATGGGGCGAGAGAGACCGTTTTGGGCAGCTATAACAATAAATCTCCACCCACGATTCTACATTTTTTATGAAAAAGTTGATTATTCGCTGTCGGATTTTTTGTCTCTCTTCTGCCTGGCAATATTAATCTCGGCTTTCGCCTGGTACGCAACTTCTGGAATTTGATACACCGTTTGATTTTTCAACATCATCATCTGCCTAAGCTTTTCAAGATGCAGCTGAATAGTGAATACGAGTATTGTACATGAAGCGACTGCCTTAACAACCCAGTTACTGAGTTGGTATGACTGGTTGTCAGACTTTCGGGCTTCTGACGACCATTCACGAATCATCCACGAATGACAGCCGGGACCAAAGAGCGAACAAAGACGTTTTATTAGATCAGCCACCTATAAGATCGTCAAAGTTCATGCGGTCTCCACCGATCACAGATGTAATTTGCTCTTAGAGATTGCGGAGTCGCAAAATTAAGTTATCTTATGACACAAAGAAAAGATCCCTTTGTGTCATAAACATAGATCGAAATAGGTAGAGCTGTTTTATGTCTTGCCATAGGTTAGAATAATATGGATATTCCCCGAGTCCCGGGATTTGGTTTTTAAGTAGTAAAATCATAAAAAAACTATTTTCGCCTTCGGGACTAATGAAAGATTACACTTTCTTTCTGACGGGTAAATATAAGAAGGACGGGATTAAGAATAGTATAATAAATAGATAAACTTGATTAATTAAACCACATATATTTTTTTACGTAACAATTTCTTATTCAAGAATCAACAATCATTTGAACATTTTTATTCTGAAGTTGTACAAAAACATATTACCATACTTACAAATTATTTGTTCCTCAGAAAATCATAACATTATCAAATAAAACAATTTGTATATACAATAATATCTTAATTAAAATAATCAATACGCTTCAACAATAATTCACTTATTTAAACAAAACTCTTCACTTAGTTCAATAAAATCCCGTAGTATCAGTCGGAATCCCGTGGAATATCCATATTAATATCAATGTTTGCGGTCAATGAACCTAAATAGCTCTACGTATTCTGATCCCTGCTCATAAGATACCTTAATTTTGAACTAATACACTACTGAACCTTATGATATCTATTAGAACAGCGATCATTGCACAGTTCACTGTAAAAAAATAATTTACTTAAAAGGAAAGAGTTGGAAACGCTGATCTTGTAGGAAATGAACTGTAAATATTACTAACGACTGTACTTTTATGAGACTATTTACAGATTTTTATATATAAACTCATAAAAACGGCTTATTTAACGACAAAGCAGTTGCAATAAACTGCTAATTACTCAAAGTAAAAGAGGGTGCAGTAGGTGTGCTTGCTGTTGTTTTTTCTCATAAACCTTTAATAAACCTACTAGTCTAATAGAAATAACAAGGTACCTAAATACTAAAAAGAATTCCTGTGGAACAAGTGTAATTCTCAGTATTTCATAGGTGTTTCATAGAACTTTATGACTCATACTTGTTTGTGTCCGAGGCAAATGTAACTCATTGGCAAGTACACACAGGAGACCGTCACCTCTTTATTTAAATAACAGCTAACCAAGTCCCCGTATAATTGTGCCCATAGAGCGAAATTACTACTCGTAAAGGGGACTAAAATATCCACCGTGACCATTGCGTTGGCATGTCACAGTAATGCACAAACTACTTCCCACAAAGTGGTGTTAACTAACTGTAGGTATTCTCAACTAACATCCGAGGATTCGGGCGTAGTCACAAAATACCTCCGCGTGCCAGTAACTCGCCTGTCTGGACTGGAATAAAGTAGTGAATTTGGGCGACGTCAAGGTAACGATCGTCATAACCCCTGCTGTATGTCCTTATATAAAAGCGAACCCTGTCAGTTCAGCAGGAGTAAGGTCAGGTAAATTATGTGTTGAAATATATTTCAGCACTTGGTAAAGGAAATGTCACATTCACGACTTTATTCCTACAACCTCCATATCTAACGCAAACTTTTCTTTGGCTTGAATAGGTTTTACGTTTAATAGTACATTATTATACATGACATGTGTGCTATGTTGACCATTATACTCGAGGCGGTATTATTCGCGCTTCGATAAGAAAGCCGAGCGTCTAATGATCAACGCACACGCGTTACATACGACGTTTTTGAACACACTTGCGAGGCAAAAAACAGACTTGCATTGTTAAATAGTCTAATGTAGACTATTTTAACAAATAGTCTATATTATATAGTACCTAGATCTGTCATGCTTCGTGGGGTACGTGTGCCTCGACTATTTCACACGAACTCGTGCAGGACTAAGCGCGTACCTCTTCGTCGCCTTGTTGATGCGTACAACGCTCACTTCATGGAGCTTGACATATTTACTCTTTCCAAAGATTGTTTCAAGGCAAGAGCAATCGAGTTACTGAATTCATAACTATATTTTTTTTTCTCTCCTTTTTCTTATTAGGTTTGTACGATGCACACTATATTGTCTGTTTTCTTTTAACTTTTTTTTTTGTGAATCCGTGGACAATGTTGTGGGTTACATGTATAATAATATAAATATGATATAGACTATTATGTATTTGTATAAATGTATTTCTAAGTTTTGTGCTATTTTAAGAATCTCTAGTTAAGCTTGGCATGTAACTGTTTTTTGTCCCTAACCACTGACCTCTATAATACAATTATAGAGGTCAGTGTCCATAACAAATAAAATAAAAATAAATATTAACTTGTATGGAAAATGGCCCGCTAGTTTTGTTTTTCCGCGCGGCGTGCTAGCCAGCACTACCGATGCGCGCGCAGGTGTAAATAAAAGCAGTGACTCTCATTTTAAATATATTAGTCTATGACACTGACAAATCCTCTAAACAGCCTATAGAAAAAATATAATAAACACAAAATAATGTTTAGACTGATCGTAGTGTTGTCGTATGTCAAATTGTAGTTTAGTTAATATGGAATTAGAAAGTACTATTGGTATAGTACTTTCTAATTCCAATAAATATAAATATACATATTTTGATCAAGATGCAACCTGACACTGACCTGAAAATTGCAAAAAGTCTAAAGAAAATTTGAATTTTGCGGTCTACCACTGCGCGTTCACCTTAAATTTTCCGTGGTCCCTGCGCATTCACCTTAAGGTAAATAAATATAAGTTCATTGTGGGACCAAGGACAATACAGATTATTAAAAAAAAAAGTGAATTGATGAGATTAAAAAAGCGCGCATCTCCGACTAGTAAAAAGTTATTTGTGGAAATAAAGCACTAGTGGATTAAAATAAAGAAAAAGCACGCGTTTTTAACACACTGCATTATGGACCTAAAAGGGGTTCAATAAGAGCCACTTTACGAGCAAGTGTGTTGAAAAATTATATATAACATACCTGGATTTTTTTATTTATATCCTTGTCTCCAAAGATAGATTTAGTTCGATTTTCCTCAAAGAAATCCATTAATGATCGAAGCTCCTAGTACGTAATGCTTCTAAAGTAATACGACACCGCGCGGCACGACGCCAAGTCGTATTATTTTCATTGCTAAAATGAATAATTACTGCAATAATAAAAATATTTTTATTCATAACATCGTGGTGCAATTGGAAATAAAACCAATTTGAGACTCGACAGTTTTAAGTGCTAAGCACTAGCTCACAGAACGGAACGAACGCACTAACGAAGTTCACTTTAAAACGAGACTGATCCCAGTAGTGATTTAATAGGACAAAAGTACAAAGCCACAATGTAAAAAAGCGAGACAAGATATTGTACAGTAAATGTAAGGGATAATCTAATAAAAGGGTCATAATAGGCGATAAAAGCTAGCCTTCTAAATTAGTGACCGGACTACGAAGTGAACAATTTTATTTTTTGGTTTCTATGTTAGATCACATCAAATAGCCGCTTAACTTTAAACGGACCATAAAATAAAAAGCAATGTCCTCGTGAGGTGGTTTGGTCACGGGTACAGATAAGATGACCTAGCGATCTTGTGAACAAAGCCAGACATCATTATCCGGCTCTTGGAACGATTGTATTTGAACAAAAAAATGCAGAACATGAAACGAAAGACAAACCCTGTTAACCAAGATTAATTGCGACAGGCAAGGCTTTTGAACAAAGTTAAGCTAGATAAACATACTTTCAACTTGAGAACGCCAGCTAAAATTACCCCATCGAAAGAGGAAAATGTCCAAGTAATGCAATAAGTTGCTGAAAAAATCGTACTGGTCATCAAAGAAAGAAATAAAGAAAAATATTTTATTTGGGACACGCGAAGGAAAAACAAACAGTTAAAAAAGAACCATTTAAATCTTAAAAAAATAGACAAGAAAAAAAGAGCTGTACGAGGCGAAAAAGGCTTCTATGTCAGTATAATGCTCCGATATAAAAAAAAACACACCGTAGCGCTGGTATTCATTCAAACGCTAATTTGTCACACGGTAATCCATAGAGATTACTTTTTCATGTAATGGATGTGTCATTACAAGCCGGTAAAATATCGTCGATTACAAACGATCACCGCTGCATAATCACGATAATTAATTGTTTTCCGTTTGATACCCTCTACCTGTTCGTATTTATTCATGTGATAGGCACATTTTCCTTTCCATTAGCTTGTTATTAATTTGTTGGCACTCGATATCGATGGGTAACTATTTAACTCTTGAATTCCATTACGATGTTTGTTCACGAAATATACAACTACATCGTATAGTGATTATTCATACATTTTGGACTAAGCTTTTTCAGCAGGTATTTAGACGTATCAATGAAGTTTGAGGAAAAATCGTGTTGTAAAGGTTCAGCACTCAACGAAAGTGAGTAAAGTGATTGACACGTAAGTACCCACAGCTCCCTTGTATCATTACAGCAACACTATAAGTACTTAAATGTTAAAGCGTCGTAACCATCACTCAAAGGTACCCTTGTAAAGTTGATGTTGCCGACAGGTGTATCCGCAATCAATCATATTATGAAACCAGCGTCAGTTGGTTACACAGTACTGAGGTTAGTTTCCAAACAAAGGTAACATAATGTTTTACTAGTACTAAATGTACTAATATTAGTGTTCCTAAAATAATCCCATTCAAGAACAGTGTAGGTAATGACTCATATATCGCAATCACTGCCAGGGTTACTTAGAATTCATATCCCGTTGAATGAAAATAAATGGTACCTATTTAGGTACCTCTGATTAATAAATCATTGAAATGTAAATGTTAATAGGTACGATAACCATTATCAGAATGTGGTGAAATATTGATCAGCCCAATGCACCATTACATTATTTTCAGCTAACAGAATATAAAGAACTACATTTAGATTGCTTTCTGGAAGACACCATAATGTACGTAATGTAGAATAACAACAAACCTAGTGCAAATAAACAAACATAAGAAAACTCAATAGATGCCGTTGTCACTTTAGAGTACGCAATCTGATAGACATAAATGCACCGCCAGAGTATCTCCGTATAAAAGTTTTATCTAAACAATTTTGGCAGTTATTCCCAACAACAAATCGTACCACTTACACGTACAAAACATATTTATATCATCACGCAAATTCCCCCTGAGTTTTTCAGAGGCTCCTTCGTACTGAACGCTGAATTTCTACACAAAGACTTGGGTGTAGCTACGGTACACCGGAGCTTTTATGAAACATTTTATCACAATCATCATTTATCTTCAGAACATGTCTCGTTGGAGAACAGAAGATGGCAACTTCTGCGTTATGAAACGTTCCGATATTTATCTGTGGCAATAAAAACATATCTCCTATATTTATAACGGGTGTATAAAGACACTTAACGAAGCCGAGAGTCACTTGTACTCCCCTGCATGGTGATATTTTTTTGTACTGGACCATGCCTAGGAACCTTCTGGTTATGGAGATATTGAAGGTCAAAATTCCAATTTGTACTGACGTTTTTTTTACGAAAACAAGTTTTTATTGATTGTTATGAGTTTATAACACAACTTTAAATACCCCCACGACCCCTGCATCCTTTGCATGCACCCATAAGCACAATGTTTTGCCTGTGTTACATTGCGCACTACCAGAATCAGCAAATTTTCACGCCAAAAATTAAAGGTCGTTTCCCAGCAATTATTTTTATGCAATGTTACTTAGTTTGATGTACAATGCATAGTTGACGCTATGTGATGTGTATTTTTACACAGTGTATACATATAAACCATCGTGACTTCGTTTGAAGGAAAACTACTCCTTTGAAAACTACTCGTTTGAAGGAAAAGGAAAACTACTCGTTTGAAGGAAAAGTACTCCACTGGACTGCGGTCGTTGATGTATAAAAACATCAATGACCGCGGTGCAATTTTTATGTTGATCGCATAATCCAATTCAATACGAACCCTTTCCTACCGTTCGAACAAACAAACTCTCCCTCTTTTCTCTGCATATCCACTATTATTGTTGGCATGCATCGGTTTGCATACACGTAAGTATTCGCCGATATCGCACGAATACATCTGGCTCATGTAACAATATTTTACAGCATATAAAGTCATTATGGAAGGTAATTTCATAAATCGAGTATTGTAGTGAGGTTATTTAGTTTGTATTTGGTTAACATTTAGCCTCTGTAGGTTCAACTTTAAATCATTTTAATACCATCGTTGCGAGTCTTAATACATTCTGCAGAAGATTTAAACTGTTCATAAATTTTATTATCAATAGTTGTTACCTTCCAATCCAAACGTACAGCTTGTGGAAACGTAGCTTTAACTCGATTGCTATAATTGATAGGCCCTTGTGCTGCGTTTGCGTCAGTTAGGTCGGGTCAGTAAACGTGACAGAGGGACAAAAGGGCTTATATACGCTTTCATAGTTGTATAAATAGATTTAATCACGTTTACGCGACGTGCGGTGGGCGTGCATTCAATAGTATACAGTTATGATTTGTGTGACTGTGTCATTTCAGACAATATCTACGCTATACATATACGATCCAAGCATTTTTTTATTGTAACAATTACTAGAAAAAAAAAGTCTGGTATGTTCATACGCCCACCAAAAACAAGATTATCAGTACGTCAATCTATCCACCTCCTTAAATCGACGAAAAACTGTAGCTATATTGTGACGTTATTTCACATAACCATTGGTTTTCATTCCTATAGATGTAACAAGCAATAAACACACTTTTAACGAATCCCTTTAGAAAACCTTTATGAGATATTCATTTAACGACTCTACTGTTCTGTTTTTTTCAGCAAGCGGTACCAATTTAATACCTTTTCACTTTTTATTTTTAAAAAATAGGTAGGTATTAGATAAGTATCGAATACCAAATAAAACCAAATTCACAACTTGATTTTCTTTAATACTCAAGTTCTGACTGTTGGTCTAGTGGTCGCAAGCGCTACTGAGAATGAGGTCCTAGGTTCTTTTCCCGGGTCGGTCAAAGTGTTAATGGGTTTTTCCATCTGGAATTTCTCAGTAGCAGCCCGGAGTCTGGATTTCTGCCCGGTTGATGGCACAGACCCGTCCCCTATTACATGAGACATAAACATAACTGGTTAAAATGCGGGTGACTACGAGTATAGGTCAGTATACTCTCGTCACGTAAATACCTTTCATTTTTTATTTCATCAACTGTCGTAGTGTCCCTGTTTACCATACTAACAAGAACTTTATGAAGCTACCTAAAGATACAACGAGTTTGTCTAAACCATTAATCAAATTTTACTAATTTCTCAAACTTAAATTTACAGTCAACAAAAGGGATAAGTATGCAGGATTGTCGGATATAGTTGAAGTTTAGTAAGAAACCGATGGATGTTCTCGAATAAAATTTTATTTACATTTATTAAATTAAATTTCAGTCGACAACATCCATCGGTTTCTTATTAAACTTCAACTATATCCGACGATCCCGCATACTTATCTCTTTTGTTGACTATACATAATCATATTACACTAGCTTCTGCCCGCGACTTCGTCCGCGTGAAATTTCGGCCCCCGAACCATCGCGTCGTATTCCATCGCCCGCCCGTCATAGAGCAACACGGCCCACCGGCGGACCGGAGCCGCCGCCGCCCGCCGCCGGTGGCCCGTGTTAGTCTATGCCCGCCCGTGCTACTACTTCGTTCTCACTTCGCATTCTTTCTGACTTTTTTCTTTTTGCTCGGCTCCTAAGAGTCATGGCGTGATGTTAAATAGCCTATAGCCTTTCTCAAGAATAGGGCTATCAAATGCAAAAATAATTTTTCAAATCCGACTGGTAGTTCCAAAGATTACTTCCTACATACAAACATACAAATAAACAAATTTTACCTCTTTATAATATTAGTATAGATGAAGATATTCGTAATGGCCAACTTTCGAGTAATGTCCAATCTAAATTCAAATCCTGTGATATTATTATGACAATGCTGCGGTACACCCGCGTCAGTGAATTTCAGAGACAAATTAAATTATCACAGACATGAAAATGACACGGATGTGAGGTATTCATAGGCGTTGATGCACGGGAGCTACAGATGCCGGCAGCTGTCAGATAGATTTTGAAATACATTACTCGTACATCGTCTATTAAAGTCTATTTGAATCACGACCGTGAAACCGATCAATTGGAAATGTCACCCATCTGACTGTGTGACCTGTGGAGATTTTATTACAATGATCATAAATTCTAACGCATCACATTTTCCATGGTTTTCACTTTTGTGGAATCTGTAATTTTACATTCGAAGACATGTGACAGCTTGTTAGATGTCAAATGTCTTCGAATATCCACAGGTGCGGGTTCGTACCCGCACTGGGCCCGCATGGTAGATTACAGCCCACTCCCTCTCGAAGAGTGGAGGCCTGTTGTCCCAACAGTGAGAATTTTACAGGCTGATTATATGATTATAATTATTATCTGATTGGGAATGTAAAGTTTTATGTTATCGTCTGTTCCTTTTTAATGTAAGTAAGTCCGTAAGTATCTAAGTCCTATTCGAATTCTATACTATTGTAAATACTTCAAACTCTACTTTTCGTTTGACATAGCTATGTGCTTTTAAAACTACATAAGTATATTAAAATGACATAAGAATAAAGTTCCTCGTCCATTTAAAAGAGACGAAGAAATAAGAAAAATACAAATAAAAATAACTATGTCAGTTATCGCAAATAGCAATTAAACCAGACAAAAATAATACATTCCGGCGCGTCATCTGTCTGCTTGTCAATGTACTGACATAAAATATTACAGCGTCCGTCCTTCTGTCATTGCCGTTCCCATGAACAAATAGCAGTTCCATACAATTTGATCATCGCGCTATATTTATCAATGATGTATATTTATAAGTATTATGTAAGTATATTTAAAGTATGTATATTTTAAGTATTTTATGATCTTTTATTGTAGAGTGCTCGCATAGGTTTTTGAGTAGCTGCCTGTTTTAATTTCACCTTTATCTATTTGATTCATCATTATTTGAATTTCGATTGCTAATAATGTTTTACCTATATGAGAACATACACTTAAGTAAGTGCTTAAGGATTGAAAAAAACAGTATAACAGGAATAATTTCTTTTGTCTTACATATTAAGTAATCAAATCAATCAAGTATAACAGGAATCATTTCTTTTGCCTTACATATTAAGTAATCAAATCGTACTTTTCGAGGCATGGGGGTATCACGCCATCAACTCCGGGCTGTTACTAAGAAATTCCTAATGAAAAAACTCAATAGGTGACATTTTACCCGGCCCGGGAATCGAACCCAGGCCCCCACGCTCAGCTGTCGCGTTTGCGACTACGAGACCGAACGTGGCAGTTAAAACCGCAACCGCGGGGCAGCCATTGGTCCTGCGCCTGATCTCTTTCCGGGCGTGTCGGATTGCCGTCCCATCGGACTATGAGAGCGATGGAAGAGGGAGTGCACCTGTGTCTGCGCGCATACTTGTGCACTATAATATCTCCCGCGCCAAAGGCTAGTCTCCGCTAAGATTGGCAGCCGAGGCCAAAATACGCTATTTATTTATTAAAGTAATTATACGGAAACAGTTTGTTTATTTAATCTCCGTGTTAACACAAATGCTTATACGGTTGCTAGGTAAGCAATTATTACTGAAATTAAGATAAAAAAAGTCAGTTGGGATATAAATTTAACGAAAATCCACATTCGTTCACGCATGATACCAAAATTTGTACGTGTAACGTGTTTGAAAATCAAATAAAATCCACATCAAAGTTCGACTGATGTGATGTTTGCTAAACTTGAAGCTAGAAAGGTAAAGTATGGTCGACTAGTTCACAAACTTGAGTTTATTGGTAAAATAGACATGACAATAATTATATCCTCGTAACTATTACTGTATCTTTAGGGGTCTCATCACTTTAAACAGTCATTTTAAACCTAAAAACCAATTTTTCTTTTTTCTCTATTTTATAAAATGTAAATAAATATAAAATTCGGAATTAGTTTAGTGTTCAGCTTTAATAAAAATATTCTAATAATAGAAAAAAAAGAAAAAAACTTTTTTGACAAAGCATAGTTTTTAATTTTTGCATGACTTCTCAAGCTCCGCTAATGAGACACAATTGATTTTCTATTGTATCATACTACATTTAGGGTACGCACGAAATTAACATGATATTTTTAGCTCCTTTGGCAATTTATTATAATCGACTGGTGCCTTATGAAAAATACTCATACATTAATCCCTTACTAATAAACGTTGTATAGCGTCTGTATAGTTACACGGCTAGTTCTACAAACAAGGGAATACAATTGAATTATTTTTGGCCCATCGTTTTTTTTAATGTAAATAATTTTGAAGTTAACTATTATAATAAAACATGGTGGAGTATTCTACAATTGAAAGGGTCAGTGAAAGTATTGATTAATTTAGAAGTTATAGGCATTTTTCAAATTGTAGAAGACAGGGAAATGAGAGTAGATACATGAAAGTGACTATAAAAGATTGTTTGATTTTAAAATCGACTTGACATTAAATGTTGTAGTAAATACTAGTAAATATGATGTATATTAAATAAATAGAACAATTTATATGCAAAAATAAATCCAAATGAGTACTATAATACCAACCAGGGAAGTGATAATTTAGACAAGATAATGCTGTCGTTATAGAGAAATAAGTAATAATTACGAAGAATATTAATTTAAATAAAAGCTTGTAATGACGCAGTGCACAGTTTATTTAGTGCCAACAGCCACAGAAGTTTTTCTATTGCGCAATAACCAGCACTACCCATAGTTCGCCCACAATAATTAAACTATGCCTGATGATAACGAGACGCACTATACCTTCCCCGTTATCAGAAGTGGGATTCGTGTTGTTTAATGCGCAAAATCAGAACGCTAAAAGTGAAAGTGACCGTTGACATTTGTAAAACAAAGTGCAAACATGCGAACGCTTATTAAATAATCGTGTGGACCTGTTCGAGTTGGACCCAGACAAGCCAGATACGGATGCGCTATCAACATGCACCGCATATTGTTTTGGGCATAGGCTGTATGCAGAATACCTTTGCCGAGTGACGCGCTTATACGAAAAAAAAGAGTATGGCGCCCGAAGGAGTAGCATCAACGTGGCTATCGCGGATAGCATACCAAGGACGTGGCGTGCAGCTACCAGTGACGTGGAGTGACTGAATCGAGCCAAGCAGCCTCGCAGCTGTCAGTGAAACCCTTCGTGTCGAAAAAAAAGAGTATGGCGCCGAAGGAGTAGCATCAACGTGGCTATCGCGGATAACATACCAAGGACGTGGCGTACAGCTACCAGTGACGTGGAGTGACTGAATCGAGCCAAGCAGCCTCGCAGCTGTCAGTGAAACCCTTCGTGTGCTTCAAGTGAGGGAAACCAGGACATATCACGACCCTGCACGAGCAGTGGCAGCCAAGCTGATGGTGGATAACGTGCTGGAAATAGTGAACGTCCACTCGCCCAGTGGACGTCGTATAACTACCCTCAGGCATGTTAGAAAATAAAGGAGAGCTGTATTGTTTTGTTTACGATAGTGTTGCTGAATGCTCGTTAGTAAAAGCGACTTGTACAGCCAAATTAACGTGGCAAACGAGTTAATAATGTTGTTGCGTTGACTGGTGTTGATCAAACGCGTGTATTTAGCACAGAAAAAATAATATGTAGCGTTGCGATTAGCGAGCAACAACTTGCGATTTTATTTTTCAATCCGACATTTACTTGCAAAGTAATATTATGATAGCACAAAGGCAGCTATAACAACATTGGCGATTTAGTTTTCAGATTATAAGACTAAGTTAGATCGGAAGTTCAGAGGTCCGCTTAAGGTAGTTGATGTTTTGGATGGTGATCCCCATACGTTAAAAGATTTAAATTCTAACCGTATTACAACTACGCTCACGATCGCATACGAAAGATGCCTCTAAGTAGTGTCCCTAACGAGTTAAACGTAGAGACGGTAACGAGAGTTCACCGAGTAGTTAGAGCACTTACCATGGCTATTTGGTCGAAGTGCACGCACTAGTCTGCAGTCGTAACTGCAACTCAGAGTGGAGTTGTTCAGAGCGCGATGGGCAGCTAGTGGTGTACCATGACTATTTGGTCGCACTGCACTCACTAGTTTGTAGTCGTAACTGCAACTCAGTGTGGAGTTGTTTAGAGCGCGATGGGCAGCTAGTGGTGTGGCGGGGACCAGGGTCTCAAAGGAGACTATTGTTGTGTTGGTCTTGTAATGATCTGGGAGTCGTAGACTCTATGTGAAGTGAAGTGTGTTGGTCGTATCACTTGAGGTGATGACGATATGGGTGGCATGAGTGTCACTAGCTGCTGCGGCAGCAGGGCCATGAGCGTTGTATGTGATCTAAGTTGATATAGTTCCTGATCAATTATTACTAAGGCTTAGAGAAATCTTTTGCTGTCGATGAATCCTATCGTTTTTATTAAATTTTTGTTAAGTAAAGCGTTTCGATAACAATGTGGTCAAAATTGGCCGAGTGGAACATGCACTGTTTGTTTTTTTTTTTTGTGGTTACAGGTTACAAGGACGTATACAAGCATGATGGCAGTGTTGAACAGCGCTGCACTCCTCGGATCTCCTGTATAAATAATCGCTGATCAAGGACGGTGCTTTCCGTGCAAGAAGCTTCGCGATTTCTGCCAAGGAGGCAGTGACAGCGAGTGGATGTCTGTACTATTAAGCCAGCTACAGACCTATTGTCTACTGAATCTGGTGAGTCGTTTTCATTTTGTTTTGACTCGGGTACCGAGTGCTTCCCTGGTAAACAACAGCAAAAACGAGAAGTAAAGCCCAGTCTAATTTACAATGCGAATAATACCAGTAGGTTATGTACCAGTCGAAGTAGATGATGATCACACTGTGGTAATGAGCAAGCCTAAGTAGTAGGAACCACGCGAGTAGGAGTTCTCTAACGGCCGTAGTAAAGTTGTGTGTAGTCACAGGGTGACTGTGTGGTGCCGGACTTAAAGAATACCACCACCCCATACTTCGCGAAATTCAAATTTTCTTTAGACTTTTTTGCAATTTTCAGGTCAGTGTCAGGTTGCATCTTGATCAAAATATGATTTGCGACTCTAACAGGTACGTCTTTACAGAATTATAATTATTCGAATCATTAATACATCTTTCTTATGGAAAAGTTCTTAGGGAAAAAATGTAACTTAAAGATTCTATTCTAATGACTATAATTCTGTCTGTGTGGTGCCGGACTTATAGAATAGCACCACCCCATACTTCCCGTGGATGTCGTAAAAGGCCGCCTGCCAAGCATGGCGATTATGGCAACCCCCCCCCCCCTTTTGAGGGAGGCCTATGTCCAGAAGTGGACGTCTTTCGGCTGAAGTGATGATGATGATGACAGGGTGATGCATACGGATCTATGCGCTGGATGTGTGAGAGCAATGCGATTGCTGGTCGGCCGGAGTGCCGTGGCGTTAGAGTGGTTTATTCGTGTGTGGGTTTCCAGGTGTCTAAGGCGCTTAATGAAAAAGATTGTTGTTGCAATGTGGATAACGATGGTACATGGCTCTGGTTGATGTTTTTTTGCTATGATTGATTAAAGTTTGATTACATGGTTCTGGTTGAATCAAGTATGCTCATGATCGCATAAGAAGGATGCCACAAGGTCCCTATCGAATTAGATGTGATTAGTGAAGAGTTAGATGTAGAAGATGCTGGTGAAGGCTCGTTCCGATTAATTTTAATGCATAATGTATGTCGGGGGCTTATCGGTGTGAAGGACTGATACTGACCCACTTGTTTGATACTGGGCTTGCCAGAGAGAAGGACTGGTACTGTCCCATGTATGTCGGGGGCGTATCAGTGTGAAGGACTGATACTGACCCACTTGTTTGGTACTGGGCTTGCCAGAGAGAAGGACTGGTACTGTCCCACGTACTCGTATACTTGGTGCATTAATATTGTGGTTTAGTTTCTTTAATTTGACCTTTATAAAACCTGTAGTACTCCTTCTGATGCAAGTTCATATAGTGAGATAGATAATCATTTAGTATGAGGTCTGGTAGGCCGAGCTTAATATTGTCTACAAATGGATTTTGTTTTGTTGCCAGGTAACATAGCACATGAGGACGTGTGACTTGTCAGTATGGCCGTGTCGGAAATACGTCATTCATTTGACTATTTGGAACGTCAGCGCCATCTGGTGGCGCTGGACAGAGTCTAGCCTGAGTCCGTGGAGGGGTCGAGGAGAGCGAGCTTCGAGGTGGAGCGGAAAACTTGACCATTGGACATTGTACGGAGAACATGTGCTCAGAAACTGTCGCGCGTTCCGTATCGTTGAGTGTGTACCTATAGTGTGTGAATCGCTAGTGTAATTAAACTGTTCGTGACATTATAATCTGATTTGAACTGCAAACTGTTTTTCTATTGCGCAATAACCAGCACTACCCATAGTTCGCCCACAATAATTAAACTATGCCTGATGATAACGAGACGCACTATACCTTCCCCGTTATATATATTATTCTACGACCTGAGCCAACCATAATTCCTCAATTTGTAGAACTAGCCACACAACGCTTTGTCTTCTTCTTTCGAAAGTCAAATTACTGATCACTAAAAGAGAGAAATCGGTGTTTAACTATTCATCTGATATAATACGTTTATTAAAAAGGTATAAGGCAGTATCAGTTTTGCGAACATAGAGACGATTTCGATTTTAAAAACCAAAAATCATTGATTTTTTTTAAATTTTCTGTGTTCGAAAAATCCCGAACTTTTTGTATTAGCATCTGAAGCTTACAATCGTACTCGATTGAAAACTTCAGATTCTAACACAAAAAGTTCAGGATTTTGTTTCACGAAGACAATCAATCAATCAAATTATAGAGCGAAGCTAATGGTAACACACTGTACTTTTTAAAGAAAGGTACACAATTCTAGGTAGATTTTAAACCGAACATACCCTTAACGCTGTTTCTGTGTCTTAAAGACTAGAGCTTTGTTGGTGACGTGCGTGTACATGTGGGTGAGCTTTTCGATAAGTATTAATAGTGATATTATCACACTAATATTATAAAGGCGAAAGTTTGTGAGTGCGTGTGTGGGGGTGTGTGTATATCTTTCACGCTCAGACGGCTGGACCAATTTTGATAAAATTTGACCCCCTTTATTAACATATAGGCTACTTTTTATCCCGATATTCCCACGGGATCGATATTTACGCGGGTGAAACCGCGGGGCGCAGCTAGTTATATGTAAATAAAATATAAAATAGTTTAAACAAATCAATGAAAGTACGTGTGCATTTCCGAAAAAGACATATTTCTCTACAATAGGTAGTTATAAACTTCTCTTTTCTTTCCTCTATATATAAGTTATAAGTAAACTTCTTAAGAATTTCTATCACTCTATCACTATAGTCCCTACGTTTAATTTTCCAGTTCTTAATAAGGCATACCTTTTTAACAAGACACAACATTATCTGAGCTGTGTGATCTAAATAGTACCTATGGTTGATGGACATTTTAATAGTTTAAAATGACAACGTCGACGAGGTGTAATTAAAGCCAGGATAAAGTAAGATCAATGTCATAGTATTTAAGCGCCCGACAAACCCTATTAGGGAAAATGAGCGAGAACTGAAAACAGCCAAAATGGCAATTAATCACCTCTTATTAATATGTCGGTTCAAGCCAATAGTGAGATTTATAATACAGCTTCATTTTTCTTAGAATTAATTAATAGAAGCGTTAATTACTTGTTTGCTTATGTATCAGCACTGAACATAAATCATTTTTTTTATTGCTCGGTCGACATAATTATGTGCAAAATTGTTATTTCGTGCTGTATATTTTTTAACATTACAGAAAATGAGGAGAGGTGAAGGCGCCAGCAGGAAACGCTGGGACATCTTGCTGGGAAGTTTTTTCAAGCAGTCGTAGGAACGAGATGAAACATTTGCAAATATTTACAACCACTACCGTTTGATTTTTTATTCTGTGGGGCTTGCCATTAGATCGTCGGGTTGGTTAAACAAAGGATATTACGGAAGATGTAGATGCGGTTAGAAAGGCCATCATTTATACTCGTAGGTGACGGAACAATAGCAGGAGCAAACAAAGAACCTTGGTGTATTCTCATTCAAACTCATGATGTTGAAGATCACAAAACGAAATTACTGAATAGGTAAGTATGCAGGAGCAGCCATTCTCTTGTCTACTGAATGGATTTATGATCGATGTGCAATTGTGCATAATCAAACGTGCTTACCTACGGCTCTCTATAATTGGCATTTGGTTTAAGTTGTAATTGGCTTGATACTGTTGGATGGGCTATTAATTATTGAAAAAAAATAAGTTCGTTGTTCGTTAAACTATTGCCAGCTACGACTTTGTGATTCCTTAATCGTACCTTAACGTCATTATAAGATATGATAAAATCATTCCGTTAATGTAGACATTAACTATAGTGAGAGGTTTTCATATTATCACAACATCCAGACTGCAAAAGCGTAAAGAATCGCCAGCAGTACGAAAATGATAACAACAGCAGCACAACAACATAACAACTTCTTAATAAATAGGTGTATTTCGTTTAAAATTTAAAGATGCGTGTAATGCTCGTGCACCTGACATTTAAAACAATTTTAGTTTCATTGGATGGTGTCCAATTGTTTTGCAAAAAACGTGTTAACAAACTTTTAAATCCACAACGCTGTGCTGCATTGTGATTTATATTATATCTTTGATAGATATTATGAAGATAACATAGTTCCATTAACTATATAAATTGCAAAGGGCTTATCTAGTACCATCACTAATTACATCGAGTAATTAGATTATTTATATGTTAATTCGGGGATTTAACTCAATATCTGCGTGAGAGTGAACTGAAGGGATCCAACAAACTATGCGACCTTCATAACACGCTTATGTTTACATAAGGCTTTGGCAGATGCCGAAACAGCCCGATTTAATATTTACACAGCTCATAGTCATATTACATCAACGTGCGACATGGCTTTAACATAAGTTAGTTACACGTAAGTAACTGAAACCATGAATGAATTAGCTAGTTAGATGTTTCCCCGCGACACTTACCTAAAGGCTGAAAGCAGTAAAAGCATCTGTTTAATCAAATTAGCACCTACTTTGCGAATTCAATTTATGATTATCCAATTAGGATACGGAACTCCTGTAAATCAAATTTCACAGAATATTTTATAATGCCTATCAAGGAAATACCGCTATTCCACTAGAGACCAATTTACATATTCATCACTCTGTGAGGATAAAGGAATGAAATAAAACACCAGCGCGGACTTTCTGAACTTGACAGAAGACTCGATTTTCATACCTAATTAGATAGCCCGAAAACCAGATGACTCACCGAAATAAAAATAAATAAACCAACGAAAGTTAAATCCTGTTCCAAAACATTTTATTGATGGAGTTCATTTATTATTCTACCTCACATAAATAAAGCATTTAAGGATTACAGAGGTCGAAGTACCGGGGTACACACGTGAACTTAAACCCGTGGGAATTCGGCAGCGAGATTCGAGCCCAAAGAATTTATCATGTAGGGAAATATCAACTTCGCTCTCTGTGTGAAATCGAACCAATTATGTGCTAACATAACACATTTTCCTCAAAGCTATTTAAAACCAATCTGCTATATTTGACTTACGGGCATTTTATTGCGGAGCATTGTTTTCCAAAACGAGGCCGAACACCTGGCTCTAATTTAAATTGATGACGATAATACTGCCTTCACAAAAACATGTAGGCACTAGGGAAACTGGATTATCATCATCAAATTGTTTTATTAATAAATACTGTATTCGTGCCTGATTCGATATCTACATTTTGCAAAGCAGTATTTTAACCAGATTTAATGAGTAGGTACTGTGAAACTCCAGATGGGAGTACCTAGTACTTTTGTTTTCTTAGTTAAAAAAGAAAAAAAGGGGCATTGCAGTGCAGTTTCAATACTTTAATATCCCGGAAATCTTATAAAATTTTCTCATCGACGAAATACTAAGGTAGGTACCAAAATTCTAAGAAAACCGCAACTTAAACGTCGCTTTGCGGAAATTTAAGTTTGTCGTCGAAACGCGGTCTGAATGTTCTTGAAAATGCCAACACGAGTTTTGTGGCACAAGAATAGGAAGTATCACAAACCGCGCACAAGGCGTCTGTCGAGGTCTTGTTTTTATTCGTTTCTTAGATTTTAAGATTTGTCTTCAAACTAGTATAATATAGTTATGATGAATCAACTTAAACACACGCTTCTCACTCAGCATCATCTTTTGAATCTGTGGCACAAAAATCCATTTTATAAATCCACTACAACCGGTCCTGACTTTTACAATTCAGCTTTACCGCTTTGCATCCACTGAATATGTAAGAGCGGGCAAATTGATGGATGTTTGCAGATGCAGTGCTGTACCGTCATGCAGCGTGCGAGCGAGCTCATACCGTTCAGACTACAGCGTTATCAATAAATATTCAGTAACATCTGTTCAACTATAACATTAGTTAGTAATCTAGTTCCCGTCCCTTTTCTATCAGTAAGTTATGCCGGTCATCCTTGGTGCCCGACCTGAATCCCAAAAGTATACTTGAAGCCGCGTAAGATATATTACGTTAAGGCTTTATTATGTAATATACTGTAAGCATTTATGGATGTGGGATTCATGCACGCAATGTACCTACTAAGCTCATTTCTATTTTCTTTCTCTGAAGCGTGTCTACTTTAAGTACACTATAAACTGATATCTAAAATTAGCATTCTGGAATATATTGCTCGGTGTGTTGATAACTGAACAAGCAAGTTACAAAACTTCTGAAGCGGATGATTGAAGTATGAACTGATCAAAGAACTGTTACTGATACATCTCAAGCATCTTGAAAGATTAACTGCTTTGATGTTCGACCAGTGTACATAGCTTACTTTAGAGACGACTATTTCATTAAGATCTAGGATAAGTCATTAGTAATCAAGCATGACGTTCTGGGTTCGATTTCCAGGTTGGAAAAAGTGGTATTGGGGTTTTCCATCTGGAATTTCTTAGTAGCAGCCCGGAGTCTGGAGTGCCTGTTGATGGCAATATAGGCTCGCCCCCTGTTCCATGGGACTTAATTAATATAACTGGTGAAATATGGGTGTACTACAAGGAACCCTTCAGGCCAATCCTGCAAGGAATACATATGGTATTATAGGATGTTATGTGTTACTAATAGTATTGTAACAACAAATTAGTCCAAAGCAGTTTATTTTTCAACATTGTGTGTACCTACATAACTTAAAAACTTGGCCTGCAAGCTAAATGTTTATAAATCACCTGTGCTGTGCCAAAGTTTGTTAATTTATGTCCTTACTCCTTACCCTAGGGTGGCGACATCAATTCAAAAGTTTGGCAATTTTTCTATTTCTTTGTGGCTACAACATTGTCAAGGGCCGATTGGATTCGATTACAAAAATTACACTTGGGGCCAGACAGAGAAAAAGCGACGACATTAGCGAATTGTTGAACATAGGCATTCCTACAACCGCTAACTTAGTCGATCAGTAGTATAATTTGCCATAATCACTAAACTTTGCATAGGTCGGTATTATATGTCACATGATATAAGCGGCGGCCTACGAACGACATCCGAATACTAACGAGCTTAGCAACTTACTATGAATTATCATTTAATCTGGATACGTGACCGCAGTAAGTCTTTTCTAAGTGTCTAAACACACTATGCCGAAGGTACGCGACCGAAGTTCGGGACGATTACGCCTGCAATGCTATTTGAATTACTGACGACACATTATGCCGAAATTACGTTGCGTTAAATAGCATTGCGAGCGTAATCACGCTGAACTTCGGTCGCGTACCGTCGGCATAGTGTGTTTAGACACTTAAGACACCAAGCCCGCAACTGAATTTTCTCATTAAACAATATTTAACGGCAGCTTATAGTTGATCGATCCAAGCAATTCAACTAAGCGTTATCAAAAGTGAGAATCAATATTATCTTTATTGATTTAATCCAAGATTGTATACTTTTGCCATTGGCTTCGCCCTCGTGGAGGTCGGAAATTATTTTACGGGAACGTACTACCTACCGGGATAAAAGTATCTTATGTCCTAATCTAGGTCATAGTCTAGTTGCGTGTCAAACATCGGAATCGTGTAACACACAGATAAATTATGTAATTACTTTCGCATTTATCACACTTATCACACTAATATTATAAATGCGAAAGTTTGTGAGTGTGTGAGTGAGTGTGTGTGTGTGTTTATATGTTTGTTACCTCTTCACGATCAAACGGCTGCACCAATTTTGATGAAATTTTGTAAGGAGGTAGCTGACACCCTGGATTAACATATAGGCTACTTTTTATCCCGATATTCCCACGGGATCAAAACTTATGTGGGTGAAACCGCGGAGCGCAGCTAGTAATATTATAAAGGCGAAAGTTTGTGAGTGTGTTTGTATGTTTGTTACTTCTTCACGCACAAACGGCTGAACGGATTTGGATGAAATTTGGCACACAGATAGTTTATAGCCAGGACTAACACGTTATCCCGATTTTTTATCCCGATATTCCCACGGGTTCGAAACTCATGCGGGTGAAACCGCGGGGCGCAGCAACCTGTTACCATGGATTCATTAAGTACATGATTCTGGCTACGCTTGAGTTAAAATTATTCGTCGGTTATTAAAAAAAAAACAGCTGTTTCGTACAAAACTGCAATCAATACCTACGCGGTCAAAATGTGTGGAACAGCTAATTATTGTTCTTAATAACCGACGAAAAATTTCAAAGCGGGTGGGTCCAGAATCATGTTCTGCATCCATGGTAACAGGTCGCGCGTCTACATCTGTGTCACCCTGTATACAATGTATATCTAAATTAATGCACACTATGGGTAATTTGTTCAAAACCGTTTACTGAATCGATTTCTGTCTGTTTGTGATTGAAAAGACCATTTCAGACATCAATCTACATGGTCTTCACACGATCTGACCAAGATTTTGTCTGGACTTTAAAAGAGACTGTGACCTCTGAGTTTGTTTCGGCCTTTCTTCTCAGAGTAGTCAGATAGGAAACGCCGACCACATCTAGTTTAAAAAATATGATGACGTGTAAAAGTGTTTGTAAAAACCTACTTACAGAAAATAAATCATTTATCATTTATCTGTCTTTTTTTAATATGGGTAATTGCTTATCCTAAAAATAATTAAAACTACATAAATAATGACACTTCAATACCTACAGTAAAACAAGCCAAAACGGTTCAAGTACCTACTACGATAGACCCTTCTTCTTAGGGACTGTTTATTTATTACGTAAGAAGATTTGAGGGGGGAGGCGGTCAAAACAAGTCTTATTTTTTCTTACGTGGGGTTGGGAGGGGTCTAGATTGTTCTTAGGTAAAATCACAAAAGTGAGCAAAAATATAGTTTTAAATTTTTTTTGGTACTTTTTCTTTGCGATACTGATCTGTAAGATTGAAAGGGGGGGGGGGGTTCATCCAAGTCTTATTTTTTCTTACGTAGTGGGAGGGAAGGTCAGAAAGTGGCCAAAATTGTCTTACGTAATAAATGAACAGCCCCTTAGCGTGTCGACGATGGCAATCTAAATGGACTCGGCCCAGGATTCGGCACCGTATTTGGCGCCATCACTAGCGTCCATCAGTTCCTGTAACGTGCAGCTGCCAGGACATTATACGTGTGCGACTGGTTGCATGCGTAGATTTGTAATGTGACCATAATTTTCTGCCACAATCAGTTTATCCAATTTAATAAATAATTTAATAATGTTTTATACATAATAGTAAGAATTCTATGTTCGTATTATGATTAGAACATAAAATTCTAATTGGAGTGATTGGTGGCGTGCGTTAATTCAGGGACATCCATATTACCTATTATTATTAATTCGAAAGTATGTCTGTCTGTCTGTATGTTACCTTTTCACGCCTAAAACACTGAACGGATTTCGATAAAATTTGGCAGTGAGATAGATTGCATCCCGGGGAAGGACATAGGATAGTTTTTATCGACATACCTCGCGGGCGAAGCCGCGGGCGGAAGCTAGTATTGTATTAATTAGGTACAGATAGTTGTGAATTCGGTTGAGCGCTTATTAGAAATAAAAACAGTTTCCTACAGCCGGTATCTTTAGTGAAATCAAGTCAGAATAGAAATACTCTATTCTATATAGTCAAAGGTTTTATAACTAAAGTACCTAAAATGGTTAATGTTGTTTAACACAACCATGCCCGGTAGAAAATGTTTTAAAACACATTCTGTGTAGGCGTGTGGAAATTCTATTGAATTCATCATTGTTTTAAATATTGTGTATTATGGATACCTACATAATTAATAAAGAATGTAGTGGGTAGTATTTCAAACAATGCAGTAATCACGGTACACAGGAAGCGGTTAGAATAACATGTAACCAAAATATTCCCAAATAGAACTTGCCTAAACCGCAGTGTTCCTGTTGTGCAGATAATGATTATATGTTATCGACCACAATATACTGACGACATATAATTATTTTTCGATCAACTAAATCTACCACACAAAAATAAGCATCTTTTAACAACATGACGTGTTTTTGCAAATGGGTAATGCTTTAAAACTTTTTAACAAAAAAAACCGACCTCCAAAAAAGCACTACGAAGTGAAAAATAGCTTTAATTTCGGAAGTCGGTGTCTTTGGGTCTGTATTTTAGTTTTATGCCACCGACTTCCGAAATTAAAGTTATTTTTCACTTTGAAGTGTCTTTTTTGGACATCGATTTTTTTTTTGTTAAAAGTTTTTATTTCTCGATTTTTAGTGGATTTGTTTAAAATGTATCTAAGTTACAATAGCCTAACGTCAACTTGCTCATCGCCTTTTGCAAAATATTACTTTTCCCGATGCAGGGACATTACTTGTTGAGGAGTTCTCCTGGTATTCCACCATCAGCTCCTATTTACCATTCGCATTGTGATGAGCATAAATTGCTTAGCAACCGTATTACTGAGCAGTTCACTTATTATTGAGTAGTTCCAGTGGCCATCTGTGGTCTTCATCATCAGTTCCACTTCACCAAATGGTGCTTTCCGAGAGCAAATGCACAAGTTACAATAAAAAATACTCAAATCGCTATATGTGCCCCTATAATATTTGAAGAGTTCCTTCGATTTCTCCAGGATCCCGTCATCAGATACTGACCTGATGACAATAAGACCACCTGGAAAGTATACCCTTTCAAACAAAAAATAATGTTTGAAATCGTTCCAGCCGTCTTGGAGTAATCGGGGAACATACATAAAAAAATTAAAAAAAGATTCCGACGAACTGAGAACCTCCTCCTTTTTGAAGTCGGTTAAAAATATTTAAACGGTAGGTAAAAATGCGCTTATAATTTTAATAAAATTAACGAATGAACGGCGAAGTTTTAGTATCATATAAAATTCGGAGATAGCCTGCAAATAAAAACATTATATAGACCATAGGTTGTGTAGAAACGGCAGGAGTTTTAATGCGATACTTTACAAAAGTTGTCCCTCACTCCTCATATACCTAATCCGTTTTCCGTGGCGCCGCTAACGATAACTGCGAACCTATTATATTACGTAGGTAGGTATCTGAGTAATATGAATTATTTTGGTACATTTAGCATTGCTGTAGCATAAAAATAACTAAAATATAGAACAGTAATAGGTAGGTAAATTAGAACTGATCCGTTCTTTCAACTTAGTCATTTATAACGATAACAAAATATTACTCATTTATGTGCCAGGATTAACGATGACAAAATAATCCTCAAAAGACTAAAATCAAATATTAATTTATGTAGCAGAAATTACAAAATAAATCATACGCTGCAAAGAAAATGGCTGTTAATATAAAACCTTGTAGCGGAGCAAACTTTTTAAACAAAGAAAAAAGCTGTACCTAGATATGTCAGTGCCTTTTTATCGCTGCTACACTTTGTAACAATTTTTACTACATTCCATTAAAATGGAGCATCTCTCTCTCGAGGGAATTTTCAGTGTGAAATTTGACTATGATCAAGATAAACCAAAGAATCTCATCAGCCATCCAGCCTTTCTATTTTATTGGTGCTATAACTATTTTAATAAATAAAATAAGTTTCTGATAGAATTCTTTCTTTTTTTATAAATCTTAGTCCCAGCTTGCAACTAGTCGTCAAGAAATGGTTCTTGCATGTTTATTTAGCTCTATAATTGCCATGAGTTAATTTTATCTAAACATGGAGTAAAACCATTACGTAGGTAGGTACCTACTCCGTAATTCAAATGCAAAGAAAATAGATTTTATTACATTGTGCTTGCACACACGCAATGTGAAGTTAACTTAGAAATGACGTCATAATTGTATTTTTCCAAAGACTATTTATACCTATCAAACGTGCAAGCTGTGGGTCATTTGATGGTCCCTGCACCATAACGACAGTAAATAAATAACGACATAACAATTTGATTAAGAGACTAGCTTCTGCCCGCGACTTCGTCCGCGTGAAATTCGTACTTTCCTCTTATAATTTCGAAAATGTATGTTTATGATTTTTATCATTTATTTAGATATCAATAAGTATTCGGGCCAATTTTTTAGTTTATAGCTCAAAGGGATCAGATTTTTCAAATAAAATTTATCCCAGCTTTTTACCCCCCAGGAGAGTAATTTTGAAAAATCGTTTGGGACGTGTTCATAACTTGAGTCAAAGACCCATACCCATTTAGCAAGTAGTAGAATTTTCTACCTTCGTAGGAGTCAATTTTTGAAAAACCCTAAATCACTTTTTTTAAGTATTTTTTGTTTTAGTAGTACCGAGTTTCGAGTTAATCCGACAGCGGGTTAAATATTTTTCTAATCCATTAACTTTGTCACCCCCAAATCCTCTGTGAGGGATTTTTTAAACTAAAAGTGACAATCTTTATTATTTACTGACCCAAATATTGCCAAGTTTCTTATTTATTAACCAAATGAATAAGGTTTTTCATATAAACTGTATCCCCTCTTTCTATCCCCATAGGGGTGGAATTTCGAAACATAATCTAGATTATTTATACCAATTTTCCAGTTAATCAAGCCTCGTAATAAAATTCTGCCTTGTGAAATTGACTACCCCTGTTCACCCCATGTGGTAGATTTTCGAAAAACCCTGAACCACTTTATTATTTATTTTGGTCTTAGGTACTGAGTTTCGAGTTAATTGGACCGCGCATTAAAAATTTTCCATACTAAATTTGACACCCCCAATCTCCCCTTTGTGTTAGTTTATAATTCCAAAAAAATTCTAACTTTATAATTATTTGTGCCAAGTCCTTTATTTGTAAGTACCATTTTTTTTGAGTTTATCAAGGCACTCATTAAAATCCCCTAATAAATCGAATTACCACTTTTTGTCCCGTCAGGGGTCAATAATTTTCGAAAACCCCATACACTTACTATTGATTCTTCATCTGCCTAGCCTTTTCCCAACTATGTTGGGGTCGGCTTCCAGTCCAACGGGATGCAGCTGATTACCAGTATTTTACATGATAAGACAGGTTGTCAAACTTTCGGGCTTCTGACCACCCCTAGCGACTGTCAAAGATCCATGAATGACAGCCGGGTCCAACGGCTTAGCGTGCTTTCCGAAGCACGGAGAGGTCGGTACGTAGGTAAAGATGGACACCTATCCACAGACCAACCGCGGCAAGCGTAGCCTGCGTAACCTGATCGATCGATCTGTGCGGCTGTTATTATTGATTATTTTCTGTCAAAAGTATTAATAGTGAGTTTCGAGTAAATCGGACCGCGCGTTAAAATTTAACACCCCAACACAAGGGGTGATAGGGTGTTTTGATAAACGAATAAACTTTATTACTTGCTTAGGCAAGTATTCTTGCCAAGTTTATTAACCAAATGAATAAGATTTTTCTTATAAACTGTATCCCCGTTTTTCACCCCCACAGGGGTAGAATTTCGTAAAATAGTTTGGGATGTGTTCATTACTCGACTCAAAGATTGTTTATACCAATTTTCGAGTTAATCAAGCCACGCAGTAAAGTCTTCCCCTATAAAATTAACTTTTCACCCCGTTAGGGGTAAATTTTCGAAATACGATTATACACGTTTTTCTTTATTTTCGGTCTTAAGTATAAATACTGAGTTTCGAGTTAATCGGACCACGCGTTAAAATTCTTCCATACAAACTTTGACACCTCCCAATCCCCCTTCAGGGGGTAGTTTAGAACAAAAAAAAGCCAAACTTCATAATTTATTTAGATAAGTATTCGTGCCGAGTTTCATATTTATTAACCCAAGGAATAAGATTTTTCATACAAACAAAATCGCCTCTTTTCACCCCTTAAAGGTTAAATTTCCAAAAACCACTTCTTAGTGGATATCTACTCTTCACTAAGAACACACCCTCCAAAATTAATTTCTCTACCCAGCGGTACCGACCAGCGTTTTAGGCTGTGCGTTGATATCAGTCAGTCAGGACAAAATTTCATCCCCCTTTTCACCCCCTTAATGGATGAAATTCTAACAACACCGTTGTGTTAGCTTCCAATCATAAGCCTAGATAATAAATTTTGTGATTTTTACGTCGAAAATTAATGACTTTCTATACACAACTTCGTCCCCCTTTTTAACCCTTCGGAGGTGGAGTTATCAAAAACGCTGAGACACGTAGAAATTAATTTTCAATTGTCAGCCTAAATACAAAATTAGAAGATCCTAACTTCAAAACTGTCGGACTTTCATATAAACTTCCATCCCCTATTTTAACCCTTTAGGGGTTGAATTCCCAAAAATCCTTTCTTAGTGGATACTTACTCTTCACAAAGAACACACCTTCTAAGTTTCAAGTCTCTAGGTCCAGCGGTTTGGGCTGTGCGTTGATATATCAGTCAGTCAGTCAATCAGTCAGTCAGGACTTTGAATTTTATATATATAGATTTATTTGCCTATACAAACGGTACCCGCAATTAAGATAGGTAGGTACTTGTAATGTCTTAAAACAAGCTCAATTAACTTCGAAACGAAGCAGATCCTAGAAGACCGAGGAAACGCTACAATGAATAAAAACATTAGTTCGATAATACGATTAAGAATCTGTTTAATATCATTCCCCATGTTTTTGTAAGCACTCTGGAATTACGTTTCACAATTAGCTTCCCAATTTGCATGTTTAGCTTAGTTAACTAACTAAGTTTTGTTTGTAGTGAGAACTAACGAATCGAGGCGCAGTCAAAATAATTTATATTCATGGCCGGTCCATGAGGGGACAATTTTCCAGCAATTTTGACTAATAAATGATAAGAATATAATGAAAAAGGACACCAAAATATAAAAGTAAAAGGAATCACAATCTTTACATTTGAGAAAAGAAAGAGAAGCGTAGACAAATGAAGGAATTGCGTAGTTTGCATTGATCGTCCCGGGAGTGATCTAACATGATTGGATATGAACCTATCTATACCATGAGTCTATACCTATAACGTTATGGAGCTTTCTCTTAAAGTGTAGCTTACGCAGACTTTCTATTCCGAGAGTATCTACCTAAAAGAATATTAAGTAGGTATGTGTAGCCTAGCCGGATGCAGCTGAATACCAGTATTTTACATGGAGCAACTACCTATCTGACCTCCACAACCTAGTGACTGGGTAATACGATACCACTTGGTAAGACTGGTTGTCAAACTTTCAGGTTGGTCACCCATCGACGGGTTCATCTTTATTTGTTTTATATCAGCTTCAGTAATCAAACAATTATAGGAAACAAATTTTCAATAAGCTACCACCATAAGTATTTCTATTTCATTCACTGTAATGTTTACGTCCAAGAATCCACTTTGACGTCAAGGAATGTATCTCATCTATTTTATATCAATATTGAGTTCATGCCCTCTAACGGAACAATCGCAAATGAAATTCTTGTGCCACGATGCTGGGTCCGAACATTTCCCCAATGATTTGGCAACTCGCCCCCGCCTATATTTAAATCGTAATCTTACTGAGTCAACGCTCTCGTCGCTCTACCACCCAAAATAAACGATCCCGCGAATACGACAATATTCGACCGAGTTCTGAATAGCAAACAATAACTGGTACAACTTATTGAGCTTCGAAGATGCATATGTAAAAGGCATGCCGATACAAAATGAGCATATTTTGCGAACACTCTTACCTACATTTTATTTAATTTGTCAATACCTACCAATATTCATTGCCAACATTTCAATAATGTTTATTATCCCGTAACGCAAACTCTAGTTAATTAATAGAATTGCTTAGGCGAATGGAATTATAAAGATGCGTTACGACTGCTAGTGTTTCCGTCACTACATGATATACTCACTCGACGTCAGAAACCTAATTCTTTCTCCGGAAACTCACTAAAAATATCATCGGAATGAACAACAATCAAAATCCCCAGACTCATCAGATTTACAGCGAGACATCGCGTCAAGTGAGTGGGCGGGCAGCGTTCTGAAAGATGCAGACTTATTACATTATATCTGAGGAAATCCGAGTCACAGCAGTAGCGATATAGAATAGAAATCTGCTACATAAAAGATGCAATTTCCTCCAGCTCTAGACCTGTCATGTACCTCATATTTCTATATTATAGAGTTTTCATTCCTTATAATATCTGGCATGAAAGTAAATCCTGTAACCACCTGAGATTCCCGAAGAGTGAATTACGAGTAGTTTTAGTAACAGCAACTGAAGTTTAACAAGAAGCCAACAAAGCTAAACTAATGCAATCTTAATTTATATACACCCAACAATATTGTAGCCGCACATTTCCAATATTCTTGAATTTATCGCAGGTAATGTAAGGTTTCTCTTAAACTAACTTGTTATTACATAACCTACTCTTAGCATAAACGCCTATAGGTTTAATACACTTGTATCCAATTAGGGTAATTATTTAATTAACGCTGTTCTCCATCTAGTTAGACATTACGTAACCTCGTTGTGTTGCTGTTCTCTGTTCAGCAGGAAATATTTTTGCACAAACATAAATTGGGAAATTTAATAAAAAGCTGTTTATTTTCGCTAATTTGAGTAGCATTAAAATAAACGAGGCACACCATATTGTAACTCCATTTCAAAGCAAACATTTGTGGATACATTTGCATTGGTGCAATTAAATGCTTAATATACAGGGTGAAATCAAATTAGCTAACAAAACTCCGCAGACGTGATGAGTATCGATATCTAAAAATAAAAAAGATTTTTTGTTACTTCTAGTTTGAGTTGAGAAAATAAGTTTATTTTTGTTTTTTTGTCAAAAATTAAACTCTTTTTGACAAAAAAACAAAAATAAACTTACAGTTGACAGCGCGTCGTCGGTGTGGTAACAAAATCAATATAAGCTGGCCTTTTATTCTACTGAAACTCCGCAATACACTAGGCCAGCTCAAGGTCCGAGTGTTATCACCCACGTGCGGTCGACTGTACCTACGATAACCAACTTTTAACATTACTTTATCCAAAGTTAAACTGAATATGATGCTTTTTTTACAACTCCTTTTACTGGTGCTTTATACGATCATCTGTTTGAGACCGAACGACACAAGATCTTTCTTAGGGTGCACGCTAAAGCCCGACTTATAGATCGAGTTAACAATTCGAAGAATCTATATTAACCTTCATAAGGAATCATCATCATCATCATCTGCCTAACCTTTTCCAAACGATGTTGTGGTCGGCTTCCAGTCTAACTGAATGCAGCTGAATACCACTATTTTACATAGAGCGATTGCCTATCTGACCTCCACAGCCCAGTTACTGGGTGAGACCATACTCCTTGGAAAGACTATTATGTTGAAATTGTAATAAAATTGAGCGCTCTGTAGTTTGAACCACTTGCTCTACAAGGAGGAGTGTATTTCTTAGCCATACACTAAGTTCATTCAAGTATCAAGTTGTCGGTGGTCTTACTCTAGTTCCTGAATTCGGAAAGCACACACTATTAAACTCCTGAAGTGACCGCTGTCGTTGGCTCGACGTCGTTTGCACTCTTTTACCATTGACATAACGTAGTTTCCGAGTGGTTAAAGTGGTGTAGTTGTTAGTGAGTGGTAGCCTTAAGTCCTAGGAGACCCGAGGACGATAGAGGATTTCACAGGTCTGCAGTGGTTTTCCCCTTTCAGTTTTGATGATTGATTTGGATAAATTTTGGGGCGCTGATTACGGGAAAAATATTTGAAAAATTCCATCAAGGTTTTTTGTTTATTTAGCATCGTCTTTTTTGCCAAAATTACCTAGGCCTTCCTGGTTCTTAATTAATATATTTTATTAAACTCGTTTCTTATTAAACTAAAACGAACTGAATGGTTTTATTAGACACTAATGAATAAGTTATCATAATTGATTAGTTAAATATAACTTAATTATTATTATATTATTATTATCTTATTTACAACAAAAAATTGGTATTTTTAAGTAATTTGCTAAAGACAACATTTCTAGTAGACTTAGTGTTTCTTTTTTATAGAGATTAAATCGTTAGAAGAGTGTTAATGAAAGCACAAGTTTTTTTTTTTGTATAAATAGCATCATCATTCAAAATAAGTAGGTACTTCCGTGCAATTCGTGACGCTCACTCGAAAAAGTTTTGCTTCCCCCTTTACACATAAAACTGGGGATGATAAAACAATTTGTGAAGGCGCTGAACAAAGAAGGAGAAGGTTTTAAATATCTACACCAAATTTTTGCACCTTTGCCTGAAGCTAAACTGAAAGAAGGTATTTTCGTTGGTCCGGACATAAGAAAATTGATAAAAGATAGGTACAGTTTTCGATGAAAAATTTAGTGAAATTGAGTTAAGTAGAAGCCTGGAAATCTTTTAAGGAAGTAGTGAGACAATTTCGAGGAAACTATAAAAGTCCAAATTATGAGGAAATTGTGGAGAAAATGATTGAAAATTTCGGAAAAATTGGATGTTCGATGAGCATTAAACTTTATTTCCTTAATTCCCATTTGGACTTCTTTCCTGATGACTTGGGAGCTGTAAGTGTAGAACAAGGTGAAAGATTTCACTAGGATCTGAAAGAGATGGAACGTCGCTATCAGGGAAAGTGGAATAAAAGAATGATAGCAGACTATTGTTGGCTGTTAAAGCGAGATGATCCAAGTCGGAATTTCAAGAGAAAATCTCACAATCGGAGCTTCGGTGTCAAAAAAGCAAGATACCACATCGTATTTAATATTTTTAATTTGTTTATTACTATCCCTCAAATGTATTTTTAATGTTTTAAAGTCATGTTATTGTTTCTTAATTGTAATAAAAAAAATACTTAAGTAAAGTTGCTTTTTTTTCGAATTGAATTTCAAAAAACTGATGGTGATAGGAAAATTCAGAGTGCATATTCGTAATCTACGCGCCAAAATACCCCAAGATCAGCATTCAAATCCAAAAGAGGAAAACAAGAGTTAAATTTGCAGACCTGTGATATCCATGAACTATAGCGCCAATCCGTGGGAAGTCGCCTACTCCACCCCCGCTGTCAATTATGTAAACTTCCAATGCATTTTTATTAATTAATTTTGCACAGGTCCACATTATTTAACTAGCGGAAAAATAAAAAGGGGGTAAACGGAGCCAGTCGAAACCCAACAAGGTTTTGAAAAGGCAGGATCCAGAGAAGTACACGTGCGACAAGGATGGTTTCATCAAGGTGGAGAAGAAGAAGAAACCTCCTTGTTGGAACCAGTGCGGGACCCAACATGCTGCTGCGTCCAGCAATCCCGACGACGCAGCTGTACGTGTCCAGGCTGCACCAGTCCACGAAGGTTGAGGAGATCGTGGAGTACATGCGTGTGAAGACCAACTGGACTTTGAGGGTTGAGAAGTTGTAGTCGCGTCACAACACGAACTTCAAGTCGTCCGGGGTACGTGTTCCGACACAACATCTCGAGAAGTTCCTCAAGGAAAAGTTCTGACCGAAGGGTGTTGTGTACCGCCCGTATAGTGGCCGGCAACATGACACCAGTCAGCGAAACACGACGCAGACACTTCGTGTGCGTTAGTTTTTTTTTTGCGTAATTAAAATGTTGTATGTATTTATAGTATTTTTTTAAGTTAAATATTGTTGTGTTTTATATGGGCCTTGATACCTGAAATAAATGGATACTTAATAATAATTGTTATTAACATTTTACTTTATCGCATTCCATCACGCTTGGATTCACGGGAGGGGTAGGCAGAGAGTACCTCGTCACACTTTACCATGCATATGTAAGTCCAAAGTAATAAGGGGTAAGTTAATTGCTACTAACCAGGCACAAATCCTGACTCTGCGCTTCTACTGAAAAAATCTATATGGAAAAACCCAATACATGTTTTCCCGATCAGGGGATGATACCCAGTCGCCCACCTAGTATTACCACCACCCACCTATTTGTTTACATTTCAAAGCGTCAAGTTCTGGTTTCAATTTTGAGGTTACACAAAGTTCTGGGTTCAATTTTGAGGTTACACAAATTACTGTTCGGGTTATCAGTTGGGAAAGTAACAGGAAATTCAGAATGCGGCTTAAATTGTGTCCTATAAATGGCATAGATTTGTCCATTTACTCACTGGGAAGTGGTGTATCTGTCGCAGCCAACTGGTTAAATTAGCCGGTACCTAACTCATTTGGTCGGGGTGACCTGGCTTAGTTACTGCGACCAATTCGGCTCGCGCGTGACCAATCACGCGCAATTAGGTTGGAAGTCTGTACCCAAGTACAGACTTCCAACCTAAACTATAATGGAATATCATTCAGGCCGTTAGTTGAACGGCCGCCGTTCAGTTAAAAGGCTAGGCGGTTAACTAAACGGCTAATTAAACCAGTTGGCTGCGACATATCTATAGCATTACCTATTAAATTCTAAGAGATGACCACTTATTGAAGTTCATGCAACATCCTATTCCCATAGGCTTCGCTTGTCTCGTCAGATAGTTTTGGTATTCCATCGATGTCACATATTTGTGCTGCCACAAATGATCACATATAGTTGCCGTCATCTTGACGCCAGATATGATGAATGAATCATGAAATCAGATATTATTGCCGAGCTGTCCATAGTTATTTATTTATGCTCGTGATGGTACACTTCTATCTTTCCCTTGGGAAAATATAAGCATCGCCTTTATATTATGTAAATCTTTATTAATATCATAATGAAAGAAATTAATAGTACAGAACGATCAGCTGTTTATAAACCCACGCAAGTTACTAACCCTTGGCTGGCGTTGGAGCGACCTTCACTACACTCACTGTAGAAAAGTGTATTACATTTTGTGCCGATCGTAGCTACGATTATTGCATTCTGTATTCAAATAGTAAAAGAAAAGAAAAGTTGTTCGAATGTATAAGACAGGATCAGGAGATTTATTTCACGAGTGACATTAATACATAAAATGTATGCAAACTTAACACATATAAAAGTTCGGCAAACCAGTGCAAGCACTTGTTTGTCAAAACCACCGCATGAGCAATTTGAAACTTGGTCGTCATCGGCAAATCGTCTGACGAGTCACGTTAAGTCACATAACACTATTGATTAGCACTAACTTCGCTGGAATGTGACTGCACTGCTGGACACACTCCATTTTATGCATTTCTCCACGTTATGACACCTATAAAACTGAAAACCCAGTGTACCATCGCTTACGCCTTATGTTTTCGGTATCCATCCCAACAGTTAACGGTATCATTAAAAGCATTTTTATTTCTGCAAACAAAATTGTAAAATTTTATAAAGCTTTACAGCCGCCGCATTGTTTACAGCGACTTATTTATTACCGGCCATGACGAGTTAATCCAATTTTAAAGACAGCTGTTTGTAGCGCAGATAAAAGAAATGAACATTGACATATCGAAACAGAGAAATCTATTAAATATTCTCTGGTTTTATTGAGTTGCAGAATAAACATTGTTTCTTCAAACCTAATTTCAACAGCAAATAATAGCTTTTTTAACTTAAATTTAATAAACCTTCAGACAAAATGTTCTTTTAATAGATTTTAAATGCTACTGACAGCCCTAACTTTCTTAAGGTGCTACTAGTCGTTATTTTTTCCATACCGGGATAGTATTACACCATTTTTTGACATTGTATACACAATGTCAAAAGTCAAAGTTAAACATGATATCGTTTTCTCTTATATTTTGTCCGAACAGAAACAGAATAGTAAAATAAAAAGCCATTAAAAAGTTATGAGCCAACAAAGATTCGTTTTTCTTGCTATTGTTAACGTAAATTTGAGTGTAAATATAAAAGAACTGTAAAATCTTCAAAACAAAGTCGGTACTGACAAAGTCCAGTTATTGAAAAGTTCAATTAACTTTATTTGTAATTGATTTTTGCAGAGGTTTTTTCATAAAACTCGATTTTCCAAAACACTTTTCGAATTTTTTTACTCGCATTTTTTTTCGGAACGGTGTTTCTGTGCGTGAAACTAGACGTTGTGCGTGTAGACTAGAGTCTAACACTGTTCATCACTGATACTGTCTCTGTCGGACACGAAGCCAGGTGAGACAGCGTGCTTTTTGGTTATAACCACCAATGAGTTCGAGCTCGCGACTAGTTCCACCTTAAGTAACGCTTGAAGCTTTGTAACGCCTACTTTGCTGAAAATATGAGAGAAAGTTGAAGCGTCACCTCCATTTTACGCAATTTAATTGGAAAATTTTCTGAGGACCTATTGTAATCTTAATTAGTCCAAAGGACTATTAGTATTCTTCGGTTTCACACCAATAGATATTATCAGTAAAATTATGAATTAGTAAAGACCGTCTCTTGCAAAGAAAGTGGAGTATTAAAAAAACATGCTATTCCAATTACAGACCTACAACCAATGATATTTTAGTAACAGATATGTTATGAGCGCGCAAATTGTGAAGACTAGAAAACATCCTAATTGGGACGTATTGCCTTTAGTCTGTGTCACGCACGTCTACGAGTGAGACGGTGCGCGCAGCTACGTAATTACCATCCAAAATGCCATCTTGTGTATTTAGAAAGTGTACCAATTATGATACCAAAGTTAATAAAACACAAGGGATCTCATACCACACGAAAGTACACAATATACTTCGATTTATTAATATATTTCAATTATTTTCCTAATATTCTGATATTTGGAGGTTAGGAAAAAGAAAGAGATGGAAAATACATTTTTTGTCGTAAGAACGACAAGGATGCGAGCACTCCGGACATAGAATAAAAGTACAGATGCGAATATTAGGCAGTAAAGTCATCTTTACAGCAGAGTTCTAGTTTCCCTTTTAATAACTTTTCTTTATAATTTTGTTTGATATATTTAATTATAAATTAAACATGTCATAATATGTAGGAAAAGAAAATATTAATAGCTTATCGTTACCATAGTATGTCACAGATAGTGTTAAAATAAACCTACCATTGAGATTAAAATTAAATCTTTTCGAAGGTGTATGATTATTTTTACAATTGTATTTCTTTCTTTTTAAAACGTGTTTTATTTTTCACCTACCTACCTTTTAATAGTGTTTATTCGTTGCATAGGCACAAATCCCGACTACAGATTTTACACGCGGTTTATACTTTCTGCCTAGTTAATTTGTTAGTCTATGATGCCAGCGTGCGGTGATTGGTAGCCCGAATAATGTTTGTTTACATTCACGCGCAATTGACAACATCTAGCTGTCACTTTTTTTCTTATTGGTTTTATCAAGCTATCCTTTTTCTATCCTTTTTACTTGTAGTGAAATGTAAAATGAATGAAAAGTGTGTATGTGTGCTGCCTCTCGGCGCGGAACACTTCTTTCTGTTGTTTTGTAAGTGTATAACATATCTGTTATTAGAATATCATTGCCTACAACGTGCAAATGTTACACGATCCGATTATAATAATATTGTCTCCACACAATACATTCAACCCTCAGCTGCGAGTACAACCCATAGAAATCAGTTCACGTCCAAACCCTGTATGTCACTAATGGCCGACACTAACAAGGCAACATGTCGTAGACACGAAACATGTTAACAAGAGCCCAGCGCTGTCGAACGAGTTGACAAACAAACGACACACCAGTATCAAAACAAACAACCGGTCCTTTTATCCAGATTAGTTCTAACATCATACGAAATTGGTAGGCGGAGTGACTGAAGCAAGGTTTGTTTAAACAAAACTTCGACATGAATTTCAGCCACTAGGCACCTAAGGTGAAGTGAGCTTAAAGTGCAATATCATACTGCCTGACACTCAATCTAGGATTGACATCTCACTTTACCTAACTCACTTTACTACTCACTGTAGGAAGCTGTGCTCATGGTGAGATTTTTACAGAATAGCACTGCTGAATCCAGATATTTAAAAACGAAAGAATGAAAATGAACTCAATATCAAATCAGCGGACTGCGATCATGAATGTACGAAACAAGAATAATCCCATGTGGATGAGTCAAAACATTGATAATCAAATTACAGGGATGTTGACACGGGCACTATACCTACCTAAGTATTAATCGGTAAATCATTTCTCGGATTTTTGGCATCTGGCCAACAATAAAAAGCTTCTAACGATGGGCACGATCATATCTCAAAGGAAACGCTCTCCTACTATTTCTCAATAATATTTGTAGCCAACATCCCAGTTTTAGTTTTTCTGTTTATTTCCAATTGGCTTTTTGTACAGTTAGAAAAATCCCGCCTGAGCAAGCGTCATATTTCCGCTTGTCGCTCTCTGCGAAAATTAAAAAAAGTAGTGTACAAACGTGTACAATGATTGACTGTGATGGTCCTTATTATTTGCAGTTTATGAGGCGAAATGTATCAAGAGCAGTATTTTATAAATATGCCATACGCGTACGTTCTAAGAGTGGTTATAACTTATATGTTACAAACTTGTATTCGAAATGTCACGTCGAATCCAAAGCAGTGCCAGTATGTTTGCGCGCAGTGAATGTGGCGTTTCAGTTAGACCTTCAAAAATACATATTACAATTTAAGGATAGTCCAATTTTGCCTTTAAACTCTACCGCCGCCAATACACGCTTACCAAAATATGTATATCTGAAAATTCATACCTCTACACTAATAGATACTAATATATTAATTATAAAAGCGAAAGTAACACTGTCTGTCTAAACCACTGCACCGATCGTTAAGAAATTCGACATATATGTAGCCTGGGACATGAAAAAGGACGTGTGCTTTATAGGCATTTCATCCTGGATATTTGTATAAAATAATTATGAAATGCAAAATACACGCAGACTAAGTCGCGGTCAATCGCTAGTATCTAATATACAAAAGCAAGGTCGTAATAACAACACGACAAGAATATCAAAAGCACATTCTTGGATGTATCTAATACATACTGAAGAAATATTGTTATTATTAGGTATGATAATAATAACGAACCAATTCGAACGAGCGTTGAGCTGTTATAAATATTAAATACTAGCAGCGCCCCGCGGTTTCACCCGCATAAGTTTCGGTGCCGTGGGAATATCGGGATAAAAACTATCATTTATGTCTTTTAACGGGACTCAAACTCTCTCGATGTCCGCTTTTTGTATGGACGTTGGCTTTTTTATTCCGAGAAAAATCTAACCAGAATCAAACTACATCCAAATAAAAGCTACAAAAATATGGAACTTGGAACCACTGAAATTATATTTTTAAACCCCTCCATTTAAGAGAAAAATTATAAACTATTATGAGACTGCTTTGATCAGAGGACGAATAAAGTCACGCCATATAGTATTAGAGTGTATTGAAAGGTGTCGTTTATCGACGTTTCCGAGGACGGTTATGCGACACCACGCAGCGAAACACGACGCCGAAACGTTACGTGTATAAGTCATAGTTTTAGTGAATTTTACTAACATAGTTTTAAGTTTATACACTAACACACATTGTAATAGGTATATATGTTAGTCTGTAAGGTATATAATTACTATGGACCAAAGTTGCCCGAAAATAAAGGTTTTATTATTATTACACACATAATTATATTTTTGCATAATTGGGAAAAGGCATTGATTTATAAATTACTAGCAAAAAAAGAACTGTAGGAAGCTGTGCTCATGTGATAACAATGTCTGGTATCTTGGATGGGCTCGGCATCAAAATGATGTAACTCTACCTGCTCAGCTTCTCGACAAAGTTTTAATAAGAGAAGACATTGAAAATGAATAAAATCAATAAATGAAATACCAATTTATAACCAAAACAAAAAAAAAAACGTTTTTATTTCATTTAAAAAACTGTAACACTTGCGCCCAATTACCTATCTTATATTTTGATGTATAAAAATCAATGCATATAGCATATTCATTCAGGTTTTAAATAAGGTAATTATTGTCGAAAGACTTTTCTACAACTTCCGATCACGATTCCAAGTCATTAAAAAGGAATTGTCTTATGTAATTAAAAAATGTACTTCATCAGTAGATACTATTATTATTTACTCCTGCTGAAAAACCCCTGTGATCTATGCTGAAACATGCACCTCTTGATAATCGGGGGTCTTAGTAAAATATTGCAACTTGCACATGAACATTCGAAGTAGCCATAAGTAATCAATAGTGTACACTTTCAGCTGTTTTAAAAGAATTATGCTTGACATTTTTCATTAAAAATAGCCCATTTCATTTTATTTTTTACTAGCTTCTTCCCGCGACTTCGTCCGCTTTATGATTACTTCACTTTTGCTTAGCGTTCTTTGACTTATTACTTTTAGCTCGGCTCCTGGGTCGTAACATGATGTGTAATTTCACATGATGTGTAATTTCTGGAACTACGAGTACTGGTAGTTCCAGAAATTAGTGCCTTTAAACAAAAAAACTTTTCAGCTTTATTATTAGTATAGATCATATTACTTTATGGTACACCTTTGCAGAGTCTACAGGTTTAAGTATCTTGGGCATATATTGACTCCCATCCTCAAAGACGGTGATGACATTGAACGGACGTTTGAGTCTTGGTTACTCCAATAAAGAAAAAATATATTCTCTAGTTAATAAATAATCTGATTGTATTCCATTCGTTCACATTGACATACTCATACTATCAAATATTGATTGACACTAATGACAGTAATCGCAGTTGTGTTGTGTCAATTTTGACAACTTTATAAGTTTTTCGGGTGTATTCACTTTATTATCCTAGATATTTATAAAGGTTCGTTCGTATTAGGAGTAAATTCACACTAAAATAAAAAACGATTTTTCTCAAAATTTAAGGTGTTTAAAAATGTATGAACAATGAATGATGTATGAATGAATGAATGATGTATGAATGGTAGAACAACTAGTTTTTGGGATGTCTATCCAAATATATACCTTATCCTGGTTAGAATTATTGGATAATAAAAAACATTTTTCGGACATGTTCTTTCATCTAAATCGGTTCAGCGGTTTAAGTGTGAAAAGGTAACAAACAGACAGACACACTTTCGCATTTATAATATTAGTACTTATGGATTAAATACTATTTAACGAAGAAATTCCAAAATATTTACGAGGAATTACTAGATCACTTTTTTTGATAGAGTGTGCTTTATAAGATACAAAAAATACTAAGTTTGCATAGACTTTATGCATTCTTGTGAACACTATAAATTATTCGTATTCTACATAAAACATACAAAAGAACTCGTCTTTCTGTTCTAAACCTTGTTGAGCGTAGAGATAAGAATGTGCATTCTTTATGTTGCTTCTATCCGTACGAAAGTTTAGAAAACCTTGTATCTTTTCGCCCTCTGAATGAACTTGATTCTTGACGCGATAACCAAAAACTTTTCCAAGCCACCGAGTGTAAAATTTAAAAATGAATTGTCAATAACACAACAATGTTCCTTAAATTGTTTTGAGTACAGTCATGACCATAAATATATAACTATGGAAAACTCGGCAATAATATCTGACTTCATGATTCATCCATCAATATGTGTCGTCAAGATGACGGCAAATCGTGATCATTTGCGGAGGATACCTCAAGTGGCAGCACAAATATGCGACGTTATAGGAACACCAAAACTATCTGACGAGCCAAAACATAGGATGCCGCATTGGTTTCAAAAAGATGTGTCACCTCTTAGAATGCAATACCATACCCAGCCTCTAATGTTCCCACTGCTGGGACACAGGCCTCCTCTTGGTGAGAGGGAGTGGGCCGTAATCCACCACGCGGGCCCAGTGCGAATTGGCAGATGTCACATGTCTTCGAATTTTTGGTTCTAGGACATGCCGGTTTCCTCACGATGTTTTCTTTCACCGTTTTCAAATCCCGTTCCGTTTTCTTCATCTTTACATACCGAGACCCCTCCGTGCCTCGGAAAGCACGTTAAGCCGTTGGTCCCGGCTGTCATTCGTGGATCTTTGACAGTCGTTACGGGTAGTCAGAAGCCCGAAAGTCTGACAACCAGTCTTACCAAGGGTATCGTATTACCCAGTAACTGGGTTGTGGAGGTCAGATAGGCAGTCGCTCCATGTAAAATACTGGTATTCAGCTGCATCCGGTTAGACTGGAAGCCGACCCCAACATAGTTGGGAAAAGGCTAGGCAGATGATGATGATGTTTTCCTTCATCGTTTTGAGAGCAGTGGTGATGAAATAATTTACACAACGTACAGCGTCGCGTCGCGTAAAATGCAATAATATCAGACATATTGAAAGAAAGCGATACCTCGTGATCAAAAATCTGCAGCATAAAAACCTAACAGTATAATATTACGAGTTTTCTACGTAATATTATACTATATCGGAATCAGTGCATAGGAAATCTTGAATTTTCTGTATATAAACTACAACAACATTATTATTTTATTTTTTACTATATAATTCTACTTGAAGATATTAGCAGAATAGTCGACATCGGCTCAGTTTCCAAAAATAAAAAAAAATCGCTTATTATTGACATTTCTACTTTCAAACATTACTGTCAGATATATGTATCTGCTTCCAGTGGGATATCACATATTTTTGCAATATGAGCGGCACTGATTACGATGTTAGAAGAAACTAAGAAGTAAGATTTTTATGCTGCCAAAGTGATGTCAGATTTTTTATAACAAAGAGGTATCAAATTCTTCTGAATTTAACTGGGTAGGCAGATATTTATAGCGCAAGACATGTCCGAAATTATTTCATTCTAAGCATCCTATATTTTGGAACGTTAGATAATTTTGATGTTCCTTAGATGTCACATATTTGTGCTGCCACTTGTATATGCCTTCCACAAATTATGTTATAGGTATATTTGCCGTCATCTTGGCAACAGATATTAATGGCTGACTCATGAAATTAGTTATTATTGCCGAGCTTTCCATAGTAATATATTTATGCTCGTGATTGTACTTGAAAAGAAAAAGTTAGGATATTCGCAAATAATAATAAATTTCAGCTAAAATAGAACAAGATCTACAGTAAAATGTTCTGTAGAGTATTCAATGTTTTTAAATTCAAAAGAAAAGACTCAATTGCTCTCTTTTGTGATCTGCGCCAGCCAAAATGTCTTTTCATGATTAATGAAGAGTGACTAAGTACATGATTTGTCATCTATTCAAAACCATTTCGTTATTAATTCAGCAATTAAAAAAAAACTTCTAGAAAAAAGCTTCTAGGTTAATAACAATGGGATTTGAATAGCTAAATGTAATAAGTACTTACGTTACTTTATCAAATTGAATTAGGTACGTAGAAACTGAGTTATTCATTATTTTAATGTCTAGACTCTATACAATTGTTGCTAAAGTGTAAATAAGCATGACACATTATAAAACAATCGATGTATATGCCATGGACAATTAAAGTTAGTGGTAGCAAAGCGCAAATACAAAATATATTTTGAAGAGCCCATAGTCTTATTCAATTGAAATACGGGTACGTGACTGAACACATTCCACCAAACAAAGCCCGCAAAGGACATCATTCAGTTCGTACCCAAAAATAAAAGAGCCGGCCAGATAAAAAAATGGGAAATGACGTCTTTAGCATTTTGACCTATTACAACGAAAGTCTACAGTTAACCCTCGGGCTACTATTTGAGATTGAAAATGCCAAAAATCATATGTTTATGGCACTTTAGCTTTTGAGTATAAAATTTCCCTTCTGGTATTCTTTTGTAGGCATTGAAAATTATCGAACACATTAAAATCACCAACCCGCACCTACTTTCAAAAGAAGCGGTAGAGCAATTCCTCTGGATATGTCTCGATCCCTTCGGTATATCTTCCTATTGGTAAACGGACGCATGCTTTGTCTTGTCATGATTTTATTTGAATATTTAAGGGGCCGGTGGCGCATGCGTAGTTCGCCGGCCCCTTAAACACATTTTCCAACCTATCAGTCAGCTCAATCGTCACCAGAAGTCAGGCATTTGTACCCCAAAGGATAAGTTCAATTTGTTGAATACAGAATTCTGCCGGTCCTTCCGTATTGGAGGACTTGGTTTACCGTCGTCAACCCAACCGATTTCCATTATTTTCTGGATATATACATTTTCCCTGCGTGATTGAATCAAAAATGAAGAGAACCAAGGTTACGAACATAGCCCGCAGAATTGCCAAATTCAAGGGGCAGTGGGTAGGGCACATTGCTCGTAGAACAAATGGCTGATGGGGCCGTTAGGTTCTGGAGTGGCGACTGCGTACCGGAAGACGTAGCGTTAGAAGGCCTCAAGGGACGACCTTGTGAAGGCCGCAGGAATCCGCTGGCTGCGGGAGGCACAGGACCGGTTGAAGTGGCGGTGTTTGGGGGAGGTCTATGTCCAGCAGTGGACGTCTTTCGGCAGAAATGATGATGACGATGATGATATACATTTTAAGTACTGTGTGCCGATTAATGCAATAAATTACCCATGTGGGTGTGCCAAATATACCGTGTTGGTATAACGATAATAATTCCGCAGTTACTGAAACCCATAACGTTATTTATATTTTATTACTGCCACATTTGGGCAATATTACTGTAATAAGAGCGAATCGGTAACTCCTGTGAGAGTGTTTTGCCAATTAAATTGTTTTCGTCGAATAGAACAACATTATGACGCTGATCTTAAAAAGTATGTGTAAAAATATCAAAATAATATGTGAAATTATCTTCAGCTAGGTCCATATGATAAGAGAGTGCATCGAAAACCTACATATTGTTGTGAGTTTGTGTGACAGTGACATTTGCTAATTAAATGTTGCGTGTTGTTAGATTACTGAACAGAATATTTTCAGCAACAAAATCCATGAAAATCAAAATGCATGTTACGTTGAACTCTAGGAATTCGCGCTAAATATACCTACTATTCTAATAAACGCTGGTAAGTGTGGAGTTCTCTTTGCAGATATTATTATCGAAAGATTATCATAATAAATCATTACGAGCAAATATTTTTCTTCTTCGTGGATTTTATATGAAACCATCTTTCATAAGAATGTTTATTTTAACGTCTCGACTGTTTCTATAATCGTTCTCGTTTGGTCATGGTACAAAATTATCAGCCTGTGTAAATTCTGTAAATAATCATTCACGAATTGCGCTGAGAGACTAAACAACAACATGCGATATTGATTTGCTACAATGACCGAAATATTCGGTTATTTTGCTCTCTTTTCTGAAAAAATATAGCGCTACTGCCTTACCTATACTACCGTCGACGAGAGACTTGTTGACAACGTATTATGTGTGTGTCAACAAACATTTTTAATACCTATTTTAATAATAAATTTATTTCGTCTGTAAAACAGTGCCCGTCGGCTTTAGTAGTATCCAATATTGCTATATCTACGAACAATCCCCAAGGGCTTATTAAAGCTCGCATCGAGATAGTCTCGGAACCTATAAACCGTTCACGTCTTGTTGAACCACTTTACTTTTTTTTTTGGTTGTAAAGTTATCAAATAACTTCTCCCGCTCTGGGCGGAGCGGAAGTGCGTGCCAGACTTTTACTGACTATTACCCACCCGTATTCCTTCAGTTGCCTGTGCCAGGGGCCACGATATCTCCCCCTAGCGGACCCCGTCAGTTAGTGCTGACGTCTCTTTGAAGCGCGCATGGAACACAACGCACCGTCAACCCGGGCCTGGTCCTTACCGGACGCCGAGCTGCCCATTGTTCGCAAGCCCGCGCCTACGGTGGCCGGGAATCGGCTATCGATTCCCGACGCCCAGGGCGTCTCCTGTGGCGACTAGGGCCGTGAGGGCGCAAAGATTGCCTCTCCCTCATGCTCTCCGCCTCCTCCTTCGCGAGCATTACTGCTTCGCAGAAAGAGGCGACGGCCTACCGGGCACTCTCGCTCCGTACCATGGCCTGAACAAGGGCCGGACGCGAGAGATCGCCGCCGCCGATCGCCGCCGTGAGGACGCGGCGGTGCTCCCACCGTAAGCTCCACCGTGTCCTCCGGGCGATCCACACAATGGTGATACCCAGGCGTATCCTCCCGCCTTATGCGGAACAGGAACCTCCCGAAGCAGCCGTGTCCGGTGAGGACCTGCGTTAGGCGGAAGATGAGGACGGCGTGGCGCCTCTCCAGTCACTCCTCAAAGAGGGGACTTATCGCCGCAAGTGTGTCGTGCCCATTGAACCCTTTTACTCCCAGCAGCACATGTGTGTCGTTTTTCTTAGCCTTTCATCTTTTTCCGCAACTATTTCACAAATACTAATACTTTGCCGCAAACAAACCTTTGCCGTCATCTCATTAAGACGTAAATTTATGTTTTCCAACCCGAACTCAAATAACTTCACAGGGTTAAAAGTTTAGTTTGAAAGTTGATTTCACTTTGTTGTAAGTACCTAGATTTTACGATGGATCTTAGCTATGCAAAGCTTCTCTGATGCCTTCTTGTGTGTCAAAAATATCTAAAAATGGATTTTGGGGATCTATCAAGCCATCGGAATTTCGAAGTTGGCCAATGGATTTCACTAAGACGAATTCTTTTAACCGGCTAATTAATCGGGGATCATAATTATCGATCGTACTAGTTAACCTACTCTTCTGAACACACACATGATAAATGTGTGTACCTGTGTATGTGTTTCAAATAAAATACAGAATCGTTAGTTATGAGATGTCTGATAGAGATGCAGAAATGGAAAAGCTGCGCCGACCCCAAATAAATTGGTATAAGGCCCAAGGGAAGGTATATGATGTTGACTATAATATTCTGAAACAGTTGTAAATATGGGTATGGTTGTGGTTGTGGAGGTGGTTGGTAGGTGTGGTTGGAGGTAGGGTACAATGGTTTGGTAATATAGGTTTGTTTTATAGGATGATACCTTAATTATATATAGAGAGCTTGTGGCTAAGTAATAACAGCCGCACGATTCGATCGATCAGGTTAAGCTGTTGGTTCGCGGATGGGTGACCATCTTTATATACCAAGACCCCCTCCGTGCCTCCGACCCCGACCTCACCATAGTAGGGAAAAGGCGAGGCAGATGATGCAGATGACCTATATTCTATAATGATTTTACTAGAAGGCAATCAAATTTTAGACCTACAACCGTTATAAATGTTCAAAGACAACGTGATGTAGAAACTCGAGGACCATTAATTGAACACTGGTTCTGTTAGTATCAGTGTCAGGTTTACGAGCTAACTACAATCGAGTGCCGGAAGACAGCCTCATCAATGTGCTAACGAGATTCTGAACCGAGTAACAGTTAACTACCTACAGAATTTCGTTTAATGAAAACATAACTAAGTTATTAGTTCCAAATTGACTCTGGGATAGGTACTCTGGAAACTGCATATTAAGCTGTGTAGGCCAATCAGTCGTACCATCTACTCGTATAAGAATCTTTTATACTCCAATACTGATATAAAATACGGGGTTTCAGATTCGTATTTTAAAGTCGAGGGTACAGTTTCATTGTTTCCTTTTTTACCGACTTCACAAAAAGGAGGAGGTACTATGTTCGGATGTTTGTATGTTTTTTTTTTTTTTTTTTTTTTTTTTTGTATGTTTGTTCATCGATTACTCCGCCAATTGTCAACGGATTTTCAAAATTCTTTTTTTGTTCGAAAGTAGATAGTTCTGAGGTGGTCCCATTGTCACCAAATTAGGATCTGATGATGGGATCTTAGAGAAATCGAGAGCAACCCTCAAATTTTATAGGCTCACTTATTGTTTTTCGCACATTTTATGAAGTATCTTGTGTATTTGCGTACGGTTGTCACCATCTCAGGTAGCTGGGCTGATGATGGAAGGTTCAACTCCTTAACAGTAAGAAGTTACTCGAACAGGCAAGGACTGTTTTAGTAAATTGTTTTGATGTTTGATAGGGCATTTGCCACATTTGGTCTCATGATCATCAAGTTATGACCTGATGCTGCAGTCAGGATAGTCTGCAGAGTACCTAACTCCTCGACAACTAACAGCAGATATATCGTGTTTAGGCTCATTTAAAAGGGCTCGATGTGTGGATAAACGTACTGTTAATGAGGAACACCGAAGTACATAGAGACCTAATGCACATGCATGCATGCATGCATGCATGTGTCAGTCGAGCATCAGATAAAGTACAAACCTTGAAATTACAGCACCGTAGTCGTGTTTGGGCTCATTTTAAACAGGACTAAATTTTAAGTTCAATGCAATGTTGACATAAGTCTGGCCAGATGCTGCAGCCAGGATTATCAGCATCTAGTCTAAAAACTAATAAATACTTCTTAAAGTGAAATACTTGTGCGAGTTTTTCTTCTGTATAATTATCCTAACAAAGGTTGCCGGTAGTGACCTGATGCTGCAGTCAGGATAGTCTGCAGAGTACCTAACTCCTCGACAACTAACAGCAGATATATCGTGTTTAGGCTCATTTAAAAGGGCTCGATGTGTGGATAAACGTACTGTTAATGAGGAACACCGAAGTACATAGAGACCTACTGCACATGCATGCATGCATGCATGCATGTGTCAGTCGAGCATCAGATAAAGTACAAACCTTGAAATTACAGCACCATAGTCGTGTTTGGGCTCATTTTAAACAGGACTAAATTTTAAGTTCAATGCAATGTTGACATAAGTCTGGCCAGATGCTGCAGCCAGGATGATCAGCATCTAGTCTAAAAACTAATAAATACTTCTTAAAGTGAAATACTTTTGCGAGTTTTTCTTCTGTATAATTATCCTAACAAAGGTTGCCGGTAGTGGCTAGATGAGAGAAGCGGAGGATCGCGAACGTTGGCGCAAACTTCGGGAGGTCTACGTCCAGCAGTGAACTGCAATTGGCTGATGATGATTTATAAAAGCCTCAATCGTTGCATTTCACGCAATGCCTTATCGTCATGTGGTCTATTTAGCAATTTGGTAGGTTCCAAGTCGCATAATACAATGTCATACAGTCTTTACACGACTAAGCGTAACATAAACTTGGCCCTTAGCAAAATTTTTCTTGCCTAAGTCTATTATTAAAGTAACTTGAGCATTTGCTCTCGAAAATTATGATTTGGTAAAGTGGAGCTGATGATGAAGACCACAAATGGCACTACTCAATGACAAATATTTCACGGGTTGCGATTCGATTACTTTAATATGGCTGCTAAGCAATTTATGCTCATTACAATGCGTATGGTGAAGTGGAGCTGATGGTGACTTCTCAATCAGCTCCAGTTCTCCTGGTTCTTACTAGGAGAACTCCTCAACAATTAACGTCCATGCATCGGGAAAAGCAATATTTTGTAAAAGGTGATAAGCAGTTGGCATTAGGCTATTATAACTTAGATAAATTACAAACTGACCCGCTAAAAAGTGAAAAATAAAAACTTTTTTACAAAAAAACAACCGACTTCCAAAAACACTATAAATAAAGAGAAAAATAACTTTAATTTCGGAAGTCGGTGGCAAAAACTAAAATACAAATCCAAAGACACCGACTTCCGAAATTAAAGTTATTTTTCTCTTTATTTATAGTGTTTTTGGAAGTCGGTTGTTTTTTTGTAAAAAAGTTTTTATTTCATTTCACAATTCAGTGGGTTGGTGTTAGAAAATCTAAATAAATAAAATATCGGGATATCAATCACTTCTTAAACGATTCACTGAATATCAAAAGCTCTTGCATGTTTTATATTCATAGAATGCGCTTTTCTTGTATTTTTTACCGACTTCACAAAAAGGAGGAGGTAATATGTTCGGATGTTTGTATGTTTTTATTTTTTTTTTTTTTTTTTTTTTTTGTATGTTTGTTCATCGATTACTCCGCCAATTGTCGACGGATTTTCAAAATTCTTTTTTTGTTCGAAAGTAGATAGTTCTGAGGTGGTCCCATTGTCACCAAGTTAGGATCTGATGATGGGATCTTAGAGAAATCGAGAGCAACCCTCAAATTTTATAGGCTCACTTATTGTTTTTCGCATATTTTATTAAGTATCTTGTGTATTTGCGTACGGTTGTCACCATCTCAGGTAGCTGGGCTGATGATGGAAGGTTCAACTCCTTAACAGTAAGAAGTTACTCGAACAGGCAAGGACTGTTTTAGTAAATTGTTTTGATGTTTGATAGAGCATTTGCCACATTTGGTCTCATGATCATCAAGTTATGACCTGATGCTGCAGTCAGGATAGTCTGCAGAGTACCTAACTCCTCGACAACTAACAGCAGATATATCGTGTTTAGGCTCATTGAAAAGGGCTCGATGTGTGGATAAACGTACTGTTAATGAGGAACACTGAAGTACATAGAGACCTGATGCTGAAGCCAGTCGAGCATCAGAAAAAGTACAAACCTTGAAATTACAGCACCGTAGTCGTGTTTGGGCTCATTTTAAACAGGACTAAATTTTAAGTTCAATGCAATGTTGACATAAGCCTGGCCTGATGCTGCAGCCAGGATTATCAGCATCTAGTCTAAAAACTAATAAATACTTCTTAAAGTGAAATACTTTAGCGAGTTTTTCTTCTGTATAATTATCCTAACAAAGGTTGCCGGTAGTGGTTAGATGAGAGAAGCGGAGGATCGCGAACGTTGGCGCAAACTTCGGGAGGTCTACGTCCAGCAGTGAACTGCAATTGGCTGATGATGATTTATAAAAGCCTCAATCGTTGCATTTCACGCAATGCCTTTTCGTCATGTGGTCTATTTAGCAATTTGGTAGGTTCCAAGTCGCATAATACAATGTCATACAGCGTCTTTACACGACTAAGCGTAACATAAACTTGGCCCTTAGCAAAATTTTTCTTGCCTAAGTCTATTATTAAAGTAACTTGAGCATTTGCTCTCGGAAATTATGATTTGGTAAAGTGGAGCTGATGATGAAGACCACAAATGGCACTACTCAATGACAAATATTTCACGGGTTGCGATTCGATTACTTTAATATGGCTGCTAAGCAATTTATGCTCATTACAATGCGTATGGTGAAGTGGAGTTGATGGTGACTTCTCAATCAGCTCCAGTTCTCCTGGTTCTTACTAGGAGAACTCCTCAACAATTAACGTCCATGCATCGGGAAAAGCAATATTTTGTAAAAGGTGATATGCAGTTGACATTAGGCTATTATAACTTAGATAAATTACAAACTGACCCGCTAAAAAGTGAAAAATAAAAACTTTTTTACAAAAAAACAACCGACTTCCAAAAACACTATAAATAAAGAGAAAAATAACTTTAATTTCGGAAGTCGGTGGCAAAAACTAAAATACAAATCCAAAGACACCGACTTCCGAAATTAAAGTTATTTTTCTCTTTATTTATAGTGTTTTTGGAAGTCGGTTGTTTTTTTTTTTTGTAAAAAAGTTTTTACTAGCTTGAAGTATTTCTGTTAGAGCTTTCAATCGATAGGTTGAAAAATAAACCAATGAACCAATCCCTTTACCTAAGTAGATATAGGTAGGTAATATTTAGGCAGACCGCCCGATTATACTGAAAGCCGATCCCAAAATAGTTGGGAAAAAGCTAGACAGATGATGACATAAGCAGTCCGTGATGTAAAGATATTATAAGTAATATAAACTCGGAATATTAGCAATAAGACATTAGGGTGAAACTTAAATATTTTACCTACGTCAAAACTCAAAATCAATCAATCAAAATAACTTAATTAAGACTGATTGGTAAATAGATAATTATTAAACATAAACTTAGGATTCCAGCGTCTTCCGAGACTTTTTATATTCAGCAGTAAAATAATGCAGTTAACTAGTAATTTCCCGAAGCGTCAGGGTAATGTAAGTAGTGATTTGACTGGTGATTAGATCTCAGCACAGTATCTATTCCGAATATACTGCATACAAATTGAAATTGAGAACAACTAGAACTACGTTTTTCTGAGTATATACCTAGTGCCTACTTTGTAAATCAGTTGATCCTATAAAGCGTAACGCGCACCTTACGATAGTGAAATTATAGACGTTCCTTTGTGTAAAATTCGACTTTAGATTTCAAAACTGTTCATGCACTTGGTAATGAAACCCGTGACCAGGTCTTCTTATTGTAATGCGAAGATTCGCCGTCTAACTTTTATAAACGAAAACCTTAACTACAATATTATTTAATAGTTTTCCGTTTTGTTTTTGTTGAAATACACAAACTTGGAGGAAATGGTGTACCTACGGGGAAATTTAAATTCATAATGTGAGTATAAATGACCTCACTGAACTTTACACACCTACCTACTAAACTAGCTTTATTAGTTATAAACTATGATCACTTACAATCACAACTATGATCACTATCTACATTATAATCTGAATATCAGGTCCAGCCAAAGTTTTACATCAAAATACTTTGTTTTTTGTAAGCGTAATTTAACCGCTGGATACCTCAAACATGTTTTTAAGGACCCCGGTACCTCAAAGTATGAAAGTAGCGTCCTATAAAACAATTTTAAAAGACTTACCACACGCAATTTTGTTGGAAACACTGAAGTGGCAATAGCTTAGCGGATTCTAAGGCGTGGTTTGGCGAGTCAAAAGATTCGGAGTTCGAACCCCACAGCCACATCGTTTTCACATCAATATTCAAAAGACTATTTCCATAGATATACAGGGTGGCAGGCTAACGACGAACAACCGGTTACAATGGCTTCAGAGATGCTATTCTGTAAAAATCTCAACGTGATAACTTAGGCGAAGTGAGCGTTGAGTGAGCTGTCAATAGTGTCAATTCCTAGCAAAAACAAACTCACTTAACGATTTTTACAGAATCGACCGGCAGTACATGATTCCAGAAATAAAATGTTTCAGATGCAATTTAAAAAAAAAAAAATGTTTTTTCCTACAGAATTGTAATATCTACGCCAAGGTAATGCCGTGCCTACGCGGAAAAATGTATGGAACAGCTGTTTCTTTTTTTTGTCCAGAATCTTGTACTGGATCCATGGTAACCGTTCGTGCGTCGATGTCCCTGCCACCCTGTATACTTACCCTAAACAAAAAACTACGGAACCATATCTAAGGCATACACATTTGGCTAGTGTAAGAGCCTCCTACTCGTACGAAATCTTATTATACGGATAATAAAGCGAGGACTATGATCTTGCGTGCAGAATAAATAGGATAGTAATAGCAAGATCTTTACGTCCCTGAAGATTTATCTCAGGGTCTAAATGGGTAGGTAGGTACAGTCAACAAAAGAGATAAATATGCAGGATCGTCGGATATAGTTGAAGTTTAGTAAGAGACCGATGGATGTTGTCGACTGAAATTTAATTTGATAAATGAGCTGTTTGTTATCTATTAATAAAATTAAATTTAGGTATTAGATAACATCCATCGGTTTCACGCGGACAAAGTCGTGGGCCGAAGCAAGTTCAGTATAATCAAGTACCATCGAGAGTTTTCCTCGGAACAAGAAATTGCAGGATTTTTTCCTTAAAGTTCAGTTAATATTTTGTAGGTGTATACGTAAATATTATTATAATATTCTTCTCATTAAGGGACAGAATATGATTTTATACTTTATCAATACTAACCCAAATTCCCGTCTAATAGCCAAGAGCGTTGGGGTTATTTTCAGTATCATATCGCCTGTACTTAAGTACTTTTCCGAAGTAATCTGAGCTTACCTAATTGTTGACAAAAATAAACAAAATCGAAATATCCGCAATCTCAACTCAATAAACAGTAAGATAGGTTGGCCCAAAGTAAGTCCAAGGTAATATTAAAGTTACACTCGTATAATAATATTAAAGTTACACTCGTATAATAATATTAAAGTTACACTCGTATAACAATATTAAAGTTACACTCGTATAATCAGTGAAGAGGTCTCATCTTATTTTAATTTTATTTCAGGATGCAATGCCCTTTGTCCTCACGACAGAAGATAATAGTAATACAGTTTTCCCAATAAAACCTAAAGGCATCGAGCCTACAACCATAAATATTATATTGCAACGTTTTCTGCATAAATATGTCTATACCTAATTAGTTTTTAATATTACCATGAAAAATACCATTTACATAACATGCATAATCAGCCTAGTTAGGTTGGTCTAACTTCGAGAAAGAGGTCAATCGTCGAATCCGACTCGGCTGGGCAGCGTTCGGGAAGCTACGCAATATCTTCTCGTCCCACATACCGCAGTGTCTCAAGACGAAAGTCTTTGACCAGTGCGTGTTGCCAGTGATGACTTATGGCACTGAAACGTGGTCGCTCAAAATGGGCCTTATAAGAAGGCTAAAAGTCACCCAAAGGGCAATGGAGAGGGCTATACTTGGAGTTTCCCTGCGTGATCGAATCAGAAATGAGGAGATCCGCAGGAGAACCAAGGTAACCGACATAGCCCGAAGAATTGCCGAACTTAAGTGGCAGTGGGCAGGGCACATTGCTCGCAGAACAGATGACCGATGGGGCCGAAAGGTTCTGGAGTGGCGACCGCGTACCGGAAGACGTAGCGTTGGAAGGCCTCCCACAAGGTGGACCAACGACCTCGTGAAGGCCGCAGGAACCCGTTGGATGCGGGAAGCACAGGACCGGTCGAAGTGGAGGTGCTTGGGGGAGGCCTATGTCCAGCGGTAGACGTCTTTCGGCTGAAATGATGATGATGTCATAATCAGACTATAATGTTCCCACTGCTGGGACACGGGCCTCTTCTCGGTGAGATCGAGTGGGCCGTAATCCACCACGCGGGCCCAGTGCGGGTTGGTAGATGTCACAGGTCTTCGAATTTTTGGTTCTAGGACATGCCGGTTTCCTCACGATGTTTTCCTTCACAGCTTTGAGAGCAGTGATGATTAAATAAATAATTTACACAATGTAAAGCGCCTGTCTGGATTCGAACCTACGACCTACAACTCTTAAGTCACGGCCGTTACCACTGGGGCCACCACTGCTCATATACCATGTGCATCGTATTAATCAGCAATGTGCACAGATTCGCTTTTGTAAACCGATATTAGTTCTGTTTGTCTACTCATGTGATCTTAGCATAAGGTGACTTTTTTTTTTCAGGACCCTACCATACCAGGTTCCTACCATTTTTGTACCTTGTCAAATTATTACTCTATAAGAAATAAATACAGCAAGTAAATCTCTAGGTAGGTGTACAGTAAGTATTAGCTATATCATTATTTTAATTAACTCATACTTATATCTGCATATGTAAATGTAATTAACCCATTGAATGAATCTGTAGGCAGAGCTTTTCGCTGAAAATCTGTTTCAGAAAATTCTATATCTACTTGACAAATTCCTAAATTTAGTAGGTAACTATTTTTTCTAGTTCTACATATTATTATATTTATTCATTTAAATTGTAGAAAACAATATTAGGTACCTAATTATATTTATATCACAACCAAAAGTACAAACTAGAGCTAGAACTTACCTATAAATGAAACACGATGCAAAACTTTCAAACAAAAGGTAAAAATATTTCACCGAAACAGCAATAAAAATGTCCACAAAATAAAATCACATTTTCATGAAAAGTTGCGGTTGTCACGATGACAAAGTTACCGAGCGCCGGTCGTCGGCGCACTCTGAAACTACGCTGAAACGACCTGCCCTCGCGGGAGCTCGCAACCGACTGACTCGAGTGGCTCGTCTGACCATGGCTTGTACACTTCCAGTATTTTCAGTCAATCTAGATACCAAACTTGAGCTCGGGAATCGTGCATCGTTTTACCGACGCTTAAACCATTTTTAGAGGTGTTCATAAAACTTGATTACCTAGTTGCCAACAGACTTCTTAATCGCAAATTATCTGTTACCGCGTATACTTATATCTCGAATCTAGACTCATCACTACCTAGATCATAAAGTAGTGTCACCTGTCATACAATTCGAAGGACAGGGTTAGATGACAATCATCTGCTGGATCAACAGAAATGAAAATGCAGGCTTTAAACTTGATTCGAAGAAGAAAAACTCAGTCAATCAAAATCAAAATATTTTGTTTCACATAAACATACATGGGCACTTATGAAACGTCAGAAGCTAGGTGCACGGTTCCAATTGGTCGTTTCCTATGGAGAAGAACCGGCAAGAAACTCCACGGTTACTCTTTTTAAAAATAGTTGGCTTTTACAATATTTTCAAATTACAGTAAGTATTGAGCACAGCCATATATTGTAGTCTTTGAGCACAGCGCAGGCCTGTCAACAAGTACCAGGTACTTGATAAAATAAAAAATGTTCTAAGTACAGATCTATCTATCTATCTGTCTACAAGGCCTACAAAGTCCTCACATTGACAAAATAAGAATCTATCAAAAGGATAAATAATATATAAAAACCTACTAAAACCAAGTGTTAGGATTGCCATTAGAACCACTTCTAAAGAGGTGAAAATTAATGTCAAATAATAAAAAGATTACGTTAAAGAAGTACGTATGTAAAAAATAAATAAAAAATAACCATCGTAATTTGAGAGCAGTCAATAGGCATTTACATAGCTATGCCGTTAATGAGGTGCCAGGAAAGCCACATGTGCAGAAGGAATTATTGCCAAACAACCTTGTCTTCAACGCAGTATTTAATCTTATAATACGCTTTTTTGATAAGGACACGTTTGATGAGGGTTTTGAACTTTCCATCGCTAAGTTCTGTAACAGGCTTTGGCAACTTGTTATAAAAACGGATGCTGTTTACAAGAAATGACTTGCTAGTTTTAGTTAATCTAAATTTAGGTAACAAATTCGTTTTTACTACGTGTTATTAATATTAAGGAAATCGCTTCTTATTTTGAAAAGTCCTAAGTTTTTGCGAACATACAAAATGCTTTCTAAAATATAAAGAGACGGCAGAGAGTATATAAGTTTCTTTGAATTTGTTTCTAAGAGGATCGCGAGGAACCATTTTATAGATTGCGAGGATTGCCCTCTTTTGTAAAATGAAAATTTAATCTATGTCAGCTGCCGATCCCCAAAGCAGAACACCATAAGATATAATACTGTGGAAATAAGCAAAGTATCAAAGTAGCAAGTACCTAGCTGTGGCTATATCTGTCAACTGCCTTATTTATCTTACTGCATATGCAGCTGAACTTAATCTACCTGAAAGAGCTTTAAGTTGTGCGCCCCATTGTAATTTTGAATCTAAAGTAAGTAATTCCTAGAAATACAGTTTCCGTAACAGCATACCTATAGTTTTTTGCCATCAAGTTTTAAATTCAGACCCACTTGAGGTATGTACATTTGGTAATGAGAACTTCAGACATTTAGTTTTGTTCGTACTTATTAAGTGAACGGACAATATAAGCCATAAGCTTGCTGGATGATAAACTGATAAATAAAGAAAAACACGGAAGCTTATTCAGGGCTGTTCTGCGCTACCTATAGTTAACATTCACCTATTAAAAAAATATATATAGAAAAATAAATAACGGGTGTAAACGTAGCCCTGGCGGTGGCAACACCGTGAAAATTACAAGAACTTAGTGGAGTTCATGGCTAAAATGTCGTAAGTACACATAGAGGCGACTGTCAGAAGTCGTCGTCGTTTCAGCCCATTTCAGCCGATAGACGTCCACTGTTGTCACTGTTGTTGTTGGACATAGGCCTCCCCCAATTTTGGGAGGGTTTGCCATAATCGCCACGCTTGGCAGGCGGGTTGGCGATCGCAGTATGGTATGTTGGTGGAATACATAGAGAACGCTGCTGCCCATTCTCCGGTACGATCCTTAGTCGCCTTTTACGACACCCACGGGAAGTAAGGGGTGGTGGTATTCTTTAAGTCCGGCACCACACAGACTCACACACACAGACTGTCAGAAGTGGTCAAATGTAATTTGATTAGTTTTTCCCTGTTGTTCTCTTTGCTTCAGGAAAACCCCTGTAATAATAATGAATGTAAACATTGCACGAGACAAATATTCATGTTAAATTAATAATAGCTTCCATGCCAAAATAACTGAAGAAGTTTAAACTTATAAGTTCAGGCTGCGATACGTTGAAACCCTTTCCACAAATTAGCCTGAGGGAGTGTGAAGTTAGCAATTTAATTCGTAGAGGCCTACCCTTCCAAGAGACAAATAATGTCGGATTGAAAGTTACAAGGAAAATTGTGCTCGATTTTATTTAAGTATCAAGCTCTGCTTGTAATCATGTTTTTCTGTTTCGAGGTTTCGCAATTAATTGAGAGGCCTAATTAAATACTGATTTAATTTATCTTTCTTTCGGTTGTTTAATTTGTTGGTAGTGGAAGCGTCCCCCAGTTCCGATTTGGTTGCCCTAAAAATATACATAATATATAACCCGCCGACCGCCGCGCCGTGAGCGCGTTCCTCCCGCGCTGTAGTACCTATTCCTAGTTCGCGGGAGAGCCGCGCTTACAGCAGCGATCGACTTATCACCCTAAGGGCGTATGCACATAGCGTTTTTTTACGCACCGTCGTCGACGCAAGTATACGGCCTAACGCTGCGTTTTCAAAACAGAAAACGCACCGTCGACGTGCTGACTACGTGCGTTACTCGGAACGTGCGTCTAAAAAACACAAGGTGTGTAGGCCCTAAAGTGCCCAAAAACAACTATTAGGTACCTACAGTCGACTGCACGTCAGTGATATTAAAACCAGTTTAATCTAGCCTCTTATTCCATTAAACATAAAGATAGTCTAATTTAAAATTGCAAGCCTCTCCAATAAAAAATCTAAACAAACAATTGAAATGTGTATGCAACAGAGGAGAGGCGTGCCATTTCAAATAAGATAATGTTTACTACGCTAGACCTGCTGAACGTTAAAGTGTGACCTCAAACCACTTACGGTCGGCTGTACAACGGTACGAGCATAAAGTAATATTATCGGTACGAGTAATCGCGCTGAGTGTCAAGCGAATGGTCCCGAGTTCCATCCCCAACCGGTATACAATTGAGGACAACTCAACTAACTTGGATCCTAGCACACTACCTAACAGCTTAGTTGCCTCTAGCTAGAATATCAAAATTAGTGTGGGTGCAACCAAAACTCCAACATTAAAAAAAAATGCGCAACGGTTACAAATTCATACAAAATAATTATTTTAGTGATTAAAGAAATACGAAACAATGTCGGTAAGGTTAACAATATAGCGAAACATTTTAAAGCTCGAAATTGTAGCAGCATCTACAACGCCACGTGCGAACTACGCTTCACACGTAAGTACGTCACTCAAAATCAGTCCTGAAATCAATCTTCGGGCAACAAGTTCCGACTGCCGTCCTTCTGTTCTCGCCGCCCCACTCAATGTCCGCCCCGACCCAGCTCGAGGCAGCCTGCGTCGCTGAGCCTGCAGCTTTAAACTCGCCCCAAAATAATCCGATCCAGCCTGTTTCTTGCTGCCCTATTCCAGCGATGCTGTAAGCCGGGGTCCGTACTCCTCAGGGGGTGCCCTTAGCGTGTAGTCGCTTAGTTTTTAAGTTTTTTAAGCCCCGGCTGGAGGCCATAACTTATTGAGGCAACCATCACAGGCAAGTCCGGTCGTAGACGACAACCTCATAGATTGAATTGCAAGATACCAATCCCAAAAAAAAATCGAGGGCATTTAAATTAGCCCACTAGACATAACAGCCGTCTGGTCGGAGGATCCACCCTTTTCTATAGAGAGAGAGTTAAATCGCATCCCGGGGAAGGACATAGGATAGTTTTTATCGACATACCTCGCGGGCGAAGCCGCGGGCGGAAGTTAGTATACTATAATTACCGTTTGACCTTCCGGTAAGAATTCCGAGTGCACAACACTGCGATAGTCAAAGAAAACAGTCTACATGGCTTTGACTTTTGATCGACTTTGGCGTGGTTTTTTCGGTTTCGGTTCAGTTGGAAGGCGCCACTCCGAAGCTTGTTGACTAGTTTGCATGTCAAACTCGTAAACCCACGTCTCGTCAGCAGTAACAATGCGTTTCATGAACGTTGGGTCGGAATTGACTCGTTCTAGCATGTCTTCAGCGACTCATATGCAATTGAGTTTTTAGAGAAAATTCAGGTCTTTTGGGACTAGCCAAGCGGCAACATGTTTCATACCAAAGTGATTATTTAAAACGAGATGGATCTACTCGTGAGATCCAGAAAGTTCAGCGGCTAGCTATCTCTCTCTTTGAATAAGGATTTTCAGTCACTATTTCCTTCACTTTTGCGATGTTAAGGGGGAAGCGCTAAGGTAGCCCGCGAAATTCGTGGAGATTATATTTATTTTTTTATTTATATATACTTTATTGTACACCAGAAAATACATAACAAAAAAATACGATTTTTAATACAAAACATACAATGGGCGGCCTTATCGCTTAACAAGTAACTTAACAAGTTGTATTACTGATTGTAATGATTATAATTCTGTAAATACATATTTGTGCCGCGAATCATATTTTAATCAACATACAACTTAATACTGACCAGCAAATTGCAAAAAACGTAAAAATAAATAATTTCGCGGGCTACCCTGGCGATGGCGCTTTCGCCTTAACTTCAGTTGAAGACGTTGATGGCCTACCATGGCGAGGCAAATCTTCCAGCATAATTATCTCGACCGCTTTTGAACGTTTGTAGGTACCACCCATAAGCAAGTGTTTTTGATAAAGTCGATTCACCGTACGTAAGCCTTCTGAAACATTTACAGTGACTTCGAACACGAAATTCCATTGACGATGCAAAATTTAAAACAAACTCTTCGTTCGATGTTTTTGTTCATTATGAAATTCGCAATACATTACATATTATGATCTAACTAAAAACAGCACTGTACACAGAGCATGCTGTATTTAATCTCTTTAAGTAGTCTGTGATTTACCTAATCTAATCTAAATGACAGATGCAACTCAAACTCCGCGCTAAAATGGAAAAGAGTTGTGCCAATCTAAAATCATAAAAAAAAAATTTGGAACCACAAATAAATCATCCATTCCCGATACTTTTTTGACTGAATGTATACTTTCCTAGTAATAGTAAATAAAATTGAGGGTGTAATTTCCCATACGAAAATCGTTTTTTTTTTGTGGCCGTCACTTTAGTTTTTGGTTACAAAATGCCCGAAATCGGAATGGATGTCCTTCAGAACAGGGGTGGAGGTATTTCTCGACCTGGCCAAAGCTTTCGACACCGACTGATTCCTTTCCTTGTGGATAAGTTAGATAAGATCGGTGTAAAGCTCAATTTTTTTTTGGGATTTTCTTTTTACCTTAAGCAAGGAGTCAAGATAAAGGAATAAGTTGTTTGGGTTAGCGATGGCGTCCCACAAGGCAGTATTTTTGGCCCGAGTCTTCTTGAGTTACATAAATGACCTGTGTCATAAACGGCAAGCTAATCTACTTTTAGCTACGTTGAGGTTATGGCAATAAAATTCCATGGGATGAAGTTCGCCAAAGCGCCGAACTAGGATTGCATAGAGTAGTTAAGGTCTAACCGTTTTGAACTTTTCCAAATTTACATTTCTACAATTCTCTACTCTCAACTCCTATCATAGTTCACAGTTTTAATTTTAAAAACGGAAACTAGATAATTATCAAGTTGGAGTGTAGCACTTATATTAAAAGACGAGTCAAGGAAAAGGGAGCGTCTGCCACTGGTAAAAAAACTTTAGTGGAAAAGTAAAGAAACATTTTTATAATATACTTAAATGTCATTTTTTGTTTGTAAACTTTAAGTTTATTTTTTGGTGAAGACTGGAGGCGTAGGTCAGGAATAACCAGTTCCCTAATTACGTTCCACTTTCATACAACTTAAATAACGCAATATTAATGTTGTTAATGTGATTAAGGTGGGTTTTTGCTCAGCAGGAATTTGGTAACTTAAAATGCGTGTTTGCTTGATGACTGTTTTATTGCGACTGAATGTGGGGGGGACATGCATACGATAATAAGTACTTAGCAATCTCATAATATAGACATAACATGCCGCCCACCAAAAGGACATAGTTCTTTTATTAATCTAACATAACTTAAATATAACATCTACTTTAACATAACTTTAATAACTTAAATTTACTCTAACACAAATTAATTTACTCATTAGCAATAGGTAAAGGGCATAACTTTGAACAACATCTCTTAACTATACTGTTGCCACTTTTTATGCTGTAGACTCTGGTTATGCCATCTTGTCCAGGATGTTTGTCTACAACACGACCCAGAGAAAATTTGCCAGGCGGTAATCCATCGATTCTTATTAAAACAACATCCCCAATCTTGAATTCTTCTGCTTTCTTTAACCAAATGGGACGTTGTTGCAATCGTGTAAGGTATTCTTGTTGCCAATGTCGCCAGAAATCGCCCAGCAATTTTTGGGTGTATTGCCATCGGGACAAGGAATGAATCCTTGTATCTTTGAAATCAGGTGACGGTACAACGATAGGAGCTTCACCGATTAAAAAGTGTCCAGGTGTTAGTGCTCTATGCAGTCTGGATCCTTGTCATCGATAGGACACAATGGCCTCGAATTGAGACAAGCCTCAATTTGGCACAACACCGTGGTCATTTCTTCATAGGTGAGATTAGTGGTGAGCACGCGTTTCAAATGGTGTATTACAGATTTTACACCCGCCTCCCACAAGCCTCCAAAATTTGGTGAGTATGCTGGTATGTAATGCCATTGTGTTCCATCCAGTGCCAATGTGTTTGATATGTCACCTTCAAAGACCAGATTTGCTTCTTTCCATGCGGCCACCAATTCTTTGTTGGCCCCAACAAAATTTCGGCCCTGGTCACTCCATAGATCGCTACATTTTCCTCTTCTAGAAACAAAACGCTTGAATGCAGCGATAAAAGCTTCAGACGATAAATCGCTAACAAGCTCAAGGTGCATAGCCTTGGTTGACATGCATATAAATACACAGATGTATGCTTTCTGAGTTCTGATGCCTCTTCCTTTGGACATGGTTATTTGAAACGGGCCTGCAAAATCAACTCCGGTATGTATGAAAGCTCGAGCAGGAGTTACTCTCGCTTTAGGCAGGTCACCCATTATCTGTGTCCTTGATCTTGCTCTGAGTCTAGCACATATTAGACACTTGTGTATGCAGGATTTTATAAGTGCTTTTCCTCGTACAACCCAGTACTTTGAGCTTATGTAGCTTAACATAAGTTGAACACCACCATGTAATGTGTGGGCATGTGCATCCGCGATAATCAAAGGCACCAACTCGTTCTTATTTCCCAATATAATAGGATGTTTAACTTGCTCATCCAAGTTTGCGTTACGAAGTCGACCGCCCACCCTGAGGATACCGTCTCCGTCAAGGTAAGGATTCAAGGTTTTAATTTTACTTTCTCCTTTTACAGCTTTATTTAGTTTTAGTCTTAATATATCTTCTTTAAATTCTTCCTGTTGTACTAATTTTATGCATTTCATTAAGGACTTTTCTAATTCCTTTGTAGTAAAACCCTTTTCCGTGTTTTCTAAGCTTCTTTTAAAATTTAAAAATCTTCTACAATAGGTTATCACTTTTATCAATTCTCTTAGATTATCGAATTCTTTAAATTGTATCTTTAGATTTTCTTCCAGTTCTATTTTTTAATTTGCTTGTATTTCCTTTTTCTTTTCTAATTCTGTAGATATGTTTTCTTTTTTTAATCTTATTTCTGTTTCAGAGAGCCAAGCTGGACCCTTCCACCACAAATTGGACTTTTTCAGATCAACTAGTAACATGCCCCGGGACCCAATGTCTGCAGGATTATCTTCAGATGAGACATGGAACCACCGGTTGTTGTTTACATTTTCAACGATCTCTACAACCCGGTTCGCTACAAATGTTTTCCATTTGTGGGGATCGCCAGATAACCATGCAAGGACAATGGTTGAATCTGTCCATGCATAGATGTTTGATGTAGGAATTCGCATGGCATGTTCTATTTGCTTAAGCAACCTCGACAACAACAGCGCTCCACACAGCTCTAACCGTGGTAAGGAAACAGTTCGTAGCGGTGCCACTCTAGTCTTTGCCGCTTGCAGTTTTGTTGAAACCGAGCCATCTCGCAACTTTATTCGGATATAAGCCACTGCTGCATATGCTCGCGTGGAGGCGTCGCTGAAACCATGGACTTCAATATTTTCTACATCACTACTTAAAGTGCCAAGCCATCGATCAATATATAATTCTTTTACTTCTTCAAAGTCTTCACGAAGAGTCAACCACTCGTCCTCCAGGTGTTGGCTTATCCTGTCGTCCCAGCCAACCTTTTCTAGCCATAGCCTCTGTATAAGCATTTTAGCCAAGATTAAACTCGGAGCAATCCATCCCAGCGGATCGAACAGTTTTTGCATGTCCGATAATATTGTTCTTTTTGTGACATTATCTGACATCAGAGGTAAGTTTATTTTATACTGAAACTGATCTGTTCCTAGATTCCAGATCAATCCTAGGGCTTGCACAGTTCCATCCAATTTTAAATCCAAGTGTACTCGAGTTGTTCTCTTATTTTCATCTATAGATTTCATAAACTCAGTAGAGTTGGAAGACCATTTTGATAATATGAAGCCACCCTTTTGTAGTATATAAGAAATTTCTTGAGCTGTCTGTATGGCCTTGTCTGCAGTGTCATCACCAGATATTAAATCATCCATATAGAAGTCAGTTTTAATAATTCGTACAGCCTTTGGGTGATTTTGACCTTCATCTTCAGCCACTTGATGAAGAGTTCTTACTGCTAGATGAGGTGCTGACGCTGTTCCAAACGTGACACGGAGCATACGGTATTCTTTGATCGGATCTGACTCTTCCTCTCTCCACAAAACGCGTTGATATGTATCGGCGTCTTGTTTATGTAGTAAGATTTGCAGATACATTTTTTGTATGTCACTTGCATAGCAGACGCGATATAATCTCGATCTCATAACAATATCTCTAAGGTCATCTTGCAGCTGAGGACCTACAAGCAGTTCATCGTTGAGAGACACGTGATTCGATCCTTTAGCTGAAGCATCAAACACAACGCGTGTCTTCGAGGTTTCCTTTTCGACGCGGACAACGGCGTGATGAGGTAAGTATACCGCTTTGTTTTTCTTAGTTTCTTTTTCAGGTATTTCTTCCATGTAATCTGATTTTATATATTCTTGCATGGCTTTTTGGTAGTCTTCTTTTAACTTAGGTGCTTTTTTAAATCTTCTTTCTAGCTGTAGTAATCTATGTCTTGCTATTTCTTTTGTGTTTCCGTTAGGAGATATGGGGTTATCGGTTTTAAAAGGTAACTTTACTATGTATCTTCCTTCGTTTGTTCTTGCATGAGTATCTTCATATATTGTTTCACATAGCTTTTCTTCACTTGTTAACCTTCTTTTGTTTTCAGTGTTAATTTCCCAAAGAGATTTCAACAGGTTCTCTACTTCTATTTGCTGATGAAGGACCAGAAAAGATTCCTCTTGTAAATTGGTGTTGATTTCTCCAAACAAGATCCATCCCAGGTTTGTTTCTTGGGCACACGGAGACCCGGGAGGACCCTTGATCAATTGTTGTTGCACGATTTGTGCATACTCTTTAACACCTAGAAGCAAGTCGATATGACCCGGCTTGTGATAGTTAGGGTCAGCCAAGTTGAGTCCTTCTAGGTGTGGCCAATGTGTGACAGTAACAGCTTTGGAGGGGATTCTCGTGGTCAACTGTTTACTCATGACGTATGCTTGTATGTTGATCTCGAAGCTTGGATTCCATCGAGAACCAATCCTGAGTTGCACCACGTGATCGACGTTGGTTCTTGTAGATCCCACCCCAATGATATTTCCTCTTGCTGTATGCCTGTTTAGTTTGAGCATTTGAGTCGCCTTCTCGCTGATGAATGACGCCTGCGAACCTTGGTCCACTAGCGCACGTAGAACAACAGTTTGATTATACTCGTTCTTTGCTAAAACTGTTGCCGTGGCCAGTAGCGCGATACTTGTACTTTGTTTGGCACTGTGATGCGACGCGATCGTAGTGTTGACTATTTCCTTCTTCTCTTCTACACTGTGTTGTGATGCCTTCGGTTGTTTAGAATCCTCAGTTTGTACCGAAGCAGAATCCTTATTTCGGTGTAGCAGAGTATGATGACGTCGACTGCATATGCGACAGGTCATTTGCAATTTACATTTATATGCGGAATGGCCTGGTACCAAACAATTAAAGCAAAGTTTGTTTGACTTAACATATTCAGATCTCTCCTCAGGTTGCAGTTTGGTGAAATCCTTACAATGGCATAAGGTATGTTTTTCTTTACATAGCACGCAAGTTCTATCTGCCGACGATGGTGACGTGGCTGTAGCAGTTACAAGGTGTGACCGTTCTTTTACAGGCTTTTCACGGGTGCCCGATGTTGACATTATAAGTTCTAACGTACGGTATCTTGATTGCAGAAACTCCTTCAAATCATTCCAGGTAGGTAATTTATCTTCTTCATTTGTGCTAACAGATTGTTCCCACTCTTTATGAGACTCAGGGTCCATTTTCTGTATTACAAGAAAAATAATTATAGGATCCCATGAACTCGTTATTATATTTAAGTTTTGTAAGTTGTTCAAACAATCCGTTGTGACGTCTAATAAATTCTTTATTTGATTTGCAGATTGAGTAGTTATTTTCTTTTGATAAAATAATTTCTTTAACACTGAATTGATAATCAATCTTTTATTCCCATACCTTGATTTGAGAACACTCCATGCTTGTTTATAATTACTTTGTGTAATTAAAATTGCCTTCAATAATGTTTCGGCCTCACCGGTAACACTGCTCTTTAAATAGTGTAACTTCTGAACATCACTGATCGCCGTGTTTTCATGTACTAATGAAATAAATAAGTCCTGGAACGTAGGCCAATCTTCATAATTCCCACTAAAACTCGGTAGTTGTATCCTCGGCAGCCTAACGAGTTGATCATTATTCACATTACTTGTAAACGATTCGTTTTTCGATGACGTAGATGTGTGCGCGGACGCTGCATTGATCGTCAACAAAAGTTCTTTTAAATCGGCTAATAACACAAGATATAAGTCTTCGTATATAAAGAAATCTTCGTTAACAAAGTAGTGTAAAGTTTGTTTCTGTTCTTTTGGTGTTATCTTCACTAATTGTTGATGAGTTTCCCTGAATGTTGTCCAATATTCTTCTATACATCTTATTCTTGCTTCAACATAACCCTTTGTCAACCTGGTTTTAGGACATTTCTTCAAATTGACTTGTGTTTTTTGTAATAACGCAGCTGTGTCTTCTAAAACGCTAATTAACTCGGTAGTAGTACTCATCGCACCTTTTTTTACTTGCAAATATTCACTAATCACCTCTGGAATGCGGCTCGCTATTGTTCGCGCCGGCCGCCCGATATCTTCGATAACTTGTTTTTTTCCGTAATTAATCCGGCTCGATTTTGACCACTATGTTAATGTGATTAAGGTGGGTTTTTGCTCAGCAGGAATTTGGTAACTTAAAATGCGTGTTTGCTTGATGACTGTTTTATTGCGACTGAATGTGGGGGGGACATGCATACGATAATAAGTACTTAGCAATCTCATAATATAGACATAACAAATGTTGTTAAACTTCCAAAATGAAAAGCATTGCTGACAACCTGCCCTGAAAAACATCAGAGGTGTTAGTGCTAACACTGATCTAATATCTATACCTATAATTATATAAAAGGAGAAACTGACTGACTGACTGACTGATATATCAACGCACAGCCGAAACTACTGGGTCCAGGAATGTGAAATTTTGCTCACGGCTTCCTTTATAACGTAGAAGGGGTTTTGGGTTGGCTTTAGTATCGTTTGGCAGACGGAGGGGGTTAAAAGTGGTTAAATCTGATAGAGGGTGGGGCCCCGGTTATAATGCTACCACTCTTATTACAAGGTAATCGATATTTTTCGAGAAATTAATAAAAATAGTTTCTAACCTCAAATCAGATAAAAAGCGAAATGTAAAAGTTAGGGCAATGATATTTTAATAAACAGATATGTTATGAGCGCGCAAATCGTGAAGACCAGAAAACGTCCTAATTGGGACGTATTGCCTTTAGTCTGTGTCACGCACGTCTACGAGTGAGACGGTGCGCGCAGCTACGTAATTACCATCCAAAATGCCATTTTATGTACCGTAAAACGCTGCAACTTTGCCAACTAAGCCCAAGTTTGCCTATTTCGTTTAAATTACGATATTTCGCGTTTGCTTAGTTTTTTCTTATTTTCTACCATTTGGTAGTGATTTTACATTATTAGGGCAACAGATTTTTCATTTTTTGTAATGGTAGCTTCATTGTTACTCTGTCAGTTGTGTGACAAACACCGGTGCGCGTAGGTGAAAATTTTTAGTGTCGTGTAACTTTTGAAGTTTTAGCTAAAGAAAAGGTGTTTTCGTGCAGCTATAACATCCCAGGGTAAGAACATACTATCTACTTTCCATATTGCTTGATATTTTTATTAAAAGGACACGATTTCATTAAAATAACTTAGTAGGCAATGTTGTGCACTGTTTTGGAAACTTGAGTGACACAACTTTGCCTGGGTCTAGGGTTGTCACTAGGCGGATTTTAATATTGATAGGTACCTATATTTTTACTATATAAATGTCATATTTGCATGAAATTTTCACAGCTTGGAACCCGGTTATATCGAGACTCAAGAGCTAGCATGCACTAAATTCCCTTCGTTTTACGATATTTTAATTTTATTGCATACATTGTTAATGTTCCGAAATCGGGTGAGACACAGGTATTACCTAGGAGTTAGAGCTTCAATTGAAAATGTTACATTTTTTTATGTCAATAGAACATTCTTATTTTTATTTCGACAGTTATGTTTTCAATCGCCTGTAAGGGTGAGGCAGAGGTGTATCTCTGCCTGACCCTTCAGTGATTACAGGCATGATTTTGTATTTAAGTAAGTCTTAACTTTGTTGCAGTTATATGCAAACATTCCGAATAATACATAACGAAGCAGGAGAAAACCAGGAGCTCGTAGTTATGCCGATTACTCTGTAGAAATATCAGCAGTTGCTGCAGATCTCGTACGAAAAAAAATCATTTCGTCATACGAAGCGGAAAATAAATTTGGGATCCCGCGTCAGACCATTTTTAATAAATCAAAAAACATGCATAGCAAACCATTTAGTCGACCTACAGAGTTGACAACTGAGGAAGAAGCCCACATCGTAAAAGCCAGCATTGCTAAAAAGCAATAAATTTGTGATTTTTACTCATAAGTAGCAATTTGTTTCATTTTTTTTAAAAGTGAATAAAAGTTTAAGAAAATAATCCGTATTTTTTTGGGACAACCCTAGAGTCAACGACATTTTTGTATGAAAAGTTTCTGGTACCTGCCACAACATTGCCTATTAGCTGTAAAAAAATATATATTACCGTCATGGCAATAATCTAACTGCTGGGGACAAGCACGGTGTCTCATGTACACGGAAAAAAAATACTAAAAAGATCAACAATATATTTATTGAGATATCCTTCTAGGCAAAGTTGTGTCTTTTACCTACAACTTTGCCTACGACTTTGAGTGCTTGTAATTCCGAATGACGGCATGATTTAAATAGATTTGGGTTCTACCTGGCAAGGCATAAGGTCTGTTTTCCATCTGCAAGTCTTTAGAAGCCGTAATAGTAAATAGGTTCAGAGATACGAACAAAAAACGTCAAAATCCAGGCAAAGTTACAGCATTTTACGGTATTTAGAAAGTGTACCAATTATGATACCAAAGTTAATAAAACACAGGGAATCTCATACCACACGAAAGTACACATTATGCTTCGAATTATTAATATATTTCAATGATTTTCCTAATATTCTGGATATTTGGAGGTTAGGAAAAAGAAAGAGATGGATAATACATTTTTTGTCGTAAGAACGACAAGGATGCGAGCACTCCGGACATAGAATAAAAATACAGATGCGAATATTAGGCAGTAAAGTCATCTTTACAGCAGAGTTCTAGTTTCCCTTTCTTTATAATTTTGTTTGATATATTTAATTATAAATTAAACATGTCATAATATGTAGGAAAAGAAAATATTAATAGCTTATCGTTATCATAGTATGTCACAGATAGTGTTAAAATAAACCTACCATTGAGATTAAAATTAAATCTTTTCGAAGGTGTATGATTCTTTTTACAATTGTATTTCTTTCTTTTTAAAACGTGTTTTATTTTTCACCTACCTACATTTTAATAGTGTTTATTCGTTGCATAGGCACAAATCCCGACTACAAATTCTGTACACGCGGTTTGTACTTTCTGCCTAGTTAATTTGTTAGTCTATGATGCCAACGTGCGGTGATTGGTAGCCCGAATAATCTTTGTTTACATTCACGCGCAATTGACAACATCTAGCTGTCACTTTTTTTCTTATTGGTTTTATCAAGCTATCCTTTTTCTATCCTTTTTACTTGTAGTGAAATGTAAAATGAATGAAAAGTGTGTATGTGTGCTGCCTCTCGGCGCGGAACACTTTTTTCTGTTGTTTTGTAAGTGTATAACATATCTGTTTATTAGAATATCATTGTTTAATAGTGTTTATTCGTTGCATAGGCACAAATCCCGACTACAAATTTTGTACACGCAGTTTGTACTTTCTGCCTAGTTAATTTGTTAGTCTATGATGCCAACGTGCGGTGATTGGTAGCCCGAATAATGTGGGTTTACTGCTTGATTTCGAATGTCATATGCCCGATGGCTAATTCCCCGAAGTCATCAGATCGAACGTCCGGATTGCCGAAATTCCATAGCATCGATGTTCCACAATTTCGAATAGCCAGTAGATCGAGCGTCCGTTTCACCGAAAAGCCATTACAACGATAGTCCTATCCATCGAATGTCTATTGGCTCGACGTACCAGTCAGTCGAAAGTTATATTCGATTGAACTAGATAGAGGTTAATTTTCATGTTTGTTTTAGTCGGTATAATTCTGTTCCTTGCTTAAGAAAATTAACGGTTGTACCTAATCATTTAAAAACGTGTGTATTAAAATTAATTGATTAGGTATACTTGTGATTTCATAATGCTGTGTTGTTTTTTTTTAAACATCGTTTGAAAAAACAACACAGCATTATCTAGTTCAATCGAATATAACTTTCGGCTGACTGGTACGTCGAGCCAATAGACATTCGATGGATAGGACTATCGTTGTAATGGCTTTTCGGTGAAACGGACGCTCGATGTACTGGCTATTCGAAATTGTGGAACATCGATGCTATAGAATTTCGGCAATTCGGACGTTCGATCTGATGACTTCGGGGAATTAGCCATCGGGCATATGACATTCGAAATCAAGCAGTAAACCCGAATAATGTTTGTTTACATTCACTCGCAATCGACAACATCTAGCTGTCACTTTTTTTCTTATTGGTTTTATCAAGCTATCCTTTTTCTATTCTTTTTACTTGTAGTGAAATGTAAAATGAATGAAATGTGTGTATGTGTGCTGCCTCTCGGCGCGGAACACTTTTTTCTGTTGTTTTGTAAGTGTATAACATATCTGTTTATTAGAATATCATTGAGTTAGGGTGAAACGGAAAGTTAAAATGGGCGATTGACAACCGAATGTGTTCTAGTATAATATTGTCTGTGGTGTACAATGTCATACCATTGACATATTCCTATCTCAATGTGTCATACCAAATCATTGAGATAGGAAAAACATGGAGAGGCCGCGTTATTCTATACATACATTTGCTTATACAAATGTGAGTGAAATATGATTCAGAATACGAAATATCGTTTTGTCTCGTTCTTTCTAATAAGATAATCGTATTTGATAAAAGAGACAACAATATTTTAAGTTGTTGCTCATTTTGGCAACATTTTGACGTGACGTAGTACAATTGTAGGTAAGGTGCCGTATCAGCCATCTTTTGCGACAAGTTTCGTGGTAGTTTTGCTGTCAAATGGTTGTTTACTTTTTGTATTATTGAGATTTGCGAGAAATATACAAGGATTTTACCTTTTAAAACTGCATGCAAATGTTGGAAAACAACAATTCAACATGTCTGTGTGTTGTATTGTGAAGTGTGGTGCAAGAAAGAATGAAAATCAACCTCTAATGTCTTTGCAGAGGTTAATAGCCGGTTTTCATGCAAAAATACATTTACCTAATAATACACATTCGATGATACAGTTGTGACGCGATCATGAATTTATGGCTAAAGTATTGATATTTGGGTTCATTTCCGTATAATAGACCTTTTTAGTATATTTTGTTAATTCATTTGTTTGTTTACAATAATATGTCAAATGGAATAGGGTTGTACCGTTGCCGTAATAGTTTTCTCCGCTGAAACGTCATCGACATATTCTGCGATGTGAACATAAATAATTCTGTGTCTTATTCGGTCCGAGTGACCTTGCCAGGTCCGTCCTCTGGTTCACAGCACCGAAATTAAAATATTTTATTTCACATAAACCTACATGGCCACTTAGGAAACGTCAGTAGCTAGGTCATCATCATCATTTCAGCCGAAAGACGTCCACTGCTGGACATAGGCCTCTCCCAAAGGGGGGTTGCCATAATCGCCTAATCGCCACGCTTGGCAGGCGGTTTGGTGATTGCAGTATAGTTTGGTGGTGAAATGCATAGAGAACGCTGCTGCCCATTCTCCGGTACGACCCTTAGTCGCCTTTTACGACACCCACGGGAAGTATGGGGTAGTGCTATTCTTTAAGTCCGGCACCACACAGTCTGTGGAGTTTCTTGCCAGTGCAGTAGCTAGGTGCACGGTTCCAATTGGTTGCTTCCTATGGGGAAGAACTGGCAAGAAACTCCACAATTTTTACAATGTTTTCTAATTTGTTAAGTACCTGGTACTGATTTTAATAAATAAATAACTCGTTTTTTATTAAATTTATTTACTATCTGTTTCTCTCTTCTCGCCACTGCAGATTGATTACCGAAAAAACTCAGTGTAAGCTGAAGTGACGGTAACAGAGAGTTTTTACATTTGGTACTTACGCTATCAGATGCATTTATAAGTAGGTATTTTATTATATTGCCATTTGTCTTCACAACTGGTTTGTACATAATACACATTGTTTGTACATAATACAGGTTTGTACATAACTATAATATTTTCTCTGAAAATTCTAACTCTAATAAAAGATTTTCTTTTTTGACATGTATACCTACCGATAAATAGTTCAGTAATTAACCATGAGTCTTTCGTTTCACTCATCACAAAATTATAAATTTTATAAAGTATTTTTGCACACTTTATTTTTATGCAAAACTATAAAGTTACCGAAAATAAAGTAACAAACGTTATTATAAAGTATGGTTGGCAACCGTAATTACAACCGACTTTAATTTAGTAAGTTATTATGATCCAAACGTAATAACTAGTAAGACTCATATTTAGTATCGATACTCGATAATAGTAACACCCATGTTCCTTGATTGACACAACCCTAGCAGTGGCAGCCATTTTATGCGACAAAACGAGTTGTAGGTATGCACCCTTTTTTTGTAGGTATTTCCAGTCCATACTTTTTTATGTCAATGTACCAAATAGGAGAAAAGTAACGCAAAAAAAAAACTGTCTTTGGTATTTGTGTCCTGTCAGTGTCATTTGTGACATTTGTTTTGGTTCATTCATTTTGTTAATATTGATTGGAAGCTATGGCGAAACTCGGTATTTATACTTACCAAAAATAAAGAATGACGTGTATCAGGGTTTTTCGAAAATCTACCCCTAACGGGGTGAAAAGGGGTAGTTAATTTTACAGAAGAGGATTGTACTGCGTGGTTTAATTAACTCGAAAATTGGTAAGTATAAATAAATCTTCGAGTCAAGTTATGATCACATCCCAAACGATTTATCGAAATTTCACCCCTGTGGGGGTGAAAAGCGAGGATACCGTTTATATGAAAAATCTTATTCATTTGTTTAATAAACTTGAACCTAAAGGGACATTGGGGATGTAAAATTTTGTATGGAAGAATTTTAACGCGCGGTCCAATTAAGACCAAAATAAATAATAAAGTGTATCAGGGTTTTTAGAAAATCTACTCTTAACTGGCTGAAAAGGGGTAGTCAATTTCACTGGAAAATTGGTATAAATAATCTTTAAGTCAAGTTATAGAAACATCCCAGATGACTTTTCAAAACTCCACCCCTGTGGGGATAAAAAGAGAGCATACAGTTTATACGAATAAATCTTATTCATTTTTTGGTTAATAAACTTGAAAAAAATCCCTCACAGAGGATTTAGGGGGTGACAAAGTTAATAGGTTAGAAAAATATGTAACCCGGTGTCGAATTAATTTGAAACTAGGTACTACTAAAATAAAAAGTAGGTATGTTTTAGGGTTTTCAAAAATCGACTCCTACCAAGGTGGAAAAGGGTAATAAAGTTTATGGGGATCCACCCCAAAACTTTGCTGGGAAATATAGTAGGAAATGCTGTATCCACTAGCAGAAATAGCGCCACCAGTGTTTTGCAGAGCGCTGGCAAGCTCCAACGAAAGAGCTAAAATGGTCTCCGACACACGACACCCTTTGCACGACAACATCCTTGTGCCACAAAGGCTGAAAAGTCAAAACAGTTTTTAAAGTGTGTCGTCCCACTAACTGGCGAACCATCACAAGAAGGACTGAAGCTTTGTCGAGCCGGTGCTTTCTTTTTAAGATTGCTATCGACACGCTAAGAAGAAGGGGTGGATTTTACTTCTTGCTTCCATTAACTCGAAAATGGGTATCGGTCTTTGAGTCAAGTTATGAACACATCACAAACGATTTTTCAAAATTCCACCCCTGTGGGATACCTGATGGATACCTGATACACTTTATTTGAAAAATCTGATTCCTTTGATCTATAAACTTAAAAATTGACCCAAATACTTATTTATCTAAATAAATGATAAAGATCATAAACATACATTTTCGAATTTTAACAAAGATAGCGTAGTCACGAATCGGTTTTCCAATTTTTTCTTCGGAGAGTTATATCTCGCAGTGTTGTCTTATGAAATCTGTGGGAAATACATAGGTCCCGCATTTTTGGCATACTTATTAATTACGCGTAAAACAAGTCGCTTATTTACAAAAAATATATGGATAGCTTATGCTAAGTAGATGGATAGTGCTAGCTGTCAAATTCTTAGACGCTGGATAGTAACGACAGCTGATGTGAGCAAGTGGCAGTTTTTATCCACATTCAGTAAAAACAAACAACATAGAAAGTAAGCAAACAATGGAAAACTATAAAAAGTATATTGTACATATATTGTAAAGTTGTTCACTATCACAATATAACAAATCGGTTTGGACGACATAATTATGTGCATGTTTTTAAGCTTTTGGTACTACTTGAACCTAAACTTATATTAACAGGGATGAAACTAAACTTAAAATATTGAAAACAGCCGAAAAATTGTGAACACCGCCTTTGACAATATGGCGTATCACGTGGCGCCATCTGCTCTCTCAGCTTGGCGTCAGATTCCCAATACTGCACAAACTGGCAAAAGACCTGGTTCCCGTCCCATCAAAAAAATACTCAAAAAATTGATCGTGTTGCATTGCTAGTTTGTTCTCGTTTCGGAAGTTTTGTTTCCATAGATTCGTAGACTTGACTATTCGTATTCAGTAACAAAGACAAACAATTAAAAACGACTAAAGTATAAGTCGTACAAGTTACTTGAGGTCGTTGGATTACAAAATTAAATAAATTGTAGTTATCATCTAAATTGCATTGCTTGTAAGCCCACTGGGCGACTGAAGTCGCTGAGATGTTTTCAGAAATCAAGTGTAACCTATAAACATCAACAAGCATTTTCGTACAAAAGCGCTGGCGCTCAATTTTCAGAAGTTCGAAACCAATCGTAAACCACGGCGTCGAAAAAAACTGAAGAATCTGCCCATCTGGAAGCAGATAATCGATACAAGGTTTGTTATGTTTGTTTATATTTATAACATTAATCATTTCTGGAAATGCCCTTAACATAGAGACAGTGTTATTTATTGATTCAAAACTAGAGATGCTAGGTGTGACCCGTAACTGTATTGTAAAAATGTTGATCTACTTTCCATTGGAAGACAAATGTTATGAAACAGTTAGATCACAAGGTAAAGCCTGCAATGAAGTGTCATATCATATTAAAATATTCTGAGTTTATGTTTTCTTGTCAGCAATATTTAAAATACAGTCATCATTTTTAATGTAATTACTGCTACATAATAAAGATATTCCATTTTTTATTCTAGGGCATAGTGTAAGTTAAAAGTTGCAATTTTTGAAGGTCATTCCCATCTCTCAAATGTTTCATTCATAATGTAAAAAATAATTACTATTCCCTCACTCAGATGCCTGCTGCTAGTTTTGGATTGGCACAGCTTCCAGGAACTGGAGACTGTGGGATAAAGGATGTATGGAATCACAACCTTCATGAAGAATTCCAAATCATAAGACAAGTGAGCTAACTTATTACAATTAATATTTTTGTGATATTAAATAATGTCAAGTCAAATTTAACAATAATGGAGTAATCTTTCTTTTAGGTTGTCCAAAAATACCACTGGGTAGCAATGGACACAGAGTTTCCAGGAGTTGTTGCCCGTCCAATAGGAGAATTCAGATCTACTGCTGACTATCAGTATCAACTACTAAGGTAACCTTTCTTGCATTATGTTTTGCTCTTATCTACGTGGGTGGTAAACCGCACATAAATAAATTAATTAATTCTCATGTGTTAGGCAAATATGGCAGGATAAATATAGTTAGGGTGGTCGGTATTAAATTGGTTCATATAAGCCAAAGATTGGGATGAGTAAAAAACAGCGGAGTAGGTAATTGCATAACACACTAGCAGTAGTCAATTAGGAAACACAGACCTCATCTAGTTAAAAAAAAATATGATTGATGTGTAAAAGTGTTTGTACAAACCTACTTACAGAAAATAAATAATTTATCATTTAGTAGGAATGGCTTTCATTTTACATTAATTGTGTTTTTTATGTTGTGGAGCAGACAAACCTTTCGAACATATGAAGCAATGGATAGCAATATCCTTCAAAATTATTCGGATTTTGCCTTATCCCTGCAGTGAGACAACACATTATTATTATAAGCCTGTGTTGTCCCATTGCAGGACCAAGGCCTCATAAAAATAATAAAGTATTGATTGTATAAGAAAACCAATTTTATTTCCTTTTGAAATGCCCGCAGTTTATAATTATAATAAATTATGCAGTACATGTGAACACAAAACAACCAATATCAATAAGATATTGCTAGTTTGTAGTGTAAGGCGATTATCACACTGCCACGCACCACGCTGCATGTTGCGTGACTGCGTGTTTTAACGTTACTTGTAAGTATCTCCGTTTGTATAGAAAACACGCACAGTCCAACACACTGAAAACGCAACCACGCGCGTTCATGCGGATCACGCGCATACACGCGGAGAAACATGCACCCCCGCGCGTAGGTGCGGGGCGAGACGCAAGGTATGGCACACCGAATCCCGCAGTGCCGCGCGTGATTTTGAATGGGCGTGACGTGTGTGACAGAGAACGGCGAATAAATGAGAGCCGCCGTGCGTGAATCTACAAAACGCACCTACGCGCGTGAGTGCGCAAAAAACCCGCACGATGATGCAGATCTGCACTCCCGCAGGAACGCGCGTAGGTGCGTCGACACGCAATATGCAGCATGATGCGGGGCAGTGTGAAAACCGCCTAATACCAAATATTCATTGTATAATTTCAGGTGTAATGTTGATCTTCTGAGGATTATTCAGTTGGGTCTCACATTCATGGATGAAAATGGTAAAACTCCTCCTGGTTACACCACATGGCAGTTCAACTTTAAATTCAATCTACAGTAAGTTATGATTACTATACATCAATTCCATATTTATTAATAATTATTAAATTGATACAGAAGTAGATCATGTAGATGGGAAATTCATACAAATCTATATATTTTCAAGAAAATGTTAACCAAAATCAAAACAAATTTTGTTAAAGGCTGAATCAGCAATCAGCACTTTTCAAAAGTCAAATTTACTAAGCCAGTCCCCTAAAACGTTGCCCTTTACCGCAACACAACGCAACATTGTCTTCTTTAGCTGGGAAGAAGAAGCCAACAAACTCCCCAGCAGCACAGCTGTCAGTTCAGTTAAAAAAACTTGATTCTATACAATAGTAGGTATCCAAAGTAATTTATATTACGAGACATAGAACATTAAATCAAATTATTTGCCATATGTCAGCATTGTCAGCTAGCCACACCAATATCCCGACAAACACAATGAAAACTATACTCAAGCAAAAATTCAAAACTAAAAATTTCAAATGTAAACGAAACTTAAAACCTAAATAAAGATCTCCAGGCATACAGAGTGTGGCAGCTTACAAATGCAAAGCTGGATTATGTTCACATAGCTGCCACTCGAAGTCACATTCAGTCAGTATGTTTTATCGTTTGAATTTCAGTATACAAATGAAAAGTTTTTTTTTTTTTTGTACATTGTTAACATAAATAGTGATGATGCCATTAAAACTAGATTTTTCCCTATTTCAGAGAAGACATGTATGCACAAGACTCAATAGACTTACTGCAAAATTCTGGTTTGCAGTTCAGGAAACATGAAGAAGATGGCATTGAACCCCTAGAGTTTGCAGAATTGTTGATGTCATCTGGTACATTCTTGATCCATACTAATATTATAAATTCGAAAGTAACTCTGTCTGTCTGTATGTTACCTTTTCACTCCTAAACCACTGAACGGATTTAGATAAAATTTGGCAGAGAGGTAGATTGCATCCCTGGGTAGGACATAGGATAGTTTTTATCGACATACCTCGCGGGCGAAACCGCAGGCGGAAGCTAGTAATATTATCTTGTTAACTTTGCATACTAACAATGAATAATTTTCCACACCATCTTTGTGTATCTAAAATTATGTTGACAATCTACATTTTTTACAGGATTGGTTCTAATGGACAATATTAAATGGCTGAGTTTTCATTCTGGTTATGACTTTGGCTACCTTCTGAAATTGCTAACCGACCAGAACTTACCACAGGATGAAAATGATTTCTTTGAAAGCCTTCGGTTATATTTCCCAACAGTTTATGACGTGAAAGTAAGTTTTCGTATTTGTTTTAAAAAAAATATGACCTTCCCTTCTTTAGACCAGTACAATACATTAACCTTTTGGATGTCTTAAGTTACACAGTTCGACATAAGCAATTGTCTTTCTATTGTGTCTCTAATTACGGCATTCGATGAGTTAATAATGGCACATAATTGGTAGGTCTCATCCTAATAGTATATTATTCACTAAGGGGATAAAGCAGTGTCTTATGTCACCATTGTAAGACTAAAATCCTGAGCAAGAGATTCAAGCTTGTTTAAGATAAAGATACCTTTATCCCCAAGGAGAATTCTGTACTTTTTACACCTGTGCGATATTATTGCGCAATTCGATTTTCTGTTTTTTTTGTTATGGTTCCAAATTCAAATCACGTTGTTAACCAGTGGGTTATATAGAAATTCACTACAAATTTACTGCCCGGCTAGCCCCAGGGCAGGGCAAATGGGCTGGTCTAACTTTTGGTCAGCTAGCGCGACATAAGAACATGCAGTTCTTGTTTTTATTTATTTTGTATTTTTTTATTGCAGTATTTAATGAAGTTATGCAAAAACTTGAAGGGTGGGCTGCAGGAGGTGGCAGACCAACTGGAGTTGCGTCGAGTGGGACCACAGCACCAAGCTGGTTCTGACTCACACCTCACAGGAATGGCCTTCTTTAAAATCAAAGAGGTAACTAAACCATTCAAGTTGTTTTATATACAAACCTACAGATATTCAAAGGAGAATGGCCGACGAACTATGGTTATCTGACCTGAAGCCCAATAGCCTTAAGATATACAGGGTGTAATAAACCCTTCACAAAGCCGTCATCCACGCATTCTGTACATCAAACTAAGTAATTTTGTGCAAAAATAATTGCTGGGAAACGGCTTTTATTTTTGGTGTGAGTATTCAATGTTTTCTACAGAAATTTGAAATTCCTCATATCTCGTCTTTATATGAGTGTCCTTTCAAAATATATATTTGGGAACCTAGATATTCTGTAATCCAATCGGAATAAATAGACATTATGTATGATTTACAAATTATTTTGGTATTACATTTGTATGAACTACGCATGCTACGCCGGCCCCTTAACAAATATTATTTTTAAAGTTATCTTTTCAATTCAATATGTCTTAATGCTATTAGGACTTGGGAAGTAGGGCAGCAGATGAGCAGACAAAAGTTTTTTTTTTCTTCTTCAAAGCGATTGTTTACTTGTTCATAATATGATGAAGATAATGATAATGCAGTGCCTTACAAACAACTCATATATATATATGAGTTAATAAAAGTTATTTGTCAAAATACTAGAATTAACTTGATTGTTCACATTTATGGCTCTGTATCTTCAAATATACTAGCAATTGAGAGAAATCGTTATATTAAGAAATATTTCTCTTAAACAAGATCTTTCCATTAGCATCCTATCGCGGCAGGCGGCAGGTTTAACGTTCAGTCCGACAAACTCTTAAAAACATTGTTCCTAAAACGGCATATGAAAAGCCAATGTTTCAAATTAGACATTGATGGGTTTATAAGGTGATGTTTAAAAGGCACAGAATTAATGAAAATTAATTAACTATCGAAATACCAGAATTTACATGATACTTAATTACTCGCATTTAACTATTTAAGGCTCTGTAGCTCCAAACTAAAAAACAATTGAGTCGTCATAACAAGAAAGAGAGCATCCATCAGCATATTATCTTAACGCTATTGGGAGGCAGGGCAGATTAATTTAATATTAAAGGAGGCAATAGGATGCTAACCTCCCAATTAAGACTGACCAATTTTATTGATCAGTCTCAATTTGCTGTTTCCAAATGTAACTAATAGGACTTGTTATAAAATTATTCACGGAATGAAGATTAGCACTTCCAACTTCAAAAAAAAACACTACAAAGTCATAAATAACTTTCAAACTCAAACTCAAACCATTTATTTCAATTAAAGCATTTACAGGCACTTTTGAATTGTCAAGAAGTTGGTCAGTCAGAAAATATGAATCTAGTTGCCCATTCCAAAGCGTAGGTACCTATGGAGAAGAACGGGCAAGAAACTCCATGGACACTCTTTTAAATTGTATTTTTACAAAAATATTAGTTACATCATTAATGTTGAATTTACAATTATATGTGAGAACGATGTAAAAAAATACGTACGCGTTAAGAGCGTCCAGAGTACAGCAAATAGTAAGAAGACAACAGTCCAAAAATAAAATAATTAAAAATAAGCCGAGGCAGCCGAGTGATGACCAGCCCCAACTGACGGCGCCCGTTCACGAACATGACGCATAGATCAGCACCATTCAGCTCAACCATTTTGAAGGGAGCTAAATGAGCCAATACATACGCCACCGTCAGCGAGACATTTGTGTGAGCATGACATACTATCAGCCGCCATGGCACATTCAAGTCAATGAAAGACATATTACCCGGTAAATGGTAAATAAGGTATACTTACATAGAACTCACATCTGTGCTATGCAGTTATACAATGCAAAGGAAATTGAGTTTATACAATGCAAAGATAATCTTACAATCTTCAGCAGCTCCAACAGTATTTTCAAGTGTTAATCAATTAGTTGTGGTTGTGGAGCAGGACCAACATTGAGCCAGGCATTTTTATCAGCGATGTAATCCCCTAACTTATAATATGCCTGACTGCATAGTGTGCGTTTTATACAAGACTTGAATTTTGTCTCATTCAGTTGAAGAATGTGGGGAGGTATTTTATTATAACATTTTAAACAGTACCCCATAAAAGATGAGTCTACTTTAGCCAGTCTGAAACCTGGTTGAACTAATAGGTCCATATTTCTATTCTAGTACTATAATTATGTCTTTCACCTCTTTTACCAAAAAGATGTAAGTTTTTTCTTACATACATGATGTTTTCGTAGATATATTGACAAGGCACCGTCATGATGTTAATTTCCTTAAACAGTTCCCTTAGAGAATCACGCCTGCAGAGGTTATATATGGCTCTGATGGCTCTTTTCTGCAGAATAAAAATAGAATCGATGTCTGCAGCCCGTCCCCAAAGTAAAATACCGTAAGACATGATACTATGAAAGTAACTAAAATAGACCAGTCTCGCGGTATCTACATCAGTAAATTGACGGATTTTTCTGACAGCATAAGCTGCTGAACTTAGCCGTCCTGCAAGAGATGTTAAATGAGGACCCCATTGAAGCCTTGAGTCGAGCGTGATCCCCAGGAAAACCGTTTTATCGACGAATTCTAGTTTCTCTTGATTCATTACTATCTCACAATCACAACTCTTTACATTTGGTAAAGAAAATCTTATGCACTTAGTTTTTTTTCCATTTAATACTAAATTATTAGCAGTGAACCAACTTTGGACCTACAGTAGGGCGTTATTTACGTCGTCAAAATTTGTAGCACGTCTATTTACCTTAAAAATTAAGGAAGTGTCATCAGCAAATAACACCATTTGTGGTTGATTTTTTAATAAATGGAGTAGATCATTAACATACACTAAAAAGAGGAAAGGACCCAATATCGAGCCTTGTGGCACACCCATTTTTACGGTTAAACCATGTGAATTGACACCATTTATTTGAACTTGCTGTTGTCTGTCATTTAAATAAGAACTAACTAAACTGAGCGCAAGTTTTCCAAGCCCGTAATGCTCAAGTTTCAAAAGCAAGGTTTCGTGATCGACGCAATCAAACGCCTTAGAGAGGTCACAAAAGATTCCTATGGCGTCTTGGGCCTCTTCCCACGCGTTAAAAATGTGTTTTAATAAGGTTACACCTTTCCGTCCTTTGGTGAAAGCATATTGTTGATCGTGAAGGATTTTATTCGTGTTAAAATGATTGAGCATTTGATTAAGCATTATCTTTTCAAACACCTTACTGAAAACCGGCAACACGGATACGGGTCTATAATTATTGGTGTCTTTACTGTCCCCAGATTTGAAAAGTGGTATTACCTTACTGAATTTCATTAAATCGGGGAAGACTCCTTGATCAACACACGAATTAAATACTAAGGCTAAATAAGGTGCAATAGTCTCAATTATGGAGGCACAGACTTTAATGGACATTCCCCAAAGGAATTCGTTTTTCGCTTTAATTTTGGAAATCGGTGTCGTTGGTTCCGCATTTTCGTTTCTTGACACCGACTTCCGAAATTAAAGTTATTTATGACTGTCGTGTTTTTTGTTGAAGTTGGTTGTTTTTTTTTTGTAAAAAAGTTTTTAGTTTTCACTTTATTAGTTGTACCTACCCCACACAAATTTAATTCACACTAGTGCATTGAAGAATTGAAGACACCGACTAGAAGAATCATCAAAATTCGTGTAGAAATGCTGGAGATGCAGTACATTTATGCATATAACTTCGTACATGAGAATAATTACCTAATGTATTATATACTAAAACCTTCCTCAAAGTAGGTAGATCACATTAATGAAAGTATGATCAAAATTGCTTCATTAGTTTTTGAGAAAATCGCGGACATACATACATACGGGTCCAACACAGAACCTTCTTTTTTGAAGTCGGTTAAAAAACTAAACGCACTATTCTATTTGCAGATATTCTTTGATGACAACATCGAAAGTTCGAGTGGACATTTATATGGATTGGGCGCGCCCTTCTCTGTGAATGTCAACAACTTCCAAGACAACGGCGAAAACGGAAACTCCTCTTGATCTTTAGAAAACGGGCATGTTATAAGCCTGTCGCCACAACCTCGAGTGTTCCATATCTCAGAGTGAAAGTAATGTATCAATGTGTGCTGTGTACATAGAATACAATGATGTTTTATTTTGGACATTATTTAAGTCATTACTAAACTTCTCCTTCATCTGTGAATGAACCTCTGTTTTGTCCACTATTTGATTTATACACAAATTATGAAATACAAATTAGCAATGAAATCAAAATTATAAATGTAAATAAATTCCATACATCCATAAAAAAATCATTATACAATTTAGGTTGATATTATACAATACATATATGTTAAAATATTATTTCTACTTAGATTTATCCATATTTCGTATATTTTATAGAAATTATAGATTTAAGACTATTATTTCCTCGTAAGGTTTTATCGATTTATATTATAACCTACATATACATTATACATTTTAAGATTTCGTAGTAATTATTGTTTGTAATGTTTAAAATATAAATACCTAATTTTAAATTTTTGAAAGTTTATTTCATTTGATTACAATAATTTTTGTAATTCATGCGGGCGGCGTACCAGAGCGTTGCTGCTGCGTCCTCATACATAGACTATGTATGACGACGCAGCAGCATCGCTCATTGCTACTTACTACGTAACATAGTATACTGGCCATTTAAGATACGTTTAGCTTCAGCAACCAGCGATTATACCGGCAGACTTTTTACCGTCTCGAGAAAAACGGTATACAACGTGAACGGACTTTCTATTTATTTATTTTTTGTCTATGACACATAAAATCTCTTTTTTTACTTTCAATCAAAGGATTGAATGTCGCTGTGGATTCATATTGATAAATAGTTCTATTTATTAACAAAAAGTATTTACAACAAGGCAGATGTGAGTGGAAACGCCGGGAGGACATATAGTCAGGCCTCCTTCACTCGGCCGTACAGCACCTACAGCGATCAATGCCTACACTCGCGTGGCGTCGCGTCGCGGCCGCTCTGCCAGTCGGTTGTCACCGGTCGTGCGCGCGTTATATTTTAAGTAAAGTATGTTGGGGTAAGATCGCCAATGGTATAAGACCGAATGAATCAAATTCCCACCTAATGTGGCAATGTTTTTTATCAGAGCAAAATTTAATTTTGCAGGCAAATTATTTGATTCCTACGGTCTTACCCCAACATACCTTAAGTTTCGAATAGTGAACAACAAGAATGCTCTTTTGACGGATGTGGATAATTACGAGAGCAACGTGAAAATGTGATTTTTTGGTTGTTGAGATATCTTAACGATTTTGGTGTCAAATGAAAGGTCTAGGTCTATAACAATTTTATCCGTTTGAATCGTGTAAATCGGTCCACGCGTTTAGGAGATAATTAAGATAGTATAGTGAAAATGTAAACTATCAGAATTTTTTAAGTATGTTTTAATTTGTTCTACGAACATGTGAAAATATTATTATTGTAAGTTAATGAGGAATGTTAAACAAAGAGGTATCTAGGTAGCCTAAAGATTATTTCATTTGTTTACAAATGACGGACTTTAATATTCATTGTCTATTTAGGTACCTAATTGACCGTGGAATCATACCATCAAACATAAGATAGATTACGTGGTCAAGTAGGTAGATAGACGACGAATATAGTAGCAGCGTCAAGCCGACAACCCTAGCGTCACTTCGCGCCAGACAGCGACAGAGTTACGCTTTAGAAGAGAGCGGCAACGTTTAGGTGAATATCGCGTTAGGCACTGAGCGCTTAGGCGAGCTGAATTGCACTTTGTTGCTTTGTAGCAAGAGTCGCTATTTCTATTAATTGTTGCGCGAAGTGCCTCTTCTGTACTTGTACTACTATTCTGTGACCTAGTCTTTGTTGTCGTTTGCATGCTCGTTTTCGTTCACCCTTTTCTCTAAGCCTTTTTCTAGATATAGAGTTTATCACCGTGGTCACTATTACTATCCTCTATCTAATCTGTACTTTCTTTTTGTACTCCAGCACATCAAGCTACCCGAAACTGTCAAATTTTGTGTCATGCTCTACAGCAGAGCCACCATCCTAGAAACCGATCAATTATATCTTAAAATGATGTACGTCAAACGTACATAATGTACGTATTACCGTTATCGCTGTACGTGCATTAGATAATGATAAAATAGACATTGTGGCTCTGCTGCAGAGCATACTCCCTAGCAGAGCCACAAAGTACATGTACTCAGGAAAGATAAACGTCACTGTTTTTAAAAAAAAACTGTTGTACGAATAGTGTTTATTGCGTACGTGTTGAAAAATATCATTATTAGACAGTGGTTTTATTTATTTTAGCTTACTGAAATTTTCATAGTAAGCGCCTGATTATTTTGTGTCAGCAAAAGTTTTTGTAGATGTTTGGGCGAAGTCCAAACACAGAATGTATGTTGAAGTTTTATATTTCGCCAGTTTTTTGCTTTACAGGTAGGTAAGTATTTGATACGTTATATTGGTACGTAGACGTTCACTGCTGTTGTTTGTGGCCGACTATCGACTATCGAGGCTGCGCGCGCGCGCAAACAGTAGACAATCTGTTACCGTCGTCAGGATGGCTGGATCAAACGAGATATGTATGTCGGAAACGTCATTAGTACGGGAGCTGACTTGACAACGAGGCGGGAAGCGCTGTGACGACAAGCTTCGACGGAGTCATTCGTTTGACCGGAATCGGAACGCTGCGCTAGTGCCATCTGGTGGCGCTTGACAGAGTCTAGCCTGAGTTCGTGGGGGGTCGACGCTGGAGGACAGCGCGACAAGAACGATGTGGAGCTCTCTTCGACATTGGACATCGTACGAACAACATGTGCTTAGAAACTGTCCCGCGTTCCTTATCCTGGTTGTGTCGTGTACCTAGTGTGTAATTTGCTAGCGTGATTAAATTGTTTGTGAAATTATAATCTCATTTGAACTGAAAACCGTTTTTCTATTGCGCATTATCCAACACATAACCCACTGTAGCCCACACAAAAAAAATGGTTAGGTTACTTTAAACCCTTGCGGGGCTCCGTCGACATAGGATGCAAGAGTGAGCCATTGGGAATACAGCTTACTTAAAAATAATGATCTAATTGGTTTCCGTGAATCAAAGGCGCTTTCTGTGAACCAAGGTGAAACAGTGGTTTCTATGAACAAAGTTTCCGGCAAGAAGTGCTATCCATGAACAGAGATCTCTGTCAACAATGCTTCCTATGAACCGAGATATCTACGATTCGTACTTCGCTTCGCTTCCATAGTGGGTCGAATGACCCCTAACCCGATGTGCTGGCGTCTGTCATAGGAAGATGATTCAAAAGTAAATATTTATAATCGAATGTTTTATTAACTATTTAATATTATATGTCTTTATAGTACCTTTTCTTTAATTTAGCGTACAATTTCGTACATTTTTCTTACATATTTTAGAAGACTGAAGTTCGTTCAAAGTCATTTCACCGCTAGAAAGTATGACACGTATTAAATAGTGCACATAGTCTCGTGTACATATCTCGTTTGGTCCAGCCATCCTGACGGTAACAGATTGTATACAAAAACTTTTGCTGACACAAAATAATCAGGCGCTCTCTATGAAAAGGAGAATGGCAGAAGTTCATAGAACGCTGGCATTAAACTTTTTTAGTTACTACAAAAATAAAAGTGGCATGGTTTGAAAGGGAATATTAAGAGCTTTTGTTAAAAAAATAAATAAAAAATTATAACAATTGGGTTCAAGAGAAATCATAATTTTTGTAAAAGTGAGGTTAAGTGCATTCATTTTAGGTTATTTTACCTCTATTACTATTTTAACGCATAAATGTTTATTGTATGCATAACATATTGCTAATTATGCTTTGTAATGACTTGAAAAATGATAACTAGTGGTTGAAGTTTGTTTAATTCAAAGATTTACTCACTGATCTTTTATAGACCTAATGGCAGTCTAAGGCTGCGTTTCCACCAAAAATGTGCGAGGATGCGTAGCGAGGGACGTGTGTGAAACAAACCAATAACATCGCTTCATTTTCATACAAAGACGACAATATAATGTGTTTTCATAGCTTGAACTAAGTTAGCGATGTTATTGGTTAGTTTTAACCTACGCATCCTCGCTCATCTCTGGTGGAAACGCAGCCTAAGTGTACTCTGTTAGTTTTAATTAAACATAGTGGGTAGTCACAGAAATTCAGGAGACTTTAAAGACTCACTTATCGGAATCTAAGCATATAATATTGTTAATGGTAATTACCTAAGGATGACAGGATTATTGTAGTACAATAAAAAACCAGTAGGTATTTAATCATAATATTTTATTCATCATATATTAGCAATATATTATCTAAGAAAGGTGCACGGGGAGACAGGCTATCTTGATGCCGTGCCCATGCCAAGTACCATTCCATTCTCGAATCACTTTATATATGCCTCGTTCTCTGTCCGAATCAGTCCGGACCGTAATTGGTGATTTCTGGAACGTGCTGTAGAAGATCCACAATTGACACACACCTGTCGGTGCCCAATGGTACAAGAAGGTAGATAGTATAGTTATAGTTTAGGCAGCGGTCCGTGGTTGACATCACGTTGACTCGTAATGTTATACACACAAACACATAGAGATCCAAGTCTCGCAACGGTTGTTCAGAAAGGTAGGAGTCTTCGAAATCCAAAAGCAAGCCAGGTCGTTGAAAAGATCCACGTAAAACTTTGGGAGCACAAAACATTTACACTAGCACAAAACAGTAGCGAGCGAGCTAATGTGACTAGTTTAGTATTTAGTATTTTTATCTATGAATGTGACTTGTGAAGTTGTCGAAATAAAATAAATAACATGACGTGAAATGTCATCTTCTAAAGAGTCATGTTTATGGGTTTTAGTGGGTGTTCATGTTTAGGGTAAGGAGGTTGAAACAAAGACTACAATATAATGCGGTGTAAAACCTTCTTTTTTTGAAGTAAGTAAAAAAATTAAAAAAAACCTTGTATCCGGCCGCTCTGTGTTCGATCAAATCAAGTTATCTACTCATATTTTTATCGAGTTTTTATCCCCATTGTCAATAATAAAGTTAATCTGGCTATCAGTACATAAAAATAAGCGCGTTTTTTTTTAAATAGCTTTGAATTCTGTAGCTTTCCAAAATTAGTAATGCCAAAAAATGGTCAACGTCAGAATCGCCGGTCAACAGTCGGTTTTAGCTTTGAAATTGTGCCTAAAAATTACTTATCAATTGCTTATATTTGCTTACCATAATGAGAGAATTGCTTATTTCATCTGTTAAAAGAATTAAAACATTTAAGATTGACCGACCATTCTGATATCAGAATGGCTACGTGTGTGTGGGCTACTAGGGCATGTGAAAGAGCGCAGTTTGCACATTCTCAAACATTTTTTTTTAGGCCCCATAGTTTTCGACTTTTGATGAAAAATTTACAAAAAAATACCGTTCCCCCCTTATCTCCGAAGTTTGCGTGTAGAAAAATCTGAAATTATTCTGTGTGATAGAAGTTTATGTAAAGATTACAGGAAAAACAAAACGAAGTCTCTAAATAGCACACTTTTTCAGAAATCATCAACAAAGTTACATTAGTTCCACTATCGGTCAAGAGATGGCGCTGACATAAAACTGCAATATTCTACACCGCAGTGCACAGTGTTAAAATTCTCTGATGAATATAGGCCTCGCCGATGAAAATTTAAAAACATATGATGGAGCGGAACCCTCAGTGCGCGAGTCCGACTCGCTCTTGCCCGGTTTTTTTTTACTTGTACTTGCATGTGTTGCATTTATATAGTTGCGTGCTTTAAGGCAAAGGAGATGGCTAAATGACTGCCCCAAGCATGTATAGTAATCTCACATTAACTAGTAATATTTAAATATTCATTCATGAATTATTTAGTGTTTAATAATTTCCAAGAACTTTCGTGAATTATTAAACATAAAAAAGTATCTTAGTTGCTTTTTTTTGATTGACATGACAAGTTCAAGGGGAAATAATACAGTACTGCAAGCTAGGGAGGAGTCATATCGCTGTTCCAGAATATCAAACCGAAACTCGATTTTTGATAACTGGTATCAAAACGATTTATTTTCCGAAACTAAGAAGTGGCAATCAGAGTTTTCGACCTACCTACCTCAATACAGCAATAACAAATATTTAGCTCAGTTAATCTTTAAGATCTTTTCCAAATACGTTCATCATTTCAACCATAATGTTATTTACATTGTCTGTGAATACTGTATTTATTTTAACTCATTTGGATATGTAGTTTAGGTTTTACAACAGAATACTTATATTATTATGATTTTAGTGGAGATTATCTATCGTAAGTCCGTTTTATCAAGTTTTTTTTGTGCAATTACTCCTTTGTAGATATTTGCTTCAAGTACCTTAGTCCAAAATCGCCGATGAAAAACATTAATCAATAAAAATCGTTTCAGACACGTTAAAAGGCCTCGATAAAAATTCATAGCAATGTCATTGTTTGAAGTTTTTGTACCTTTGTCGTAGGAGTTACGCGATTTTATATTCAGGAATGTGCAGATATGAAAAGTTCCTGAACCTCTTTAATTACAAAATACTAATTTTCAGCTATTCAGCATTATATATTGCTAGGAACCATGTCTATACATGCATTTTCATTGCGGGATCATTCGTCCATACTTCAGTTTAGCCATGTCCTTTATTGCCTTATTTTTAGTTTCATAATGAAAAGAGGCAGGAAGTTGGTCTTGTCAAGGAGTTTTTATGGGGTAAGTTTAGTTTGCGGGCTCAGGGGCTAGACCGAAAAATGTGTGATGACATATTTAATTTCAAAAACCAACTTGTTTGTTTACAGTAATTTTTGAGGCACTTGCCGATCACCTAAGAAACTCAAACTTTTTAACAACAATACAACAACAACCATCAACCGACAGCCAACAACAATAACTGCAGCAACAACTACAATTTTCATTTAATCATTATCTAACTACTTGATACAAAAACAAAAAAGATAATTTTAACGAAAGGAACTCCGTTCTAACCGGGTGTCCATAAGACACCTTTCAATTTTTCTAATTACCGAGTCTGTTCTGAATAAATATGATGCGTATTCCCAATTGAGACGAACCCAACGACACCTGATATGTCATCATAATCCGATAAGCCGTTTGGGGAGTAGAGCGTTTTATAGAAACGGACATGCATACAGACGCTATGAGCAGTGGTGGGTGGCCCGGTAGCTACCGGCCCCGACTTAAGTTTCGTAGGTTCGAACCCAGACAGGTACATTTTACTTTGTGTAAATTATGGCAGTAGGTACCACTTCTATAAAAACGGTGAAGGAAAACATCGTGAGGAAACCGGCAAGTCCAAGAACCAAAAATTCGAAGACATGTGACATCCACCAATCCGCACTGGGCCCGCGTGGTACATTAAGGCCCATTCCGTCTTCACTCACAGAGAGAAGGCTTGTATGAAAAGGCTGATAATGATGACATAGCCTCGAAAAACATTCTTAAAGGGTAGATTCATTTCATCTCAACATTGGCAGGCAACTTTAAAAAAAATGTCGCCTAAGCCACTATTAAAGATAAAGATAAAGATAATTTTATTTTGCAAATATGGGTAACATAAGGATGACAGAAAAAACATAATAGTACAGCCATATTTTACCACGTAGGCATGCAAAAGATTTAACATAAACTTATAACTAAATACAATTTTAAAATATTACACACAAAATACAATTTTAAAATATTAATTAATTATACATAACTAGCTAAAAAACTCTTTCTCAATTAGGAACTCCTTAATAGTATAATATGCTTTCGCCACTAAAAAGCTTCGGAGTTTCTTTTTAAATAATGATAGCGGAAGCTCTTTCCATGTTGTAGTATTCTGTGTCAGTAAGATAGTAAGAAGTAAGATATACATAGCTAATAAATACAGCCATGATTAAAAATAATATAGACACTGGGCACCATTTGGTTATTACAGAAAATAAAGAAACTAGTAATAAATAATAATACCTTTTGACATATAAACGCAATTTTCGACATACGTCACTTTGCTCTCATAAATTTTACAGGCGCAGGGGCTTTTAAATTCTTGGCTAGCTTATAGAAAGAATAACAGGGTCTAGGCTTATACATTGTGAAATAAGCAATTAATAAGCAATCTTTGGCCCATGAAAATTTCAGTAATTCCGCATAGTTACTACTCTACAGACATTGACCAGCCATTCTGATATCAGAATGGTCGGTCAATCTTAAATGTTTTAATTCTTTTAACAGATGAAATAAGCAATTCTCTCAATATTGTAAGCAAATATAAGCAATTGATAAGTAATTTTTAAGCACAATTTCAAAGCTAAATACAACTGTTGACCGGCGATTCTGACGTTGACAAAAAATGCCATCTCCTTTTATTATGCTAAAATAAATAAAACCACTGTCTAATAATGATATTTTTCAACACGTAGGTACTTACGCAATAAACACTATTCGTACAACAGTTTTTATTAAAAAACAGTGGCGTTTATCTTTCCTGAGTACATGTACTTTGTGGCTCTGCTAGGGAGTATGCTCTGCAGCAGAGCCACAATCAATGTCTATTTTATCATTATATAATGCACGTACAGCGATAACGGTAATACGTACATTATGTACGTTTGACGTAGGTTTATCATTTTAAGATATAATTGATCGGTTTCTAGGATGGTGGCTCTGCTGCAGAGCATGACACCAAATTTTCCCAATCAACCTTGAACCTTATACAGTAGCGATAAAGTTGAAAATCTATTAAAGAAATTAGACAGATTGTTAGCGAGGGGCCCGCGGCTAAATAATAACAGGTCAATCGATTAGGTTATGCTACGCTTGCCGCGGTTGGTCTGTGGATGGGTGACCATCTGTACATCCCTCCGTGCCTCGGAAAGCACGTTAAGCCGTTGGTCCCGGCTGTCATTCATGGATCTTTGCCGCGGTTGGTCTGTGCATGGGTGACCATCTGTACAGACCGTGACCCATCCGTGCCTCGGAAAGCTCGTTAAGCCGTTGGTCCCGGCTGTCATTCATGGATCTTTGTCGTGTGTGAGTCGTTACGGGTAGTCAGAAGCTCGAAAGTCTGACAACCAGTCTTACCAAGGGATATCGTATTACCCAGTAACTGGGTTGTGGAGGTCAGATAGGCAGTCGCTCCATGTAAAATACTGGTATTCAGCTGCATCCGGTTAGACTGGAAGCCGACCCCAACGTAGTTGGAAAAAGGCGAAAGATGATGAGACAGATTGTTAGCTTGATGTGCTGGCGTCTGTACAGAAGTTATGTAGACTTGTCTTTGCTATCTGGGCCAGCGTTGCCAGGCCTGCTAATTTGTCCATAGATTACGGATTTTCGGCCCATCCAACCAAACAAAGAAATCGTATTAAATTTTAATCAAATTTCGAGTAAAACGATTCGAACAACGGAACACTTACAACTTACAACGGAATCCTTGGCAATTTGTTACGATGGTTCATGGCTTACTTAATTAAAAGATCGTATAAGTATAAAAGAAATATTAATGGTTTCCAATCAAGTTCAGTCATTGTCACCTCTGGGGTACCCCAGGGCTAAATATTATACTCTTTATTTTGTTTATCAATGAAATGAGGGCCGTTGCTAAATTAAAACAGCCCCACAGGTCGATCGATCAGGTTCAGCTATGGTTCAAAAAAACTATTTACTTATGCCCGATACTTCGTTCGCGCAGGTACATATTGATTTCATGGGTTTTACTTTATTCATATTTCTTCTAAAATAAGAGTAGCCTACTACTCCTTCCTTATGGCCAATCCCCACTGAAAGAGCAGCGGCCATAATTATCCATAGTCATTTGAAGGCAAAGGTGGGCAGCGCGGCGCCGCGAGGCTGCACAGCCTTCTAGCGACTAGTCAAAACAGGAAAGTCACTTGCTCTTACGGCTGCTGCGCGCCGCTGCCCTTTAGTGGGGATATACCCTTACTACTAGTTACTCCTTATAACATCAGCTATCTGCCAGTGACAGTCACGTCAAAATCGGTCCAGCCGTTCGAAGATTAGCCGGAACACAAAGACCGAACATTACAGAACACCGACAATTTTTTTTATATTAAGTAATGCATTAAACTTAAAGAAAAGAGTTCCTGGAAGGATTTGTGGGAGGCCTTTACCCAGCAACGGGACAGTAGGTATAGGCTAACACACAAAAACTTTAAAGCTTGGAGTAAGACGCAGCGTAATGGCCATGATGCTTCACCGTCTACGTAATAACGGGCTCGATTGTCCAGTTATTACCAATAACTAGTGTCCGACCGAAGCTTCGGCTTCGGCCACCTTCGGCCAAAAAAGCACCTTCGGCCAAATCTTCGGCTTCGGCCAAAAATTTGCCGAAGGTTTGGCCGAAGCCGAAGGTGTGCTAGTGTGCTAGTAAAAAATAGATATTGGAAAAGCGTTAAACTTTGCTCAATTATTTTATAGAAATATTTTGTGTTCGTCTGATAATTAAAAAAATGTGACTGATTATTTGATTATTTTTGTTAAAATTACTTTAAGTAAATAAATATTTAATTAACATTGTATATTTGAAACTTTTATTTTAGACAATATTTTATTACCTACTTGTATATGTTGGTCACTCGGCTCGTTATTGGGCTAAATCTCTAAAGCTCTCACAATACCTATGTATCTAGTATATTCTGAGATCAAAGTAACTATCGTATTTCTCAAGGTCAATGACACCTTCGGCTTCGGCTTCGGCTTCGGCCGAAGGTTTTGGTGAATACCGATTAATCGGCTTCGGCCAGAATTGCACCTTCGCACTAAGGAGCATTTTGCTTTTTAAACCGGACAAAACTAATTAGCACTTTTACTTTATTGGAAATGAATAAAAATACGTTAGTGAATACAGAAAATCGTACTTATATTTTTATGAACATGTCTAAAAATTATTAAAAATACACAAATTATTTAATTCTGATGGATTTATTCTGAGTCATCTGAGTAAACATGTTTCGATGACGTATATTTTTATGAACATGTCTAAAAATTATTAAAAATACACAAATTATTTAATTCTGATGGATTTATTCTGAGTCATCTGAGTAAACATGTTTCGATGATTGGTCTACTTCTCTGTCCAGTTCTTCTGCCTCGAACAACTCTATGGTTTCCCTCATGAAAGGCTGGCTTTTGCTCGGTTTACGTTTCCGTCCACAACTTATGTACGGATCTGATGTGAGAAGCAGCCTGTTGAGGACATCTTGGTTACATTGAATCCTTGAAAACTTTCGGGCATAATTTTGCCGTTATGAACGGTAGTGCTTATTACGGGCTTCTGCGGCCTCTTCGGATAACTGCCCGATAGGCAGGATTGCATATTTGATCACAGTTGTACCGTGCACTAGGATTTTGTGAAGAGTCGGCGTCATTGGATGCCAACCGTACAGTTCGACATACATTTTTGCAGTATCTTTGCAGTATTTTCCGAACTTCTCTGCATTAATTTTGAGTCCAGATGACATTGCTTCCAGAATCACCTTAAGTTTAATTATGAACTCTTTATTTATGCCAGTGATTTCAGCAGCTAGATCAGGATCGGCGAAGAACCTTCTAGAAGTGTTGCCTGAATTGGAATTGCCGAAACCAGGCTTCGGCATATCTATAACGAGGTCAGTCTTTTCTCTGTATTTCTTTTGTATATTTTCTTTTGTTTTCTTGACCACAGTTTTTTCTTCTACAGTTCGAGCTTGCCATTTTTGCAGAGGAAGTTTGTAGGCTATATGTAAAATCGTTTCAAAGAAACGGATTCTTGCGTGAAGAGTTGACAATCCGAATTTTAAGGATTCAGGATCCTCCACATTTAAATTTTCGAAGTCATTGAAGGCTTTGGACGTTTTGCCACATATGTAACATCTCATAGTAGATGATGTGCCAGTAGCTGCGTTACAAACTTTCGCATCAACCATGGTTGGGAGCAATGTATGTCGCACAAAAGTGGCTCTGTTATAATTTTCTAATTCTGTCTTTAACAAATGATTTATTTGGTCTTGTATATACTTTATTTCATCATTTGTTATGTCTACTGTTTCGTGAAGAAATCGAATACGGATTGGTCGACAAAAACGAGTAGATGAAGGTGTTGGGTTTTGCCATAAAGTCTTAATTTTTTCTCCAACTCTTGATTGTAATCTCAAGGGCACCAATGAACTTTGAAAAATGTTTGAGTCATCATGAGAGCTGTCTAAAAACTTTTGTTGGTAGGCAGTTTGATGAGAGCCATCACATCCCCATTTTGAAATGAGCTCCAGGTTTTCCAATTCTTCTATTGTACAGTTTTGGAGTACATCCTCAAGATAAAGACAGAGTCTTTTAACTGTGTGATCCAGTAAATCTTGGAGCACAACTTCCACACATGTCTCCGTAACTCGAACTGCCTCTGGTTTTGGATAACAGAGTTTTTTTACTTCTCTAATAAGGGTATAACAAGGGAATATACCCTTAGTTGCATCATGCAGTAACTCCCACTGCTTCCTTGTAAAGCCACCTTCTATAAAGATGCGCAAAGCTTCTTCAGGTGTGTGCTTCTTTATTTTTGGCTCCTGAGCAGTATTTATTGCTTTTCTGTACCGTTTGGCTCTTGTTGGTGTCGAAGTTGCATCTTTTATAAGTTTTGAAGCCGCAGCATTTCCCGACATATGTTGACGGACGCTAGCTGCGAAGGTAAGCACTTCCACTGGTACCTCCTCACGGAGTTCTTTAGTTTTTCGTCTCTTACTGCGATCAGTCAATTCTTGGAAGTCCTTGCTTGGGCGCCCTGGCTTAGTGTTTGGCGTCCATATATGTATTAGTATCGAAACATTAAGCCAACTTTCGTTTTTTTTCATGAATCTATCTTCAATATAATTGCACGATGCCCATCTCTTTTTTAAATCTGATTTGAAATGTCGTAAATCATGACTTAAGGTTCGATACTCGTTTTGGGGACATTTCGTAATTTCTCGGACCTTGTTTTCCATAAATGATAACTTGTCATCTAATCTTCTTGCTGGGCTTTCTTTAAAAAACATATACAACGATTTCCGAGTCATCTCAATCACATTTGATGTCGAAACTGCAAAAAAAAAAAAACGACAAAGTGCTAAACGATTAAAATTTCTAATATCACTTTAAAAGTACATTCTTTTGGAGTGGTGGAATGATGTGGTAAATGTTATTACTGTTTTGATGAGGTAAAACTCTATATCTATATATACCACAAAGGTATACTAATAGCTCGATCTAACACGGTACTATTACAAATGTATTAATTAGTAAAAATAAAACACACGATTTTCACTTTTTTCCCCCTCTATAGATGCTGGTTCTAAAAATATGAAATAGTAAATCTTATTAAAGGTAACACACATTAAAATTAAGTACATACCTTGTTCTTCAGACTCCATGGTTAAAACAACCCACTATCCACTTCTAACCACTTTTTAAACCAAATGCAAGTTTGAAAACAATAGAACGAATCGTGAAAGTAGACGTGCGTACTAAACAATGACTAGTTTCCGACTACCTGAACGGGGCGCGCGGAGGGGATTGGTCCGAGGTAGGACCGGTTTATGATAGTACCATTACTCAGGTGAAATAAAATGACAACTTAAATGGCATTTACAGAAATTCGTAATTGTCACTTTTGTCCGGTTTTGAAATCAAAATGCTCGTTAGTGCTTCGGTCGGACACTACCAATAACCTATGTTACATTGTACATAGCCAATAACCTAACCATACCAATAACATAAAGTTACTTGTAGTCGCGCTAAGGTTGTCAACTTTGGCTTATGCACAAAAAACTATCGTGGTAGTGGAACTCGTGGTGTTTTATTATTGAGCTTATTCTACACTATTAATTCAAAACAATAAACATAGTATTACAAAAGGTACAAAAAGTTTACAGAACAAAAACATTAAATTTTACATTTGTCAATTTTCACTATCGATAATCCCTAATATCTTCAAAACGGATTACCCTATTTAGGGCTGATTTTTCCATCGGCAGATAACTTTTATTGGAAGAATAAAATTGACGTTTGACAGTTTTTGTATGAAATAACTGTCAAAATTTCAAAATTATTCCTCGAATAAAATTATCAGATGATTGAAAAAAATTTATTTTGCTCTATCCGTTTTAGACCTAAATCTATCCAATGACACTAAAAACAACACAATGGCGCCGATTCTGTTGTTCACAAACTAAACTAAATTTAAGTTCAGGCATCTTTTTCTTTCTATTTCATTAGGACAAGGACAGAAGATAAATATTAGTTTAGTCCTGTCAAATTGGTCAGCGCTTGGCGTAAATTGACGTATTTTTAGCATTGAGATAGGAAAAACATGGAGAGGCCGCGTTATTCTATAGATACATTTGCTTATACAAATATGAGTGAAATATGATTCAGAATACGAAATATCGTTTTGTCTCGTTCTTTCTAATAAGATAATCGTATTTGATAAAAGAGACAACAATATTTTAAGTTGTTGCTCATTTTGGCAACATTTTGACGTGACGTAGTACAGTTCGGCTGTTCAGAATCAAAACCTAGTACTTAAGGACGCCTTTACGAATCTGACAAAAATAAGCCGTTTTTCGGTGCATTTTGCGGCAAATTGAGACGAAACCAAATGTAACTAATAATTACCACAGATAGATTACTCTTTCATCTCCAAATGGTAGCCATTTTTTATTCGAAAATGTTGGTTTATAACAAAGAGATTTAAGATAGGTACAATAGAGGGGCCATGCAAAGAAATGTCTTAGAAAAACTGTGATCCCATGTCTCAGTGCCGCCATCTGGTAAGATATAGCATAATTAGAGCGGCAATTTATTCAATTAGGTTCAGCTATCGCCCGGTAGATGGCCAGTGTTGCCAGATACGATTTTCAATTCATCGATTAAAAATCGGATCGGTGGTGCCTGAAAAATCTAATATAAATCAAATCAGTTAGATAAATATCGAAAACTAAACAAATTAGGCAAAAATTGAACGAAACAGAAAACGGAACGCGCGCCCCTCGCGCCAGTGCCCAGTCCGCTGCCCAAACGCATACTGCGTAGACGCATATTTATCATCCTACCGCGCAAGTCGCCACGTGCCTCCCTCGTGCCGCCATTGTAACGCGAAAGAATAATTATTAAGGGTCTTCGTTCCCAATGTTTTTTTAAAAATTAAAGTGTAAACTAATTTTGTGCCTATATCACAAATAAAGAGATAGTTTCCCTAAGATAACCTCCCTCACACATTTAAATAAATATTATCGATAACAAAATCGATATACAACATCACATCTCTGAAAGGCAGTCCGACTTTTAATTAGTTTTTAATTCTTCTAATAATTATTACCCTCTTTTATAAAATCAATTAAACATGGATCGATTTTAAACTGAATGTTACTTGAATGAATCGATTATTTTGTCACACCACTATATTAATTTTGTTAAAAAGTGGTAACACTGAAGCTGTCATTTTACCCAACCATAGTAAAGCTACTCAGCAATAGATGGCGTTTAATACAAAATAAACAAATTTTCTAGATCTTTTTATGAAAATTATTTAATTCTAATTACTGAGTAAATATAGATAATACATACGAAAATAAACTGAATTTAGGTCCAGTTGTTTTACCATAACGAGACTTGCAGTAACGTAATGCGCAAGTCGGCATATTTCCATACAAAATATTTTTCTTTTGTTGGACACGAATGCGTCAATGCGACGCGCAGGCGTACAATACTAGACTGAGAGACTTGTTACGCCTAGGTCACAAGTACCGGGACACTGTTTTGTTCGCAATGTCCCGTCTATTGTAAATACTTTAAATGTCTTTGGTTTATAATATAGTAAAAAATAATTTCCGTTGCCTCTTCACACAAAATCGACGATATCGTGCTGTCTTTGGGATCATTTTTCTTCTATTTAATAACATAAACATATTTATTTTAAAATATTTTATGTAAGCAGACATGTTCAACTCAAAAAGGTAGCCAAAAGAACTATCAAAATGTTAAAAATAAGCTCAGAAAAAAATAAAAATCGGAGTCTATTTTTTCACATATTTAGCTGTAATACGTGAATCTTATTGGATTGTAATAAGGGTTATTTTACTGGTCACTGTCTCGGTTTATTGCACAAATATTTGTAATGAAATATTAGTCTGCGCTCGGCCGCCGTTGTGAGTGGACTCTGTGTCGGTTGTAAGCAGCAGCTTGTGCTAAAAGAAGATCGCTGTACGGATACAAAATATTTGACACACAAAACTTGATACTTCACGCATTCTGTATGTACCTATTACCCAAGGAAAGATTTGATTCACAGTCTTATAATTTTTCTAGAAGTAGGGTTTGTAAATTCATATTTCGTTCCGGACTTGCTGGAGTGACCTGCACAGCAGGTGTACTTCGAAGACTGCTACTGGAACTAACAGCCGAGCTGAGGAGTTATTCCGGTCTGATCCCCTGAAGACTTACAATATTTCATGATGGGTGTCAATTTCGTGGTTTTCGAGGGTGCTGAAACCGATGGTGAGGTCCAAATGAGAATCCAAGATGGCGGATGTGAAAAATGTTACAATTTTTCATGATGGGTGTCAATTTCGTGGTTTTCGAGGGTGCTGAAACCGACGGTGGGGTCAAAATAAAAATCCAAGATGGCGGATGTGACAAATGTTACAATTTTTCATGATGGGTGTCAATTTCGTGGTTTTCGAGGGTGCTGAAACCGATGGTTGGGTCAACATAAAAATCCAAGATGGCGGATGTGAAAAATTTTATAAGTTTTCATGATGGGTGTCAATTTCGTGGTTTTCGAGGGTGCTGAAACCGATGGTGGGGTCAAAATAAAAATCCAAGATGGCGGATGTGAAAAATGTTACAGTTTTTCATGATGGGTGTCAATTTCGTGGTTTTCGAGGGTGCTGAAACCGATGGTGGGGTCAAAAAAAAAATCCAAGATGGCGGATGTGAAAAATGTTACAATTTTTCATGATGGGTGTCAATTTCGTGGTTTTCGAGGGTGCTGAAACCGATGGCGGGGTCAAAATAAAAATCCAAGATGGCCGATGTGAAAAATGTTACAATTTTTCATGATGGGTGTCAATTTCGTGGTTTTCGAGGGTGCTGAAACCGACGGTGGGGTCAAAATTAAAATCCAAGATGGCGGATGTGAAAAATGTTACAATTTTTCATGATGGGTGTCAATTTCGTGGTTTTCGAGGGTGCTGAAACCGACGGTGGGGTCAAAATGAAAATCCAAGATGGCGGATGTGAAAAATGTTACAATTTTTCATGATGGGTGTCAATTTCGTGCTTTTCGAGGGTGCTGAAACCGACGGTGGGGTCAAAATGAAAATCCAAGATGGCGGATGTGAAAAATGTTACAATTTTTCATGATGGGTGTCAATTTCGTGGTTTTCGAGGGTGCTGAAACCGACGGTGGGATCAAAATGAAAATCCAAGATGGCGGATGTGAAAAATGTTACAATTCTTCATGATGGGTGTCAATTTCGTGGTTTTCGAGGGTGCTGAAACCGACGGTGGGGTCAAAATGAAAATCCAAGATGGTGGATGTGAAAAATGTTACAATTTTTCATGATGGGTGTCAATTTCGTGGTTTTCGAGGGTGCTGAAACCGATGGTGGGGTCAAAATAAAAATCCAAGATGGCGGATGTGAAAAATGTTACAGTTTTTCATGATGGGTGTCAATTTCGTGGTTTTCGAGGGTGCTGAAACCGATGGTGGGGTCAAAAAAAAAATCCAAGATGGCGGATGTGAAAAATGTTACAATTTTTCATGATGGGTGTCAATTTCGTGGTTTTCGAGGGTGCTGAAACCGATGGTGGGGTCAAAATAAAAATCCAAGATGACCGATGTGAAAAATGTTACAATTTTTCATGATGGGTGTCAATTTCGTGGTTTTCGAGGGTGCTGAAACCGACGGTGGGGTCAAAATGAAAATCCAAGATGGCGGATGTGAAAAATGTTACAATTTTTCATGATGGGTGTCAATTTCGTGGTTTTCGAGGGTGCTGAAACCGACGGTGGGGTCAAAATGAAAATCCAAGATGGCGGATGTGAAAAATGTTACAATTTTTCATGATGGGTGTCAATTTCGTGCTTTTCGAGGGTGCTGAAACCGACGGTGGGGTCAAAATGAAAATCCAAGATGGCGGATGTGAAAAATGTTACAATTTTTCATGATGGGTGTCAATTTCGTGGTTTTCGAGGGTGCTGAAACCGACGGTGGGATCAAAATGAAAATCCAAGATGGCGGATGTGAAAAATGTTACAATTCTTCATGATGGGTGTCAATTTCGTGGTTTTCGAGGGTGCTGAAACCGACGGTGGGGTCAAAATGAAAATCCAAGATGGTGGATGTGAAAAATGTTACAATTTTTCATGATGGGTGTCAATTTCGTGGTTTTCGAGGGTGCTGAAACCGACGGTGGGGTCAAAATGAAAATCCAAGATGGCGGATGTGAAAAATGTTACAATTTTTCATGATGGGTGTCAATTTCGTGGTTTTCGAGGGTGCTGAAACCGATGGTGGGGTCAAAATAAATCCATCATGAAAAATTGTAACATTTGTCACATCCGCCATCTTGGATTTTTATTTTGACCCCACCGTCGGTTTCAGCACCCTCGAAAACCACGAAATTGACACCCATCATGAAAAATTGTAACATTTTTCACATCCGCCATCTTGGATTCTCATTTTGACCTCACCATCGGTTTCAGCACCCTCGAAAACCACGAAATTGACACCCATCATGAAAATATTGTAACACTTTTCACATCCGCCATCTTGGATTTTCATTTTGACCTCACCATCGGTTTCAGCACCCTCGAAAACCACGAAATTGACACACATCATGAAAAATTGTAACATTTTTCACATCTGCCATCTGTAAAATTATTAAAAAGGGTTCAAACCGGGTGCGGTGACTTGACAAAGACGAAAATGTGGAGTCGTTGTTCCTCAATACTAACATACACGTATCCGTTATAATAAGAAATTACGAACTTATGTATTTCAATAAACCCTGTAAGTACTTATTTTTGTTGCTGACGATCCTTCAGGGTCAAAATAAAAATCCAACCATCGGTTTCAGCACCCTCGAAAACCACGAAATTGACACCCATCATGAAAAATTATAAAAATTTTCACATCCGCCATCTTGGATTTTTATTTTGACCCAACCATCGGTTTCAGCACCCTCGAAAACCACGAAATTGACACCCATCATGAAAAATTGTAACATTTGTCACATCCGCCATCTTGGATTTTTATTTTGACCCCACCGTCGGTTTCAGCACCCTCGAAAACCACGAAATTGACACCCATCATGAAAAATTGTAACATTTTTCACATCCGCCATCTTGGATTCTCATTTTGATCTCACCATCGGTTTCAGCACCCTCGAAAACCACGAAATTGACACCCATCATGAAAATATTGTAACACTTTTCACATCCGCCATCTTGGATTTTCATTTTGACCTCACCATCGGTTTCAGCACCCTCGAAAACCACGAAATTGACACACATCATGAAAAATTGTAACAGTTTTCACATCTGCCATCTGTAAAATTATTAAAAAGGGTTCAAACCGGGTGCGGTGACTTGACAAATACGAAAATGTGGAGTCGTTGTTCCTCAATACTAACATACACGTATCCGTTATAATAAGAAATTACGAACTTATGTATTTCAATAAACCCTGTAAGTACTTATTTTTGTTGCTGACGATCCTTCAGGATCAAAAACAAAAGAAAAAGCGGTTTTAGTGGATAAGACAGAGATTAAAACAGAAGACGATCTAGGAGGGGATCGAGGCGGGGGGGGGGGGTGGAAGGGGGCTTCAGGGGATCAGAACGGAATAATTCGAGCTGAGTCAGGTGTGCCGAGTATGGGCTCGTTTTCTTAGTTATGTTGAGACCTTACCTCCGGACTTGATGGAGTGACCTGCAGGTGTACTTCGAAGACTGCTACTGGAACTAATAGCCGAGCTGAGCTAGGTGTGCCAAGTATGGGCTTCTTTTGTTAGTTTTGTTGAGACCTTAAGAATAGGTAGGCAGGCACTAGGCCGGGTCTAGTCTAGGCAGATGCGGTCACTTATCGGAAACATAAAACAAAAGTATCTAAAAAAAAAAGATTACAGCCGCCATCTTGGATTTTCATTTTGACTTTGTTTTCGGCTCCAGCACCCTCGAAAACTATGAAAACGACACCCATGATAAAAAAAAAAAATTACAGCCGCCATCTTGGATTTTCATTTTGACCTCACTATCTGCTTTAGCGCCCTTGAAAACCATAAAAACGACACCCATGATAAAAATAAAAAATAAATTACAGATTCTTGGATTTTCATTTTTATCTCACTATCGGCGATCTCAATATCCGTCACTTTGCACGGCCAAAAATGTAATTGACAGGCTTATGGTGATTTATCGAGGTAGCCACTGCTAATATGCCTTTATGCAATGCACGACACTGCTTAGTACGTTATCCTAATTGCGTAACACACTTGGAATGGCAATCCATTCCGATTTGACAGTTCAACAATATCCATTGCGTTGTTATTGTTTTACGAATTTTTTAAATATTTATGAAGCAACTAGCTGTGCCCCGCGGTTTCACCCGCATAAGTTTCGATCCCGTGGGAATATCGGATAAAAAGTAGCTTATATGTGTCAGCTACCTCTATACAAAATTTTATCAAAATTGGTGAAGCCGTTTGAGCGTGAAGAACAAACATATAAACATACACACACACTCACAAACTTTCGCCTTTATAATATTAGCGTAGCCTTGTAGGGTGTGTGCCAAATACACGTATTTTCTTTCCAGTTTTCGAGAACCTACTTGCATTTGATACCATAGCAAATTTATTATATAAAATACGAAATAAACCGAATAAAACAAGCTTGTTTTATATTTGTTTTCAATAAGCTCGTCCGCAAATTGTTAATACCTACATGGGTACTTTGGCAACTTGTACTTGATTAATCACTGTCCAATGAAATTAAGTAAATAGCATTCTACTTATATGAACACTTCACATTACCTACAAACTGTTTGAAAACAAATCACCGTAAACTTAAAAAAAATACATGGCAAAAATAAAATAAAATTAGGCTCAAGTATCAAGTCGTGTCAGTTTACTCATAATTTCACCGCTTCGCGCATGTCGCTGTGTGTGTGAGCCGTGCACGTGTAGTAGTAAGACTCAATACCTAAAATTGAAGCGCGTCATTTCGTAAACGCGTCCTTAACTCATAATTTCAAAAATGTCCAGGAAAAGCCAAAAACATGTTTGCATCGGCCTATGGTTCAAATAGGGCAGACGATTTACTCAATATTTTTTTTAATTTATCTTATGAAAATGGCTGTTTTAAGCACCTGGTCACAAGGACCTATACCTAGTAAGTCAGAAAATTGAATAAAACGAATTTCCCAAAAATCTGAGATACTAGGTTATGAATTTGAACAGCCGAGTTGTAGGTAAGGATCTTTTGCGACAAGTTTCGCTGTCAAATGGTTGTTTACTTTTTGTATTATTGAGATTTGCGAGAAAATTACAAGGATTTTACCTTTTAAAACTGCATGCAAATGTTGGAAAACAACAATTCAACATGTCTGTGTGTTGTATTGTGAATTTGTGAAGTGTGGTGCAAGAAAGAATGAAAATCAACCTCTAATGTCTTTGCACAGGTTAATAGCCGGTTTTCATCCAATAATACATTTATTAATACACATTCGATGATACAGTTGTAACGCGATCATGAATTTATGGCTAAAGTATTGATATTTTGGTTCATATCCGTATAACAGACCTTTTTAGTAGGTATATTTTGTCAATTCATTCGTTTGTTTACAATAATATGTCAAATGGAATAGGGTTGTACCGTTGCCGTAATAGTTTCCGTAAACTAGGTCTTCCGCTGAAACGTCATCGGTATATTCTGCGATGTGAACATAAATAATCCTGTGTCTTATTCGGTCCGAGTGACCTTGCCAGGTCCGGCCTTTGGTTCACAGCACCGAAATTAAAATATTTTATTTCACATAAACCTACATGGCTACTTTGGAAACTTCAGAAGCTAGGTGCACGGTTCCAATTGGTTGTTTCTTTTAAAATAACTGGCTTTTACAATGATTTCTAATTTGTTAAGTACCTGGTACTGATTTTAATACATAAGTAACCCGTTTTTTATTAAATTTATGGACTATTGTTGACTATGCCGGCCCAATACTGATCGCTGACCGGAAGGGAAGAGGCTGCAGGCTTATAAAGTCTTATATATGTATTTTTGTCTGTCTCGCTGTCAAGGCCGTTCACCTGGAGCTTGTCACGGATCTCACAAAGGAAGCATACATGGCTGCTTTAAATAGATTCATTGCGCGCCGTGGCAAGCCTCGTAGCATACTGTCCGATAACGGAACAACTTTTGTCGGTTCATGTAATCAATTACGTCTTTTTTTTTGCAGACCTCTAATATTGAATATGATGTCGCTCAGGAAGGTATCGAATTCAACTTTGTGCCTGCCTACTCCCCTCACTTTAATGGCGTTGCTGAGGCCGCCGTGCGCTCTACGAAACATCACTTAAAGAGACTGCTTAAACTAACGCACTTCACGTACGAAGAGATGGCTACGTGCCTTACTCAAATAGAGGCCATTCTCAATTCCCGACCTCTTACTCCTTGTTCTCCTGATCCACTTGATTTCTGTGCCCTAACTCCTTCTCACTTTTTAATTGGAAGATCTCTCACGTCCATTCCGCATCCAGAAATGACTGACAGCGGAAACATCAGTCGACTCGAGCGATTCCAAAGGGTGGAATACATCAAACAGCATTTTTGGAGAAGATTTAATACTGAATAGATATCTCTGCTGCAGCAAAAAACCAAGTGGCCTACAACATCGGGCGACATCAAGGTGGGGAGCCTCGTCCTGGTCAAGGATAAGGCGCTTCCACCTCTCTGCTGGCTGCTGGGTCGCGTCGTAGAAGTGTACCCGGGCTCCGACGGCGTCGTGAGGGTCGCCGAGTTGAAAACGAAGAAAGGTACAATTCGGCGGGCTTTCAACAACATCTGCCCGCTACCACTTTTTTGAAGAATGCTTCAACCCGGGGAGCATGTTCACGCACGAACGTGCCACGGCAGACGAAAGCGGGAGGGGGAGGCGCGCGGGAAGGAGACGCGCGCGCGCCACCGGACGGCGGGCCGCCGCCTAGTGACCGTTAGACCATCATCGCAAGCGAACGGGTGTATTTGTTTATTGTGTTACCAACCGATGCAATTATTTTATTATACATCATTTATTATACAGCCCACTATTTTATTGAAGAGACACCATCCCTTCTCTCTCTCTCTCTTCTCGCCACTGCAGATTCATTACCGAAAAAACTCAGTGAAAGTTGAAGTGACGGCAACAGAGAGTAAATAAGAAATATTTTGTTTTTACATTTGGTACTTACGATTAGGCTATCAGATGCATTTATAAGTAGGTATCTTATTATATTGCCATTTGTCTTCACAACTGGTTTGTCTTAAGCATAACTATAATATTTTTCTCTGAAAATTCTAACTTTATTATAAGATTTTCTTTTTTGACTTGTATGTACTTACCTATCGATAAATAGTTCAGTAATTAACCATGAGTCTTTCGTTTTACCCATCACAAAAGATTAGAAATAAAGTATTTTCGCACACTATAGTTTTATGCAAAACTATAAAGTATATTTATCGAAAATAAAGTAAGATACGTTATTAGAAAGTATAGTTGACCACCCTAATTACAACGGACTTTAATTAAGTAATTATGAGTAAGTTATTATGATCCAAACATGATAACTACTAGTTATCACGTTTGGATCATAATAACTTATATTTAGTATCGATACTCGATAATAGTAACACCTATGTTCCTTGATTGACACAACCCTAGCAGTGGCAGCCATTTTATGCGACAAAACGAGTTGTAGGTATGCACCCTTTTTTTGTAGGTATTTCCAGTCCATACTTTTCTATGTCAATGATTTTTAGTGACCATTTTTTTAATCTCGTCTAAAGTTGTCTATGGTCTCTATGGAGTATCTTAATTTGACAGGACTAAACTAATATTTATCTTCTGTCCTTTTCATAATGAAATAGAAAGAAAAAGATGCATGAACTTAAATTTAGTTTAGTTTGTGAACAACAGAATCGGCGCCAATATCTACACAAACAAAAAATCATGTACTTACTTAATAAGTAGTTGGTGGCGTGAATTTACCTTACAAAAAAGTTACCTACTTTGTTTTAACTGATTCAAAATAGGAAACTATTACATAAGCAAGCTTAGATAGCCATTTTTTTGTTGCACCATTTTTGCACTTCACAGACGCGTGTCTCAAGCGGATGGCACTCGCGCACAGAACACATATACTCCTCGCGCCCGCACTACTCCCAACTTAGACAAAGAAAAGTATAGACGGCGGGTAGCTCCATTTCATTTCCACAAGAAAGGGATAAAGTATTGTGTTATTATAAGTAACAGAAAAGGATAAAGCTATACTATTTCCGTCTCTCACTGCGTGCCAGTTTTTTCAAGGCAGCTACTTATGTAGCCAATGTTAGTTAAGTTAGTTTTTTGTCTCATGTGTGGCCACGCTACCCGATGCCTTATAGCTTTCTTACTCTAGTGCGGAACTCACTAGTGCACTGGCGCCTCCACGACGCATTGTAGATAGGCACGTATTAACACACACCATCGATTTGGATGTTTTCACTTTTCACACTAAGTTAAAAAGATGGCTATTGAATCTGTAAAGTAGCCAACTAGCCATCATAAACCTATTATTCCAAAAATACGTACGAGTACCTACCTACTTCTTACTCTTCTGTAATATCTACAAACCATTATTTCGCGGACATTGCACATTGGCGAGGGTTACACGTTTACCTAGTTTTTAGGGTTCCGTTGCCAAATGGCAAAAAACGGAACCCTTATAGATTCGTCATGTCTGTCTGTCTGTCTGTCTGTCTGTCTGTCCGTCTGTCTGTCTGTCCGTCCGTATGTCACAGCCACTTTTCTCCGAAAGTATAAGGACTATACTGTTGAAACTTGGTAAGTAGATGTATTCTGTGAACCGCATTAAGATTTTCACACAAAAATAGAAAAAAAACAGTACATTTTGGGGTTCCCCATACTTAGAACTGAAACCAAAAAATTTTTTTTTCGTCAAACCCATACGTGTGAGGTATCTATGGATAGGTCTTCAAAAATGATATTGAGGTTTCTTATATCATTTTTTTCTAAACTGAATAGTTTGCGCGAGAGACACTTCCAAAGTGGTAAAATGTGTGTCCCCCCCCCGTAACTTCTAAAATAAGAGAATGATAAAACTAAAAAAAATATATGATGTACAATACTATGTAAACTTCCACCGAAAATTGGTTTGAACGAGATCTAGTAAGTAGTTTTTTTTTAATACGTCATAAATCGTAAACCGCAATTTACCTTTTATTCAACCAACTAAAAAAATAAAAAAAACATTTAATTTCATAAACATAAACCTTATGCATGAACCTGGATGTTACGGAACCCTCGGTGAGCGAGTGCGACTCGCTCTTGCCCGGTTTTTTATTAATTTATTCTGTCACACTTAAATTGTAATGTATGGTAACTGGTTTATGTTCCAATATAGTAATTTCAAATAAAATATTTCCCCTAGCCTTATTTGGAAACCCGACCGACGCCTGTTACAAACTATGGCAGGATAATTTCGCGCTCCCATACTCCCATTTACTATCTACCACCATGTCCCTGCAGGGTGTAACCTTTCGTGGTCCACTTGTACGACGCCGTGGAAGTGCCAAACTTATCGGCCAACAAGATCTAGGATAAATACGCCAAACATCGCCCCAAAATCTTTGGCTCCAATTTTTAACTTGCGTTTATTTAAAAGGTACCTAATTATGTGGCAATTCTGTCACTCGAATTGTATTCTTAGTTCATACTCTACGTAGGTATGTACAAAAACCGTTACTATCCGATCAAGTCACTCACTCTTCGCACACTGAGCGTCAGCAGCGATGCCGACGTTGAAGCCTCAATTTTGTAGTTAACTCATGGAATGCCGTAATTAGAGACCAATAGAAAGACAATTGCTTATGTCGAACTGTGTAAGTAACTTAAGACCGGTAAGACATTCTTTTTTTTTATTTTAAGCTTTGTTATCAATAAAAAAGTTAGTTTTATTATATTTTGAGATAATTTTTTTAACGTTTTGCGTAGGTATTGGTTTAAGGGAAAAATAGGGGGCCGCCATTAGAGTACCAGTTTCGGCTTAAAACACTCGACCTTGACCGGGGCCGACAGGTGAATGGGTAGTTGAGACCGCGAAATTCAAATTTTCTTTGAAATTTGCAGTTCAGTGTCAGGTTGTATCTTGATCAAAATATGATTCGCGACAATAACAGGGGGCCTAAAAAGGCCACTTTAAGCAATTCCTCAAAAAACGAGTAATTTCCTGAATTCCCAGTAGATCAGTAGCAATTCCTCTATTTTTCGTAAAATGGTGACACATAATAGCTGAATCCTATAGAATTCAATTTCAAACAGATTCATATTTGGCGTAAATATTACCGCATGAAAAAAATAAAGACCGTAATTTTATCGGTAAAGTTTGGTTTACTTACAGTTTTTATTGATCAAATAAGTTTTTATTTTTTATTTCTACAGTTTAAATGTTATTACGTTATAACATACTCATAACTGTTAAAAAGTCCGCAGATAAGCCCTGAAAAGGGAAGTTAGAAACAATAAACTGGCAACGCGTATTTTTAGGCCGCATTCCGAATTAAGCGTTAAGTAAACTATTTGTAGGAAACCGAAAGATGTAATTGAAGTTAGAACAGTTAGATTCCGATTTAGTGCGATTGGAAGGTCCCGACCGCACTAATTTCTAAATTGTTTACGATTTAGGTGAGTTTAATCGCATCGCTACGATTTAGAGCGAGTTGTTAGTCTTTAGTTTTTAAGCCCGCTCAAATGGATTACATCCCAACTCGGAACGCACCCTTCGTTTCTCCCGCCTCAACGTCAAACTGAACTGAATCAAACATCAACAAACAATCATAATGTGTGTAGTTTAAAACTAGTATTTCGTGCGAGTAAGATCGTTTTTAATACAAAGTAAGTGTATAATTGTTTGACTTAAATCATTACTTAAATAAAATGCTGTGCAAATGTATTCAAATGTACGTAATTTTTTGTAGGAATGGAAAGACGTGCAGCTAGTGTCTGAGATACAATGGAACAATCTGCTCGATTTTCTACAGTGAACGTGGAAGCGCTGTCGGTTTTGAGCTCCTTTTCGAGATCACTGCAGCCCTATGTCTTGTCCAGACTCGTGCGTCAGCACCAAACCCTAGCCCTGCCGATGCTACAACAGTGCCTCTGCCTCGTCGAACTCGGCAAGCAAGATACCGCAGTGAGTGGATTTTTCTAACCCTACAGCTATTCATATTGCGACTAAGACATGATGACTATTGATAATGATTATATGGTATTTTTATTACGTTTTTTAGGTCGCCCTCTGGCTGCACTAGATGAAGCTCGGAGAGTTTTACCTCAGGTGGAGATGCAACATGCTACAGCTGATATAGTAAATTAATAGTGCAGAACCTTGGGAGGCTTGCTGATGCAGACGAGACTATTTTTTATTGGTGTCCCTTATAGGTAAAGTATGAATTTTTTGTACATGTATGCAATAAAAAAATTAAGTCATTCATATAATATAATTATAAAGAAATAAAAAAGGAAAACATACTGTATTATAACATTTAAATAACACAAAAACTTTGCATAAAGGGAAAAAGGTATCGGGCTCTGTGTCCACTCGTGGTGTCTTCAATGTTGATTTTAAGGGATAGCCTGCGTCACCTGAAACATAATTGTTTTATTATTATAATAGCACTCAAATTAAACAATGACGGGGTGTCAGAAGCCCTAAAGTCTGACAACCAGTCTTACCAAGTGGTATTGTATTACCCAGTAACTGGGTTGTGGAGTTCAGATAGGCAGTCGCTCCATGTAAAATACTGGTATTCAGCTGCATCCGGTTAGACTGGAAGCAAACCCCAACATAGTACATAGTTGAGAGGAGGCTAGACAGATGATGATGATGATTTGACTTACTAAAAACCACAAATTTTCCTTTTCAGCCTGGCAGAGTTGTTCCAAGTGGGTCTGGTGATTCCATAAACAAACAGTGTGCCCCTCCGCAGCTAGCATCGACACTAATCAGAGTCGCAAACCTAAATGAATGAAAAAAAGCCTAATTAATTATTATGTTTGTATTAGTTTTTTAATAATTTAAGATGAGAATTTGTTAATAATTAATAAAATATTTTTCATATCACTATTGTTTTATTTTAGTAAAAGGTATAATATGGTATACTCTTCTAAGGGTCCTCTTATATATACTACTTAATTAAATTGAAGTAAAGTATGATACTATAACAATATCACACATATATATCCCTGAAGGGTTAGGCAGAGGTGTACCTATTGTACACCTAAAATATGAATAGAAGATTGTATGCATTTCACGGAGGGGGTACTGAGTAAGTACCTGAACCTCTATAATAATAGATGATAGTGTCTATCTGGAACTACTTAGTTAAAAGTGTTGAAAAACACCCTACTTACTTTTATCACAAAACAATGCTTTTACTTGCCTTGGGGATAGTAGGTACTTATGCCATCGCGGCGGCTACCTGATAGGTACATATTTAGAGAATTAGAATCATTAATACATCTTCAAATGATGTTTTGCAAACGAGGTTTTGTGCTGTACACCAGAGGGGACGTATGTTCGCTTCCCGGGGTCAGATAACGCATAAGAAAATTATTAAATATTTTTCTCGATTAAAGAAATTTCATTGAATTCATTATGTATTTTGTTTTCCGTTTCCATGAAGGCATATTTTTGGCAATTTTGGCGCCAAGTGTGGCAGATTTTGGCAGGTTTTTTGCCCAGTCTGTGGCAGATTCGCCATTTATAAGATGCCAAGATGGTCACACTGCTGCAGTGTTGCCAACCCTACTGTTTTAACAGTATTTTTACTGTTTTCACCACGACATCCCTGTTTTCTGTTTATGTGCAAATTTCTACTGTTTTTACGATTATATTTATTGGAGATTTCGTCTAAAACGATAAAACCTCCAGTTAAAATAACTCATTTCATGATAGGCATGCACATGTATCCGAATTAATTTTTACCTATGTCTAACAAAAGAGCACTAAACATTTTGAAAACTAAACTAAGAAATAAAATGTCCACGACTACAATCAGGCAAAAAGGCACATTACTTAGTAAAACCGAAATAAAGGAATGCGACTGAAAAGCGAAGAAATTCAATAAAAGTATGTATGATTTTAATAAAAAAAAAACGAGGCAGAAAATATCGTAGACAGAGAAATTGAAAATGACAAATAATTATTTGCAAGAATATTCCTAAGAATTTGTCAATTACTCGTATTTTTAACTTATTAAATAAATAATATTGATTATGTACTTGCGTTTTCAATTTTATTAAGGGTTTCATTTTTAATTCTAATATAGTAGTAGACTTAAATGTTTTAAAGTTACCATTTTACTGTTTTCTGCTGTTTTTTTTAAGCCTGATCTGCTGTTTTATGCTTCGGTTAGGTTGGCAACACTGCACTGCTGGCTGGCAACACCGCATTATATTGTAGTCTTTGATTGTTATTGATAATTGTGTTCTGTGATTTGTGAATTGAACTGGGCAAAATTTTGTAAACAAACAGACAGATTGAAATTATTTATAATTTATTCAAACAGTAACTTTGTTTATTTAGTACTATTTTTATCATTAGAGTATTAGAAACAAATTGACAAATGCCTGCAGCTAGTTTTGGATCCATTTTAGCTAGTTCCCTAAAAGATGATTGCTCCATCAAAAATGTTTGGAATCACAATCTTCATGAAGAATTTCACGTTATTAGACAGGAAAGTACTTCTATTAAATTTAAGAAACTATATTTATGTATAAATCCTAGTAAACCCAATTCTTTGATGACGTTTGTGTATCTTGTTTTTTTGCAATCCAAAAAAAGTTTATTATAAATTGTTCCTACCTTTCATCACTAGATTGTGCAGAAGTTTCACTGGGTGGCTATGGATACCGAGTTCCCTGGAGTGGTTGCGAGACCTATTGGTGAATTTAGGTCTACTGCTGACTATCAATATCAGCTGTTGAGGTATTTATTCACAATATAATTAAAAAACAAGTTTAATTAAATTGTTATATTGCAAAAATTGATTAATTTAATTGTTTTATATTGCTTTTGGTTGAATCTTCAGTAGGTAGGTATGTAATTTGTTCAGTATGTAATTTTTATAAATCAATCATGTTTCCAGATGCAATGTGGACCTTTTAAGAATTATACAGTTAGGTCTTACATTTATGGATGAAAATGGTAAAACCCCACCTGGCTGCACTACTTGGCAATTTAATTTTAAGTTCAACTTGCAGTAAGTATGACAATAATACTATACACTATTGAAGTAAAACTTCTTAGGCAGTGATTCAATATTTGGATGAGAAATTTATTAAGGTGAATGCTCCAACCAGCCCGCGAAATTCAAATTTTCTTACGTTTTTTGCAATTTGCAGGCCAGTGCTAGGTTGTATGTTGATTAAAATATTATTCGCGGTTGTAAGACATATATAGGTACAGAATTATAATCATGAAAATCATCAATAAAACGCTCTAAGTTCATAAAGCTGTTAGAATTACTTTTTCTGTTTTTTTTTTGTTCTTACACCTTTATGAAGTTGGAGGGTTGTATTGGTGATTTTGATTATTATAATTCTGTAACTACATACGTCTTACAGCCGCGAATAATATTTTAATCAACATACAACCTAGCACTGGCCTGAAAATTGCAAAAAACGCAAGAAATTTTGAATTTCGCGGGCTGGTTGAAGCATTCCCCTTAAGGTGGATGTTGCGACGGGCCGTCCATACATTTTTCTTGGGGATTGTACGCTAAACACAGACACACTTTGTTGAAAACGAATCATTTTATCACTTTTCTATAATGAAATGTCCCCGCGATCGACCTTTTTAGGAAATAACTTACATTATTTACCGAGGAAAACGATCGCGAAATCCAGACGAAATTTGACAGTTGCGCCACTAGTGTGCGTGAGTTTTGACAAGCAAAGTAAGCAAACTCAATCGCCATGATTGCGATAGTTTAGAGATGAGAACTCTAGATGGCGTAAACGCGTTATTATAATTCTGTTAAATCAATATCATACGTAATAAGTGATTGATTTATTTCCTTTCCTACCTTTCATGAACAGATTCACAAAAAAAAAACGTTATAATCAATAACCTGACCTGACGACCTTACCAACGTAAACAACTTTATTACATAATATTGTTTTGTGGCAACATAAATATCATTATTCGTAGATAGGATTTATAGTGAAATGGGTAGTTGAGACCGCGAAATTCAAATTTTCTTACGTTTTTGCAATTTGCAGGTCAGTGTCAGGTTGTATTTTGATCAAAATATGATTCGCCACAATAACAGGTACATATTTACAGAATTATAATCATTAGAATCATTCATCATCCACTATTGGTGGTAGAAATCTAACTTAGAAAGATGTATTAATGATTCTAATTCTGTAAATATGTACCTGTTATTGTCGCGAATCATATTTTGATCAAGATACAACCTGACACTGACCTGCAAATTGCAAAAAACGTAAGGAAATTTGAATTTCGCGGTCTATGACTGTCCATTCATTTATGCGACGCGCGACGTTGCCGTCCCACCCGAGTTGTGTTCGCAACCTTGAAAGAATTCCGAAGAAAAGGGCGCCACCATGTTGCCACTCTTACGCCGTAGCGACATGCATGATATAAATATAATTTTGGGGCTTGCTTGTATGCAATAGTATTGCACACGGATTTTCTTGCGTGTTATTTTATTTTGTATGCTTTGCATTTTCATTGATTCAAATTGCAATATTTCTAGTATTGCAATTATTTGTAGGTATAGTAACTAATAATTATTCAATTTTAAAAGTAAGTAGGTAAGTAAGTACCTATCTTTCGGCGGTTTTAGAAACAGCAAGTTGGCCCGTGATTTTAGACGCTGAAATCCCGTCACAATACTAATTAGGTACTTACATGTCTCAATTACATAAGTACAAAGTCAGTGGTTATGTGTTTTTACCTACTTATATTTTTTGGTCAACAATACATTAAATAAGTAAGTACATAATATTATAATTCGGTAACCCAACGAGTTTGCAAACATTTGCAAAATCGAATGTACCTGTAAAATAGAATACCTTTTACGCATATTGTCAGTTTCAGACAAACAAACATTATTTTTAGTTTGATAGTTATGTCGCATCTAGCGGGGCGGCGGCGGTCTAAGTACTTGTGCCGGCGCCGCTGGACGTGCGTTCAGAACACATTATATTGTAATCTTTGGTTCAGAACTTTGACTTTTGAAATCATTGGTTCAGAAACAAACAAATGATTGAGTTACTTACGTCAAACGTGATTTATTATTGTATTTAAACATCTAATTTGTTTTTTTTTCTTATTCATCGACTAATATTCTACCAGGAATTTATATAAAGATAAGTAAAATTTTACTTTTAGTTTCTATTTTCTGTACCTAATGATTTCGGAACGTAACCTTGTCATAAATATAAATCGTATCTTATTCAATATCATCTGTACGCTGTACCTGTAATAATAATAATCTAATAGTAGGTAGCAATTCTTTTCTAGTAGAAAGAATGCTTGAATACAAATCAAATCAAATAATTTATTTGCATAATACACGTGAAAAAGGTGTTACAGGTATAAAATACGACTAGGAAATTCTGAGATCTCATTGTACGGTTGTGAAATTCGATAGTATTAAATTTTATTCAAATACTGAGTTTATAGAAGTATTGTACTATTTTTTTGTTTTTCTATTTCAGATTTCTCTAATCCTGAAACTGATTAATTTCAATGGATAGGAGTATATTATGTGTTCTGTGATTTCAATTGACTGTGGAAACTGTTCCAAAGAAATGTTTATCTGCGATATCTGTGTATCGCATTGTGGACCTGAAGAATGTAATTTAATGGGCATTCCAATTGGAAAGACCGAAATATGTGTGAATCTTCACAAATTGAATTTGTTAGTGAGATGAGAAGTGAATTAATTTTCAAGTGCACTATGTCTGGTAATTGCGTGGAAGCACTACGGAGAGCAGTAATAAAATAAATACTGCATTTTTGTGGGCAACTGCGACTGCTGGTAGCTATTACACTCAATCAGCTCACATTACAAGTCTCATGAATATTCCAATAATGTCGCCAAATAAATGACTGAATTTCGTCGTGTTGAAAAAAAATTAGGCAGTGTGTGGTTTGAACATTTGTCAGAGAAAATTAAAACTGCTGGTGAACAAGAAAGGTCAGTTGCTATTCAAAAAGGTCATGTATCTTCAGACGGTGTTCCATATGTTACTGTATGTAGTTGGATGATGGCTGAAAAGGTCATATGGCTACAACTTTGATTCATGTTCTTGTATGGTAAGTTAATGTATTACCAAACACACATACATAAACATATACCTTCTTCTCATGGGGGTAGGCAGAAACTACAGAACGCCACCTGCTAAGATACCTTACATACCTACTCCGTTACTAAACACATATTTGGTTCTGTATGAACTTTTTACTATGTGCAATATTTACAAGTGTTGCTTTTTCTTTTCAGGCCTGCATTGTTGGTAAAGAAACTAAGAAATGTCTATTTCTTGGTGTTCAAAACAAATATTGTTATACGTGTCAATATTATGAAAAAAGGAGACATGGACATGAAAGCACATAATTGTTGCAAAAATTTTACTGGACCGCCTACAGCACTAATTATGGTGTCACTAATTATTGTGGAAGGCTTTCAAAAGAGTGAAGAAATGCATCAACTTCCCTATTTGAGTTTTATTGGATACGGAGACTCCTCTGTTTGCAAACTTGAAAGAGAAAGTGTCATATAGGAACTTTGGTCTGAGATGGAAACATAATCAAAAAAAAATGAACGCAAGAATCATGTAATTAAAAACTATACGAGGGCACAGGTCGAGGGTTGAGGGCGAGGGGGAACTATACAAGGTAAATAAATAAATCAAATTTGTATTGACATCTCAAGACCAGTGAAGCATATTCTGTATTCATATTTGTACTTTTTTTAGATGTTTGCCAACACTAAGCTCCCACTTTACGGGCGAAATATTTTGAAGCCAAACGTGATGAAGGTTACACTAGTGGCATGGAAAATTATAATGTGTATCAGTGAGAGTAGCAGATTTGCGAAATAGCCCGCTTTTGTATTCGGAATACATGAAAACTGCAAGCATTATTACTGCAATGTCAATAAAACAGCTGCAAATGGAAATATAATAAGTCAGAAATTGTCAGTACCAGTAAGAAATGCTTTGATTATCATGGTACAGTATTGTTTCTTTGTATGTTACATAACCATCTATTATATTTCATTGATATTAGAAAATAAAAACATATTCTATTTTCAGGATGATCGCTTGCTACTGGACACAAATGATATGGAACTGTATGGAAAAAGCAGACCACACCCAGGGACACATTAAATAAAATACATAAATCGAAAGGAACAAAGTTGTATTCTGCCAGAAATCATATTGAGACATGGTCAAAAAAATGCTAAATGTGTAGATTTGAATGGTATGTATACACGGCTAGATATCAAGTTATACATTTCCAGTATAAGCTGACCTCCCATTATATGGAAATCTTATACAATGCGAGATCAGCTTATACTGGAAATGTATAGCTGGTTAATTATGTAGCCGTGTGTACCAGTATATACTGGCACACAAGGCAATTTTTTTAACTTCATAAATTGTATCAATTTCAATGTCTAAAATATATTATTATGTTATTCTAGTGAAAAATCGTCCATCAACATCAGTTGGAAATTCGAGCAAATAGTAATTTTAATTTTAGAGCAGAATTTGGAGATTGATGGTAAATGACATTTTGAAATGAATAGGAAATAATATTTGTCCAAAGTAACATAATTATATACTAAGTAAAGTTATTTTTCTTTGCAGCAGCCTTGTAGCAGTGGACAAAAAGACTCACGGCACATGGTGAAATCATCAAGTCAAACGATTTTTGTTATATTGTATTTTTGTAGTAGTTTGTTTAGAATCGACACTATAATATATTACTTTTTATTTGTATTTTACTATAAAATCAAGAGGCTTATTTTTGTAGTAGTTTGTTTATAATCAACATTATCATTGTATATTACTTTTTATTTGTATTTACTATAAAATGAAAAGGTGAAATAATACTTTATTATGTAAGATAACCACCTGGTGAACTCAATAAGCTGGTCTTTAGATTTTTATTTTTCTAAAAACTGATAAGAGGGCTTTGACATTATAAAATATTTTTTCACCTACCTCAATTGTATTTTTGCGATGTAATTATATATATAATAAAATTGCGATGTAATCGCATACTAAATTGTATTTTTTTGATTTGTTGTTATCTTTTGTTTTTTCTTGTGTATGTTATGTGTAATATCTGTAATTATTGTAATAATTGATTATGCTATAAATTTAATCATGTATCAGGCTTCATTTGTGTCACTTCAAATACTTTTATTTGATAATTAATTACGGTGTAAGGTATTCTAATAAAACTATCTTTATAAACTGTGTAGACTGAAGTTTTTGTAACTGAACAGACAGCTGTGCTGCTGGGAGTTTGTTGCGCCACTTCTTTCTAGGTAAAGCTCTAGGAAGTGGTGAAGAGCGGGCGTTTTGGGGGACTGTCTTATTGTAATTTTGACATTCGAAAAGTGCTGATTCTCAGCCTAGTTTGATTATTAAATGATTTTATATAAATGCTTGACTTTTATTATCCTATCATCATACTCATGCGTTTTCCCCATGGGGGTAGGTAGAAACTACAGAACGCCACCTGCTACGATACCTTACATACTCCCTTTGTCTCGTTTACGTTCATAAATCTTGTCATACACGCACGCTGGTTGCGAGTACTACGCACAGGCACAGTATTCTCAAGAAACGTATTTCATTTTTCATATAAATATCGTAGCAGGCGGCGCATTTTTTAAATACACGCCATCTAGTGGTCTATTCTTATAAACGTATGGAAGTACTCGCTTACGTCTGTGTGTGTAAACGACCTGTATTCAATGGCAGATTTTATCTAACAGTTATGTGTCGAATTGGGTGGATTTTGAGGCAATGTTATGACCAAATTCAATAAAGTGTAATGTCCGATAACCGCGTCCACTACTTTTACGACTTAATAATGTGCCAATTACACATAAAACAAAATAAACTAAAAATGTTGACTTCAGCGCCATCTAGCGGGAAAATGTCCAAGAGCAGATCGTATGATGCTCCTTAAGAGTAAAATTTCTATGACACTTCACATTTAGGTAGATTCCCTACATGAGAGAAAAGAAAGATATAATTCTCTCTGTCTCTCACAAACTAGTTTCAACCAATCAAATGGCTTTAAACGAGTTTTAAGTAATGCTTGAGTTTTCAGTAAGACTGTAATATGACCCTTAGTCCTGTAGTGGAATCTACAACAACACACTAGCCGAAATACAACAGCCTGACATGAATCATCAGGCCGCAATGTTACCCTGCTACAACACCCGTGTGGTCAGAGGAACCTTCCTTTTCTTATAGAGATTATAAGTGAACTTTACACCCTGTTCCTCATACCTTAGTCTCATATTTTGTGTGTTTTTTTATATTTATTATTTTTTTAAGAAGTTTCATTTCTATCACCAGTATGGTGCTACATGCACAATTTTTTGTATTTTGGCTGGTTCTAACTGCTATTAAAAGTATGAATATTGAACTTGATTTATATTTTCAGAGAAGACATGTATGCGCAAGACTCAATTGATCTGTTACAAAATTCTGGTCTTCAATTCAGAGAACACGAAGAGCATGGCATTGAACCGTTAGAATTTGCTGAACTCCTGATGTCTTCAGGTCATTTCAAATTCTGTCCTTCATTTAAAATATTAAATTTACTTCATTTGGCAATTCACTATTTATTTTACATTTTCTGATTTTAGGTATTGTGCTAATGGACAATATAAACTGGTTGAGCTTTCATTCTGGGTATGATTTTGGATATTTACTTAAAATCCTAACTGATCAGAATCTGCCACAAGAAGAGAATGACTTCTTTGACAGTCTTAGATTGTATTTCCCAACTGTTTATGATGTGAAAGTAAGTATCAATAATATTCAAAATACATTCTCATGGTTCATTAATTATTTATTTAATTTATACCTACTTGTTTACAGTACTTGATGAAGTTATGCAAGAACTTAAAAGGTGGTCTTCAAGAAGTAGCTGACCAGTTAGAACTGCGTCGAGTAGGACCCCAGCACCAAGCTGGCTCTGATTCACATCTTACAGGAATGGCATTTTTCAAAATCAAAGAAGTATGGTTCCATTAATTTACAAGACATGTTAAAAATGTTGATTTTTCAAAAAACTAATATTAGTGTATTTTATTTAACAGATATTCTTTGATGGCAATATTGAAAGCACTAGTGGTCATCTCTATGGGCTTGGAGCACCATTTAACAGTAATGCAAACAGTTTCCAGGATGGTATGGAGAACGGTAGTTCACCATGATGCGGAAGTACTGTGTGGAGAACTAAACACTGCCATCTTCTTGCCTTATTTATTGGCGATACTTAAGTAAAGCATTATTTGTTAATAGTAGGTACCTGATTATGTGGAAAAAAAATAGAAAATATTGAGGAAAACCATATGTGGGTAATATTTAACTGCACAGCTAAGGCTTATTACTGGCCAAAGATTCCCTACACAAAAGGAAATTTTTGCAATAACATCTGCTAAGAATTTCTTTGAACATAGCAGTAGTACTTATCGGAAATAATAAGCTGGCCTAACATCTTATTTGATAAAAGTGGAATTGTTTTTTAGTTTAGTTTCTAAAGCGATTGTGTACCCTCCAAAAAACCAACAGGCCGCAAGTTTCCGAGACCTACATAATTTTACCAATTGCTTTAAGCCCTAATCTAGAACATAAAAAGCTTGCTTATTCAATTTAATAGCATAGGGTAAATGAATAAAGTGTCTCGAGTCATAATCTTTGTTTTGAGAGTACATACTAGTCAGGTAGTTCAATTTGAATGAAATCTTTGATGATAATTATTGGACATGAATTTGTTTTGACATGTTTCATTATTACAATAATACTAGAATTGAGAGCATTAATTTTGTAGGAGTTATGGTCGAGTTAATAAGAGTTTCTAAAGAGTTTGTGAGGCAGATCTGTTCGTTTGGGCTATCTGCTAAACTGACCTGCATTGTGTAACACACTAACAGTAGGAATGGCTTTCATTTTGATTTTGACAATTCGACAACATTCATTGCGTTAGTTACGTTGTTGAGCAGACAAATTTTTCGAACATGAAGCAATGGATTAGCAATATCCTTCAAAATGATCCAGATTGTGATTGATAGTGTGTTACGCAAGTACTATGTAAGGGTTTTATAAACTAAAATAATTTGTACCTACTTTTGCGATAACTATATGATAGAGCAGTAGTGTCCCAGTGGTAACGGACCGGACTTGCCGAGTTGCAGGCCGTGGAATCCAACCCAGACAAGCACTGTATCGTGTAATTCATCACCACTGCTAACCTAACCCTTTTTTTTCCTTGGGAAATCCTCATGGATAACCTTCGTCTGGGAAGAACGGAGGGTTATGTCGGACTCCCGACTAAAACCCCCACTGTTCCTTCTAAGTTTTCACTGTTTCACTGTTTCTTCTAATAAGTCGGGGGCCCGGGAGATACTTGTACATTCAGCCCGACAGGTATCAGCCCGCCATGCCTAGCGGGCCCCATCCCCAAGGCGGGCTTTCCCACGACCGATCCTTTTCTTTTAGTACGTTTTCCACTATTAAACATTCTGCTCATAAAAGAATTTCGTCAATTTGGAGAATATATCCTTATAATTAATTACCCACAAAATGCTTTCCACTTTCGAAATTTAAATTAGAAAACGCACCTGGGGTAGGCACGCCCCCCCCCCCCCCATTTGTGCCAATGGGAAAGCATTGGAACTACCTATCCTAGAAGCCATAATTTCAAGACATGTGACATCCACCAATCGGCACTGGGCCCGTGTGGTGGATTAGAGCTCACTCCTCACAGAAAGGCCTGTGTCCCAGCAGTAGCTGATTATGCTGTGATAATTAGAAACCAATATGTTTGCAAAAACGTAAAATTATTATTATTTAGTTCCTTACTGTTGTGGGTTTGTGTTTTACCAGGTTATTCTATTTTAAACTCAAATGCTAAGTCTCTGTGTGTCTTAACTAGTGTAAATAGAACAGCAACTAGTGTTCGAAATCTTCTTAAATAAATAATTTTGTTCTATAGGTACGTAAGTCTATTTTTTTTTACAAAAGTTTAAATAGCTAGCCTATTACCCCTAATGTAGTTTTATACCAAAATAAAGTTTTCGATGTATACCTACTGCCTATACCTCGGAATCTTTATTACGAACAGTTTGCAACAAGTGGCAGCTAACAGTCTGGCTCATAGCTAGGCCAGATTTAGAGTTCCCTAATTTATGGTGACTGCAAAGTACCTACAATTTAAAATTCACATGTAACTCTTTCCGTTCTGATAAAAATTGAAGCCAGTTGCTATATTTTAGCGACATTAATATTGCGCTATAAGTGCGGATTCAATTCCTGCCCAGAATAAATATTTGTTTGGGCTACTAGATAGTTTTTAACTGACTTCAAAAAAAGAGGTTCTGTATTCGACCCGTATGTATTATTGTATGTCCGCGATTTTCTCAAAAACTAATGAACCAATTTTGATAATTCTTTCATTAATGTGATCTACATACTTTCAGAAAAGTATATAAGTAATACATTTGGTAATTATTCTTATGTACGAAGTTATATGCTTAGATGAACTGCATCTCCGGCATTTCTATGCGAATTTTTGATGATTCTTCGAAAAAAAACTACAAAGTGAAAAATAACTTTTCAACACACTTGCTCGGTAAAGTGGCTCCTATTGAACCGCTTTTAGATCCATAATGCAGTGTATTAAAACGCGTGCTTTTTCTATGTTATTCCACTAGTGCGTTAGACAGATACTATTTACTAGTCGGAGATGCGTGCTTTTTGAATCTCATCAAAGGGACTTCATGCCAAAAGAAATCCGCGGGCCATATTTCACTTTTTAGGGTTCCGTACCAAAATGGTAAAAACGGAACCCTTATGGTGAGACTAAGTCTGTCTTGTTAGGTGTGTAAGGGCAATAAAGTAGAATAGAACACTTTGATATGATTCATTATTTATTAATACAAGTGAACATAGTTACCGCACAGTTCTTGTACAAGGTGACAGAGAGAGAAGAAGGGAGGAGTTACCAGAGATCACACACTTATACTTATAACATTACAAGTTTTGGCTATTAGGTAATTTATCCCTAACACCCCCTCTCAATATTTAGTTTAAATATTGCTTACAATGTTATCTTCAGTTTACTTAAAAAATAATTATGTTTTACTGATAACAATGGCTTAGTAAAAATATCTGCAACATTTTCATTGGATGACACATATGCAATTTTAAACATATTTTTATTTATACAATCTTTAATAAAGTGAAATTTTATGTCTATGTGTTTTGTTCGTTTACCATTTTCGTTACATTTAATCATTTGTATGGCACTTTGGTTATCTGTCAAAAGGTATGTATCTGTGTGACAATTAAAATTTGTAAGTATACCTTTTAGATATAGTAGTTCAGAAGATACCATTGCGGCTGCTACATACTCCGCCTCTGCTGAAGATAAAGACACTGTTTGTTGCTTTTTAGAGAACCATGAGACTAAATTATTATTATGATAAATAGCACAACCACTTACACTCTTCCTGTCTTCTTTGTCACTCGCCCAATCGGCGTCGGCGTAAGCAACTAGAGATGTTTGTTTGTCTTCAGACTTCGTATATGTTAGGTACTTACTTGAAGTTTGCTTTAGGTATCTTAACACCCTCTTTGCTGCTGTCCACAAAGTTTTAGTTGGCTTATCTAAATACTTACTGAGATATGATGTGGTGAAAGTAATATCAGGTCTTGAAGTAGTAGAAATATAAGTTAAACAACCTATTAATTCACGATATGGTACATGGGTTATAATTTCCTCATCTGTTATTGACATTCCATGTTCCATAGGCGTCTGTACACCTTTACAGTCTTGCATTTCAAACTTTTGTAAAACCTTTTGTATTAATTTTTGTTGACTTATCTGAAGTTTTCCTTTTTCTCTGACAATTTCCATTCCAAGATACTCTCTTATTTCTCCTAAGTCTCTTACTTTAAATTCCTCTTTTAGTTTTTCTATGATTTCCAAAGTTTCTTTAGCTTTTCCTATAATCAAAATATCATCAACCCATATTAGAAGTAAAGTTTTATCTTTGATGTATAAACAAAAATCATATTTTGATTGTTCATATCCTTGTTTGGTGATATATTTGTGAAATCTGTCATTCCAACATTTTGGAGCCTCTCTAAGACCATATAAGGCTTTATTGAGCTTTAACACTTTTCCTTTTTTGACTGATACTCCTTCTGGTGGTTTTATAAATATATCATCATTCAGTTGACCATTTAAAAAAGCTGTTGGCACATCCAACTGTTTCATTGGTAGATTTTCTTGTACTGCGTAGCTGAACATTATTCGAATTGTAGACATTCTTGCTACTGGTGAGTATACATTGTATACATTATTTATTTGAAATCCTTTGGCCACTAATCTAGCCTTTTTCTTCCCATCTTGTTTCGTTCGGAATACCCATCTTGTATCAATAGCTTTTTCGCTTTTTGGTAGATCTGCTTCTATCCAGGTATCCAATTCTTCCAGTGATTTGAGTTCGACTTCTATTGCTTTCTTCCAATCTTCTCCTTTGTTTATAGCTTGTCCGTATGTTAATGGATCTGAGTCCACTAGCAAACAGTATGCTATGTTTGATATATCTTCTTGATCTTCTAGATTATAATCTTGTAGATATTGAGGTAACTTTTTGTTTCTTTCTGATTTTCTTAAACTTTGCTGTTCATGTGTATTTGTTTGAACTTCTGCGATTTCATGTTCCTCTCTATTTGTTTCAGATTCTTGTTCATGTCTATTAATTTCAAGATGTTTTTCATTATTTGTTTTTACATTTCTCTCTTGTTTTTCTTCTTCATCTTCTTCTTGCTCATAATATTTCACTTCTTCTTTATTTTCTTTGTAGCTTATATCATCTTCGTTCATTCTTACATCACGTGATACTAATATTTCATTTGTTTCAGGGTTCCAGAGGCGATATCCATTAGGGGAATATCCTACCATATATGTTTCTTTTGCTCTTTGATCGAGTTTATCTCCTTTCGGCATTGTTACTACCCATGACTTACTTCCGAATACTCTTAATTTTGATAAGTCCTTTTTACCATACATTAATTCTGCAGGAGTTCTATAGTTTATAGCAGATGATGGACAACGATTTAGCTGATAGGTAGAACATGCTATGGCTTCACACCATAAATGCTTTGGAAGTCCAGTTTCCAATAGTAGTGTGCGAGTTCTGTTATACAGGGTACGGTTCATTCGCTCCGATACTCCGTTTTGTTGAGGCGAATAAGGTTGAGTATATTGAATTATTATACCTTTTTGTTTACAAAAATTCTCTAATATATGATTTTTAAATTCACGACCATTATCACACCTAATATTTTTAATTTTAGTGTTTGTTTGTGTTTCAAATTTTATTATATAATCTATGACATTTTGGGTTGCCTCACTTTTATTTTTCAATACAAATGTTACACAAAAATGTGAATAATCATCTATAATTACCTGATAATATAACTCACCATTAATTCCAGGTATTCGACACGGTCCAGCAATATCTGTATGTATTAACTCACCTACACATGTTGATCTCGGTCTGGTTACAGGGACAAAGGGTAACCTTGTTGATTTACCTAACATGCAGGGTGTACACGGTGTGTCACTGACTGGTAATCCCATACTGTGTAGACTTCTTCTATTTAAATGACCAAGCCTTTTATGCCACAAATCTTTTGAAAATAAGGTGCTATTACATGAAACACTGAAACATACCTCCAATTTCAATTTGAACAATTTACCTTCGAGCATTCCTTTTACATAGCTTTTAGCATTTTTCTTTTGAATAATTACATTATTTCTATTAAAATTCACATTATAATTTAGGTTCACCAATTGTTTTACTGAAAGTAGATTAAAACTTAATTTTTGTACAATTAATGCTTCTAAATTAATTTCAGAATTTCTATAACACATTTTAATAGATCCTTTCTTTTCAGTTAAAATATAATCACCATTTGCAACATATATTTTCAATGGAGTTTGAAGTTTTTGAATATTAAACATGTATTTTTCATATTTTTCATTAATCAAATGCTCTGTACAACCCGAGTCTATAATCCAATCAATCTCAATTGGGTTCAAATTTGATTTAACATAGTGACAATTATTGTTCTCACTGACATTATTATTGTAATTAATAGTTGAAATAAAAGTAAACGCGCTTTGACTTACAGCTACGTTAGTTTCTGATGACTTCTCCTGACTGGGATGCTGTTGAGGTTGCGACCCACGGTGACCTCGATATCCTCTGCCTCGTGCTCTTCCTCTATGGGGACCCCGATTTGATCTACAGTATTTTGCTGTGTGCCCTTGTCTGTTACATACGTTACAAGTGTAGAAAGCTGTTTCATTATTTGTAGTACTACAGTTTTTCTCAGAGATTTTCAATTCTTCATCTAGGAGACGCTGTTTCACAAAATCTAATTTTAGGTCTGTAGTGATGCCAGACATATCACTGTTACACTCAATGGCTGTTATTACAGTATCGTATTTAGTATCTAGACCCGTCAACAAGCAAGCAATTTTATCTCTGTCGCTTAGTTTTTCTTGATTGCATTCAAGTTCCCTTACAATAGTTTCAAACTTTTCAAAGTAGTCTTCTAATTTTTCATCGGATTTTTGTTTCAAGTTTAGTAGTTTTCTTCTTAGGTGTATTATTGAAATGATACTTTTTCTTTCGAACGTATTTTTGAGGATGTTCATCATGTCTTTTGCGGTTTCGCATGACTTTATTATGTTCAAGTATTTATCTGGAACGCATTGAACGATTGTGCTTTTTGCTTTAGCATTTGCTTTCATGAAATCTTCGTCTTCATGTTTTATTTTTGATTCATCCATTGTTATGGTATGCAATAATTGTTTTTCGTCCAGTATGCATTGAACTCTGAATATCCAATTGTTGAAGTTATCTGGTTTCAATTGGGGAAATTTTTCTTGAACGGAAGCCATTTTTGTTCGTGCACGTTTCTAAGTTTATGTTAGTTTTTATTTTGTTCGTGCTTAGCCCTCACTTTATTTATTTGAATAGCCCATAACCTGTTAGGTGTGTAAGGGCAATAAAGTAGAATAGAACACTTTGATATGATTCATTATTTATTAATACAAGTGAACATAGTTACCGCACAGTTCTTGTACAAGGTGACAGAGAGAGAAGAAGGGAGGAGTTACCAGAGATCACACACTTATACTTATAACATTACAAGTTTTGGCTATTAGGTAATTTATCCCTAACATGTCTTGTGTGCGTTCAACCAGATAATGTCGAAAATCGTCATCTAAGTGCATTAGATAATTAGATATACAGCTTCTGTAAATGGTAAGCACATTTTTGAATTTGGTAAGGTGATAGTTTCTTAATTAGGTATTTGATAAAAACAGTTCCGGCTGGAGTAACGTTACCGCAGCCAGATCTTTTGTTTAACATACCCGATGTTGAAATAAATGGTACAACTTAATTTTTATTTGTATTTGCTATGGTTGCGAAGATATTTAAAATCCTGCTGCGGTAACGTTTGCACGATTGCTGCTTCTTGGAATTGACTAAACGGATGATTATAATTTTTGTAGGTATAGAGTGAGTTGCATCAGCTAACTATAACGATAACCAATCCCATGACAGCCGTCAAAATCTCCGGTTAAGCGAAATTCGGGTTGCATCATTTTGAGAATTGTTAAAATGACGTCATAAATAACTATAACAAGTCATTTTTAACTATAATCAAAGCTTTGACAGACGTCAAATCTCCGGTTAAGCGAAATTCGGGTTGCATCGTTTTAATATTGACAAAATTGTTAAAATGACGTCACAGATGACTATAACTTTAATCGCCCAACTTCGGGCGGTAAAGGGCTATAGTTACGGTTTGTGTCATTGTATATGTCATCTGCTTTGCATTGTAACCTATAAAAATATTGTGTTATTGAATAAAGTACCTACTAAAACAAATTAGGTATGTCTTTACTCCGCGACATATTGTGGAAATAAAGCTCTTCAAGCGATGATAGTGTCAGTGAATCCGATTTGCCAGTTAGGAAGAGAAAAAAAATCACCCTCGCATTGATCGATTTCATAAGTAGGATGAGAATTAATTTTTGGACAGATTCCGGGTTCTAAGACCTGAGCAAGAGCTTCTAACTTTCCTAGTTAGAAGCCAGAGCCCTTGCTAAGGTCTTAGTTCTCAGCAAGGGTTCTTGTTTTCAGCAAGGGTCCTCCCTTGCTGAAAACAAGAACCCCTGAGAACTCTACATATTATATAAATAATTACCTAATGGCCCCGACTTACGATTTGAGTAGAACCCAGGCAGGCGATTTACTTTGCGTAAATTATATCATCACCACTGCTCTCAAAACGGTGAAGGGAAACATCATGAGGAAACCGGCATGTCCTAGAACCAAAAATTCAGAAGAATACGCTATAGAGCTTGAGCTTCTTCGGCAATTAAAGCAACACAGTGAAGAGAAGTATAAGCTAGAACTAGAAAAACTGAAATTTGAAATCGATATTCTTATGTAAAATGTTATTATGTAAACTGTAGCAAGTGTATTGTGAATATCGATTACTAATTTCAGTATTTCTAGTTCCTAGCTTATACTTCTCTTCATTGTGCCGATGAAGTTCATCTTGATTCCAAATGCTTTATCTGATTTGATCCATTTCAATTTCATTAAGTTCTTTGAAGACAGGTTGTTTTTGTTTGGTCATATTATGTTTTTAAAATTGTACTTGTTTTTTTTTCTTCCTTATTTTATGAAAGTCAATACTTATCAAAATTAATTTAGTATATACTAGCAGCGCCCCGCGATTTCACCCACATTAGTTACGATCCCGTGGGAATATCGGGATAAAAACTATCCTATGTCCTTTCCCGGGACTCAAACTATCTCTATACAAAATTTCATCTAAATCAGTTCAGCGGCTTAAGCGTGAAGAGGTAACAGACAGACACTCTTTCGCATTTATAATATTAGTATGGATATAGGACTTCCTCACGATGTATTGTAATGTAAATGTAATTATTTCATCACCACTGCTCTCAAAACGAAAACGTTTTGAGAGCAGTGGTGATGAAATAATTTACACAAAGTAAAGCGCCTGTCTGGGTTCGAACCTACGACCTTTATGCTGGAAGTCGCAGCTGTTACGACGGACCCACCACTGCTCAGCGATAAATAGTAGGAGTGTATTGAACGGTTAAAAAAAATAATAATAATAACAAATTGTACATAGCAGAGCATTTTTATTAATGTAACTACTTATATTAATTTCAACGTCAGACGACTTAGAAATAGGTAATATTTCATCTGAAAAATATGCAGGTCACTCCACCGATGAAAATACTTCAATACCGCACGCTCAACAGTACATGTGCACAACAGCTAACAATACCAACGTCTGTCCACCAAACAGTTGCAATAGCATCCAGCAAGAGCAGCTGGGTGTTAGAAATTAATTTTTTAGGTAGGTAGGTACCTACCTAAATAATGCACCTGAAAATAAACAGATGATTTATGTTAGAAAATAAGCGTATTCTAACTAATATTATTCTTGTTCTTTTTGGTGTGCTGGATGCCACTGCAAAACAATGTTCTTTCCCGCATTCATCAGGCACAGTTTGCGTTTGCTGTGAAAATCGACATATAATGTAAATATTCCTGTATTCAAATCTCCATAATGTATAAACAGTTTCAATACTTTCTTGCATCGTCTATACGCATTTTCGTTAAACTGCACTAAAGATGGTTTGACTTGCGTTCGTGAATCCTTGCGTTCACAAGTTACCGTACATTTGCAGCAGTCTCGGGCAATGTTTTCGCATATTGCGTTAAAATCTTATTGAACAATTAACACAACATCCTTCTGGAGTAAATGCTGTAATGCATCTTCCAATAATATAATCCTTCAATTACATACAGGAAAACAGAAATATCAATTTCATGCAATTCGAAAGAAACGGAAAAATAAAATGAATGTTATAGTCACTCACTTGACACTTGTCTTTCTGACAGTGTCAGATAGTGATGCGGCTCGATTTTATTTAACTCGTTACTCAAAAGCTGAGTCCATTTTCTCTCGAGGTACCACTCGATGTACTCACGATTAGATAAATATCACCCACACTGCCACACTAGTTAACTGTCATTCTTGGTTAAAAAACCAGGTAATAAATATATTCTTGTAATAAACCGTCATAATACTGTGATGTACAGTCACAGAGTTTTAATAACAGAAAATACATATTCTGTGGGTTAGTGCTGTCAGATAATAAAGTGTAATTTGTCATTAAATCGTCATTGATTTTATCAGATCAATCTGACAATCAGTGGAATATGCGTAGGAATTATTATTATTATTATTCGTATTAATACGCTCTTTACAAAGTCGAACAAAGCCAATCTGAGCCGAATGTCACTGACTTAAATACCTTGGTACATTACCAATATAGAACGGTAACTGTATTTTGGATCTTGCTATGATTCTTTTCTTGAAGTTTATTTTTGTGTGCGTTTCAAACGTACGAAGCTGCTGGGAACCTCCCTCTAGTCCTTAGATCAACTTAAATTGAGTTTTTGAATTAAATAATCGAGACAATCGAGTCCTGACCATTAATGACTGATTAACATCACTAGTGTCAAATAAACAAAGTGTGATGACAACAAGCTTGAAGTGTTGCCCTTGTCAAAAAATTACCCACGTACATTTTGGGGAAATATGACGTCTTGTCACTTGTCACCCTTTTAACTTTAACTGTGAAATACACGAAATACATGATGGTGCAACAACGGATAGTAGATTCTATGGTCATTGTTATGGTTACGGTTAAATTTAACTTTGACACAAACTATAACGGAGCTATTGATGCAACCCACTCTTAGACATCTGGTTAATTAGTTATAAATTGTTACGCAATAAAAAAAGAGATGAAATTGAATGACCACCAAAAAAACAATCGTTACCCTAAACAGCCTCATCCAAAAAAAAAATAATATGTACTAATAAATGAAACCTGTACCGTAAAATGCTGCGTAAAATACTTTGCCTGGATTTTGACGTTTTTTGTTCGTATCTCTGAACCTATTTACTATTACGGCTTCTAAAGAATTGCAGATGGAAAACAGACCTTATGCCTTGCCAGGTAGAACCCAAATCTATTTAAATCATGCCGTCATTCAGAATTACAAACACTCAAAGTCGTAGGCAAAGTTGTAGGTAAAAGACACAACTTTGCCTAGAAGGATATCTCAATAAATATATTGTTGATCTTTTTAGTATTTTTTTTCCGTGTACATGAAACACCGTGCTTGTCCCCGGCAGTTAGATTATTGCCATGACGGTAATATATATTTTTTACTGCTAATAGGCAATGTTGTAGCAGCTACCAGAAACTTTTCATACAAAAATGTCGTTGACTCTAGGGTTGTCCCAAAAAAAATACGGATTATTTTCTTAAACTTTTATTCACTTTGTAAAAAAATAAAACAAATTGCTACTTATGAGTAAAAATCACAAATGTATTGCTTTTTAGCAATGCTGGCTTTTACGATGTGGGCTTCTTCCTCAGTTGTCAACTCTGTAGGTCGACCAAATTGTTTGAAATGCATGTTTTTTGATTTATTAAAAATGGTCTGACGCGGGATCCCAAATTTCTTTTCCGCTTCGTATGACGAAATGATTTTTTTTCGTACGAGATCTGCAGCAACTTCTAATATTTCTACAGAGTAATCGGCATAACTACGAGCTCCTGGTTTTCTCCTGCTTCGTTGTGTATTATTCGGCATTTTTGCATATAGGTAACTGCAACAAAGTTAAGACTTACTTAAATACAAAATCATGCCTGTAATCACTGAAGGGTCAGGCAGAGATACACCTCTGCCTCACCCTTACAGGCGATTGAAAACACAACTGTCGAAATAAAAATAAGAATGTTCTATTGACATAAAAAAAATTAACATTTTCAACCTGTGTCTCACCCGATTTCGGAACATTAACAATGCATGCAATAAAATTAAAATATCGTAAAACGAAGGGAATTTAGTGCATGCAAGCTCTTGAGTTTCGATATAACCGGGTTCCAAGCTGTGAAAATTTCATGCAAATATGACATATATATAGTAAAAATATATCAATATTAAAATCCGCGTAGTGACAACCCTAGACCCAGGCAAAGTTGTGTCACTCAAGTTTCCAAAACAGTGCACAACATTGCCTACTAAGTTATTTTAATGAAATCGTGTCCTTTTAATAAAAATATCAAGCAATATGGAAAGTATATAGTATGTTCTTACCCTGGGATGTTATAGCTGCACGAAAACACCTTTTCTTTAGCTAAAACTTCAAAAGTTACACGACACTAAAAATTTTCACCTACGCGCACCGGTGTTTGTCGGCCAACTGACAGAATAACAATGAAGCTACCATTACAAAAAATGAAAAATCTGTTGCCCTAATAATGTAAAATCACTACCAAATGGTAGAAAATAAGAAAAAACTAAGCAAACGCGAAATATCGTAATTGAAACGAAATAGGCAAACTTGGGCTTAGTTGGCAAAGTTGCAGCGTTTTACGGTACCAAAATCTTTCGGGCTATTTAAGTCATGCCTGCACTACAAAAACTTTTCATAGCCCAAAAAGGCCACACGTGCACCAAATTTTAACTACCAAAGTTTTGTGGCATTACTACCCAAATATATCTCTACGTTTGCCATAAAATGTATGCAAATAACCAAGTATTTATTATATTGATGGCAAATTAGTTGAGTCTCGCGGCTTCATTCCCACCCCTCCCACCCGTCGTTATTTGAAGACTGATTCTTCATTAATATGTTTAAATAATTATGACTATACAAATGACTGTTTTAATGTTGGTTGTTTGAAGACTCATTTATCACTAAGATTAAGTTTTTTGAAGATCCACTCTTCATTAAAATTTTAAAATTACACTAAGGACTGCCTTATTAAGTTTTAAGTTTATTTGTAAGTATGTAGAAATAAAACATGTGGTTTATAAACTATTTTTTTGTGGCCGTTATTTTATTGAAAGCTCTAAGAAGCTCAGCTTTTAGTAAACATTTTACGGTAGAATCGGTGAACCTTTAGAACTTCATTTCTATTTTTTGGGTAAACAATGATTTTTAACCGACTTCAAAAAAGGAGGAGGTTTCTCAATTCGACCGTATATACAGGAAAAGTTTTTAACCAGTGCGCAAATTTTTTTTGGTGGCTCAGTGTAAGCAATAGAACACATTTCCATTTTTAGTTTATGACTTTTTTTTTTTTCATTTTTCCACTTTGTCCCAATTTGAAATAAGCAAGACATGGATATAATTTAATAGTAATACTATGAATGAGCATGAATGAAAACGCGAAGGCCCAGCGCACGAGACGGGGGTGCGGGGGCATGCGGCGCGGCGTCGGCGTTTGATAAACAAAACTCATGCACACATGCAGTACGTCACTTGCGGAAGCGGAGGTCGGATGTCCCTTCGCCGTCTCTGCGCGCGTGCCGCGTACTAGACTAGCGTAGTGACAATGTCTCATTTTACTCACCGCGAGTATTATGAAATGGTGCGAGTGTATTTGTTAAGTAATGAAAATTTACGAGCAGCACGAAGAAGATACGAAAGGGAGAGCGTACCTCGTATGCGAGCCCAAACCAAGGTGTATGAAACAAGTGAAACGCCCCAGGTGTATGTAGAAGAGGCTCAGAGCCTAGATGACTTGAAAGAAAAAATAATTAACGCTTTCAATGAAGTAAAAAGTGGTGTTAGTGTCCTAAACAAACTAAATGCTTACTTATTTAAACGTGCACGTTTATGCCTTGAAAAGGGAGGAGGTCACTTCGAACAATACCTAAAATTATTGTGATTAATAAAATGTAGAGGTAAGTAGAAATTATAAACAATCTTAGTGTCTTAGGTTCTCTTTGATTAGACATTGACGCAAATTGTATCATGTCTAAGTACCTATCATACCTAAATGTTTTATTTTGAATGGACTAAAACGTATTACTTTCTTACTTATTATGATTTATTTTCTGCATTTTGATGGTCCTAAGCCCATGAAAGTATGAAGGATAATTTGGAATTTACGAAAAATTACGTTTACAAATAACTTTACACAGTCTAAACTTAAAAAATTGTAGCGCTAAACTGGGGTCAATAATCCGCGAGCGCGCGTGAGTACTTCTGATAGCAGCTGGCGCGTCAGGCGACCGGTCGACGCGCGGCGTGAATCGGGCGACCGGTCGACGGACTGGCAAGCGACGTCCATAATAGTAGATTGTTATACAAGGGTCGGAAGGAATCAATTCCCATACGAGGCATTTAGACGCCCGAGCGCAGCGAGGGCGGCTATAGTCCGAGTGGGAATTGATGACTTTCACCCGCGTTAAACACTCTACTTTTCATTTCGAATTTAAGGAAAGTCAAAAATAGTAGTTTTTCTAAAATATTTATTGATAATAATTACATGAATAATAGGTACCTATTTATTAGTCTTTTTTAAATTTGAAGTATGGAACACATCACGTCACCGCCACATGAGTAGATTCCCGCTTACTAGGGCCCGTATTATTATCATTCTGTCTGCATTCTTACTTTTACCATTTTTCATAAATTACTTAGAAAACACGATAACCTTGATAAAATTTACTAAAAATTGTGTTGCGACGTGACACTTTTTAGTGCTGACCGTCCACCCAACTTTCTTATTTCGATTCAAAACTTGCATACAGCCTAATCGATACTCGCAATAAAAAAAATGAAAAAAAATTGTAGAAACTGAATGTAAACTCTTTAAACTAACAAAATGTATTGAAATGTAAAGAGTTTGCAGAATATCCAATCTATAGAATTAATTAATTATCATCATTCTCAAAAAAACTTCTGGTAAGCCTACCTAAAAAATGTTTACTGGGAATTCTGTAGTAAACTATTAGAAAGTATCAAAAATAAATCCACAATAAATAATTGTCCAATAAATTAAAATCATTTTAAACAGCGAGCGCATTCCGAATATAAATTCAATTATAGAAGCATTTCGGCGCGAAATTCAGTAAATGAGGTACCAATTGTCTGTCTGTTATTGACATGATATTACAAGAGATTATAATGATATTAGAAAAGCATAAATCATTATTATAAACAATGCTTATTGTATTTATTCCTTAAAATAATTTTATTTTATTTTCAAATATCGATTACATTCGTCATATTAAATACTCGAGTCAATTGAAATTTAAAAAAAAAATTGTTTGGAATAATCGCTTTCACACATCATTGCAATAAAAAAAAACAATAATGGTCGGCGATTTTGAACACAAATTGAGTACCTAGTGGTAATGATTAATACGTATTATTGAAACTGTGTTTGAATATTACGTTAAAACCTGGGCATTTTCGTGTTGTTTATAATATTATCAATAACATTTGTTACATTTTAAATCTTATCTACATCTGTGTGTGTGAAATTTGTGAAAAGTAAAAATGTAAACACACACGATTGGCGCGAAACTTCGACATTAGATATCAAAAAAACTTCATTACCACTACTTATTTACCTTTAACTATGGATAAATTCGTCAAATAATTAAATGATGTATATTGACAGCCCCATATATGGTAAAGTCAGGATGTTCGAAAACCCAATTTTTATGTTTTTTAGCCTCGACCACAACTGACATCAAAATGGCGATTATCGTACCTATGTATGTTGAATTTATTCAAGGTAAATTATTAACTTCTGCGCTAAATATGAAAGATTTAATGGCGTTAACATATGAGCTTTTTATCCAACTCTCCTAATTAACGCACATTCATAAGATTTGATGGGTAGCATAATAAATATTTACATACCTAATCATAGTGTCGTATGTCTGACTGAGCTGACTACCTAACTAAATTTAGTTCTTTTTTTAAATTTCATTCCCGCCCTAGGGAGGGAAAGCAATTAACATGAGTCTTTCCCGCCCAAGGGTGGGAAGCAGCGTTTTCCACCCGCTATTCGGATCAAACAAGCACTACTTTCCGAGTATGAGACATGAAAAATAAATTTCTGAGTAAACAAGTCTCGTAAGCGTTAACTTAATTTTTTACTATTGAAACATATCAAAACAAAAAATACGTGTTTATTAAAATATATTCAAGTTTATTATGTCAAAATTTGCGCACTGGTTAAAAACTTTTCCTGTATATATATTTTTTTATTTTTTTTATGTGTGTTCGCGGATAACTTCGTCGTTTATGAACCGATTTTGATTATTATTTTTTTGTTCGAAAGGGGATATGCCAAGGGTGGTCCCATGATAAGGAAACCAGGATCTGATGATGGCATCCCAGTGAAATCGAGGGGAACTTTCTAAAATCGTAGGAGCGACTAGTGCGTTTGTTAATTTTTTCATTAAGTATTTTAAAGCACTACAATTTTATGATGGTCTGGAGTCGATCTGATGATGGAGCCGAAAGACAGTCGAGGGGACTCCTCAACGATTTACAGCAGTTACCTTGTGTTTGGGCTTGATTAATTTGTATTGATGTGAACTTTACACCTAGATGGGTTGCGACTGTCATTAGGGGTCTGATGATGAAGACGAAGGACAGTTAAGGGAACTCCTCAACAGTTTACAGTAGCTACATTGTGTATGTTCACCGATTACTCGAAGACGGCTGCACCGATTCCAAAAGTTCTTTTTTTATTTGAAAGGGTATACTCTCGAGGTGGTCCCATTATCATCAAGTTGGAATCTGATGAGAGGATTCCATGGAAATCGAGGGAAACCCTCAAATTTTATAGGCAAAGCTAAAGCAAGTTGGATATTTTTTAAAGTAACTTGAGCATTTGTTCTCGGAAATCATCACTTGGTAAAGTGGAGCTGATGATGAAGATCGCAGATGGCCATCGGAACTACTCACTGACAAATATTTCACGGGTTGCGATTCGATTACTTTAATATGGTTGCTAAGCAATTTATGCTCGTCACAATTACGTATTGCGAGTGATTGTTGAGGATCTCCTGGTTCTTACCGGGAGAACTCCTCAACAATTAACGTCCCAGCATCGGGAAAAGCAATATTTTGTAAAAGGTGATGAATAGTTGGCATTAGGCTTTTGTAACTTAGATTAATTACAAACTGACCCACTAAAAAGTGAAAAATAAAAACATTTTTACAAAAAAAAAACAACCGACTTCCAAAAAAAACACTACAAATTGAAAAATAACTTTAATTTCGGAAGTCGGTGTCAATAAACGAAAACGCGGAACCAAAGACACCGACTTCCGAAATTAAAGTTATTTTTCAATTTGTAGTGTTTTTTTTGGAAGTCGGTTGTTTTTTTTTTTGTAAAAATGTTTTTTGTATATTAATTTACTTTATTAGGATAAAATTGTGTAACATATTTGGATGAAATTTTTAAATAAAATTCGATACATATAATTTGGTGAATGCGTGACCTTTTTGGGTAGCTCAGCGATTATCCTGAAGATACTTGCCTTTTTTAGGATATCAGACTTTACGTTTATTGGTGATGATTTCATATTAAAATGGGGATTAAATTCTGGTAAGTACTTACGATTTTTTGGGCGTTATATTTCTTTAGATCTGGTGATTGCTTAAACCTAAGCCATAAAAAAATCCACAATAATGCACCGTTTTGAAGTTAGTACTTAAATAGAAATATGCTTTAATAGGTCCTAGCACTTCGCATAAGCGGCGCTCCAAAGACTAACTTGAAACGTTATTAGTTAGCTAATTACTGTCTATAAATGGCACTGAAGATACCTATGGACAGTAAAATTGTACCTGTGGACGGTGTTGCCTAGGTACCTACGGTTCACACTAGTAACACAATAAAATAAAATAAAACAGTTATGAACTTCTAAAAACAACTTCAAAAATACGTAAATATATTCTTATTATTTCTCTCTATTCTTGTATGCTTACGCTACTCTTCATACTTGACAAGTTTTGAGTATGGTCATCGTCGCTATCGTCATCATTGGCTGTTGTGAGTGTAAAGCGCATATTCCCTTTCTTTTTAAACCTTTACTGACTTTAGACCTACTAATCCTATATTTAGAGGATGCATTTGACTCACATACAATATCATTCCGTCTCTTATTAGTACTTTCATTGTTATAGGAGAGCATGGTGTGCTGTTTTAATACCAAGTGCATTATGAAAAGCTGGCGAACAGTCAGCACGTTACAGGATTTGTATAGCAGATCTGTAGGATAGAGAAAGGGATGGAAGTTTCCTACTTTTAAAATTGCTCTCTGTGCTCTTTCAAGCAATAAGTAAGTTTTAGGTGCTCCACCCCATGAAGTAATACAGTACTGTATTACAGATTGACCTAGGGCCAAGTAAACTTGTGACACTAGTTTTTTATCTGCAATTGCTCGCAATTTTTTAAAAACAAAAATTAACCCTCGCACTCTTGTAACCAAGTCAATATGTGGTCTAAATGAGAGCAACTCGTCTATTTGAACCCCGAGATATTTTATAAGTACTACATGTTTTAAGGATAAAAGGACACTTACATATGTTGACTGAGCGGAGTCCGCAATGATGGGCATACAGATGAGAGTTAGTAATATTTAAATGCGGTTTGCGGATGGAGAAGTGAATATATTTTGTCTTGTCGGCATTTAATGTTAGTAAGTTGCTTTGAAGCCAGTTAGACACAGTATTAAAACCTATTTGAGCATATTCGTACAATTCGGTATTTGTTTTAGCGGTGAATATTAACGCCGTGTCATCGGCATACGATATAATTTTGCCTTGATTAATATTTAAACTACACAAATCATTAATATAAATCAGAAAAAGGGTGGGGCCCAAAATACTTCCCTGGGGAACACCAAAACCTGTGTTTTTTTGCTCGTCGCTAATAATATTGTCAATTTTAACACATTGATAACGATCGTCTAAGTAGTCAGCAAAAAGTTTCAGCGGCGTTCCCCTTATTCCTAAGGCAATTTGTACAAAAGCGTCGAAACGGAGACTGTATCAAAAGCCTTCGCTAGATCAAGGAAGATCCCCAGGGTCTGGTTTCCTTTACCAAGTTCTTCTGAGACAATCTGTTAGACTGTGCACTGCATCGGCTGTGGATAATTTGGCTCTTAAACCAAATTGCGCAGATGATAAGAGTTCATTTTTCTCTAGATAGTTAACTAGTCTACTGTTTATAGTTTTTTCTAGTATTTTAGATATTGAGGGGAGTAGTGATATTGGCCGATAATTGTTGACTAGGTCTTTGTTTCCGGATTTGAAGATAGGAATAACAATTGCTTTTTTTAGACATTTAGGGAAAATGCCTTCAGAAAAACACATACGAAAAATATGTGTTAAGGGAAGTACAAGGATATGCCTAAAGAGTTTAAGGGTCTTATTGCTAATGTTATCCCATCCAACAGCACAGTCATCTTTTAGTCCACAGATTATTCGGGTAATTTCGTCTTCGTCGGTGTCTAGCAAGGCAAAAGATTTTAGGGTACATCTATTTTCACACTTTTGGGAAGAAGGTTGAACACAGTCAGGTTTTGGAATCTGCTCAGCAAGAGTTTTCCCAACAGTTACGAAAAAATTATTCACTTCGTTGGCTGACAGGATAGGTGAAGGATTAGAAAGCAGTAAACTTGAATTTGATTCGCGCTGTTTTGACATATAGGTGACGTTTTTGATATGTTTCCAAAGTTGCTTGCTATTGTTTCCCGCTCTATTTAATTCATTTTTATCGTAATTTCTCTTTAAGTCCTTTAGAAGTTTGTTGCAAAAATTCCTGTATCTGGTATAGGTGACTATAGTGACGAGTTTGTCTGGGTCCCTCCTAGTGTTGTGTAATATAGCTGATCGAACATGTTTTACCAAGTACGATAAAGCAAAATTAGCGTCAGGTGTATTGAAAACTGGGCTAAAATCAATGTTGCATAAATCATATTCAAGTTTGTTTGTGTTTAGTTGCGTTTTGGTCAGCGGGTGATTTTGCTTAGGCAGCGTTAAGTTAAGGGTCAGTAAAACTGCGTGATGGTCGGTAATTGTAGAGTTAGTAACAAGCGTAATAAACGAAAAACTGGATTTAATTATCATAATTATGATCGAGGCAGGAACCGCTTTGATGAGTAGGCAGTGTATGTGCGGACAGAAAACCATGGAATGAGCAGATATTAACCCTTAACTTGGCAGAGAATGTGATGACATTTATTTTTTATTTCTTTCATATATTTGGGTTGTTACCTGGTAAATAGACACCTAAAAAATAAAAATAAAATTTTAACAATATCTGTTTTGTATTTATACCATGTATCTAATTATGCACACTGCCAAGTTGTCATTCATATATCTTTGGAAATCTATGTAGGTACTCTGTAGGATACACTGCTTGATTGTTAGAAAAAAAAATACAATTTTATTTTATAAAAACATGTATTTATGTCGTTTTATAAACACATATATCTTAATCAAAATGTGGTATTCCAGTAATCAGGTCTGCAGGCAGCCGTAATTTTCTTCCAAAGTTTGCGAAAGCTGGTGTCACCGATGTACTTTCGTGAACAGCGCTTCGATATGACAACAAAAACGGTTGTATGTGCTTGTCCCAATCTCGTTGCCGATTTTCCACAACTTTGGCTAGGTACCTCTCCAGTGTCTGATTAAATCGTTCCACCATTCCATCCGATTGTGGGTGGTAAGAAGTTGTTCTCGTTTTATGAGTGCCCATTACTCGGCAAGTTTCTTGAAATATTTGGGACTCAAAATTCCTTCCCTGATCGCTGTGAATCTCCAAGGGTACTCCAAAACGGCAAAAGACTTCATGAACCAGTTTATCTGCAACTGTTGAAGCTTCTTGGTTTGGAATGGCGAAGACTTCCGGCCACTTAGTGAAGTAATCCATCACAACCATGAAATACTTGTTACCACTTTCACTTTCCGGAAACGGCCCCTCAACGTCAAGGGCTATCCTCTCCCATGGTGCACCAACATTGTACAATTTCAATGTACCTCTACTACGAGTCTGGGGTCCCTTTACAGCTGCACAACTTGTACATTTGCGACACCAGTCCTCGACATCGTCCCGACAGTGGACCCAGTAAAACCGTTCTCGAATCTTCAGTAGAGTCCGTTTTACTCCCAGATGACCTCCTGAACAACCATTATGGTACAGCTGTAGAACATCCGGTACTTGAGCTTTAGGGACAACCATTTGCAAATGACAGCTGTCTTCCCGAACAGTTTCCCATTTACGGCACAGGACTCCATCCTGAATCACCAAGCTGTCCCATTGGGCCCAATAGCTTTTTGTGATCGAACTCATTGCTGAGACGTCGCTCCACCTGAGCTTAGGAGCTCTGGCCTTCATCCACTCCAGAATCGGCTTGATGACCGAATCTTCCTGCTGTGCACGTTGTAGGCTTTCCTTCCACTCGTTGCTGAGGCCTGTCCTGAGCATCCTCACAGGAACCACTTCCTTATCCTCTTGCCTAGTAAAATGCGTGCGGTCTTCAGGACAAGGCCTTCTTGACAATGCATCTGTGTTACCATGAGATTTCCCGCTGCGATGTTTGACCACAAAGTCGTATTGCTGCTGATGCTGGGCAGTGTTGTTAGCCGCACTACCCTTTGGAGACCAGCCATCTTCCCTTTCTGCAGTTCGCTTAGGGCAACTGGATCGAAGGTGGTCCCTTTCCCCACAGCCGTAGCACCTAGGGCAGTATCTTCTATTGCGGTCACGAAATGTAGCCGGTGCAACCTCCCTGACGCGATGGAAATTTTATATTTATATAGGATGATAATTATGTATTTTATTGGCAGTGTATCTACAAATGCACACTGCAAAAGTCATGTCATATTATGGTAATTTGGCAGTGTGCATTTGTAGATACATGAATATTGACAGTCATATTTTAGATAAAAAACATTATTGTTTGATCAAAATTTTTACGTAAACAAAAGGATACACATTCAATAAAAAAAAAATTATATTTATGTATCGTAATATACATATTTAATTAGGATTATAATCGATTCTTACCTTATAACTCGTAGACGCACGCGCACGCTCCGCTATATTGCGATCTACTGACTACAAATGTTGACAGATGTGAAAAATACTATTTTTTCTACCAACTGCAAGGGTCTCATATAACGGTTTAAAAAAGAAATAAAAACATAAGTACCAAAACTGTTCTCTAATATTTTTTCTTAGAATGTGTGCATTATTAGATACGTTACCAAGTTAAGGGTTAAGATAGGCGATTGGCACACTGCTGCGTTTCACGCAGCGGTGAGCGGGAAACGGAACCAAATTCCACGCGCGTGAGTGCGTTTTTATTGAATTTGTATGTAAAAAATCACGCGCGTGGGTGCGTTACACGCAACATGCAGCGTGGTGCGTGGCAGTGTGATAATCGCCTAAGTCTTGGATTCCTGCATTGCAGTTATCAGAGTTAATGTTTGTATTTATATCACCTGTTAGTATAACATTCTTAAAAGTGGCCACTGCTTGAAAAATTTGGTTTAAGGAAGCATGAAAAGCATCCAAGTTTCTAGCAGAAGGGGATCTATATATAGCAATTATTGCTGCAGTTGTACCAATTTTGATAACGGTTTAAAATATCATTTATTTCTCAAAGATTTACATAATCACTTAATGAGAAACAAAGTTTTAACATGCAGGTAATTGTTAAAATAGTCCAGAGCGCTCGACATGCAGTTAGCAAGTACATAATTAGTTACTTTAATTTTGTTGAGTGGGTACATCATAATAAATTACTCGAACGCGCGCGTCGTTGTAAACATCGAGCGCGCTATTCTTATCAGCACTGTTGTAAAGCACCGTGCACACTATACAATACCAGACAAATTATAATATTTATTTATTTATTTATGTTGAAGCTGTCGAAGATGTTTCTTTAACATTTTTTAAAAATATAAATTAGTTTTAGCTTCTTTAATGTTTTTTGGTAATGAATTATATAGTTGTACTCCTTCGTATTTGATATTTTTCTTTCCGTGGTTTGTTCTAGGTTTGTGTAATAGTACTAAGTCATTTGCCCGACGTGTTGATCGTGTTTGCACTTCATTGTTCCTTTTATATGTAATTTCTGTGTGTATTTCTTTTGATAGGATTTTTCTTATTAATATGCAGGTATTATATTGATAGGTTTTGATGATGTTAAAAAGCTTGGTGTCATTGTAGACTTTGTTCGTCGGTGTTAAATAGGGATATTGAAAGAGGGCTTTAATAATTTTATTTTGGGCAATTTGAAGTTTGTGTAAGTTTGTTTTTGTTGTCGATCCCCAGACCTCAATTAGATATTCAATGTGCGGTTTCACTATTGAGTTGTACACAGTATACTTAACGTTTGATGGTAGACATCTAGCTATTCCGCGTAACGCTCCTGTAAGACTTGATAACTTCGAACAAATCCTTTTTATGTGTGGTTGCCATGTCAAGTGACTGTCAAGTGTAAGGCCCAGATATTTCTCTGTACCGTAAAACGCTGCAACTTTGCCAACTAAGCCCAAGTTTGCCTATTTCGTTTAAACTACGATATTTCGCGTTTGCTTAGTTTTTTCTTATTTTCTACCATTTGGTAGTGATTTTACATTATTAGGGCAACAGATTTTTCATTTTTTGTAATGGTAGCTTCATTGTTACTCTGTCAGTTGGCCGACAAACACCGGTGCGCGTAGGTGAAAATTTTTAGTGTCGTGTAACTTTTGAAGTTTTAGCTAAAGAAAAGGTGTTTTCGTGCAGCTATAACATCCCAGGGTAAGAACATACTATCTACTTTCCATATTGCTTGCTATTTTTATTAAAAGGACACGATTTCATTAAAATAACTTAGTAGGCAATGTTGTGCACTGTTTTGGAAACTTGAGTGACACAACTTTGCCTTGGTCTAGGGTTGTCACTAGGCGGATTTTAATATTGATAGGTACCTATATTTTTACTATATAAATGTCATATTTGCATGAAATTTTCACAGCTTGGAACCCGGTTATATCGAGACTCAAGAGCTTGCATGCACTAAATTCCCTTCGTTTTACGATATTTTAATTTTATTGCATACATTGTTAATGTTCCGAAATCGGGTGAGACACAGGTATTACCTAGGAGTTAGAGCTTCAATTGAAAATGTTACATTTTTTTTATGTCAATAGAACATTCTTATTTTTGTTTCGACAGTTATGTTTTCAATCGCCTGTAAGGCTGAGGCAGAGGTGTATCTCTGCCTGACCCTTCAGTGATTACAGGCATGATTTTGTATTTAAGTAAGTCTTAACTTTGTTGCAATTATATGCAAAAATGCCGAATAATACACAACGAAGCAGGAGAAAACCAGGAGCTCGTAGTTCTTTATGCCGATTACTCTGTAGAAATATCAGAAGTTGCTGCAGATCTCGTGCGAAAAAAAATCATCTCGTCATAAGAAGCGGAAAAGAAATTTGGGATCCCGCGTCAGACCATTTTTAATAAATCAAAAATCCATGCATAGCAAACCATTTGGTTGACTTACAGAGTTGACAACTGAGGAAGAAGCCCACATCGTAAAAGCCAGCATTGCTAAAAAGCAATACATTTGTGATTTTTACTCCTAAGTAGCAATTTGTTTTATTTTTTTACAAAGTGAATAAAAGTTTAAGAAAATAATCCGTATTTTTTTGGGACAACCCTAGAGTCAACGACATTTTTGTATGAAAAGTTTCTGGTACCTGCTACAACATTGCCTATTAGCTGTAAAAAAATATATATTACCGTCATGGCAATAATCTAACTGCTGGGGACAAGCACGGTGTCTTATGTACACGGAAAAAAAATACTAAAAAGATCAACAATATATTTATTGAGATATCCTTCTAGGCAAAGTTGTGTCTTTTACCTACAACTTTGCCTACGACTTTGAGTGCTTGTAATTCTGAATGACGGCATGATTTAAATAGATTTGGGTTCTACCTGGCAAGGCATAAGGTCTGTTTTCCATCTGCAGGTCTTTAGAAGCCGTAATAGTAAATAGGTTCAGAGATACGAACAAAAAACGTCAAAATCCAGGCAAAGTTACAGCATTTTACGGTATTTACTTTATTAAGGACATCTCCATTTATTGACAAAGATTTGTGATTGTGAATTTTTTTGTTTTTGGCCGAGAAAATTATGTAGTTTGTTTTGGATGTATTTATTGTCAACAGATTGTCCAAGAACCACCTCTCTAAAATAACTAGGTCATCCTGCGCGTCTTGTATAATTGCCTCTATGGAGTTGAGTAGCCAAGCCACAGATTTAACCGGGTCTTAGTTTAGGAGATATAATGAGTTCAATTAGTAAGGAATAGTCCAAGTATAGTACATATTTAGATAATTATAATCATTCATCTTTCTAAGTTAGATTTCTACCATTAACACTTTTCCATAAGAGATTGGTGGTTGGTGGTAGAAATCTAACTGAAAGATATATTAATGATTCTAATGATTATAATTCTCTAAATATGTAGGTACCTGCTATTGTTGCGAATCATATTTTGATCAAGATACAATCTGATACTGACCTGCAAATTGCAAAAAAAGTAAGAAAATTTGAATTTCGCGGTCTACCACTATCCATTCACCTTAATAATTAATAATAATATAAATATAACTTGAACTCATGCTAGCCTAGTTCCTAGATACATTTTATTGAGTACCTAATCATTAAATAGACGATTTCAGTTAGCTTGAATTAGAGCAAAACTCAAATCTGGGGGCACGGGAGTGCCCCCGCCAAGACGAGCTAAGCGAAGCGCAAGGGCACTACCTACCTTTTCTCGAAGCACTTCGTCGTATTTTTGAACCCTCTTAACTTGGGTTTGGATTATACCAGATAAACAAAATTTTCGGAATATAATATGATGTCAGTGGTTGACTTATTAAACCTATAAAGTCTAATTGCTTATACTTTAGATTTATTGATATCTAAAATACCCCGATTTCGTCACTGATTCACTGACTGATGATCATCAATATTCTTAAGGTTCTTCCTGAAGTCATAGAAAGCTGAAATTTGGTATGTAAGCTAGTAATGGTACACAAACAACAAAAAAATCTTAAAACTTGAAACTTTTAACCCCCAACCCCTTAAACTAGGGGGTGAAAGTTTGTATGAGACTTCCGTAAATTTTGATGCTAGAGGTCTGAAAATTTATATAGGGGGTCCTTGTTATAAATAAACCCCAAAAAAGGAAGAAAAAATACTCGTATAAATATCATAAGCAACTTACAAAAAGAAATGAAATCCCACAAAAACATTTCATGTTAAATGTTGCCAAGACGAGACCATGTAGCTCGCACTGTCAAAAAGTAATCAGATCTCATGTAGAGCCAAGCTTCTAACTCTACAAGGTCTAACTTCGCAAACTCTACACCTTAGTCAAAATATATGGCTTGGCCATTTCGCTACATTCACATGAGCGTAAGGTGAAAAACTCTCATACTGTTAATGATTCTTGTAGTAACGAAACGGCCAAGCCATATATTTTGACTAAGGTGTAGATGTAGAGTTTGCGAAGTTAGGCCTTGTAGAGTTAGGGCGTGTAGAGTTAGAAGCTTGGCTCTACATGAGATCTGATTGCTTTTTGGCAGTGCGAGCTACATGGTCTCGTCTTGGCAACATTTAACATGAAATGTTTTTGTGGGATCATTTATTTCAATTAAGTAAACCAATTATAGGGGCTGTAGGGGTCGGTCAGTCAGAAAGATGAAGCTAGTTGCCCATTCCAAAGCGTAGGTTCCTACCTATGGAGAAGAACGGGCAAGAAACTCCATGGACACTCTTTTAAATCAAAATAATATGATTACAAAGTCTTGTTTACATCATTCATGTTGTTGTAATGTTCAATGTAGTAATGTTCAATGTAGTAATGTTCAATTTATGTCATGCATGTGAGAACGATGCAGAACGTTAAAAGCGTCCGTAATGAAAAGACGAAAAAAAATCATTTAAAATACCTATTAAATTAAATTAAAATAAGCCATGGCAGCATAGAGATGACCAGTCCCTACTGGGCGCCCGCTCACGAACATGACGCATGTAATAGCACCATTCAGCTCAACCATTTTGAAGAGAGCTAAATGATCCATCATACGCGCCACTACCACCAGCGAGACATTTGAGTGAGCATGACATACTCTCAGCCGCCAGGGCACATTCAAGTCAATGAAAGGCGTACCCAATAAATCGAAGCTTTATACTTAGTACTCACACATGTGCTATGCAATTATACAATAGAGCACCAAGATAGTGTCGTTTGCTAGGGGATGCCGAGCGATGATATTATTTTGCAGTATTTTAGTATTAGCTTGTAATTGTCCAGCTATCGATTTGAATTTTATAAAATAAAAGATAACTTTGCCGAATTTATTTTTTATTCGGGACTAGTCTGGGCAGGGCCCTAATTTCACTACGACCACTCAATGATTCCTTACTTCGAAACCAATAATTCCTTATAATCACGCCAACCTCGCATTCATTTCGCGCGTTTTCGTTCGTTGTGTCATAGACAAAGACATTTAAAGTATTATCTTAAATCTCTTTGGTCATAGAGAATACGGCTCACTCCTGTCTAGTCATTGCCGACTCGTAGTCACACCAGTATGACAAACAGGATTTTTTTTCTCGTTTGTCACACCACTGATTTTTCGTCACCACGATGTATCATTCGTTCGACCAAATCAAGAAAAATAAAAACTCAACATAACGAGAAACGACGTAGCACGACTAATTCGCTGGCGGCCATTTGCTAGGTATTTGTGGGTCGACGAAACTAAACCATATAATACGTAATGGATTCTTAAAAACAACACAAAATAATCACGACATTAGGTTTATTTACCATTGCAATATTAATAATCGTTACATTAAATTATGATCATCAAATCGCGTGTTTAACCGCATGAAGTTTATTTCTTCTTCTTTTTGTGCTTTTGGGCGGTGTCCGGTGTGTTATCGGCCTTGCGCTTGCTTGTATTAGCACCTTTGCCGGTCGCGATCCCACCAGGTGTGTTTTGATTGGCGGCACCACTCTTTTTCTTCTTTTCAGCTCGTTCCTTCTCTTCAAGTTCTTGATTTTCTCTCTCAATTAAAGTGATGAGGGTGTTACATCTGGGAATGGCCATTGATTTGAATTTAATTTGTGTGTGGCTTTGACATATCTCGGGACCCCGGGATTTCGAAACTTTGAAAGGCGTACGAAGCCGAAAGACGAAGCGGGCCGAAGCCAACTCGCAGAGGCCCTTTAGACAGACTAGACAATTTTAAATGTCAAGGCACCAACCGATGATTTTCCTTTTATGCACTATGCAAGTGCACCCAAGGACAACCCCTGGTTGGTGCAGGACTATTGCAGAACATGGAAACAAAACATATTGGGCTTGGGTGGCTGTAGTGGATTGGTTACTATGGAAGGACTATGTCCCCTGCTTGATCAATGTTATGTAATACACGAATAAAATGACAGGGCGTGATTTGCACACTAAATAATGGGCCTCCGGAAACGGTCGCTGGCACATGGTGACATAACGACGAGAGGGGCATATGTGTGGCTTTATTATGCACGTGTTTATGTGATTTTTAGTGATAACAACTGACCTGCGTTGTAACTCAACGGCTGTTCTTGATTTGAGAAACCAATCAAATCTAAACTGCGGCGCGGCGTGAACAGATGCGCGAAGTTCCTCATACACGTTTTCTTTATCGAAGCCCAGCTTATGCAGCATGCACACTAGGAATCTAGAAAAGAAATTGTAAAGTTTATTGTTACACAAAACACTGTTATACAATATACTTAATTAAGAGATGTGAATGAAATCAATATAAATCACCTGTCCTCTTCCTCGACGTAATTTTTTCCTTTATTTGTCCCATAGGAGATTCTCAGTTGATGGAATGGAGCTCTGTATCGCGCCATCTTAGCATCCAGCGCTTTCTTGATAGACGCTCGCCTCTGTATCTTGGCTTCTCCCCTTTCAATTTGTCCCATTATTCTGTCGATGTCTTGAAGCTCATGACAACGCTCCCAAAATACTGCTGAATATTCCATGACCTTAAAAAGTTACAATGATGAGTAATTATATTTTTAATAAGATTTTACGAATTCGTCTTTGTGCATGTTTTAACCAATGATTTTACTCACTTCTTCCGGAGTTTTGCCTTCAACATCCTTAGCGATATTTTCAATATCATCTCTGCCGTATTTTTCGTTGGCTTTGATGAATTGGTTAAAGTCTCGCTTTGTCCAATTAGTAAACCCTGTTGATGAAGAGTTTGTTTTAATAACATTGCCAACTTTTAATGATGTTTGATGTGCTGAAATATCTCAAAAATTTTATTAACTATACCTTGAGTTAGCAACTGCTCTTTCTCCTGTACCTCTTCTTCTGTGAGAGCTTCAGCGTCATCTATCTTACGTTGTTCTTCTCTTTGAATCTTGGCAGCATCAGGTCCCAATTCAGGATTACGGGGAACTTTGTACCTAACAAAATAACACGATAAGTATCCTCGACTTCTACTATACTTTGTGTATTCTAGTTACCTTACCCTAGTGTTTTGCGATAGTGGTATATTTCTTGATCCAAAAGTTCGAAAAGTCGCGGCGGGAAGAACTGGAAGTCTTGTACAATCGGCTGCTTTGGAGGACGCGGAGCCTAGATATGAGAAAAGTGAGTATTATCATACGATCATCACAAGCATGGTTCAAAAGTAACTACAAGCATTAAAGATATTGTATGTATGTGAAAATATATATATTTAAATGAATGACTGTATGTGAATTTAAAGTGATATTCTAGTTCTAATATAAATAGGAAATAAGGCTAAATAAATAATTTACAGCAGAAATACAGGTATACTACATTAATGCCAGTATAAAGAGCTAATCAATTTACATAATACAAGTACATGAATTAGATGATAATTATATTGCCATAGAACCAACACCAAAAGTAGACTGCTGCGCTGACCTCCGCATTTAGCTCTTTACACTTATTTACCTGTACCTTTGGCGCCTTCGGTTCGGAAACACGGAGTGCCTCCCGGAAGTAAGCGTCCACTGCATAGTTAGCTTTACGCTCGCGTTTAGGCGGTTCTATCCAATTACCAATGGGTAAAATTTTCTGCTTCTCTCTGTAATCCTCCCCTGAATTAAAAAAAATAATTAGTATTTTAATTTACAGAATTATGATTTTTTTACTATTTTTTTAGAAGAAACCTTCAAACTGGTAGACGGAGTCTGTCGTGGCGCCGGGGGTGTCCATCGAGAAAGCCCGTAGTGAAGACTCTCCTAGACTCTCCAATTTCTGCTTCAATTCTTCAGTCTATAAAAGACAAATAACTGGTATATTCATGTTATAGTGTTTATCTGAAATGGATCAGTTACTGAACCTCCTTACCTTGTGTTCTCCCTTAGCTAATATGTCATCAATATCTTCTTCAGTGATTTCCGAATCTTTAGACGAGAACACATGGTTGGCGCCATGTCTGATCATGTTGAGCATTTCGTCTTTGTTAAGATGACTCTTAATGTCGACCAGGCGGCCGGACTGTATCACGAGTTTGTCTAACCTTAGCTTGACTTCGGCGCGTTCTACAATTTTTTCTTCCACAGTATTTTCAGTGATGAGTCTGAATACTCGCACCTTTAAAAGAATACGTAATATACAGGAAACATTTTTAACAAGTGAATTCAGTACATGATTCTGAACCCCTAGGCATTGAAAATTACCATCAGTGATAAAAAATACTGTCTTTTTGATATTGCACTTTTCTATGAAACAGCGATTTTTTTTTTGATGACTGATTAAAAATTTCTACTCTATGGGATCATGTGCTGAATTCATTGTTACACAACCGTTAATAAAATCCAGTCTTTCAAATTCTGATTAACCAGCTCAAATACATAAGAGGACTACTAACTTGTTTTTTCTGTCCAATACGATGTGCTCTGTCCATAGCCTGCAAGTCCATTTGTGGATTCCAGTCAGAGTCGTAGATGATGACGACATCTGCTGAAGTCAAGTTGATGCCGAGACCACCCGCGCGTGTCGACAACATAAACACGAATTTCTCACTCCCCTCGGCGTTGTATTCCTCAATTTGCCTATTTCTATCTTCATGAGGTGTTTGACCATCTAAACGGCAATACTGAAAAAAATTATATTTTAAAATAATCACGAGTATCGTAAGAGTCGAGTCGTCATGAGAGGGTATACATATGTATACATACCTTATATTGTCGCCAAAGACAGTAATCCTCTAAGATGTCCAGCATCCTAGTCATTTGTGAGAATATAAGCACCCTGGAATCCTGTTCTCGTAGTTTGGGCAGCAATTTGTCAAGGATGGCGAGTTTACCGCAGTTGTACACGAGATGCAAGTCCGTCGTGTAGGGCGGGCCAGGCTCCGCCCCGTCAAACAGATAAGGATGGTTGCAGCATTTACGAAGCTGCATGAGAATGTTTTGCAGACGCATCTTTTCAACCTTTCCAGCACCATTCACTACAATCAGAATAATTGCTTCAATACATTGCTTTTTACACATATTGATCTAATGACAAAAACATTACGTAATTAATATATACAATTAATAATTATGAAGATGTTATTTTACTTACCTACATCAATGTCTTTCATTAGAACCTTGGTGTACCATTCTCTTTGCATTTTACTCAAACCGACATACACTTTGACCTCCTTTTTTGGTTTAAGTTTCCTCTCCACTTCAGATTTAAGACGACGAAGTAAAAATGGCCTCAAAACAGCATGCAGCCGAGATACTAGTTGATTGTCACCAAGAGCCGCATTAGTGTTGAACCAGGAATCAAAGTCCTGAATGGGTTTTGTAAATTAGTAGTTTCCACACTGCAATATGCCATATAATTTAAATGATTATAACCATTTATCTAAACAGTGTAGTACTTACATCAGAACTATTAAATACATCTGGTAAGAGGAAGTTGAGTAGTGCCCACAGCTCATGGAGATTGTTCTGCAGTGGAGTACCAGTTAGCAACAGCCTGTTCATACTCTTAAACTCTCTAAGCAGTTCAGAAAGCTTTGACTTTTCATTCTTGATTCGATGAGCCTCGTCAATCACCATGTATCTCCAGTTGAACTTTTTGAAAACTGATCTTTCTCGAATTATCATTTCATAAGACGTAATGCAGACATCCCAGTTGCCAGGCATGAGGACTTCTCGAATAAATGTGCTCTAATAAAAAAATTGGTTCATTGAAATTTATGACAAAACATTTTTTGTATTATTCGTAACTTTTTGTGATGTACCAAAATAAAAAAGACAATGATTAAATTATGTTTCCCTATTTGAAACCATAGACAAACAGTATTTACAAAACTTGGTTGCAGAACTTACCCTTGTTTCTTGGTCACCAATTAAACAAACTGCTTTGAGTGATGGGCACCATTTTTTGAATTCATTCATCCAATTTGTCAGGGTTGATTTTGGGACAATAACAATATGTGGTCCAGGAACATTCCTGTTACATAAAGAAGTTAATACAAAATTATGAATTACTAGCAGCACCCTGTGGTTTCACCTGCATAAGTTTCTGTAGTCTATACCAAATTTCATATAAATCGGTCCAGTGGTTTAAATGTGAAGAGGTAACAGACAGACAGACACACTTTTGCATTTATAATATTTGTATGGATGTGATAGAAGCTACATTATTTTTAGAGTTGCAACCCTAAAAGAAAACAGAACCTTTTTATGATCACTGGTTTTCTTCACTAAACAGTCACAAACATTAAATTGAAAGACACCTCCTGTCTTAAAATATCAGTTTAGACAGTTAACTACTTAATTAGGGTGTTTGGTGCATCGTTTGCCAAATAGAATTGGCCGAAAGAAGAGGTCATTTGCTATCTCTTAAGGCCCAGTAACTAATTCCTTGTTTCACCGGTTTTTTTAAAATTACTTTTTAATTTTTATTTAGAAAAATACAAGAACTCTGCATTTAAGCTTAATTTTTTTTTTTAAGTTATGAGTGTAGCCTTCAAATTTTATTTTAATTCTTATGTTTACTCTTGTATGGTTCTATGAAATTAAAAATTGACTTGCCAATAACATCTAGTTCCTTTTTAATAACTCCCAAAGTCTTTGAAAAAAGGAAAAATACACTTAACACTCAACTTTAAATTGCTGTAAAAAAAAAACTAAAAGCGATCGGTATCTTCGAATTCTTTTAAAAAGTTTTCTAGTTTGTCCCCTTTCCAATGGTGTGAAATATACCATAATTTTTTTTTTAATAACTTCAGTAATTCGCTAAATGTGTAATCGAGACACATCAGGCTGATATTCGATATTACCGTAAGAACACTAGTTTTCACATAAATAAAATTCTTTAAGTAGGTGGATAGTGTTATTTCACTCTTACGCAGTCTTTTATCTCTTTCTAGGGTTCTAACTTTCCTCGAACTTGAAATAAAAATAAACTTTGATTTAATAAGTACCTAATTATAAATTTTGTTCAAATTGTCCTCCACTATTGCGTACACACACGTGACATCTTCGACTTATCTCGACTGTAGTGGTGTGTAAACGTATTTCTGCTTTGATAGTGACGAAAGCCGCCTTAATACGTTAGCTAAATCATCCCTAGTCTCAACTTCCGTGGAGTAAACAAGTTCTTTGGGCCATCTCCACATGTAAAAATCTAACGGAGTCAGGTCTGGGGAACAGAGCCGGGAATAGGGCCATCCCTCCCAATCCATGATTCTGGGAATACAACATCCAAGTACTTCCTGGCGGTTAATCTCCAGTGAGCGGGATAATCGTCTTTATGAAAAACAAAAGACAGGTTCACTGAAAATTGGTAGCTGAGCTAATAATTAGGGTAAGTCTGTTTGTAGAAATTCTTTTTAAAAAGTTCGGATCATCATGTCCGAGTGTAATAAAAAACGACAAAACTGGACATTTTTTATTTCCAGTTCTAGGAAAGTTAGAACCCTAGAAAGAGACAAGAGACTGCATAAGAGTGAGATAACACTATCCACCTACTCAAAGAATGTTATTTATGTGAAAACTAGTGTTCTTACCGTAAAATCGAATATCAGCCTGATGTGTCTCGATTACACATTTAGCGAATTACTGAAGTTATTAAAAGTTTTTTTTGGTATATTGCACACCGTTGGAAAGAGGACAAACTAGAGAACTTTTTAAAAGAATTAGAAGATCCCGATCGCTTTTAGTTTTTTTTATACAGCAATTTAAAGTTGAGTGTTAAGTGTATTTTTCCTTTTTTTAAAAACTTTGTGAGTTATTAAAAAGGAACTAGATGTTATTAGCAAGTAATTTTGAATTTCATAGAACTATACAAGAGTAAACATAAGAATTAAAATAAAATTTGAAGGCTATACTCATAAATTAAAAAAAATTAAGCTTAAATGCAGAGTTCTTGTATTTTCCTAAATAAAAAATAAAAAGTCATAATAAAAAAACCGGTGTAACAAGGAATGAGTTACTAGGCCTTAAGAGATAGCAAATGACCTCTCCTTTCGGCCAATTCCATTTGGCAAACGATGCACCAAACACCCTGTAAATAAAAAAAGAAAATGATAAGATTAAATTAATAAATAATAATAGAATTAACACTCACTTGAAGTTCTTCATGTAACCAAGCAAAGAAATAGTCTGTAAAGTTTTTCCGAGACCCATTTCATCAGCCAGGATTCCATTGATACCATTTTCATAGAGTGAGATCATCCAGTTAAGACCTCTTACTTGATAGTCACGCATTTCTCCATTTTTGATGAAGTGTGGAGATGCTTCAAACCGGAATATTGATTTTACTTTAATATTAGTCTCTGCAAGGAGTTCCTCATCTTCTTCCTGTTCAGTCTTTCGGTGGCGGTGGCTAGACAAAACAAAAGTAACACAATACCAAAAACATTCACAATAGAATTTTAGTGTGTTACTCTTGTGGGTGTGCACAAAATTGTTCACAAGAATTACACAATACTAGTGTACAATTCGAATTCAACTATTTATTTTTTTACATTTTGTAAACGTTAGTGTAAAGCACATGTTTATTGTTTGTTTGTAATGGCAAGGTGAAGGTTAGTTTTATTATTACTTACTCTCCTGCACCTAGTCCGCCTGGGTCAACGTCTTGCTTGATCTTCTTAGGTCTGCCGGCTTTCGGTTTAGGTGGGCTGCCACCAGATTTAGGAGTATTTGTCATGAAATGAGAGAAAATTTCTGTTTGCTTCAATAGAAATTCGAATCTCTTCGAACGATCAGTTTCAATTTTACTTTCGAAGTCACCTTCCTTGCCCCGCGAGGACGTAGTGTCGCTCGAGGATCCATTCTGTTAGAAAAATGAATTCGTTTTAACACAATTCCTCACAATGAATGATAAAACAAGAGTGTGGATATTGAAACCTACTGAATTTTCACCAACATCTGCAACGTCCATAGGTTCCTCTGTTTGAGACATGTTGACACAGAATAAATATCACTTTATGATTAATGTAGATTACTCGATTAGATGGATTTTACATAGCGTAATGAACAACGTTTACTTTTATCTTCTACGTTATGACAAAAACCGGGCGCGAAATGTATCCACCCGTTATGTCTGATTGTCTGCAAGCTGCTGATGCATTACCATAGAGTAAAAGTAATCATAGACCTAGTGCTGCCAACCTAACCGAAGCATAAAACAGCAGATCAGGCTTAAAAAAACAGCAGAAAACAGTAAAATGGTAACTTTAAAACATTTAAGTCTACTATATTAGAATTAAAAATGAAACCTTTAATAGAATTGAAAACGCAAGTACTTAAATCAATATTATTTATTTATTAAGTTAAAAATAAGAATAATTGACAAATTCTTAGAAATATTCTTCCAAATATTTATTTATCATTTTCAATTTCTCTGTCTTCGATATTTTCTGCCTCGTTTTTTTTTATTAATCATGCATACTTTCGTCGCGTTAAATAGATAGCATTCCTTTATTTCGGTTTTACTATGTAATGTGCCTTTGATTGTCATCGTAGACATTTTATTTCTTAGTTTAGTTTTCAAAATGTTTACTGCTATTTTGTTAGACATAGGTAAAAATTAATTGGGATACATGTACATGCATATCATGAAGCTAGTTATTTTAACTGGAGGTTTTATTGTTTTAGACGAAATCGCCAGTAAATATAATCTCAAAAACAGTAGAAATTGGCACTTAAACAGAAAACAGGGATGTCATGGTGAAAACAGTAAATCTACTGTTAAAACAGTAGGGTTGGCAACACTGCATAGACCACCATAGACTAATATATTTAAATGAGAAAATTCGGGCGGACCTTTCAAACAATGTTGCCAGGTCACAAATTTCCAAAAGTAGTACTAATGCTAAGGTATAACCGCGGTGACTTTAGGAAAGTCGCTGCGTGTGGATCCGACCTATGATTTATGACACCTATGATGCTCTGTGCTAAATAAACGTGTGTGCGTGTGTATACTTTGACAGCGCTATTGTATATTGTATGTACGCCGTACGGTATTGGACTATTGGCAGTAGGTACCAGAGGCAGTGGCGTAGCGTGGCCGTGGGTATCGGCTGCCCGGGGCGGAAGACAATTTTGCCGCTCTCTTAATTAGGTATTTCAATTTAATGTATACTATACATTATATACATTAATTCTAGAGAACTTTTCGGCAAGAACGGTCATCACTATTTTGCATTACACAGGTTAGATTTTAAATAAAAAAGTTTATTTGTTTTACAATAACGTTTATTAATACAAAAATTCTTACGTCAACCACTTATAACAGGTACATAGGTATTATTTAATCATGTTGATCGTCGAGGTGAACTCTCACCTCACCTCGACGATCGACATGATTTAGCGAATTGAATATAAAACGAAAATCATTTTTTAATACTCACACAGTTGAATGTAGGTACACATAGCGGAAAATTCAAATTTTCACAAAGTACACATAGCGGAAAATTCAAATTTTCACAAAGTTAGCCAATAATTTCATAACCACTACACGTACTTATTTGCACAAAAATCACAATTACGAAACAGTGTGAACTAAACAATTGAAGATCCATGAATAAAACTTTCTTTGACTTGTCAAAGCATCACGTACTTTGTTATAGGGACGTAATAAACAATATTGAACTTAATATAGGTATTCTTTTTTTGTTGGTCTGAGAGGTATATGTAATAGAAGTCATTCTAGCTGATTATAAGTCATAAACAATCCAAGCACAAAATAAAATACGGGGAATCCCCGCAAGTCAGTATAGACGGTGTTGCCATTCGCTACAAAATATCATTCAAAGAAAGGGGATTCCCGGAATTCGTCACAGAATAAGTAATGAAAAATTCCGTGCTCTTTTCAATCGGTCCGAATTTATAGTTGCGTTAAAAATATGAAATGTACAAATATTTACAAAATATATTTTATTATTTACTGTGAAATTTTGCCGCCCCCTAAAAAGTGCTGCCCGGGGCGGGCCGCCCCCCTTCGCCCCCACTACACTACGCCATTGACCAGAGGGTTCACCTCGACGATCGACATGATCGACATGACAGTATTCGTGTCGTGTGTGTATCTAGATCTACTAGTATAAGTATGTCTTTGGTAGATATAAACTGTGAATCTACTAAAGCCTCATAACATAGACCATACATAACTCTGATGGACCTTAATCAATTTGTTTGTTGAACTGCACCGTGTCCGTCGGTCAGGTTCCACAAGGATTATATCAATCACCCGGGCTGTAGGCCTCAGCTCCGGCTCCCGATGAAACCGACACAGAACCAAACTATGACTATGTGCAGCGCAATTGGGCACTCTATTGGGCGCTAATAATTTCTTAACTTCGGTGCCCAAGTTGTCACCGTAAAACGCTGCAACTTTGCCAACTAAGCCCAAGTTTGCCTATTTCGTTTCAATTACGATATTTTGCGTTTGCTTAGTTTTTTCTTATTTTTAACCGACTTCAAAAAAGGAGGAGGTTCTCAATTCGACGGTATGTTTTTTTTTTTGTGTGTTTGTTACGCGATTACTCCGCCAATTGTGGACCGATTTTCAAAATTCGTTTTTTGTTTGAAAGGGTATACTCTCGAGGTGGTCCCATTATCATCAAGTTGGAATCTGATGAGAGGATCCCATGGAAATCGAGGCAAACCCTCAAATTTTATAGGCAAAGCTATAACGATTTGGATATTTTTTAAAATAACTTGAGCATTTGCTCTCGGAAATCATCATTTGGTAAAGTGGAGCTGATGAATAAGACCACAGATGGCCATTGGAACTACTCAATGACAAATATTTCACGGGTTGCGATTCGATTACTTTAATATGGTTGCTAAGCAATGTATGCTCGTCACAATGCGTATGGTGAGTGGTTGTTGAGGAGTTCTCCTGGTTCTTACCAGGAGAACTCCTCAACAATTAACGTCCCAACATCGGGAAAAGCAATATTTTGTAACAAGTGATGAGCAGTTGACATTAGGCTATTGTAACTTAGATAAATTACAAACGGACCCACTAAAAATTGAAAAATAAAAACTTTTTACAAAAAAAAAAACAACTGACTTCTAAAAATAATACTAAAAATTGAAAAATAACTTTAATTTCGGAAGTCGGTGTCAATAAACGAAAATGCGGAACCAAAGACACCGACTTCCGAAATTAAAGTTATTTTTCAATTTTTAGTAAGTACCTACCTTTTAGAAAATTGTTAGTCAGTTCGGAGTTAATGAGCTAAATAAGTGACGCCTTGAGCACCGAAGTTAAGGAATTGTTGGTGCCCAATAGCCTTAAGATATAGGTAAGTACATAGGTACATCAATGAAAAGAGCTTTTTAAGGAGAACCTTTGTTACTAACACAACTTTAGCCAATATATTGTTAGTCAGTTTGGAGTTAATGGCCTAAATAGACTTGGGCACCGAAATATAAAAAATTTCTTGATGAGAAAAGTTGTGTCAGTAGCAAAGGTTCCCCATGAAAGCTCTTTTCATTGGGCATCTTAGGGCTATTGGGCGCCGAGGATTCCGTAATTTCGGTGCCCAAGTTATCACCTTTTTAGGTCATTCACTCCGTAGGTACTAGTGACTAAGAATTGGCAAAAGTCGTGTTAGTAGCAAACGTTCTCTCACGGTTCTCTTCGAGAGCTCTTTTCATTGGCATAAATCTTAACGCTATTAACGTTCTGTCCGGCTTTATCTTAAAAACATTGTACAGTATGCAACAATTCTGCATAGGCACGCTATGGTTGAAATTTCTGTGAACATGCTTCGAGCCGTCCCCGCGCCCGCGCCGCAGGCCCGTATTTACATCTGTGTGAGTACACTGGCTAACTAGTCGAACGAAACAAAAACATACCGTCGTCGCTTTTTCACACGCGCGGCGTAATTACGTATGACCTTCGTTGGTTCATACCACTGCTAAAATTCACAACTTCATAACAAGTACTGCTAGCGGATAACGCAGCGTATAGGATTAGTAAACACGCAGGCCTGGGTTCGAATCTCGAGATGAAACTTTGATTTATCGTTTCAACAATAATCTTATCTTTTTTTATTATTCGATAAATTAATACACGAGAATAATAATGTCATATTTATTTTATTTGTATTATTATATTGTCATTGAAATATGGGGGCCCGTGGCTAAATAATAACAGCCGCACAGGTCGATCGATCAGGTTAAGCTTGCGCTTGCCGCGGTCGGTCTGTGGATGGGTGACCATCTTTACATACCGTGACCCCTCCGTGCCTCGGAAAGCACGTTAAGCCGTTGGTCCCGGCTGTCATTCGTGGATCTTTGACAGTCGTTACGGGTAGTCAGAAGTCCGAAAGTCTGTCAACCAGTCTTACCAAAAGGGGTATCGTACTACCCAGTAACTGGGTTGTGGAGGTCAGATAGGCAGTCGCTCCATGCAAAATACTGGTATTCAGCTGCATCCGGTTAGACTGGAAGCCGACCCCAACATAGTTGGGAGAAGGCTAGGCAGATGATGATAATGATGCTTTTATTCAGTAAAAAAAATTTTTTGTGAATTCAATAGATAGATAAGATATTTATACTAATATCTACATCACTAATATCAGCATCTACATCACGAGACACATCAGTTAGTGTGATAGCTATTCCATTCTCACCTGAAACTCTTAGACCCTTGACCCTTCCAAGGAAAGGAAATCAAACAAATAGACGCAATGTAAAATCCGCTATCTTAACCGACACTCCCGTAAAGAATGAACTAGCTGCAATCGAAGCAGCTAGAACGGCTAAGAAAAAGGTAAAAAAATCTAACTTTGAAGAAACAAAAACAAAAAAAAGATCAAAACCAGGCACAAAAACTAAAAAGACCAAGGTGGTCAAGAAACAAAGAGGAAATGAAGACAGTGAAGAAGAAGAAGAAGAATCCTTTTGCCTTTGTTGTTTTGAGCCATTTTCAAATAGCAGAGCCAAAGAAAAATGGGTGCAATGTCTGGAATGTAAAAACTGGGCTCATGAGGCTTGCACTGGTGGGGAACTTTCTTATGTTTGCCACAACTGCTTGTCAGACTGAAGTTTTTTATATTCATTTTTTTTATGTTTTTGACATTTGTGATATTATTGTTACTTAAATATTTGAAGACATATTGATTAAGACTGATTGTAATTTTTAAGAAACGACTGAGAGTTAATAATTATTTTATGTTAAAGATTTAGAATTTATATAATTTAAACTTATAATTTTTTCGTTAAACAAAATGTAAAACATTTTGAAAACAAGTACTTTTAATTACTTTGGAGTTGATTATTTTAACAAAATACTAATTAAAAAAGTTTTATTCCACTTGAACAGTTTTATTTTATTAAATACTTTTAAATTATATCATTATTTTTAATTTACAGCCCTTGATACTACTCAAAAATCATATGTTTCAACTCTCCTCGACCCCTGTTTCATCTTACCTCGGTATGAGGGGAATTGAAACAAGTTCACTTGTAACGGTTAAGTCGATTTTTCACCACATTATTTAACGTTTACAATTTCTTTAAGTTAGTCATTCGCAAGTGTAAAGAATGACCTATCGATTGGTACTAATATCATACGGTTTCTGTCAATAGTATTTGGTGTATGAAACATAATGTCAAAATTGTTTCAACTCCCCTCGGTCTCCCCTATAGTTTTCAATCCATTAAATACAGTAGTTCTGCTAGAAAGAAAACATTGAAGGTGGACTTGCTCACCTGTGGCTGTGACTTTAACTCATAGCACCATTACCTCGAAGCCTTACGCCAGGAGTCAGGGGGCCTTAAAAGGCCACTTTGGCAGAATCACAAAAGGATAACATTATGATCAAATCCCATTGGTGGAGTTTTCAGTTTTTTTTTGTCTGTGCTAAAATACCAATAAATCCAATCCAAATCTCTTTGATTATACCTACACGTAGTGCAGCGAAAAAAAGAAAAACACGGACTGTCTTCGCAATATTATAATTCATAATGTTATCCTTTTATGATTCTGCCAAAGTGTCCTTTTTTATCCCCATGGTCAGAGCACAAGAAAATGACATACCTAAATGGGTTGATAAAAAAATAATAATGCTATTTATGTATTAAAATTTATTTGATTTTCCATAAAAGAATCTTTAATTAAACTATTTAAGTAATCTTCTTTTTCTTCTATTGTTTTCAAATTCGAATATTTACTCCAGGGTACCTGAAAAATGGGAGGTGGTGAGCTGTGTTACAGATTTTTCTTAAGTTTATTACGTATTCATAGTGTAGTATTATTATTTAATTAATTATTATTTCCTTTATTTCGCTAAATATATATAAATTATTTATTGAATTAATTATTATAGCTAAGATGGAGAGAAAATGGACTTGGGCGAGCCCAGGCGGTAATACCAAGAATGAGGCCGTAGGTTAACTCCATAATAAGCTCATATAAAATTTATATGAGTTTACATTTGCACTAACTACAAAATTGACAATTTTGAGGAGAGTGTTTTAAAGTTTATTAAAGTTTAGACGTGAACAGTACGAAAACAAAGTGAAATAATAAAACAATTATGCATCTATTCACAAGACTAAACCTTTAATCTAACTCCATCTTAACTCAATATTGTACGATATTTAGTGTATTTGGCACTAAAAAATTAAAATTTTTGCAGTTAGTACAATTGTGAACTAAGGCATCGAAATGTAGTCCAATCCAATTCCAATTTTTATAATAATGGCTCCATCGTTTTATCGATGATTCTGCCAATGTCAAGGTTGAAGGAAACAAAGTGTATTCGCTGAGATTAATCGGTTATACTGCCATAAGTACGATTTAATTATAACTGGATCTGTTTGAGTAACCTGTAGGGACAACACAATAATTATATTTATTATAAGTTGTTAATAACCAGACAACACAAATCAATTTTATTATGGGACAAACACAATGAACCACCACCATGGGTTGCTATGTTAGAGCTTGATATTATTTAATAATAGAATTTTTTTAAGTGTTTTAATTAATGGAGAATCAACGAGTGTTAAGAGGAATGGGATATTAATGGGTCTGGGGAAATTAGGGGGAAGAATGTCATATAGCGGGACTAAAAGATTACGACAAGAGAAAAATATGTGCTCAAGAGTACCCTCTTCTACACCACACTCACAAAGGGAATGATTCCGAATACGTAGTTTTGCCAAAAACACTGGAGAGCAAACATGTCCTAATCTGAGACGAATAATGATAGATGTGATTAATTTATTACATTTCTTATTTTTGACGAACCAGGGTTTAGCTGGTATGTTGGGTTGAATATTGCCATAATATTTGCCCTTAATTACCCTAGATCTTTGCCACAGATCATCCCAAGACTTCATGAGACGTGGTTTAGCCAGGCAGCGAACGTCCCGAGCCGGAATGTTAGAGAAAGACGTACAACCGGTCTGGATTGATTGCTTAGCATAGAAATCAGCTTCTTCATTGCCCAATATGCCTGTATGTCCCGGAATCCAAGCCAAGACAGTTCCAGGCCAGACGGATTTAATCTATAGAGTATTTCCTTGATTCTGAGAATAATTACAGAGTTATCTTTGCTGCGAAATGGAATTTTCAATAAATCTTGGAGAGAGCTAAGAGAGTCTGTGAGTATCAAGGATTTATCAAAATGTTGTTGATTGGCATCAATGTATTTTACTGCCTCTAATATTGCTAACGATTCTCCTGTAAAAATAGAACACTCAGGTGGACTCTTAAAACTTAAGACAACTTTAAACTTAGGTATGTACACGGCGGAACCTAAATGAGATCCGTATATTTTTGACGCATCTGTGAATAATAAAATCCAATTTGGCCATTTATTCTTTAAAATTTTATTGAAAAGATTGTTGGGTTCGGGGCTTTGTTTATGTATACCAAAATCTAGTATCACACTGGGTTGATAGATTACCGAGTCATAAGGAACTAGGAAAAGGGGATGATTATCCAGTGGCATAACTGGAAATGAAAGAGACTTATTATTATTGAAGCTGTTCACTAATAGAGGAGGGGATTTATTTCTCCAATAAGTTGAAGTTTCGATAGCACAAGACAGGGGACGAAGAATACTAAGAAGAGGGTGTGAGGGAAATTGAGACGCTGCCGAAAAATACCTATCTGCCAAAAATTGTCTACGGAGATGAAGTGGAGGCTCAACACATTCCACTTGGAGTGCATTAATTGGGGATGATTTCATTGCACCAGTAATAATGCGTAAGCATTTAGATTGGAGCTTATCCAGTTTACTTAAAGCCAATTTACTGCAAGGTTCTAGAATAAAACATCCATAGTCAAAACGGCTGCGTACGATGGCGTTATAAAGCATCTTTTGTGAGGCCGGATGAGAACCCCAACGAACTCCAGATAAAGATCTCAAAACATTGATGGATTTCTCACTTTTATTAATTATATATTGTAAGTGAAATAAACCTGTCATTTTGGAGTCAAGAACAACGCCCAAGAATTTTACTTTATCTTGAATCACAATCGATTCTCCAGCAACATAGATGTTAACTGGAGGGATATTTCTTCTGCGGGAAAATATTACGGCTTGACACTTGGGAATAGAAAGCTCCAGTCCATGTTCCGAGAGCCAATCATTTAAATAATCAAGAGCAGAGTTCAATTTAAGAGCACCACTGGACAGAGAAGAACAACTTATGTATAAGGCAATATCATCAGCATACTGCAGGATATTGCAAAAAGAATTAACGGTCAAGTCAAGGGTGGCGGTGTATAGGTTATATAAGATTGGACTTAAGACAGAACCTTGCGGGAGACCCCTCCAGACAACACGGGAAGACAGAAGGCCGCCTTGAGAACGTACACGAATGGAACGGCACATAAAGAGATTAAAGATAAAATTCACCAGTCTCACGGGGATACTCAGCTCAAGCATTTTCTGCCTGAGTAGCGGAAGCTGGACGTTATCATAGGCTGACGAGATATCAAGGAAGACCCCAATAACATGTTCATTATGAGAGAATGCAAGCCTTATTTGGGAGGTAAGAATGCTTAGACTGTCGATCGTGCCCGTACTACGTCTAAATCCAAATTGAGTATTGGAGAGTAAGCCACGACTTTCAAGGATCCATTCCAGTCTGTTTTTTATAAGATGCTCTGTGATCTTTGCCAAAACCGACGACAAAGCAATAGGTCTATAAGATGTCGACAGATTTGGATCTTTCCCAGGCTTTAAGATGGGGATTATGATTTGGGTCTTCCATGACTCCGGAATATTTGAAGATAAGAAAATTGAATTAATAATAGTTAAAAGATATAATTTTGAGGATTGACTAGCTTTAGAGATAAAGGAATACGTTATACCATCTATGCCTGGAGAGGTATCTTTAAGGTGATCTAAAGCACAAGTAAGTTCTGCAAGCGAGAATTGATCATTCATTCTGTCAGTTGTAGAAGAGGGAATCAGAGTAGAAGGAAACAATCTAAATGAGGTACGAAGGGGGGGGCTAAACTATTAACAAAATTATCAAGCCAAATAGAAGGGTCATTAGAGGAAATATTTTGATCCTTAAATATTCTTCGGAAGTTATTAATTTTACGCCATACGACCGTTAAAGGGGTACGAGGAGATAAAGATTCACAAAACTTTTGCCAACCTACAGCCTTCTTCTTGGCTAAAGTCTCGTGGCTTTAGCACCAGTTTTCTTAAAATTTATATAATTTTCCATAGTTAAGTCCGCTGTATATGAATTTTCCGACTCGTTGCGTAGGCGAACCATGTTGGTACATTCTGAATCCCACCAGGGGGGGGAAGGGATGAGACCGCGCGACGAATTCTTAAGCGGTATAGTTTGATCAGCAGCGGCCAATATACAGGAAACGAAATCTTCATAGGCCACTAAAAAATTTGAAGGATCTACAAGAGGGAGACCAGATAACTTGGAATCTAAGGCAAGAGAATACTTGTCCCAGTCCGCATCTGATAGTCTATATCGCTGTAAGGGAAGAAGAGCAGGAGGGGGAGTAAATGATTGGCGAAACTTGATTAAAATTGGAAAGTGGTCGCTGTCGTGGGAATTAGTTAACACGGACCAGGAGAGAGAATTTACTAGAGATGGAGAGGACAGTGAAAGGTCAAGTACACTATTATTCTGGCCAGGAGGTACCCTGCGAGTCGGAGAGCCATCATTTAGTAGGCAAAGGTTTATGTCATCCATTAGGTCAATTAAAAAGGGAGAGGATGTATCTATGTAGTGGGACCCCCACATAGTGTGGTGACAGTTAAAGTCTCCTAGCACCATGAGAGGGCCCTGTATGGAAGAAAGAATACTATTGAGTTCTAATATAGCTCTACTATTTGGGTGGGGGATATAGCATGAAACAAAGGAGATGTTAAAGGCTTTCACTGCTACTACATGGATTTCGTCGCTGTAAGCAGGGATATTAATTTGAGAGAAAGGAATGGATCTCGAGACTAGCAGGGCACACCCTGCCCAGCCATCCGCCCTGTCGTCCCGAAGGCAGGAAAATCCCGGAAACCTAAACACGGAGCCCGGAACCAACCAAGTCTCCGAGACGGCAAAGAGGACAGGTTTATAGCGATTTGCCAAATAAATAAGCTCATGTTTTTTTTTTGAAATGTAGTCACAGATGTCTGTCTCTGTTTTTGTTTGATGGGCAATGACTGGTATCAGAACTCGGTAAAAGTTGTTTAAAAAGCAAAACTATGAACATCAATTATTATTAGTTATAATGTGTTTACCAGAACTCCATGATAACCCAGTGCTTCAAGTTCTCTAACTTTACTTGTAAAGAAGCCAGTTGCATTGTCAGTATCATGTATTATTGCATTTCTGCCAGCTATCACCAATGCTATCCAAACATTATTATCAGGAGGCCTACGTATTAGTCCAAAGTTTTTGGTTGTAAATACATCTTTGACTGCTACTGGGGCTCCACTAACATCATTACAAATTACTATATCTGAAAGAAAATAAGGCATACAATTGGTCATAGGAGTTTTACAGGTAAGTCTTTAAGTGTGATAAAATTCATAAATATTTCTTTGTGTACCTCCTCTTTGATGATGAGGTAAGATGTGTTCACCAACAACATACTCATTACCGCCACGAGTTACACTCAAAACTTTCATAATATCCAAGACCATCCTTTCAGTAACATTATACTGTTTTTGAAAATGTTCATCTGGTATATAATCTGTGTATTTTTTTGCCAGAATTTGAATGTATTTTTGTTGAAGACGATTTACTTTAGCATCACTGCAAAAGATTTCTGCTACATTATTCAATACCAGAACTTCTCTTCCATAGTTATAACAATACTTTCCATATGTCTGTTCTAAAAATTCTGTACTTAAAACTTCATTGATAAGATCTATGGGGCGAATGCCTAAAAGAGTTAAATATGCTATGCAGCATGCAAATGATCTACCATGAGTGACAATCTCTGGTCTTCTTTCAGGCTTTCTTAATTCATCTAAAACTTTGGAGAAGAAACATTCTTTTGTTCGAGGTATTAAATTAAATGTTCCATAAGTTAAAACTAATCTTTCAAGGTCTTTAACCCTAGTTTGGGTCATGGATTGGCTTACTTGTTCAGCAATTTTATGTAAACACTCTTCATGTAAGTTTAATGTAGAAGTTCCCAGTAGAGCTAAATGCACATTACACATTACTGATAGCCGAGGCACTTCATGCTGCAAAGTTTCCAGTAGTCTGTATATTCTATTGTCAAGGGTTGATTTTGTTGAGTATCGAATTATTTTTAATAAAGCAGCCAAGGATACTTCATGAATGTTTTTTGAGTTTTCAATCACTGTGTTAATCATTTTCATTACTAAGTCCATATCTCTGACAGGTGTTTTACTTTTGAAGAATCCCATACACATAATGGCCAAATCGTCAACAGTGAACAGTGAGTACTTGTTGTTTATCTCAATTTCTAAATTGTGCATATCAAATGGTGATTTTCTCCTTATTCCAATAAAAAACATTGTTTGTACAATTTGGCCCGGTGTTAGTTGCTTTGCTTTACTGGCTAATTTTTGTATACTTTTAATAGAAAATTCACTATATCTTGTTACGTTTATCATATAGAAAAGTGCTACAAAAGAAAGTAATGTATCATATGTCCAATTCCTTATTCTGTTTAAACACTCATCATCCAAAGCTGCCCACACTTCTATGTAGTTGCGAGTTCGAATTGACTCTGTTTCTGGCCACTTATTTAAGGCATAAAATATGGATTCCAACTCTTTATCTGTTGCCATTTTTAAACAGTCAGTAAGATGGTCTATGTATGTATCAAAAATCTTATTAGAGATACACATGTTGTGTTCTGAACAATATAAAGCAAATTTAGGAAAAATCTCTAAAATTTCTGGATGAGACTTCTTGGACCAGTCCACTTGGAGTGCTTCTTTAAATTGTTCTTCACTCAAAGTTTCTAACTGCATGTTGCAATTTAGGCTAATAGCATAGCCTTTGTCTTCCATAATACTATAAGCATATTTATTTTCATGTTCCATAAACATTCTAGCACTTAAGCATGAGTTATTATGAATGTTTCTGCTACATTTTTCCACTCCATTTGCAAAATTAAATAACGTTAAGTTATTCCGATATTTTGGATATGTCAAATTTCGCACAATTCTCACCAGAAAAGACATATTTAATTGGAATAGTTTCACAAACTTATTAAATTAAATATTTGTCAATGTGTTCATAACGTTTTGATTGATTTGATTTGATCCACAGAACCTAATATTTGATCAGATTTGATTATTTTGACATTATCACATGTTATGATTTTACTTTTAGTTACCGACTGTCATCGTTTCAGGTTATGTTTGATATTTTTAAGGCCAACGACAAAAAGCAAAGGCCATAATTATTATACAGGCTAGTCGATAAATTGATGGTGCGGGCATAATGACTCGGTGGGTATTAAAATAAGGTTTAGAAAAAAAATATAGAAAAGTGTAGGATGTTTTATCTCAGGGGTGTTGTTGGGTCTATTGAAATTATTGGAAAGCACGTATCAGTAAAAGTATATAATTATTGTAAAACACAGCAGGGCACAAACAGTAAATATCGATAAAATATATATAAACAATCGGAAGGAACTAATAACTTATAAGCGGCTCGCGAGCGTGGCGTACAGACTCGCGTTCCTTCGTCCACTATCGGTTAGCGCTCATCTATAAACTATCGCAATCATGCCGCTTGAGTTTGCTTGTCAAAACTCACGCACACTAGTGTGATAACTGTCAAATTTCGTCTGGATTTCGCGATCGTTTTCCTCAGTAAATAATGTAAGTTATTTCCTAAAAAGGTCGATCGCGGGGACATTTCATTATAGAAAAGTGATAAAATGATTTGTTTTCAACAAAGTGTGTCTATGTTTAGCGTATAATCCCCAAGAAAAATTAATGGACGGCCCATCAGAGGACGCGCGTAAGGGCACATACACACATTCTATAAAGGCCATGTTACAAAAGTCTTTAATACAAGGCTTGTGCCCCGACGGGATTTCTCAACGTTGAAAATGACTAAGGGTAGTTCGTTTTGTAGTGGTCCCTAACGATTTTTAGAAGCCTCTTGTCATAGGCTTTTCGGAATATCCCTATTAGGTTCAGTGATTATTTATAGTTTAACAGGTTCCGGCGTGGTGAGCGAGACACAATAGAAGTTTTATTGTTTTGAAGGCCATAATGCCTTTGAAAGTGCTAAGGAGTCTGCCCACTACACCCATAGATAAAAATACTAATGTCGAAGTTTCGCGCCAATCATGTGTTTACATTTTTACTTTTCACAAATTTCACACACACAGATGTAGATAAGATTTCAAATGTGACAAATCGATACCTTAATTCGCAAACCAGCCAACTCCACATTTCGTCAAAAATTTTCGCGACCGATTTCGTTCATTTTTTGTATATCGTTAGAAAAGGCGATGACAAGTATCTGCTATAATTTATTCCATATATTATATGGAATAAATTATAGCAGATACTTGTCATCGCCATACTTGCCATACTTGTCAAAATGAACGAAATCGGTCGCGAAAATTTTTGACGAAATGTGGAGTTGGCTGGTTTGCGAATTAAGGTATCGAAATGTTATTGCTAATATTATAAACAACACGAAAATGCCCAGGTTTTAACGTAATATTCAAACACAGGTTCAATACATTACCACTACTCAATTTGTGTTCAAAATCGCCGACCATTATTGTTTTTTTATTGCAATGATGTATTGTGTGAAAGCGATTATTCCAAACATTTTTTTTTTTAAATTTCGATTGACTCGAGTAATTAATATGACGAATTTAATCGATACTTGAAAATAAAATAACATTATTTTAAGCAATAAATACAATACGCATTGTTTATAATAATCATTTATGCTTTTCTAATATCATTTCAATCTCTTATAATATCATGTCAATAACATACAGGCCATAGGTAGGTACTTCATTTACTGAATTTCGCGCCGAAATGTTTCTATAATTGAATTTATATTCGGAATGCGCTCGCTGTTTAAAATTATTTTAATTTATTGGACAATTATTTATTGTGGATCAATTTACTAAAATCATTGTTGTGGATTTTATTTTTGATATTTTCTACTTAATAGTTTACTACAGAATTCCCAGTAAACATTTTTTAGGTAGGCTTAGCAAAAGTTTGTTTAAGAATGATGATAAATTAATTCTATAAATTGGATATTCTGCAAACATTTCAATACATTTTGTTAGTTAAAAGAGTTTTTATTCAGTTTCTACAATTTTTTTTTCATTTTTTTTATTGCGAGTATCGATTAGGCTGTATGCAAGTTTTGAATCGAAATAAGAAAGTTGGGTGGACGGTCAGTACTAAAATGTGTCACGTCGCAACACAATTTTTAACCGACTTCAAAAAAAGGAGGCGGTTCTCAATTCGGTTGTATGTTTTTTTTAATTTTATATTTTATGTTTGTTACCTCAGTACTCATTTATAAGCCGATTTGGAAAATTCTTTTTTTAACCCCCGACGCAAAAACGACGGGATGTTATAAGTTTGACGTGTCTATGTGTGTGTGTGTGTATGTGTGTGTGTGTGTGTGTGTGTGTGTGTGTGTGTGTGTGTGTGTGTGTGTGTCTGTCTGTGGCATCGTAGCTCCCGAACGGAAGAAACGATTTTGATTTTGTTTTTTTTGTTTGAAAGGTGAATTAGTCGGGAGTGTTCTTAGCTATGTTTGATGAAAATCGGTCCAAGATGGCCGCCGCCACAAAATGGCAGAATACATATTTTTTTACAAATACCTTAATATGGGTATCAAATGAAAGGGCTTGAATAGTAGAATACTATACACTATAATAAATTTCAAATTCAAGATGGCCGCCACCACAAAGTAGCGATTTACATTTTTTTTTTCACAACCCCCTCAATATGGGTATCAAATGAAAGGGCTTGACTAGTACAATACTATACGCTATTACAAATTTCAAATCCAACATGGCCGCCACCACAAAATGGCGAATTATATTCTTTTTTCACAACTCCTTCGATATAGGTATCAAATGCAAGGACTTGACAAGTAGAATAATCATCATCTGCCTAGCCTTTTCCCAACCATGTTGGGGTCGGCTTCCAGTCTAACCGGATGCAGCTGAATACCAGTATTTTACATGGAGCGACTGCCTATCTGACCTCCACAACCCAGTTACTGGGTAATACGATACCCCTGGTAAGACTGATTGTCAGACTTTCGGGCTTCTGACTACCCGTAACGACTGTCAAAGATCCACGAATGACAGCCGGGACCAACGGCTTAACGTGCTTTCCGAGGCACGGAGGGTTCACGGTATGTAAAGCTGGTCACCCATCCACAGACCAACCGCGGCAAGCGTAGCTTAACCTGATCGATCGACCTGTGCGGCTGTTATTAAGTAGAATAATGTAAACTATATTGAAAGGGAATGAGGAATATTAACTAACGAAATGAAAACTAAAAACTTCAAAATATTTTTTGGGTTGATCAATGCTCTAGAATGATGAGGAAAGTGGAGTGATGAATGGTACCTACGACCACTGAGTTTGACTATTTTTATTACGAATGGAACAATCCCACTTAAAAAGCGTAGGTATTTCTACATCAGATAGTGTCGCAGTCCCATTTTATAAACTAGATCTGAAATACCTAAGATATCTAACGCTATGAAATACTTGTACGAAAGTTGAATAACTAAAGGAAGAACTAGGAAAAGGCTATAATAAAACAAAAAAATCTGTTTAGTCTTAAAAAATATTCTTCAACTATAAATTAATAATTATTTTTTGACGGATAAAAAACCTGATTAAACTCCAAATTACCTGAATCTTAAAACGCAAGAAAATAAAAGAAATGAAATACAAATATTAAGGAGTCCATACAAAAAGCATGAAATAAAAAATTTAAAAAACCCCCGACACAAAAAAATAATAAAATTAAATGTAAGTAATTGGAAAAGGATCAAATAATTTAAAAACCCCCAACTTAAAGAATCTAGGTAACGAGACTAAAACATAAATTCATATGGAAGTCGGGGGACCGTTCTGTGGAACACCTTCTATGCTAAGAGGTCCCCCGACTGCCATATGAATTATCTGTTTTAGTCTCGTTACCTAGATTCTTTAAGTTGGGGGTTTTTAAATTATTTGATCCTTTTCCAATTACTTACTTACAATTAATTTTATTATTTTTTTTGTGTCGGGGGTTTTTTAATTTTTTTATTTAATTTTTTAATCAATAGGATATACTTTCAGATTCCATTTTTTTTCAAAATCCCTTTCTGATGATGGGATCCATGAGGAATTGAGGGAACTCCTCAAATATTATAAGCACACCTATAGCGATTTGGGTATTTTTTATAGTAACTCGTGCATTTGCTCTCGGAAACCACCATTTGGTGAAGTGGAACTGATGAAGAAGACGGCTACCGGAACTACTCAATAATAATTATTTCACGGGTTGCGATTCGATTACTTTAATATGGTTGCTAAGCACTTTATGCTCGTCACAATGCGAATGGTGAAATAGAGCTGATGGTGGAATACCAGGAGAACTCCTCAACAATTTACGTCCCTGCATCAGGAAAAGCAATATTTTATAAAAGGCGATGGACAAGTTGATATTAGGCTATTGTAACTTAGATACTTACATGATAAACAAACCCACTAAAAAGCGAGAAACAAAAACAAAAAAAGTCGGTGGCAAAAACTAAAATACAGATCCAAAGACACCGACTTCCGAAATCAAAGTTATTTTTCACTTTGTAGTGTTTTTTTTTGGAAGTCGGTTTTTTTTAGTAATTTTTATCAAGATTATTTTCTAAGTAATTTATGAAAAATGGTAAAGGTAAGAATGCAGACAGAATGATAATAATACGGGCCCTAGTAAGCGGGACGGCCCGCGGCGGCAGCGGTGACACAGAATTTACTCATGTGGCGGTGACGCGGTGTGTTCCATACTTCAAATTTAAAAAAGACTAATAAATAGGTACTATTCATGTTATTATTATCAATAAATATTTTAGAAAAACTACTATTTTTTACTTTCCTTACTTTCGAAATGAAAAGTAGAGTGTTTAACACGGGTGAAAGTCATCAATTCCCACTCGGACTATAGCCGCCCGTCTAAATACCTCGTATGGGAATTGATTCCTTTCGACCCTTGTATAAAAATCTACTATTTCGATCGCGTTGGTAGGGGGCCGTTTTCAGCGAAAGTGTGACATCGCTCTGGCGTCGTCAATTTTGGGGCTACGCGGGTCAATGGGGTATCAAAAAACGTGCTTGACGAGATCTACAAGATGGTGTAAAAAAAAATTTGAAAAAGTTAAAAACTTTTTCGGAAAAGTGCAAAAATGTCGAAAAATTACGTGATTTTTTGCGGCTTCTCGAAATCTTGAAAACGAAAAGCGATATCGAAAAAATTTAAAAAGCACTCGGGGTATTGAGTTGGGCTACAGTTTGCAAAAAACAGGACCTCGCTATCTGTAATGGAGTTGGAGAAAGCTTTACCTTTATGCGGCGGAGTTTTCGCGGCGCGCAGCGCGCGCGTGTACTAGTGAAGTGAGTTTCGGGTACTACTAGTAAGTTTAATATTTTTTTATTTTAAGTTGTAAACCTTCGTTTTTAGATTACATAAAAAAAAATATAAAAAAATGTTAAAAGAAATATGAATGATGAAATTGTATTTTATTAATTTTTGTTTTATTTGTGATTGTTGGCGAGTACAATAACTTGAAAGTAGGTTACAAAGTAAACTAGTACAATGCGATTCAAATAAGAATAGGAACGTCAATGACCTCTATCTGTCAAATGTTGATTGAAAAGTACGGTTTGCAAAGACAACTTATTTGCGTATCAATAACTTTTTTTTGTTTAACCGAGTCTTAGATAAATCAAAGTGAAAAAAAACAAAAATATTAGTCATAATTAGTTTTTTTTTTTAATTATGCTACTTTCTTTCTTATTTTCATTGTTGACAACAATTCACTAGAAAGTAACTAAGATGCCAGCCGCCATCCTCTCGTTGTTGGGTGCCATGTTACATGCTCCGTGGTTGTTGGTGTGCTTCTTCGTGAGACTGAGTGCTTGTGGACTGTTACTATTTCTTTGGTTAATTCTGTATGTTACGTGGTTGTTTCCTGTTAAATTTGTTATTGTTGTTATTTGTTGACGATGACCACTCAAACAGTGATGAATTGAATAACTAAATTCAGATTAAAAATTATTTGTTTATGATTCGTAAATAATTAATGTTATTAAAAAAATATCCTGTTTTGCTCACCCTACCCAATTTATTCGATTTGACAGCTATGACACAGTATAAAGATCATACAGTATGGTAACTCGGCCGTAACCTTGAAATAAATGCCTACAGCTGCGCGGTACGTAAACATGCGATAGGGCTGCCCGCCTCCAGCATTTTAATTACATTTGCCTACTTTGTGTTTCCATTTAGTTTTGTTATTGTATTTTACTGTGTGTACATAAATAATAAAATAAATTAATAAATATACTTTTTTTATATATTATAAACAAATAAAATACTTTGTGAATTATAAAAATGCTTGTTGAAGTGTTTAATAAAAACGAGTTTGTTTTTTGATTGGTAGATTTAATTAAAAAACGTTGTTTGAATAATAAATCTTATAAATTTGCGACCGAAAAATATTTGCGCCTCGACTGAGACGTACGAAATGCTTTATTATTAAATTTTAAAGTATAAAAAATCCGCATTCTAATTTAAAGCTTAATTAAAAATTGTTTTGGGAAACATGGACAAGGTGGAGAAAAAGGAATATCTTTTACTTGATTATAGATACCTGAGGGGCCCGTGGCTAAATAATAACAGACAGGTCGATCGATCAGGTTAAGCTACGCTTGCCGCGGTTGGTCTGTGGATGGGTGACCATCTTTACATACCGTGACCCCTCCGTGCCTCGAAAAGCACGTTAAGCCGTTGGTCCCGGCTGTCATTCGTGGATCTTTGACAGTCGTTACGGGTAGTCAGAAGCCCGAAAGTCTGACAACCAGTCTTACCAAGGGGTATCGTATTACCCACTAACTGGGTTGTGGAGGTCAGATAGTCAGTCGCTCCATGTAAAACACTGGTATTCAGCTGCATCCGGTTAGACTGGAAGCCGACCCCAACATAGTTGGGAAAAGGCTAGGCAGATGATGGTTATAGATACCTGCAGCTACTTTACAATTTATATGTTTGGTTCCACAAATTAATCTTATTGTAGTCCGTATATCTTAATCATAGTAAAATCTTATTGTAGCACAATATAGCCTACTCGTCATATTAAATATGTACTCAAACTTATTTTTAGTGAAAAAAACGCGCGGTTAATGTTAAAAAAACAACACACCGTCCGTTCGTCACTGCTGTACAGTCGCGACTGTCTGCATGCCGAGCGCATGCCGAGGTCGAGGCGCGTAGGTATAGCTCGCGTTTCGTCCGTTTGTATGAAGTCGAAATACTGTATGATCTTTATACTGTGGCTATGACGTCACAACATGGCGCTAAGTCGATCCTATTCTTATTTGAAACGCATTGTACATCTGTTTGCCAGTCCTCGCACGAGGACGAGGACGCCATTCAACTGGCTAGTAGGTACCATGCCAACCGCCAGACATAAGTCGCGCTAAGGCGCGCCGCGGGGTGCAGCATTAATTTTTAACTTATTTTATTTTTAACCCCCGACGCAAAAACGACGGGGTGTTATAAGTTTGACGTGTGTGTGTGTGTGTGTGTGTGTGTGTGTGTGTGTGTGTGTCTGTCTGTGGCATCGTAGCTCCCGAACGGATGAACCGATTTTGATTTTGTTTTTTTTGTTTGAAAGGTGAATTAGTCGGGAGTGTTCTTAGCTATGTTTGATGAAAATCGGTCCAAGATGGCCGCCGCCACAAAATGGCAGAATACATATTTTTTTACAAATACCTTAATATGGGTATCAAATGAAAGGGCTTGAATAGTAGAATACTATACACTATAATAAATTTCAAATTCAAGATGGCCGCCACCACAAAGTAGCGATTTACATTTTTTTTTTCACAACCCCCTCAATATGGGTATCAAATGAAAGGGCTTGACTAGTACAATACTATACGCTATTACAAATTTCAAATCCAACATGGCCGCCAACACAAAATGGCGAATTATATTATTTTTTCACAACTCCTTCAATATAGGTATCAAATGCAAGGGCTTGACAAGTAGAATAATGTAAACTATATTGAAAGGGAATGAGGAATATTAACTAACGAAATGAAAACTAAAAACATCAAAATATTTTTTTGTCTGATCAATGCTCTAGAATGATGGTACCTACGACCACTGAGTTTGACTATTTTTATTATGAATGAAACAATCCTACTTAAGGCCAGGACTCTCAAAATTGACCTATTTTTGATTCAACATTTAACAATCAAATATTCTTTGTTTTAATCTGAAAAAAATATATGTTGCAGTTCAATTAACACTCTTGATTCTTCTACGGTTCAAAACACGATATTTACAACTTCACTCGATCATAAAAAATCGCAAACAAATCGAAAACAAGGAAGTTTTTGATCGTTTTTCAAGTTTTACTTGAAGTAGATCAAACTTTTACTCACAAAAAATATGTCAAAAAATAGGCAATGATGTATAGAAGAAAATTCTACGGGAAATTTTTCTCAAAACTGAATTTTATTGTTTTAACAAGATATAATATAACTAGGGAATGCAGAACCGGTTCTGTTTTAAAGAACCGGGATTTTCGGGACCTTCTGGCTAAAGAACCGGGTTTCCCGGTTTTTTCGATACTTTAAGTAAGCCTTTAAAAGATGAAGAGTTGAAACGGAGAAAGTAAAAGAAAGACGAAATGACAGGGCAAAATAAAAACATTTAAATCAAATCAAATAAAACGTTTTATTTCTTGTTTTATTGGTAACTACGCATATTCTACCAGCAACATCTTTATTAACATTAAAACATTTTTGTACCTAATCCTAGATAATATTTATCAGAAACATTTATTAAACATCTTCTCCAAACAAATGATTTAGATCAACATGACTCCTATTGCAATTCTGCATAACCAAATTATGTATAATTTAAAACTTGCATAATATCTATAAAAAAAAGAAAAGGAACAGTGGAGTTTTAGCGTAGAATTAATTAGTCTCAATATTATTGATGAGATAATCTTAACCGACATTTTTTAAATTGTTAATTATTAACATAATTCATCATCATCCTTTCAGCCGAAAAACGTCCACTGCTGGACATAGGCCTCCCCCAAGCACCTCCACTTCGACCGGTTCTGTGTTTCTCGCATCCATCGGGTTCCCGCGGCCTTCACAAGGTTGTCCGACCACCTTGTGGGAGGCCTTCCAAAGCTACGTCTACCGGTACGCGGTCGCCACTCCAGAACATTTCGGCCCCATCGACCATCTGTTCTGCGAGCAATGTGCCCTGCCCACTGCCACTTAAGTTTAGCAATTCTTTGGGCTATGTCGGTTACCTTGGTCTTCCTGCGGGTCTCCTCATTCCTGATTCGATCACGCAGGGAAACTCCATAGCTCTCTCCATTGCCCTTTGGGTGACTTTCAGCCTTCTTATAAGGCCCATTGTGAGTGACCACGTTACAGTGCCATAAGTCATCACTGGCAATACGCACTGGTCAAAGACTTTCGTCTTGAGACACTGAGGTATGTGGGACGAGAAGATATTGCGTAGCTTCCCGAACGCTGCCCAACCGAGTCGGATTCGATTATCGACCTCTTTTTCGAAGTTAGACCTACCTAACTGGTCAGTTTGTCCTAGGTAAACATACTCGTCCACGACTTCGAGTGTAGTGTCTCCGATCTTTATGAGAGTGGGTGTAACATGGGCATTTGACATGACCTTCGTTTTGTCCAAGTTCATTTTAAGACCCACTCTTTCGGAGGCTATACTGAGGTCATCGAGCATTGTACTGAGGTCCTGCATAGTCTCAGCCCTGTCTCTCACCTCGCTGCAAAAGGATAGGTTTCGAGGTCTGATCCTGGAGTCGGACTGCCATAGTGGCGTTTACGTACCGACACATCAGCACCTCGATGTACCGATAGTCGATCTGGCACCGTTGAAGAGACTGCAGCACAGCCCATGTCTCAATCGAAGCAAAGGTTTTCTCGTAGTCTACAAACGCTAAGCAGAGAGGCAGGTTATATTCTTCGGTCTTCTGTATAACCTGTCGCAGCGTATGTATCTGGTCTACGGTGCTAAAGCCTTTACGGAATCCGGCTTGTTCGGGAGGCGTCAAACCTGCGCGCGAGACGGTTCGCGATGACTCTCGAAAACAGCTTGTAGACATGGCTCAGAAGTGAGATGGGCCTATAATTCTTAAGAAAGGCATTGTCGCCCTTCTTAAAGAAAAGTATCACCACACCTTTATTCCATGCCTATGGTGTTTTGTCCTCGAGTATGACGGAATCAAACAGCTTCTGAAGGGCCTTAAGAACGGGTTTTCCGCCGGCCTTCAGGAGCTCGGCCTTAATTCCGTCAGCACCCGACGCCTTGTTATTTTTGAGCTGCTTCAGAGCCATCCTGATCTCGTACAGGCTGACGTCCGGGATGTCTTCGGTATAGTGTCGGGTCAATCTAGCTCTTGGGTCGTTTGCCAGATCCATAACGGGGTTACTTGTTGACGTGTATAACTGTCCATAGAACCTCTCGGTCTCTCTCAACAGCTCAGGTTTGGCGGATACGATCCTGCCATCATCGGTCTTTAGTTTCGTAAGCTGGCTCTGCCCAAAAGAAGCAGTCTTGTTTGAGTCTTTTTTGCGAAGCACTGTCCACCAAAATCACAAACACAACGCAAAGCACAACATTCCGAAGACGCGATGGCCGCCACCAGCCCCTCCCGCACCCTCGTGCAGCACGCTCTTGTAGCATGCATGCTTTTTGTGCATGCTAGGTAGCAAGTGTATTCCACGCTTTAAGCGGTCGGGCTTTATGCTATTAAATTTGAAATATTCGAAACGCGAAGTATCTTTTCCCGAAAGTACCGAAAGAACCGGGATTTGGTTTTAAATATCCCGGTTCCAAAATCGACGCAAATTTCCGGGATTTCCCGGTACTTTCGGTTCCGGGATTTACCGGGACTATTCACTAAATATAACAAGGCGGCCCGCGCGCATCGCTTCAGTAGCCTGCCAGGCGTCACCGAGGTAGGACCTGTGTCGCTTTTCCTGGCTCGCTGCGTTCCCCCGCTAATCGATCGAAATATACGTTCACAGACTGAAATATAATGCAGTATTGTTATTTACCGTGTTTGTGTATTCGTTTTAAAAATCAGTCTGTAAATATTGTTGTAGGTTCTAGTATTAATAATTAAACTAGATATTAGTTTATGTTGTTGAGGGGCCCGTGGCTAAATAATAACAGCCGCACAGGTCGATCGATCAGGTTAAGCTACGCTTGCCGCGGTTGGTCTGTGGATGGGTGACCATCTTTACATACCGAGACCCCTCCGTGCCTCGGAAAGCACGTTAAGCCGTTGGTCCCGGCTGTCATTTGTGGATCTTTGACAGTCGTTACGGGTAGTCAGAAGCCCGAAAGTCTGACAACCAGTCTTACCAAGGGGTATCGTATTATCCAGTAACTGGGTTGTGGAGGTCAGATAGGCAATCGCTCCATGTAAAATACTGGTATTCAGCTGCATCCGGTTAGACTGGAAGCCGACCCCAACATAGTTGGGAAAAGGCTAGGCAGATGATGATTAGTTTATGTTGTAGTAGGTATATTATATAGTGATAATTAAGATTAAATTATGGGGAATAAAAACAGAAGGAAGAAAAAATTTCCAGCATTGAACTGCGGGAGCTTAAAAAAAATAAAGTAAGTTTGATTATTATTTTTCTACGTATTTATGACAACTTATCTATTTGTAAAAGTCGACGGGACAGAACAATATTGTAGTTGTTTATGTAATTAGGTACCTACTTGCTTTCGTCACAGTACTAGCAGTAGCAGGTAGGTACAGACGCCAGCACATCAAGATATCAGAAACTGTCAATTTTTTCCAATCAACTTTGAACCTTATGCTTTAGCGTTAAAGTTGAAAGTCTATTAAAGAAATTTGACAGATTGTAGTAGCTTAATGTGCTGGCGTACCATAAATTTACAATAAAATTAAGTATAGTAATATCAAAGTAAATATAAACTAGTTGATATTTTAGTTTTTAATATTTCAGTTTATAGACAAAACAGTAGCACAACTACAACAAAGATAATTTTTGCTAATAAAACTTTTTATCTTTGCAGTTCATCGATACCAAGATCTAAAGGCGTAAAAAAACCGGGCAAGAGCGAGTCGGACTCGCGTACCGAGGGTTCCGTAACATCCGGGTTTATGCGTAAGGTTTATGTTTATGAAATTAAATGTTTTTTTTTATATTTTTATATTTGAGTTGATTGAATGAAAGGTAAATTGCGGTTTACGATTTATGACGTATTAAAAAAAAAACTACTTAGTAGATCTCGTCAAACCAATTTTCGGTGGAACTTAACATCATATATTTTTGTAGTTTTATCATTTTCTTATTTTAGAAGTTACAGGGGGGGGGGGGGGACATTTTACCACTTTGGAAGTGTCTCTCGCGCAAACTATTCAGTTTAGAAAAAAATATATTAGAAACCTCAATATCATTTTTGAAGACCTATCCATAGATACACGTATGAGTTTGTTGAAAAAAAAAAATTGAGTTTCAGTTCTAAGTATGGGGGATCCCCCAAAATTTATTGTTTTTTTTTCTAATTTTGTTTGAAAATCTTAATGCGGTTCACAGAATACATCTACTTACCAAGTTTAAACAGTGTTATGGAAATTACCATATTCATATAGGCGATTTGAAAAAGATGGGTTTTAATTTAAGTGGACTGTTTTTCAAGGATGGCGGTAATCGCCTAGAAAAACTAGATGATAAACAGGCGATCAGTTGTGAGGAATAGGTACTAGGAGAGCACGCCTTACCAAAATGCGGCAAAATGGCGGCTGGCGAACCTGCTTTGAAGCTGATCACAGGAATCTCACACTGAATCACTCAAACACACCTACGGGCGGTCGTTATTAGTTCAAACACAGTTTTTTCTTGCGGAAGCGGATAAAGCGAATAAAGCGAGCGGAGCGGTGGCGAGCAGTTCTTACACGGCTACTCGCTATCGCGGTTCACGGTCGAATCCGACGCCAATTAGGCGTGCTTTGGTGGGAAGGGAGAAAGAGATATCGCCTGTTCCGACAATGATGTCAAAAGAACTTACTAGGGCCGATATTAATTTATTATCAAACCCTCAAGAGATGGCGTTACCAAACAGTATAGTTCTTATAGTTTCGGAAAAAAGTGGCTATGACATACGGCAACGGAACCCTAAAAATGCACAGGCGAACAGTTACTACATAATCTACAACTCGATTTTTTTAGTTAGAGAATGGGATTTAGAATGACGACCGACGCGACGGCAGTATTTGCTTCTCGCTCAGGCGCAATAGCTACTACTACGTGAGCGATAGACATGTACACACTATTATCTATACAGTATTGTGACTCGGCCCTCTTCTAGAAATAATTACAGACCTACAGCCGCGCGTAAACACGCAATAGGCCTGCCCGCCTACAGTATTTTAATTTCATCAACCTGCCAGCTTCTTTCTAGTTTTGTGATTGTATAGGTAAAATATTATATTTTTTATTTAAAAATATGAAATTCGTTGTGAATGAAATAGGGAGAGTTCAAAAACAATACATATTTTTGTTTTTTTTTATTAGTAGATTTAATTTAAAAAAAAACTTATTGACAAATTCAAGCAACCAAAAACAGCACAATATAGTCTATAATTGCTCTTTACCATATTATTAAGTAAGTACTTGTATTAATTATTTCAATGAATATTTGTCACAAATAGCACGCTTACTGCTTATAAAACGATCACACCGTCCGGCGTCCGTTCATCACTGCGGAGCATTCGAGACTGTTTGTTTACCGAGTGTAAACCGGACTCTAGGAGCGTAGGTATAACTCGCGTTCCGACCGTTTGTATGAAGATAGTATACTGTATAGATAATATTACCGTGCCTACTGTATCTATTCTATAAATTATAATAATAATGCAAGGTTGTTGATGTTGTTGATAGTAGAGTGTACGTAGATATTTGTTACCTCCTGATTTAACGACTGACTTACTACTCGACTTACCGATCGACTTACCGACTGACTTACCGACTTACTGACTGACTTCCTGCGGGAAATTGAATTACGCGAGTAAAACAGCGGGGCAAGCTCGTCTAAAATAATTTCGATGTTTCACATCTGCCAGGCCTCTCACGATGGCTCAATTTATAGATGATCTTTTTATTATAATATACATTACATAGGTACCTACCTAATTACATATAAAACTTAGTAATAGGATAAGCTTGCAAATGCGTCTATAGTAGGTTTTTTTTTTAGCATTGATCTATCTTTCAGACACTCTGAAGCAACGGAAAGCACCAGTGGAGATGGAGCTGGAGAACGTGATCCAAAAACTCAATCGCTTATGAGTCGCTGAAGACATACTAGAACGAGTCAACTCCGACCCAACATACATGAAACGCATTGTTACTGGTGACGAGACGAGTTTGACATGCAAACTAGTCAACAAGCTTCGGAGTGGCGCCTTCCAACTGAACTGAAACCGAAAAAACCACGCCACGGCCAAAGTCGATCAAAAGTCAGTCATGTTGACTGTTTTCTTTGACTATCGCGGTATTATACACTCGGAATTCATACCGGAAGGTCAAACGTTAAATAAAATATATTATTTGAGCGATATGCGGCTTTTGAGAGAGTAAATTCGAAAAAAAGGCCAGATTTGTGGAAAGAAAACTGTTGGATCTTGCACCACGATATTGCGCCTTCGCACAAGGCCATCACTGTGAACGAATTTTAGCGAACGAAGGAGAATTCGCGGCGTAAACTAAGCTCAATTCCGGAAAAAGCGTTTAAAAAATGTTTTTATGATTTGGTTATTCGTTGGTGTAAGTGTGTCGTTTCTGAAGGATCATACTTTGAAGGGGATAAAATAAATTTGGATGAATACCTAACTAACATTTTGTGTATTATTTGATTTCGGTACGTCTTTGACAGAGCAGTATTTTAGTATTTCTTATTTCTAATAAAGAATTTATTATCCTGTGCATTGTATTGTAATGAGTTTTATCAGAATTTATTTAGTCCAAAGTATATAACTAATAATAAATAACTAGCTTATGCCCGCGACTTCGTGGACTATAAATTAGTTATTAAACATACCCTATGTGATGGATGAAAACCAAAGCTACAGAATATCGAAACTTCCATCAAAATCCCTTCAGTAGTTTATTATCAGACAAAAATTCGACAAAACGGATCATTCATAAGGGTAGTGCGGAAGCGATATAACAGTCATGAAAGAAAAGATTAGGTAGCAATTAAAAAACTGCGCACCAGACTGCGGACTCGCGCAACGAGGGTTCCGTACCATCATATGTTTTTAAATTTTCATCGACGAGGCCTATATTCATCAGAGAATTTTAACATTGTGCACTGCGGTGTATAATATTGCAGTTTTATGTCAGCGCCATCTCTTGACCGATAGTGAAACTAATATAACTTTTATTGATGATTTCTGAACAAGTATGCTATTAAGAGACTTCGTTTTATTTTTCCTGTAATCTTTACATAAACTTCTATCACATAAAATAATTTCAAATTTTTCTGTTTGCAAACTTCGGAGATAAGGGCGGGAAAGGTTTTTTTTTGCATTTTACATCAAAAGTCGAAAACAATGCGGCCCAAAAAAAAGAATAAATGTTTGAGAATGTGCAAACTGTTTTCTTTCATATGATACCCCACGTGCTCTAGTAGCCCCACTTCGAATTCTTCAGACTTCCTTTCAGGCCCTGTTGCAAAAAACGTACATACATTTTTTTTTTGACTGGCCCGTTGGTCTAGTGGTTAGTGGCCCTGACTGCTATGCCGGAGGTCGTGGGTTCGATTCCCACCCAGGACAAATGTTTGTGTGATGAGCATGATCATTTGTTCTGTGTCTGGGTGTAATTTATCTATAATATGTATGTATTTAGAAATATATAAGTATGTTTATCAGTTGTCTAGTACCCATAACACAAGCTCTGCTTAGCTTGGGACTAGACGGCGTTGTGTGATAGTTGTCGAATATATTATATTATATTATTATTATATTTCTTTCTTATTTGCAAAATAGTTGAGCAAACGTCATCTAAAACTATTCCAAATTTCAAGTTGATGCATTAGTAGTGCTTGACATGTCCAGCTGTGACAGACAGACAGACAGACTGAGTCTCACCATAAGGGTTCCGTTTTACCATTTTGGTACGGAACCCTAAAAAGAAAATTTTTGGTAGGTAATAAAATTAATTATGTTGCTATATTTATATTTCCCTAAAAACTAGACACCAGAAATATTTTAACATAAATTTTATACATAATATTAAAAAAATATAATACAGTGAAACCTGGTTAAGTGAGACATCAAGGGACCTGCAATGTCGTTTCACTTATAGAGGTATTCCACTTACCCAGTGTCTCAGATATACAGGTATAAATAAATATCTGTCTCATTTACAGAGGGTTCCATTAATAGAGGTGAGAATACAGGTTATTTCAGTTATACAGGTGCGATCATTAAATAAAATAATTTGTGGGTAGAATAAGAATGAGTAAACAAACAATGTTATCTCAGTTACAGAGGTTTATGCATCTAAAATTTACTCGCTGTCTCAGTTATAGAGGTAACTATGATGATAAATCGAAAGAACAAATCCCAGATATAGAGGCTTACCTCGTCCCACTAACAGAGGTAATTCAGTGCCAAAGTGTTGGGACCTCAGCATGAGTTCCAGTTATGGAGGTTTCTCACTTATCCAGGTCCCACTTAACCAAGTTTCACTGTATTTACAATCACAAAACTAGAAAGAAACTAAAGTAGGATGATGAAATTAAAATACTGTAGGCGAGCAGCCCTATATTTCAAGAATAGGGCCGAGTCACAATACTGTTAGATGAAATTACCGTGGCAGCAGCGGGGTCAGCGAGTTCATTCGAATTGCGCGTTCGCGGAACTTGCCACGCGCGGAGGGAGGTAACGCTAAATGCCTACTGCGCTCGAATATCCTGGCCTTAAAAAGCGTAGGTATTTCTACATCAGATAGTGTCGCAGTCCCATTTTATAAATTAGATCTGAAATACCTAAGATATCTAACGCTATGAAATACTTGTACGAAAGTTGAATAACTAAAGCAAGAACTAGGAAAAGGATATAATAAAACAAAAAAATCTGTTTAGTCTTACAAATTATTCTTCAACTATAAATAAATAATAATTTTTTGACGGATAAAAAACCTGATTAAACACCAAATTACCTGAATCTTAAAACGCAAGAAAATAAAAGAAATTAAATACAAATATTAAGGACTCCCTACAAAAAGCATGAATTAAAAAATTAAATTAAAAAATTTAAAAAACCCCCGACACAAAAAAATAATAAAATTAAATGTAAGTAATTGGAAAAGGATCAAATAATTTAAAAACCCCCAACTTAAAGAATCTAGGTAACGAGACTAAAACAGATAAATTCATATGGAAGTCGGGGGACCGTTCTGTGGAACACCTTCTATGCTAAGAGGTCCCCCGACTGCCATATGAATTTATCTGATTTAGTCTCGTTACCTAGATTCTTTAAGTTGGGGGTTTTTAAATTATTTGATCCTTTTCCAATTACTTACATTTAATTTTATTATTTTTTAACGAGACTAAAACAGATAAATTCATATGGAAGTCGGGGGACCGTTCTGTGGAACACCTTCTATGCTAAGAGGTCCCCCGACTGCCATATGAATTTATCTGATTTAGTCTCGTTACCTAGATTCTTTAAGTTGGGGGTTTTTAAATTATTTGATCCTTTTAAAATTACTTACATTTAATTTTATTATTTTTTTGTGTCGGGGGTTTTTTAAATTTTTTAATTTAATTTTTTTTACTGTGACACGTGCGACAGGCTCTGTACCACCCTTTTCATAGTCCATTTGTATTATTGCTCGTAAGCGGCCCTATAAACTATGAAGTCCTATTTTTTTCATGGTCTCAACATAATTTAACAATATACTTACCATTGATTTATGACTCTACTATCCTTTTGATTTATCAGTGCGCTTCCTGATCTATTCACAGAGAAACAATCGTCTTTACGCCTCTTTGAGAATACTGGCTGGCTGTGTTACTCGCTGCTCGAAAGCTTGAAGAGGTCATAACGATAACGTTGTGGCTCAAAGGGTGCACTGGCGTTCTTACTCGGGGTCACCAGTTTAGAGGTATGAGGAATAGGGTGATGTTCTTCATCCTTTGTTGAAAAGGGAGGATCCCCCGACCAGACAGGTGTTGTGTCTGGTGGGCGTGGGCAGTGGGCTACTGCCCGACGGTTGTAGTCGGGTTTCTATACATACCTACCTATGTTAATCGCGCTAAGAAAAAATTGTTCGTAAGTATGATAAAAATCGAGCGGTAGGTATATATAGATGTCGTCCTAATGACAGTTCCAAATAATTAGCTTGTTTATTATGTAAATAATATATCTTTAATATAATTATTATATGAAAACTTGTATATAAGTGTCATTCATTTTGAATAAGTAATAATGGTATTTGATGTGCTGTCTCCACACTGGACCCAATGTTCTGATTGCTCCCAGCAACCGAAATATCGCGGTTTTAAATAATAAAGATTGATCTCCTCAGAGCGCCCCAGGCCAGGCACAGGCACAGGTCGGACTTTGTCTTCCTCTTCTCTGGTAGATCCCAAATATAAATATTTGTCTGTCCACTTTATCCATTTCTCCTGCATGAAAAATAAATAAGTTTATGATCACACAATTAATAGGTAATTGTTCAAGAAGCATGCCAGTTAAAAAAATGTTAAATTTATTAACCTTGTCAGTATGTTTTATAAAACGTAATTCGATGCATTCTGGTACGCGAGTTTCTAGTTTTCTAGTGTTTATTTGAGTTGACAGTGTGAAAGGCCATTTTTTATCGGAACACTGTAGTTCTTTTATACTGCTACGCCAAAGACTCCAAAATATCTGAGAATGAGAATTAAAAATATTTTTCTCATGTCACAATGTCGCATGTCGGCGCACCAGAACTATTAGAAATTGCTGACGCAGTGGTAGGCAACAGTGGTAACTGACCTAACAGTGGTAATTGACCTAACAGTGGTAACTGACCTAACAGTGGTAACTGACCGAACAGTGGTAACTGACCTATCAGTGGTAACTGACCTAACAGTGGTAACTGACCTATCAGTGGTAACTGACCTAACAGTGGTAACTGACCTAAGAGTGGTAACTGACCTAACAGTGGTAACTGACCTAACAGTGGTAACTGACCTAACAGTGGTAACTGACCTAACAGTGGTAACTGACGTAACAGTGGTAACTGACCTAACAGTGGTAACTGACCTAACAGTGGTAACTGACCTAACAGTGGCAACTGACCTAACCAGTAGAGGTAGCTGACATAGTACCATAAACCATAAGCATAATCAGCCTATAATGTTCCCACTGCTGGGACACACACAGGCCTCCTCTCTGTGAGAGAGTGTGAGCCGTAATCCACCACGCATGCCCAGTGCGGGTTTGTAGATGTCACATGTCTTCGAATTTTTGATTCTAGCACATGCCGGTTTCCTCACGATGTTTTCCTTCACCGAGCAGTGGTTATGAAATAATTTACACAAATAAAGCGCCTGTCAGGGTTTGAACCTACGACCAACAGCTCGTTAGTCGTGACCGTTACCACTGGGCCACCACTGCACAAATAAGGTGTGTTGGAGTAAGATCGTTGCTGGGGTAAGACCGTAGGAATCAAATATTTTCCCTGCAAAATTAAATTTTTCTCTGATCTTCGTCGTAGCAGAATAAAAACAAGAGTCGGACTCGCGCACCGAAGGTTCCGTACCATCATTATATGTTTTTAAATTTTCATCGGCGAGGCCTATATTCGTCAGAGAATTTTAACACTGTGCACTGCGGTGGAGAATATTTCAGTTTTAGGTCCGCGCCATCTCCGATAGTGGAACTATGTAACTTTTGTTGATGATTTCTGAAAAAGTGTGCTATTTAGAGACATCGTTTTATTTATCCTGTAATCTTTACTTAAACTTCTATCACATAGAATAATTTCAGATTTTTCTCTACGCAAACCTTGGAGATAACGGGTATTTAAAAAAAAAAAAAGGGTTTGAGATTTGGCAAACTGCGCTCTTTTATACGACGCCCTAGTATTTTTTTTTACCACTTAGAATTTTTCAGACACCCTTTCAGTCCCTGTTGCAAAAAAAAAATTTTTTTTATTTCTTTCTTATTTGCAAAATAGTTGGGCAAACGTCATATAAATTTCATTTCTTTTCCAAATTTCAAGTTGATAGCATTAGTAATTCTTGAGATATCCAGCTGTGACAGACACACAGACTGAGTCGCACCATAAGGGTTCCTTTTTATCATTTTGGTACGGAACCCTAATAATGATGGAGAACACCAATGTTTATTACTGCATTAAAAACATTGCCACATAAGGTGTAATTTGATTCATAAGATCATATTATACCAGACACCAGTGTGTACGTTACCCCAGCAAGAAAGTATCTCCTACAGTTATATGAGTAGAACATATAGTTGGTGCCTTATCTGCTGTAAATGTGCCCCCACATAAAAAATGTGTGCCCCCTGTCGTTTTGGAAAAAAATCGAAAAAACGATTCTTGCTGGGGTAACGTTTTTCTAGCAGGAAAATTCTAAACGAATGATCGGAGAGAGAAAAACTGTGCATGGCCAGAGAGCTTATATGTGTGCCAAAATGTGCCCCCAAAAAAAAAATCTGTGCCCCTTCAGATTTTCGAGATATTGCATTTCCTGCTGGAGTAACGTTTTGATGAATCGTATATCTCTAAAACAATTGCATGTGCCCCTGTAGAATAAACATACACGAGTAGCTCTTAATGTGTGCCCCTTAGTGCCCCAATTAGATTTAAGAAAATATTTATAGTTTTCAAGTTATCGCGGTTTTATGGAAACCCGAAAAAACATCGCAGCACCTAAATGAGACAAGGCACAAGTTCGCTGAAAACTGTATTCGGTCCTTCTTGACGCTAATAATAACCATACAAAGTTTCAAAACTGTTCATGCATGCGTTTTTGAATAATATTGCTAAAAGTCAAAACGATGGTGTCATAACTTTGACGGCAAAATACAAGGAACTGGCTCAATCCCAGATGTGTAGGTGTAAACCAAAATCTTGTGCCTTTAGTCAAAAATATATGGTGAAAATATTGAGCTTGGAATGTTTCGCATTAAGTAAATATAAACGAAAAACCAAAATATGTAAACAACGGCTGGTTATCCGACCAAATCTGAATGACTACTAAAAAGCGACGGATTCATACAAATCGATGACCTTCTTTACTTTACTCACTAACCGGTTTACACGTGTTGTGCCTGAGTACACTGAAGTAGAAAAGTAATTAGTAATAAAATAGTTGTTATTGGATTATATTCTACCAGCTGTTTCTATGACCTTACACATGATTAAGTACATTATAAATAGTAGCGTAAGTGCTATTCCAAGGTAAGCTATCTTCTCCATTCTAAATTTCATTAAAATACATCCAGTACCTAATTTATGTGTGAACGAAAGAAATACATCCATTTGCCAGGTCTTTGTCCCAAAATTTGACTGGTCCCGATGTTTAAAAAAAAATATAGTTCATGAATGTGTGATGAATACCTACTACTAAAAAGAGGTAGCTTTTTTTTGTTTATAAATAAAAAGCCCGTATTTGTCTTTATATGTATATTGTTAGCGGAGAATCCTGACATTGAGGGCGTGGCTGCTGAATGACGTCACGAGGCGCGAGAGAGGGGCAGACGGACGGCTGCAGCGGCGAGCTCATTGCCTCTGTCATTTCATTTTGGGCGCTTGAAGAGCTAGGACGGGTTTTAGCTAGGCGTGTGTTAGGTTACTTGTGTTTAATTAAGATCAATTTTTGTTAATTACTTGTTTGAAAGAATTATAATATTAAGCTTTATTTTGTGGTCGTTATCTTTTTTTAAAATAAAACTTGCTCACTTTGCTAATAATATATATATTTATTGATAAGCCGTAGGTTAGATAAATTAACAGTAAGTTTTTCATCATGCTCCAACCAGCCCGCGAAATTCAAAATTTCTTGCGTTTTTTGCAATTTGCAGGCCAGTGCTAGGTTGTATGTTGATTAAAATATTATTCGCGGCTGTAAGACGTATGTAGTTACAGAATTATAATCATCAAAATCACCAATACAAGTTATGTGGGGGCACATTTACAGCAGATAAGGCACCAACTATATGTTCTACTCATATAACTCTAGGAGATACTTTCTTGCTGGGGTAACGTACACGACACCAGTGCCGATCTTACCCCAACATCCATATTAATAATATTATAAATTCGAAAGTCTGCCTGTCTCACAGAAATATTAAAAAAAGTCTGTCTGTATGTTACCTTTTCGCGCTTATTTTGCATCCCCGGGCTTTCCCCGGGATAGATAGGATAGTTTTTATCCCTACATTCCTACGGGATCGACACTTATGCGGGCGAAACCGCGGTGCTGTACTTTATATATAGCTGACACAAAGGCTAGTACTTTATACATAGCTGACACAAAGACTAAGCATAAGGGCTTGCTCTTACACGGGTACTAATCTTGTTTGAGTGTGAATGAATGATTCTCCTTACCTTCTTTTTTGGAATGTCCCTCAATTCAAAATACCTGACACCGTTGTTGACGAACGAGGCTTTAAGTGCTTGCTTTTGACTTCTTTTAAACACAGTCAACCTGATAGACTCCCATGGGTACAAAGAAAGTATTTCTATGACACTTGATTCCCGACATAGTGGAGTACCGTCACTAGTAATTCTATTTTTTCCAGTGATATCATGTTCAGAAGCAATTATAAAAGCTTTTGAGCTTAAACCTAAAATCATGTTGCATAATTAGGTACCTTTACGTTAAGAAAATAGTAATTGACTGTTGTTTGTACCGAGCACAAAAAAGACGTACGGTATATAGGTAGGTACCTAGACTGTTTTTCTCTACCTACTCGTACTAAGGTACCTTTCCCACCGACAGACGACGAGCGACTTGCTGTCAACGATTTTCTCGTTCAAGAAACGTAGAAAAGATCCCCGTAAAAAAACCCCTGTAAACCCCCCCCCCCCCCCTAACCCCTGTAAATAAGAATTCCTTGAAATTGTTTCATCAAAGTATTCAAGGTTTTTCTTTCAAATTATTAGAAATTGAATTGTTTTTAGAGAAAACAATGTTTGATTGTTTGTATTACAGAACACTGGTTTAAAGATTAGGAAATGCTGATTAATTATGAGAACTATAGTTTCAGCAGTTGCTTTAAACGAAAATCAATGCTGCGTGGTGGTTCATTAATCTTAATAAAAAATTGAGAATACGAGCAAGTGTTAATAATTCCCTATATTTGTGGGATCATTATCTCGTAGTTATTCAAAAACTGGCCAGGTGCGAGTCGGACTCGCACACGAAGGGATCCGTACCACAAGGCAAAAACGCCGAAAAAAACATGTTTGTTGTATGGGAGCCCCCCTTAAATATTTATTTTATTTTAATTTTATTATTTATTATTAAAGTTAAAATATAACTGAGTATTTTGTGAATATTTCAAGTGCCTACCTGTTGCCATTTTCGATATCGAGCAAAAGAGGGCAAAAAAATCGCGTTTGTTGTATGGGAGCCCCTATTAAATATTTATTTTGTTTTGTTTTTAGTATTTGTTGTTATAGCGGCAACAGAAATACATACTTTGTGAAAATTTCAACAGTCTAGCTATCGCGGTTCTTGAGATACAGCCAGACAGACAGACGGACAGACAGCGAAGTTTTAGTAATAGGGTTCCGTTTTCACCCTTTGGGTACGGAACCCTAAAAACAAACAACCTCTATTATTATTTACAATTACTATGCACTATGATAAATATCAAATCCAAGATGGCCGCCACCACAAAATAGCGAAATACTTTTTTTTCACAACTCCCTCAATATGGGTATCAAATGAAAGGGTTTGACTAGTAGAATACTAGGTATACACTATTATAAATTTCAAATCCAAGATGGCCGCCACCACAAAATGGCGCATTATATTTTTTTTTCACTACTCCTTCAATATAAGTAGGTATCATTTGCAAGGGCTTGACAAGTAGAATAATGTATATTCTACTTGTCAAGCAAATGATACCTATATTGAAGACCGTTCTGTGGAACACCTAGGGTAGGGAGGGGGAATGGCGTTCACTTAAGGAAAATATGGTGTATTTTTTAAATTATTTATTATAAATCAAAATTAAAAAAAAGTAACATACTCTTTAATTATCGAGTAATCAACAATTTAAGAACAAAAGCTTCCATCTTTTACCTACTAGTAGTAAAAAAAACATTATCAAAAAAATCATGTTTGAGCGGCATTACCCCTAACTTTGGGTAATGCCGCTCATGGTACGGGGTAATGACGCTCAAACATGTTTTTTTTAATATAACAAGTAAGACACATTTTAATTAAAGAAATATGAATGAGATCAACCTAAACAATAAAAGTAAAGTCTACAATCACAAATGAGCATCAATTATCCGAATTTGTACGTAAGATTAGCCTTTTGCAATTTAACGAATATAGTAAAGTCTTCAATGTCAAACCAACTTCAATTATTAAAATTATTATTATTATTAGAAGTAAGACTAATTAGAAATAGTAATATTTTATATATGATGACGTAAATCACAGACATATCCATCCGGCGAATCCCACCCTGAACATATAGCATGAGCCCACAGTCCGCAGATGGTGCAGCGATACCACAACTCGTTATTTTTTCCAAATTCTTTGCAAATATAATACATTTGTTATAATTTTCATCATCCACATTCATTTCATCATCACTGTCACCGGCGCAAAGGTGCTCTTCATCTTCACTCTCTGAAGAACTTTCTTATAAAATTTTTCTCTTGTAAGATTTTTTTGCGGCTTTTCTTTTGGATAAACCTCCTTCAATCGCAGTTTTAGCGGATTGAAGGTCTTCTTCGGTCCAAGCTTTAGCCGTGGTCCTTTCACAATTTCTTCGCATATCTACAAAAATAAAAAAAATAGGTCACTAAGGGGTAATGGCGCTCAGGTGAGCGGTATAACCCCAAACGGTCGTTTTGTAATACATTTTAAATTAACAAAAAAAACATACACAATTGATGAAAATTGATTGCATTATCACAAAATAGAATAGTTTTATGGTCAGAAAAGTAAAATTAATAATTAAATAAGCAGTAAAGTTTTGGACTTACCGACAAAAACATGTAACCAAAAATTAGATCAGCGCGGCCGCAAACGAAGAAACGCACTTCACAGTCGCATGACGCAAGCTGACTGTCCGTTTGCGTCGCTGTCTGTTAGAGGACCCCTCCCCTCGCGCTTCACGAGACGTGGCGTGTTGCTACGTTTCATTTTGACAGAGAAACAGAGGTGAGCGCCATTACCCAGTGAGCGCTATTCCCCCTCCCTACCCTATTCTAAGAGGTCCCCCGTCTGCCATATGAATTTATCTGTTTTAGTCTCGTTACATAAATTCTTTAAGTCGGGGTTTTTAAATTTTTTTATCCTTTTCCAATTACATTCAATTTTATTATTATTTTGTGTCGGGGGTTTTTAAATTTTAAATTTATTTATATGACGTAATCTTGTAATGTGTTAACGATGCACCATCTGACCTCACATATTTTTCTAATGTTGTGTTAAATAAGGGTTATCAGAAAATGTGATAAAAGAAAAATATGTATATTGTTATACTGTTATAGTTTAGCATGTTGGTTCTTTCTCTGTAATTCACAGGCACAAATGAAAACATTTCATTTTTAACCAGGCTTTTTTCCGATGATCATATAGAGTACCTATACAAAATTTTAGTTTTCACAACTTTAAATAAATAAAAATTATTGTAGTTATGTTTCTAGAAATATCTATACATATATAAACGAACCGTTATCTAATGTTAAACGTTCTAAACATCATCCAGGGTATCTATTTTGTGTTTATTTAATATTCTAAGTGAATAACCCCCAATTTAACACAGGTAGAAAACTGTAGGTATATCAACCAGGAAGTGGATTCCATGAAGTCCTAGAAATGTAATTAGAAAAATAAATGAATATTGTTTATGAAAAATGCCTAGCTTTTATTACAAACCTCCTTTTGATTTCTTAAATAATAATTAACGAAAATCACCTATTAAACAAACTAAAAAAAGGTAAATAATTAAATAAAAAATAAATCTTCTCATCCGCGGATTTGAGTTCGTGACCATCGCATTGCTAAGCCGCAGTGTTAACCATTAGACCAACACGTCACTTTTACGTTACATTACAAAAAACTTAAATAGGTTTGATGTCAATACCCTTTCTCTGCAGCGAACTGTACATCGCTGCTCGCCAACTCGTTTTTAGTTATTTACTCGCTTCTCGTTAATCGCCGATGGTGGGACAGGTGCCTTATGTTAGGTATAGATATACGCGACGATTGTAGTCGCCAGCTAGAGTCGCTGGAGATTTTAAAATCTCACGTCCACCGACAGGATTTTGACACAGCACGCGGTGGGATAGGTGCTTATGGCTATAAAATACTTACACGGGACCTACCCACATCTTTTGAACGTTTCTTGAGCGAGAAAAATTTTGATAGTAGGCAGGTGCCTAAGGTCCATCTACTGAGGAATTTAAATGATGTGGCGATCGCAAAGCAGGGTAGGGGCACTACCCTTCGAGTTCCTAAACCGTTTGGGCATTTCTATCCTAAGTTTATAAATAAGTCCCTTGTCGAGTACTGAACGTGAGGCCATGTCGTACAAAGATGTAAAGTAACATACCAAGCTGCACCAAACGCAACGTTACTGTGCCATCTCTTGTTGTCTCGTTAAATGGACTTTCGACTAAAATTGTGTCATCAAATTCGTTATATTCACTAGAAAGTAATTTTTTTATCGTTCCAAACAGCATGGCGAATTTTATTATTAGCTGATATTCTGATAATATAGACCCAGTGCTGTAATAAATAGACGGATAGAGTTTTAATTTATTTTGGACTGATTTTTCTGAGATGTGATGACAAGCAATGCATTTAATATATTATAATACTCTTACCCTGCATTATATTGTAATCTGTGTTGCTTCAGTCTATCAAACAAAAAGTACTCTGACTCTGTGCAATGGACATTTAGTTCTGACAGCAGCACTGACAGCAGTGGCGATACTGACAAAAACCAAAATTCTAAAAATGAAAAAAAAAATTACGATGTGTCCTAGCCATAGATATAAGAAAGGTCCTCGCCTAGTAACTGCGACCGACTTCTAGGTGGGGTTCGCCGTATAGTCTTTGATGCCGCAGACCCGTTCACTTAGCTCGCTTCGCTTGGATTGCGTGCGGTTGTTTAGAGGACCATTTAAATAATAAAAGTATTAGGTAATTCAATTTAATGCGATTTTGTGTTTAATTGTTCGGATCTGCCATAGGATCTGGATCTGCCGCAACGTCAACTTTAAGGCGTTCGTGGTGCGAGTACCTACATGCTACCTGCACCTCGTCATGGCAGAGGACTTTTGGCCGCAAGGTGTAATGTTCCGTCGCTTCCGTGGACAAGTGCCACACGAACGCACAAAGACAGTGCTCGAGTGAAGTGTTTTACTAACATAGTTTTAAGTTTATACACTAACACACATTGTATTATTATAATATATATGTTAGTCTGTAAGGTATTTATCTATGGGCCAAAGTAGCCTGAAAATAAAGGTTTTATTATTATTATAGGGCGTAGTTTGCAAAATAAGTTAATTAGTGTGTATTTTTTGCAAATACTTACGCGTGGCTAAATCAGATTAAGCTACGCTTGCCGGGGTTGGTACAGACCAACCCCAAACCATCTCATGATGGTCACCCATCTACAGGGATGGGTGACCATCTTTACATACCGTGACCCCTCCGTGCCTCGGAAAGCACGTTAAGCCGTTGGTCCCGGCTGTCATTCGTGGATCTTTGACAGTCGTTACGGTTAGTCAGAAGCCCGAAAGTCTGACAACCAGTCTTATCAAGGGGTATCGTATTAGGTACTCAATAATTGGGTTGTGGAGGTCGGATAGGCAATCGCTCTATGAAAAATACTGGTATTCAGCTGCATCCGGTTAGAGTGGAAGCCGACCCCAACATAGTTGGGAAAAGGCTAGGTAGATGATGACCTACGTGCGGATGTGCGTTCGTTGGAATTGGCACACGGCGACACATCTTCAAGCTATAAATTTCCAGTTTTAGGTGACCTCGCATTGTATAGGTTTTTTTGGAAAATGTAGGTTCAGCTTGATGTGTAGCCGTAGTGCGTACTTACAAGGACAAACGGCAATACAAACAAGGGCCGCCCGCGCCGGTCTGCTGGAGAAGTGAAATGTAATTCCACATTAATCAATTTTATACCGCAGAATCACCGTTAGTTACAGAACTAGGTTTTAAGTAGAATTGTCTTTACTTAGGTCCTTTATCAAATCTGACTAGGTATTGCAGCATTAACAAATCCTGCATTATTTTTTTTTGGTCATCAAGCCTTCTTGGAGTTGATATTCAACCTCGTTTTTAATACAGGCCATGTATTACTTAGTTTTTTTTCATATTACGAATCGTTGATTCGTCAGATGGCATTTTTTATGGTGCAAAACTTCACTTGAAAGAAATCTGTTGACGTGAAAGATTATATTTTTTTCTTCTCGATCTGAACGCCTAAATCTCGTGATTTTTATTTATCTGGAAGTGTTTTTGTATTATCTTGGTGCGTATTTACTATTTTTTGGGTTATTCATTGTTTTATTTTTTTCATGTCGCAATATTTTTAATCGCTTTCGTTCTTTACTAAAGGTTCCTCGCTAGAAGACGTTTTTTAAAAGTCTCCACTGCTGATGGAAAATAAGTTCTTTTCCTTATTCATTGGTACGTAATAATTTTGGTTCTATGATCCTTCTTTTGGGTATATGAGATTCTGCTTGCTTCACGGGTTCTTATGGATAAATTTTACTCCAGATTAAGGCCCGAACTCAAGAGCAAGCCGATACACTCGGCTTCACCCCGGCACCCAGTCGCTTGCCAATAAGTTTTCCATCCTGAAATTCCCCGGAGCATCAGCCGATTCGTAGGTAGCGATACCTACGGAAGAGCAGGGCCGTGCTGAGCCAGATTTGCTGGTCGTGTTCGCCAACGGACAGGAGCCTGCTTTAAACAGATATTTTTATTTCTCCCCTATTCTTGTATTACCTTGTATGTTGTAGATAGTTTGATTTTTTTTATTTTAACTGAAATACGGCGGGTGTGATACCTTACCTATTTTTGCGGACCTGTTTAAGCACGCGTACGGATTAGAATTGATTGCAATCACGTTTTAAATTCGTCACGTTTTCAAATTTTAATTTTTCTGGTACAATCCCTAGGTATTCCTTCCAATTTTCACGTCACAGATTCCCAAATTATTTTGTCATCATTTTTTACCTGTACCTATATTATTTTTTTTTTTTATAATCAATATTTGGATTTTTAAAGACAAATTAAACGTATTTGTTAGCGACAAGTGTTTCTTTCCGTCTATTTTCGCTTCAGTATGTACACCAAAATCAGAAATCAAATCAATCGCAGATCCTGTAAATGTCCAAAAGACTAGGTACAGATTATATAAACGTCTCTTTTTGCGTTGTATCTAATGCTTACCCAAAATATACCGTTTTATTAGGTTACCAGAATTAGTCTGAAGATTTAATGTAGGCACAGACGCCAGCACATCCAAGTTACTACAATCTGCCAAATTTCTTTAGTAGATTTTAAACTTTATCGCTAAAGCATAAGGTTCAAAGTTGATTGGGAAAATCTGACAGTTTCGGGTAGCTTGATGTGCTGGCGTCTGTACATAACGATGTAAATAGAATTACCTACCTAGAGTAGAGTAGGTAGGGACCTACCTACTTTAAAAGCCCGTAGAAAAATAAATAAAAATAAAATAAAAACCGGGCAAGAGCGAGTCGGACTCGCGTACCATCATGTTTTAAAATTTTCATCGGCGAGGTCTATATTCGTCAGAGAATTTTAACACTGTGCACTGCGGTGTAGAATATGGCAGTTTTATGTCAGCGCCACATAGTGGAACTAATGTAACTTTTTTTGATGATTTCTAAAAAGTGTGCTATTTAGAGACTGCGTTTTATTTTTCCTGTTATCTTTACATAAACTTCGATCACATAGAATAATTTCAGATTTTTCTCTTTGCAAACTTCGGAGATTGATTTTTTTACATTTTTTATCTAAAGTCGAAAACTATCCGTCCTTAAAAAAAAAGAAAAAATGTTTGAGAATGTGCAAACTGCGCTCTTTCATATAATACCCCACATACCCTAGTTAGCAAAAAATATACATATATTTTTATTTCTTTTTTATTTGCAAAATAGTTGGGCAAATGTCATCTAAAACTGTTCTAAATTTCATGTTGATAGCATTAGTAGTTCTTGAGATATCCAACTGTGACAGACAGACAGACAGACAGACTGAGTCTCACCATAAGGGTTCCGTTTTACCATTTTGGTACGGAACCCTAATTACGGGCTTTCTCAAATAGGTATATTTTATAACTTTTAGCTGTGTGATTCAAAAATAGGTAACTTTACATAATCTTGAACCGCTCCTAAAAGTTTATGTTTGTGATAGATCTTTTCGGACGGAAATCCTCATAGATAAATCGCCTTGCCCCCTAGTACCTACTAAGTATTTAAGAACAAACGTCAATCGATGAAAATACCAAGGTATTTTTCCCGATACTATGAATCAAAGGTAAAAAATCGATTTCTGTCACATTTACGCACACATTAAATTTAAGAATGACAATGGCGGTTTGACATATTTTTAATATAAAACCGCCATTTTTATTCTCAAGATTAAAATTATCTGACGGTTGAGAAATCGGCCATAAGAAATACAAGTTCTTGTCAGTTTATTGAATGGTTTTTTCTTCATGCAATCGGGCAATTGTACGGGAATAGTATCTAAACAATACAAACATTTAAAATTTAAACCAGCATTTATTATGACTTAGGTATTCCACAGATATACAATAAAATAAACCCATAATAATTACACATGGTTTCGAGGCTTTATAAACATTAACTACATATCGACAATTTTTTTTAACACCTATGATACAATAACACACATTGGCACCGATTCTGTTGTTCACACACTAAACTAGATTTAAGTTCAGGCATCGTTTTCTTGATGGTGATGATGATCTTTTCTATTTCATTAAGACAAGGACAGAAGATAAATATTAGTTTAGTCCTGTCAAAATAGTCAGCGCCTGGCTTAAATTTACGTAGGTACATATTTTTAGTAGCCAATTTTTTAATCTCGTCTAAGTTTTCTATGGAGTATCTTAATTTGACAGGACTAACTAATATTTATCTTGTCCTTTTCTTAATGAAATAGAAATAAAAAGATGCATGAACTTAAATTTAGTTTAGTTTGTGAACAACAGAGTCGGCGCCAATATCGTAGTTTCATAGTCCATACATTTTAGAAGTGGCCCTACCTACAGTAGAATCTAAAATTTTCCAATTCATAAAATAAATACTTAGCTAACTTTGGTTGACTATTTAAATTCTAACCAAAATGTTTTGTTTTCACTAGACGTCTAATTTTAAAATCGTAATATATTAAATGATATTAAAAATTCGCTTGTTTCCTCATCGGCTGGCGTCCGCCTGTAAACAAAAAAAAAGTGTTATAAATAATATCTACCAAGTAAACAGGTTTAATCAGTGAGTTGAAAACAAGTCAAGAAAAGTGTATAAGATCGTAAACAACCATCACCAAAATAAATTGTTAGTGAAACACGCGTGTCCATTCAACAATAACAAAATTTGTATTATAGTGCACTCTGAATTAACTGATTTATATTTATTTAAATTAATTAAACAGTCTCACTGTCTGATTTAAAACTTCACTTAGGATTTAATTTTTGGAACGGACACTTTGGGTATCGTTATACAGGGTGGTAACGGTAAAAGATTATGTCCATATCTAGCGTGAAAAATTTTATCAACAGACGAATCACTGTCTTCGTTATTGTTAAAACTTCTGTTGATATTTCCACGATCCTGAAATAAACATTCATAACGATGATTTCACCATGACAGCTAAAGAAGATAATATTTATAGAGATTTTCAGTCTAAACAAACAATTAATGTTACACTACCTATTGTTTAACGTAGGTAATTTCAAAAATAGGCTGTAGGTATAATGGTATGACATTTCAAATGTATGTAGAAATAAATAATAATGTAGGTAAGGTAACCCCAAAATTTATCCCAACCTCCGCAACGAAATACCTAATACAAATGTTATGTCAAAAACATTCCCATGTGAATATTTCAGTACTTTTGTTATCACAACATTTATGGATGTTACAAACTACAAAAACAACCGCAAAAGCTGCTCTGTTCCTGTTTACACAAGTATTTGTGATAACGAGGCCATCACATATACTTCCCTTGAAGAGATCTATCCATTAGCTTATATTAACGCTATTGGAGGCTTGGGACAGATTAGCCCCATCTCCTTTTTGTAATCAAACAACGAATAAAGAATTAATTTATATCTATTGAAAGAGTTAATTTATATCTATAAATTAACTCATAACTGCTGCGAAGCTATAACTTAAAAAATCGTATTTTGATTTATTAGCGGATGTAGTACATAATTTAATTATATAATTAATATTGCATCATCAACCAATATTTCGGGCCAGTATTTGCATTTAAATGAATAAATATTGTATTATAGAATGGAAATACATGAAATTTACATAACGTTTTACTTTCAGTTTTATGATCATTCTAGATAAACATGACATGATAATCTAATGATCTATCAGTACTTACCAGAGCTTCAGTCTTCTTACGTAAATTCGATCTAGACAGTGTTAGAACCAGTTCTGATTGTAGCCTATTGGATATAGAGACTTCCTCGTCTGCATCACGTAGACCATCGGTTTTATCTCCATTTAGGAAGTCAAGCTTCGTTGGTTCCCGCCTGCTTCCACCTCCATATGCATATTCACCAATCGTTACTGACACAGGACGAGAGTGCTTCTTCATCGTCGCTGTGCCGTTTGGAGCCTTCACAAAATAATTTGACGGCGGCTTTGGCAGTACATTCGAAGGATTCTTTAACTTATAAGATTCTAGTGACTCCATGTCAGCCTTTTCGTCTTTCATATTTTTAATTTGTGGGGAAGGTTCAGATTTCTTAATATAATCTGGGGTAGGAGTTCTTGTCAGAGTTCCATTTTTCCTAAAGTTTGGATTTGTTAGAAGTTCAGCCGTAATTATTTTCGAAATGGGTTTTTGACTCTCTATGACTTTATGGTTTCCATTCTGATGTCCATTTGTAGCAGGCACCTGCTGACCATTTACAGCCGGTGTTTGATGACCATTTATAGCTGGCGTTTGAGGACCATTTATAACTGGCGTTTGTTGACCATTTGCAACCGGCATCTGAAAAGCAGACGTGAATATTTTTACAGTCACTTTGCAGGTAGGTGAGAGGAACTGACACAAAGCATTCGCTAAGACTTTAATCGCTTAATATTCAAATCTGAGAACCTACAGAGTCTTTTCACTAGTCTATATAACTTTAGAAAATAATCACATATTTTCTTTACGTAGGTGCAATAAAATCGGTCTCAGTAACTTCTTCGTCAACTCGGTTTTATACGCTTGCAAACAATAGGTATCTATGTATAAATTATAGAACATATCCTTAGATATTAATTGTGTACCTACGACCTCAACCTCAATTTACCTTGAATATAACTGGTTTAGATAGAAAATAACACATGCATTACAATGACAAACATATTTACAATTCATATAAAAGGAGATATAAATCGATGTAAATAATAAATAAATACTCTGTGGTTTTTGACAGGAGAAAAAGAAACAGCAAGAGACTCTTTGCTAAGATTGATATCAATCAGGGGGCAATTCTCGTAATTTTAAGAACGTTCACAGTCTGATCTCAGTCTCAATCTGTCAAAAATATCTCTAATTTCCCTGCATTTTTGACAAGTTTTTGACATTGATTGTCGCTGAGATGAGATTGTGACTAGATTTTGAACGTTTTTATTTGCGGGAATTGGCCTTCTGGGCTAAGTAACAGTCCTGTAGGTATATACAGACTGACTATATAACACAACATCTCGGAGGTGGTGCACAGGGGGTACACCTGTAGCACACCCCGCCAGTTATGTTTAAGTTAGTCCCATGTAATAGGGTCAGACTGACTAAGATATAATATAATATAAATATTTTTGAACATTAGATATTACTCACAGGTGGTGGGGGAGGGGGATTGTCCGTAGCTTCCCTCTTCAGTGGGGCATGGTACTTGTTGGTTACTTCTGCAGGTTGCTCTGCCTTCCTCAGGGGCAATGTCTGTTGACGGTCCTGTAGGCAAAGTTGTTGGCCGTTAAGTTTAATTAAAACATTCAGAGGTTCTTCTAAATGTAATTTTGAATCATCGGGACAATCTAACGGTAGGTTAACTTCGTATATAGGATTACACGAAATCTATATTAATAATAAGGCTGCAGAGTTTGTTTGTTTGAACGCGCTAGTCTCTGGAACTACCAGTCGGATTAAAAAAAAAAAAAACTGCTTGCTTTTGATAGCCCAATTCTTGAGTGAGGCTATACTTAGACTATTTACCACGCTGACACTTAGGAGTCGAGCAAAAGCAAAAAAGATAGAAAGAACGCTAAGCTTTTGACTGACAGATGGGAAGTATTCACAACAATCGACAAAAATATTAAATTAATCTTTTCAACATAAACGTCAAGTTTTACCTACAACTAAGCTTGGATATGAAAGTGCACATTTTTTTTCGATTACAAAGTAAAAAGATATGAAATTCCAATAGGTAGGTGCTTTAAAACTATGCAGCCGCAAATTAGCCTACAACCTATATTAGTTATAGTACCTAGGTAGGTAGGTATTATCTACCTACATTGAAACGAATGAATTCCTTGCACGCCGTTACATAATACCTACCAGCAGAATAACTTTAACTTAACAATTTAAATAAGAAAATACAGCAAATAACTAATCTAATCGCCATTGACATTGACCTTTGACCAAACATAACATTAGCCAAAGGAAGTCGGTAATGTTGAAGTGGAGGCTAACAGAAAAAATATTACCGACGATAAACATGAGCAAAAACGAAGGCTATGTCACAGTAGATAAATATACAGTAAAACATCTTCATACAAACGTGCCGCTCTCGGTTTGAATGTGTGCGTGCGCGCCGCGCGCCATGTCGGCACGCGATTTCACGCACACGCTAGCATAATATATGGGGGAATAAGGTGGCGGCAGTGCGGGCTGTGCAGCGCGACTGTGAGCACGCGCGTACGCTACATGACCGCTTGCGTTCGTCAACTCTCGCCGGCGCGGGCGGCGGACACTTGTCGTAAATTACGAGTATCATGACTTCAAAAAGGGGAAAAAAATATTGTAGTGTTTTCGGGTGCCTCAATAATGATTTCGCAAACCCGGACTTATCATTCTTCATACTTCCTACTCAACCAGAAATGTAAGTACCTACTTATACTTAAATATTATTAGAAAATATGGTATTGTATTGTTTATTTCACAGTTTATTTGCTTTATTAAGAGCGTAGCCGAGTCGCATTTTTCTGAATACTATGTTTAGAGCTAAAGTTTATTTTAAGAAGTCTAGTTTTACTATAAAATAGAGGATTGAGTACGAAACATCGTTTTGGTAAACATATTTTTCGCGTATGTATAGTTGTAATAAGGACAATTTCACAATAATTAATATTGCAAATTAATTACTTTTGAAATTATTATTTTTTCTAATGTCTGATGTGTTGTTCAATCCAAATATGGTTCCGGTAGTCTGACGATCGACTTATATACTTGTGTGTACATCGCATTTTTTTGGCCGGCGTTCGGGTCGGCCACTTGACACTTGTTTTTGTTTCGCTTATCGTATGAAAAAAATGTGTTAAGAGGTCTGTTCTTTTTGTTTATTATTGTAAGGTGATGTGTATTATACTAAATGCAACAGTTATTTTTGATATGGTTTCATTTTGTAAATATAACGACTTTTGTATACAAAACTGGGAAACCTGGGAAATAGTCCATCACGCTACCTTCAAGTTCAAAGGAGAATGAGCAACTTACTATGGCACTTGGTTGCGCAACTTTTGACTCAGTATAGTAGTGAAAATTTGCCACAAAAAAGGGTTAGCGTCATACTTTAAAACAAGGTTAAATTCAAACTTAAATATTGTGGGGCTTTTGAAAAAAAAAAAACTTGTGTACCTGTTGAGGTTATGTACGTTAGGTTATGTTACCAAGGAATCCGTTGCTTCTCTGATTTGGCATCTAGGGAGCGGGTGTGCTAATAAAAGAGAACAGTTCACACAGCGCGACATGTTTTACGCCTAGAACAAATCACCGTGAACCTAAAAAAATGTTTTAACAATACACTTCGCAGCACACGCACAAAAAGAGTCAAATTGCTCGATGTAGGAGATAGATTTGGAGGAATCCTAAAACTCAACTCGACACGAATTTATATTTGTTAGCAGAAAAAAGCTAAAAACATTATTCTCGGCTTAACCGGCACGTTAGTTAACAAGGTAAACAGAAAATACCATTTTGTTTGAGACATTTTATCGAAAAGTGTTGTGACCAAATAGATTACGGACGCGGAGTCATGATTATAGTTTATATCTTAATTGTTTTATTTTTGCCTAGAAATTGCTTTTTAACGCAAGAAATAGTAACATAATTGAAGAATAAAGATAATGACAACTCTCAATACTTTTTAGTTGCGATTGTAGATTATTTTGTTTAATCGATCGATTACAATTGAAAATAGTGTCGCTTCACTATTATGCAACAAATGACGTATTTGTTGAATTAGATACTAATTAAAATGAAAATAGAAACCCCACAAATGTTTTCAATGAATTTATGTAAGATATCATTAAAAATAATATTATGAATTATACATTAACTCTAATAGCCATACGCGTCAAAAAGTGAAACTATTGGTGCCCAATTTCCTTTGTAATACATTATTAGGTGAATCTACACAAGACCCTACGTCATCAGATAGTTAGATATTAAAGTAAGGTATCATGAAAGAAAAATAATAGGTGATAAATATTTTTTTACATATTCGCGAAAATACGTATGGAACTCTCTATTTATTTCACTTGACCAATTTGTTTAATTGTTTCAGACGCTTACAGTGGCTACGGTTAATTGATCGCGAAGACTTATCTAACAAGTCAAAACATAATGAACGAATATGTGAAGTACATTTTAAAGCAGAAGACATTTCTATGAACTCTCAACGAAAACGATTAAAGAAGAATTGTTTACCGTGTTTACGTTTGCCTAAAAATAAAAAAGATAAAGGAACTCATGTTGAAATAACGTCAGTCACCACTTCAACCCAAATTGATCTTCCATCATGCAGTTCTTCATGCCAAACAGAGAAGATCAGTACATCAAGCAACACAGAAGTTCAAACTGCTGCTTCGCTCTCTGCTAATACTCCGCGCAAAAGAAAATTAAAATCTGATTTGTCTAGTGTAAAAAAAAGTTTAAAACTAAATGAAACAGGACAGACTTCGGGTGATTCGCAAAAAGACATGTTTTTTAAGCTATGTGACCGCTTTTTATCAAAAAAATTTGCCGATATTGTAAAAGCGCAAGTAGATCAAAAGTTAAGTTATAAAGGCAACAGATACACTCTGGCTTATAAAACGTTTTGCTTGAGTTTGTATTACGTAAGCCCACAAGCCTACCGCTTATTACAAGAAACTCTTTGCATGCCATGTAAAACTACATTAAATAAGCTGTACATTCCTATAACTACACAGGTCAATGAGGATTTAATGGCAGTTCTTAAATTAAAAGTAAACAGCATGTCTGACAAAGAGAAGCAATGTACTTTAGTAGTGGATGCAATGAGTCTTAAAACAAATCTCTTTTATAATATTAAGGACGACAAAATCATTGGTTTTCATGAAGTAGATGGCGTACAATCCCCACTACCGGCAAAACACGCTTTAGTTGTGTTAGTGAGGGGTATTTTTGTAAAATGGTCCCAACCGATAGGATTTGCTTTGTTATCAGAATGTAAAAATGACAATAATATATCCAAATGGATCGACAAAATTATACTTAAACTCTTTGAAGTCGGGTTGAAAGTTAGTGTTTGTATCTGATCTGGGATCAGATTTATTAAATGCGGCTAAAAAAAGGGGAATATGCGTGGAAAAAACCTATTTCACTATTAATGATCATAAAATATATTACATTTTTGACGTACCTCATTTAATTAAATTAGTTCGTAATAATTTGATGACATATCATTTTCATTTACAAAATGGCAGAGTTGCAAAGTATGAGCATATTCTTAAATTTTATGAGCAAGATAAAAACAAAACATTTAAACAGGCATATAAGTTAACAAACAGCCATATTAACCCTACCAATTTTGAAAAAATGAAAGTCAGATATGCGACTCAACTTTTGAGTAGGACTGTTGCAGTTAGCTTATTAACGTACATAGATTTTAAAATTATTGATGAATCTGCAAGACCAACAGTTGAATTCATAAAAAATATGAATGATTTATTTGACGCACTTAACTCTTCGACGCGTTATCATAGCTATACTTACAAAAATGCGTTTTGCGGTAATGACAATCAAATAGAATTTTTTAATAAAATGTTAACACTTTTTCAAACATTAAAGTTATATAATCCAAAAAACGGTAACGACGTTACGAAAACAGTCAAGTTTATTGATGGTTTTCAAATTACTATCAAATCTATATTACAGTTGTTTGATGATCTTAAACAAGAAGGGTTTGAATACTTATTGACAAGACGCCTAAATCAAGATGTTATTGAAAATTTTTTTGGAAAAATTCGGTCAAAAAACGGGATGGCTACAGAGCCAACCAGTAGGCAATTCATATCTGCATATAGAAAGATTTATTTTACAAATATTACAAAGCCTCCAATAGATGGTAATTGTTCTGAAGATATCACAGAATTTTTGATTAGTTTGAAAAATCACAAACATTTCGAAACAAGTGCCTCAGTAATCGACAAACATCTGACCAGTAGCAATCAAACACAAGGAAATGAAAATATTTTGTCGGAAATCTTACGTTCTGAATATGTACCAATACAACATGAGCTACCGGAAAAAAATGCATTTTTTTATGTTTGTGGCGCTTTGTTAAAAAAATGTGTTGATTACCATAAGAACTGCGATTTTTTAAATAATTACGTCGATGTTAATCAACGAGCGTGTAATTTAAGTGTAGAATCTAGATACACCCATTACAGGAATTACGGCAAAGATCGAAATTTACTCATGATCCCACCTGATGATTTTGTCGATAATGTAGAAAGGATGGAGCAGGTGTTTCGCAAAGCGTTCGAAAAGGACCACGTCAACATTAAAATTGGCCGGTCAATTTACGATCAACTGAATGATGTAGAATTTAAGATGCCCTGCTTTCCCAAAAGCTTTTACAAAAACTTTACATAAGAATGAGAATTTACTTTACATTAACAAATAATAATAAAGCGTTCCGGACGTGCAGAAACAGGAGAAAAATTTTCTCGGTATCAAATTTGTAACTTAGTATAATAAATGTTATGTGAATAAAAGCTTTTTATTTTTACTAAATTTATAAATTGGTAAAATATTCAATCATAATATGCTTTTTATTTTATAAATTTAGATCAAGTGCTGCTTGTTCGAAAATATTAACTAAAAGTAAAAGTGACAACCCTGGGTATCAACGCAAGAGTAGGCTAATAACTCGGCGGGCGGCCTTAGATAACCTACTGTATATTTATCTACTGTGGCTATGTTTTAGGCAAATACATTACATTCGCATTACACGATAAGCTCTATACATAACATGCACATATATCTACATATACATAGTCGCCTACCTACGTAACGTATTATATAAACATAGTTTGTATATGCGCTCGGGCAGGTTCCACGGTTTTAATTTGTCTTTCCATGATTAGGTTCATTACAGAGGAATTCTTAACATACTTTTTGAGGGACATCCTTAAATTATATACGCTGGTTTTATTGTGTTCATCTAAAAAAAAACCGGGCAAGAGCGAGTCGGACTCGCGCACCGAGGGTTCCGTACCATCATATTATTATGTTTTTAAATTTTCATCGGCGAGATCTAGATTCGTCAGAGAATTTTAACACTGTGCACTGCGGTGTAGAATATTGCAGTTTTATGTCAGCGGTATCTCTTGACCGATAGTGGAACTAATGTAACTTTTGTTGATGATTTCTGAAAAAGTGTGCTATTTAGAGACTTTGTTTTATTTTTCTTGTAATTTTTACATAAACTTCTATCACATAGAATAATTTCAGATTTTTCTCTTTGCAAACTTCGGAGATAAGGGGGGGGAGGACGGCATTTTTTTACATTTTTCATCAAAAGTCGAATACTATGCGGCCTAAAAAAAAGAAAATATGTTTGAGAATGTGCAAACTGCGCTCTTTCTTATGCCACATGCCCTAGTAGCCTCACTTCGAATTTTTCAGACAGTCCCTGTTGCAAAAAATATACTTAGGTACATATATTTTTATTTCTTTCTTATTTACAAAATAGTTGGGTAAACGTCATCTAAAACTACTTCAAATTTCAAGTTATAGCATTAGTACTTCTTGAGATATCCAACTGTGACAGACAGACAGACAGACGGACAGACTGAGTCTCACCATTAGGGTTCCGTTTTACCATTTTGGTACGGAACCCTAAAGAAAATGTGCCTAAAATAACCTCAGTTGGGTCCTAGGTTAGTAAATTGAATCCGGAAATGCAAAATTTTGCTTTGATTTTCCGAATTGTTTTTTTTTTATTTTTCTCTATAGAACAATTATTTTTATTGTTTATTGCCGTCTGCATGAGCCAGACGTCATCTGGCTTAACCCCAAGTGCTGATGCCAAAGATACGTAATATTAATCAGCACTGAATCAAAATCACGCGAACGATAAAGTGTTGAGCCTAATGTGAAGGTTGTTAGTTCATCGACACAATAATATTAGTTTGATAATTAATCGTGCAGTCGGCACTCCCTTAAGTTTTAAGCGGCGTTAATCACACTTATCATTTTAGTATTTAGATAAGGTTTCAGTCATGTCATTGTATCGTCAATTTTTTTATTGAGTTTGTCGTACACGTCACTGATGAAATGACTAAGTATTACATTTCCTACTTGGCGCAGATATCGAGTACTATCCTACTATCTTAAGAAGTGATAAAATTACTTCGTCAGAAGAAAATCTATCTATGTAGTTCTAATTTTCCGCTTGAGAAATTTCGAGCCACAGGGATTTGAGTTGTGTCCGGCACAGAACAGACTGACCGCTTGCCCCCTTTTCGCTCTCGGCAAACTTACGATAATGATAGAGCCGTGAAAAGTAGGTCTTGGTACTCGTGGGCTGTTCCATTTAAGCGATAAGTTTTAATCTGATAAATTAGTAAAGTAAGTAAAAAGTTTTCTCAATGTTAAGGAAAATACCATATTCGTAGAGGGGGGAAATGTGTTATGCCCATATTATTGATGTAATTGAAAGTAATAATTTGACCATGCTAGCTGCTGCAGCAGTTGCACTCGCATCTACTTCATGTGCCTAGGTAAATCCATGCAAATACGTACTAAGAAATCACAATCAAATCTTCCTTTCGTTGAAAGCAGTTCAGTAGATTAAGCGTCAAGAAGTGAACCAACAACAAGAATTTCGTATTCATATAAGTAGGTAGTACGGATTTCCAAGTGCTCTATACAATCATAGCTCGAGTAATAGATACATAATGATGTAGGTATGTCATATGAATAAGCATATTACTTACGTCTTAACTTGTAAAGAAAAACATAGATCCTCTTACGGCCTTGTTTGATTTCCAAACTAGCAGTTAAATGCAGATTGCATACAATAACTCATCATGCACAGAAGCACATTATAATAATAAGGATATTATCTACAGATTTAGACGTTATTGCAGTTATTTGGATAATATATTATAACATACAACTTATCAGTACATATTACAAGATACCAGGGGGCCTAAAAAGGCCACTTTGGAGAATCATAAAAGGATAACATTATGAATCGTAATATGGCGAAGACAGTCCGTGTTTTTCTTTTTTTCGCTGCACTACGTAGGTATAATCAAAGAGATTGGGATTGGATTGGGATCGTATTGATTCGTATTTTAGCACAGACAAAAAAAAAATAACTGAAAAGTGCTTCACCAATGGGATTTGATACGATTAACTTAACGATTAACTGCCCATTATAATCACCTTTTGTGATTCTGCCAAAGTGGCCTTTTTAGGCCCTCAGATAGGTAGGGGTACACAATGTCCCCATACAACATGCACAATTTAATATTTCGAGCCTTAACCGCCGTTTTAGCGCAACCGACAAAAAACAAATTTTACAGGAGAAGGTGTTTTTAAATATTTTTAAAAAGAAATGTGCTAGTAAATTGAAATTTTACATATATAATTATATGTAAATGTCTGAAAATCATTAATATATATGTAAAATTTCAATTTACTAGCACATTTCTTTTTAAAAATATTAAAAAAAAACCTTCTCCTGTAAAATTTGTTTTTTGTCGGTTGCGCTAAAACGGCGGTAAAGGCTCGATTTGGTAGTAAATCAGTCGGTTATGTTGCATTAAAGCCTCATCCATGCTCACACTATGAGATCATCTAATGATAAGTGTGAGGACACTGGATAACTGCCTACTATGTTATGGAAAGACCTACTAGTGTATAATGTATATGCAAATAGGTATATATTATTTTTTAACTCGATTCATGTTAGTTTTTTGAGTGCATCCTTCGAAGTCCCATAATTAGCTCTCAGTTGGAGCATCAGATTAATCGGTAATACCAAGAAATCCAATTTATTTTCCTTATTTAGTTCGCCAGAATCGTTTTGGTTTCGAAGTAAAAAAACATGAGAGATATTGTTGCCCCGTCATTGGTGAGAGATTCTAAATAGTTAGACCCAATGATTTCGCTAGTAATATATAAGTCCATGGTTAGACCCCAAAAAAAACTTCAACAGCATAAAAGTTTGCTCTATCATCATATTTTGTGTTGCTATATACTATACTTACTAGGCAGTAGATACATGGATGAAATTAGGGGAAGAGATAATAGGATTTTGTGTAGCTGTAGATAATATCATCAGTAATCAAAATGTTGTGTTTATCGGCCAGCAATCAGTTAACTCGGAGAGATAACTCCTAAAAACATTCAGAGCGCTATAGGTATTCGTCACTACTGATAAATATACCTACATGTTTTGTTCTGAGCACTTTTTTTGAGTTTGTTGTTATTTTCGACAATCATGACGTCAGCGTTGCTACGGAAAAATGAGAAGGTGAACAATAGTCGGGGCAATAACAAATTCCGCGCTCCTCGCAGCCACAATATCATTATTTTTCTAATATGTTGTTTTGCCATGAACAAAGAACGATATTTTAAAATCAGAATATAGGCATAAACAGTACCTATACATTGAAAGGTTCTACGTTCTATCACGAGGTAGGTAAGTACTTATTTTGTTTCGCTCCAATAATAACAAGAACATTTTATCCATACTCAACTTACTTCATAGCACTGTATAACGACCACGGGTTTCGATTTCCGAATGTTCTTCATCTTTCCAGTAATAGTTTACAAAAACACAGTTTTTACACAAGTCACCACATCAGTAGTTTCAAATGATCACTGAAGACTAACACAGGATTTCATTTTATCGAAATTATAATTAGTATTTGAACGTAGCGTGAAAATCACAAAAATAATGGTTTAAGAGCACGTCAAGGTCGCATACATTTTCCCCGTAGCGTGTATAATCGCAGGAAAATTAATAGCGAGTCGCGGTGGAGAGACGTCGTGCGGTGTGCGGCCGCCGAGAGTGCAGCGAGACTGTGCGGCCGAGCGGCAATCACGAGCGGCGATGGCGTGTGCCCTCGCCGATCGTTTACTCACTGCCGTTATCAGTGCAAAGCAGAATCTAGCGAAACACCGGCCGCGCTGCGCCGGACGCTGTGCCTACGACCGTGCACCTCAATCCAGAAAAACTGTCAGCCGGCAACAACGCGAGCTATTTGTCTAGTTCATACTTAGTGCAGCAACAATTTTGCCTCGTTCTTAGAAGCGATTATTAGACCAAATCAGCGACGTAAACGATAGCTGTTGAGCTGTGACTAATTTGAATACTTAGTTGTACCTAATTAAAATTTTGTTTTGTTACGTAGTCCTTGCCTTGCTTAGTCATGTGCTCACAACGATGATGGACGACTAGGACTGTTACCTATTTTTGATTTCAACTGTTATATCCATGTTCACCGCGTGCAAATTAATGACTATTTGCCTAACAATAGACCTTTTTAATATAAGAAAGTGTATAAAAATAACGTTGATTTTCATCACAGCTGCACCTAACTATTGTCCGTGTAATTAGATAAGCACTAAATATCTCCAGATCACCCGAGTCTTACAACAAAAGCTATTGTCGTGCTATCAAGATCGAAACGTAACGTGACTGAAACTAACTTCAAGCTATCCGAGCGGCTATAAACCATCTCTTAGGAATATTTATTACTTAATTGAATAACGGTAACAAGTATGGAGCCAGGTGCCCTTAAAAAGTAATCCCTACTTCTTTCAGTCGAACCCATCAGCGACCCATGTGAGTAAAAACTTGTAAATAGTCCTCCAAAGAAGAAAAAAAACCCCAAGAGGTCAAGTCTACACTTGCACCTTCGAAGGCTGCTGCACTGGATTTAGTCAACAGGGTAGCGGGGACATCGAAGCGTAACCTGATTATCATGGATTCAGTACTTACATGATTCTGAACCCCTTCGTTGAATTTTTTGTGTGGACTAATAAAAAAAAACTTTAGCTGTTCCATACATTTTGACCGCGTAGGTTACACTTTTCCATGAAACAGCAAATTCTTTTTTTTATATAATTGGGATATTGCTCGTATTCAGGATTGAAGTTGACAGTAGGTAACATAAAATCCACTCTTCTACACTATGGGGTCTAGAATCTTGTGCTGAATTCATAGTTACCACCACCCTGCCACCCTGTAGGAATGTCTTCTACTCAATTATTTTAGTGTGCTTCAAAAAACGGTTAATTCCCAGTCTTATGAAGTCGTGATGGTTAATCGGTTACGGTGCATAGATGCCATGGGTACTATTTTTGTTTATGAGCCAGTATAGGATAATAAATTAATTTACTCCTTTCGTAGAACTGGAAAATCCCGTAGCTTTGATCTAAAGCGTTGTTTACAAATTCTAAGGACTTAATCTAATTTAATCTTGATTAGATTTTATAAAAGTTCTTTACGAATCTGTCGAATGCCCGTGCTTGGTGGAGGCGTTTGTCCAGCAGTGGACGTTTTTCGGCTGAAGTGATGATGACTATAAAAGTTCTTTACCTCTAATTCATTTTAAGTTCAGCCTAAGTAAATAAGCCAAAGCGTCCAAAAACGCGTTGGGTTAATAATATCGTCAAAGTCGCGGGAAACCCCTGGATGAGGAACGCACGGAACCGGGAAGTACCTAAGGCAGAAAAAAAGGGGAAGCCTATTTATAACCAGCAGTGGGTGATTCCGGGTTGAAACGATAATGATGATGAAGTAAATAAGGTTGCTCAATTTTTAGATAATTTTACCTAATTACAGTTATTATAGTGTAGAAATGTAAATCGTGATATGATTCCTAATTGTTGTTATCGTGTGCATTTTACAAGAAAATAGTTATGCTCCAATGACTGGTTGAAGTTTATGTAATCATGTAGTAATAAATAATTCGTATCGAAGTGACCCAATTAATTTCGTAAGCCAATTGTCTCGAAACTTAATGTTACATAACCTAGATAACTCTACAAAGAACAAGTTGCTCGGGTAACTTGGTGAGAAAACTTTTAAGATAACAAAGCAAAGTATGCCTTAATTAGAGACCAGAAATAGATTTGCTTCTCATTTATCTATCTGTCTTCGATTATGCGGCGTAGGCGATAAAAGTACCTACGTAAGTACTGCGTAGGCACAGCGTAGGCACTGCGTAGCATTGCGTAGCATTGCGTAGTAGGCTTCATCGTCGTGTAAATGAAGCACAAACGCTAGGGCTAGATATTATTGTTTCGATATACAAAAAAACCGGTTAAATGCGAGTCGGACTCGCGCACCGAGGGTTCCGTACGTACTTAGTAGGTATGTAAATAGCTAGTTTATCACATGTTTTTATTACGGTTTTCGTTTTTCCTTTTCTTTATACTTATTTATTTCAATTAAACCATATACCTACAAGAACTCTTGAATTGTCAAAATTAAATAGTCGGTCAGAAAGTTAAAGCTAGTTGCCCATTCCAAAACGAAGATCTCTAACAAATTTACCTAAACAAAAAATGAGGAATAACACTTTATTTAGTTCGCCGTGTTTATGCAGAGTGTGAATGACGCATCAGTTCGAAAGGGTAAGTTGCTTCTAATCCGAGTTTAAAAATGTCATTTACCTACCTACAAAATAATAATCGGTATTACCCATGCATGTTACCAGTCACCCAAGAATAAAGAGCATTTGAAAAGCTGTACAATAAACATACGTAACATCAAACATGTACCTATAGCCCTATTATATTTACATGTTAATGTCAAGCATATTCACATGCATAGGATCGTGAGCGAGACCGTTAAAACTTACTTATCCTCAACTATCGAAAAGAGAATAAAATACTTAACATCAACTCTTATGAGGATAGACTCCACAGACGGGTTTTCAATCTACAGCATTTATATCTTTCTTCAATTAACTGCTTTATTGGCTGTCGGATCAATATTAGATTTTATTTATGGAGCTATTGTCAACCAGGTTTCTACGGCAACCTGTTGAATTTTATGGTATAGACACACATAGAAAAGTCATCATTATATTCTATTTCTATCGATGTTTACAATAATACGGTAAGTGGGTTTCGAGAAAATGATATTGTCTACATCTACGCTGATGGGATTTGATCAAATAAGATATCCGTCTCAAAATTTAGACAGTCATCTTGAACATGATTGCCAATTAAAATCACAATAGGTATGTACCTATCACGATAGATAGGAAGGAACGTGACAGAATTTAATGTTATGATTTTCATGAATAGGTACTGTTATGATAATAAGAGAAACTAATACTTTTTCTAAAAATATCAGCAGATCGACTCCTAATAATATATCACTGCAATATCTGAGAAGGTATTTAGGTATTCACTACATTGGACTTAGTATGATTAGGTAAACCTTCTTTGGTTTTAGATATTTCCATTTCCTATAAGGATATAATCACGTGTTTTAAAATCAAGGAAAGTTTAAGTTAGTACGGTGTATTTGTAATGGGGGATTCCGTCCTATCCTATAGGAGAATCTAGGTACCTATCAAGATTCAAATGATAGGTAGGTACCTGGTATGACGACATTAGCTAACCGATTTTTTCGATGTGGGTCATTTCTTTTTTCTGTTTTGCCTTCTTAGTTTTAATCATGATCTGGCAGTTTGAGTAATTTACGTGGCCTACCCAAATGTCCTTTCTTTGGTATAGTTCGTCAAATCGTCGAGCTCCTCAAGTTCTGAGTTGAGCTGCACGATTTTTGACAAATGCGTGCACTGATTGGACAGGTCCACTCAATCTCTGTGGTTCTTTCCTCAAAAGACCATTTCAGACACCAATCTACATGGTCTTCACACGATCTGACCAAGATTTTGTCTGAACTTTAAAAGAGACAGTGACCTTTGAGTTTGTTTCGGCCATTCTTCTCAGAATAGTCAGATAGGAAACGCCGATCTCAACTAGTTTAAAAAAATATGATTGACGTGTAAAAGTCTTTGCCTTTTGTCGCACAATAACGAAGATTATATTATATTTGTCTAGAAACACACTTATCAAAATTCACGCCTTGTTTCCTCGAAGATTTGCCAGTTATGTTTAACCCTTTGTATGAACTGCCTCTGCCAGGCTTTTTTTTTTGGGTTGGAAATTATCAAATAACTTAAAAACATTTATTTAATTATTAAATAACTTCCCAACCGCGACGCGTACCGCGAGAGCTGGTTCGAGGTGGCGCGGGAAAGGAGTTCCTGGAAGGATTTGGGGGTTTGCCCAGCAGTGGGACAGTATAGGCTAACAAAAAAAAAATGAACGTGGATAAACGCGGGACACAATGGCTTTTAAATTGTTTCTGTAATTACGGCATTTAACCAGTTACATAGTATTTAGTACTCGTATCCCATGTAGGTACCTAATGGGGACAAATCTTTAAACAATCTGAACATTACCTACTTAAGATTTTTGTTAGATTTTATTTGAGAGTCGATTGCTCCTCTATTTCCTACCTACCTCTTTACCACATCTGATGAATCTTGTAACGAAACCCCTATAAGTATTGGAGTGGCGCTGCTAAATAAGCAAGTTCAAAATATGCTCGTACAGGTAGGTACCTGTTCCTAACTACCTACCAAAACCTTATCAACGATAAACAAGGATAATAGATAAGTTTAATTTTAATAGAACATTAGATGATGTGATGAATACTGCAAAAATAACATTAGGGAAATAATTGACATTTCATGATATTAATTAACAAACAACAGAAATCCCGGGGTTAATGTATAAAATTCTTCGAATAGGTATACTGATTGTTATCTTCTTAATTAACAGTGCTTTCGTCATAATTGCTAGTGTCCGATAAGCAAATGGTTTCATATGTTCCGCTTTACTAAATTAGATACAACACCCACAAAATAAAAATTGCACTTACCAATGATTCTTCCTCGTTGTTTTGTGTGTCTGGACTTTTTTCATTGTTGTCTATAGATGAAAACATTTTCCTGTGAACTTTTTTGAACTCGTCCATCAAGGCGTCGTGCTGTTTCTTCTTGACATCCGTTGGTTTTGGTGGAGGCGACTTTTTAGGTTGTGGTGGTGGTGGTATGCTTGGCTCTGGGTTTGGTTTCTTCTTATTCTGCTGAAATTAATGGTTAATTGGTGACTACTCCAACGTAGGTACCGTTACTATCTCTATCTATCTAAGTAACATTTACACCCTTTTTTATTTCCTTTGGTTCTGCAGAATATTTGTTAAAAAAGGAAATGCGGGCGACGTTTGTGTTTAGTCCATATCTACGGCGTTAAAAACCAGAATCAAACGTTTCTCAAGGGCATGCAATTAATTGATGTAGGTACCAATTCTAATAAAACTGTCATCATCTACTACCTATAGCTAGCCTATACCATACTAGATGATGACATTGGTGGCGTACCTAAGTGTTTAGATGTTACGTAAAACTAAAAATATTTACAAAAATTCTAATCCAAATATTCTTTGACATTATCAGGGCTCAACTTTCAATCTAATCTTAAATGAATGAAAGTGTAAATAGACAATCCCATAATGCGCACATTCTCAATTTTATTTTATATTTTCGTCGCACGTTGCGTACTTACCAACTTACGCCGCTGTATTTCCTCGGCGATGGCACTTGATAACGTAGCTGAACTTGACAAACTTACAGAATCCGAATTGAAATCATTTTTCAAAGGCGGTGCTGAATAATTGCATACATTTTTCCCACACGTCGTTGTACTAGTATGATGAACTTCTACTACTATCGTTTTTTTATCGTTGTCTCGATTCGTATGATTAGCTTTAAACGCATTTTTCCTAGGCGACTGATTATTATCGTAACTACATTGTATCATAGCGCCATCTTCAGTCAAATTGATTATGGTTCTATTCGATGGGCTCGTGATATATTCCTTCTTATTTTTGCATCGTAAATTACTTTTATTTTCATATGAATGAGGATTGTTTGGTATACTAGGGCAGTCGTAGTCGGGTTCGATGTCAGAAGGTGCATCAAAATTATGGATATCATTGTTTTTCCATTCGAAATCTAAACTATCCCATGTTCTTCTCTTCAGCCTGTTCATAGTTAATCTGTAAAACAATATCCGAGTAAGATCTCAATCTCAGAATCACTTCACAAAATGTTATTGTTGACACAGTAAAGCTCAAGTTCTGCAAATATCCTATAGTTTCAAGTTCTAACCTATCAGCGCGGTCTGCAGCCTCCTCAGCGACGCTGGCGAGGCGCCGGCGGAGTGCGGCTGGCGGCGCCAGCGGCACGTGAGGCGCGACGGGTGCGGGGCTCCGCTCGCCGGCGGCCGAAGATGCTGAACTGTTGTACCCTGAGCTCTCCGGAGACACCAGATCCGTGCCCGCACCCTCCCGAATCACCAGCTCCAAACGACCTATCGCTTTCATTGCTGATATTGCCTGTTGAAAACATAAAGGTTTTTAAGTTAGTTGGGGTTGCTTTACGTAAATAGACCTCATTGAAAAGAATAATACATACTTTTATATAATATTGTGTAAAAAGTCAGCAAACTGAGTATATTCTTCACGCGCGTATGGGTATGTTGTGAGTATATTGTCAAATATTGCAGAAATTGAGTATCGAGCTATGAAAAATGACCCTTACCAACCTCATGAGCTGCTTAATGAAATTAGTTAAGCCTTTTAGGAATCAATAATTTTGTACATTTTGAAAGATAAAATTTTAATTGACTACGTAACGTAAACTAATCTCTCTGTTTTATTAAGTACATCTTTCCATGTACGAGTACATTCAATAGTACCTAATGAGAAAGTAAAATGTGGAGGTGTAATTTATATAGTCACGTTTGAAATAAGTTTTTTTACGACTTCATATAATCCGTAGAGTATTTAATCGGGTACTCACCTTACAATAATACCGTTACATTAAAGAAACACGCTGCTTCACTAATATGCAGGATATATCTATATACGTAGCTATTATAACCAGTCATCATCACTCTCCTGCCCACACCTTCGCTTCCGCACAAAAAGGACTAAATAGTGTTCTACAATGGCTCAAAAGACATCTTCTCACAATCAATACCGACAAAACTAAAATTCTTACGTACAGCTTGCGACATTCCACTCAACCTCCTGATTCATACGCTTTGGTAGCGCACTCATGTTTACTGTCTGGTTCTGCGACATGTACATGCCCAAAATTAGAACGTTGTCGAACCATAATATACCTCGGTGTGACTCTTGATGATGGCCTGTGCTTTGCACCTCATATAGAGCTACTGACAAGAAGAATCAGAAAGTTAATTTTTGTCTTTAGTACTCTTCGCCACATTGCAGAACCTCAAACTATCAGGTGTACATATTTTGCTCTTTGCCAGTCTCTCTTAACGTACTGTATATGCGCTTGGGGTGGTGCACCCAAGACGGTACTCTTGAAACTAGAACGAGCTCAGAGAGCAGTTCTGAAAATTAGTACCTTTCGGCCCATCCTTTTCCCAACTGAAGAACTATATAAGAACTGTAAAGTCCTCACAGTCAGACAATTATTTGTATTACACATATTACTATATCAGCATCAAAGAACCTCCTACGAAATAATTACCACAAGACGCAAAGACAAAGTATGTCAACCCTTCCGCTGTAAATACTCTTTCACAAGAAGATTTCCCTGTTTCCAAGGTCCTCATCTCTACAATAGTCTTAACAGAATACTGAACTTTTACTCACTCCCTATAATATCATTTAAAAAGAAGCTAAATAATTGGCTACAAACCCTTAATTACAACAAAACAGAAAGCTTATTGTTGAGTCAATACAGCTCCCGTTAAACCCCTTTTCCTCATTTGAACATCGCTAGCTACCATTACCCACAAATATGCGAATAATAATTCACACACACACCCTCACACACACACACCCCACACACACCCTCACACCCTCACACACCCCACACACACACCCTTGCACACCCTTTCACACACCACTACATGCAATACTTTTTTTTGTTATATTTCCTTTCATAATTAGTTTATTTGTTCGTTTACCTACGCCATATAATGAACTACTCACATAATTGCAAAATGGCATGTATGTACCTAAATGCAATTAAGTAACATCTAATAGAGGGTCGGGCCCAGCATCTTTAACACAAGTTGCCTTGGCAACTTAGCAAGGGTGCTGGTGTCGCCACACTATTGTATAATTTACTTTAAACTGTATATACTACCATGTGTTTAATGTAAAATGTAAAACTTGATGCAAATAAATTATTATTATATCCAAATTTATTTGGGGTCGGCGCAACATGTCTTATTCTTCAATATTTAAAAAAAAAAATTATAGTTGTCCTCTCGGTAGTCACCTCTTTTTAACCGACTTCAAAAAAGGAGGAGTTTTTTTTTTGTGTTTGTTACGCGATTACTCCGCCAATTGTGAACCGATTTTCAAAATTATTTTTTTGTTTGAAAGGGTATACTCTCGAGGTGGTCCCATTATCATCAAGTTGGAATCTGATGAGAGGATCCCATGGAAATCGAGGGAAACCCTCAAATTTTATAGGCAAAGCTATAACGATTTGGGTATTTTTTAACCGACTTCAAAAAAGGAGGAGGTTCTCAATTCGACGGTATGTTTTTTTTTTTTTGCGTGTTTGTTACGCGATTACTCCGCCAATTGTGGACCGATTTTCAAAATTCTTTTATGGCTTGAAAGGGTATACTCTCGAGGTGGTCCCATTATCATCAAGTTAGAATCTGATGAGAGGATCCCATGGAAATCGAGGGAAACCCTCAAATATTATAGGCAAAGCTATAACGATTTGGGTATTTTTTAAAATAACTTGAGCATTTGCTCTTGGAAATCATCATTTGGTAAAGTGGAGCTGATGAAGAAGACCACAGATGGCCATTGGAACTACTCAATGACAAATATTTCACGGGTTGCGATTCGATTACTTTATTAAGGTTGCTAAGCAATTTATGCTCGTCACAAACCGTATGGTGAGTGGTTGTTGAGGAGTTCTCCTGGTTCTTACTAGGAGAACTCCTCAACAATTAACGTCCCAAGATCGGGAAAAGCAATATTTTGTAACAAGTGATGAGCAGTTGACATTAGGCTATTGTAACTTAGATAAATTACAAACGGACCCACTAAAAAGTGAAAAATAAAAACTTTTTACAAAAAAAAAACAACCGACTTCCAAAAAAAACACTACAAATTGAAAAATAACTTTAATTTCGGAAGTCGGTGTCAATAAACGAAAATACGGAACCAAAGACACCGACTTCCGAAATTAAAGTTATTTTTCAATTTTTAGTATTATTTTTGGAAGTCGGTTGTTTTTTTTTGTAAAAAGTTTTTTCTAACCGTATGATCATGCACACAGTCCATCCATCGTTTCTTAGGTCTTCCTCTACTCTTATCGCCATCAACATTCATACTGAAAACTTTCCTCACCACATTTTCTTCATTCCTTATTATATATTTAAAACTATTACCAATCGTCATTAGTTAAAACTCGTATCTACCTATGCCAATATCAAAGAGTAGTAACATGGTTTTCATAGCTTAGAGGATGGTATACTTAATCCTTTCCATTTTTAACAAACTTCTAAAAAGGAGGAGGTTCTCAATTCGGATGTTTATGTATATTTTTTTTTGTGTGTTCGGGCATAACTCCATCATATATAGACGGATTTGCAAAATTCTTTTTTTGTTCAAAAGGAGTTTATTCCGGAATGGTCTCATTTAAATTTCATAAAGATCTGATGAGTTTCGAATACAGACAACGGAACTCTTCAATATATGCCAGCAAATCAACCGCGATTGCTGCTATCGCATATGTATGCATTGTTTACGTAATCACGCAACTTATCATCACACTTGTATCGTCTAAAGGGGTACGCAGATGTGTTCAGTATACCCGGTACACCCTCATTTCTATCAAAGTTGTTATTGGGGTACTTCTACTCTAAAAATTCTCTCATTTTTTAATGGATAAGGTGTTAAAACACTACAAAGTGAAAAATAACTTTAATTTCGGAAGTCGGTGTCAAAAACTAAAATGCGGAACCAACGACACCGACTTCCGAAATTAAAGTTATTTTTCACTTTGTAGTATTTTTTTTTTAAGAGATATTTACAGATTACATTGCACCCGTAATATTTTCCAGGACAAGTACAGATGTTACGAAACCTATCGCTTAACTTTTAAATAAGACATTTCCTTTTTAGGGTTCCGTAGTTCATGTCCGTCCGTCTGTCTGTCCGAGGTTTTTCTAAGAGACCGTTAGAACTAGAAAGCTGTAATTTTGTAGGAGTGCGTATATCAATTACGCCAACAAAGTAGTAAAATAAAATTTTGGAAAATATTTTTTTTTAGGGTAGCTCCCCTACATGTGAAGTGGAGATGAATATTTTTTTCGTCGTCTACCTCATCGTGTGGGGTATCGTTGAATAGGTCTTCTAAAATTACTTGGGAGTTAACTACTAAAATTATTTTTCGATTTAATGCTCCATTTACGAAATATTAAATTAAAAGTGCAAATTTTTGTTCCAGTAGCCTCCCCATCTAAAACCTAAACTGCTGGCTTGAAAAATCTGTAAAGATTCACGATGATAGTGCATTTCATGAACTTTAAAGGAAAACTATAGCGGTTGAGATAACTTTATTAGTTTAGCAGTAATAGTCGTTTAACTTGGGTGTTGGATAATTTTGTACCAAATACAAAATCCTTAGCATTAATCCTTTAAAGTGACTAAGATCATAAGATGAAGTAGGTAGTTGCTTGTTTATAACGGGTAAAGACTTGCATTGAAAAACAAAATATGATTTTTTTTTATATTCAGGATAAAGAACAACAGAATCGTACTACATTGTGATAACGGGCTACTACGGAACCCTACTCTGTGCGTGGCCCGACACGAACTTGGCCGGTTTTTTTTATTTCAATATGACTTCCTATGAGTTTAGCTGGGATGTGCTGATGCACACAGTACTCTCAGTTAGGGCCGGTTCAAGAATTGAATTTAGCGTAGAATGACAATGGGCCGAATCTGACACGGTAAGGAACCTACTCGAGATAGAGAGATTCTTGCAAGCAAACCTTGGGCTAAATATCCATCTTTTGATAGTGCACCTCCAGTTCAGATGTAAACGCGAAATCTTATCATGCAATGCTGCTACTTTTTGCGGCAAGCTACATAACAGGGAAATTCTTTGATGGCCTCTCCTTGAGTTTATATTTTTATAAATGTTTAAGGTTTTCCTACTAAGTATACTTCCCACTATGGGTGTACTATAAGGTATACCTCTGCCTAACCCATCGGTGAATACAGGTGTGCTGAAGGCTTTGTTATTTAAATAGTCAATCACATAGTCGTTTCAGCCGATAGACGTCCACTGCTGGACATAGGCCTCCCCCAATTTTGGGGGGGGGGTTTGCCATAATCGCCACGCTTGGCAGGCGGGTTGGCGATCGCAGTATGGTATGATGGTGGAATATATAGAGAACGCTGCTGCCCATTCTCCGGTAAGACCCTTAGTCGCCTTTTACGACACCCACGGGAAGTAAGGGGTGGTGCAATTCTTTAAGTCCGGCACCACACAGACTTAGTCACATAGGTACCAATGAAAATGAATGTTCTTTGATGAAAGTTACAAAACATCAACGACGATGCAGAGGAATGTTTTGAAGAACGTAGTCCTATATTTGTCTGATTTTTTTGTTTATTTTGGGCTAAAAGATATAAGTATTCGTTTGACCTAAAAACTGTGGAAGGATATTTACCTCATTGAAGGTAACGTTGGAGAAATCCAAACCGTTACACGATAAGATCTGATCGCCCGGCCGGAGCCCAGCCTCGCGCGCGATGCCTCCTTCCCGCACGAACTGCACAAAAATCCCTGGCTTCCACTCCGGACCTTTGCAAATTCTGAAACAAATGGTTTTTGTTGTAATAAATACATAAACACTGTACATTGTTTGAGTTTTATTTGACCTTGTAGGCATTTGTATATGCCATATAAAATTGTACAAACACTAATAAATTCAATTTCATATGGCTGCACCGCAGTAGCCCCAAACTTACAGTTTGGTTATCATCATCCTCCCGCCCTTATCCCAGTAGATTTGATGGGGTTGGCGCACAGAACAGACAAATAACTGTTCTGTGGGTTGACGCAACATGTCGTTTTCTTTCATACATCTCTATTAGCCGCCTTCTCAGTAGTCACCTCCTTTGTAGTCATAATATCTTTTAGATTTTTTCTCATGATCCATGAACCGTTTGTTTGGTCTTCAAAACTCTTATAGCCACCACATCCATTCTCAAAACAATTTTTAATAGGCTGATCTTTCATTTTATAAATATCCTACGACCAACTATCACGATGTTTAACATTGAAATAATAATATACTGACCCGCAGCCAAGCTTAGCTCTGGGAGGCACGAGTACAGACAGTCTCATGTCTGTCAGTCTCTCGTTGTCGTGACACAGCGTCGGCGACGACGACACGTCAGAGCTCAGCGACGCGCGCTCCGACACGAACTGCCATGACAGTGGCTCATGCGCCTTGCTGTAATGCGACAACGTGATCAAACAACTGCACTCTTATGTACACAACCAAATTTTCACGGTTACGTTTGTCTACTTACTCTTTGACTGGTAGCATCCCCACATCTGTAACAAAGTGTGCATGTGAGTCATCTCGAGGATGTTTCAACTAAAGTAATATGTATAGTCGTCCTACATTGAAGGACACTCTCACGGCATTAAATACGAAAGTGAAACGATAGAGTCGATAAAAACCTAATGAAATATTTTGGGTTGACTGTTTTATCATTGCTATAAACATGGTGCAAGTCTATACCCAAACTGGTCATTTATGAAATGTTTCGGAACTCTCAACAATCGCTGGGTAGCGGGCCTCATTTCATCTGTCATAATTCGTTTTACGCAACTCTATCTAACAGACAATGTTCATAGGCACACGCCCACGAAGCTTTCACGAGAGTTATAAAATCTCCGCGGCTTCTATTACCAGTCGCGCCTCATACGATTTGATTAATTATCATAATTTTATTCACTGTAACATTGTCAGACGATACGCCTGCGGAATGACGAGACGACTTTTGGTGGTGTGCATTTAGTTGCGTAATGACTTCAGTTATTATGATTGGTATCGAAACCACTGCTAATATATTAATTTATTCGTTAATCAACTAAAAACTTCTGTCATAAGCCCCTATAGTGTTATGTCACTCAACTTCCAAGATCCTTATCCTAATGAGTACATTTGCATGTCATGTATAATAAATAAATTGATCATTATTGGACTATTATATCATGTCAGCACACATGTCTTCCTATATTATATTACATAGATATTTCCTACAAGACAGTGTCTACAACAAATAATATTTTGTATAGTAATCGCCTCTCGTGACAGGTGGATTAATGTTATGTATAAATTGGTAGTCGGATGCTGCTTGTCCTACTGATATAATTTCTTATCTTATCTCAGTTACATAATAGCAATGATTGAATCATTTGGTGTGGCTAGCGAGGATTTTAATATTTTGTTTTCTAAATTCTATTCTATCATTCGACTAATTAGTTGCAGTGTTTGGGTAATCAATAAGCCCTACACTAATACGAGGCAGGATAGGTTGGATGAAATGGGTTGGGCTCAGGGGGCCTAAAAAGGTCACTTTGGCAGAATCATAAAAGGATACCATAATGGACAGTTAACCGTTAAGTTATTCGTATCCCATTGGTGAAGCATTTTTCAGTTATTTTTTTTTTGTCTGTGCTAAAATACCAATCAATCCGACCAAAATCCAATCCCAATCTCTTTGATTATACCTACGTAGTGCAGCGAAAAAAAGAAAAACACGGACTGTCTTCGCCATATGCTATGCTAATGTTATCCTTTTAAGATTCTCCAAAGTGGCCTTTTTAGGCCCCCAGTTCAGAAATTCTCTGAGAGTAATAATTTTCTACAAATAGCCCTGTTTTCACCATCCGCATATGCGTAATAAAATAAATTATGCGGGTTTTTGCTTGAAAGGATAAAAGTAGTACTTACTTAACTAATTCATTTCATATATTGTCATAGTTTCTTTGGTACCTAATTTAGCCATGCCGCCCACGTACAATATGAGTTTAGATTGTGTAGATTGTATGGTAGAGACTCACGTCTGACTTTGATCTTGAGTCGTGACTGCGCGGTTAAGTAGTGCACCAGCTCGGCATGCACCGCGTCGTCTACGCGGTACCCGTTCACGCTCACCAGCTGATCACCCACCTGCAAACACGAAAATATATACACTTTTTTATTTATTTCATTAGGTTTACCAACAATTGTTTACACTGGATAAGTACAAACACATACAACATTCTTAAAAGTAAAATTACAGTGCAACAATTAAGTACATGTAGTTGAACACCACTTGCATAATACGATAAATCAGATATAAGAATTAGCTAACTTGCTTTGCTCATTGCTAATATTTGATAAAATTTAAATTGGTAAAATTGGTATGTACCTAACATAGAAAAATTGGCAACATCGGAAAGTACCATAAATTAAAAATAATTCTTTTTTTTTTAAATAATTAATTAGGGTCTAAGTTGGTTTACAAGCAATAATAAATAAGAGGTAGTCGACGGAGCACCGGTTCGCGGGGCCCCATTTCTGTCTACAGGGCTTAAAGGAATCTAACTTAACCCAAGTCGGGGTGCCCCAAGCCTCGAGATCGCTTATAGAAACCATTATTTTTATAGTTCATTTAAATGCCATGAAAAAATACACCGAACCAACAATATTCGTTAAAAATAATTAGGTATACTGTTATCTTCATAGTATGTCAAGTGAAATTATGCCAAATAAAACTCTGCCATCTTCATAGTATGCCAAGTAAATTACGCTAAATAAAATCCTGCCATCTTAAAAGTATGTCATTGTAAATTCGGACATATAAACATTCGGCCAAACAATAATTATGTTAAATAATTTTTATATGCAAAGTGTGTTATCTATACATATAATAAAATTGTAGAAAAGTGGTGTCTGTACAATGGAAATATATAAAAAAAAAGTAGCAGGGGTTGTTATTTTATCGATGCCGAACCCGAAATTGTAATTAAATTTTTTTTTGTCTGTTTGTCTGTTTATCTGTTTGTCTGTTTGTCTGTGTGTTTGTGCACGCTAATATCAGAAACGGCTTATTCGATTTAGATGCGGATTTCACTAATATATTGTAGTAAGCTTCACTTAACATTTAGTGTTTATTTCATGTCAATCGGTTCATAAATAAAAAAGTTATGTCAATTTAAAGAATCACGGTGAACATTTGTTAAGGTATTCTATCAGAGTACGTACACGCCTCGCGCCTGCGCGTCCGTGGTATATAAAGCGCGCCTGAGTTTGTTTCGGCCTTTCTTCTCAGAGTAGTCAGATAGGAAAAGCCGATCTCATCAAGCTTAAATAATAATCTGATCCAGCCTGTCCCATCTTGCTGCCCTCTCCCCAGCGACGCCCTAAGCCGAGGTTCGTACCCCACAGGGGGTGCCCTTAGCGTGTAGTCGCTTAGTATACTTAGTAGATAATTGCCCCTGGCTGGAGGCTTTGAGTTTACATAAGGCAACCACAGGATAGTCCGGTTAAGTAGTCACGACCTCTCAAGGTCAACTACGAGATGCCATAGTCAAAAATAAAAAAATAAACGTGCCGCTGCCATAAGGATTCAGTTATTCGTAGCGAACGCACGTATCCTGGAGAGTAGGTATAGGCGAATAGTTGCTTTCGATTATTGAGATTCACTTGAATACTGACTGTTTGCATATTTCATTTATTTATATTTTAGGGTTTGTAGGTTAGGTTCTTTTTCTTAATTTTCTTTAAAATTTTGTAAATAAATATTGTAAGTATTTGGTATAGGTTAGGCATTTCTTTCCCTGATTTTCGGTATACTTATCTTAATTTGTATTTAGGGTTTGTATATAAATATTATAAGTGGTATAGGTTAGGCATTTCTTTTCTTGATTTTCTTTATCTAAATATATAAAATTCAAAGTCCTGACTCACTGACTGACTGACTGACTGATATATCAACGCACAGCCCAAACCGCTGGACCTAGAGACTTGAAACTTAGAAGGTGTGTTCTTTGTGAAGAGTAAGTATCCACTAAGAAAGGATTTTTAGGAATTCAACCCCTTTTTTTTTTTTTTTTGCGGATGGGAAATCATCAAATGACTCCTCCCGCTCTGGGTGGAGCGGAAGGGAGTGTCAGACTCTTACTGACTAAAACCCACCCGTGTTCCTTCCTTAGCCCTTTATGTTCCGGGCCAGCGGTAACCCTTTCGGACAATCCCGCTGACCCGGCAGGCTTCGGCCCTAAGGGGCCCCTCCCCGATGCTGACATCTCTTTGAGGCGCGCGTGGAACACGTACGCGCCGTCCGGCACGGGCCTGGTCCTGATCGGGCGGTGAGCTACCCATTACTCTCCGCCCGCAGGCCCGCGCCTACGGTGGCCGGGAGTCGTCACGCGGCTCCCGACGCCCGGAGCGTCTCCCGCGGCGGCTGGGACGGGAGGCTCTCTCCCTGAGCCGTCCCGCCACCTCCTTCGCTAGCATGACTGCTTCGCAGAAGGAGGTGACTGCCTCCCACTCCCTCTCGCCCCGGACCATGGCTTGCACCAGGGCCAGACGCGAGAGGTCGCTGTCGCTGCCAATCGCCTCTACGAGGACACGGCGGTGCTCCGCCCAAGCGGGGCAGACCTCCACCGTGTGCTCCACCGTGTCCTCTGGGCGATCCTGACAATGGTGACACCCGGGCGTTTCCTCCCGCCCGATGATGTGCAGGAACCTCCCGAAACTTCCGTGTCCGGTGAGGACCTGCGTCAGGCGGTAGGTGAGGGCGCCGTGGCGCCTCTCTAGCCACTCCTCAAAGAGGGGTCTTATCGCCGCTATCGCGGCGTGCCCTGCGCTGGGTTGCGACAGTCGCTCTTTCCATGCCGCCATGAGATCGCGCCGGAGATCCGTACGCTCCGCAGCGATTTGCCGCGGAAGCGGATCCTCCCCCCGGCGTAGTGCCTCCGCGCGCCACTCATACAGGCGCGCGAGGACTATCGCCTCCAGATCCCATGGCGGCAGTCCGGCAAGGAGGCTTGCCGCCTCGCCAGAGATCGTGCGGTAGCCATAAGGGCTATCCGGTAGCCCCGGATAGCCCTTATGGCTACCACCTTCTGGGGCGCGTTCAGGTAGTGGGCGGCTCGCCGCCGCAGTGAACGCGCCCACACCGGGGCCCCGTATATGGCCATGGACCGCACGACCCCCGCGTAAAGCCTCGAATTCAACCCCTAAAGGGTTAAAATAGGGGATGGAAGTTTATATGAAAGTCCGACAGTTTTGAAGTTAGGTTCTTCTAATTTTGTATTTAGGCTCACAATTGAAAATTAATTTAGACGTGTCTCAGCGTTTTTGATAATTCCACCCCCGAAGGGTTAAAAAGGGGGATGAAGTTGTGTATAGAAAGTCATTAATTTTCGACGTAAAAATCACTATATTTATTATCTAGGCTTATGATTGGAAGCTAACACAACGGTGTTGTTACAATTTCATCCATTAAGGGGGTGAAAAGGGGGATGAAATTTTGTCCTGACTGACTGATATATCAACGCACAGCCTAAAACGCTGGTCGGTACCGATGGGTAGAGAAATTAATTTTGGAGGGTGTGTTCTTTGTTAAGAGTAGATATCCACTAAGAAGGGGTTTTAGGAAATTTAATCTTTAAGGGGTGAAAAGAGGGGATTTTGTTTGTGTGAAAAATCTTATTCCTTGAGTTAATAACCATGAAACTTGGCACGAATACTTATCTAAATAAATTATGAAGTTTGGCTTTTTTGAAGTGAAAACTTCTTCAGCGGCGTTGTACACTTTTTTTGTAATGGGTAAAAAATGTTAAACTCGCGTCAGGTCACGTGACCCTGATCGTAAGATTCGTAAGATGACACGTGCTATAGATGGGCAATCCACCGGGTTTAAACCAACCATAAACACCCAATTTTGTGGGTGTTTATGGGTGTTTACGGGTGTTTATCGGGTGTTTATCAAAAGCACCGGGCTTAAACCCGGGTTGATTGCCCAGCTATAGACGTGACCCAGATCGTAAGATGACACGTGACCCTGATCGAAAATTCGTAAGAATCCAAAATATCAAAAATTGAAAACAAGTATACAGGATCAAATTACAGACAGACAGACAGACAGACAGACAGACAGACAGACAGACAGTCAGAGTCAGAGCCAGAGTCAGAGTCAGAGTTACCAACAACCAAAATATCAAAAATGCACAACGTTAATATTCAAGTTTTCACTTCTGCCGGCACTCCCGGACTGCAACCCGTCGTTTTTTTTTTCTAAACTACCCCCTGAAGGGGGATTGGGAGGTGTCAAAGTTTGTATGGAATAATTTTAACGCGTGGTCCGATTAACTCGAAACTCAGTATTTATACTTAAGACCGAAAATAAAGAATAACCTGTATCATCGTTTTTCGAAAATTTACCCCTAACGGGGTGAAAAGTTAATTAACAAATAATTATAAAGTTCGATTTTTTTTGGAATTCTAAACTAACCCAAAGGGGAGATTGGGGGTATCATATTTAGTATGGAAAAATTTTAATGCGCGGTCCAATTAACTCGAAACTCAGTACCTATGCCTATCTAAGACCAAAATATATAATAAAGTGGTTCAGGGTTTTTCGAACATCTACCGCTAATGGGGTGAAGAGGGGTAGTCAATTTCACAGGGCAGAATTTTATTACGAGGCTTTAAATAATCTAGATTATGTTTCGAAATTCCACCCCTATGGGTATAGAAAGAGGGGATACAGTTTATATGAAAAATCTTATTCATTTGGTTAATAAATTAGAAACTTGGCAATATTTGGGTCAGTAAGTAATAAAGATTGTCACTTTTAGTTTAAAAAATCCCTCACAGAGGATTTGGGGGGTGACAAAGTTGATGGATTAGAAAAATATTTAACCCGCTGTCGGATTAACTCGAAACTCGGTACTACTAATACAAAAAATACTTAAAAAAAGTGATTTAGGGTTTTTCAAAAATTGACTCCTACGAAGGTGGAAAATTCTTCTGCTTGCTTCCATTAACTCGAAAATGGGTATGGGTCTTTGAGTCAAGTTATGAACACATCCCAAACGATTTTTCAAAATTACTCTCCTGGGGGGGGGTAAAAAACTGGGATACAGTTTATTTGAAAAATCTGATCCCTTTGAGCTATAAACTAAAAAATTGGCCCGAATACTTATTTATATCTAAATAAATTATAATAATCATAAACATCTTTTTTTTTTATTTTTTATTGCTGTGAATGACTAGTATGTATTTTAATATTTTTATTTAAATGACATGTGTGTGTATTTTAATATTTTAATTTAAATTTTATTTAATTTTTTCAATTATTATATCAATTTTATTTTTTATGTATTGTTAATGTAATGGACTTTGTCTGAAAAATAAATGAATTATAAACATACATTTTCGAAATTATAAGAGGAAAGTACGAATTTCACGCGGACGAAGTCGCGGGCAGAAGCTAGTGGCAAATAAATTTCGGAGCATCAATATTCTGCCAGATAGAAGGAACCCGTGCAGACTAGGTATAATGCGCTAAAGGATGGTAATGATAAGCGATTAACGACCCAGCTTATTAAAAACCTATCGGCATAGGTAGGTAGGTACACCTTATTCAAGAACTTTTTTTCGGACACATACACGATATCCTGAAAAAGTCCTTGCATTATGTTTTTTCGAAAAAGCTAGACCAGATGAGGAGTGGCATCATCATAATAATTATGATCATGAGGTTTTAAAAAAAGTTTTTTAATTGCATAGATATTATAACTTCTACAGGCCGATATTTACCTACTCAAGACGGAACTTCGTTAGCTATTTATTATAGATACCTACAGAATTTCTCAGCGCATTTGACCCATAACTAGGTAGTAACAACAAGACGCTAGTCGTGAAAACGTAATTTACATGAGCACCGAGAAAATTGTGGCAGGTTCGTAAATAATTTCTCAGGTGTTGAAACAACAATGGACTAGGCACATGTAGTTATTGCTTTGAAGTGGTGTTGCGCCACGGCGGCAAAGAACAGTGGCGCGGCAGCGGGAGGCGCGTTGACGCAATGTTGCCAGCGCAAATAAAAGAATCGCAATATAATACTCAGTGTCGGTTGTGATCGTCCAATTGATTCCTAATTAAAACAATAATTAACATCTATTACAACAAATTTAAATGTTTTCTGCCCGTTGCAATTTGTCAAGCCCTTAATCAAAGATCATTTTTATGTAAGTACAACCTTAGCTCGTAATAGGGTTGCTGGTTTGTGCATTTTCGTTCAATGATTCATACACACCTATTCTAGAATTACTCACAACATGTTGACAACAAAAAGAAGAGCAATTGCCTTATTTGTGACGTTTGTGAAGAAAAATAAATCCTGCACTGTATTGGCCATTGTTATCCAATTTTGTTTACAGTCGTTGAAATGAAACTACTTATAATTTTTTACGGATAATTTTACGGTGTATCACAAAATCAAAAATCTTTCATTTAACTCAGATATAATAATACTAAAACGTTATAGAGAGTTGAAATAACTAATCGTAGTTCCGAGTTTCTAAGCGTGCAATTTGGCGTAAGTTATTATGTAAATTTCGGTACAACTCAGGGACAGAAGCCGTGGCCTACTTTTCTCGGCCGCCAGTTGTTCTAAGGGACTACGCGGGTGAAATTATTTTTAAGAATACCTTTTGTTAAATTTGTATGAAGTAAGTAGCTTAATTCTGAATATTGTTTTTCAGTGCTATTCATTCATCTACAGCCTTTTTTTTTAAGTCCAGGTGACTAGAAAGTCCGCGAAAGGAAGGTAGTAATGATGAGTAGTTTTAACTATCATAATCAGTAAGTTTTAAACTTTAAAATCATTAATGGGGGATTAATGATTTTAACGTTTTTATAACGGGGGTTAGGTATAAAAATTAACCCATAAAAATATCGCCAAAACTAACTTAATTTATAAATATCAACGTAATTTGAAATAATCATTTATCATATTAATCAAATCTCGTACCTTTTTTTATTGAGTTTAATCGACTCTTTCGTACCTACATTCACCAAAGCAGCTGTTGCAAGTATCTTTGCATTTCACAGTGACTAACAGTTCGCATCGTCCATCAGCAGCACAGCTTAGGGTAGTACTTTCGTCAGTTTCATCACGTAGTTCGAGCGCAGCAAAAGAAGCCGGACAGGTCGCTCAGTGGCCCACATATCGGACAACTTTCGATCAGACTTTCGTTACATACAAGTCGTCTTTTTTGCCAGTGACGCAAAAGAACGCCAGACTCAACGACGCCCGGCCCTCCCAATGAATTCACTTTCTTTTTGGAATGGGTGTGATTGATGTCTTTTACTTTATTGTGTATGGGTGCGCAACAAAACACACGTGCATGTTTTTGAAAAAACTATAATTTTATTACGGCTTTATGCTATTATTCCATTCAGATTCCTTGAACATTTCGATTTACGCAAGTGGTATTGTGGGCTGGTACCTGATCATTATAAAAATAATTACAGACTTGAAAATACCATTGTAATCAACATGAGCAAACTGTGCCATCAATTTAATTAGAACAGTGCTGCTTGACAGGTACACCTGTAACATTAAGTGCGCATAGACAATGGCTACATATAACATAATGTATGACGTCTGCACATTTGTCTGAACAACCGTCCAACAGTCTGAAGTGTTCACATTTCGAAAAGTAATCAAGTGAGTCATACCGTCAATGTATTTTCAATACAATAGCTCACTCTATTTACTTTTTACAGCGTGGCCTTGTTGATACAATATTTCTCTACCTTTATCATGAAAAAACGATATTGTTTCACAACTTGCGAGTTGCGAACATGGGTACTTGTTTGCAATTTTTATTTTCGTGTTCCTTTTAAAATATTCGTGGTTCTATTTTACCAAGTAGGTACCATACCGTCGTTGTCAAAGCAAAATCTGCTATGTGCCGTTTTTTGAGTTTTCAAGATTTTGATCACAGGTTATAGGTCACTGCCTTATTTCTCATATAAAAGAACTGCTATGTGCTTATGACCACTAGTTGTGGAAATATGGCCTCAGAATAAAATGTGCTATGTGCAGCAGCTAGAACTTTGTCAAAACATCTTTTGTCAATGTCTCAAAAGTATACTTTTTGCACATAGCAGGTTTTGGTTTGACAACGACGATACACATAATTTGAATACTTGTGACGTAACCGCATCATGCACGCTCACAATCGGATGAAGATGAAAACACTATTGACTCATAGTATCACGCTGGCCGCATGGTCTTCTGTGAAGGACCGCATTAGCGCTTTTCTATTTTAGCAAACGTTATACAAGAAGCATTAAGCCGAAGAGGCGCACGCGAACGGAAAGCGGTAGAAAGTCGCCGTACAGAGTAATTGAGTGACTCACGCACTGGACACGTACACGACCCGCCTCATGGGAACATGGACTATTTACAAATTGTCATATAATTGCACCGATTTACCGCCACCTTCCTGCACTTAGCATGCCACTGAATATAGTATTGGCTATGTTTCAATATAATATATTGTAATTTGTTGAGTTTCATATCCTGTCGGATGCTGCACGGAGTGCACGGTAGCAATCTGTACCCCGAAGTTGTGATGAAAATAATTGCAGAACTTATTAACATCTCAAACAGTAATTAATTAAAGTGATAGGAAATTTTAAAAGAAAAGTCTTTGCCGTAGCATCGAAAAGTATAAATCAGAGACTCCAATAGTGAGTGCGCCATCAGCTTATATTGACATGTTTTGTTGACTTGCCGTGCGTCTACCGATGCTCGTGTTGTATCAGTCTTTAGCACAAGTCAATGACATCAGATACAGTTTATCTGAGCTGCAGTATTTCTGTTCGCTTCTCAAGAATCTCCGTAATTTCTCAAAACACCACATTGTGTTATTTTAATAATGGCGGATGTACGTGAATTTTTCGTAACTTCTTTGTCGAGGAAGTAATCGTGTGAAAAGTTTTGTAACGATTGCAAATAATATAATGTGCATTCTTGTCTAACTGTTTAATTATGACGAGACACCGCAAAAACTTCAAAATATTCTTTACCTATGTTAATTTTAAGTAGAAAGTAGTATTCAAATTCGGTTCTGTGGCCGTAGATATAGTGTTTAGAAAATCATTAGGTCTGTATAAGTAGAACCGGTTAATTAAATGTCACCTGTGTTATCTAATTGGTAGAGAATATAATAAATAATATGCTAATTGTGTATAAAATTGTAGGCCATTAATTGGATAGTTTTATGATGCAGATCTTACATAACAACATCAACATCTTGCAATGTTTTTGTATAATGGGCCCAGATATGCAAATGTACCAAAATAATTTTATAGATTTTGGATAGTTGAAACTAGATTATGTAAAGTTTGAAAGAGTGCTTGAACAATATTCTCCTGTTTATAGTAGATACCTATACTGAAAACGTGTAAAGTTCTTATGATAAACATACTGAAATCCTATGTTTTCGGCATCATTAGATGCAGACCTATTTATTTTCTAGTCCTGGGTTCACAAGAGAAAATTATGAAATTTCGGAGATTGCTTGTGCAGATATATTTTATAACTATGTGCCTGTACCTAAGGTATAAAAGCTGAATTTTAGAGATACCATTATTATTACCTACTGAATTCATTTCTCAACATTATCTTCGTAAATTTAACTGAATATTAATTCACTCAGAGCTGCAGCAGCTGTTGTCTATCTGATTTCCATAGCCTACCTAGTATTAGTAAACAGATCGACTAAACCCTAATGTTATTTTGGCCAGCAATCTTCGTGATTGCTTGTTAATAAACGTTAATCAATGATTTATTAAAGATCTGTACCTAGATACCGGTAATGCCCTAATTTCGAAACAAAGTATGGCAAAGCATAATATATTTTAAAATAAACTGTCACGAGCGCTTATCAATCATGTCTTCAACTCGACAGAATAAAGCGCTATGTAATTTGCTGCATCACCTGTTGACCAATGAATCAAGTGCGCCTCACGACAACAAAGCAATGAAGTGGTTGACCCACATGTACGAGATAACGAGATGATCATCATGATAAATGGGCTCACGCATGAGATTGAATTGTGGCAAAAGATACCAACAGTGGTTACGTGAGCGCTCGGAAAGAATAGAATGCGTGTTGCGACAGTAGATCAGCCTCGGATGTGGGTAATTGCACAGAAGCAAGCAGCTTGCTGGTTTAATTATGAGCAGTCGTTCGCACGCGCCCAGCGGCTGGTACACTAGGGACCGTGGGAACATGTAATAGGTAACACCACAAAAAATGTCAATAGAGATTAAATCTTCCCTTTGCTCATGATTGTAAGAACGAAAGGTACACACGAAACAATGAAATAATATATTGCCTAATAGACGAAAGAACTTGTAATAGTTCCTACAAGAACTCTCCGATACAATGTTTCCATGTATTGATCATTGTGGCATTCCACGTAACCACGGTTATTCGCTTATTTCGCGGATAACAAGCTTTATTGTGGTGTTACTTCTAGCAAATGCCATGGCTAAATAATTATCGATGTTGCATAAGATAAATCGCCTAGCCATGTCTGAGTGATGGTTCTTTGGTTAGTCCGTTAGAAATACGCGCATTGACGTGGAGTACCTACGTTAGTCGGATTTGTAAATAAAATCAAGTTTTGCGACATTGCAAAAGTTTCTATAATTCTTCAAACTAATTGCACTTTACATAACAATTTGCTTTAAGTTGAAAATGTTTTACAACTGCGCTATAATAATAATAAATACCGAACGTGAGCCCTGAGAACAGCTCCCATAGGTTACGCCACTCTTCGCGTTCAGCATGAACTATAAACCGACGCAGTTGCACACATCCAAAATGAAGCATTATTCACGACGACTATAAAATATTTCGATTACTCTCAGCTCAGGAAGATGGAATAATCATGTTCTTGTAGATAGCTTTGCTTTTCCAGATCTATGTAATACCTACGATTCATGATTCAGATGTTCATCATTCAGAATTTATCATTATTGGTTTCCACTAATCATATCTGTATCTATACATAAATAAGTACTATACTTACTATTCACTTTTCTATGTGTGACTTCTTAGTTCTTCTAAAGTTCAAAACAGATTTGAGAATTTATTCCGTAAGGTTTATGTGTATGAAACATTAATATTTGACTTAGATAATATACACAAATATCTCGATGTTACCACATCAGTACATTGCACCCGTGCAAAGCAGGGGCGAGTCTCTAGTAGGCACAGGGTATACAAGTAATTCGCCAAGTTTCACACAAATTTAAACAAAATATTATATGAAGAATGAAGAAGAATATGTTCTGCGAAGAGGTAGGCAAGGGCCCAAATTCGTAGCCCAAAGATAAAGGTAAAACCATTTATTGGGCACAAATCCAGACTCCGGGTGGCTACTTAGAAATCCCCGATGAATAAATAAATAAATAACAAATACCCAATATCACATTGCTTGAATTGCTAATCGAACCTAAAACGACAGCAGTCGAGGCAGTCAAACCAAATAGAAAGAAGCATTAACAGATAAAAGCATAAAAAAAACTATAACCTTCAATCCCTGAACGTGTGCCTCAGAATTGAAGTCGACTTTGGATATGAAGAAGCCGGTGGCGTACTCTCTGCCGCCTCTGAGAGCGAAGCCGAAGGCTGGTGCGGCTCTGCGCGGTCGCACCAAGCGCACAGCTCGCACCCGTCGATCCCCCGGCACGGCAGCCGCGCGACCAGACCCCGACGTCGTCGTTGACGCTGTTGATGGAGCGTACATTTTTGCCCTGTGAATTAAAAAAACAACTACTTAATAAATAAACCTCTGGGTCTGAAAGCATGAAAAGCACAAAAGTTCCTTATACATGTAACGAAGGTGAGCATTAAGGAAGAATTTTTGAAAATGAATCCTCTACAGTATTTAAGTAGAGGATGAAAGTTCGTCATTTTTGACAATGGAAAATCCAGCACACGTCATAACTTACATAAATACGAAATTGAGAATACATAAGTTGAATGTGTCCGACAGTCCGAGCCACGATATTAATGACTCTGAATCCGGGACAAGGCGGAGAGATTTAGGATCTAGGGAAGTGGAAGACAGACTTGTATTTACATGATTGAATCCCGAAATTCACTAATGGATATTAATTGTTAATTTCAATGAGTGAGAGAGCCGAGATAGAATCATCATCTGCCTAGCCTTGTCCCAACTATGTTGGGGTCGGTTTCCAGTCCAACCGGAGTCAGCTGAATACCAGTATTTTACATGGAGCGACTGCCTATCTGACCCACAACCCAGTTTACCAAGGGGTATCGTATTACTCAGTGTAATACGATACCCCTTGGTAAGACTGTTTGTCAGTCTTTCGGGCTACTAAGGACCCGTAACGACTGTCAAAGATCCACGAATGGCAGCCGGGACCAACGGCTTAAAGTCAGTACTTTCCGAAGCACGGAGAATAGAATCCGAGATAGAAGATACTGTGAAATTACACTAAGACTCTAGGCAACAATCCAGACAGATTTCATCACATCAGATTTTACTATTCGCTCATTTTCCTCACAACTATTCGTAGATCCGAAGTGGGTGGTCAAGCATTAATCAATAGCCTTAGATCCAGGTGACGTTAATACTGGCCTACAACCTGAAGCCACTAATGCACGCTTTAATCATTAACCAACATAGCTGATGGTGGTGACACTGATAATGTCAGGCCTAGAAATCTAATTTCTTGCATCAGTCTATCTATTAAAAAAAAACGCTTCAAAATCCGTTGAGTAGTTTTAAAGATCTAAGCATATATAGGGACAGACAGCGGGAAGCGACTTTGTTTTATACTATGTAGTGATAACGTATTTGTAGAAGTGTTTAGGTACTGTTAAAAATGCCTTTAGAACCTTGCGAATAATCAAGCCGTAGGCATTAGGCGAAGTTACGATTGTTAAGCATAACGATCCGATGAGTTTATGGCGTCAGAGAACAACAATTCGCCACTTGCGAACTCGTGATAATAAGTGTTTCGTCGCAAAGGCACAACAAATCACGACACGGTCGTATCATTTTATTCTAAGTAGCCACGCCTGTCTAGATTGAAAAAAGAAAAACTTAATTAGGTAAGTAAGGTGTTCAAAGTTTTATTTTTGCAATATCTTTCAACCCAATAGGTACAAATCTTCAACATCTAAACATTAAGCAGGGTTTAGTTATATTAGTCACTTAAAATCTTATACCCAAAAACATATAAATATTGTCCATAAGAATGTTCATGTAGATGTATACCTATTTCATAAAAAGTGAGAGTTTATTATGATGAGGGCCTATCATAAAATATTAAGAAAGTAACACATCATAGCGTATTCAAAAACATAGTAAGCCAGCCAACATTGGTCATTTAAATGAGCAATTATAACACTATATATGTATGTCAGAGTGCCGTTGTAGAATACTGCGCGCTCATAATATTAAGGATATATAAACTTAGCTGACCATTATGTTACTGCCTAATGCCCCCAGCAGCATTAAGGTGAATTTGTTATTAATTAGTTTGAATATTGAAATGGTATGCCAATCCGATCACAAAGCCAAACTAGTTTATGTTTGATTTTCACAAATTCTGCTCTCGAATTCCTTCGAGACTTGGTATTGATTTGAATGATGTTAATCTTTTATATCTTTCTATATCCTGCCTTAGAAAAAGAAGACTCGTATGAATAAATAAGTAAAGGAATACTGCGATGACGGCTGATAGTTTAGGGATTTATGGAATAAGAAGACATTATAAGAAGATAGAAAATAATGATGATGTTTATACAAAACAGATACAGAGCATAGGTGACGACTAGTGTTGCCAGGTCCGATTTGTTGTAAATCGGTACATGAGGTCAAAAAAAACGGGATTTAGGGTTGCAGATCGGGGCAGTAAACAAAAAAATACAAGGGTTTTTAAGTCTTTTTGCACAGTTTCGAAATTCTCAATATTTGAATATTTCCAAAGCCAATAGATGGCGTTCCGTGTTAAAAAAAATACGTAGCGTAAATGTACATTTTTTATGATTTTTTTTCATTTTTTGATTAATCGGGACATTTAGCATCCCGATCAGGTACAAATCCGGACGCGTCCCAGGGCCCCTGAAAATCGAGACGTCCCGCCCAAATCGGGACACCTGGCAACACTAGTGACGACAGACAATGGAACGCTTGGAATAATGAATATTTTTCTATATCTCATGGGAACATATATGTATACAATATGTTCCTGAAATGGTATTGAGCACAAGAAAATATTTTTTCGAAACTCAACCTTCGGGGACTTGAAGTTTGTATTTGAAAGAAGTTAGCTAGTTATTTTTGAAGTGAAAACTTCTTTAGCGGTGTTGTACAATTTTTTTGTAATGCCATCATGCGCAAGAGATGCGCATCTCTGCTACGCCGTGTTCGCGACAGCCCCAACACCATTCTTAGAACGTTGGCTGATAGATGGGACTCTCCGATCTTAGGGCGGTGGATACGACTGCACGCAGTCAAGTAGACACTCCCCAGGATCGACGTGCCTCACACACACAGCTTAGAACAGGGGTGTCAAACTCAATTTTGCAGAGGGCCATATATTAGATTTAGAATGTATATGCGGGCCAGGTTCAAATTAAAATACTAAAACATACTAAATTATTTTAACATCTTTATTTATTTAGTTATATACGAGTATAGTTGTTACAAATCATACCAAAAGTAAGAAAGAGGGTGAGGGAGGGGCGTAGTATGCGTTAGCTGCACGGACGAAATAGAAGACGACTTCGCGCGCGCACGAGAGAGAGAAAAGCATAACTAACACTCTCTCACTCGTCTTGTCAGGCGCTACTCTTGAAATTACTTTTAAGTAAACCGCGCGTATTTTTAAATCTGCGTAGTGCAGTCTAATTAAATCTCTAAAAAAAAGATTCATTTATCTGTGATATATTGTGATCGCGGGCCGTATCGAAATGGCCCGAGGGCCGGATTCGGCCCGCGGGCCGTATCTTTGACATGACTGGCTTAGAATAAATGTTACTAACATTAGTTTATAAGTTTTCAATGTTACTAACAAATATGGAAGTAACTTTGAAGTAATGGTTTAATATTATTCCCTTTATTCAACTAAATACATATAAATTATATTTTTAAATATTAGTGTTGCGCGCCACAATTAATTCCTGGTACATGGTGAAATTAGTTACCACTAGCGCCATCTAGTATCGAGTAGCGGAACTAGTAGTTAAGATCCTTCTAGAAATTTCGATGCGAGAACTTTCTAGCACTTTCTCGAACTATCGTCATCTGGTCGGTCGGGGCCTGTATATACTCGAACATTCTAGATGTTTCTACAATGGAAGGTTCTAGAACTATCTGCGGCACTATATAAGGCCGGTGTGGGCCGCGAGCGACACAGTTTGGATAAAGTGATACAAGCGATAACATCCGAAGCGATCTTCAAGTGCGACTTAAAGCGATCAGTAGTGCAATTGTGTTTCGTAATTAGTGTGTTTGAGTTGTTATTAGTGTTGTTGATTAAAGTGTCTTTTTTTTTTTTGGTTATTACATCGGCAGTTTTTATTGTCACGAACCCGAAGCTCGTAACAATTGGTGTCAGAAGAGAGGATGCCATTTTTACCCAAAGACGACACGGAGGGTATCCGTACCCGAAGTCAACGCCAGCAAGAGACGGACCAGAGGCGATTCGGTGGAGCAACGCCCCAGAGATCGGAAGGCCAGCTACCGACCACGGAGGCCGGCCCGTCCACAGCTGCTCTAGTATCATCAGCACCAGATTTGGCTGCTCTCGGCGGGCCTGTTCCTGCAGCATCAACAATGCTGCAGGAACAGGCCCGCCGTCAGGAGGAACAGGCTCGTCGACTGGAAGAACAGCTCCAACGTGATAAGGAGGAGCAGGCGCGCCGCTAGGAAGAGCAGATGCTCCTTATGAAGGACCTTCACGCTACCTTCGGGAAAGACATGAAGGAAGTGAAGGATAAGGTTGCTCAACATGTCATGTCATGGTTGCTGTCGGAAGCTGAAACCCGAATCGATCAAGTGAATAATCGGTTTGACAACGTGATGGCTGATGTAAAGCTAACAGTGATGGCTGACGTGAAGAAAACGCTGGACTACCTTAAACTTGGGGATGGAATAGCAGCTCCCGTAGCTACAACACCTTCGCTACGTGGATTGCCACGCCAATTGCCAAAGTGCCACGTTCGACGGAACTTCTTCCTGGTCGGCCTACAAAATCCAGTTTGAGGCTGTCATGAAGGCTAACGGGTGGAATAAAAGCCAGGCCATAACTGCTCTCACCCTAGGCCTGCGCGACCAGGCCTTAACTGTCCTGGAAGCTCTCGGTAAGGAAGTGACTTATGAGCAGCTCCTTGAGGCATTGGAGGCTCGGTATGGCGACGCTCACCTGGAACACGGTTTTGTGCGCAGCTCAAGGATCGCGTGCAACGCAGTAACGAAAACCTGCAGCAGTGGCCCTTGAAGTGGAAAAGCTGGTTCGCAAAGCTTACCAGTCCGTACCTGCACTTATTGATGGGAACCTGATGCAGGCATTCATCGACGGCATCCGCGATCTTGAGGTCAGAGCTGCTGTGAGGCTCGCTCACCACGGGACGCTTAAGAACGCCTTGGCCCATGCACTGGAGGTGGAAGCTGTGTGGCAGGATCATCGTTCCCATCGCGTCAGGGAGATTGCAGCGGCTACAGTTCGCGACCGCAATAAAGGATACAGCCCTAGGTGCTACGGCTGTGGGGAAAGGGGCCACTTTCGATCTAGTTGCCCTAAGCGAACTGCAGAAAGAGAGGACGGCCGATCTCCAGAGGGCAGTGCGGCTAACAGCACCACCCAGCACCAGCAGCAGGGAAACGAGTAATAGCCAGGACTGCGGGGCGGGTGCTGGCTGATGTTCAAAGATCCCCAAGAGTTTTGATTACACAAACCCATGACGGGAACGTCGACTTTGCAGATATAGCCAAACCCCTGCATAAGCTAATCGAGGAGAAGCGACATTTCTGCTGGGATGAAAGTTGCGACATCGCATTCCAGGAGCTAAAGGACCGTCTGTGCAAAACACCTATTTTGGGGTACCCTGATACGGGCAAGGAATTTATAGTTGAGATAGACGCAAGCAACATAGGACTGGGCGATGTGTTGTCTCAGCGAAATGGCGATCAAAAATTTGTGATAGCGTACTTCAGCAAGTCGTTGTCGAAACCTGAAAGGAACTATTGTGTTACGAGACGGGAACTGCTTGCTGTGGTAAAGTCACTGCAGCACTTTAGCAAATATCTTCTGGGGCGGAAATTCCACCTACGAACTGACCATGCTGCACTTAAATGGCTATTGCAGTTCAAAAATCCAGAAGGACAAGTTGCGAGATGGATTGAGCTACTGCAGGAATACGACTTCGCGGTCGAACATCGCAGCGGAAAATCTCATGGCAATGCAGATGCATTATCAAGAAGACCTTGTGCTGAAGACTGCAAGCATTGTACTAGGCAGGAAAGTAAAGAAGTCGTACCTGTGAGGATGCTCAAGACAGACCTCAGCAACGAGTGGAAGGAAAGCCTACAACGTGCACAGCAGGAAGAGTCAGACACCAAGCTGATACTGGAGTGGATGAAGGCCAGAGTTCCTAAGCCCAGGTGAAGTGACGTCTCAGCGATGAGTTCGATCACAAAAAGCTATTGGGCCCAATGGGACAGCTTGGTGATTCAGGATGGAGTCCTGTGCCGTAAATGGTAAAATGCTCGGGGAGCTGTCATTTGCAAATGGTTGTCCCTAAAGCTCAAGTACCGGATGTTCTACAGCTGTACCATAATGGTTGTCAGGAAGCCATCTGGGAGTAAAACGGACTTTATTGAATATACGAGAACGGTTTTACTGCGTCCACTGTCAAGTCAGTAGGTCAGTCTTTACTAAATTATTGCATCTCATCCTGGGGAGGTACTTTTAAAACCACTTTGAAGTCCATTGAAATCTCTCAGCGCGCAATTCTAAAGGTGTGTATTTTTAAACCTATCCTTTTTCCTACTGTCTCTCTATATCAGATTTGTGGGGTTCTGACCGTAAGGCAACTTTTCATCCTCAACATTATCCTTAAACAACATACAAAACTACCTTATGACCCACTCGCGCAAAATCGAAGAAATAAAAAAGTATTTATGGAACGGATCACTAGTAAAACCAAATTTAGTGAAAGATTTGTTGAATTTCTTGGTCCGTTCTTTTATAGCAAAATCAATAAAGAATTAAATATTTACCCGCTTACTAAATCTATATGTAAACAAAAAGTAAGTGAATATTTGCAACAACTATATTATGAAGAAACGGAGTTATTACTAAGCGTTGTACAGTAATTAGAATGTTAAAATAATCTTAGATAATAACCATGATCATGCACTTCAATCACACACACATACACGCATTCACCCGCCCATACCCACATACACCTACACACACACCCACATCAACCAAACTCCACATAATATCACCTACTAGTTCACACACACTCACAAACACTTACTCACTCTCTCACGTATAGACCATTTGCTTATTGTATTATGGGTAATTTAAATTTTATACAATGTAGCATTTAAGTCAGTTTTAAGTCATTCAAAATTTAATTTTTTTATCCACCATATTTTTTGTTGGCATTTTATTGTTGCAATTTCGAGGGAAAAGGCGCTGGAAACCGAAATACAGGCATTGCCTAGTTCGGTTGCAGTGGCTACATCCACCTATTAGAAATTAATACTGCCAAACTATTTTTTCTGTAACCTATTATTAAGTTTTTGAGAAATAAATTTATTAATTTTACTGTCGGGACGATGTCGAGGACTGGTGTCGCAAATGTACAAGTTTTGCAGCTGTAAAGGGACCTAAGACTCGTAGTAGAGGTGCATTGAAATTGTACAATGTTGTTGCACCATGGGAGAGGATAGCCCTTGACGTTGCGGGGCCTTTTCCGGAAAGTAAAAGTGGTAACAAGTATTTCATGGGTGTGATGGATTACTTCACTAAGTGGCCGGAAGTATTCGCCATTCCAAACCAAGAAGCTTCAACAGTTGCAGATAAACTGGTTCATGAGGTCTTCTGCCTTTTTGGAGTACCCTTGGAGATTCACAGCGATCAGGGAAGGAATTTTGAGATCCAAATATTCCAGGAAACTTGTCGAGTTATGGGTACTCATAAAACAAAAACAACTTCTTACCACCCACAATCGGATGGAATGGTGGAACGATTTAATCAGACATTGGAGAGGTACCTAGTAAATGTTGTGGAAAATCGGCAACGAGATTGGGACAAGCACATACAACCGTTTTTGTTGTCATATCGAAGCGCTGTTCACGAAAGTACATCGGTGACACCAGCTTTCGCAAACTTTGGAAGGGAATTACGGCTGCCTGCAGACCTGATCACCGGAATACCACCCGATGCCCCACGCAGTATAACCGATTATGCGAATGACTTGCGGAACAAAATGAATGACATTTATGAGCACGTCAGACAATCGGGCCAGCAAATGTCTGAAAAGATGAAAACCCGTTATGACCGCAAAATTAACAATCCAGTCCGCAGCAAAGGGAAATCTCCTAAGCTTCAAGCTAAATGGGACGGACCGTACCGGATTGTGACAAAGATCAATGACGTAACCTACCGGATACAGAAAGGTGCAAGAGGATCCTAAGGTCGTCCATGTGGATCGACTGGTGCGTTATTATGGGGCCGATAATGCTCGGGATGAGCATGTCTTAGGAGGGGGCAGTGTTGCGCGCCACAATTAATTCCTGGTACATGGTGACATTAGTTACCACTAGCGCCATCTAGTATCGAGTAGGGGAACTAGTAGTCAAGATCGTTCTAGAAATTTCGATGCGGGAACTTTCTAGAACTTTCTCAAACTATCGTCATCTGGTCGGTCGGGGCCTGTACGTACTCGAACATTCTAGATGTTTCTACAATGGAATGTTCTAGAACTATCTGCGGCACTATATAAGGCCGGTGTGGGCCGCGAGCGACACAGTTTGGATAAAGTGATACAAGCGATAACATCCGAAGCGATCTTCAAGTGCGACTTAAAGCGATCAATAGTGCAATTGTGTTTCGTAACTAGTGTGTTTGAGTTGTTATTAGTGTTGTTGATTAAAGTGTCATATTTTTTGGTTATTAAATCGGCAGTTTTTATTGTCACGAACCCGAAGCTCGTAACATTAGTATAAAAAAAATATAAAAACATTTTAAAATATAAAAAATTGTTGCCCACCGGTATCGGGATCAGGGTCCAAACTACCGGCGGTCAGGGTTCCAGAGAGAGGAACCCCCTGACAATGCGAGCCGTGTCCAGAAGTACTGCTTTCTGAATCAAGCCCTTGATCCAGCTGCCCAACGATAGCCTCTTCAGGTGTTGGTCGAGGCTCTTAGCTATTAATCCATTGGCTGTCACGACTATCGGCACAATGATTGCCGAGTCCACATCCCACATGTCGACAACCTCGCGAGCCAAGTCAAGATACTTAATTTGTTTATCTTTCTCGGCTTTCACGAGGTTCTCATCATGCGATACGGTTACGTCAACAATAATTGCGCGACGCTCTGATCGATCCACCACCACTATGTCAGGCTTATTGGCAACAATAGTCCTGTCAGTGATGATAGATCGATCCCAGTACAATGTGATATTTCCATTTTCGAGAACTGGGTCGTGCACATACCTGTAGTACGGTACCTCTAATTCAACAAGGCTGTATTTCAGAGCAAGTTCCTGATGGATTATCCTGGCTACAAGGTTGTGTCTATGCAAATACTCTCCGTTAGCTAGACGAGAACACCCGGAGATAATATGCCTGATTGATTCCCTCGGTCGGTGGCATGCCCGACAGATGTCAACCGTGCCGTCTTTCACAATAAATATCCGGTAATTGTACGTCATCATAACTTCGTCCATAATTACACAGACAAAACCTTCGGTTTCTCCAAAGAGGTCACCGAAACACAGCCAGGCTACGGACGCTAGTAAATCGACATCGGGTCCATGTAGGGCCCCGAAAGCGTCCGTGAAGCTCCTTACTCTGCCATACCTCCATGCGATCATTAGTGCCAAGGACTACTGGCTTGCGCCAGTTCTCTTTACCTAAGGAGAGCGGGGTGAGGTCTTTGTCCACCGCGACTACATCCCGATGCATCCTCTGAGGCTGCATATATCGCGATTGTGGAGAGTCTTAGCGTTTAAAAAGCCTCGACCTCCACACTCATTACCGATGATCGTGGGTGATGCATTCGATTTGCAGTCAGCAGCGTACGGACTTTCCTATCCAGGGCGTCGAGTTCGGTCTCAGTCCATTTGAGTATGCCGTAGGAGTACATCAAAACCGGCATGACCCAACTGTTGAAAGCGCGCACCTTGTTTCCGCCTGAAAGAAGACTATTAAATACTTTTTTCAGGCGGCCAAGGAAGCGCTCCTTCGACGATTGCTTCATGTCAGTAACATTGATACCCAACGCTTCCGACATACCCAAATACTTATAGGTTTCGGATGCGGAGAGGGCTCTAAGGTTTGTGGAATCCGAGAGTTGGGTTCCCACGGATTCCACAATCTCCCCTGTATGTAACCTGACCATCTTTCCTCAGCCTATAGCCTAGACCTGAATCCTCCAGCAGTGTGCTTAGAGGATTCAAGGCTAAGCAGAACCAAAGCGGACTCAAACTGTCGCCCTGGAATATGCCCCGCTCGCCCCTTATCAGCTCGCTATTCCTCTGGATATTTCGACATCCTGGATAGCGAAGGACCATCCTCCATTGCCCCATACACGACATCAGGCAGGTACGTAGAGTTGTATCTACTTTATACAACTCCAGCACCCTCATGAGCCATGTATGCGGCACCGAATCATAGGCCTTCTTATAATCTATCCAACATGTCGACAGATCCTTTCGAAAACGACGAATCTGTTGGCTAATGGCCATATCAATGAGGAGCAGCTCCTTAGTACCCCGGGACCCGTTCTTAGTGATCGGTCTATAATTTTTGGGATCCGCGGTACTACCTGATTTATGGAGCAGGTGGGTTATTCCCGTCGTTAGGAACTGGGGCAGTGATCCTGACTCTAAGGCTGACTGGAACTGGGATGCCAAACGGGCCTGCGACCCTTGGAACCATTTTATCCAAAAGTTGTGCAGTCCGTTCGGCCCTGGAGATTCCCAGTTAGGCAACGGACGGACTGCACGAGCAACATCTTGGGGGCTGATGGTAAGTACCCCCATTTCTGGTATTAGATCGCACGTTCGGTGTGACTGACAGGCACCGACCAGATGTTTCGCCAGAACGAACACATGGCGTCATCATCTGGCAGGCGCGTGTCAGTCACACCATGGTCCGGTCGCTCCCAAGCCCTATAAACCCACCTTTCATCACTCTGGAATGTGCGATTCTGAATGTACCGCTCCACTCTCCGTCTGTACCGACGAATACGGTTTGCCCACGCACAGATCTTCTGCTTCAGGAAGTCGATACGGTCTGTAACGCGGGACAAATAAACTTGAGAACTAATATCAGTCCCCGAGAACGCCCGCCTCACAAAGCGCATCACTCTAAGGCGAGTATTGCCCTCCCTGAAGCAGATTAGCTTGCCGATGAGTGCTCTAGCCTCACCGATACGACACTCAATCCTGCACTGCCAAGCTGGAACGGCTGGTTTTGTTCGTGGAGCTCTGTCACTATTTGGGAATTTGACATGAGCTACACGACATGCCGCTACAGCTGGACAGTACAAAATTGAATGGGTATCGGTGAGGTCTTTGCCGTCGTTAAAATAATTTGACAGTTGCGAGTCTAGAGCACAAACTAGCGCCTTGTTTTTCTTATGCATGGGCAAACGAGGTAAACGTGGTCTAAGTCCAGGCGGAATAGAGCGGTACTCACAGAAAGCATCCTCTAAAGCGCTCCTCAATCTTGCATTTCACTAAGAACTCACGGATATAGCCTCGTCATCATCCTCCACATCAATACGGTCGGGTCGCTGTGAAACACTGGGTAAATTTTACAGTTGCACCGCGACCAATGACGAAGCAGGCGTAACATGGTTATTCCGTGATTCGAGGCGTAGTCGATCAAGTTCGACGTTATCCAGCATATGGTTACGCTAGATGACCCGCACCTGATCCGACAGTCGTTGCGCCGACACGTTGACAGCTGAGTCAAGCACCTGATACAGAGAGAGCATCCAAACACGGTACGCAGCCAAGTTACTTCCTCCCTCTGTAGCCCCAAAGTATGCGCGCATGACATTTTCATTGACAGTTTGTGTCCATCTCATGCGCTGCACACTTCCACCGGGAGCGGGGACCCTATCAGAGGCCGGTGGGCCTCGAGTCCTAAGCTGGCCGGTGGTCGGCCTCTTCCACGCCGACATACTGGTGGTGGTGTCGTCGGCGGCGAAAAGTATTCGTCGCTCGAGCTCGACGCAACTGCAGCGGCCGGTGTTTCTGGACTCACGTCTGGAGCAGGTTCCGGCAACGGCGAGGCGGAGCTGAGCGACGAACCCGAAGATGTGTTTGGTTTTATTAAGTTGTCTTGCCCGCCTTCGTGTCAACATCCTTGTGTCATTTTATTATTTTCTTGCATCCTGGTATAGTACCAATAAAGGTAAAGGTGGTAGGTATGATGCTAATATAGGTCTTCAAAAAAAATGGTAGAACACATATCAAAACATTATTTCGTAACTATTTATGTTCAAAAATATTAGAAAATAACGGAGTAAAAATTTTTGTCACCGTCAACTTGACAGTCGGGCCACGGTCCTTTTATTATTATTATATTGATAGGTACGAGCTACGGGTGTAGTGTCAAAGGGAAAACATCTCAAAACCTTGGTCAAATTCTAGTGCAATATTTACAACAAAACTATTACCTACCTAATACAAAAAACAAATATTCCAGTTTTTACTTCATCATCATCTGCCTAGCCTTTTCCCAACTATATTGGGGTCGGCTTCCAGTCTAACCGAATGCAGCTGAATACCAGTATTTTACACAACCCAGCTACTGGGTAATACGATACCCCTTGGTAAGGCATTCCAGTTTTTACTTAAAACTAAAAATAACGAAACTTAAAAGTAATTTAAAAAAATTAAACCGTCTTCATAAAGAAATAAACTCAAAATTATGACATAACTTTAATTTCGGAAGTCGGTGGCAAAAAACTATAACTAAAATACAGATCCCAAGACACCGACTTCCGAAATTAAAGTTATTTCATAATTTTGAGTTTATTTCTTTAAGAAGTCGGTTTAATTTTTTAAAACTACTTTTTTATTAAATCTCTGATATCTTCTAAGATATTCATTTAAAGGGCAATTTTCATCTCCATGAAATGCACAACGTATATTTAATGTATTTAATTGGATAAGGAATAATACTGTATTGTTTAAAATAGCTTGGCAATAAGTACCTAACCCATAATTTTTTTGTAATATGTAAAATATGTATAAAAATGGTTACTGTGGGATAACCCACAGTAACCATTTTTATATTTTACATATTACGGATAAGGATAACCTTAGGAGATAAACATATACCATCGCGGACTTTTTTTATCGATATTTTTAAGATATACCGTAAGGTTTAGCCAGAGCGTTTACAATGTAAGAGCACAAAAATATTACAAATCTTTGAATTGCTCGGCTTTTCTCTACTATAATATGCATGTATTATACTTATATAAACCTTTCTCTTGAATCACTCTATCTATTGCTGAAAACTGCAATAAAATCCGTTGCGTAGTTTAAAAGATCTAAGTTAACAGGGAGCGGGAGCGACTTTGTTTTATAGATATACTCGTATATATCTAACTATTCTTACAGTCATAAGCCTTATGAAAAGCGTTAATAATCGTTTTGATATAGAACGTAACTCTGATTTGTTTGCGTCAAAGTTATTTCTGTGTGATGCCTGTTACGTTAGTTAAAATATACATATTATTTCAACTAGCTTTTGCCCGCGGCTTCGCTCGCGTTAAGTATTATTAAAAAAAAACTCATACATTTACATCCTCCATCATCCCTTATTTTATCCCCTTGGGGGTTGATTGAATTTATCAAAATCCTTTCTTAGGGGATGCCTGCGTCATAGTAGCTATGTGCATGCGAAGTCTCAGCCCGATCGGTTTAAAATTGACAAAGTTTCATACAAACTTTCATCCCCTATTTTATCCCCTTGGGGGTAGAATTTATCAAAATCCTTTCTTAGCGGATGCCTACGTCATAACATCTACCTGCATGCCAAATTTCAGCCCGATCCCTCCAGTGGTTTGGGCTGTGCGTTGATAGATCACTATGTCAGTCAGTCACCTTTGAGTTTCATATATTTAGATTATTTCATACACAAGTAACTATATGACTAATCCATAATCAAGTACCTAATCCAAATCCATATAACTTTGATTATACAACATTATTTTTAGTATATGCGAAACCCGAAACATGTGGCTAGTATTTCTATGTACAAAATTTCAAAACTGTATCATGTAAAATCACAAAGTAATAAGCTTGTTAAGTTACCTGTTTGTCCGTAAAAAAACATGCTCACCCGCGCCGCTTGCGCCGCGCCGCCGCCCTCTTGCCATCATTGATAATATAATAATACCTAGGTACCAAACCGTTCGGCGCGGAGATTGGATAACTTACTTAGTGTCGCTCGGTATCCAACTTTTAAACTTTTTTAAATATTTTTGTGGTAAAAATTATTGGGATCGATTCAGTTACTTATTCTGAACAAACTATATTCAGCTTTCGCATAAATACTAAAAATAACGTTGTATAATACATATGTATAATCAAAGCAATACAATAACAACGAAATGCTGTTTGTTGATAAGCGGATCACATAATAAGAACGTACAACGTCTGTCAGGTCTGTCAGCTAGTCGTAAATAAGAATACATAACAAACTATTGACATACCTTCATACACTTACTGACTGAGTAACTCCTTTAAATCTAGCCAACTTTATTTTAAACTTATAAGAACAGCTTAGGTCTGACTTGCTCATTGAGATAAACATTTTATTTACCTGCAACTTATCAAATATGCCTGCTTACATGAATATTTATGAGTTAGAATATTTCTCCATAAATGTCTTTAGAATAGAATGCGAGCATGTTCAAGTTTCTGATCATTACCATTATTTGACCAGCCATGTGGAACGTACACCATATGTGTCTAAAATTGCTAATTATTCCAAAAACAGAAATAGTTGGTTAGGTAAAATTGCATATGAATGTTGTTCAAATTTTAAGACTGTTAATTAACTATTCTAATGGTCAGTAAGGGTTCTAAAAGAAACGAGTTTTTCAAAACAACTTATGTACTCTAGAATATAGTACCTATGTAATCATCAACATTCTAGTTGAATGAATGCTGGACAAAGTCATACCATAATACCTATCTCGTTTTATTTCGATGTTATCTGAATGAGACTATAAATAACATTTGTTACAAGCAACTCCACAATGTTTTTTTCATAAAAAAAAATTTATCCATTCTTTTAAGAAAAAGATGGATATAAGTATATACTTACGAGTATTTCCACGTTATTTTCAATGTTATTCATTGTATATATCAATGTTATTCATAGCATTCAGATGGCATTAGAACATGGAGATATACAATATGGAGACGACAATAAATGAAAATACTGGAAATACCTACTATTGCACTGGGATTACTAACGAAACTATCAAATAAATCCTAACTTTGAAATTTAAAGGTAATAGGTAGCTAAATAGTAGTGATGAACGGACTATAGATTTAGCCGATCAGTCGACGAGTTATAGTGACTAAAGTAATTTATTTATATATTTATTAAGGAAAAACAAACAGTAACATATTACAGTGTTATAACAAGGCTTACATACTAAACTGTGATAAATATGCTACCCACTACGTTTTCCACAGATTACTTTAAATACTTACTTTATAACTAGAGAGACATATAGTATATCATATATATAAGTACATATATATGATGTAAACTAAAAATTACAGTTAATTACAATTTTGATGCACAACATACAAAACTCACACACAAATAATTACAAAAACTCATATACAATATACATAAAACCGGGCCACAGTACATATGAATAGATATGCATACATTACAAGTTCGACTGCCGATCCTTAAGTATTGCCCGAATTCGCTGCCTAAATATATTTTTACTCAGAAAAAGTATGTCGACTACATTAAACTCATCGTTGTAAGAGTCAACCAAGCGATGAAGTGGAGAGCGATGTAATGGGTATATTTAATTGATTTTTTGTATGTAGACTGCGGGAATGTCATTACTATTAGAAATGCACAGTTTACTTAACTGTCGTAGTCTCGTTTTCAAAATGTATATTAGCAGCTTGTGTTCAGAATATTTCTACTCCAAGAAAAAGTTATATTCAAGCAATGCGCAGGAATAGTTAACTAACGTAATCATTCATCTGACACAATAAAGCCTATAATATCAAGAACTGCCTGTGTCTCTACATGGCTAGTCTTCGATTAATCAAACAAAATTACAAACAATTTAACTTCTAGCCATACAAATTGCACTCAAACGGATTTCACCAATCCCATCCTCAACTAAGGGCATTAAGAAACGATCTCTGGTATTTTCCTTGACATTATCATACAACAATACAGCTTAGCAAAGGTCAATTTGTATTCTATTTTGTACGTCAAAGTCATAACAAAGCATAAACAGGTATTTAGAAAAATTGCTGCTCTAACAAATTGTGTATACAATGAGGGCGATATATAACTGTTTCCATAGGTACAACTTTAGATTCCGTTGAAAGGGCAAATGTTCTAAGGTGCAAAATATTTTTAGACTGGTGGAATTAGAGGTCATTAAGCTGTTGGTGTGGCTTGTTTCCAAACACAAGTGGCTTGTTCACAAACTTTAAGTCATCAAGCTGTTATTGAGGCTCAATGGGCTAAAGATGGTGATATTGGAAAACGAAGGCGACTTAGATGTAATCATGGTGAACTTGCAAGAAAAGGAAAAGAAAGAACAGGCAGTGAGGTAGGTTATGGCCCATATCCCATCTCACTGCCTGTGTACGGGAGTTCTACAGGGTTATTGGTAAAACATTAACAATCTCTTAAGAGGTCATTGTACTCATCATTATAAACAACTTTTACTATGGGACCAAACCTGATATCGGGAAAACAAAAATCAGGTGTTCCCTACATTTTGACGAGATATACGAACATAAATGTAGGGAACAGCTGATTTTTTTTTAGGTGGAACGGTCAACATGTCGAGTTTCTTCTTTGTTCCCGTATGTTACATGTTGTCGTTATGGGAAGTTACAACATCATCCCGTTCTAGCTTAGAACGGGTTTTTGTCCCCCGTCATATCTACTATTATGTCAAACACGTTCTTAAGAAATGATTAAGAAATGATAGCTGATGTTATGTTCCTTTCTTGTAACTCAAAGGTTTTAGAAGCTAGGCTGTCCTTGTTATTTGTATGAGTTATATAAAGGATGCGGGTTTGCGGGTATCACGGATGGAGGAGGGGCAAGGGGCGAGTGCAGCCTCCTCGGGCGAGCGGTACAATGACCTGCGCCCGTGCAGCCTCCGGCAACTTGCTCCGCTGCAAATGTTCGCCACACTCATTGACACTGCGACACAAGTGATATTAACCTTAATTAACTTGTCCTATGCATAAAAAGCAAATTGTTCGGCTAGCACACATATTATACCTAGTTTTCTCCGTTATATTGTGGCATATTAGCGAGACATGACGTTCTTAGTCGAGTTCAACATCCGTTTACAAATTGTGCCAAGACCCGGCTAGCTGGCTTGTTCTTATCAAAGACCTTCAGTTTGATCGATTTGTGTCTATAGATTTTTTTAAAATTAACTATATTAGTCCAGTTTTAGGATTATAAGAAACACCCTAGCTAGCTCATCGTTAACTATTTTATTGCAATATAGAAACCTACTGTTAAGCAATGGTTAAGCGTAGAAAATTGTAGAATCGAAGTAAACTGCTTTTCGAAAAAGATCAGAAAGTTAAAAGAAAAAACTCAGCCTACTTACATGCGGATAGAGTCTCGAGCGAAAGTCATTAGTAAAAACAACTTTGAGCAAATTTACAAGTCGCCAAATTAGTAATCTCTGTTCAAACAGCCATCAAAATGGTTTTGTTGGCCGAAAAGAACTGATCCGAGAAACATTATGCAAACGACTCGAAAATTTAACATCTACCTACAACAACGTTTTCGGTGTCTAATTAAGTAAGCGTATGGAAGCAAAAATATTATCTATGACCGTCTCCCTCGACTCCAACTGACAGAGCGAATTATTCAACAATATGACAGAATCGTGCAAGTGAAAGTTTAATAGAATTGCATAAAGGTACACTTGCCACAAAATGTTTTATCCACGTTACCTTCTATACGGAACTCTTTTAACTGACCTATTCCGGAAGAATGCTATTCATTAAGCCGAAAATATATATTGTTTATGTCTCATGAATTGGACGCAGTGACAATGCAATGAGCACATCATCCTTTATTGATTATTCAACATCTTCTAATGTACTTATGTATTTTTTTTTCTTTGTCATTAAGTCATTGAAAGTAAGCAACGATAGCGAACTTATTACTCAGCCCTAATTGAAATTGTCTAATTATGCAACATGTGTTCGTGACTTCGTATGGCGTTTGTTTAATTTCGTAGAGAGCATTGTTGTAACAGCATTTAGAGTAAGTGTATTGTGTGCGCACTATCGGCTAGCTGGCTAGGTAAGTCATGGTGCGGGTGGCAGAGTGACGCAGGTGGCGAGGGCGCTCAACCGTGAATCCCCGCCGCCCCGGCCGACAACTGTTCCCCGTTTTTTCCAACAGCTCGAGATCAATGGCCGACCGAATCCACGTAAGCATTATAAGATCACGGATAATCTGCCTTTATTACAGGTTTATCCTTGAGAGCAAACGAGTTAAACGTGACCAAGGCCCGCTCGCTCGCAAACATAAAACGCTAGATAATACTTATCTCTATAAATCAATAGATTATCAAAACTTCACAGTTGAATATTGATGTAACAAGAGTCGCGTTCATAACTTTCCTGAATATCAAAATATAACGGATCAATATTGCTAGGAAACACAACCGAAACTTTTGGGGAGTCGGTGCATGCTCACGGGCGAGGGGGTTGTTAATTTCCGGCTAAACCGGGAAGCCTCACTATATACAGCTTACACGCAACTGTATTGTATTACACACTCGCTTCAATAAAAGCACACGAACATAAACAACGACTTGTTTGTCTACGAAGGTGACAGATGCGGTCAATATTCTCAAAACTGAATATTTTCTAACAAAGCAAAGGATGTGCCACTTAACAGAATTAGCAATGGTGTTGGAGTGTAGCTAGGCTCGCTTACAAGACTAGGAATGCCGTAAAACAACGCCCGGCGGACAAACCGGCCGTGGCGACTCTTCGCCAATTAACCGCCTCCGACCTCTGAGCCGCATGCCTGACCGATTATTCCGGCCGATACTCCTCATAGATACACGAGTGGCTACTGATCAATCCAGGAGCACACGATAGACCGGTTCGTTTCCTAAACAATGTAGAAATGTATCCAGCCCTTTAGTGGGACTGACGTAGTAAGTGACTACGTAACGTAACCCATGTAGGAAAGATCATAGACGCCACTATGGAGCACCGACCGCAACGTGCAATATTACACAATGCGATTCATCTTGATACCACCTCAAATCTTGGGTTCATCTTCATTCTATAAATGGAAAATCTTGTAACGAAGTGTCTAGTTTCTTAGTATAAGCTCTCTAATGGTATCTATCTATGCTTCATGAAAATTTGAAAAGTAATAAGGTCTGCATGGCATCTATATTACATAATATTACGTAGTTACTAGTGACCCTCGGGTCATATCTATTATGAATATAATATTATGTAGGTACCTTTCAGTATTAGGTATATATGGCCTTTTCTTAAGGTTTTCTTAGTATAGTAGGTAGCTTTTACGTGCTGTAAGGAAAGAATGGACAAATTAATGGACATAGTAACTTTTCTATTTACTTATACCTCAGTTAAGACATCATAATTATGTTTTAACAGGGGTTATAACATTGTACAATCACTTCCATGGACTACAGTGGTAGATCTACCACTGTATGGCAAATCTAGTTTTTTTAATGCTTAAACTATCTAATATCGCACATGCAGAGTGAACGACGCAAACAAAGAAGAAAGCTGGAAATACAACTGAACAGAGAAGGGTGAAAGAAATCGTTGGAAAAAGTTGGAGACGCCATGAATGGATGGAAAGTGAGCTGACGGACTAGACGACGCTGCGCCGAGGTTTCAGTTCACACGCTCCATACAAGATGCTCGGCTTCTTTTCTAAATGAATATTTATAATTGTTAGTACCTACACCTCATTGCCGACCACTATTTATGATACTGTACCATTCCATTTATAGAATATTTATGTTTGCGTTTTGAGTAAAACGCAAACATGCTTTACATTATCGAAGGTAAAATCTTTTGTTATTCCCAGGAATGCAGGCTGTAGAATAGGCCCGGTGCAATACCAACTCAAACAAGTTTCTTACATTTCAAACCAGGCGCACAGATACAGTGAACACTGAAATTACAAACAGCTTTACTGATTCACTGTACCTACCTACCTATCGAAGAGTACCTTTTATCAAATACTAATTGATTTTTCTATTTCAACAGGTTCGTTACTAATCTACATAGATCTATCATTAACTCACAATGCCGCACTGTACTGTACCGCAATCTTTACCTACGCACACATTTATAATATTTGTATTCAAATAAATATACTTTCTGGATTCCAACAAGATATTTAAATATGTAGAATTTCATTATCGTTATTTTTCTGAGGTGAACATAGTTACAGTGATTTATATTATTATACAATAACGGTAAGTTTATGAGCCTGTTTGGTAAGTGGGAGAGGATACCCAGACAGGATATCAAACTAGTTATCAATTAAGATTATCTTGAAAAACTCGTTACACCTAACTGTAACCATTTTGATGCATCAGAAACAGTTTTTTAGCTTGACGAACATGAATGTGGTATACGGTTTGTACGAAAACCTATTGTTTTAAGTTGTTAATCTCGACGATAGATCAAGTAGGTCGATATCAGAACACGGGATGACCAAGGACATACAGTGGATAACTAACACGATGATTGAGAGTGTTATACCAAAGACATTATGGAGATTGACAGTTTTATCAATAAATTGTTGATCTCATCAAAGCCCTCAACAACTTTATCTTTAAATAAAAATAACGACAAAAGTGCCCCATCTAACATAACGGTAAAAAATTATTTAACTATTTGTAAAAAAAAATTGGTTGGCGACTCACCTGTGTACGAATCGAAGTTTAATTCATCAGTGTTTCACCTCGGATCAAATTAAAACAACGAAACATTATCGCATCGCTCAGTTTCATTTCACTTGAGTGTACAGAATTGAATGGATTTACTTCACTGGCTCACTGTTTAACAAAATATTACACACGAAACTTGTTGAGAAGATTTTACGGTTTAAAATGTATTCACGGTTGGTTTGTGGCGGCAACGTCAGTGGCTGGCGAGGCAGCCGCGCTGGCGACGAGTTGTACACTGTGGAGCTGCGGAGGGAGGGAGCGGAGCGTCCGCAGCGTGCGCTCACGACGGCTCACCGACACGAATGCCAGCAAAAATAAAGGCAGTTAAAGAAAGTTCGACGTCACCACGATAAAAGCGCCTTTGCTCAAATCCAAATCGAAGCTAATAACTCATGTTACGCGTGTCGCAGAGCCTAACTGCGTGTCCCCGATGTATAACTACTGACAATGAAGTAGACGTCGAGACTAACAATTTGGTTGATATCATTAGGTTTGTCAACATCAAAAGTTTTGGAAACTAGTTTTGTTAAGCTTGCAGATCTGGAATTATAAAGGCCAAGGCCATTTCATAAAAGTCGGCAGTGCTTTATAACGTACTAATTGGAAGTGTATTCAGTTAACGGATATTTGGTAGGTATTCTGTACCTACCTATTTGATTAATTACTACGTGTTTCATATATTTTGTTAAAGCGCTTTAAGCAAATATGGTCAGCAAGTATCGGTCGGCACCTACCTAAACCTATATAGCAAGTTTCGATCCTCATTTAACACGTTCTCTGCGGATCACACAAAATCGGCCCGATGCGGAGCTTAGCGCTGGCAAGTAACTATTTAGTAATCTGTGGCGCTGGTGCGTACGGTCAAAACTATATCTTTTTCGCTGGTGCGGAACGATTATCTTCGGTATTTAATTGTGTAGGAGTTCGACAGCGAAAATTATAGATTTCGGCTCGTGGTTACAAACGTAGGTATTTGGTATTAAAACATCGTGACGGGCCCTTTTCGACCACCATCGCACTGACGGTGAAAAATACCGTCCCTGCGGCGCACTATGGAAAATATAGGTCAGTATCGGATCAAAAATCTGTAACTTCATGAATTTTTGTCGTATCTTGATTGGCACAAATATGCATTAAGGTTTGGAGATTCCAATGATGTGTAGTTTATAGTGTTTTCTTGTATGTTTTTTTGCATAGAGTGAAAGAAATGGGACAACCTCACGAAAAAAATTGTTAAAAAATTATTTCAAGTGGAATACAAGATCATAATGACTAAAAAGATTAAACCATGGTTAATTACAACAAGCAAAGTAAACAAAATATATATATATGAAAACAATTTACTAAATTAAAATCATATTACTAATAGGTACATCCTATACTCTGGCTTCAGGAAATGATGTAGCTAGATACAAATATAAGTAATAACTAAATATAAATATTATTTTTAACTTATACCACTTCAGGATCAGGGTCAGTAAATGTGGGTTCACTTTCAGGTGCCACGTTTAAAAGACTTAGTGCCTCTTCTTCAAGTTCTTTCACATTTCTCACGTACGGTTTTCTCAAACTTGTTATATATGGATTTCACGTGTATAAAAGCGTTTTAAAGACATCTTCATTTGTAGCAGATCGGGAACATTTTCTGGCATGATGAAGTCGTATGTTTCTCTAGTCTTTGTTGCGAGACTCTTGTGCGTCTTCCGATAGCTGTCCAATAGGAAGCACCGCAAAATGTTTGGAAACGTTTTCCCAGTGTATGAGTATTTTATGAACGGAGGATGGCATATAATACCAATCGTAATTACTTACATAGATTCTTGCAGTTTCTATTGCATATTCCCCAAATTTTTCAGGGTCGATCATCATTCCAGAAGAAAGAACTTGTAAGATAATGTATAGGCGTTTAATCAATGCCTCATCTACACCTGTTATTTAAGATGAGCAAGTGCTATTATAGAAGAATCTTCGTGCGGTATTGCCATCGTTCGTATTCCCGCTAACTTGCCGAGGTTTGTTGACGATTAATCCCAACTCCTCCCTGAAACGTTTTTGAACAAGTTCTTTCTTTTCTTTTTTTAATCTCTTCTTTTCCTCAGTTGAAGCAGACCACGTCTTAAACGAAAGATTATAGGAAATATGCAATATCATTTCCATGCAGCGAATCCAGGCGTGTAAGATGGACAATCCGTATTGGTTGGCGTTTTCGTTTTCAGGTCTGGCAGTTACTTTCGATAGGTTATTCATTAGCCGTGGAGTAGCCCCACATATCGTGCATGTGGAACCAGATGGAGTATCTGTAAGGACCTGAGCCACCTTTTCATCGATCATAGTTAGAAATAGTTCATGCTTCACATTTACTACAACACCATCTTTGTTTATAAGTGATGCTTGTGCAGCTCTAATTTGTTTTTTAATATCATCGACAACTGCCTTGGTTTTTTCTGGAGTTTCCTTACAAAACTCATTAGAAATGGGTCTGCAAAATCGGACAGATGAAGGTACCGTATTTTGCCAAACAACGGATCCCGATTGCACATCAACTAATCTGATGGGGACTAATGAAGTGATGAACAAATTGGCATCTGAAATTGTTTCCGACTCTTCTGCAAGTATTTGCTTGTATTGGCTTTGACCCTGATGAACCATCACATCCCCATTTACAATAAAGGATCAATGTTCTATGTTGTTTTTGGAAAACAGAATCGATTTTTAAAATTCTAGCAGCAGTATGAACCAATAAATCTTGGATATTAATCACTTTAGCATAAGTATTCGTGATTTCGATTGTAGAAGATGGTGGATAACAGGATCTTTTTATTTCTTGTATTTTGTAGTAAGGCGGGAAATATACAACACTTTCGTTCGTTGGTTAAGTTTTTCAGGTACATATATTGTGCTTTTGCAGATCCAAATCTATAAAAGTGCTTCCGTATCGGAAAGAATCTTCATCTGGTCTGAGTCGTTCCACTTACTTGAGATATCTAATTTCTTTTGAGTGTCAGCGGTTCTTAATTCTTCGACAAGATGAGCTTCTGTGTACTCACGTAAAGCCCGTAGTCCCTGCACATAGGCGTTTTTTATATGCTCGAAGCCATATTCTTGGAGTAGAAGAGTGTTTTTCCTCTTCTTGGTAGATTCTGAGGAGTCTCCATAAGCCACGCATGCTCTTCCTCGTTGGCCAGATGTTGATGGCGTAGAATATTGTTCAGAATTCGGTAAATTTAACGAATACCTTGAGTCCAACCAAGTACAATTCTTCTGTAAAAATGTTTCTTTTTTCCGAGATGCCAGGGCCCAGTGCTTGTTGAAAATAGGAAGAATGTGCCTTTGTATGTCACTAATTATAAAACACAAGCTGTTTTTAGAAACATTGAGCTTTTCCACTAAAACTTTGGATAATGATTCCATGGTCTTGCCGCCCTCGATATAGGGAATTATGAAGTCTCATTTGGTACAGCTGAAGGAAGACATTTTAACACTTCACAATCTGCAGAAATAATAGGCGTAGATGAGATTTGCTTCACTTGTAGTTACACTGATGTAGATGGTTCGAACAGTTTTTGCTTCCCTTTATATACTCATTTTACAATATCGAATTGGTGCCTACATCATTATTATCTTGTAATTTCCCACGCAAACCGAGTGCAAAGTTGATAAGGTCCCTTTGTTATCACGAAATAATGAAGAAAATATCCAAAAAGTTCCATATTGTTCATGTGAATGGTGTCAGTGGTAAACCGCAAAAGATACCAATTTTCGGGTTCTGACTTTTATCAGTTTTTTTCTCATATCTTCTAAAACCGCAAATATCCGCAGCTGATTTTATTTGCATTCTATTTATGAATAGTTAGACTACTAGTCAACACAAAAAGTAGCGCTTGGGCAAACGTGGGTAACACTGAAAACCTTCGACGAAAAAAAATATAAGTGAAAAATAAGGTATGTCACTTTTTAAGTAATTACTGAAATATTTTTCTTTACTTTTAAAATCAATAAGCTGTATCGCAAAAAGCATAAAATAACCTTTCTAAAAATGTATAATACTGTATGTGTACCAAGTATTTTTTTCACAATATGGTATTGAAACATGTATACGCAAAGACTTGAGTTTGGCACTTCTGTCTTCTATGTATTTCTATCTATGAAAAAAATAATAATTTCGCGTATTAAGTGAAAAAATCGTAATGCATATTATATATTAGCCAAATTATGATATTCGTAAAAAGCATTTTTGATATGCGCTTGCTTGTTCTACCATTTTCCATAGTGCGGCGGCGGGCCTATTGTTGTATATGACCGATGCCGACCTGATGCCGCACGGAGCGCGCGCGCAAGCGTCCAGCCGCCAGTCAGTGTTGTGCTCTCTACAAGACAGTACGTGGCGTGTCGTTATTTTATCGACAGGAGTTTAAGTATGGTGCAACGAAAAAGGTCCTAAGAGAAGAAATTGTGCACGGGACTATGAAAAGCTACGACAGACAATAGAGTACGAAGAAGTAAAAAGGAAAGTTAAAAAAATTTAAACATTTTGCAACAAATGCAATCAATCTCTTAGCGAAGAAAGACACGATAATACCTACCAAATTAGTTCACTGTTCCTGTCTGACTTAATGATTTACTAAATACACACTTTTTTATTTCAAATTCTTTTTTATTTTCGATAACCCTATATTTTTGTCTGTCTCATCATTATAAAAAAGTACTTCTAGTGCGGTATCGGTCGTTATCGGCCTGACACTTTCCTTGGTTGATTTCTCATTTCCTATTTGGCAGATCCAGGGGCGAAACGAACGTAAAGAAACTAAATAAATAAACATTTCTTTATTTTTATAAAAGTGACAACATGGTTACAGATATTACCTTTATAACATAGAATACTTACAACTACTTACTAACATACCTACATACTTTATAAAGTATAATCTCAAACAAAGGTCCCCTGGCTCCCAAACTAGGTATAAACCTGTGACTTGGGAGTCAGTGTTCCTCTATTTTAAAATTCATTCACATGTCGTTGATTGTGAAAAAGAAAACAAAAAAGCAACATTTTTAAAGATTAAAGTACAAAATTTAACAATCATGAATCGTGTGTGGTGGTGTATTGTGAGAGAGTGTGGGTGTTTGAGGGTATGTATGTGTGTGTGTGTTTGTGAAATGTTAAGTGTATGTATGAAGAGATGTTTGTGTTGGACTATTGAGTAGGAGAGAAAAGGAGATGTCATCGTAATTTTTATCCATCAAGAACGCTTTCACGGTGATTTTACATTTATGCAAATTAAGTTTATGTATCGCGAGCAGCTTATTAATCCTGTTATATAGTTTTTGACTGAGATAAGAAAACTGGTGTTCAACAAAGGTGGTTTTGTGTCTTACAGGAGGAAAAACAATATCAGCATGACGTTTTTTCGTTAATTTTATTGGCACGCGATGTTTCCTCAGTACACACTGAAGCACAAACAGTTTTCTTACTGAGAGCACTTCGCAGTCCTTGTAAAGCTCTTCTGTGGGATATCTGTAGGGCCTGCAGTACATTACTTTGAGAACTGCCCTTTGTGCTCTCTCCAATTTAAGGAAGTAGATCTTACAGGCCCCACCCCATGCTGGCAGGCAGTATGTAAGAAGTGACTGACACAGTGACATGTAGACCAACCTGAGAGCATCTGTGTCAGCTGAATAGCGAAGTTTCTTAAAAATGTAAATAAGTTTTCGTGTTCTTGCTACCAAGTTGTCTACGTGAGCGTACCAGTTTAAATATCTGTCTATCAGCACACCCAAGTACTTTATATTAGAATTTTTTGCCAGAGCAGGACACGTACATGAGATAATTCTTGAGTGGTCTGGGCAAGTATAACCTTTAATCACAAGAGGTATGTTGGGCTGAGATTTTTTGCTTATAGAAAAGGTTACTATTTTAGTTTTTTCTGTATTTAATGTTAGAAGATTTTTCGCGAGCCTATTCGTTACTGTGTCTAATGCCACCTGAGCACACTGTTCAATTTCTTTCCAGTCTGTGCCGTGTATAAGAAGTGCTGTATCATCAGCGTAGGTAAACACGGAGCAATTAGTGAGGGCCAGAGAACATAGGTCATTTATATAAATGAGGAAGAGCGTTGGACCCAGAATGCTTCCTCGTGGGACGCCGTAATCAATCCTTGCCTTAACGCTCAGTACTTCGCCAATCTTTACATGTTGGTATCTGTTTTTGAGGTAACTCGTAAAAATTTCCAGTGCAACACCGCGTACACCTGTGCATTCCAATTTCGACAAGAGTATTGGGACAGGGACAGTGTCAAACGCTTTAGATAAGTCAAAGTCAAAGTCAAAACATTTATTTCAAGTAGGCACTTAAAAGGCACTTTTGAACGTCAAAAATTACGAAAAAATAGAATTGATTCTAGTCGCCCATTCCAAAAGGTAGTTTTCGTATGGAGAAGAATGGGCAAGAAACTCCACCGTTACTCTTTTAAAATGTTTTACAATATTTTTTATACATTAATTATATAATAATATGTGAAGACGATGCACCTAAAATAAAATAAAATTACTATACCAAAATAGGTAAAAGAATTAAAAATGAAAACATGACATAAATTAATTATCTAATAGATACATGGTGCTCACATATTTACAAACATGGTAAAAATAAACGATTTTCATTTAAATAAAAAATTACAAGCCAGGGTGTGGGTTTAAGTAATTACAGAATATAAATCAACGTCAAAAAAAAGAAGAAAGAATCAATTTTACAATTAAATTAGCAACCAGTTTGATTTTGTCTATACTCTAGATTGTCCTATGGAGCAGGACCAGCATGTTTCCAAGCGTTCTTATCTTGGATATAATCTTCTAATTTATAGTATGCTTGTTTACAAAGTGTACGTTTAATGTGAGTTTTAAATTTTCATTCATTTAATTGCAATATATCACAAGGTATTTTATTGTAACATTTAACACAGTACCGTTTTTACTTCTTTATTGTCCGTTTCTAGAATGCAAATAGAATTAGAGGCTGGGGTTGGACCGGGATGGACGGACGATTTAGAGCTACCGTGTTGTATTTTAGTGGCTAAGTTATTTCCTATGCTCACAAAATACTTGTTGACTGAGTTAGCTGCTCTTCTTTCATCTGTTTCAGTTTTCAGGAGTTCACTAGGTGGAGAAGGGGTGGATTTGGTATGAGTTATTGTTTTTATAAGGTCCCAGGTAGCCTTAAGGTCATTTTTCCTTTTCGTAAATTCAGATTTCTCATAATTTATTTTTAATTTGCGTAACAAAGAGTTGCAAAAATTACGATATTGGGAGTACGTTATTTTCAAAACAGAATTTTCTGGATCTGATTTTTGTTTTTTATGCATTTTGTCTCTGTTACGAATACAGCGTAGTAAACCGGGAGTGATCCACGGTTTAATATTTCGTTTTTTCTTTGGACCTTAACCTTAGTATAACGAGTATGGCTGTTGATTATTGAACTTTAAATGGACACCAAGATGTTTGATGCTTCGTTTGCGTCTTTTCCTAACACGACCGGGGAGAAATCAGTTTTATCTATGTCATTTTGGATGCTTGTGATGTCAACAGTTTTGGTATAAAACACGAAGATTTCGGTTTAAGATTATCTAAATTGATGCTCAATATTACAGGTAAGTGTTCGGTTATTTGGGTCTCTATTACAATAGTGGTCCCTGGTTGTTTTGTTCGTAATAGGACATGGTCGAGGCAGTTATTGAGTCTGTTAGAGTACATGTGAGCAGGAAGTAATCCGTGAGAGGCAGCGAAGGTGAGGTATGTGTTAGAGTGTCTATCTTTATTGTCGGGTTTTATGTCGATTTTTAACCGACTTCTAAAAAAGGAGGAGGTTCTCAATTCGGATGTTTATATTTTTTTTTTTTTTTATGTTTGTTCGCGCATAACTCCGTCGCTTGCCAACCGATTTGTAAAATTCTTTTTTTGTTGGAAAGGGTATGCTTTCCAAATGGTCCCATGAAAATTTTATCGTAACCGGACAAGTAATTTTTGAAAAATCAACAAAAACCTAAAAATTTATCTACATTAACGATCTTTTTACCGACTTCATCATATTTCATAACTCCGTCATTTACGAACCGATTCGGAAAATACTTTTTTGAGCATTTGCTCTCGGAAATCATCATTTGGTAAAGTGGAGCTGATGATAAAGACAACAGATGGCTATCGGAACTACTCAATGACAAATATTTCACGGGTTGCGGTTCGATTACTTTAATATGGTTGCTAAGCAATTTATACTCGTTACAATGCATATGGTGAAATGGAGCTAATGGTGAATTCTCAAACAGCTCCAGTTCTCCTGGCTCTTATTAGGGGAACTCCTCAACAATAAACGTCCCTGCATCGGTAAAGCAATATTTTGTAGAAGGTGATGAGCAGTTGACATTAGGCTATTGTAACTTAGATAAATTACAAACTGACCCACTAAAAAGTGAAAAATAAAAACTCTTTTACAAAAAAAAAACAACCGACTTCCGAAAAACACTATAAAGTGAAAAATAACTTTAATTTCGGAAGTCGGTGGCAAAAAACTAAAATACAAACCCAAAGACACCGACTTCCGAAATTAAAGTTATTTTTCACTTTATAGTGTTTTTCGGAAGTCGGTTGTTTTTTTTTTGTAAAAAAGTTTTTATAATGTCACCTACTAGGGCAATATATTGCATTTTGGAAAGAGGCGTTAATGTAGTATCCAAACTGTTTATAAAGTTGTCAATGGTGTGGATGAGGGGGGTCTATACAAGGTGTGTACGACAGCATCTTAACGAAACCTATCCAGAGAGGTGGATAGGACGTCTAGGGCCAATACTGTGACCACCTCGCTCGCCAGATTTAAACCCATTGGACTTTTTTTACTGGGGCTGCTTAAAGGAGATGGTTTATAAAAAAGAAATCACTTCAGATTAACAGCTGCGACAATGCATCCGTTTGGCTGCTGTCGAAATATCGTCGGCAGGATTTTCGGGCCGATTGAAATGGTCCTTCATAAGATGTAGAGCGTGCATAGCAGCTGAAGGAGCCCACTTCGAACATCTTGTATATTTTTTTTTATAAATTTGATTAATTACTAACGTCTTTTATTGTGTCAACAAACCCATAATAATCAAATTTTAAGGAAATTCTCATTCTGATCTTCTGACATTTAAACGTCACTTAACTTTAATCATCATCATCATCATCTGCCTAGCCTTGTCCCAACCATGTTGGGGTCGGCTTCCATTCTAACCGGATGCAGCTGAATAGCAGTAGTTTACATGGAGCGACTGCCTATCTGACCTCCACAACCCAGTTACTGGGTAATACGATACCCTTTGGTAAGACTGGCTTTCGGGCTACTGACGACCCGTAACGAATGTCAAAGATTCATAAATGACAGCCGGGACCAACGGCTTAACGTGCTTTCCGAGGCACGGAGGGGTCTTGGTATGTAAAGATGGTCACCCATCCACGGACCAACCGCGGCAAGTGTAGCTTAACCTGATCGATCAACCCGTGCGGCTGTTATTACTTAGCCACAAGCCCAAGCAATAATCAAAGTCATATAAAATATTAGCATATATTTTTTTAATAAACATTTTGTTGATTGAGATGAAAAATAAAACAGATTAATCTTCTCTTGCATATAAAATGCAATACGCGTAGAAGCTTTTACTGCTCATGGCCGGGGACATTTTATCCACGGGGAGAGGAAAAATACTATTCCCCTCTGTCAATTTTGTCCACCCTACGAGCACGGTGACATGGGTGGATAAACTATTCACGGTGGACAAACCAGCTGGGCTAGCATGGCCGGAGACATTTTATCCACGGGGAGAGGAGAAAATACTATTCCCCTCTGTCAATTTTGTCCACCCTCCGAGATGGCGACATGGGTGGATAAACTATTCACGGTGGCAGTAAGCACGAGACATTTTTATAGTACAATTAATTATATTTTCTCCAAGAGATATACTTAAACCCACCATCTAAAGACGAGGACAAATTTCTCCCTGTGTTATGTCAAAATATCTGTAATTTTTCTCTTCCACTAGTCGCCATGCTATAGACGGGGGGTGAGTATCCACGTCAAATGTCAAAAAGTTATATAATTCTCTTTCCCCCTGTTGTCGTGCTTTGGCAGGTGGATAATAGTAGATTATGCACCGAGGGGCTAAAGTTGTGTCTTATGTCACGGGCGTCATATTGAATCTCGAGCGCAATGAAGGATTCGGGACTTAACTCCCGAGCGCAGTGAGGGAGTTAAGAGTTTAACTCACGAGCGAAGCGAGGGAGTTAATACAAAAATCCTGAATGCAGCGAGGGATTCAAGCTAGCCCAAGGCAAAGACACCTTTAGCCCAGAGGAGGATACTCTACTTTTTACACCTACTGTGAGAAAATAATAGCCATAGTACGAAAATTCGCGCCTTTATTGCGTCTACCAATAAGTAGCCAAGACACGATCAATTCGATTTTCAAAAAAAAAAGTATCTTCTACGGTTTTGTCGTGTGTGTCTATTGATATCACTCTCATGGAAGTGGCGTTTGTGTAAACTAAGCTTTATACAGGGCTGGTAGAATGGTTTTGGATGATTGGCTGTATGCATTTTGAATTTAGAACGTCACTGGAGACGCTCGTGAAAATAGAGTATTTTTGATAAAATGTGATAAATCGACTGTAGTATAGATAGGTTTTATTATTTATTTATTTATTCACAAAATCCACAGCAATCTTAGCGCAGTTTACTTAAAATAAATTAACTAATGTTACAGTCAATTACTATTACGGTATTACGGCGCGGTACGGTATTTGTTATTATTAATGCCAGTTTTAATGTTATTCCATTCCTTTTAAAAAATGGTTCGTGGTTATCTAATTATTCTTACAATATTATGTCTTCGAAAACATGGCAACGATATGAAGAAGCAGTCGTTATGATTTTGTAGGAAATCGAGAATATCATCAACGCGTAGTAAGGGTTTCGAGAATAGCTTTCCTCTTTCTGGCACCAAAGGGTGTTTGTTAGTACTATACTGCCAATTTAGCTGAGCATGTGAGATTCCAAATTCAAATCACATTATTGACCAGCGGGTCATAATGAAATCCAGTACAACATTATTGACCGGCTGTGCCCCCGGCCACTAATGACTCACTTTAGGTTAAGGTTGCTTGACATATAATTTGACATTTTCGAGCAGGTGGTGTGAAAAATTATTTTATCCCTTGTCAGTGGAAATAACCGGTGGAGAAAAGTTTTATCCCCAGCCCATGCTAGCCCTGCAGGTGGACAAATCGTCAAAGCATTGCCATTTTGTGCCCCTGCGACAATGCGATTTATAATGTCCAATACAGTCAGAACTGGGTCAAAAAATATCGTTCTACCCACATGTTAGCTTTTATCAGTATCTCGTAGTCGGAAATAATAGTTGTTATGTTGACATTAGTAGTATTAATTTTCAAAGACCAGCCAAATATTCTGACTGGTCAGTAGACCATCAAACTGAACAACTTTCTCCATGGGACCAATATCGTAATCAGCTAAAATAAAAAAATCTGCTGTTTCCTGTTTCGCATAACTCGTCAAATTGTAGGGAACAGCAGTTTTGTTTTTCGAGATTTCAGGTTTGGTCCCATCATAGTAAAAGTTGTTCGTAATGTTGAATACAACAAGCCCTTGATATTTCATGTGTGAATAGATAGACCTTACACAAGGTGTAACAGAATAAACGCAAGTCCTGAAAGTAGTTTGTTCATAATTGACTACTGAGTCGATTTCAGTAAACTTTAAAATAAGACTATAATTTTGCCATACTGACTGCCGATTGAACCAAAGAAAATGAAATCTTATGTATAGACTCAATTTTAAATGCAGAAAGTGTTGCTAGGGACAATACGATTTTCTTAATAATAACAGTTAGCTTTAAATAAAATAAGTTTTCGTAATTGTATTATGCTTTTAACTCCATACTCTAATTGGGGTGTATGAGATCTTGCGTTAATTATGTTACATATTGTACCTATAGATGGAATCAAATTAACTGCAAATATTATAAGGAGAGGTAACAACTTTTCCAACAAAATGTAGGTACTTATATCGAAATATGAAAAAAAAATCACTTTACTTTCTGTATTAGTTAAGTAAACAAAAATCTGTAATAAAATTTTCATTCTTTGCCCTAAAAATCCGGAAAAAATATATATTTATGTATCAAATAGGTACCAAATCCCTGTAAAGGCGAATTGAAATTTAGGAGCTCCTACGTGAAGATTCTAAATGTGGGCAGTCATCCTGGCGTCAGAATGACTGGCCATTTTTTTAATTAATTTTCTCAGTTATTAATTAGGTAGGTACCAATTATTTAAACAAAGGTATCAAATAGTAGCAAATAGGTACTAGATTTTAGTAATATTTTAAAGCTGATCGGTCATTTTGGCCGGTCATTCTGATGAAAATCTCTAATAAAATCTTTATTCTTTGCCCTAAAAATGTAGAAAAAATATATGTTTAGGTATCAAATAGGTACTAAATTTTTGTAAAGGCGAATTGAAATTTTGGAGCCCTTACGTGAAGATTCTAAATGTGGGCAGTCATCCTAGCCTCAGAATGACTTACCATTTTTTAAATAAATTTTCTCAGTAATTAATTATGTACCAATTATTTAAACAAAGGTATCATATAGTAGCAAATAGGTATTAGATTTTAGTAATATTTTAAAGCTGATCAGTCATTTTGGGCAGTCATTCTGATGATCACTAATATTCCATGCGCTTCTTTATGTTTATTAAGATTGAATCTATTGTAGACTAGTTGTCTAATACTCGACTACCGATACATCCCTGAACCACTCTGATATCCCAGCCAGTGTTGCCAATTATCCGATTATATTATCCGAATTAATTTTTACCTAGGTATGTCTAACAAAACAGCAGTAAACATTTTGAAAACTAAACTAAGAAATAAAATGTCCACGACGACAATCAAAGGCACATTACATAATAAAACCGAAATAAAGGAATGCTATACATATAACGCGACTGAAAAGCGAAGAAATTCAATAAAAGTATGTATGATTTTAATAAAAAAAACGAAGCAGAAATTATTGAAGACAGAGAAATTGAAAAAGATAAAAATTATGTGTAAGAATATTTCTAAGAATTTGTCAATTATTCGTATTTTTAACTTATTAAATAAATAATATTGATTATGTACTTGCGTTTTCAATTCTATTAAGGGTTTCACTTTTAATTCTAATATAGTAGTAGACTTAAATGTTTTAAAGTTACCATTTTACTGTTTTCTGCAGTTTTTTTAAGCCTGATCTGCTGTTTTATGCTTCGGTTAAGTTGGCAACACTGATCCCAGTACGCCACAGCGCGTGTCTCGCGCGTCACGTGCCCACAGCGTACCGCCCGCGTGCACTACGCGGTGCAGGAGTCACCTCAACATCTATGTAACAAAACTAGTATCAATCAGATACAAATGTGCAACCACATAGTAATCGTGGTTGAAATTTTCGCAATAAACTACAAAAAGCTACACTCCCTTTTCGTACAAAGCATCACAAAAATACTACAAAGAAACGTGTAGATGTAACCGAATATGTTAAAATCGAGCAAAATGATCGATAAATTAATAACAAAATATGTTATATGCAAAAAAATATAATTAAGGTGTCACTCGCGGACCGATGGTGGAGGCCTTCGAGCGAGTTAGTTCAGTTGTATGAACTAGGTATATTACAAAATCATTGCGATGCAAAGTTGGTGCCTGCATCCGTATCGTCCAAACCACAGCCGAGTCGTTTAGTGTTGATCCATTTGTTCCTGTCCATTGGTCTCCTGTGACTTCATCACATCTGGCAAGTCCGGTGCCGAAGAGTACGGAGTCAGGTCCAGAGCTTCAAACTCGCCGTTCTCCTTCCTTAGAGACAATCCAATAGGTGCAGGACACTGGGCCTTGGCAGTGGCAGATGTGAGGCCATACTCTGCCAGGGTCTTCTCATCCTCCATCAGCTGGCTGTCCTTGTTGAACAGCATCTGACTCGGTGGTGTCACTTTCAAGATACCTTCGATCATTTTCTTCAATTCTAGCACAGTTGTCGTATCCTTCGCATCAGTGAAGATGGTAAATTTTTTTCGCCTAATCATTAGAAAGACATCCATGATGAGTTTATTTTTATTATATACTAGCTTCTGCCCGCGACTTCGTCCGCGTGAAATTCGTACTTTCCACTTAAAATTTCGAAAATGTATGTTTATGATCTTATCATTTATTTAGATAAATAAGTATTTGGGCCAATTTTTAAGTTTACAGATCAAAGGGTTTTTGTATTTTGCAAATAAACTGTACCTATCCCCGATTTTCACTCCAACAGGGATGGAATTTTGAAAAATCGTTTGGGAGGTGTTCATAACTTGACTCAAAGACCTCATCCATAACCATTTTCGAGTTAATGGAAGCAAGCAGTAAAATCCAACCCTTGAACTTTATAACCCTTTTCCAATTTGGTAGGACTCGATTTTTGAAAAACCCTAAAACCCCCTTTTTTATTTACCGACGTCAAAAAAAGGAGGAGGTTCTCAGTTCGTCGGAATCTTTTTTTTAAGTACGTTCCCGATTACTCGAAGACGGCTAGACCGATTTGATTTTTTTTTGTTTGAAAGTGTATATATACTTTCCAGGTGGTCCCATTGTCATCAGGTCAGGATCTGATGATGGGATCCTGGAGAAATCGAAGGAACTCTTCAAATATTATAGGCACACCTATAGCAATTTGGGTATTTTCTATAGTAACTCGTGCATTTGCTCACGAAAAGCACTATTTGGTGAAGTGGAACTGATGATGAAGACTACAGATGGCCACCGGAACTACTCGTCGTTTCAGCCGATAGACGTCCACTGCTGGACATAGGCCTCCCCCAATTTTGGGAGGGTTTGCCATAATCGCCACGCTTGGCAGGCGGGTTGGCGATCGCAGTATGGTATGAACCGGAACCCGGAACTACTCAATAATAAGTATTTCACGGGTTGCGATTCGATTACTTTAACATGGTTGCTAAGCAATGTATGCTCGTCACAATGCAAATGGTGAAATGGAGCTGATGGTAAAATACCAGGAGAATTCCTCAACAATTAATGTCCCTGCATCGGGAAACGCAATATTTTGGTAAAGCCGATGAGCAAGTTGACATTAGGCTATTGTAATTTAGATAAATTATAAACAGACCCACTAAAACGCGAGAAATAAAAACGTTATAAAAAAAAACTGACTTCCAAAAAAACACTACAAAGTGAAAAATAACTGTAATTTCGGAAGTCGGTGTCTTTGGGTCTGTATTTTAGTTTTTTGCCACCGACTTCTGAAATTAAAGCTATTTTTCACTTTGTCGTGTTTTTTGGAAGTCTATAAAGTTTATAAACCAAATACTTAAATAAGATTTTTCATATAAACTGTGTCTCCTCTTTTTATCCCCATAGGGATGGAATTTTGAACAATCGTCTGGGATGTTTCTATGACTTGACTTAAGGATTATTTATACTAATTTTCCAGTTAATCAAGCCACGTTATAAAACACTCCCCTGTTAAATTGACTACCTCTCTTCACCCCATTAGGGGTAGCATATCGAAAAACCCTGATACTTTATTGTTTATTTTTGGTCATAAGTATAAATAGGTACTGAGTTTCGAGTTAATCTAACTGCGCGTTAAAGTTCTTCCATACAAATTTTGACACGCCCAATCCCTCTTTAGAGGGTAGTTTAGAAAAGCAAAAAATGCCAAATTTCATAATTTACTTAGATAAGTATTCCTGCCAAGTTTTAAGGTTATTAACTCAAGGAATAAGATTTTTCATACAATCAAAATCCCCCTTTTCACCTCCTTAAAGGTTGAATTTCCAAAAACTCCTTCTTAGTGGATACCTACTCTTTACAAAGAACACACCCTCCAAAATTCATGTCTCTAGGACCAGCGGTTTAGGCTGTGCGTTGATAGATTATATAATTAAAAACAAAATTTCGTCCCCCTTTTCACCTCCTTAAGGGTTGAAATTCTAACAACACCGTTAAGCCTAGATAATAAATTTTGTGATTTTTACTTCGAAAATTAAGGACTTTCCATACGCAACTTCATCCCACTTTTTAACTCTTCGGGGGTAGAATTATCAAAAACGCTAAGACATGTATACATTAATTTTCAATCCTCAGTCTAAACACAAAATTTGAAGATCCTAACTTCAAAACTGACGGACTTTCATATAAACTTCCATCCCCTATTTCACCCCTTTAGGGGTAGAATTCGCAAAAATTCTTTCTTAGTGGATGCTTACTCTTTACAAAGAACACACCCTCCAAGTTCCATGTCTCTAAGACCAGCGGTTTGGGCTGTGCATTGATTGATTATATAATCAGAAACAAAATTTTACTCCCCTTTTCACCCCCTTAAGGGTTTAAATTCTAACGACATCGTTGCGTTACCTTCCAACCATAAGCCTAGATAGTATATTTAGTGATATTTACTTCGAAAATTTAGGACATTCCATACACAACTTCATCCCCCTTTTTAACCCTCCAGGGGTGGAATTGTCAAAAACGCTGAGACACGTGTAAATTAATTTTTAATCTTCAGCCTAAACACAAAATTTGAAATTCCGAACTTCAAAACTGACGGACTTTCATATAAACTTCCATCCCCTATTTCACCCCTTTAGAGGTAGAATTCCCAAAAATCCTTTCTTAGTGGATACTTACTCTTCACAAAGAACACACCCTCCAAGTTTCATGTCTCTAGGACCAGCGGTTTGGGCTGTGTGTTGATATATCAACAATCAGTCAGTTTACCATTTTATATATATAGATTATCTATTTATTTTCAGGAAAAACTCTCCAAGGCGTACCTACGAAATGAAATTATAACGAAAAAAAAACTTAACTAAACTCGAAGTTTGGCTATTGTAACCACACCAACGTATTGTGCAAGGGGCCATTATAATAACGTATTTTCACCAATTTTTATTGACTTACGCGGAAGTGTTTACGGCTCACAGAAGTGGTCGAAACTGAATCGAAATTCTTGAGTGGTGACCTATATCAGATCTATAAGTCTGATGTGTTGACAAACATCGGTCGCCTATTATGAGGCGTCTATGGGCTATATGGTCGTTGGTTTACGCCGAACGGCATTTCATACAAACTTTCAACCCCTTGTTTTTCGAAGTGAATGAACCGATTTTAATGAAACTTCTTATGCATAAGCTCCTGCTTATGCATAAGAAGTTTCATTAAAATCGGTCGGCTTTTTAGACCTTTGTATCCTTACAAAGGTCTAAAAAGTTAGTAGAGAACATTTTCCAAAAATAGTGTTACAGCTAAATTAGACCGATTTTAAACTTTCCATAGAAACAGATATTTTCAGTTACCTTTTTTAAATAACACATTTCGAAAATGTTCTCTACTAACTTTTTAGACCTTTGTATCCTGCTTATTATGCGTATGAAGTTTCATTAAAATCGGTTCATTAATTTCGAAAAACAAGGGCTTGAAAGTTTGTATGAGATGACATACGGCGTAAACGCTCTTAAGGTGGATAATTAAAATTTTCTTACGTTTTTTGTTATTAGGGTTCCATTGCCAAATGGCAAAAAACGGAACCCTTATAGATTCGTCATGTCTGTCTGACTGTCTGTCTGTCTGTCTGTCTGTCTGTCTGTCTGTCCGTCTGTCCGTCCGTCTGTCTGTCTGTCCGTCCGTATGTCACAGCCACTTTTTTCCTATGGTGGGAGTAAAGCTACGATTTCCCATAAGAGCGTTTCTGTCATTGTTTTATAAACAGACGTCATGTTTAAAATCATTCACCAGTATTTAACATTAAGGTGTCATAAAAAGGCTCTGTATTTGGACAGCGCTCTTCTAGGAACCGTGGCTTTAGTGGACATAATGCCAGGCGTAGATGCTGCGTAGGCCATACAGCGCTTTTTGGTCACAGAATCTTCAAATAATTCAAAGTCAAAGTCAAAAGTCAAGGCATTTATTTCAAATAGGCACTTAACAGGCACTTTTGAACGTCAAAAATTACTAAAATAGAATTGATTCTAGTCGACCATTCCAAAAGGTAGATTTCGTATGGAGAAGAATGGGCAAGAAACTCCACCGTTACTCTTTTAAAATGTTTTACAATATTATGCATGTACATTAATTATATAATATATATGTGAAGACGATGCACCTAAAATAAAATTACTGTACCACAATAGGTAAAAGAATTAAAAATGAAACCATAACATATAAATTAATTATCTGATAGATACATGGTGTTCACATATTTACAAGCATGGTAAAAATAAACGATTGTCATTAAAAAAATAATAATAATGGTAATAAGTCAGGGTGTGAGTTAAAGTAATTACAGAATGTAAATCAATGTAAAAAAAAACAAAGAAGAACAAAGAATAAATTTTGCAATTAAATTAGCAACCAGTTTGATTTTGTCTTGACTCTAGATTGTCCTATGGAGCAGGACCAGCATGTTTCCAAGCGTTCTTATCTTGGATATAATCTTCTAATTTATAGTACGCTTGTTTACAAAGTGTACGTTTAATGTGAGTTTTAAATTTTCTTTCATTTAATTGCAATATATCATTAGGTATTTTATTGTAACATTTAACACAGTACCCCATAAAAGATGTATGTACTTTGACTAATCTGAAAAATGGTTGATGTATTTTATCTTTATTTCTAGTGTTAAAATTATGTCTATCGCTTATTTTATTAAAAAGATGTAGATTTTTTCTTACATACATAATATTTTCATAAATGAATTGGCAAGGTACCGTCATAATATTAATCCTTTTAAAAAGTTCCCTGAGAGATTCGCGGCGACGTAGATTATAAATGGCTCTGACAGAATTTACCCTATATTTAGAGTAAAAGTAATCCAGCAGGGTAATTTTTAGGGTATGAATTTTCCTAGGGTATTTTTTGGGGTACCAATCAATAACAGTAAAATATCTGTGAACGGTTTAGTTTCCGAACGCGCCTGACGCGTTGTACTGATTTTTGGGCTGAGGTTCAGGGGGACCTCTTTTGTCGGCGCCTGCCTATATATAATGCAGCCGTAGAAAGGGCCTTTTCTCTATACTCAGTCGTCAAAACCAAGCTTAGAAATAGGCTGTCTCTGCCTATGATACAGAGTTTATTGACTGGATACAGTTTAAACATATTTCACAAATCTTGTGTTAACTTCACTCCTTCAAAAACAATGTTGGACAAATTTAATAATAGCATGTATGACAAAAAAGACAGTGATGCAGAGAATACTTTTATTGTTATGTGCCATTGCCAATAATATAATAATAAGAATAATAATGTATGTATTTGTTTTATTTGTAAAGAAGGAAAAGACAAAAATATTTTTTTGGGGTATTTTTTTTTAATAATACTGATTCTAGGGTAAATTGAGACCAAGCCTAGGGTAGAGAAAATCCTTGACCTGGCAACACTAAAGTAGTTACAAGTTGTCGCAGTTTCGTAACTGCTACGAAACATGGTGACTGTGTTGTGTTTGGTCTCTATGTGTGGTAATAGTTAGCACACAATTTGACCGGAAAACATTTCAGTACAAGTCACGCAACGAGTTATGATCGCTGATCTTGAAAAAAAACAAGCGAAACAAACCCTTATTACTAAGACATAAAGGTTTGTGACGTTTGTTTTCTTCAAGGTCAGCGCTCATAACTCGTTGGTTACACTGTAACTATATGTAGTCTTTGTGTTTACACGTTACGTATTCATTTATGTAGACTTCTTTTTAAACACTTAGTGTTCCTGTTATATCACCTTGTCAATCTGCACATGTAACACGTACCAGAGCAAATTTGTATCTAGGGATCGAAACTGTTTCTCCTAAACACAGGCTATTCTGTAGCCTAGCTAGGAGTACAGAGCTTCACCCACCTTATTGTAGACTACAATTCAGTGTTACCTATTATTAATAACTTAAAAGTTGTATATCTACAATTTGTTTATTTGAAATAAATTATTATTATTATTATTATTATTATTATAACATGCGTACAATCGAGTAAAAATGTGTAGTAGTTGTGTGGTCACCATGTTACTAGAATAATAACTTAAATTTTATATTTACACGAGGTGTCGTAATGATACGTCATTGTTATTGAACAATATTGCAAAAATGTGAATAAAAAAGTCATTGATACTGTTTCTCAAATTGTTTCGACAAGTGGTCAAATGATTGCAGTTGAAAATGAGTAAAAAACCGAAACGACTGCGTTTCACATTAAACTAGAACTAGACTTTCTACAGAAAAGTAGACAAATGAATGATTCCACAAAGTCTATCTCCAAGTAAGTTCATAATTTTTCAGATAATTATCAGATATTAAATTTATTCAGTATAAATTGTGTTTTTTTATACAAAATCATAAATTGTTTAATTGAATTTTATTAAAATTAACTTTTTCTATTATTTTTTCATATACACCAGCATTCTTCTAATCTAAGTCCTTCAGCAAAAGTATTTATACCTTGGAATTCTACGACACATTTTAATTTCCTCCAGTTCTCCGACGGCACACTATTGTCATTTTCTTCTTAATAGTTCAAGTTCGCTGTTTTTTCTCGTCCTTGGCCAAAACAGGATAGTCTTTATTGACCCATGTCCTAGGCACAACCTGTATAAGGTGGGACGAGGCCTCTTTAGTAGTTAGTACTATACAAAACATTTTGGTACATATAGGTATTATAATTATGGCCTCCGAGTCCGAACGTTTGAGAATCGCTGGAAACAATAAACCATTTTGTGAATTCGGTAATTTTATAACTACTTCTGCAGTGCGATTCTGTAACCATCTCACCGTGAAAACTTAAGTGAAGTGAGCGTGGAGTGAGCTGTTAGTCTCATGACACCTTTTTTTTTTTTTTTTTTTTGAGGATGGGAAATCATCAAATGACTCCTCCCGCTCTGGGTGGAGCGGAAGGGAGTGTCAGACTCTTACTGACTAAAACCCACCCGTGTTCCTTCCTTAGCCCTTTATGTTCCGGGCCAGCGGTAACCCTTTCGGACAATCCCGCTGACCCGGCAGGCTTCGGCCCTAAGGGGCCCCTCCTCGATGCTGACATCTCTTTGAGGCGCGCGTGGAACACGTACGCGCCGTCCGGCACGGGCCTGGTCCTGATCGGGCGGTGAGCTACCCATTACTCTCCGCCCGCAGGCCCGCGCCTACGGTGGCCGGGAGTCGTCACGCGGCTCCCGAGTCTCATGACACCTGATACTAGGGATTGACCAAGCACACATTTACAATCATAATCGAGATTTTAATCATATTTTATATGCTAATTCTACTAATAGATCATTTTATATTATAAACTAGTATTTTATTTGCCAAAACATTACTATTTTAGGGAGATTTTAAATAAAATAGCAAAACAGAAACTCAATGTTGTTTTTTTTCTTTTTTCCCTAAACTAGTCCTATTATATATAGCCTAAAGCGCGAGCACGTCGCGCACGAACAGTAAATAAAATAAAACATTCATGTATAGGACAGCTAGACTGAAAATTTAAAAAACCCCCGACACAAAAAAATTATAAAATGAAATCTAAGTAATTGGAAAAGGATCAAATAATTTAAAAACCCCCAACTTAAAGAATCTAGGTAACGAGACTAAAACAGATAAATTCATATGGCAGTCGGGGGACCTCTTAGCATAGAAGGTGTTCCATAGAACGGTCCCCCGACTTCCATATGAATTTATCTGTTTTAGTCTCGTTACCTAGATTCTTTAAGTTGGGGGTTTTTAAATTATTTGATCCTTTTCCAATTACTTAGATTTCATTTTATAATTTTTTTGTGTCGGGGGTTTTTTAAATTTTTTATTTAATTTTTTATTTCATAATTTTTGTAGGGACTCCTTAATCTTTGTATTTCATTTCTTTTATTTTCTTGCGTTTTAAGATTCAGATAATTTGGTGTTTAATCAGGTTTTTATCCTCCAAAAAATTATTATTAATTTATAGATAAAGAATAATTTTTAAGACTAAACAGACTTTTTTGTTTTATTATATCCTTTTTCTAGTTCTTCCTTTAGTTATTCAACTTTCGTACAAGTATTTCATAGCTATTAGATATCTTAGGTATTTCAGATCTAGTTTATAAAATGGAACTGCGACACCATCTGACGTAGAAATACCTACGCTTTTTAAGTAGGATAATTTCATTCGTAATAAAAATATCAAATTCAGTGGTCGTAGGTACCAGTCATCACTCCACTTTCCTCATCATTCTAGAGTATTGATCGGACAAAAAAATATTTTCAAGTTTTTAGTTTTCATTTCGTTAGTAAATAATATTCCTCATTCCCTTTCAATATAGTGTACATTATTCTACTTGTCAAGCCCTTGCATTTGATACCTATATTGAAGGAGTTGTGAAAAAAATATATAATTTGCCATTTTGTGGTGGCGGCCATTTTAGATTTGAAATTTGTAATAGCGTATAGTATTCTACTAGTCAAACCCTTTCATTTGATACCCATATTGAGGGAGTTGTGAAAAAAAATGTAATTCGCCACTTTGTGGTGGCGGCCATCTTGGATTTGAAATTTATCATAGTATATAGTATTCTACTATTCAAGCCCTTTCATTTGATACCCATATTAAGGGAGTTGTGAAAAAATATGTAATCCGCCATTTTGTGGCAGCGGCCATTTTGGACCGATTTTCATCAAACATAGCTAAGAACACTCTCGACTCATTCACCTTTCAAACAAAAAAAATAAAATCAAAATTGGTTAATCCGTTCGGGAGAGCCTACGATGCCACAGACAGACACACACACACACACACACACACACACACACACACACACACACACACAGACACGTCAAACTTATAACACCCCGTCGTTTTTGCGTCGGGGGTTAATGAAAATACGCATCGACATTGTTTGTTTGTTATTATGAGCGATTGTAGATCGAGTCTAGTAAAGACTGCGACGATGTTCAGCGTTGTTTTTAACCCAAATCTATTCGAATTATTCCGTTCTGATCCCCTGAACCCCCCCCCCCCGCCTCGATCCCCTCCTAGATAGTCTTCTGTTTTAATCTCTGTCTTATCCACTAAAAACTTTCTCATTCCGGTTTGAACCGCTTTTTCTTTTGTTTTTGATCCTGAAGGATCGTCAGCAACAAAAATAAGTACAGGGTTTATTGAAATACATAAGTTCGTAATTTCTTATTATAACAGATACATGTATGTTAGTATTGAGGAACAACGACTCCACATTTTCGTCTTTCTCAAGTCACCGCACCCGGTTTGAGCCCTTTTTAATAATTTTACAGATGGCGGATGTGAAAAATGTTACAATCTTTCATGATGGGTGTCAATTTCGTGGTTTTCGAGGGTGCTGAAACAGATGGTGAGGTCAAAATAAAAATCCAAGATGGCCGGTGTGAAAAATGTTACAATTTTTCATGATGGGCGTCAATTTCGTGGTTTTCGGGGGTGCTGAAACAGATGGTGAGGTCTAAATAAAAATCCAAGATGGCCGATGTGAAAAATGTTACAATTTTAATTAAAAATGTTACAATTTTAATGTTACAAGTAGGGTATTAGGCTGTTTTCAGTTATTGTATTTACACCTTGTATATTAAAATATAGATAAGAATGTTAATACCCAAATTAGATATAGAAAGGTTGAGAATGTATATTATGTACACACATCAAAAGTGTCTAGGGATCAAGCATTTTTATGCGGATTTCTTGAGATTGAGATGTGGCTTTGTAATAAATTTATGATTTTATAAATTTATATGGATCCTTTTTGGTGCATTTCATAATTTGAATCAGGAACTGTGAATCAAATTCGAGTAAAAGATGAAAATCAGCTGTCTATATTTTCCCTATAAAAACATACAACGCATTGAAGACATTATTAGTGCTACTGTTTCCCTACTACTGATTAAAACCAACGTTATTATGGAGCGGCGACGTCATTTAAGCAGGGAAGAAATGCTCAGAGCCGTGGGAATGATAGAAGCTGGTTCCCGGCAACGTACTGTGGCTTTAGCTCTGAATACAAGTCAGAGTGTTATCAGTCGACTTTGGACACGTTACCGAAGCACTGGTACCGTGGCTGAGCGCCATGGAGGACGGTATCGCTGCACCACACGGAGACAAGACCGATACATTCAAATCTTAACTCGAAGAGCTCCAACAATAACCGCCATGATGTTAGCCGTGAGGCTTCATCACTCTTCAGGGAACTTAATTAGCGACCAAACAGTCAGAAACCGCTTGCATGAAGTGAACCTTCATTCCCGAAGACCGCTACGGGTACCACCTATAGCAATGCACAATCGTAGGATTCGACATCAATGGGCTCTTGAACACAGAAATTGGGCAGAAGAACAATGGCGTTTCGTGTGCTTTTCTGATGAGTCTCGTTTTGGTATGAGACCGGATACAAGACGTATACGACACTGGAGAACCCCTGGACGCCAACAGCGATTAAAATCCTGCCAGGAAGTCCATCCTTATAGTGGTGGAACCATCATGGTATGGGCGGGTATTTGGATCGGCGGAAGAACTGAGTTGATTTGGATCAGAGGCAACCTCAACGCTCAAATTTATGCTGAGACGATTGTATCAGACGTCATCGTTCCTCTACAAGTGCAAATCGGTCCCTTATTTCAGTTAATACATGATAATGCACGACCGCACACCGCAAGAGTTGTAAGACAGACTCTCGCCGCAGCTAACATCAATGTCCTGCCCTGGCCTGCTCAGTCGCCAGACTTGAACCCGATTGAGCATGCATGGGATATGCTACAGAGAAGAGCTCTGCCGAATATGGAGGGTATCCAGTCGCAAGAAGACCTTTTTTTGTTGTTGCAACGAACATGGGCGGCCATTCCACAGCGTGATTTGGATGAACTCATTTTGAGTATGCCAAACCGATGTTCTTGTGTTGTTAGTGTTCGCGGTAGAAACACGGATTATTAATTGTTTAAGTTACCCAATAAAATTTTAAAGAAAACTGTTATTTCAGTCTTTTTTTCGAACTTTTGTGTTAGTGGTTCAAATGTCAAAAATCCCTTTATTAGGAAAATGGCAAATTTCTTTATTAATGCAAAGGTGACTTGGTTTATCGTTACTGTGACAAACGAAAACACTTTATTTGATGAATCCTTAAAGAAAATTTTAATTAATATCAATCAGGAGAAAAGTTATTGCAAAAATATATGTTGATCCCTAGACACTTTTGATGTGTGTATATAACACGGCACGGTTGGCGCAGTGGTTAAGCGATTGACTGCTGCGCTGCGTGTCGCGGGTTCGATTCCCACACGGAACAAATGTGTGTTGTGTATGTGAGTTTAAATGTTTGTAAACGCACCCACAATACAGGAGAAATTCCTAGGGTGGAGCAATGTTCAAAAAAAAAAAGGGCTAATGAAGGAACATGGGTGGGTTTTAGTCAGTAAGAGTCTGACACTCCCTTCCGCTCCGACCAGAGCGGGAGGGGTTATTTGATGACTTACCACCCGAAAAAAAAAAACCTGAAATCGCGAAAAAAAAAAAACAGCTGGTCCCTACGTTTGAAACATTACATTTTTTTATTTTGACTTCACCATCTGTTTCAGCACCCTCGAAAACTACGAAATTGACACCCATCATTAAAAAATTTAACATTTTTCACATCCACCGTCTTGGATTTTCATTTTGAATTCACCATCGGTTTCAGCACCCTCGAAAACCACGAAATTGACACCCATCATGAAAGATTGTAACATTTTTCACATCCGCCATCTTGGATTTTCATTTTGACCCCACCGTCGGTTTCAGCACCCTAGAAAACCTCGAAATTGACCCCATCATGAAAATTTGTGACATTTTTCACATCCGCCATCTTGGATTTTCATTTTGACCCCACCGTCGGTTTCAGCACCCTAGAACACCTCGAAATTGACACCCATCATGAAAAATTGTAACATTTTTCACATCCGCCATCTTGGATTTTTATTTTGACCTCACCATCTGTTTCAGCACCCTAGAAAACCACGAAATTGACACCCATCATGAAAAATGTAACATTTTTCAGATCCGCCATCTTGGATTTTCATTTTGACTTCACCATCTGTTTCAGCACCCTAGAAAACCACGAAATTGACACCCATCATGAAAAATGTAACATTTTTCACATCCGCCATCTTGGATTTTCATTTTGACTTCACCATCTGTTTCAGCACCCTAGAAAACCACGAAATTGACACCCATCATGAAAAATTGTAACATTTTTCACATCGGCCATCTTGGATTTTTATTTTGACCACACCATCTGTTTCAGCACCCTAGAAAACCACGAAATTGCACCCATCATGAAAAATGTAACATTTTTCACATCCGCCATCCTGGATTTTCATTTTGACTTCAACATCTGTTTCAGCACCCTAGAAAACCACGAAATTGTCACCCATCATGAAAAATGTAACATTTTTCACATCCGCCATCTTGGATTTTTATTTTGACCTCACCATCTGTTTCAGCACCCTCGAAAACCACGAAATTGACACCCATAATGAAAACTGCGTGAAGTGAGCACTTCACCCGAACCACGACATTTTAATGTTGTGATTCGCGTGAAGTGAGCACGCCGCGCAAGCGCGTTAGTCACTGTCATTATCACATTGGCGAAGTGAGCACGGCTGACAATCTTCATAGAACGAAACACTCGACGTAGCGCCATTTTGTTTTAGTGTTGCATGACGTTTCTGATTGGCTGTGATTGACTATCGCTGGTATGCCGCCATGTATTTTTTAAAATTTGAAATTGACATTACAGGTACTGTGTTGATCGAGTGAAGTCGTTGGTGCTTATCCTCTCCACTTTATCTGTAATAGATCTGTTACTGCGATTACTTTTACTTCTTGTAAAATGTATTACGAGTGCTGTGTTTGTAAATCTTCGCGACAGGACGCTATTTTGCATCATTTTCCGTCTAATGAGAAAAGACTCTCTAAGTGGTTAAAGTGTCTAAACCGTGATGATCTCAAATCATTATCACCAGAACAACTTTCTAAGCTTTTTGTTTGTCAAAAACACTTTGAAAGGATGTTCATTACTTCTAAATCACGTCTCATTGGCAGTGCCTATCCTTCCTTGTTTACTGAAGATGAGATTTTGAGTGGAATACCATCTCGGCAGAATATCGGTAAATCTATATATATAAAATTCAAAGTCCTGACTGACTGATTGACTGACTGACTGATATATCAACGCACAGCCCAAACCGCTGGACCTAGAGACTTGAAACTTAGAAGGTGTGTTCTTTGTGAAGAGTAAGTATCCACTAAGAAAGGATTTTTGGGAATTCAAACCCTAAAGGGTTAAAATAGGGGATGGAAGTTTATATGAAAGTCCGACAGTTTTGAAGTTAGGATCTTCTAATTTTGTATTTAGGCTGACAATTGAAAATTAATTTCTACGTGTCTCAGCGTTTTTGATAACTCCACCTCCGAAGGATTAAAAAGAGGGACGAAGTTGTGTATAGAAAGTCATTAATTTTCGACGTAAAAATCACAAAATTTATTATCTAGGCTTATGATTGGAAGCTAACACAACGGTGTTGTTAGAATTTCATCCATTAAGGGGGTGAAAAGGGGGATGAAATTTTGTCCTGACTGACTGATATATCAACGCACAGCCTAAAACGCTGGTCGGTACCGCTGGGTAGAGAAATTAATTTTGGAGGGTGTGTTCTTAGTGAAGAGTAGATATCCACTAAGAAGTGGTTTTTGGAAATTTAACCTTTAAGGGGTGAAAAGAGGCGATTTTGTTTGTATGAAAAATCTTATTCCTTGGGTTAATAACTATGAAACTCGGCACGAATACTTATCTAAATAAATTATGAAGTTTGGCTTTTTTTTGTTCTAAACTGGGGGTAGTTTGTTGAAGGGGGATTGGGAGGTGTCAAAGTTTGTATGGAAGAATTTTAACGCGTGGTCTGATTAACTCGAAACTCAGTATTTATACTTAAGACCGAAAATAAAGAAAAACGTGTATCATCGTTTTTCGAAAATTTACCCCTAACGGGGTGAAAAGTTAATTTTATAGGGGAAGACTTTACTGCGTGGCTTGATTAACTCGAAAATTGTTATAAACAATCTTTGAGTCGAGTAATGAACACATCCCAAACTATTTTACGAAATTCTACCCCTGTGGGGGTGAAAAACGGGGATACAGTTTATAAGAAAAATCTTATTCATTTGGTTAATAAACTTGGCAAGAATACTTGCCTAAGCAAGTAATAAAGTTTATTCGTTTATTAAAACACCCCATCACCCCTTGTGTTGGGGTGTTAAATTTTAACGCGCGGTCCGATTTACTCGAAACTCACTATTAATACTTTTGACAGAAAATCTAAATATATAAAACTCAAAGGTGACTGACTGACATAGTGATCTATCAACGCACAGCCCAAACCACTGGAGGGATCGGGCTGAAATTTGGCATGCAGGCAGATGTTATGACGTAGGCATCCGCTAAGAAAGGATTTTGATAAATTCTACCCCCAAGGGGATAAAATAGGGGATGAAAGTTTGTATGAAACTTTGTCAATTTTAAACCGATCGGGCTGAGACTTTGCATGCATATAGCTACTATGACGTAGGCGTCCCTTAAGAAAGGATTTTGATAAATTCTACCCCCAAGGGGATAAAATAGGGGATGAAAGTTTGTATGAAACTTTGTCAATTTTAAACCGATCGGGCTGAGACTGTGCATGCATATAACTACTATGACGTAGGCATCCCCTAAGAAAGGATTTTGATAAATTCAACCCCCATGGGGATAAAATAAGGGATGATGGCGGATGTAAATGTATTAGTTTTTTTTAATAATACTTAACGCGAGCGAAGCCGCGGGCAAAAGCTAGTTTCTTTATAATTATAATATATGAATGAGTTAATTTTTTTATTGCATGTACAAAATATTCATACTTTACCTCTATGGGATACCAATAAAAAATAGTCTCTCGACTGCACCAGCAAGCTGCACTATTAATTTACTATATCAGCTGTAGCATGTTGCATCTCCACCTCAGGTAAAACTCTCCGAGCTTCATCTAGTGCAGCCAGAGGGCGACCTAAAAAACGTAATAGAAATACCATATAATCATTATCAATAGTCATCATGTCTTAGTCGCAATATGAATAGCTGTAGGGTTAGAAAAATCCACTCACTGCGGTATCTTGCTTGCCGAGTTCGACGAGGCAGAGGCACTGTTGTAGCATCAGCAGGGCTAGGGTTTGGTGCTGATGCACGAGTCTGGACAAAACACGGGGCTGCAGTGATCTCGAAAAGGGGCTCAACACCGATAGCGCTTCCACTTTGACTGTAGAAAATCGAGCAGATTGTTCCATTGTATCTCAGACACTGCACGTCTTTCCATTCCTACAAAAAATTACGTACATTTGAATACATTTGCACAGCATTTTATTTAAGTAATGATTTAAGTCAAACAATTATACACTTACTTTGTATTAAAAACGATCTTACTCGCACGAAATACTAGTTTTAAACTACACACATTATGATTGTTTGTTTAAGTCATTGACATAGAAAAAGATGGACTGGAAATACCTACAAAAAAAGGGTGCATACCTACAACAGTTTTGTCGCATAAAATGGCTGACATTGCTAGGGATGTGTCAATCAAGGAACATAGGTGTTATCTATTATCGAGTATCGATAATACGTAGTAGGTACGTGGTAGTTATCACGTTTGGATCATAATACCTTACTTAATTAAAGTCCGTTGTGATTAGGGTTGCCTACTATACTTTATAATAACGTATCTTACTTTATTTTCGATAAATATACTTTATAGTTTTGCATAAAACTATAGTGTGCGAAAATACTTTATTTCTAATCTTTTGTGATGGGTAAAACGAAAGACTCATGGTTAATTTCTGAACTATTTATCGATAGGTACATACAAGTAAAAAAAAAAATCTTTTAATTAAGTTAGAATTTTCAGAGTATAATATTATAGTTATGCTTAAGACAAACCAGTTGTGAAGACAAATGGCAATATAATAAGATACCTACTTATAAATGCATCTGATAGCGTAAGTACCAAATGTAAAAACAAAATATTTCTTATTTACTCTCTGTTACCGTCACTTCAGCTTTCACTGAGTTTTTTCGGTAATGAATCTGCATTGGCGAGAAGAGAGAAACAGATAGTCCATAAATTTAATAAAAAACGGGTTACTTATGTATTAAAATCAGTACCAGGTACTTAACAAATTAGAAAACATTGTAAAAGCCAATTATTTTTAAAAGAAACAACCAATTGGAACCGTGCACCTAGCTTCTGACGTTTCCAAAGTAGCCATGTAGGTTTATGTGAAATAAAATATTTTAATTTCGGTGCTGTGAACCAAAGGCCGGACCTGGCAAGGTCACTCGGACCGAATAAGACACAGGATTATTTATGTTCACATCGCAGAATATACCGCAGCGGAGGAACTAGTTTACGGAAACTATTACGGCAACGGTACAACCCTATTCCATTTGACATATTATTGTAAACAAACGAATGAATTAACAAAATATACTAAAAAGGTCTGTTATACGGAAATGAACCCAAATATCAATACTTTAGCCATAAATTCATGATCGCGTTACAACTGTATCACCGTATGTGTATTATTAAATGTATTATTGCATGAAAACCGGCTATTAACCTGTGCAAAGACATTAAAGGTTGATTTTCATTCTTTCTTGCACCACACTTCACAATACAACACACAGACATGTTGAATTGTTGTTCTCCAACATTTGCATGCAGTTTTAAAAGGTAAAATCCTTGTAATTTTCTCGCAAATCTCAATAATACAAAAAGTAAACAAACATTTGACAGCAAAACTACCACGAAACTTGTCGCAAAAGATGGCTGCTACGGCACCTTACCTACAACTGTACTACGTCACGTCAAAATGTTGCCAAAATGAGCAACAACTTAAAATATTGTTGTCCCTTTTATCAAATACGATTATCTTATTAGAAAGAACGAGACAAAACGATATTTCGTATTCTGAATCATATTTCACTCATATTTGTATAAGCAAATGTATGTATAGAATAACGCGGCCTCTCCATGTTTTTCCTATCTCATTGGTTTAAGTTGATGTTTGATTTAGTTTGACGTTGAGGCGGGAGAAACGAAGGGTGCGTTCCGAGTTGGGATGTAATCCATTTGAGCGGGCTTAAAAACTAAAGACTAACAAGTCGCTTTAAATCGTAGCGATGCGATTAAACTCACCTAAATCGTAAACAATTTAGAAATTAGTGCGATCGGGACCTTCCAATCGCACTAAATCGGAATCTAACTGTTCTAACTTCAATTACATCTTTCGGTTTCCTACAAATAGTGTACTTAACGCTTAATTCGGAATGCGGCCTAAAAATACGTGTTGCCAGTTTATTGTTCTAACTTCCCTTTTCAGGGCTTATCTGCGGACTTTTTAACAGTTATGAGTATATTATAACGTAATAACATTTAAACTGTAGAAATAAAAAATAAAAAACTAATTTGATCAATAAAAACTGTAAACGAAACTTTACCGATAAAATTACGGTCTTTATTTTTTTCATGCGGTAATATTTACACCAAATATGATTCTGTTTGAAATTGAATTCTATAGGATTCGGCTATTATGTGTCACCATTTTACGAAAAATAGAGGAATTGCTACTGATCCACTGGGAATTCAGGAAATTACTCGTTTTTTGAGGAATTGCTTAAAGTGGCCTTTTTAAGCCCCCTGGTCACTGCAATACACATAATGTGCATTATATGTTACCTAAGCTGGGCTAGGTACCAAGATCATATAGTAACCACCTGCACAATTCCTAGATGACATTTTAATTATAATAGAAGACGAATAAAACACTTTATCAAATGATTTTTTATTTTATTTTAGCAGACAATCAACCTTTCCTTAACCCCATACCTGTTACCTACATAGGACTTGAAGTCATTGACGTTCAGTCGTATGATTTTTCAAACATTTTCTACTAAATATAATAACTATTAGTGCCAAAAAAACTATTATTTTGCACTTCAGGAATCAGCTGTTAGGTAAATATTGTAACATAACCTTACTTTTACTTAATCTCTTATATCTCTGTTCTCAGATTGACAAAATCCGCAGAGTTTTCAGTGAAAGGTTCATAATATATAAGCTATTAATTGACACTACTTTTATCTTTTTACACCCAGGCCCAAGATTGTATGTAATCGTTTCAGTCTCCTTTAGTATGGAAAAATTTTAATGCGCGGTCCAATTAACTCGAAACTCAGTACCTATCTAAGACCAAAATAAATAATAAAGTGGTTCAGGGTTTTTCGAAAATCTACCACATGGGGTGAACAGGGGTAGTCAATTTCACAAGGCAGAATTTTATTACGAGGCTTGATTAACTGGAAAATTGGTATAAATAATCTAGATTATGTTTCGAAATTCCACCCCTATGGGGATAGAAAGAGGGGATACAGTTTATATGAAAAACCTTATTCATTTGGTTAATAAATTAGAAACTTGGCAATATTTGGGTCAGTAAATAATAAAGATTGTCACTTTTAGTTTAAAAAATCCCTCACAGAGGATTTGGGGGTGACAAAGTTAATGGATTAGAAAAATATTTAACCCGCTGTCGGATTAACTCGAAACTCGGTACTACTAAAACAAAAAATACTTAAAAAAAGTGATTTAGGGTTTTTCAAAAATTGACTCCTACGAAGGTAGAAAATTCTACTACTTGCTAAATGGGTATGGGTCTTTGACTCAAGTTATGAACACGTCCCAAACGATTTTTCAAAATTACTCTCCTGGGGGGTAAAAAGCTGGGATACATTTTATTTGAAAAATCTGATCCCTTTGAGCTATAAACTAAAAAATTGGCCCGAATACTTATTGATATCTAAATAAATGATAAAAATCATAAACATACATTTTCGAAATTATAAGAGGAAAGTACGAATTTCACGCGGACGAAGTCGCGGGCAGAAGCTAGTATTATGATAATACATCAATTATTACCACTTCTAGATTAGTTAGTAGCAACCATGCTGTTTTTCTAACACAACCATTTACTAATTTTAAACTTAAGTAAGTAAGTACTATATAAATTATTCTAGTTACTAAAAATATAGTCACAAAAATCAAACCCGAGACTAATAATTTATGTAGTAAGTACTTAAGGCGAAAGCGCCAGTGTAGCCCGCGAAATTCAATTTTATTTACTTTTTTTGCAATTTGCTGGTCAGTATTAAGTTGTACGTTGATTAAAATATGATTCGCGGCCGTAACAAATATGAATTTACAGAATTATAATCATTAAAGTCATCAACATAATTCTCTAAGACCAAGTAATCCCCAAGAATGACTATTTCATGAAATTTTGACATTTGGGGATTATACTAACTTAACAAGTCGTATTACTGATTGTAATGATTATAATTCTGTAAATACATATTTGTTACGACCGCGAATCATATTTTAATCAACGTACAACTTAATACTGACCAGCAAATTGCAAAAAACGTAAGAAATTTTGAATTTCGCGGGCTACCTTAGCGCTTCCCCCTTAAGTTTAAAATCAGACAATTAATTTTCATGTTAACAAACCCTGGGACATCACCCTTTAATGTACAGTGGCCAGCACACAGGTTACTACAATCTGTCAAATTTCTTTAGTAGATTTTAAACTTTATCGCTGAAGAATTAGGTTCAAAGTTGATTGAGAAAGTTTGACAGTTTCGGGTAGCTTGATGTGCTGGCCACGGTACATAAGTGTATTTCCGGAACTGCATATCATGTGTATGTGTCTTTTACATTTTGTTATGGCATAGTGTTCTGGGAAAATTTATCAGACAGGGAGCTAGTGTTTCAGGCACCAAAAAGTTTTCCATCTCTTTATGCATTTGAAGTAGCATTGTTCGTTAAAAAACACTTAAATTTCTTCGAAACCCTGACAACAAAATATCCTTTCAGTCTTCAAAACAGTTTCATGTATACTGAAATTGTTTATGTTTGTCTGATTTCAGAGAATGTGTCACCTCAGGTGGAGCATTCATACTCCCGTAAAAGACACTTTGATCATACATACTCCCTGGAACCACTGAAAGGTTTGTGTTTTGTCTTGCTGCTATAAATTTGTTAAAATCGTGTATAATTTCTAAGAAACTTTCCATATTTTTGTTTTGTTTTTTTTTTTCAGAAATTCAAGCAATTGCTTCTACGTCCAGTGAATTTCCTTTGCAGTGCTTACCACAATGTCCACAAACTAGTCAAGATTTAGGTAAAAAAAATATTATTTTCTGAAACTTTTTAGAATATCGTCAGCCTAATTTGTTGACCTGCTAAGTCTAGTTTTGCATATTTTAATGGACGAAGAAAAATGTGACTAATATCTTTTATTAATAATCATAATTCTGAAAGTCCCATTGGTTTCAAACATTTTTAGGTATGTGAGTTTGGGAACACTGTCGGTGCAAAACTGAGGCCCCAATAGGATTTAGCAGTGTAGTGGGAAGCAAGCAGTCACCTTTTAAGGCTGCAATCTTCGTTATTCCTATTACAGAATGCTAGATCTTATACTGAATATTTGACTGATATAGAAAAATCAATTCTAATTTTAACGCTTTGATAATTTCAGAAGTCATTGCTTCTAGCTCCCGTGACCTGCAAACTGTAGCACAACAAAATCTCCCAACTAATCAGGACTCAGGTAATTCAGAGTTCCAATCTTCATTTAAATAAGATTATTTAAATTTTATCAGATTGGTGCTACTCTGCTAATAATACGACTTGTGTTTATAAAGATTGTACTAGAATCACTAGATACCTATCGTCAATTTCTAACCTGATGCAGGTTTTAGGTCTATTAGCAAATGACATTTTTTTTTTTCAGATTTGATTCAGGTCAGAAATGTAAAAATGCTGAAAGCTCCCAGAAAGCGCATAATAACGAATATTAAAAAATTATCGCCAACATGCCAAATGTTATATAGAGAGTATAAAAAGGCAAAACAACAGACGGACTTTTACAAAAGAGCTAAGAAAGCTCTGAAGTTTAATAAGGAAACTTCTTTTGAAAAATTAACTGCGCACATGAACCCTTATGCAAAAAAAATTATGAAAATGCAGATCGATCTATGCACTAAAAATAAAAAAGGGCGGCGATTCACGTTAGAAGAAAAACTAATTGCATTATCCATAATGAAGCAAAGCCCAAAATGTTACAGATTTTTGCACAAAATCTTTATATTACCATCAAGGTCAACTTTGAATAAAATGGTATCTAAATTAAATATTGAAACAGGAATCTGCCCTCAAGTTTTCGAATTAATGAAGAAGGAGGTTTGTACTACCTTTTACTATGCAATTTATGTTATTTCCTGGTCAAATCTTTGGGCAGCTAATAAAGCTGGCCGTGCATAAAATCATTGCACATTATTTTTACTCATTTCTTTTATGAAATACATACACAAACAAGCCAACTTTACCCTATCATGTTTTAGGCAGTATATTTTAGTAACTGGTAGACTTAAAAAAAAAGTGAGATTCGTAGTTTAGGGTCATAATTGTTTTTCTGACCAGTCAAAACTTCTACTTTGGGTCTTACTTCACTTACCTATATTAATTTAATTTATGGGTTTCCAGGTTGCAACATGGGAGAACAACAAGAAAATGTGTTCCGTAGTCTTTGATGAAATGTCATTAGAGACTGCCATAACTTATAACAAAAATAAGGACAAAATCAATGGCTTTGTAGAGCTGAATATTAAAAAACAGCAGTTTGCTGACCATGCTCTCGTATTTATGCTGAGAGGAGCTGTTTTTGAATGGCAGCAACCAGTGGCCTATTACTATTGCCAAGGAGCTACTTCAGGGCTTGAACTCAAAATACTTTTGAATGATGTGATTTCTGCTGTAGTAGGATGTGGGCTGAAGCCAGTTGCTTTAATTTGTGACCAGGGTGCTGCGTTTCAATCTGCGCTAAGAAGCCTGAAAGCAGACACAGCACGTGACCAGTTACTTTCAAATCAAGAACCAGGTTAGTATAATTCAGTTATATTTCAGATCTTAGCTTTACATACATTCAGAAACATTTGTGAATGATCACCACTAATGGTAAAATCACTGGTGTGAATCGACTGGCCCAGCGGTGGGTATGTGTAAAGTAAGGAGAATCATTTAATGAACTTGCGTCTTCAAGATGTACAACCACTTATGTTTTTGACTGTATTTAGACACTTTAAAATTTGATGGCACTCATCTAATCAATGTCTTAATTCACAATTGCACACAATTAATTTCGTTAAAATGTTTAATACGGCACAGTCACAATAAGCGGAGTCAATCTTAGTATTGTTTATGACCCGTCACATCTTATAAAGGGGTTAAGAAACAACTTTTTAACTAAAAACATATTATTCAATGGAAAAATTTCTAAATGGCAAGATATAGTAGATGTTTATGAAACAGATTGCCATCACACTGAAGCCAGACTTCTTCATAAATTGAATGACCAACATGTCATTCCAGAAAAAATTAAGAAAATGAAGGTAGGTTTGCAATTTCGTTTTAATAACCAGCTTTTTGTGTTCTGCAATAGCTTAAAATTGTATTGACAGATTTTTATTTATACTTATGTTTATCTTTCAGGTAAAAAATTGTGTGAAGGTCTTCAGCAAAACTGTATCAGCAGCCTTATCGTACACAGCAAAATTTTGTAAGTAACAAATGAAAACAAATTATTTACTTAGTATGGACACATAGTAACCGGCTATAGTCCGGCTGCTAAGATCAACATCATCTGCCTGCTTTTTTCCAACTATATTGGGGTCATATAGGCAGTTGCTCCATGGAAAATACTGAATTACTTAGTGTAATTGTATAGAGGAGCGTGACTTCGCCCGCCTAGTAGAACTTAGCGTTGTTACAGTTGAATAGATAATTTAAAGAAAAATAATTTCATAATACATTGTTTTCATATAACTGGATTGGTTAACGCGCCGCACGCCAGTAAACCTACCTACCTATGATTTTATTGACATCTTCAACTAACAACTTCATTGTGATATTTTAGCCAATTTACAGAAAACTTGAATTAAATATACACAGCCTTCCTCATGAAACGCTCTGTGTATTGATGAAACCGTATGAAAATCCGTTCAGTAGTTTTTAGGTTGATTACTTCAGTCAAACTTGTTTTATTATATTAGAATAAAAGATTATTTTTTTCAGCTCACTATGCAGATGGAAGACCAGTCAGTAGCACAATAGAAAACACGGCAGAAACTGTTTTATTTTTTGACCAGTTGTTCGACAGCGTCAATGGAGCTGCAATATTTTCTAATAGAAATAAGGGAAAAATCTTAAGAACAGCAGTGGTAGAAAAGTCACCTCATCACCAGTTTTGGAAAGAGGCAATTCTTAAATTGGAGAAAATAAAATATGTCGATTCGAATGGAAAGGAAAAGTCTGTGCCCTCTTTGGTAAATTTTATTGTTACATTAAAAAGTTATATGAGGCTGTGGCAGATTTTTAAAAGCAATAAAATAAAAATAATGAGACCCAGATATTTTAATTCTGACCCTATAGAAAACTTTTTTGGTCAGGTAAGGGCATATAACTACCGTAATACTGACCCAAGCTGCCACAGCTTCAATTGCACCTTCAAGTCATTATTGATAACCAGGATCATAAAGTTTCACAACCAAACATTTAATTGTGAGGATGACCCGGCCGACCAAGCAATAAATTTACAGTCCTTGTTTACTGAAGAAGTAAAAGAAAATGTCGAGCCGGGTCATTCAAGTGTAGGTCAAAGTATCGAAGTGATTGTGGAACAGGCTCGACGAGAAAGACTAAATGTCCACTCGCGAGCCTACACTGCTGGATGGGTAGTACGCAATATATTAGAAAAAATAAACATAAAATGTAGTCCTTGTAAAAATAGCCTTACAAGCGACCAAACTAATATCCACGACTGGATTAGCCACCGAGAATACACAGCAGCGAAAAAACGGTTAAACTACCCATCCGAAGGTGCAGTAAGGTGTTTTGGTACAGTAATAAGTGAAACAAATGCATACTTGGAACACAATGCCCATAAGCATAATATAGCTTTAAATGTAAAAGATTACATTTTATCCAAGTATTCATTTGATTTCATTGACTGTACCGAACACAAGACAATTATCCTCAATCACTTCATTTCCTTAACTGTGAGGTTCACAATAATGAATTGGTGCAATATGATAAATAGAATTTTAAAGGGCACGGATGTTCATAGATTACAAAATCGTAATTTGCCTGCTATGCAAAAAAAAGCTTTTGAAAAATATAAAAAGAAATTAAAAAATAAATCATTTAATAAGTAATGCTGCGTTTTAATTATTTTCCTGCAAATATAATTCAGAAAATTAATAAGTCGTATAATGCAGCGTTACATGCTGTATCAGTCTTATTCCTTTGCCATTTACACAAGCAGCATTCTCGGCCGCATTAAAATAAAAAGAAATGTCATATGACATTAAAACTCAACTCTGTGCATAGGATTTTAGTTCTAGAGTTGGCAGTCTGATACGTAGTATCTCTAAGTAGTCTGTGGAAGTGAGCACTTCACCCGAACCACGACATTTTAATGTTGTGATTCGCGTGAAGTGAGCACGCCGCGCAAGCGCGTTAGTCACTGTCATTATCACATTGGAGATTGCGTGATCACTCGACACAAACTATCTACGTGGGATTAAATTCTATGGTCCGTCAGCCAGGCACACCGTTAGCACTCGATGACTTGACACACTCGGTTATCTCTTAGAATTGAATAGATTTGGGTTAAAAACAACGCTGAACATCGTCGCAGTCTTTACTAGACTCGATCTACAATCGCTCATAATAACAAACAAACAATGTCGATGCGTATTTTCATCAGTCTAGCTGTCCTATACGTGAATGTTTTATTTTATTTACTGTTCGTGCGTCACGCGCTCGCGCCTTAGAAGCATTAGAAGGCTATAATAGGACTAGTTTAGGGAAAAAAAAAAAAAAAATACAACATTGAGTTTCTGACTAAGTTTCTGTTTTGCTATTTTATTTAAAACCCCCCTAAAAAGTAATGTTTGACAACTAAAATACTAGTTTATAATATAAAATGATCTATAAGTAGAATCAGCATATAAAATATGATTAAAATATCGATTATGATTGTAAATGTTTGCTTGGTCAATCCATAGCATCAGTGGAATGACACTGACAGCTCACTCCACGCAAGTTTTCATCGTGAGATTTTTACAGAATCGACATGCTGGTTTCACACAATCTTAGTATCTTCCTGACCAGTTATGACTAGAATATTTTCTTTAGATAGAAACATTTTTTTTAATTATTTACCAATTTTAAGGTTCATTTTTGGTTCCTTAACATAGAGTTAGTAGTTTGTATTGTAACGAGTCTTTTAAGCCTGTTACATGATAGCGCGTTCTTTGCTTTAATTTGAAGGCAACATGGTGGTGTTGCCATGTAAAAATTCATTTTTTTGAATCGGAATCGTGTAGTGGTCACACTGATTTTTTCTTTTGATGCTGTCAGTTGATTTTGACAGGTCACTTTCCGACCCAAGCTTTGCATAGAATGGAGTAATTTGAGAGCTCCGTTGTAAATCTGGAAGCTATTACTTCCTATGGACGACATCAAGTCCTAATATGTGGTAGCTGATTTGCCCTTGTCGGCATCATAATGGGATTGCCCATATTTTTTAAAAGGTTGGTAAAATTCTTCGTGGTTTCATACCTATTCACGTGTCGCGTGGTTATTTTGATGGCGGACGTTAATAGTTTTCGATATTTGTTTCAGGATCTTTTGAACCTTATATATTTTGGATTAATTCATCTACTGATGTAAAAACTTTCTTTGGAAAAGAAACGGTAAGTTAATTTGTATTTGGTCGTAAACATTTCGATCGCCATTTTTGTCGACGCTGGACATCAGCTAACAGTTATTCATGTTTCATTTCAGCCACGAGGCGTTTCTTCTTTCTTTCAAGACTTAAATTTTTAACGCTAGCCCCTACCGACATATATCATGGACCGCCTTGACGTCCCCGCGAAGATCAAAATCACCAAAATGAGCGTGGTTTGTTAGTTTATTCGCCGGAATGTGGTATGGTTTATAAAAACTTAACTTAAATTGACAAAAGTGCAATAATGACAGGACAAAAATTAATTTCTATTCCATCTTAGTTTTACACCTTAGAACTTAATATTAGAAAGGAATTTTCTTGTATATTGAGACCAGCAGCCTTCGGGTAATAAAATCGTTCAATAACTTTTGTGTCGATTTTTATTGATACTCCCCGCTTGAAGATTAAAAGTTTCCAGTTCCCGCAGGTTAGTCTATCCTTGGCATAGTTTGGTATGTACTCTTGGCGCCCGAATTTTCACTTCTACTTATTGTTTATTTATTTGGAGTACTACACACACATTTAATAATCCCATTTCATAATATACATTTATAATAACATTCATCCCTTAAATTATATATTTTTTTTAATATTACAATTGTCGCTCTGCGAACAGGGACTTGAAGTAGGTTTGTCTGGTACCTTATACTGTCATTATTGCACTATTAATTAATTAACTTATGAGTCTATTGTTTGCATTGGTTTGTTCTACATTGTTACTTTAATAACTTTGTGTTTATTTTGATTTTTGACTCATAAGTAGTACTTAACTTAATTTGGTGAATCTTTGTAAACAATGTTTGGTGTTTACAATTGATGATTTGGTTTAATATCATGTTTTTTCTTAGCAAAACCAACAGAAATGTATAGCATAGACTGCGTTTTGTTGTTCTCAACAGTAAAGTTATTTAAAAACTAAGTTTAACTTTTTAAGTAAATAATTTAATCTAATTGTTAAGTACAATATTGTACATTTAATTTATCTAGATTTAAGCTGCTTGTAAGTGATTATTGCACTTTTAAAACGATAAAATTAACGTAGTAATTTTTTATGGGAATACCCACATTGACTTTTACAATTAACCTCAAACTTGAGAATTTATTTTCAAACATTTAACTTTTTGAAACTTAGTTTTTGCTTTTCGTTTGCTATTCGCCTTGCTGTTTGTAAATTCTGGACACTTGGGAATACATAAAACTTTAAAGAAATTAAAACAACATTATTTTTGGAAGGGAATGTTTAATGATATTCATCAATACATTTTGTCTTGCGATACCTGTAAAGCTTATAAACATACTACATCTCCACCTTTTGGTATTATGATTAATCCTAAAAATGTTGATCGTCCCATGCTTATGCTCTCAGTTGATGTCATAGGAATTCTACCTAAAACTTATTCTGGCCATAGATACATACTTTCGGTCGTAGACGTTTTTACTAAATATTGCTGGTTCTTTCCAATGATCAATGCTACCATTAGAGTAATTTGTAAACATTTTTTAAAAGAAATATTTCTCAAATTTGGTTGTCCAAAAATAGTAGTTTGTGACAATGGAACTCAATTTACTTCAAAACATTTTGTAGATTTTTTGAAAGGTTTTAATATAACCAAAATATTTTATAATACTTTGTATACGCCTCAAAATAATCCTGTTGAGAGATATAATAAAACGGTCGAAACCTGCATATCGTGTTTTGTTAAAGATGATCATAGAACTTGGTCAAGTTTTTTGCCCAATGTTCAATTAGCTTTAAATAATAGTGTAAACCTTGCTACTGAGTTTACTCCTAACTTTCTGATGTTTGGTAGGGAGCTTATTCTTGATGCGTCATTACATCACTTTAGTAGTTCTGTTGATAACTTATCTCAACTAGAAATTTCAAATAGAAATGCTTATGCAGTTTCTCTTAATTCACTTAGTGATATTTTTGTTAAAGTTCAAGCTTACTTGTTAAAGGGGTATAAGCGTAATGCCGCTTATTATAATAAGGGTCGGAAAGTCATTTCTTTTGGTGTGGGTGATATGGTGTGGAGAAGAAGTTTTCTTCAATCTAATGCACAAGCATATTTTTCAGCTAAACTTGCACCTAAGTTTGTAAAATGTAAAATAACTGAAAAGGTTTCAGATAACGTTTATGTTTTGAAAGATGTAAATAAAGGTTCAGTGGGACGTTATCATGTTAAAGATATTATTAAATTTTAATTTGGTTTCCAAGTGTTAGTCTTGATTTTGATAATTTTGTTTGAAGGTCGCTTTTGACAGTGTGATGTACGAGAGGATGGATGATAGGTTATCGGCGATTTGAAAGATGTATGTTAGGTAACTTCTTATAAATTTGTTGAATTTGAGACATTCTAAAAATAAAACTTAGGTCTTTCTGGTTAATTTAATACTATTTTTTTCACATCAAATATTTTTCACATCGAAGGATCTTATTTTATGTTTTGTTTGTTTTTGTTGGATTGTCTAAGATCTTATTTTTCTTTTTTAAGGGTAACCTACCTGTTTATATTTTATTAAGATCTTATACAACCCTACAGTTTAGGTAATTTCTACCTTGAGGTTAAAAAACTTAAATTCAATTTCAAGTTTTTGTAATCTTTTTTTCTCATCGTTTAAAATCATTCTATTTCCTCTTCGTCATAAATAGTAATCGATTTTTAAACCTATTTTGTGCTGTTCATTGACAGAATTGTTTCTCATTTTTACTGGAGTTTCATTCTTTTTGATGATCGGATTTGACTTTGTTAGTAACGCGTTCATCCTGGACTTTACTTTTTAGGGTCATTCTGTAACCTTTGTTACAAAATGCCTTATTATTTTTTGGATCTTGGTGTAGCTTTTGACCTTGATTTCGACTTTTTTCCATTGTGTTGGACTTTGTTGTTCCAATCACGATGCGAGATTTTGTTTTGACTTTCGTCATCCTTTTTCCTTTGCTTTCGGAAGTTCGGTGGTGGTATGCCGGTCGCATTGTGAAACTTTGGCTTTCGCCTTTTTTTTGTTATTGAAATTTCTCATTGGAGATCTCAATGTTTTTTGTGTTTGTCTATGTTTGGGAGATTGGTAGTGTTGAGCCAGTCACAGCATTCACATTCTTTTACAGCTATTGTGCTCGGGAATTCGGTGGTGATGAGCCGATCACAATATGCTTTCCTTGGTCTCGTTGCAGGTTGTGCCTGTAACAGAATTTTAAATAAGGTCTTTCAGCTTTATTTAAAAACTTTTGTTCGGAGTTTCAAATTTTTTGGATCGTTGAATACGGAGTTAGTCAGTGGCAATAGAGCCTAACTGCACTCATAGAGATGGTTGAGTTGGAAGCGGTTGACATAGTAGTCAGTGGCGATAGTGCCTAACTGCACTCAAAGTTCTACTGTTCCAAGTGGTTTGAAATTTTTAGTCAGTGGCGATAGGTGCCTAACTGCACTATAAAAATTGTAGTTTGTTTTGGTAAATTGTCCGAATTTGTTTGAAATTTTTAGTCAGTGGCTATAGTGCCTAACTGCACTGTTTTGGAGATTTGGAGCGCTAAGAGATTTCTCTCTTCGTTTCATTTAATGAGTTTATATAACTTATAATTTTTTGTTTTTCACTATTTCGTTTTTGACTTTTTGTCAATTACATTTTTTTTTACTTTTATTAAATTCTTGAGATTTTGTCGTTTGACATTTTCAGAGTTGATTTGCACTTTGAATCTTATATGATTCTTTTTCTTTTTTTGAATTAGAAAGTTGTTAAGACTGGTTTATTTGGTTGAAGATTTCTTTCTAATAAAAGAAAGTTCCTTTCTTTTATTTTCGGGAGGGGATGTAATGTAACGAGTCTTTTAAGCCTGTTACATGATAGCGCGTTCTTTACTTTAATTTGAAGGCAACATGGTGGTGTTGCCATGTAAAAATTCATTTTTTTGAATCGGAATCGTGTAGTGGTCACACTGATTTTTTCTTTTGATGCTGTCAGTTGATTTTGACAGGTCACTTTCCGACCCAAGCTTTGCATAGAATGGAGTAATTTGAGAGCTCCGTTGTAAATCTGGAAGCTATTACTTCCTATGGACGACATCAAGTCCTAATATGTGGTAGCTGATTTGCCCTTGTCGGCATCATAATGGGATTGCCCATATTTTTTAAAAGGTTGGTAAAATTCTTCGTGGTTTCATACCTATTCACGTGTCGCGTGGTTATTTTGATGGCGGACGTTAATAGTTTTCGATATTTGTTTCAGGATCTTTTGAACCTTATATATTTTGGATTAATTCATCTACTGATGTAAAAACTTTCTTTGGAAAAGAAACGGTAAGTTAATTTGTATTTGGTCGTAAACATTTCGATCGCCATTTTTGTCGACGCTGGACATCAGCTAACAGTTATTCATGTTTCATTTCAGCCACGAGGCGTTTCTTCTTTCTTTCAAGACTTAAATTTTTAACGCTAGCCCCTACCGACATATATCATGGACCGCCTTGACGTCCCCGCGAAGATCAAAATCACCAAAATGAGCGTGGTTTGTTAGTTTATTCGCCGGAATGTGGTATGGTTTATAAAAACTTAACTTAAATTGACAAAAGTGCAATAATGACAGGACAAAAATTAATTTCTATTCCATCTTAGTTTTACTCCTTAGAACTTAATATTAGAAAGGAATTTTCTTGTATATTGAGACCAGCAGCCTTCGGGTAATAAAATCGTTCAATAACTTTTGTGTCGATTTTTATTGATACTCCCCGCTTGAAGATTAAAAGTTTCCAGTTCCCGCAGGTTAGTCTATCCTTGGCATAGTTTGGTATGTACTCCTGGCGCCCGAATTTTCACTTCTACTTATTGTTTATTTATTTGGAGTACTACACACACATTTAATAATCCCATTTCATAATATACATTTATAATAACATTCATCCCTTAAATTATATATTTTTTTAATATTACAGTATTAACTCTATCAAAGCAAAAGCTTTCAAGCTCTGGGAATGTAAAGACTTGTTAGTAAAAACTATTGTTTACATTGGTACTACACAAGTTGAATTACAATTATATGGTGGCGCATTGATAATTTTCAAATTATTTGAACAAATTACACAATGAAATTCTTTTCCCATTTATATTTGAACATTGAAAACCAATTAGTATATAAATAAAAACTTATGTTGATAAAACAGCGATGGTTGATGTTGTCTTCTTATTATTTTTTATTTTGAAACTTCACGTCGCGGTCGCAGAACTAAAAGCGAACGAATGAACGAACGAATGATTTCTGAGAAGTAGTTGCAGACTAAGAACAATGTTACCACACAGCAACGTAACTTTAAAACCAAATGTTACTGTGTCGACTGTTCCCCATTTTTAGTCGTAGCGACGGAACTAAGTCGACTCACCGACCAAAAAAATGTGTCTAGAATACATCAGTGTCGAACTGTCGACGCGATAGTGTCGAATTGTTTCTTTACGGCTACCAAAAAGCGCTGTATGGGCGTGGCTAAGGCTGCCCGCCCACGTCCGATAATCGGTGACCGATTTTTTGTAGGAGAAAAATAGAACGTACTGATGGCAATAGTGCAACGCACACGTCCTACAAAAAGTCGGTCTAAATAACATAGGGCCAAATAATCTGACCGATTGTAGGACCTACAAAAAGTCTGACGTGGGCGCGCAGCCTCAGCGGCGTAGGCGCAGCGCTTACGTCACCACCGTCGTGTAGAAGCCTATATGTTTGGTTCAATCAACCTTATTGTTTAAAGTTGGAAGCAGGTTGTGTATTTCAAAAGAAAACAGCAAATAACCACATTTGAACATATTTTATTAATAGCACAACAACACTAAAACTAAAATCCATTTGCATTTATCACATCATTACCTTTTCTATGTCCGTCCGACTCCATTTCATATCTGTTATTATTAGGTATATCGTGTTATTTTATATAATGTTATGAAAGATATGATGCCTTCCTTCTAAAATATCACCCAAAAATACAGCCTTCTATAACACTCTAGACCATTCCATTTTTCTTTGGCTTCAATTAAAGCTAATATTTACAATAAACATCTATATAACATCGATTTGATCAATAATTCTCTAAAATACATCAAGTTCAACAACAATATGCTAATCAATTTAGGCGTTTAATTGTCACGTAGAAACATACGTATTTTGGAAATACACAATATCCATATTGCCCTGTATCGGTGAATAGTATCTGTATCGTTCGTCACCGTGCTTCCCGCCGCAACTCGCTACCCTACGGCCCGCGCGACCCCGGGGCCCGGCCTGGCCCGGTCCCGGCGCCTGCGCCGGCGCTCCGCCTCTACATGATAATGTAAACCTAGTACAACAACCCTATGTATATTTGACAACTAAACGGGTAGGTACCTATTCAAAAACAAATAGGTGAACTACATTTCCAATAATCATACAAATTTCAGGTAGGTTCATTTATAAATTCGGGGCCTACGGGATAAAACATGATAGTTATCAAAATAAAGTTATCTAAAAATTATAACAACTTAATTTAAATATAATATTATTCACTTAGTTACTATAAACCTACAATTTGAGTAAAGTATCTAACCACAAATCTAATCTACCAACTTGATATCTAGAGTTTAAGTTAAGGTACCTACTTACCCAATCGTTCTTTAATCATTGAATTTAAATACTCCCCAACAGTGCAAAGAACCCTTACTTCCAAAGCTTCTACGAACGAGCCATTACTCATTGTTGTCTAATAAATTATTATTTTTATTAGAATATAGAATCGTTCTCCAATAAATATGTAACATACAGAGTTAAAAATAAATTATGTGGCTACTTGCAAGTTTACAGGTCAAGGGAAAAATTGTATTGAACGTTTTCTTAACTCATCTAATCACTATTTACCTAACAAAATATTCTACTTACATGAGATGGTAGATATTTATTAAGTTTGTAAGATTAGGTGCAACATAACGACGTTGTGCAAGATGGTGGAAATACAACACTTAGGAAGATATTACACGCAGTCCGTAAAAAATAATTGTATATTTAGATACGCAATATCAACTATTACAAGAAAAAAGAGATATGTTAACTTTAAGTAAACATTTTTTAGAAATTAATACTTATTTTATTTTATTTATTTATGCACTCCAAACATACAAATATCCTTACAGGCTAGACCCAATGCGATATTGTAGTACGCTTAAAAATTAAATAATTCCAGTGCTTGTACGGTGGGCTGCATCAATTGGGTACCCCAGTTGTATTAAAATTTTCATACAACTGGGGTACCCAATTGATGCAGCCCACTGTACCATAACAAAAACTTGTAAACTTGTTATTTAATGTAATGCGAACAAACGCACACTCACAATGACATGTCTAAAAATAAACAGCTTATGACCAGTAACTATTTCTATGGCAGTTTATTAAAGTTTTCATTAAAAGTTTATTTTGTTATTGGGTGGTAATATTTAACTACTATATTTTATTTGTCATAACTATTAGGCAGGTACTACGGTTTTTTAGGAATATAACACAATCACAAAATCGGTACTTTTTTCAACAAAGTCTTAAAACACACTTTAGGTACATATTTTTACAACCTTGCTACCGAATGTTTCCTTGTGATGTGATTTGGAGCTAAAACAAATTATACGTAGCTAAAAATGATACTGCTATACAATCCTGACACAATTATTGTACCTATGTAAGTAGGTAGGTACGAAAAAAAGAAAATTCTGAAAATAATCTGTTCCGCTTTTTTAACAGGAACATTTTAGAGTTTAATTTATTTGCTGTAACTAGACTATTTCTTAGATTAGAATATTATCCCTTTATTCATAAACGTTGCTTAAAGCTACGTAATGATTAGCACGTTTGACCATAAATTTCTGACATTTAAACGTCACTTAACTTTAATCATCGTTTATAAATAGACCCCTTAGAGTAAAAGGGGCATTGTTTTAGTTCAAAATTAATTTCTATAAACACCTCAAGAGTGTTTGCTCCATTACTCTATTTATTATAACATAAGACAAAAGTGGCTCACAGACTATCTTTAGAACAATTTCTTGAAGTAGAGTTTTAGCTCATCTTGATTGATCGAATTTCTGCTAGAGGCAAACACGTTCTTTATTTTCGATACCTTCATTTCTCACTCGACTAATGTTATAATAAAAAGAGTATCGATTTAATACAACAAATACAAAGGGCTAATAATGATTGAGCCTCTTAAGTTACTTTAATTCTACACTGATTTTCTGTTTGCCCGTTATTTGCAGCGCGCAGCGTTACCGAAAAGGTCGCAATCAGAACATCAGATCTGACGAAATCAGTCAATTACCTAGTTCAGTTCAGTTTGAGGCGATCAAAAAACTTTTTGATAATACATTTACAATCAATGAATTTTTGCATGGTTTCAAGTCAAGAATTTCAAGAAATATGAGTTTCATTATTTCTGCCCACGCCTTATGCTTTTTTTGTCTTCATTGACAACGTATTTACCCAATATTTCATAAAATTGTGTTGAGGAAATTAATTGGCTAGGCACATCTATACATATAATAAATCTGTAGAAGGGTCAATTCTGTACATTGAAAATATTGAAAAAATGAATAGCGGGGGGTGTTGCTGGATCGATACCAAACCCAAATATGTGATTAAAAAATTTTTTGTCTGTCTGTCTGTCTGTCTGTCTGTCTGTATATGCAGGCATCACGTGAAAACTAACGGTTCGATTTCGATGAAACTTGGTATAATTATACCTTATTATCCTGGGCATAAAATAGGATACTTTTTATCCTGGAAAAATACGTAGAAAAAAAAATCTTATTTTTCGGTTTTATTCATAGTCGTTGTTCTGTAGAACCGCGAACACGTTGCGTTTTATGTACTAACACTAGTTTGTAAGATGTTTATGTCCTTACTAACAAAAATGGATTGTAATATCTGACAATAAAATTATTATTATTATTATTATTATTACCCGTAGTGGATAATTTTCCATTTCAATTTAAGAGAATACAGTTTCCTGTACCTTTGTGTTACGCCATGACAATAAATAAGGCTCAAGGTCAGACCCTAGGAGTTGCTGGCGTAGATCTTACCGCGAGTTGTTTTTCACACGGGCAACTTTACGTAGCTCTTTCCCGTGTGAGCAGTCCAAGAAATCTTCATGTTCATATTCCGGACATCAGCATACGGAGCTTCAGCATACACAACATTGTTAGTGAGCTCCACTAACAATGTTGTGTATGCTGAAGCTCTCAATTAACTTTCTGTCGCATTGTCACGATCACTTTTTTATTATTGCAAACTTTTCGTCACTGTCAGTAATTTACTGCTACATGCTACTTATCAAGGTCGGAATTACTATGAAAAAAATACTTACTACAGAACGTGAGCTCAACAGCAGTAGCTCAATAGAGGGATCTCCTTAATTATTATAGGCTTAGCCGTATTTGGGTCCAATAGATATTTATAAGATATCATTGTCAGAGTTAGTCAAAATGGAGAAATAAACCATCCACGCGAAGACCGACATCCGCGCGGACGGAGTCGCGGGCGGAAGCTAGTTATAAATATAAAAGTAATTGCTCTACGTTTATGTTATGATAATTGAAAATCGGTTACTAAATCTGTCTAGACACGACACAGGCGCAACAAAATATTCTGATTTAGGTACTATGACTCCAGTAAAACTTTTTGAAAAGCTACTCAATTTAATTGATTTGTGTTGATTTGTTCAACTAATCACAACAACTAATACATGATGGATTTGACAACTGATTAGCTGATCTGGTTTTAGGAATCCGATGGTTAACCCCTGAAAATGGAAAATTCCAACCACTCTCTGTATTTTGTGTTACAACTCACTAAACCTTTGTTGCGCGCATCGTCTTACATTGTTCTGCAATGACATTTACAATCGTATCCAATCATATAGGAGGCTATGTAGTATTGGCATACAAAAAAAGAAAATGTTTGTGCAAATATAGACGGAATCCATTGTTAATCGGACGATCTACTTTATATTATTATATTGTGCTGGAACTTTGATGTTTGTTGACTATTGTTTTATAGTTCTCACTAATTGGTTGGTGTGCATTGCTATCAACAAAATTCGGATTTGAATAGTCACGCCTCTACGGCTGAGCAAATACAAAATTGCACTAGATTAACTAAAGTTTTCTCTCTCTATAAAAACGCTATTTTGTGCATTCTTTATATTGAATGGCTTGGGTAGAATATTATTGACAGAAGTGCATTAAACATACAAAAGGTTAATCTTATTCTAATATCTACATTAATTTCTGAATATAAGCTTTACCCGTTGTGTGTTTGTTTACTTTTATAATATTGTCACTGTTTCTTTGGTTTTTGACAGAATTTTTATTTTTCTTTCTATGTTTGAATTCTAATGAATACCGATGACATTCTCGAAGCCAAGGCAGAGGTGCTTGACGCCTACAGTTTGTCAAATGAATATATAAGGACAAGGTACTGAAGTTATTGCAATTAATCGGGCACAACACAAAAACCTGAACAGCACCTGAGCATTTTCTTAATAAAACTGCCCTATCTTTCTTTAGATCCAGTTCAATTTAAAATTAAGAAGTAATTAATACATATTTTAACTAATAATATTATTCGCCTCGAACTATTTTTCTAAAAAAGTAGTATTTAACGTACATCAATGAATTAGATTGCTATTATTAAATAATTCTCGTATTATCAGTTTCTACCCTGTGATTTTATAATTTTCTCTCGTCATAGATAAGTAAATTTACAGATCACCTATAAATAGGTACATATATTTTTTATTCACTTCATTTCTGGATTTCAATGTTTGATACATATCAATTTAATAATGATATAAATTGACTCCGTGAGATGAAACTAGGGAATCATCTCTAAATGTTATCGAAAATATAATAATAATAATATTGTCTATGAAAAATATGTCTTTCTTAGCACCACTAGCCTACCATCCGTATGTCCGTCGAAGATAAACATTCCATGTTAGGATCATGAGTCGGTATTGCTGTGTAGGTACGTTTTTCGCTCAAGCTTTAAAATGGCACTTGGAATAATTAATCTGGTTAAAACATTCAAGATTAAAGTTATTGCAAGATTATTTATCCAACATGTAATACAGTAGGTACAATACTTAATATTTTTTTCAATTCCTTCATTTATTTACTATGAATAACATGAGTTACATAGGTGAACCATTACTAATATTTCTACTCCAACATGCACCTTTAAACTAATCACCTATTATAATATTGTTAAGTATGATTTCATACATACAGAGGATTAAACACATTTACCATTCAGTTCATAAAATGTACTATCGTAGGTATTTACAGCTATTTATAACATTACTATTCCACTACGCTGAGCGAGGATTAAGGAATTTTCTATCTCATAAGAAAAAGTGACTTGTGCAACCTAGGATACAAGCATCTTGATGATTAGATTGTTCATCTTACTTTGTGATAAATATATGTTGAAATAGTTTGTTTTATAAATTAATTATCATTACAACTATGGATTGAGCGAATTGTTTATCTCCTAAAAACCCAAACCGTAACAACTGTTAAGCTTTAAAACTTTTGCTGCCGTTACTTATGACTTTGGATTTTGAGTCACTTTGCTTATTAGCTTCTGTCGATACCGATGAAGATCCAGAGGAAGCTAAAGTTGCAGACGTTGAAGTGACATTTGTCATTCCACTGGTTGTAGTTGAACTTATTGTTGAGGAGCTACTTTTGCCTGTTAAGGGTTTTTCTTTGCTTGTTGAACTCTTTGGAGTAATTTCTGTTGATTTGCTTTTATCTGGTTGTGGTATTGTTTTAGTTGGTGCAGACTTCGCTGTCGTTAGTGTTGGTGACTTTACTGTCGTCTGTTGAGAAGTAGTAATAGGAGAGGACACTGTAGTAACTTTTGCTTGTTTCGTAGTCGTTGTTGAACTTGTAGGCTTGGTATTTAATGTACTTGTTTCTCGTGATTTAGTTGTAGAGGTTTCATTTGCAGTTGCGTATTTAATATTTCCATGAGTTGATGCATTACTTGGTTTTAAAACTGAAAATGTGGAAGAAACGGTAGGTTTCGTCATTGGTGTATTTGAAAATGTGGGTAAAGTACTGGTTGAACTTGTTATAGGTTTGCCTGATGAATTAGAATTCCATGTACTTGTTTTATCGACTCCCGTAGTGGCGGTTTTAGAACCAGGTGTAATTTTAATAGCAGTTGTAGTAATTACGGCACCAGAAATCTTGTTTGTTGCTGCAGTTGTAGGTGTTGAAGAAGATGATAATTTATTACCAGCTTCATGCGTAGTGGATGGAGCAGATATCTTGTTGCCAGCTGTAGTAGTGCTTGATGAAGCAGATATCTTGTTGCCAGCTGTAGCAGTGCTTGATGAAGCAGATATTTTGCTGCCCGTTGCATTAGTAGTTGAAGTAGAAGGTATTTTATTGCCAGCTGCAATACCAGTGGATGGAGAAGATATCTTGTTGCCAGCTGTAGTAGTAGTTGATAGGGAAGATATTTTGCTACCAGCTGTAGTAACACTTGATGGAGAAGATATCTTGTTGCTAGCTGTAGTAGTAATTGATGAAGAAGATATTTTGCTACCAGCTGTAGTAATGCTTGATGGAGCAGATATCTTGTTGCTAGCTGCAGTAGTAATTGATGTAGCAGATATTTTGTTATTTGCCGCAGTTGTAGTTATTGGTTTGGATAATTTGCTGCCAGCTGTAGTAATAGGTGAATCAGCAGATGTCTTGTTGCTAGCTGCAGTAGTAGTTGATGTAGTGGATATCTTGTCATCAGCCACAGTTGTGGTTGAAGTAGAAGGTAGTTTATTGCCAGTTGCAAAACTAGTCGATGGAGAAGATATCTTTATGCCAGACGAAGTAGAGGAAACTTTATTAGGAGTCACAATATTAGTTACTGGAGCAGAAGTCTTATTGGCAGTACTTATTGGCACAAATGATTTATTGACAGCTGCAGCGGTAGTGATTGAAGCAGACGTGGTTTTTATAGCAGCAGCTGTAGTTATAGGAACAGCTACCCTGTTAGTAGCTACAGACATGCTCTTGACATTTGAGGTGGTTGTTGTTGGATCAAAAGTTTTGTTGGCAGACGAAATTGTTGGGAAAGGTGCTTTGTTTGCATACGCACTTGTGGTTATAGCTTCAGTTGAATTGTTTTTAACGGCAGGGTTAATGACTGAGGCAGCTGTTTGGTTAATAGCAGCGTTGCTAGTTGTGGGAGAAGGTTTCTTGGTTAAAGCTGCAGCAGTAGATGTGGAAGTATATGTTTTATTGTCAGTAGCACTGATATTTGTTAACACTGAAGTTGCACTACTAATTGGAATGCTATTGGCACTAGATTTTGGCAACTTGGTTTTATCACTTAAAGTATTTATTTCAATCGTGGAGGGTTTTTGACATTCACCAGACTGAGGAGGTGAAACCATATTTGGTTTTAACTTTGTTATAGGATTGCCTTTATCCAATACAATGTTTTGACGCTGCAATTGCCTGTTGCTAAAGGAGATGTTAGTCGTGTCATTAGTTTTATCCTTACTGTTTTTATCCGAACTAATTACATTATCGGATGGTTTCATTCTTTGCAATTCCAGGCCGTCTGGCTTAAAAGTCTTGTTCAAGGCGGCTTTGTTTTCTGGATATTGGAGAGAGTCTGTCTTATCCTTTTTTATTATAACAGCTTGATCATATATTTCACTCTCTTTGCTTTTATTTGTCATTTTTGTGGCAGTGAACGACGCTGCTCCGAATTTGGCCTCCTGTGGAACTATATTTTTGTTTTTTTCTAATGTTGAAGAATTAGGATGCGATGTATGAGTTTTTATATGACATTCTTCTTTATCTATTTTATTTTCTTTATTAATGTATTTATTTTCTGGGGTATTGTCTTTAACGCAGATTTGAGAAAAGTTTGGCTGTATTGATTTTGTGTTTTTAGACGAAGATACCACAGAACTTTTATCTAATGTATTCCTTTTGACATCTGGTTTATCAGTAGGCATCTGAATTTTTGTATCAGTGACTTTGTTTTGTGGCGTCGGTGTATTGATGACAGTTTTGAAAGGTAGGTTCGGATCTTGTTCTGTAATATTTTTGTTACTTTCAGGAATATACACTGCACTAATATTGGAAGTGACATGGCCAGAAGTTTCGTTTGCATTAATTCCGCTTTTCTTAACACTTACTTCTATGGTTGATAATATTTGTACGGGTGTCATTTGAACTGGTTCCATGTGTTTTGTTTTACCATCTGAGTGTATTTTTGCTGTTGTAAATATTAATGGACTTGGATTATATCCAACGTGCTTAGATCCATCAATTTCGACGAGAATTTGACTTTTAGGAGCGACAAAAGTTTTTAAACCGTCATGATTGCTGAACACATTAGTATTCATATGATTGTGTGAAGGAGCGTTTGCACTTGTGAACTTAGAAATAGACGTTTCTTTCACGTTAGAAGCAGGTAAGCTTCTATCCGTGACAACAGAAGCTTTAGACAGAGCTTCTTTCTGCAATTTGTCATCCGTTATTAATTTGTCTTTATCGGTTCCTCTTTCACTGGTGGCTTCAGTCTTAGTTTTTGACAACAAATTAAATTTGGCACTTTGTTTAATGGCTTCGGTCTTTTCTTTGTCTTTCTGCAGGAGAGGTTCTATTACCGCTTCGTCAGATTCGAGGCTGAAATTCTGTACTTTCCGCTTGATAGAATTTCTTTTGGTTTTTAGTATTGATCCAGGTTTTTTAATGTCGTTTTCTATTCCACTTGTAATAGATGTTGAGTCACCACCATCTTGTGATGTCTGTGAAGCATTTAAAACTCTTAGTACCTTTTCGAGCAACTTAATGTTATGGTGACTTTAGCATTAATGTCATACAGAATTTAGAAGGTGCACATGAATTTAGAAGGTGAACCTGTAAAAAAATATAGTATTTCTGAAACGAAAACAGAGTTTTCTATTGGCCGAACTAAATCACCTTGGAGTTTTAACAACGCACCACCTTTACTGGTGCTGGATAATAAGCTGAGAAGTCCACATTCATAGTCACCCCGTGTCAGACCAGTCTGATAATAGAAATGACCGCAGTATTGGCTTATGAGCGGGGTAATAATGGGATTTTAATGACGAAATTATTACCTTCCGCATAGCAACGAGCGGATGCGTATGCGGGGGTCAAGCGCCGCGCTCACGCAGCACGGGGCGGCCGTGAAGCAGCAGCACCGGCGGAGACAGCTCGGACTCGTGCCGCATCACCGCCGACGCCGACGGGCCCCACTCTTCCGTCGGACGTGACAGCGCCCGAGCTTTCTGCAACATTTTTGAATGTATTTCAATTTTCATTCATTGGAAAACAATAAGTGTCTGACTTTTCTAGTACAGAGGCCAGCACATCAAGGTACTACAATCTGTCAAATTTCTTGAATAGATTTTCAACTTTATCGCTAAAGCACAAGATTCAAGGTTGATTGGGAAAATTTGACAGTTTTGGGTAGCTTGATGTGCTGGCGTCTGTACTCAAACCTCAGTTGGGCCAATTAAATATTTTGATCCTTATAAGAAACATGACAGATTGACATGAAAAAGTTTTAGTGGATAATGGCGCCGATTCTGTTGTTCACAAACTAAACTAAATTTAAGTTCGGGCATCTTTTTCTTTCTATTTCATTAAGAAAAGGACAGAAGATAAATATTAGTTTAGTCCTGTCAAATTAGTCAGCGCCTGACGTAAATTGACGTATTTTTAATAGCCAATTTTTTAATCTCGTCTAAATTGTCTATGGAGTATCTTAATTTGACAGGACTAAACTAATATTTATCTTCTGTCCTTTTCTTAATGAAATAGAAAGAAAAAGATGCATAAACTAAAATTTAGTTTAGTTTGTGAAAAACAGAATCGGGGCCATTGTCCTGTTTTCATTAATTTTCTTGTTGACTCTTATTTTTTTTTTTTAATTTGTGGATGTTGATCAAAGTTCCTCAAAAAGTTAAGGACAGTCTCCTAAGACCATTTTCCTTTAGGTAACGGTTAAGATACCTACTACCCTTCCTAACCAGTATCAAAATACACAATGTATTAGTTTATATATTTCTATATAATTATCTCTGGATATGATATGGCGCATAATATGAGAATAATATTTCAGATAAATATCAAAACATACTTCCATAATGGTGAGGTCATCGGGACCGCTACAGATCTGATCGATAGCCATCAGTACGACCACGACTACGGGCAGCACTCCCAGGATCCACCCGACAGCGTCCGCCCACATCGGGTACACATAGGTCCCATACGATGCCGGCTTGTACTCGATCCAGTTAAACACCAAAATGAACTGTTGATGAACACAACCAAGTAATCAAGCCAGTGCCGAATTATGCTAATCTAAAAGGTCAGTTATGCATTTTAAATTTTTCCACATTAATCTAAAAATACGTACCACTAAAGCAGCAGGCGTAATGATTCGCCACATAGCACTCCAGAAGAATACCCAAAGTTTGGATTGACGACCTATCATTCGCTGAATATCTCCGCAGAACTTCTCAGCACCGTAGATCCAAGCTATCAGAATGCACTCGCCGATAGCTATGATCAGGACAGACCAATTTGCGGCATATTTGTCCATTAACTGCAACCAGTACATGCCACTCTGGAAAAAAATGTTAATTGAACCAAAGTCCTTCACAACAAGAATAATTTTAAAGAATCGTTTGTGAGCAGAAATCTTACATTGGTTGTGAAGATAAGTCCGCCAAGATAGCCAAATACAGCAACTGTCAATACAACCCAAACTTTCTTCTGACGGAAATTGGGAAATTTGTCCAAAATGGCTGTTGTAACAGTTTCCATGAGCGCAAACTAAAATAAATAATTTAGGGTAAGAACAAAAGTAATTACTTAGATTGCAGAACAAATAAAAAGTATAAACTATACCTGGGAGTCGAGTCCGAGCGTTAACAGCATCACAAAGAATAATATAGACCAAAGTGGTGACACGGGTAGTCTGGTGACTACTTCAGGATAGACGATGAAGGCAAGACCAGCTCCTTGATCGACTACTCGGTCCACCTCTACGTCCAGTTCGTGTGCCAAGAATCCTATTACAGAAAATATTACCAGACCCGCGAAAAATGATGTTAGGATGTTTGATACGGCAACGATCAATGAATCTCTGCAAAGGAAAAAGAGACGAATTTTTTTTTTATGCGAATACATAAACGGCAACTAATAGCATAGCATAGCTTTAACTAATTTCAAAAAGCAATAGTACTTACATGTAGCAGTTGTTAGAAAACTTGTTGTAAGACGAAAGTGTAATAAGACCACCCCATGCCGGACTCAACGCAAAAAATATTTGTACAGCGGCGTCTCCCCATACCTGCAAGTTTAATTGAGTAAGTATTCAATTTATTATTTTACTTACAAATAAAAATGAGTACAACTTTATTGATCATTCATAATAAATACCTGAGCATTAAGGAGCTGGCTGAAGTCAGGCGTCAAGTAGAAAAGGATTCCGGTCGATGCACCTGGTAATGTTACCCCTCGGAAAAATAGAATCACCAACACCACATACGGGAAAAGGGCGGTGAAGTACACTACCTACAATTAAAAGAAATAGAAGATAGTTAATTAGATTTGTTTGTAGGAATAATAATATAATCTAATCATTAAGTTAACGATTTCAAATGTTTTCATAGTAAAGTTGTGTGTAATGTTTTCGTAGTAACGATTTCAAATATCAGAGAAAAAGGTACGCTAACTTAAATTAAGTAAATCTGTATCTTCCCGTAAGCGTCTGTTAGACAACTCGTAGGCGACTCGTCTACGACTCGTAGGCCTCTCGTAGGGTCTCGTAGACGTCTCTGAGGCCTCTCGTAGCGTTTTATAGGCCTCTGTAACATTGCTTCGCCCGGAGGACACGGTGGAGCATATGGTGGAAGTCTGCCCAGCTTGGGCACCACCGCGTTCTCACGGCGGCGATCTCTCGCGTCCGGCCCTAGTCCAGGCCATGGTACAGTCGGTGGCCAACATTATCTGACCCACTTGAGTGATAGCGAATTTGAACCTTTTCGTGACATTTGGAATACTCCGTGCAAGCATTTCGATAAATCATGTTGTTAAGCGATTTTAATCAATATATTGTTGTTGTGAAGGTTGAAAGGCGAGATGGTGGATTAATAAAAAAAATATCGCTCATCAGTAACATTTTCCGTGATTCATTTTAATAGCTGGTTGTGATTGTGCGATAATGAACTTTATGAAAATATACGATATGGTTCAAATTCTTTAGAATATTGCGTCTAGCATCACAACTTTTTTTTTTTTTGCGGATGGGAAATCATCAAATGACTCCTCCCGCTCTGGGTGGAGCGGAAGGGAGTGATAAATGATTTATTTTCTGTAAGTAGGTTTTTACAAACACTTTTACACGTCATCATATGTTTTAAACTAGATGTGGTCGGCGTTTCCTATCTGACTACTCTGAGAAGAAAGGCCGAAACAAACTCAGAGGTCACAGTCTCTTTTAAAATCCAGACAAAATCTTGGTCAGATCGTGTGAAGACCATGTAGATTGATGTCTAAAATGGTCTTTTGAGGAAAGAACCACACAGATTGAGCGGACCTGTCCAATCAGTGCACGCATTTGTCAAAAATCGTGCAGCTCGACTCAGAACTTGAGGAGCTCAACGATTCGACGAACAATACCAAAGAAAGGACTTTTGGGTAGGCCGCGTAAATTCCTCAAACTGCCAGATCATGATTAAAACTAAGAAGGAAAACAGAAAAAAAAAATGACCCACATAGTCCTCACATTCACAATAATTAAATGAAAAGAAAAAAAAAACTTTACAAAGTAAATATTCATGTCATTGTCTAAATAAAATTCATCAATGTCAATGTGTATATAAAAATCCGGACATAATCTTTGAGGACCATGTAGATTAGTGTCTGAAATGATCTTTTGAGGAAAGAACCACACAGATTGAGTGGACCTGTCCAGTCAGTGCACGCATTTGTCAGTAACCCTGCAGCTCAACTCAGAACTTAAGGAGCTCAACGATTCGACAAACAGGATATTTGGGTAGGCCGCATAAACTACTCAAACTGCCAGACCATGATTAAAATGTAAACAATGACCCACAATATCCTCACATTCACAATAATTAAAATAATATAATACTTTATACAGTAAATGTACATGTCCATTGTTTAAGTAAATAGATACTTTAAAAAAAAGAAAATATTAAAGTGTAAAAATTGCAAAATAACATTCACTGTCTAAACCTATTGGAGCAGCTCAATCCCAAGCCTTTTTGTCCTCAATATAGTCTTTTACAGTATAATAGGCTTTCTGGCATAGTTTTCGCTTTATAAACGCTTTGAATTTATTAAAGCTTAGTTCTTGAATGTGGCTAGGAAGTTTATTATAAAAAACGTATACATTGGCATCTAAACGAGCCACCTATTTTCTTGAGCCTTGTTGTAGGAACAACAAATTTGTGTTTGTTCCTAGTATTTATGTTATGGATATCACTGTATTTTTTAAACAGATTAATATTTTTATGTGCATACAAAAGATTATCATAAATGTACTGAGAAGGCACAGTCATTATATTAATCTCTTTAAATTTGTCTCTGAGGGAGTGTCTGGGACTTAATTTATAAATAGAACGAATTGCCCTTTTTTGTAAAATAAAAATTGTCTGAATATCGGCGGCATTTCCCCACAACAGAATACCGTACGACATCACACTATGAAAATAACTAAAGTAAACTAAACGGGCTGTCTCTAAATCAGTCAAATCAGAATTTTCCTAACGGCGTATGCTGCAGAGCTAAGCTTTTTTGACAATTTATCTATATGGGGGCCCCATTGAAGCTTGGCATCCAACGTTATGCCTAAGAATACTGTGGTATCTTCGGGTTTTAACTCTTCATCCTTAATGAGAACACTAGTTTCTACTTGTCTAACGTGGGGTATAGTAAACTTAATACATTTCGTTTTTTTTTCAGTTAAGAAGTAGGTTATTGACATTAAACCAGTTAACTACTTTTGCAAGGGCGCTATTTACATTGTCAGTAACCAGCTGCTGACGTTTGATTTTAAACAAAAGAGAAGTGTCATCTGCAAACAACACTATATCATGATTATCCTTTATGAGGTACGGCAAGTCATTGATATAGAGTGACAGACTCTTACTGACTAAAACCCACTCGTGTTCCTTCCTTAGCCCTTTATGTTCCGGGCAAGCGGTAACCCTTTCGGACAATCCCGCTGACCCGGCAGGCTTCAGCCCTAAGGGGCCCCTCCTCGATGCTGACATCTCTTTGAGGCGCGCGTGGAACACGTACGCGCCGTCCGGCATGGGCCTGGTCCTGGTCGGACGGTGAGCTACCCATTACTCTCCGCCCGCAGGCGGCCCGGCCCGGCCCGGAGCGTCTCCCGCGGCGGCTGGGACGGCAGTCCGGCATGGAGGCTTGCCGCCTCGCCCGAGATCGTGCGGTATCCCCGGATAAGCCTTATGGCTACCACCTTCTGGGGCGCGTTCAGGTACTGGGCGGCTCGCCGCCGCAGTGAACGCGCCCACACCGGGGCCCCGCATAGGGCCATGGACCACACGACCCCCGCGTAAAGCCTCCGGCAGGAGGCGTTTGGCCCCCTCAGGTTGGGCAAGAGCCGCTTGAAGGCGGCCCCGGCCCGTTCCAGTTTAGGGGCCAAACGTCGGAAATGCTCGACGAAGTTCCACCGGCTGTCGAGGACGAGACCCAGGTATTTCATCGTCATCCCGACGCCGATGTGAACCCCTCCTACCGTTAGTTGGGATCCCGATGGCGGCGCGTTCCGGGGCCCATGAAACGACATGGCCTCGGACTTGTGCAATGCCACCTCGAGACCCAACTGCCGGATCCTCTCCACGACTATCGCAACCCCGCGTGTCATCGCGTCGGCCGCCGCCTGATGCAACCTCCCCTGCGCCAGGACCAGCGCGTCGTCAGCGTAGCAAACTACGCTGACGCCATCAGGGAGGTCGGCCCGCAGCACCCAGTCGTAACCGATGTCCCATAGGAGCGGTCCTGCAACCGATCCCTGCGGGACACCGCACGACATCTCTCGCTGGTTCCACTCCCCATCGCGACCGGGATAGCTGACGGCTCTGTCCGTCAGATACGCCTCAACTATTCGACGGAGGTAGGGCGGCACACGGTGATACCGGAGTGCCTCCACAATGCAGCTCCAGGGCAGGGTGTTGAACGCGTTGGCGATGTCAAGTGACACCGCCACGACGACCCCACCCCGGGACACCGCGTCCCCCGTCGTGAGGGCTCTCACGCGCATGATGGCGTCCACCGTCGAGCGCCCCTTGCGGAAACCGAACTCGCTGTCCGCAAGATCCGGCCCCGTCCTCACCAGGTGCCCGACGAGGCGGCCCGTAATCACTCTCTCAAAGAGCTTGCCGACCTCGTCGAGCAGCACGATGGGCCGGTATGCGGACGGAGAGTCCGCAGGGCGCCCTGGCTTCCGAATGAGGACCAGCTTCCCCGTCTTCCAACGGAGTGGAAACTGGCCTCTCTCCAAACATGCGCTTAAGAACGCCTCCAGTCGAGGCCCGAGAGCCCTCGAGGCCAGGACCCAGGCTTTACCTGGTAAGCCGTCGGGTCCTGGGGCGGTATTTTTGGCCTTCAGCCTACCTACCGCCGCTCTCAGTTCTACCCCGGTCACTTCAGGGATGTCGTCGTCGTCGTCCGCGTGGTCCGCTTCGGGCACCACAAGTGGCGGAGCCATGGGCGGGGGAGTGTGCTCCCCCCGTGAAGGGAACAGGGCGCTCACCACCTCCTCCACCAGCTGGGGGCGGAGACTCTGCGTCAGCGGGGGGGCCCAGGTGCGGAGTTTATTCCGCACCATTTTATAAGGGCGCCCCCACGGATTTCTGTTCAGAGTCTCCACACACAACTAAGGTCGAATTTCAAAACATATTACAAGAGTTGAGTTAGTCTCATGGTCACTAAGGCAGCTCGATATTCATCGTTGTCTGCGTTCGAAACCAGGAAAACCTAAATACAGCTTTTTATTAGCAATGTTTTGTTTTTAATCATTATCTTTTTTTTACTTTTTTTTAACGAACAGAGTCGGGAAATATCTTTTTAAATGGACAATGTATAGAAATGAAACAAAATCATTGCAAGTAATAAAAATGTTTGTTATTTCATTAAAAATATACATAAGTAAGATAAAGTAAGTAAATGCTTGTTACGTGCCCAGGGCCGGATTAACCATTAGGCAGAGTAGGCAACTGCCTAGCGGCCCCGCATCGGCTAAGGGCCCCGTGCGCGCATATAAGTAATTTAGCATTTCTTGGTGATGATGAAATTCTTGGTTCTCAACATAATGGCAACTATTTGCTAATTTTAGAATTACTCGCGGAGTACGGTCCGTTCCTTAGTTCGCATTTAGCTAAATATGGTAATGTTGGGATAGGAAGACAATCATATTTATCTTCAACGAGTTGCGAGGAACTTGTTGAAATATTTCGAAGTAAGGTTTTAAGTGTGTATTTTTTTTTATAATAATAAGGTCTTTACCTATGAAATTGCCGTTCTGCAGCACTGGCCATTTCAAATCAAAATAATTTTTGTTTGGCTAAGAATTCTAATTTCAAATTAATTTTATTTTAAAAACATGGTTTTTTTTTCCAAAAGTAGTCATTTGTTTATTGATTAGTGTTACATTTTCATCGCATTTCAACCTTTTTCGTCATCATGGATACGTTAAAAATTCGAGTAATTATGGAATATGAGTACCGTCATGGCAGCAACGCGGCACAAGCGGCACGCAACATCAACGACGTTTACGGAGCTAACACGACAAACCAACGCACCACCTGTTATTGGTTTGCTCGCTTCCGTTCTGGAAATTTCGACCTGAAAAATGAACCTCGCGGTCGTCCGAAGACTTTGGTTGACAATGACGAATTAAAGGCGATTGTGGGAGCTGATGATACACAATCTACGGCTGAATTAGCAGCAGCTTTCGACGTTAGCGTCAAAACAATATTGGTCCATTTGCGTCAAATTGGCAAGGTAAAAAAGCTTGACAAATGGGTGCCCCACGAAACTCAATGATCGCCAGCACGAAGTAAGCGTCGAGACGTGCCTTGCACTGCTCAACAGACACACAAATGAAGGAATTTTGAACCGCATTGTTACCTGCGATGAAAAATGGATTCTGTTTGATAACCGCAAGCGCTCAGCAAGTTGGTTGGATCCTGGTTCAACACCTAAACAATGCCCTAAACGAAAACTTACCCCTAGAAAAGTGATGGTCACTGTTTGGTGGTCTAGCACCGGTGTGATTCATCACAGCTTCTTACCAAACGGGGTGAGCATTACTGCAGATGTGTACTGTGTAGAACTGAACACAATGATTGAGAAGCTGGCACATCTCCAACCAGCATTGGTCAATCGCTCGTCTCCGCTGCTCCTGCACGACAACGCGCGACCTCATACTGCACATCAGACGGTCTCCAAGTTGCAAGAACTGGGGTTGGAAGCTCTCCGTCATCCGCCCTACTAACCAGACCTTGCGCCTACAGACTACTACTTTTTCCAGAATTTGGATAACTTCTTGGCGGGAAAAAAATTCAATACCCGAGAGGCAGTACAAAATGCCTTTGAAGAATTTGTTGCCTCCCGTCCAGCTGATTTCTTTAAGAAGGGGCATCAATAAACTGCTACTGCGTTGGCAAAGATGCATTGATTGCATGGGTGATTACTTCGATTAATTTAAAAAAAAAAAGTACATGAAAAAAAATCGTTTACATTTTTTCACACAAAACGGCAATTTCATAGGTAAAGACCTAATAATAATAACTTTATTTCATAAAAATACAGATTAAACATGTTTTTTATTTAAAGACAATTTATTATTACTAACAAAGTATTACTAACATCATATTATGGATTAAGGTTTGAAGTACCTACTTAAAGTTTATATTTTTAACTAATTGTTAATGAAATTATTGAAGCCAATTATTTCTCAATAAGCGTCGATTCAACAACAGACATATCTCATACTGATGAGTTTCTTACATGTATTCCTATAGTAAGTCACAAAGAGGAAGAACTGGCCGCTACAATATTTTTTTAAATTAATATACCATTGATATAAAAAATGCGAGAGGCCAGACTTACGATAATGCGTCAAATATGTCTGGTTGTTACAATGGTCTACAGGCAAAGTTAAAATTAAAACACCCTCGTCTTACTTTTCTTTCCTGCTCCATCATGAGACAGTGAGACGGTCTCATCTCATATACTATTCCTAATAAGACCTGGATCATCAGTTCATCACGTATCTGTAACCTATTCGTTAAGACCATTTCGATGAGCCCAAATACAAATCTTTTACTGTAAGTTCCAGACTCCGGTGATGCTGCTGATGCCATTACTCACATCCCATCATCAACTTTAGAAGAGCTGATGATCTTCAAACGGCTGAAAAGGGGCTCCGAGAATTGCATTGCCTAAAGGACTCGACATGGTTAATCCGGCCTTGCGCGCCCTGCCTACACCAAATCAGCTGAATAGTGACATGATTAGCTGTTTACGTCAATCGGACGTTTCCACGTAAAACTGCAACATGCCACCTGCCGAATCATCAAATCAACGCCTCGTGTCGCCGGGCGTTCACGCTTCAAGGACTACTGATGTCGCATCCACGTTCAGGGATCAGTAGAATTGCAATATTAATAAGTTAATCATTTTTACTTCACTTCGGTACTAGCATCGTCCGAATCTAGACATAGAAACTATTAAAAGTTTAATTATAATTTTTATCTTAATAAAACCTTATTAAAATAATTTCAGTTTTTTTTAAGTCCTCCGGCTGTCACCTTCGTAATTGGCGCAGTCGGTAGGATATTCGAGGCAATGCGCGACGCGGTATAAATTTCTAAAAATCGTTAACCTGCTGACTTCGATAGTCGCTGTCGGTTTTTCCAAGTACCTCGTCGAATATCCGAACTTAAGAAGACGCAGCTGAGGACGTATCCAGCCATCGATACACCGAGAAAAACCATGTATATGTAAGTCCTTGAAACTCTCTTTAAGTGTTGCTCCCGACTCCTTCCTTTTAACCCCTATATATTATTATTATTATTTATTTTATATCAGACACTGTGATCCATATTTATGTTAGTATACTTAAACATTATGTTAGTAAAAAAACAAAAATTAAAATTATAAAAACAAAAATTAAAAATTAAAATACAAATTAAAAAGACATGCCACAATTATACTATTATAAAATATATAAAATCAAAAGTGTTACAATGTTTAAAACCAATTACTTATTTAAATTATTAATTAAACAACAAGAATTTATCATAAAAAACAAAAGAAAAGGAAAAATATAAATAGAATTTAAAATATAACATTAATTAGCCTATCCTCAGCAGGTAGGACAAGGTCTGCTACTCTGCACATGCAAGTGCACACAATGCCACAATATTGGACAGTCGATTTTGCCAGCGACAACGCTAAGAATGCTGTTGCCACTGCCGCGAGCACGACTGAGCAATGACGCCGCTCTCTTTCTGAGGATGGCATGAAATCCATCAATGCGAGCTTCGGCGAACATGCCCGACGCGCTGCAGTGCCTCGGCAGCCGCATCAGCATCCTAAAAGCATTGTTGTACTGAACGCGCAGGGCGTTGATTGTCTTCTGCGTATATTTGACCCATAGACTGCACGTATAAAATGATTGGCAGAACGCCCGAAACAATGTTATTTTTACTGCCTTACTGCAGCGTGCAAATCTACGAGCCAACATATTGCATCGGACAGCCAACGCCCGGCGCTCCCTTTCAATATCCTCGTGGTCTGAGAGGTCATCCGAGACCCAGTGGCCCAGGTACTTGAAATGCGAAACTCTGCGTAGGGGAACACCGTCTATATGGACGGGTGGTACGTGCGTGACCTTATGACCTGGTGATTGGAACACCAAAAGCTCGCTCTTCTTTACATTATACCTGAGCCCATGACCCTCGGCGTATTCAATACATATAGCGAGGAGTTTTCGAACAGCACTTATGGAGGGGCCCAACAGCACCATATCGTCAGCGTAGCTGATGTTGTTGATATATTTTCCATCTATAGAACAGCCGACTTCGGCGCTGCTGAGTCTCTCAATGAGTCCGTTTACATACAGATTGAAGAGACGAGGCGAAGTTAAGCCTCCTTGCCTTACGCCACACTTCAATCTGTACTCATCGGAGATCGCGCCCGCCCACTTTATAACATTACTTTGGTTGTTGTACCAATACTCAAAAATGCTAACTACTTCTTTAGGGAGGCTGGTTTCTGTCCTCATTTTGTACCATAGCACATCATAGGACACCAAATCGAAAGCTTTCGAAAGGTCTAAAAAACAGGCGTAGACCGGAGTCTTTCTATCGGTGTAGTACCGGACAGTGTGCTTGAGGCATAGAACTGCCGTTTCTGTCGACAGCCCTTCTCGGAAACCGAATTGAGCGTCGTTCAGCTTTATGTGACTGTTCAAAATACGATCAAGCAGACTGTCCAGCACTTTCGCCACGGTAGTAGCTAGCGAAATGGGCCTATAATTGCTGTTGTCTGACGCATCACCAGTTTTATTTTTGATTATTGGCACAACGACGGTCTTCATGCATTCATCCGGCAGGTATGAGTGTCTCAAACAGAACTTATAAAACATAGCCAGAACCCTTGGCAGATGAACCCCCGCATGCTGCAAATGCTCAATACTAATTCCATCGTGGCCTGGGGACTTACCCCTCGTCATATGCTTTATAACGGCAGATATATGCTTAGCAGTAAAAGCTGGGAATACTGCCGGCCCAAGCGAAGTTTGCCCGGCTTCACTAGTATTGAGCATTCCCGACACACAGGAAGGAGGTTCTATCTGAAAAAGACTTTTAAACATGTTCGCAATGTCACGCGGCTCAGTTACTCCGTTAACATTTAGAGGGACAGAAGGTCTACTATTTAGTTTTCTCGTGCCTTTCCAAAAGCCTTTAAAATTTTTGTCTGCGTGGTGTGATGCGAGAATATCCATCTTAATTTGCTCGGCGTTATTTTGACACCATCGCAGCTTATATTTGAAACGACGCCGAGACTCCACCATGTTATTATAGATAGGTCCACTTGCAGGCTTACCGAATAGTAACCAGGTTTGAAAGTTTAGCCTGGCAATCTCGTGAACACCACGAACATGCCTATTCCAGCCTAATACAACACGTTTTTTTTTTATTATATTACCTTTACAATAATTAGAACTAATCACAGCCGCTTCAGACATAGTCGTAACAATATCCTTGTACATTCTGTCTAAAACTATTCTGTGATCTTTATTGTGACATAAATCGTCACAGCAATCCGACAATTCTGATGGAAAATCTACCGTTCTAAAGTGATCATTACATATCTTACTATAAAGTTGTTTTTGTTGCTCATCCCTATCGGCCCACAGTATGCCATTAGAGGATCTTTCAAGCACTAGAAGCTGTGGTTTCATTACAGAAAGATTACAAGATACTTCTAGGGGATAGTGGTCGGACCAAGTACAGTCATAGAACACCCTTACACTCAGTACAGACTGCCACGCAGATTCCGTTACCAAGCAGTGGTCAAGCCAGCTTGTACTGCCGTGGGCATCACTAACGAAAGTAAAGGTGTCCGACGATCTTCCCAACTTTTCTATATCCGCACATACCCATTGCTGATCATTACAAAATTTTATAAGTTCCTTTCCAAACAACGCACAAGGACTCGCATTAAAGTCTCCTAAAATATACACATTCGCAACTTCGATGTTTTCAATTATAGCACTTATTTCACTAAGACAGTCAGTAAATTCTATTAAATTCTCAATTGAGTTCACAGGCATATACACAGAGAATACTACGAAGGAACGATCGCACACAACTACCTTAATTGCCGTGAGACGCACACTATTGCATGGGATCACTGTCACCGAACTAAATGCACTTTTACGCCAGAGCAGAGCAACACCGCCATATGGTCTGCCTCGTACTAGGCCCGCAGACGAGTCTATAGCCGACCTACCACAGTAGTCAAAATCTTGGTCGACTGTTCCAAGGATCGGCAAGTCGTGCGGGAACAACCACGTCTCCTGTAGGGCTATTATGTCTGCTCGACGACACAGGCACAGTATAAAGATCATACAGTATTGTATCTCGGCCGTAACCTTGAAATAAATGCCTACAGCCGCGCGGTACATAAACATGCGATAGGGCTGCCCGCCTCCAGCATTTTAATTACATTTGCCTACTTTGTGTTTCCATTTAGTTTTGTTATTGTATTTTGCTGTGTGTACATAAATAATAAAATAAATAAATAAATATACTTCTTTTATATAAACAAATAAAATACTTTGTGAATTTAATAGGAAGTGTTTAATAAAAATGCGTGTTGTTTTTTGATTGGTAGATTTAATTAAAAAACCATGTAAATTTGCGACCGGTAAAAATATTACCACCTATAACTACCTATTTCACTCGTGTATAACAACACTTTCCTTTACTCTATTCACTTTATTTATTAATCCAGACATCTTTTTTTTCGGGAGATAAAAGGAAATACTTATCCATTAAAAAGACACATTATGTACCTACCTACTAGTAAGTAAAATTATTTTATAGTCTTACCTTTCAGAGTTTCCAGGTAATCTAAAAAAAGTTGTCTCTGGATGCGTTATTGACGAATTCATGCAACCAAAAACAGCACAATATAGCCTACTCGTCATATTAAATATGTACTTGAACTTATTTTTAGTGATCGCGAGGTTATTGTTAAAAAAAACAACACACCGTCCGTTCGTCACTGCGGCACAGTCGCAACTGTCTGCATGCCGAGCGCATGCCGAGGTCGAGGCGCGTAGGTATAGCTCGCGTTTCGTCCGTTTGTATGAAGTCGAAATACTGTATGATCTTTATACTGTGACACAGGGTTCTTACATAGTCCACAGAACGTACTAATGACTTACAGTTAAAGGTGATAAAACTGCTAAGTGAGGGTTTTCTTAACGATTGACTGTCCATTTTGATTTTTAGGAATGTGTCTTCTATTTCCGAAGTCTATGAAACGCCGAAAAGATATCCCTTCAGGCCATATACGGTCATCCATGAACGTATCCAATTTGTGCCTAGGGACTAGTACCTTATAAGCATCATACTCCTTATGGTGTTTCATTATAATTTTATCCAAAGTTACACAAACGTTTGTTTTAGTCATAATATAACTAGCAATGTCTGCAGGTGAAGTTCCTTTGTCAACATTGTTTATAAACAAAGGGAGTCTGACATCTGCAGCCTTAAACTTACATTGTGGTGAGGTGACAGCCACGCCTTTTTGTCCTATAAACCTATTCTTATGTCTATTTCTCTGCACCTCCTTCCATTCACCATCATTCATTGGTTGTTTCCATTCACCCGGCGCACGTGCAATATCTGCAAACGAGTGACAAGGCTTAGGCAAACAGATGTTGCTAGGCGCCACAGCTGACACATCACTCGAATTGCATGTGGGCTTCAAAACATCACACACAAGATGCTCTGTCTTTCTCGCACCCCCCACTGTCAACACCTCACTCGTTATGTTCTTATCAACCTCCTGCCGCACTATTTGTTTATTTGGTGCAAACGATCCCGCTTTATCGCACTCAGACACAACATCAATGCTACCTCGCAACGGGGACATCCGATCACACTCATACTTATCAGGCCCAACATTCGTACTATTTATCTGATTTGGAGAGGTCAGTGATATTGACGACATGTGCGGAAGACCCATGGGTCCGCTATCATAAGCAAAGCTAGCTTGCAAACATGATGCACCTCTCCTTAGGTTAATGTTTCTAAAGTCATTCTGCACAATAGTTTTATTTAAACTGTCAACAGGTACGCCGCACGCACCACCGCCAGTGTTAAACTGTAACAGCTCCTGCTTTGTTTGTAACAGCTGATCTACAGTTACATACGTACTTTTAAACAATTTGATCTCGTTCTGCAGGATAACGATATCTTTTAAAAGTCTACTGACGTCTACATGATCAAACGTAATTGGAGGTAGTTTGTTTAAATCATGAGCTACGAAAATAGGAATCTTCTCAGGATCTACATTCTTAATAACTTCTATAATATCAAATAGGTCTTTCTTACTTTTTCCTTCTTTGTTTTTACGTTTTATTTGACGTATATCAGTTGAAACAGATTGAAACAGTAATGACTTAGCTTTTTCGATGTCTTCTGTTGAAAAGGCAGAACTGCATATCCTCACTAGGCTTTCACTGTCCATCACTTCATGTTTATGTTGCACAAACGTTAACAGTTCATTAACCACGAGATTACAATTGTTACATTTAAGCACATTAGCCGACGACATTTTTAACAACGATTAGTATTACGCTTCAACACCTGCACGCATTGAGCGCTCAGCGGAGACTGAAATTATATAATATTAATTCAAAATTTTTCATCCAAAGGAAACTAGGAGAAAATCTGTCTCTACCAGACAGTTAAATTCCTATTTAACTGTCTGGTAGAGACAGATTTTCTATAGACCTATTTAAATCTACTTCCCTGGTCCTCCAGGGAAGTAGATTTAAATAGGTCTATAGATTCAGATAAACTAGGGTTAGATATATTATTTAGTAGTGACGAAATGGAATTTAACCCCGATACTATCTTTAGGGCCTTACGCCCAGTGCCAGACTTTAATGGCAATCCGAATGTTCTAGCTCGTTTCATTAAAATATACGATCAGCTCGTAATACAATACGTCAGAAATAACCCGAGCTGTGAGTTAACTAATCTATGTGAAATAAACGGCATTTTAAACAAAATCACGGGCAGCTACAACTATAAATTCTAATGGTATACCTGAAATTCGTGACGCTTTAATTAACAAGTTTTCCGATCAGAGGGACGTGACCGCCCTTTATAATGACATGTTCTTACTGGGTACACTACATAAATACGAAAAACTTTATTCCGTCAGTCACAAATACGAATTTCAAAATACCGATTTTCATAATTCCGAATGGTTCAAAATTCCTAATATAACAACTCCGATTTATCATTAATCCTATTTTTATAATTCCGAAATTTCAATATTCCTAACGTTTATAAGTACTATTCTCAAAATACCGAGTTCCAATAGATCGAATAACAAAAAGTCCGAATTAATGAAAATTCGAAACATCAAAAATACGAATTCCGATTAATTAGTATTCCGAATTAATTATAATTCCGAAATAAAAACGCCTTGTAAAACTGAATAGCAAGACAAATATACGAGTAGAATACGGAATATCGAAGCACAAAATATCGATAAATGCTAATACGATGCTACAATATTGCGATGCACGTAACTGCGAAAGACCCGTCTCTGCGACGCCACTACACTTCCATGCACGTTACCGCGATAGATCTTCACTGCGACACTAATAAACTTCGATGCACGGTAAAGGTATTTATATTGTCATTCGCTCGCTCTTGCATCCTAGTATCGACGGAGTCCCGCTTCGCGGGGTTTAAAGTAACATGCATGCAGCAAGCATGCAGCATGGAAGCAAACACGCAGCATGGTGCATGCCAGCAAGCATGCAGCATGGAAGCTAACACGCAGCATGCAGCATGCAGCATGGAAGCAAACACGCAGCATGCCAGCAAGCATGCAGTATGGAAGCAAACACGCAGCATGCAGCGTGCAAGCAAGCATGCAACAAGCATGCAGCAAGCATGCAGCATGCAAGCGAGCATGCAACATGCAACATGCGGCAGGCATGGTTTCTCCGGCGGCCCCACGCGTGCTAATCGTCGCAGACGGCTTTCGCTCACCACCACGGCTTCGGCTTGTAACCTCAGCCGCGGCGTCTCGCTCACAGCCTCCTGCTCCTCAGCCCGCGGGCCGCCTCGCCCCTACGCGCCTACGCGATTTTAAATTACACTCTAGGGGTAGGGCAGACAAGACTGCGTGGAGTCGGATTTACAGCGATTCGTTTCTGTCACTAAAACCTAATTTTTAGCAAACGTTTTAGAGCTAACAATTTTATTATAAATGAACTTTCGGACACACACATACATTTCGGACACATTATATAATACAATACTTAGGACATATGACTTTATTTCATGCAAAATTAGGAGATTCAATTATTATAGTACTCGATATTATGACAGAATAGATTTAGAAGTAAAGATAATTATGTAAAACAAAATTTCGAATTTTTGAACATTATGGTTACTGAAGTTTATAGCAAACGTGTTATGGATAATGACTTTCGGACAAACAATATTAGGAGAAGAAAGGGAGTACCTATTTTAACAGGTTATTCGGAAAATTGAAAATCGGAATGACGTTTTTCGGACCGTGAACCCATCGAGCATTTGATTCTTCGAACAAATGAAAATCGGAAAACAAGCAAATCGCATTTATGACTTTCGGAAACATAAATTTCGTGATTTTTAATAATAGAGATTTAATTCTTAGGTATTATGATAAATGATAAATGATAAATGATTTATTTTCTGTAAGTAGGTTTTTACAAACACTTTTACACGTCATCATATTTTTTTTTTAAAACTAGATGTGGTGTGAAATTCGGACTTTTGGAAATCGGAACATCGAAATTCGGAATAAAATATTTCGGAATATTTGGGTGTTCCCGTTCTTACTAGCGCGACCTTTATAGAAAACTGACGTTACAATCCTATGTCAGAGGTCTTAAAGAACCTTTAGGGTCCCGTATCCGATGCATGAGACCCGAAACTATAGAAAAGGCTCTGGAATGTGTACAGCAAGAATTGAATGTCATGTAACTACAGCAACGCAACGAAAGTATTCCCGAGCGACGTAACCCGGCGCAGCAAGCGCAATTAACCCATAGAATGCCATCAGCGGTCCTTATGAGCACGCCCAAACCTTTTAGCTTTCCGAGTGCAGGCACAAGCTGGCATAAGCCTATGGCCATGCCGCCGCAGCAGCAGCAAAGGAGGCCACCGTTCCAGCATAATCGTACCTCAACGTGCCCCTAACATGTTTAGTCGAACCCAGCAAATATTTCGTGCACCCCCGCCAAACTTTTAAGTTACTCTGGGGGTGAGTAACATATTAAAATTACCGAACGCTAATCCCCCAGCACAATATACAGGTCCGAAACCGATGAGCGGTGTTAGTCACTTTGTACCATAACCAATAGGGTTACCAGGACCTGACTGGCGTAGATCAGGAAACCCACCATCTAGTAATTACTTCAAGACACGTGAAATGAATTTTAACGAAATGACAGACTTTGAAAACGTTTATGTTTACCCCGACTATTATATTATTATTATTTATAGCTCAGACGGTGACGTTTCCATAGCTCAGCAAACACAATAAATGCATTATTCATTAATGCATTACTCGCGTTACTGACTGTACGGGCATCGTAGAAATTGAAAACCCGACCGATTATGATTCACTCGTTACATTTGAAAGCCCTTTACAAGCAGAGATAATATTTAATAATGAGTGCATTAGCACTAAATAAAATCCTGGGCGCGTTAAAGAGGTTTTATCTCGATTGCGTACAGACCATTTAAATATTGAAGAAAAAACTAATACCCTTTTGTTCGTATTTGTTTCTTCATCCCATTTCCTACTGACAAGGTAACTTCTCTTCTTACTTAGTCTGTGCTACTGACTATTCTTATCAATAGGGGGCCCCAAGACGATGTGTTTAAACGTTGATTTTTTAGTGCCTCAAGACATTCATTTATAGTGTCATGCATATCTCGTAATTGTACCGCGTTTGCTCGATGCATTTTTGGTAAATCTAATAACTTGTCAATAAACTTTGTAGCAATCATGCGCTCGTCTTCATATCTCTGCGTCAGCAACTTCCAAGCTGTTTCTTAATTTATTTCGCTTATATTTAAATGACGTATTAATCTTGCTGCGTCGCCTTTTACGTGTGTTTTTAGGTACTGCTTTTTTTCTGTTGAAGAAATTGATTTATCTTCGTGAATTATTTTTCTGAATAAGTCTTGGAATGTGTCCCAGGAGTCATAGTCCCCCGTGAAAATGGGAATACTTATTCGTGGAAGTTTTCCCGAGGATTTTGTCGTAATATCTTTTTCATCTGAGATTTGAAAGATTCTTTCTTCTAATAACTCCGTAGTAATATCATAATCTTTTTGTGTTTTTTCGAAGCAATTATCTCTAAAGTAACTGTTGTCCAGTGTACTTTCAGCCATTAGTAGTCCAATGTGAGTTTCTTCGATATCCAGCCATTGTTTTTGTAAAGTTTGTAATAGTGTTTGTAAATGCCATGTTGGCTTGTTTTGAATAACGGATTCTTTAGCCTGAGATATTTTCTTAGCTATCTGCGATATTCGGAATAGCTGTATAAACAGTTTTGGGCTACTGACTCCGTCCTTGTCTTCATCTTCGGCTAACAGTCGTGGTTCATAGACACTTTGTACATGTTGTAGCCTTTGCCCGCATTCTTCAAGGTACTTGATTCCTTCGTCGTAACATTTTTTTATGTTGCCAAAGTAGTTTGTAGTAATATATTTATGACTTGATAGCACCTCCTTTTCCTGTAGTCTTAAGTGGTTTTCTTGAACTCGCTGGAAAACTTGGTTTAAGGTTTTCTTTCTTTCGTTGATGTATTTTTCAGTTTTCCTTGTGGGCGAGTCCTTCTTTATGTTTGTCAACACCCTTCTGATTTCGTTGTAATCCGCTTCCTGGCTCCTGATTAGTTCGTTAACTTCCTGTATCTCCATAGTGCTCTTCTTCCCTAATGCCCTACCCCAGCGACAGAATACCCTAGTACAATGTCTTTCAGATTACTGAAAACTGATGCTTTGTTAAGTGCACCAGCCCCCAGTCCTCTGAAGTGTTAGTCTGTCAACGTATATCCCTACAGTGGGTAAGGGGACCGCGTGATTCAAATGCTCGAAGGACCAAAATGTACATCCACCCTTAACAGACGTCACGTAAGGCCGCAATACTGTCAAGGGTGTGACGGTACATGAAAGTATACGATAAGTTAAAGGAACCTACAAAGACCTACAAGCCTAATAGTCCCTAAGACCCTAAGCCCTACAAGCCCTACAGCCCTAACCTATCATATACCTAGTGCGTGATAAATAAATATATAAATAAGTTCAGGATGTCTGCACCATGCGACCTAAGGTTACAGACGGATAGTAGACAGGAGTTCCAGGTTCGGGAAGGGTAAACTCACTGCCAGTCAATCAGACTCACAAGACTGATCAGAGATGGCTAAAGGTGTCTTGGCCACAGTGAGGGGTAATGAGACAAGAATATAAAATTCAAATCTGGTTTATTTACAAAATGTTCTGCTTATATACTACTTTTTCTTAACACACACTATTATACAAATTCTATGTGTCCTATGCGTGTGAGATGCAACCGAATCATTATTTTAACTGGGCCGCGCTTGAGCCAGGCCGAGTGCTGAGTCAATGTCCAAAGGTAACATTGAACATAGAGACTTTATGCAGTCGTTTTGCTGACGTATTCTATGTAGAAGGAGAACCTTTGACTTTTACAAATAAAATAAACATCGTATTAGAACGACCGAGGAACTTCCCGTATATATACGAAAAGTAATCGCTACCCTTTTGTTCACAGACAGGAAGTTAGAGACCAATACACTAAGATGTTGAACCAAGGTATCAGAAGACCTTCTGAATCAGCTTGGGGCTCACCTATTTGGGTAGTTCCTAAGAAGGCAGACGCATCAGGCAAACAGAAGTTGAGAATCGTAGTTGACTTTCGAAAATTAAATGACAAGACCATAGACGACAAATACCCGATTCCTAACATAAATGACATACCTACTTGAAACGCTTGGTAAATGCCCGTATTTTACTATTTTAGACCTGACATCTGGATTTTATCAATGTGAGATGTCATCAGAGTGTGACATTCCGAAGACAGCCTTTAACGTAGAACATGGGCACTTTGAATTTTTGTGCATGCCCATGGGTTTAAAGAACTCTCCATCTACTTTCCAAAGAGTGATGGATAATGTGCTCAGAGGATTACAAAATGACATCTGCCTCGTGTATCTTGATGACGTCATCATCTTTAGTACCTCATTGCAAGAGCACAAGATTAATTTAGAAAAAGTATTTAGTAGATTACAGGAATCTAACTTTAAGATTCAGATGGATAAGTCCAAATTTTTAAAGTTAGAAACGACGTTTTTAGGTCATGTAATTAGTGGAGATGGTATTAAACCTTAAATCCTGATAAAATAGCGGCTATACAAAAATACCCATTACCAAAAACCTGAAAGAAATAAAACAGTTCCTCGGATTATTACGCTGTTATAGGAGATTATGGAACCCCCCCCCCCCCCCCCCCCAATTGGGGGAGGCCTATGTCCAGCAGTGGACATGATCCCAGACTTTGCCCGCATCACTAAGCCTATGACAAAATGCCTTAAAAAGGCTAACAAAATTACTTTTGACCCCGACTATATTGATTGTTTTAACAAATGTAAGACTTTACTCACAAATGACCCGACCTTACAGTACCCCGACTTCACTAGAGAGTTTATATTAACAACTGACGCCTCTAACGTAACTATTGGCGCTATACTGTCACAAGGTACCATTGGCTCAGATAAACCCATCTGTTACGCCTCAAGAACCTTGAACGATAGTGAAACCAACTATAGTATGTATTATCGAGAAGGAGCTTTTAGCCGTAGTATGGGCTACAAAGTACTTCAGGCCTTACTTATTTGGTCGTAAATTCAAAATACTCACCGACCACAGGCCACTACAGTGGATAATGAACCTTAAGGAGCCTAACTCAAGACTGACTAGATGGCGCCTTAAACTAAGTGAATACGACTACACTATAGTTTACAAAAAGGGAAAATATAACACCAATGCTGACGCTTTATCCCAATTGGAAATTAACAAGGAGGAAACCGAGTCACACGCGTAGCATGAGCACCGGTTTGTCGACGGAAGAGTAGACAAAGATGACGTTTCGTGTAGACAGTACTTCTTTTTTTTTTTCCCGTTGGACCGCACTAGCGAAAAGACGTGTGCACAAAGTTATTTAAGTTTTATTTAATTTTAATTAGTATTAAAAATCTAAGAAGTACTAGGCGCGCAGTGAAGTGGAGCTGTATCGATATTGGTGTTACTGTTCGAGCGAGATAGAACTACGGCGCTGTATTACGTACGCGCGGTGCGACTACGTAAACTCCGAACTTGGGAAACATGTCCAGATTACTACGATCACCAACCAACTCGGACTCGCAAAGGACTGTATCGGATTCCGATGTCGTAAATACTCCTAGCCAAAATACGGCGCCTAATTTTGTATCTCAACGCAAAAGACAGCGTCAGTCTAGTGAAGAGCGCTTTTGTTCTTTTAAGGACGAAATAAAAGTCATGCTTAGTGAGTGGAAGGAAACCCAGAATACCCTACTCAAAAAGCTCGTCGCTGAAGTCGCTGAAATAAAACAGCAAAATGCCGAGATCAAACATACTAACGAAGAAATCGAGAAGAGTCTCCAGTTCATAAATGAAAAATACGAGGACATGAAGAAAAAGGTCGAAGATTTAGAGGGTGAGCGGAAAGAACATTTATTAAAAATAGCTAGTCTAGAATCGGAAATTGGTGAAGTTCAAAGAAATCTGAAGTCGGCTACTTTTGAACTGAGAAATGTACCGAAAACAACTGATACTGAAACCAGAACAGACTTGTGTAACATCATAGAAAAGACATGCAAAGTGATTGACGTGAATATACAAGCAGCAAGCATTCGGGATGTTTTCCGAGTTACATCGAAGGCTGGAAAGAGCACAATAGTGGCTGAGCTAACTACTGTCATCATGAAAAACCACATAATACAGGGGGCTAAACCGCTAAAGCCTTTAATGAAAAACACCCTGACCAGCGCTTAAACGCTGGCCACATTGGTTTTAAAGGAGTAACTACATCGATCTATATTTCTGAAGCTCTGACAAACAAGGGTCGAAGACTGTTCTTCCTAGCAAGAGATTTAGCGAAATCCAAAGAATATAAATTCTGCTGGTCAAATAGCGGTAAAATATTTATTCGCAAGGCCATAGATGCTCCTCGCATTGAAATAAAGGATGAATCACAAATTGCCACTCTGAGAAACGCTATGTGACTAGGGTTAGTTACTTCACTTGCTTACTCATCTTATTTTTTATTTATTAGTTCAAACCTTTTTCTTTTTTGTTTTTTCTATGATGCACTGCGGTTTATGCTAAATAATCAAGCTTCTTACATTTTTCTCTTTAATATAGTTTTGCGGAGTACAAATAATTTTCCACATATCGTCGTTGTCCAGAATTATATTTTGGACTCAATTCAAAGTTATTACATACCTATATTGTTTTTTTATTTACAGCTTGATAAACTTATAAATGCTTTGACTACGTCACATGTTTCCACAAAACAAAATTCGATTGCAATTTAAACAATAATTTAGCCAGCAATATTGATAGTATATCAGCTGGACCATCATTTTTGTGTAAACCGGAAACATATAAATCATTAATAACATCTCATTTACCACATAATAAACACATAAAAATTTTGACACAAAATATAAGGAGCATAACTAAAAATTTGAGCCATTTTGAAATTTTTCTAGCGAGATTAAATACAACTTGTGACGTAATTATCCTAACGGAATCATGGAATTCGAAAGCTTTACATTTCCCATCTCTAAAAAGCTATGAGACATATTATACAAAAAACAATCGTAACCAAAATGACGGAATAGTAGTATACACTAGAGATGCACTTGGTTGTTCAGTAGAGGAAGTATCTTTAAGTGATGCTACTTGTATGGTCATAAAAATAGATAACGAAACTGTAGTCATAGGTATTTATAGATCCCCATCAAATCCTAACCTAGACCAATTCATAAACTCGCTAGATATTTTACTAAACAATTATAAAAAACACCAAAACATAGTTATAATGGGTGATTTAAATATAGACGTAAAGTATGATAATGCAGACCGCAACTCGACGGATTATCTAAATCTATTAGCCTGTCATGGTTTCTTGCCTGGTCATTTATTGCCAACGAGAGATACCAATTGCCTGGACCATGCTATGATAAAAACAAAACTCTCTATACTTACACTAGTTCTTCAGGCCCCAATCACTGACCATGCTCCAGTTCTGTTGTGTGTTGCCTTGGTAAATGATAATAAACCTGTGACCCAAAAAATAATCCGTAAAGTTAACTACGAGGCTATCATGCATAATGATCCTACTAAAATTGATAATGCTACTAAAATTGATTGTATTTAAATGTAAATACAATCAATTTTAGTAGCATTATTAAATCCGAAGATGTAAATTGGACTGCCGATCAGCTAGTGAGGATCCTAAATGAAACAATCTCGAAAAACACTCTTACCGTATTAATACCTAAAAGACTGCACTGCATTAAGCCTTGGATAACGCCAGGTTTAGTTCGATGTATAATAAACCGAGATCGCATGAACATTCGATGTAAAAAGGAACCTAACAATGTAATTCTTTCCATAACCTACAGACGGTATAAAAATTATTGCAACGATTTACTGAAACGACTTAAACACAACTTCCAAAAAGATGAAATAAACAAACACGCTAAAGATCCAAAGACGAAATGGAAAGTAATTAACTCAATAACAAACAGAAACACAAGTAAAACCAATCCATCAGAACTGCTTAAAATAGAAGATACACCCGAACAATCTTTAGAGAAAATCAACAACTACTTTACTAGCATTGCTAATGAGCTAGCAAGCAAGATTTCACCTTATGCGGATCAAATTATACAATCTTCGGTTCCACCAATTAACTCCATGGTTTTGTTGGAAACAACGGAGCTTGAAAAATTGTTTTTTACAAACAAAGCTGTTTCCTTATATATTTTGGAAACAGCTTTGTTTGTAAAAAACAATCCACAATTATTTAAAAAACTGTCGGAAGTCAGAATTAATCCGATTCGGACTCAGTATTTAAACAAGATATGTCATGTAAAATGTAAAACCGCGCTAGTGAAGAAAAGTTTTTTTGGTATTGCCCCACGCATTTATAATAAAGTACCTGATGTAATAAAAAATATGACTGTAATAAAATTTAAAAGGGCGCTAAACGAAATATTAATCGAAAAAAGTTATTACACGATTGACGAGTTCCTTAATGATGAATCGCTGACTAATTGACTTATCTTGTAATTTTTATAGCTGCTACTATGTACATAACCTGATTGACATCTATTTCCAATTGACATAATTATTATTTTATATTTTTTGACATACCTATTTCCAATTGACATACTTATTATTTTATTTTGTTTTGACATCATTGTGATAATTTTTTACTAGCGTAAACGTTTAAGTAACTTTGACATTTATAATTTTTATGATTTGATTTGACATTTATGATGGTGCAATCAGTCCGACATTTTTCAGATTTTTTTTTATTTTTATTGTAATCTAATCTAAACGACATTTATTTACTTAACAATTGTAATTACTATTTAATACTTTTTATTAAAACCTTAATATGACATTAATTTGACTAAATTTGACATTTATAACTTTTTCAATCATAGTTTGTATTGTAATTTTTTATTTTGTTTGATTTTGTTATTTGAGAATAGGTACTATATTATTTGCATGCCCTTGCGACGGTAAAATATGGAGGACTATTATACCTACTATGTAAAAAAGAACATCTTTGTACCAATACCCATGTTTGAAAATAAATAAATGATTGATTGATTGATTGATTGATTGAAATCGAATCTATCATAATGGCTTTAAAAGCTGATAGTGCAATAGGTTGGGACGGTATACCTACAAAACTACTAAAAATGGCTAAACATATTATCGTACCACTTCTTACACATATTACAAATCTATCAATAAAAACAGGACTATTCCCAGATAATTTTAAGATTTCCGTTATTCATCCTATCCATAAAGCCGGGAATAGAGACTGTACTAACAACTACCGCCCTATTTCGGTACTGCCCGTACTGTCTAAGGTCCTTGAAAAAATAATGAACAAACGATTGATTTCATATCTTGAAAAACATAACTTTTTAGCTAACAACCAATATGGGTTTAGAGCAAATAGATCAACAGCACAGGCAGTTTCTGACCTAACGAATTTTGTTGCTACCCACATTGACAATAAAAATAAATGTATTGGAATATTTATTGATTTAGCAAAAGCGTTTGATACAGTCTCTATTTCTATCCTAATAAAGAACTTGGAAAATGTTGGCATAAGAGGTAAAGCACTGGATTTGTTTAGTAATTATTTAAAAAACAGAAAACAAAGAGTAACAATTGACGGGATGTACAGTAATGATGCTCCAGTTTCATTTGGCGTGCCTCAGGGAAGTGTCCTTGGGCCGACACTTTTCCTTATATATATTAATAATCTATGTAAGCTAAACCTAAAAAATTGCAGAATCTTCTCATTCGCCGATGACACTGCACTAATTTTCTATGGAAAGACATGGGAAGAGGCAAAAAAGCATGCAGAATCAGGGTTACAAATGATGGCAAAATTTCTTTCTCAAAACCAGTTAACCCTAAATATCTCAAAAACAAAGTTCATAACCTTTGCCAATACTTACACTACTCTAAAAACTACCCAAAACCTTAAAGTACAGATGCATTCTTGCCAAGATATAACATCTAAGCCCTGTAATTGTTACCCTCTGGAAAGACTTAAAACAATAAAGTACCTTGGTATTCTGCTTGACGAAAGGTTGACTTGGTGCCCTTACATAGATCTATTGTCAGGTAGACTACGTAAACTTATTTATATTTTTTTTTAAATTAAGACATTTAGCGGATAAACAACTACTCAAGACCGTTTATTTCGCGCTGGCTCAATCAATAATATCTTATTATATTACGTCATGGGGGGTAGCGCGTAAAACGCATATTATGAAACTGGAGCGAGCGCAGCGAGCGTTGCTTAAGGTTATGATGTTCAAGCCTTATAAATATCCCACTGTTAACTTGTACTCAGAATGTGATGTTTTGACAGTTCGGCAGCTATTCATTAAAGAAATTATAATGGCGCAACATAGTAAACTTAATTATAATAAAGAAATAATGAATAATAGACGTTTAGGTAGAGTATGTTCTACAATTCCGTATAACACATCCTTTATAAACAAATTCCAGTGTTATTTAGGGCCAATGCTATACAAAAAATTGAATAAAATTATCAAATTCTACCAGCTAAATATACACTCTTGTAAGAAACTTTTAATAACCTGGCTAAAATCGAAAACATCTAGAAATTGAAAATTTACTTATTAACCCACAATAGGAAACTTTGAATAAATAAATAAAATAAAAATAATAAACAATATAAAAATAATAAATAAAACAGTAATGTCCCTAAAACAATGAAATCAATTTAAGTAAGTAAAATAACATAATCAAAATAGAAAAATAAAAAATGTTAAAAGTCACAAGCTCATACACTCAGTGGTCAAACTATTTGTTTTTTTAAATTGACGGTATTTGGAAAAATTGTACAATGAATATTTGTCAACCAATTAGTTATAATATGTCTATTACATTATACCCGCAGTAAGAGTACCCGCAGTTTAATCTATATTTTATTATATTAGTTTAGTTGGTTTTATTGTATTGATTTAATGTGCAAAAGTTGTTTATAATATACAATTGTATCTTGGATTATCAATGTACACGTCTGTAGATAGTTACCCGGGAAAGATCTAACGCCTAAGGTACAGGCTCGGCCTAGTTTAGGTGTTAGTGGTCATTCAAATTGTGTTCAATTGCAGAATTGTACTTACTGTTAACAACATCATTTTGTAAAATATTTTTGTGTCAATAAAGCTTTTTATTTATTTATTATTACAGTACGACGGCAGCAAAGTAGAAAGAGTCAACTGCACTTTTTAAGAATTCTTTGTTTTGTCATACGATTTTTTTTTCTTTTTGATTCTTAATTTTTACTGATATTAAGTCACATTATAAGGAGGAGTCCGTGGCTAAATAATAACAGCCGCACAAGTTGATCGATCACGTTAAGCTACGCTTGCCGCGGATGGTCCGTGGATGGGTGACCATCTTTACGTACCGAGACCCCTCCGTGCCTCGGAAAGTACGTTAATTAGTTCCGACTGTCATTCGTGGATCGTTTCACCAAAGGGCGTTGTACCACTGACGCCGGTGTCACCCTAATAAAGAACATTTTCAACGCCTGGGAGGAAGCATAAGATGCCATTGGGATCTTTTGCGACCTCTCTAAGGCGTTCGATTGCGCAAACCATGAGACACTTCTCCTGAAATTTGAGCACTATGGGATTAGGAATTTAGCTCTTGATTTACTAAGGTCATACCTAAAAGATAGAAAGCTTAAAGCTCAAGTAAACGGCGTAAACTCATTAGGGTCTGAAATGGCAATGGGCGTTCCTCAAGGTTCGATATTGGGTCCATTCCTCTTCTTAGTTTACATTAATGATTTACCCCAATTACTTCAAAATCAACGAAGATGGTGTTATTTGCAGATGACACCTCATTGACATTTAAGATAGGCAGACGTGCACAAAGTCTTGACGACGTGAATAACTCTATTCTTCAGGTCCAAGATTGGTTTACGGTAAATAATTTGGTACTAAATGAAAAGAAAACCAAATGCATTAGATTTAAATTACCTAATGTTAGAAGTAGCGAATGTGACATCATACTGAATGGAGAAAAACTGGATTTTGTTGATCAAACGGTTTTTCTGGGAATCACGCTAGACGAGAAATTACAATGGGGACCTCACATAACATCTCTTGCGGGGCGGCTTAGGTCCGCCGCTTATGCTGTTAGAAAGATAAGACAGTTAACTGATGTAGAAACCGCGCGTTTAGTCTATTTTAGCTACTTTCACAGCATTATGTCGTACGGCATTTTACTATGGGGTCGAGCTGCTGACATTGAATCAATCTTTCTTTTGCAAAAGAGAGCTGTCAGAGCAATTTATAATCTACGTCGCCGCGAATCTCTCAGGGAACTTTTTAAAAGGATTAATGTTATGACGGTACCTTGCCAATCCATTTATGAAAATATTATGTATGTAAGAAAAAATCTACATCTTTTTAATAAAATAAGCAATAGACATAATGGAGATGGAAAACGGTGGGCCCAAATGTAATGATGAGATATGTTAAAAAAAAATAGTCATATTTTTTACCTTAGAATATGAAAAATCACCTCAATTCGCAATCTGGAAGCGGAGAAATATGAGAAAGATAGTTTTCGTGATATTATCGATTGAGTAATCGATTACACAGTTACGAAAATAAAACCTTTGCACTAAATAATTAAGCCAAAGTAATTAAATGCACTACTATATGCTATTGCATAATTATAATTACAGTAATATTAATAATAAATAAAATATCAATTAAAAACTGAAAAACCAATATTAATGATTATCGATTCATATCGATTAAAACCAGTCTTCTATTTTTAGTCTATGTATTTATGTCACTGGCACACTGACCTGTATGAGGTCAATACACTGGCATGATAGCTGACTGACATTGACACTAGACAGTTGCTTTCAGTCTATCAAAAATTACTCTGTGACAGTTGCCGACTGCTCTTGTTTGCTCGCTCGTTTCGTGTTTTGAGATGCGTTTTGAGTGCTTTCTCGATTTATCTTCATTTTTCACGACCACTGCTTTGTATTTTACGGATTCCGACCCTGCCTACCTTGTACGACCCTTGCTTTCACACTGTAAATAAAATGTTGAATTGGCGACACTGATTTCTGTAGAATGGCTTGTCTCTGACCAAGCGGCACGGCTATGCTTTTGGACTATTTCTGTTTACTATCACGTTAACCTTGGCTCTTCTATTTTGGACATTGATTTAAAGATAGTGATTTGGACTCGAAAAAATAGATTAATATCACTTTACAATACAAAATCAAATCGATCAAATACCCATACAAACTTGGATCGATTTATCGTGAGTATCGAGTACCGAGTCGTATGGTTACTTCACTAGTTACGTCGCGATGACAAATGTCAAAACGGGCCTTTTATTTTTTGACAACTTTAATAACCTCCTCCTTTTTGGAAGTCGGTTAAAAAATGATCTATTAGGTACCTACTAGATCATTTTGCCAGTGGTCGCCCTGTGGTCACCAGTGGTAACCCAATGGTAGCCGAGTTGTAGGTCGTAGGTTCAAACCCAGTCAGGCGCTTTACTTTGTGTAAATTATTTTATCACCACTGCTCTTCAAACGGCGGAGGAAAACATCGTGAAGAAACCGACGTCCTAGAATAAAACATTAGAAGACATGTGGCATCTGCCAACCCGCACTGGGCCCGCGTGGTGGGTTACGGCCCATAGTCCCTCTCACCGAGGCCCGTGTCCCAGCAGGGGTAACAATATAGGCTGATTATGTATGCACTTGATTTTAGGAAAAATTACATTACTCGGAAGTAAGTACTACCCTACTACTACTTGTGACTTGTTCTCAATGTTTTTCCAATCCGTTTATGAACCGTCTACTTTCGATCATAAGTCCCCTCCCGCTAATCCTGATAGCGATATTAATCTTTGTAATTTGCACTTCCCTGTATACAAAATTCAAAAAGAACTTAAATCAGTGGATGCCTCTAAGGGTCCTGGGCCAGATGGTATTCCCTCGATCTTTTAAAAAAAATACTTGTGACACATTGTGCTTTCCGTTGTTTACATTATATAATAAATGCCTTGCCTATGGCGTATTCCCTGATGTGCGGAAACGAGCAAATATTGTTCCAATCCATAAAGGCGGCTCCAAGAGTGATGTCCAATCTCGTTGTTGTCGGGGCTTTCAAAACTTTTGAAAGATTAGTGCATAGTGAGATATATCCAATCATTCAGCGTATAATATTAAAAGAACAACATGGGTTCGTCAGAGGAAGGTCCTGTATAAGTAACCTCCTTATTTTCACAACATATCTGTTTGAAGGCTTAGACAAGAGGCAGCAAATTGATGCTGTTTATACAGACTTTCAAAAGGCGTTCGATAAGGTAGATCATAAGCTATTACTCAACAAAATCGCATTCAACGGTATTAGAGGAGATTTACTGCGTTGGTTTGTGTCGTATGTCACTAATAGGACTCAGAAGGTTGTCATTAATGGGTTTGAGTCTCATACAATAAAGGTCACTTCAGGAGTCCTCCAAGGCTCAATTTTAGGGCCCCTTCTGTTTATTTTATTCATCAACGACATCAAAGATTGCTTTAAGAGTTCAAAGTTCCTACTATACGCGGACGATTTAAAAATTTACAAAAATATTACCGTCCAAACCGACTGTTTAGAATTTCAGAAGGATCTAGACTGTTTCTCGGAATACTGCACTGTTAATAAGCTTCACCTTAGTATCTCTAAATGTTACAGCATTACGTTTACTAAGAAAAAACATGTGCTGAATTTCAATTACTCTCTTGGAAACACTGCCCTAAACAAGGTTTCATCCCTCCGTGACCTAGGCATAAATCTTGACTCAAAGCTCCATCTTGACACTCATGTGGACAGCATAGTCAATAAAATGTTTGGTTTCGTAATGAGAGCATCTAGAGAATTTCATCGGCCTTCTACCTACTTGCATCTATACAAATCAATAATAAGGCCTCAACTTGAACACGCAGTACCCATTTGGAACCCTTATTACAAAAAGTACATTGAGATCATTGAGTTGGTTCAACGTAAGTACCTCCGTTCCATGCATTATAGATGCTATAAAACCAAAATGTCCTATAAATTATTACTTGAAAAATATAACCTCATAACCCTACAATCCCGTCGCACCCTACTTGAAATGATGACTCTGTTTAGTACATGCCGTAATAAATTTGATTGTACTGATCTTGTGAACAGTTTGTGCTACCTGATCCCTCGTACTCTAATCGGTCGAGAGGTTCGTTCCAGACGCCTATTTGCTACTTTATTTTGTCGAACGAACTCAGGCGCTCGCTCACCGTTACATCGCTTGGTTGACACCTATATAATAACTTTATAACTTTATTTATTTGCATCATAAAAGTACCTACAACCTGCACTTGAATACAATAATGTGATTATATTTCTCACCTTTCTAACGTCATACAAATGTTGTTCGTTAAGTACTTACGTTACATGATAATCATTTAGCACTCATTTAAGCACTAACACTCACCAACAAATTAATTACAATGATATTGATAGTTAGGTTGTAGCATTTGATTCACACTGTCCTCCGTACTAGTCGAAACTGTATCACGGTAGGACAGTCTTCCTCTTACACAATTAACCAGTTCTAAATACAAATAGTATTCCACTAAGTATTATTTCACAGTACAATAATTTTGTATCTTTGATATTATGTTCCAATGTAAACAGGTAGGTAACAGAACATTTTGTATTATCTACGAACAGAAGTGATCACAATGCAGGTAGTGTTAAACTAAAATTTAGTATATGCAAAGTTTACAGACAATCGATACGATTCCTATCCTATAAGACTTACTTAATTATTATTTTCGTAGGAAATTACATAAACATAGTTAATAGCTGCAGGCTCAAATAATAAGTTTAGAATTTTTGATTTTAATCATAAGTAAATGTATAAGCAAGTGATATGAGTGTGTGTGTGAGCGTGATATTTTGAATATGGGTTTAGATGTTTGTAAGGAGTGGTGTGTGTGTTGTTTGTTCGTGAATATGGATGTGTTTGTTGTTTGTTCGTGAATGTGGATGTGTTTGTTGTTTGTTCGTGAATGTATGTCTATGTCAAGCTTTTCAATAGTTTCTCCGTTTTATCATAGTTAAGTTGTTTTAAATATTCAACAAGAACTTTCTTACAGGCAAATGAAGTCATATTACGTAGGTTAACGTATTGTGATATTTTATTATATAGGAATGGACTTAGATATTGCATAAATTTACAAGCAAATACGGTTTTGTAGGATGGGACTAAGTATACTATGTCATTTCTTCGCCTTCCTGTGTAATGGGGGGGGAGATTGTGTTGACGAAGCATCACACTTAATATAAATAGCTGTCTCACTGTTAGTACAGGCAATTCACAGTATAGTAGTTCAGTTGAGAATCTATACCTCTTAAATGTCATAACTTTCAGTATAGCACGCTGCGAGCGTTCTAAGCTAATCATAGTTGACTTAGATGAGCCTCCCCATGTGGAAATACAATATGTTAAAATTGATTGACAAAGTGCATAATAAAGTGTTAGTAGTAGTTTTCTGTTACAAAAGTGGCGGATTTTTTTAAAGACATAAATCATCTTTCTCACTCTAGCTGTTAAGGTCATAATGTGCTCATTCCAGTTTAGGTTTTGATCTACAATTAGTCCTAGATATTTTATTGATTGTGTTTTAGAAAGAGAGTAGCATGAGCAGGTACTGGATTCGCAACATGTGTGATGTTTAATATGAAAGGTATTTAATGGTGGTTGTGTCTTATTTTGGATGCTAAAGGCAATGTATTTTGTTTTTTGTGTATTTAAAGTTAGTAGATTGCGGTCGAGCCATGTAGATACCACCTTAAAACCATCATTGGCCAACTTATATACATCCTTCCAGGTTTGTCCTTTAAATAGTAGAACTGTGTCGTCCGCGAAAGTAATTATTTGACCTTGATTGAATTGCAAATTACACAAATCATTAATGTATATTAGGAACAATGTAGGCCCCAGGATACTTCCTTGGGGCACACCGTACAAAATTTTTTCAGGTTGACTCACATAATCACTTACTTTTACGCACTGTTCCCTGTCAGTTAGGTAGTCTTTTAGTAAATTATGGGTAATCCCGCGAACACCAATTAATTCTAACTTCCTGAGAAGAATGGGAATAGAAACGGTATCGAAGGCCTTGGCTAGGTCGAGAAAGATGCCAATAGCTTTTTCTCCTTTGTCTAGGCTATCTACTATGAAAGAAGTTAGCTTATGCGTAGCATTTGCAGTTGATTTTTGTGCTCTAAACCCGTATTGATTCTCAGAGAGAATATTGTATTTTTCTAAATAATGCCTTAGCCGAGACTCGACGATTCGTTCCATAATTTTTGACAGTGACGGTAGAAGGGAAATTGGCCTATAATTTGCGACATTGTCTTTATCCCCACCTTTATGTATAGGTACAATTATTGATTTTTTAAGTACTGACGGGAATATACCTTTGTCCATGCATAGATTACAGATCTTAGCGATTGGAGGCGCAAGAGCTTCTGAACTCATTTTCAGCACTGCCGTAGGTATTCCATCCCAACCAGTAGACTTAGAGTTCTTAAGCCCTATAATAACCCGTTTTACCTCAGTTTCGTCAGTAGGCAAGAGAACAAAGGAGTTTGGTGAAGGTTTTGTTTGACTTATCATTTTTGCTAGGTCTTGCTCATTTAACTGTGTTCGCGATTTTATATTATTAGCCAATTGGCATCCCACGCCTGTAAAGTATTCATTTACATGATTTAATGAATCATCGATGTTTGTTTTTATGCCTAAAAGGTCAGTATTTTTATTAGAATTAGCATTTAGGTAACATACATCTTTTATGAGGGACCATTGTTTTTTAGGGTTATTTTTGTTGAGATCAATTTCCGATTTTAGGTAATTATTCTTGAGTCTTTTAAGTATCTCATTGCACGTGTTTCGATACCTAGTATACGTTATTTTGAGGATAGCATTTTCAGGGTCTTTTTTCAGTCTTAGATGGAGCCGGTCACGATTTCGCATACAGCGGCATAGCCCTGGAGTAATCCAAGGCTTAATGTTTCTTTTCCTGCGAGATAGTTTTTGTGTCCTCGTGTTGTTTTCTATGGCTAGACCAATAATTTTTAAGAAAGATTCAGTTATTTTGTTCAGATCATTGCCTGATACCACATTTTGCCAGTTAGTTTCTTCAAGGTGCTTAACAATAGCCTGATAATCAATTTTCCTAATTGTTTGATTAATATTTTTGTTAGAAGAACATATTTTATTCGAAACAGATATCATGACGCTGGAATGGTCAGTGATAGTCGAGTTGCATACAATGGTCATCGTTACACAATTGGTTTTTACAAAACAGTGGTCCAGGCAATTTTTCTCACGAGTAGGAAGGGTATGTGAAGCAAGAAACCCATGGGATGCCAACATATCCAAATATTTGGCCGATCTCCTATCATCCAGAATATTGATATTAAGGTCGCCAATAAGGATAATGCTTTTCACGTCTTTCGTGTTGTGTAATATTCTATCTAGCGTCAACAAAAAATTATCAACACTCTTGAATGCAGGAGGTCTATACATAGCAATAATTGATAATTCATTTTTTATAGTGGCAGTGATGCAATTAACTTCATCGCCCACCCGCGTTGGTTCTATTAATGAAATTGTTATGCAATCCTTAATATATATTACTATGCCATCATTATTATTGAGGTGATGTGTTGTTGTATGTACATGATAGTTATCAATCGTCGGTAATATAATGTTTGGGGATAACCAACATTCTGTTAATACAATGAAGTCGTACTCAATATCTAGCCTACTTAGCAAAACTTGCAGTTCTTCGAAGTTGTGATTTAGGCTTCTTATATTTTGCGTAAGTATTTTATATGAATTTGGTGTTCTATTAAAAAATGTTTTACATAGTTCAGGAGTATCTACACTGTGCGCATTTAGGACATTGACAGAATTATCAATGTCTACTGTGAGATTTTCTAGATTAGCCATAATCTTCAATTACAATGATGACAGCGAGTATTACGGTAATGCGACAGTGAAGATATTCAAGATCCGAGAGGAAGAAACATTGGTAGCCGAGTGTAATTTTTTGTTTGTTGTGTAGGTGTGTGTGTGGCTTCGTATAAATGTTGTTAGGTGTTGGTGAAGTATGGTTAGAGTTATGAGTAGCTGCAAACCTAAAAGTTATCACTGCAACCATTATCACATAGATTTTTATGAAAAATTGAGGTAACACAGACTTAGGATTAACTATAGTACTAATGGTAAATAAAGAAATATGAAAAAATGGATTAAATTCAAAAGATAGTCATATCTGGGTGTTATAAGATACCTCTTTTGTGTGTTCGTCGATTATACCGTCTATTTGCTCTGTAGATTTTATCAGGATTGCTGGTTGCCCCTCCGATTTCTTGACAAAAATTTTGCCAAATGAAATCCAGCAAAATTTGAAGCCTATTTTTTTCTGTAGTTCTCGGCACAAATAATGTAATTTTCTGGCTTTTGGTGTCAGTGACTCAGAAATGTAGACTGGTTGTTTCTCACCTTCAAAGCCTAGTGTCTTCGTATTAAATTTGTCGTCTTTGTGACTTTTATTGTAGGTTTTTAGGGCTGTGATGACTTCGTTCCTGGATTTCATTGTTTGATAATCTACTACTATTGTCTTGGTTTTTTCTGACTTTATTCGGTAGGCCTGGCGAATATGTTCAACCGGTATAATCAGATCCAAAGCAGAGTGAATCTTAGAAACAATAACGTTTACGTTCTCATCCTCTTGAATGGGTACATTTCTAATCTCGATCGTGGTCTCACGTTGTTTTCTTTGTAATTCTTCTACTTGGTCTTCCAGAATAATAATCCTAGCATTTGCGGCTTTATTTTGCATAATGACATTTTCATATTTTTCCTCCAACGCCAAGTACAAAGTATTTGTTTGCTCCATAGTTTTTTGTAGTAGCGAGTTAGAATTTATAATTGAATTATTTTGTTCTTTGAGGTCCTTAATCGTATCATTTAGGTTTTGAAGTTTGACGTCCTGATTTATAATAAACGGTATAATAAACGGTTTGGCTCTACTGATATTATGTTTCTCAGCAAAGCTGTATTTAAGAGTGAGATTACTAGTATATAGTTAATAAGTGCTTTTTTAAATTGCCCTGCTAAAAGCTAGCTATTCTGTATTGTAATATGTGGATAACGTCTGGAGTAGTGTATTTGTTACTTTTATTGCAAGTTTTATATTGTATGCCTACTGTGTAATATACTGCTGTTTGTTATTCCTAACAAATATAATAAAATAAAGTATAGGCATATTCCCAAAACGTTATATATACATAACACTTATTGTTATATAAACATGGTACCTACATTATTGCAATTCTCAATTTTCACACTCTGACGAATGGACAGTTATGGATGAAATAACAATAGTGTCACTGAAACGGCAGCTTCTGGGAATGATCCGATTACTTACTTTTATTTTGCAGTACCTTCTTAAATATTAATTAAATATTAACATAAAATTTTTCTTTGCATAATTGTCAGTTATCAGCAGAGTCGGTTGTGAAAATATTTTTAACGCACTTGCTCGAAAACTGGCTCTAATTGCACCGCTGCTGTTAGGTTCACAATGTATTGAACAAGGGTGCCTTGTATTCCCGCTCTAGGGCTGGAACATAGACATACAGAATGGACTGAGCGTTAGCCTCACAAAAGTGACAACTCTCTAGAAAGAGGCAAAGCGACTGTGCTGCCAATACTACGTCTCTTTTCAAGCCTGGTAATTTACAATTTTATCAATTAGTCAAATTCAATAGTTTGTGTTATAATTTTTATCTTCCTCGAAAGTATATTGAATAACGTCGTTTAATATTCGTGTGCATTTGTCATTGCGTTTCACTCAAGGCAGGATCAGAAAATTTACTATTGTTGCATTTCTTTCATTCTGGTCGGTTTATTTTTATAACCCCAGACAAAAACAGAGGGGTGTTATATGTTTAACATGTGTATCTGTGTGGCAGTCTGCGCCATCGTAGCTCCCAAACGGCTTTTTTTGTTTGATCGAGAATGATATTAGCTATGATTCAAGATAATCAGTTCAGCCATTTTAAGATTATCAACTCTTTTCTAGTGGATGAATTGATATTAGCATCTTCCACAGGCCTGATTGAGTCGAAATTTGGCATTTCGTTACTTCAATGATATTAGAAGAACATACTTCAATGATATTAGAAGAACCTTGAACTGCTGCTGCAGTATCACCTGGAATTTGCAGGATACCCAACTCCCTTAACTTACAGCAGATATATCGTGTTTATATAATCCTTGGAATGGTCTCAATGAATAGGTTATAGATAGATGGTGACCAGGGGCTGATGATGGAGTAAGAAAAAGAAATGGTAGGACCGGAGAAAATGGACCCCACGACCAATAAGAACCAAACATAATTATGTCATGTTTGGTTCTTATTGGCCGTTGGATAGGCATTTTTAACTAATTATAGAGCAATAACTACTCTTTTTATTTGGTCTGAGTAACTACTGTGGCGGTTCTTTTCAAATCGCTGTGTAAAAAAAGTTATGGCGATGTTCCGTAGGACGTACCTGGACGGTAGATAATGGAAAACTTGAATAGTAAATCACTTCTAGTGGTCTTAGTTTGAATATTCGCAAATGTATGCATTCCGATGATAACAAAATAATATGGTACCATTGAGGTGGTCAGATGATAGACCTGGACGCTAGATAACGGAATTCTTGAATAACTGCTATTATATGCCTACGTTTTGGTTTTTGCGTAATTATATTCATTATAGAAAAAATATATCTATATATATAATAGAACCTTACCCGGCACCTTGTGCCTGTCCTATGATATGCCGTTCGGACACTGTTAAGTATTTGGGTGTACAGATCGATTGCGGACTAAGGTGGGACAAGCAAATTGATACCCTTTCCTCAAGAACTATGCGTCTAATCCAGATTTTTAAGTCCCTTATAGATCCTGCCGACAGTTCCACGCTTAGGATGATTTACTACTCCCTCTGCCAACCTATACTCGGAAACTGTATAACTGCATGGGGTGGAGCAGATAAAACCTTTTTGCTTAGAATACAAAGAGCACAAAGAGCTATACTAAAAGTAATGTCTAAAAAACCTTTTAGATATCCTACTTTTGATCTCTATGCCGACTGTAAAGTGCTAACAGGGCGCCAGCTCTTTGTGTTCAAGGCAATACTAAGGATAGATAGATAGATAAACCATTTATTTGGCTCAAACAAAAAGACAGCACAACACACAAAAGTACAATATTAGATGATTACCAAACTACCCACTTAGGTATAATATAAAAACAAGGTGCCGATATAAAAACAAGATGAATGAAAAACACATCGAAATAAAAGTGATACTATGACGAATGCTTAAAATAAAAACGAAACGTACACAGTGCGGTGTGCGTCTCAAGGTTGCACCAAATGGGAGTCCAGCTCAGCATGTGTCAGGCAAATGTACCTGACGCTGATGTTCTGCTGGATCCCTGCAGTGACACACGGACGTTGAGAAGACGAGATAAATTGGTGGTGTGACTGGTGTTAAGTGCAGAGTGAAGTTTTGTAAGTATACCCGACACTTTAATTTATGTATTCTACAATAAGTTTTGCATTGGGAAACGTTCTTTTTCGTAGGCGTGTTATTATTGTGTTTTGATTACTTGATTCTTATAATTATTATTTATAAAGTTATAGGTATGCAGATAATTATTATTTATAAAGTTACAGGTATGCAGTTTAATGTGTAAATGAATAATATTATGATTATAGTGGCGTAGGTGCAAATAAAATAAAACAATTTGGCTAGATTAAAATTAAATACGTTTACAATAAATAAATAAAGGTAAATAACATGTGTAAGTATTATGAGTATTGTAAGTATTCAACAAGAGATCCACAGACTACTCAATTACTAAGTATATCTTTGTTCACAGGTTGTAACCTCGTGATACGCTAAATAGACAGATTGATTCGAGAGGACAGGACAGCCAGCTATATAATGGACGTGTTCGAAGCGGTCATCCCTAGATTCTTCTGCGAGGTGATAAGAAACTGCCGTAGTCGAACTCTGAAGGTACCAAGAAATTTAAGATTCCTTATCGGCGGGGGAATATTGTTCCAGCATTTAGATGCAGCATACCTAAAACTTCCCCTGAAAGCAACTGTCTTGTGTGATTGAGTGGAGAGTTGCTGCGAGTACTGTCTACTTGCGCATTCTCTTCTACTTGCGATCCAGCTCAGTTTATTGTACAACTAGTATTGTTTTATTGTAGGTAGGACTGGCTGTACTTTATTACTCCAAAAAGCAGGCATGCCAAATGCAACTTACGACGTGATTTCATCTTGAGGATTGAGTGGTTATTTAAAAATGGTGTTACATGACTTCTTGGCGGGATTGAGAAGCAGAATCGCGCGCAGGCGTTTTGCACCCTCATACATAAGTACACCACCTCCGGACCGGAATAAACGCACTCAAATCATACCCAGCACCCAGCACAGAACCTCTTCCGCCCGGCATCAATTTTACATTCTTGGTCCCTATTTGTACAGGAAAATCAATAATAAAATAAAAATTATGGATCTAAACTCTCACAACCTGAAAAACAAACTGACTACATGGCTACTGCCAAAAAAAATAATCATTCACGGAGTCTTACTTACATTCATCGTATAATCCCAAAAATTCATTACTCTACCCGACTCACACCCAATACGCGATCTCTCATTCATCCACCTACTTTTTATCACTGCGTACCCACTCTCTGTCGCACACACACACTTAGAAGTACGCACACACCCCCACTCTCACCACTCATACACTTACACATCCTTGTGGTCACTCACTCACACACTTACACTCAAACACATTTACACACCGGCACACAAATGTATTACTTTACCACCCTCACGCTAAACACCCTGACTGCCGCTATACCTACATGACTTACCGCCCTGTATGGCCTAACACTATCTCCTAAGATACAGGACTACCTAGTTTAGGAGACAGGGTTACATGTTCTGTTTAGATTTATGTAGATATACCATGTTACTTTGTACTTCTGCTCTTGTGTACCATGAATCTTGTGTGTATCTTGTGTTTATTTTATTTTACATAATTATCTCGGGACCATGCGGTCCCGGTCGCTTGGAAGGCGTACGAGGGGCCGAAGCCAACTCGCAGAGGCCCTTACGAATTTTTAATGAAATGCGGCACCAACCGACGATTATCCCTGTATGCACTATGCAAGTACCCAAGGACAACCCCCGGTTGGTGTAGGACTATTGCAGGATATGGAAAAATAAAAAGTTGGACTATTGGTTCGGGTGGTTAAAGTGGACCGGTTACCAGGAACTATGGAAAATCTATGACCCCTGCCTGATCAATGTTTTATATATACACGGATAAAATAGAAGGGGGTTACTTGCACACTCAATTATTGGGCCCCCGGAAACGGCCGCTAGCACATAGTGACGTAGCGGCAAGCGATGTGCTTATGAGGAGTGGAGAGGTATTCCACGGCTATCAGGACAATTCCGGAAATATGGTCAAGATAGCCTACCAGCATTTTACTGGAATACCTCATTCCTCCGAGCACGTTTGCTCTTGCGAATCTCCACTCAAGCCGGCCAATAAAGGCAAGAATGAGGTGGGAGCTCTGTTCCTCGTCATTGTTCACTCCAGCCGGCCAATAAAGGCAAGCCAGGGGTGAGGAACAAGACTTCTCCCGGGAGATAGGGTCCGTGGGGTCGCTACTGCCCAACAGCTCGCCACGTGCTGCCCTGCGGATTTCTGTATCCCTCTTGGTCTGGCTCCTCACCTTATACCTATTCCGGCAAAGTAAACTCTTCCGGCACAGGCCTAGAGTTCGGAGCACTCAATCCCCACCACGACGTCAACGTAGAGATACGGCGGTGGGGTTATTATTATTATTATTAGAAAGTCGTCTTAGTTACACTATTTACAACTTAAGAACGACTGAACAGATTTGCCTGAAAAGCTTAGAACCAGGAGACGGACATAGGATACTTTTTTTTATTTAATACTTTTATTTACTTATAGGAGTAGGGTAGGAGTAGTGTAGGAGTAGGTTAGGAGTAGGGTAGGAGTAGGGTAGGAGTAGGGTAGGAGTAGTGTAGGAGTAGGGTAGGGGTAGGGTAGGGTAAGAGGTAGGACTCCACGCGAACGAAGTAGCGCCGGGCAGCAGAAATAATTTATATGGCAAAACAACGTTTGCCGGGTCAGCTAGTAAGTATATAGGGAGAGAGCCTCCCGTCTCAGCCGCCGCGGGGGACGCCCCAGGCGTCCCCGCGTGACGACTCCCGGCCAGCGCAGGCGCGGGCCTGCGGGCGGAGAGTAATGGGTAGCTCAGGACCAGGCCCGTGCCGGACGGCGCGTACGTGTTCCACGCGCGCCTCAAAGAGATGTCAGCATCGAGGAGGGCCCCTCCTCGATGCTCCTTAGGGCCGAAGCCTGCCGGGCCGGCGGGATTGTCCGAAAGGGTTACCGCTGGCCCGGAACATAAAGGGCTAAGGAAGGAACAGGGGTGGGTTTTAGTCAGTAAGAATCTGACACTCCCTTCCGCTCCACCCAGAGCGGGAGGAGTCATTTGATGATTTCCCATCCGCAAAAAAAAAACTAGTTTACAATTAAGCCAAAATATTTGGACTAGTATCATTAACAATGGAGAAAACAGAGGAATACGCGCGAGTAACTAGTTTCACTGTGGTAAAAATACGTACAGCTGCGCAGTTTTCGGCTAGTCACATGTCGATCGTAGCATGTTTACTAGTAATATAAAGTTTAAAAAGCAAAAAAAATAAAAGTTAAAGGACATTGGGAAGAAACGTCCCCACCCTCCAACAGACTTGAATCAAGTGTCATCGGAAGCGTCTAGTAGTATAGATATTTTTTTACTATGGCGACGTCTTTCAAATACGTGGGGTTTAGGTTTTATAGTAGATTGTTTTTTTTATATATTTCTTCTTTTTTACTAACACATTTACTTAGTTTGCAATAAAAAGAATTAGAATATGGCGATCTTAATAATGTTTTTTATATAAGGTAACGGTTTTTAAAGCAAGCGATTGTTTTTCCCTTACCCTCACACAATTATTAGTAGTTTATGAAAGTGATGCATAATGAGGGGTATTATAGGCGAAGTTTTTAATAGTATTACACGAGTGTTAAATAGTAATGAGCAGTTTCATACACTACACTATACTCCACAAAAACATATTTTATAGTATTCTTTTCTTAGGGAACTTGTATCGTAGTAAAACTTTTTAATTTAATTTCAGTTGTACATGCATAAAGTCTGTCTATATGGTACTATTTTAAATTCATAATCAGAACGAGTTTAGTTAAAAGTATTTCTATAGCTGTCAAATCCGGCTTCTTAGATTGTCACGAATATGGTCGCAGTCGCCACTTGTGCATTATTTGCTACTCTCGTGGTAATAATTATTGGCTTGCTTACGGTGCACAACGACCCTTGCTTGTTTGCCGGACTTTGAGAATATCTTTGCGATTGACCTTGACACGTTAAAGGACTTAGATTTTGAGAACGTTTTGGCACAATTATGGATACAGGACGCCGATGTGTTATGTGTCCGCGTTCTGTCCTAAGGCAGAGAAAACCCAACCTGAGGGGGCCAAACGCCTCCTGCCGGAGGCTTTACGCGGGGGTCGTGCGGTCCATGGCCCTATATGGGGCCCCGGTGTGGGCGCGTTCACTGCGGCGGCGAGCAGCCCACTACCTGAACGCGCCCCAGAAGGTGGTAGCCGTTAGGCTAATCCGGGGCTACCGCACGATCTCCGGCGAGGCGGCAAGCCTCCTTGCCGGACTGCCGCCATGGGATCTGGAGGCGATAGTCCTCGCGCGCCTGTATGAGTGGCGCGCGGAGGCACTACGCCGGGGGGAGGATCCGCTTCCGCGGCAAATCGCTGCGGAGCGGACGGATCTCCGGCGCGATCTCATGGCGGCATGGAAAGAGCGACTGTCGCAAACCAGCGCAGGGCACGCCGCGATAGCGGCGATAAGACCCCTCTTTGAGGAGTGGCTAGAGAGGCGCCACGGCGCTCTCACCTACCGCCTGGCGCAGGTCCTCACCGGACACGGAAGTTTCGGGAGGTTCCTGCACATCATCAGGCGGGAGGAAACGCCTGGGTTTCACCATTGCCAGGATCGCCCAGAGGACACGGTGGAGCATACAGTGGAGGTCTGCCCCGCATGGGCAGAGCACCGCCGTGTCCTCGTAGAGGCGATCGGCAGCGGCGGCGACCTCTCGCGTCCGGCCCTGGTGCAAGCCATGGTCCGGGGCGAAAGGGAGTGGGAGGCAGTCACCTCCTTCTGCGAAGCAGTCATGCTAGCGAAGGAGGTGGCGGGACGGCTCAGGGAGAGAGCCTCCCGTCCCAGCCGCCGCGGGAGACGCTTAGGGCGTCGAGAGCCGCGTGACGACTCCCGGCCACCGTAGGCGCGGGCCTGCGGGCGGAGAGTAATGGGTAGCTCACCGCCCGATCAGGACCAGGCCCGTGCCGGACGGCGCGTACGTGTTCCACGCGCGCCTCAAAGAGATGTCAGCATCGAGGAGGGGCCCCTTAGGGCCGAAGCCTGCTGGGTCAGCGGGATTGTCCAAAAGGGTTACCGCTGGCCCGGAACATAAAGGGCTAAGGAAGGAACACGGGTGGGTTTTAGTCAGTAAGAGTCTGATACTCCCTTCCGCTCCAACCAGAGCGGGAGGAGTCATTTGATGATTTTCCATCCGCAAAAAAATAAAAAAGGCAGAGAAGACACGGTTTTGGAAGATACTTTGCCTCAAAGTTCACCAGCGGTGGCTGACTATATTTCACAAAATGGGCTAATACAGGTTAGTAAGTGATCTTATTTTTTTCTTTGTCCAACAGTTCTTACGATGAGTTACAATAATCAATGTAAAAATATTCGTGACGTAGCACGGCGCCGTGGATGGTGCGCCGGTGGCGTCTGGCTCGCGTCAGTCAATGTTTCGCAGTCGGTGTGCTTGATAATATTTTCATAAACGACTAAATGTAATTGTTAGTACAGTCAAGAGCATGTCAAGCTTGACTCTTTGGTCTAGCCCTGTTTTGTATGGTACGCAGTATAAATCAGAGCTTAACTTAAGCTCGCAGTGTATCGTTTGACATGCTTTTGGCTGTATTAACGAGTTAATAGGTATCTGGGGGCACGGAAGTGCCCCCACCAAGTCGAGCAAAAAGGGGCACGGCCGTACCATCCTTTTCTCGAAGCAGTTCAGGCCATTTTCGACACCCTATAACTTCGTTGTGGATAAAACTAGAGACCTGAATTTTCAGTAATCAAGCAGGCATTGTATAAACACGCTATATTTCAAATTTCATTCAATTTGAACCAGTAGTTTAAGAATTATAACTATTCAAAGTTTCTTAATTTTGTCACTCACTGACTGACTGACTGACTGACTGACTGACTGACTGACCGATCATCAAAACTCTAAGGCACTTCTAGCAGACATAGAAGCTTCAAATTTAGAATACAATTAGTGTTTAGTGTATATATCAAGGAAAAACTAAAATATTTTGCAATTTCGTTCCAGTTTTCTAGATACACCAACTGCATAAATAACTTTGTAATCCTATATAAATATATAGTATTACAAAGTTACATTTGCAGTTAATGAATCAGTGTACCTGTTTATCACTGCATAGTATAAAACAAAGTAGCTTCCTGCTGTCTGTCTGTCCGCATGTATGCTTAGATCTTTAAAACTGCGCAACGGATTTTGATACGATTTTATATGTATAATACATGCATAATATAGTAGAGAAACACTGATAATAATTTTAGAGGTTTCTAATGTGATGTCATAAATAAACACATTTTTAGCGCTTATATTGCAAAATCTAGGTGAACCCTACGAGATAGATCAAAATAATGTACTACAGTATTGTACACCTTAAAAAGGTCTACAAAAAAGTCCACGATGGTATATGTCTATCTCTTAAGGATAACCCACAATAACCATTTTTTATCCTTTACTTTTTACGAGAAATAATGGCTTATTTACGAAGCGATTTTAAGCAATACAGCATTAATCCTTATCCAATTAAGTACCTTAAATACATTGTGCATTTAATATAGATCAATTTCGCCCTTACAGCATGTAATTTAAATGAATATCTTCAAAGATATTACAGATTTCAAATGTAGGGACATAGCGGTAGCGCTGGTGAGTTTACTTAAGGCAACCACAGGATAGTCCGGTTAAGTAGTCACGACCTCTCATCGTTTGGGGTGGGGTGTCCATCGAGAACAGCAACTCCCCTAAATATCTTGGTGTTACCCTGGACAGGTCTTTAACATATAGCAAAAACTGCAAGAATATCAAGCGGACTACTGGACTGGCGCTATCTTTTTCTGCGGGAGAATTCGCGTGCCCCATGTGGAGCCGTTCTGCTCATGCAAAGCTGGTTTACAGATACAGCTTTGAATGAAACGTGCCGGATCATCACTGGCTGGCTAAAACCAACCCCTGTACAACTGCTGTATCCACTAGCAGGAATAGCGCCACCAGTGCCTCGCAGAGCGGTGGCAAGCTCCAGCGAAAGAGCCAAAATGGTCAGCGACACACAAAACCCTTTGCACGACAACATCCTTGTGCCACAAAGGCTGAAAAGTCGAAACAGTTTTTTATAGTGTGTCGTTCCACTCACTGGCGAACCATCACAAGAGAGACTGAAGTTGTGGCGGGACAGTGCTTTCTTACCCAAACCGTTCGTCCCACCCACTGACCTCCCACCTGGACATGAGTTTCTTTTGGGACCTGGAAGTCTTTAAACAGACTCCGCACCCAGGTTGGCCGAAGCAAGGAAAACCTGTTCAGGTGGAAATTCATAGACGACTCCGCCTTGGAGTGTAAATGTCTACAGCACTTTATGATTAGCAGCGATCGGACGCGTTTATCGGAGCTCTCTAGCGAGGAAAATAACAATAATTGAATGTACCTAGATGTTCAAAGGTAACTTGTAAAATGGTCAACGGATTAGTTTAAAAAAAAAAGTTAAAAGGGTACCGGAAAGGAAAAAAAGTAGGACAATCTACAAAAAGAAGTGAGATGCCATCAAAAACAAAACTTGTAAAAAAACCAAGTCTCGCAACTCAGTTCTTCTACCATAAAAAGTTGTGAGATCCATGTAATACCAAGTCGGTTAATTTATTCAGTCCCTACTTAAGGGACCTTCTGTCTTAAGTTATTACGTAATTAGCTAGCCTAACAACATCTTGTAGTGACCATATCAATATTAAAAATCTTTTATGTTTAAAATACATAGATTGACTTGGCAATCGCACTGTGGGATACATTGTGTTTTAGTGCGATGGCCAAGTCAATCTATTTATTTTAAACATAAAAGATTTTTAATATTGATGGTCACTACAAGATGTTGTTAGGCTAGCTAATTACGTAATAACTTAAGACAGAAGGTCCCTTAAGTAGGGACTGAATAAATTAACCGACTTGGTATTACATGGATCTCACAACTTTTTATGGTAGAAGAACTGAGTTGCGAGACTTGGTTTTTTTACAAGTTTTGTTTTTGATGGCATATTCATTAACTTAAACACTGTTATAATTACTCAATTATTTTCAGTTTGAGAATCAAGTATTTTTTTATATAGAATCGTCATTTGTTTACGTGAAATATGCTTTTTTGTTTGTGGAAAAAATGATTTTTGTTCAAAAATAAATACATTTTTGCCGAAAAGTATTTTTTTTATTATAAATAAACCCAATCGTTTTTGCAACTAATACAGGTACTTTAGGCTTTTTTGGGTCCTAATGAACAAATTGACACGTATCCCATGACTGTTGGAGGGTGGGGACGGATTCCATACAAAATCCCCCATGGTCCTTAAAAATTTTTTAAATCCCCGACTCAAACAAAAGCCTCTAAAAACTAAAAAATATATATACCTATAAGCCCTTTAAACCTAAGAAATATTTTGATCCAAGCGTCCTCGCGTCGGGGGACGGCTAAAACGAACGAAAACGCTAAACAGACGAGGCATAAACCCAGCAATAATAAATGTAAGCTATTGTAAAAAGATAGCTGCTGTTAACTTCCAATTTACATTAGCCGTCCCCTGACGCGAGGACGCTGGGATCAAAATATTTCCTACAATATATATTTTTTTTAGTTTTTAGAGGTTTTTGTTTGAGTCGGGGGTTTTTATTCAAAATACTTATTGCGTTTTTGACTCTTTTAAAACAGTTGATGAATAATAATCCGTTATAACAATTAATTACATCTCTAACGGATAACCTAGCTGCCTTAAAGAACCTTAATAAATGTTACCCTTTGAATTTTTCTGTAATATTTGTTTTTGACTTACCTTACCCGAAGACTGCACGCCCTTACACAAGCAGAGAAACACGATGAGCCAAGCTGCTAATAAGCAAAGAGCCATGCCCCAACGGATTTGGCCCGTTTCTTCAATACCCGATGATAGTCCCAGCACTTGATTTCTGCAAGCAAATTATAAGGTTTTGTGTACAGCCATACAACTGACTCTATTCTATTGTGGTACGGTATCAAGCCAACTACATATTATTATGTAGTTTTCTTCTTATACAGAAATCAGGGCAAGTGGCCCTCAGAAATTGTGATCAACAGGCGACTTTGTCCATGAGCAGACAATGGGGAGGTACTCACGTGAAATATTCTTCCGCTGGAGGTCGTCGAAGCGCTACGTCAGCTAAAGCGTTGATATTGTGCAACTCAGCGTACGTTTGATTAAAGCATTTTCTTAGATAGTAAGTTCCGTTGATCGCATCACAGATGTCTGCCTCCTCATAAGAATAGCAATCTGAAATAAAAAAAAAAGACATTTTACATTGTGTTAACATCCGCTACTGCTCATGGAATCTCAGTACACAATATTTTTATTATCTCTTTAAACGAAAACTATTTTTGTGGCGAAGGGTTATTTTAGCAATTAAATATTACTCACGTTCAGTACTCCAGTCTGCATCACAATTCTGCCAGGGCAGTTGATAGAAAATGCTCATGAATGACACAGCCATATAGTAAATAGTCCAAGCTATGATTAGATTATAGTACAACATCACAATACTGGAGACTATCACCATCCCGTAACCCAGGCCTTGGAAGAGTGGCGAGAACTTTTTGTACACGGCCACTGGGCCCAGGGCGGCGTACTGGCCAAATGATAACTCCATGAACATTAGTGGCAAGCCCGCGATTATCAGCATCACAGTAAAAGGTATAAGAAACGCACCTGTAAGGAAAGATTACTGTTGCTACATTGCTTTATATCGAGTCATACTCCCGCAAAGATGAAAAATAAGGCCAAGATTGGACATTGGTAGACTGAGTAGAGAATAGAATAGAATAGAATACTCTTTATTATGTACACCTTATTAATTACAGACATAAGGTATAGAAACTGTACAAAGGGTGACACAATGGGCAGAAACGCGTCATGTCATTGTGCACCTTACATACATAGATTATGTTATCACAAATGCATGCAACCAGCAATCCGATAATTAAGAAGTGTTACCGGACCCATTGCGTCTCATAAATACTAAGGGGTCAGTTCCCATTACGTACGTTCATCCCACGCAATTTTTCTGAGAAATGCAACGCGCTGCGATTTGCTGACGGGCAAAGTGTTATGTACAGGCTGTAAAAAGACGCATCACATACCCGTCAACTACGCATTCTGTACATCACAGTTAAGCAACATTGTACAAAAATAATTATTGCTTGGGAAAGACTTTTATTTTTGGTGGGAAAAACGCTGTTTACAGTAGCGCTCAATGTAACGCTCTCAAGACATTGTGCTTATGGGTACATGCAACGGTACCGGGGGTATTTATATTCGTATTTGTATTTAGTATTTGTATTTTATAGGTCATTTAAATCTTTTTTTGGGAAAAAACGTCAGACAATGTTTGAACTTTGTCCTTCAATATCTTTATGACCATATAAGGTTCCCAGGTATGACAAAAAACAAAAAAAAATATCAAGATGACGTGAGGTGGACTGTGACTCTTGGCTTCATTAAACATCTTTTTACACCCTTTATATTACCTCCTCCATTGTTATAGCATAGGTAGGGGAACCGCCACACGTTGCCCAGGCCCACGCTGTAGCCCAACAGTGACAGTAAGAAGTCGAACCGTCCAGTCCAGTTGCCACGAGCTGGCTCCACGTCTTCTGCCGCTGGCTCTGGATTCAACTCATCATGGCTCTGGATGAAAAAGACTTCGTTCAGAATATTTTTAATTTACCAATTCTAGCAAAAACTGCTTCGGAACCCGGATAGTAATTTTTCCTGTCATGGTTTCTCTAGAAAATGTTTCAGTGAAGCTGCCTGTTGTTCTAACTAGGTAGTGCCTGAGATATATAGAGTATTGTGTTAATAAACACACTAGGCAGTCACCCGCATCACAAAATACAAAGAGTAGGTACAGAAGGCAATCACATGACTTAGGTACTTCACTTTTCATACCTACGCTCGGCGGTCGCGCTATGGTTGTCAACTTTGGCTTATGCACAAAAAACTAGTTGTTTGATTTATTGTTGAGCTTATTCTACAATATTAAATCAAAACAATAAACATAACAATACAAAAAGTTTACAGAACAAAAACATATAAAATTTTACATTTGTCAATTTTCACTAACGAAAATCCCTAATAACTTCAAAACGGATTACCTTATTTACACAATTTATTTTGCCCTATTCGTTTTAGACCTAAACCTATCAAATGACACTACAAACAACACAATATCAACACAAACAAAAAATCGTGTTTTCAACTTACTTACTTAGTTGGTGACGTGAATTTACCTTACAAAAACGTTACTTCGTTTTTTAATGATTCAAAATAGGAAACTATTATATAAATCGAGCTTAGACAGCCATTTTTTGTAGCTCAATTTCTGCACTTCACATACGCGTGTCTCAAGCGGATGGCACTCGCGCTCGCACTAGACACAACTAGTCCGAGATAACGTGTCCGTGAGTGGTGTCTATGTGTGCGTTACTCGAGCGCACTTTGTATGTAGATTGCCTTCTGTACTCTCTGTATTTTGTGCCCGCATTTCCGATGCGGGAATATAATTACTTCCATGTAGTATTTTAAGGACATAAGTATAAAACACTATATTTTGCATCAATGATGATGACCTTCATGAGTGATATGATGGTACTAGTGCTAAATTAATAAATTAATTTGATCCTAATGGATCAAATTAACTGTCTCTTAGGTAGGTATATACACTTCCGGACTCCTAAATAAAGCCACCGTGCATATTGACATGTAGGTTTAAAGGTCTAAACCATACAAATAATTATGAAAAAATAGTAGATTGTTAAACAAGGGTCGGAAGAAATCAATTCCCATACGAGGTACCTATACAGACGGCTATAGTCCGAGTAGGTATTGATGACTTTCACCCGTGTTAAACTCTCTACTTTTCATTTCGAATTTAGGGAAAGTAAAAAAAAATTGTTTTTCTAAAATATTTATTGATAACTAGCTTCTGTCCGCGACTTCGTCCGCGTGAAATTCGTACTTTCCTCTTATAATTTCGAAAATGTATGTTTATGATTTTTATCATTTATTTAGATATAAATAAGTATTCGGGCCAATTTTTTAGTTTATAGCTCAAAGGGATCAGATTTTTCAAATAAACTGTATCCCAGCTTTTTGCCCCCCCCCCCAGGAGAGTAATTTCGAAAAATCGTTTGGGATGTGTTCATAACTTGACTCAAAGACCCATACCCATTTTCGAGTTAATGGAAGCAAGCAGTACAATTTTCCACCTTCGTAGGAGTCAATTTTTGAAAAACCCTAAATCACTTTTTTAAGTATTTTTTGTTTTAGTAATCCGACAGCGGGTTAAATATTTTTCTAATCCATCAACTTTGTCACCCCCCAAATCCTCTGTGAGGGATTTGTTAAACTAAAAGTGACAATCCTTATTATTTACTGACCCAAATATTGCCAAGTTTCTAATTTATTAACCAAATGAATAAGATTTTTCATATAAACTGTATCCCCTCTTTCTATCCCCATAGGGGTGGAATTTTGAAACATAATCTAGATTATTTATACCAATTTTCGAGTTAATCAAGCCTCGTAATAAAATTCTGTACTGTGAAATTGACTCTCTCTTCACCCCATTAGCGGTAGATTTTCGAAAAACCCTGAGCCACTTTATTATTTATTTTGGTCTTAGATAGGTACTGAGTTTCGAGTTAATGGGACCGCGCATTAAAATTTTTCCATACTAAATTTGACACCCCCAATCTCCCCTTTGGGTTAGTTTAGAATTCCAAAAAAAATCGAACTTTATAATTATTTGTGCCAAGTTTCAAGTCCAAATTTATTTGTACCATTTTTTTTGAGTTTATCAAGGCACTCATTAAAATCCCCTTATAAATCGAATTACCACTTTTTGTCCTGTCAGGGGTCAATCATTTTCGAAAACCACATACATTACTATTGATTCTTCATCTGCCTAGCCTTTTTCCAACTATGTTGGGGTCGGCTTCCAGTCCAACAGGACGCAGCTGAGTACCAGTATTTTACATGGAGCGACTGCCTATCTGACCTCCACAACCCAAATACGATACCCCTTGATAAGACTGGTTGTCAAATTTTCGGGCTTCTGACCACCCCTAGCGACTATGAAAGATCCACGAATGACAGCCGGGACCAACGGCTTAGCGTGCTTTCCGAGGCACGGAGAGGTCACGGTATGTAAAGATGGACACCTATCCACAGACCAACCGCGGCAAGCGTAGCCTGCGTAACCTGATCGATCGATCTGAGCGGCTGTTATTATTGATTATTTTCTGTCAAAAGTTCACAAGTTCAAGTTCAGGTACAGAGTTTCGAGTAAATCGGATCCCGCGTTAAAATTCTTCCACACAAACTTTAACACCCCAACACAAGGGGTGTTGGCGTTTTTTGATAAACTTTATTACTTGCTTAGGCAAATATTCTTACCAAGTTTATTAACCAAATGAATAAGATTTTTCTTATAAACTGTATCCCCGTTTTTCACCCACATAGGGGTGGAATTTCGTAAAATTGTTTGGGATGTGTTCATTACTCGACTCAAAGATTGTTTATACCAATTTTCGAGTTAATCAAGCCACGCAGTAAAGACTTCCCCTATAAAATTAACTTTTCACTCCGTTAGGGGTAAATTTTCGAAAAACGATGATACACGTTCTTTATTTTCGGTCTTAAGTATAAATACTGAGTTTCGAGTTAATCATAGACCACGCGTTAAAATTCTTCCATACAAACTTTGACACCTCCCGATCCCCCTTCAGGGGGTAGTTTAGAAAAAAAAGCCAAACTTCATAATTTATTTAGATAATTATTCGTGCCAAGTTTCATGGTTATTAACTCAAGGAATAAGATTTTTCATATAAACAAAATCCCCTCTTTTCACCCCTTAAAGGTTAAATTTCCAAAAAAACCCGTGGATATCTACTCTTCACAAAGAACACACCCTCCAAAATTAATTTCTCTACCCAGCGGTACCGACCAGCGTTTTAGGCTGTGCGTTGATATATCAGTCAGGACAAAATTTCATCCCCCTTTTCACCCCCTTTATGGATGAAATTCTAACAACACCGTTGTGTTAGCTTCCAATCATAAGCCTAGATAATAAATTTAGTGATTTTTACGTCGAAAATTAATGACTTTCTATACACAACTTCATCCCACTTTTTAACCCTTCAGGGGTGGAATTATCAAAAACGCTGAGACACGTATAAATTAATTTTCAATTGTCAGCCTAAATACAAAGTTAGAAGATGCTAACTTCAAAACTGTCGGACTTTCATATAAACTTCCATCCCCTATTTTAACCCTTTAGGGGTTGAATTCCCAAAAGTCCTTTCTTAGTGGATACTTACTCTTCACAAAGAACACACCTTCTAAGTTTCAAGTCTCTAGGTCCAGCGGTTTGGGCTGTGCGTTGATATATCAGTCAGTCAGTCAGTCAATCAGTCAGTCAGGACTTTGAATTTTATATATATAGATAAGATAATACAATCAATAGGGGCCCATTATTGAGTGTCCAAGTCACCCTCTGCCATTTTATCCGTGTATATATAAAACATTGATCAGGCAGGGGTCATAGTTATTCCATAGTTATTGGTAACCAGTCCACTTTAGCCACCCAAACCCATAGTCCAAATTTTTATATTTCCATATCCTGCAATAGTCCTACACCAACCGGGGGTTATCCTTGGGTGCACTTGCATAGCGCATACAGGGATAATCGTCGGTTGGTGCCGCATTTCATTAAAATTTCCTAAGGGGCCTCTGCGAGTTGGTTTCGGCCCCTCGTACGCCTTCCAAAGGACCGGGACCCCAAGGTTCCGAGATATATAAATTCAAAAACATCAATAGTATCTATTTAAAATTAATTGAGCAGTTAGAACAATTTGTAAAATGTAATAGTCTTTTTTTAATTTTAAATATGAAACACACCGGGTTACCGCCGCGGGCCGTCCGGCTTTATAGGTATTGTTTTTAATTCACACTGGCTATAAACTCACTAGACCGCAGCATTTAACTTAATTTTAAAAAAAAATTGAAAGACACAGACATAACCTTTAGTTCTATTTTTTTTATTTATTCCTGCCTGAAGCAGGATCAAACAAACACTACTTTCCGAGTATGAGAAATGAAAAAGTTTTTATTCAGTTTTGAAGCCAACATACTGGATTGTCTGTGTGGTGCCGGACTTAAAGAATTGCACCACCCCTTACTTCCCGTGGGTGTCGTAAAAGGCGACTAAGGGTCTTACCGGAGAATGGGCAGCAGCGTTCTCTATTTATTCCACCATCATACCATACTGCGATCGCCAACCCGCCTGCCAAGCGTGGCGATTATGGCAAACCCCCCCTAAAAATTGGGGGAGGCCTATGTCCAGCAGTGGACGTCTATCGGCTGAAACGACGATACTGGACATCATTTTGGTGTCATCATTGAATTCACGAACATCTAAAATGTTAAAGACGAACAGCACTGACCTTTGTTAAACAAGTACGCTTGTTATAGTGCAGGTCAGTGACCAATGCACAGTGGTCACGTAGAAGGTCACAGACCTCCGATGGCAATGATTGAGCTAAGCCATGATATCTGCGTTCAGTTCCTCACTAGTTGTCATACTACCTGAGGCTATAAAAGGTTTTGCAGTCTAATGTTGGCAACATTCCTTTTTCGGCATCGGAAGTGAACACATCTAATTAGTAATCAACCGCATTTATCACCAAGCGCTAATTAGCTTAAGACGCGACGCGTGTTTTCGAGTTCCAACTTGTGTGTGACCTGTTATTTTGCAATAGACATTCAAGTTACAGGTATGTATTATTAATTTACTTTACTATTTTGTATTTTCAATCCACCATATTTTTTTAAATAGAGTGCTACGCCTCAGCGTTACTTACGTATTTATTTCTGTATTTTTTTTATGTTGAAGCTTTTACTTGTTTGTATCTACTTGTGCCATTGAATTAGGTATAAAAATGTCGCTTGAAATCTCTACTAATAGACTTTAAAAAATGTATTTGCGCATGCTGCAGCTGTAAGGTGCAGCCAGGGTCTACGCCGAGCGCCTGGGCGCGTAGCACTTGCTACGAAATATGTATTGTTTTTGTTGTTTTGTTTTAGGTACTAGTATTGAGTGTTCTTTCAACAGAATGCTTGTACTAGGTACTTGGCTGTCTATTAAGGACAGGAAATCCGAACTGGAACTGTGGCGTCGAGTTTTTCAAGCCCTGATACAGTCGCTGCCTGATGTTGAGAATTTGATTGCTGATGACTTAGAAAAAAGAGTTACTAATCTTTTTACAAGATTTGTAGGTATCTGGAAGCAAGTCTCTCGCAAGCATTCTCGCATGGTCTCTAAGTACGGAGACTGGCTGACCGAAATTGAAGTTTCCTTTCTGCCAACGATGGAAACACTGCCAGAAAGTTTTTTCTAATTCAGCTATTTCAGCGGAAATTACTGGATTAGACAAAGACCTTATTGACAGATGTCATAATCTGCTGCAGTGTCTTTCGTCGGGATACAAAATTATTAACGCGGCTTTTAAAGAGTATGCTCTAGACACAGCACGTAAGCTTGTTGCTACCTATCCATGGTACAACCTGCCCTCGTCTGTACATAAGGTCATGGTTCGGAAGTAATTGACCATGCATTATTGTCAATAGGTGAGCTTTCGGAAGAGGCCGCGAATCTTGAAATAAGTTAGTTAAACGGTTTAGGCGTGACAATACGAGGAAAATGTCCCGGGTTGTCACAAACACCGACATGATACATTCTTCTCAATTCGGATCCTTATATTTCTGGTTTAAGAAAGTTACCATGGGAGAAGAACTCTATTCTATCTAAAGAGGTGTTGAGTATTTATATTATTTTAGATACAGCTCCTATTATGTAACTACTAACATGTAAATAATATATTTTTGTGTTATTTTTGTGTTTGTAGTTAGGTAATAATTAGGTATTTACTTTATTTTTACTATAAAAATGTAAGTATTTAAGTTTATTAGTTATTAAGTTGCAATTCTTTTCTTGTATTTTAGTATGTATTTCGTCAATATTATTTTTTTGAATAAAAAATATTTTATTTTCATTTATTATATATTTTATATTATAACGTAAAGTATTACAAAAAAACATAATAATTATAATTAGTATTGATAACGACAGTCATTACCTTAGCGAAACCCTATGACCGCCTTTCTTAGCGGAACCACTGTGCAATGGCAATAGACAAAAAACGCAGGGTGGTTCGAACCAGGTGTGCGGAAATGTATATTTGAATAGGTAGACACTTTACAGTGCCGACACGGGAAATTATGGAGTGACCGAGTGATCAATTTTTGGCTCACTTAATTTGCAGACGAACGATTTTGTACATGAACCTTCATAATATTCAATTTGAAATAATATAGCTATGTACATCCATTTAATCGTTAGCTGGTAGAGAAACGATTTCCGTCAATACTAACTACTCTAGCTCCGCCTACTTTTCACAGATTTCCTAATTCCTCCTAAGACTTTTGGTCCTGTAAAGACATCTTTAGACACACGATAGGAAAATATGAGGAATCACATGGTGAATAAAAAAAGACTTTGGAAAGTGCAATGCACGGTAAAACGGTCAGATCAATTAAATCAAAGCATTTACATTATTCATTACATTATACATTATAATAGTTCTCTCCGTTTAACACATGGCCCACTAGATACCAACCACTCAAGAGAGTCGCATTTAGCATGAAGGCGAAACCTTTTAAGCCATATAATAAACGCGAATCAGCTGGTGCTAAGCACAATGGTCGACTCGGCTCAACATCGTCATTGTTACGAGACATATAACTATATGGAAGATTCATGTACCATGTGACCTAAATATCGAAAACACCTATAATCCTCTATAATATGGAAATGATTAAAAAAACTGGTAAGAAAATCACATTTTATATTACATGCTTTGGAAAGGGAGTCTGTTAGGACAATCTTGTGAACATTAGTCGATACTCACATCAGAGATTCTGGTGTCCATTGCTGGAATATCCGTTGCCACTGCAGGAATCTGGGTCTCTGGCTTCTTTGATGACTTTGGCATCTTAAATTATAGTACAACCGAAACTATTTCAACAAATATTGCTGCTCAGGCATTATATCAGCCGTCACCACCGCTTCAATGACACAAGGAACACCGAGGATCGCACTGAACATCACACACGTTACAACTAGACTACGAAGACCACTGAATCACTTTACAAACAAAGTAGACACTAAAACGAAGTTGTTTATAAGAAATTAATCAAAAAGCAAGCAAGTTAAGTGTACATTATATCGAAAAATACAAAACGCAGGAACGCGCAGATGTCAAGTTTCGCATCGACCGACCGAACTCTGAATGAACATCTAGGTCAATATCAAGCCTCCGCCTCCGCCGCCCCCGCGCCCTTCTTTACCCCGTTGTGAAAATCTTCTTGACTACTACATCATAATATGGAAATTTTCTTGATTATCGTTTCAGGAACACAGTTAAGACTCATTTACTACGTCATTAACATGACTTTAACGACTCAGCATCGCACGCATCAAAAAGGTTATGATTTCCACCCCATCATGCGCCAAACACCTATCAAATACACATCACAATGACTATAACGTTTAATTAATTAAAAATGATATCAAAAAAGTAGCGAAGATAGTTTAGATAATCGTTAAAACTTTATTTTAGTACCATAAAGTATGATAAAATTACCTATATGAAAGTTCTTTGTTAATGAATCCTTTGGGAATTAATATTATCCTTATATCCTCGTAATAGCAACTGAAAATTCTTAATTATACACACAAAAATATTGATGTACGTAGCTTTCGTAGCATATTTCGTAGCACGGCGTAGCACTAACTTAAATTGATGCTGCTGCCTATTTTCTCAAATATTTTTGTTAGATCGTTATTTGCATGTGATTGGAGTAAGGGTAAAGTTTAGCAGTGGATATTTACTGGCTTTTTTACGAGATGGTACCCTTATGTGGTAGTACTCATTCTGTCGACAGTGGTTCGGTCTGGTCAGCCATAAGATACTAAAACCGTCTAACCGTCGGTTTTTATTACCCTTTGGTAATAAAAACCGACGGTTCTCATACAAAAATTTACCTTGATTATTTCACATACTTACTACTGGCGTATGTAGGGCTTCTTTCCAGGGAGGGCCTGGCCCCTAACCTTTTTATTTTTATTTTTTTCGTTTTGAAATCCTCATGGAAACCCTCCGTCTGGGATGAACGGAGGGTATATCGGACTCCTACCGACTAAAACCCCACTGTTCCTTCTACTACCATAAGTCGCGGGCCCGAGAGCCCCGAGGATACATTACACCCGCCGTCGAGGGTGCGGCCGCATTCGGCGCACCCTCGACTGATATCAGCCCGCCATGTCTAGCAGGCCCCATCCCCAAGTGCGGGCGGTCCCACGACCGATCCTTTTCTTTTAGCACAGTTTTCATTACTAAACATCCTGCTCCAAAAAGAGTTTCGTCAATTTGGAGAGTACCCTTATACCCCACTAAATGCTTTCCACTTTCATCGATCAAAGCAGCAGCGCGTAGAATGGCGCGGTGTTCCGACGTGCGCCTGCTTGTCACTTTGCATTGTGGGCTGTGCCACGAAATTTAAATGTACAGACGCCAGCACATCAAGCTACTACAATCTGTCAAATTTCTATAACTGATTTTTCAACACACTTGCTCGTAAAGTGACTCTTATTGAACCGCTTTTAGGTCCATAATGCAGTGTATTAAAAACGCGTGCTTTTTCTTTACTTTAATCCACTAGAGCTTTATTTCCACAGATAACTATTTTTTTTTTTTTTTCTTTTTGGCTTCGCACGGTTTGTGCATTTAGCCAATGTCATGTTATGTTTTTTATTACAAAAGAAATAAAGGTAGGGAAACAAAAATATTATTATTCGAATTAGTTATAGTTAACGGGATATAGGGATAATAACTATAGGATCAGTATTTATAACGGATATAAAAATGAGCTAAATACAATGATGAAACATTATAATTTAATATTATTTAAAGTAATGAATGAGACTATACATTTATATACAGAAAAGCTATTTGTACAAAGTAAAGAAAGTATTGAGGTAGGAAAAGGAGTATTGAGGGACAAGAGGTTACTAAGAAAGGATGAACGGTCATATAAGGGACAGGAGAAAAAAATGTGAAAAAAATGTGTGGTCATCGATGATATGAAGTTTGGCAAGATGGGCTGGAGTGCAGACATGGCCCAGTCTCATCCGTATTAGGATGGAGGTCTCCATCTTGCCAAACTTTGCCCTGCCAAACCACGGTTTTTCCGGAACGTCGGGTTGAATAAGAGAAAAATAACGACCCTTCGATTTGCTTCCGATATCCCAAGCTACCTTCCAGGTGTCTCGAAGAAAAGTCTTTGGTAACGTCATGAGGTCATAGCAAAAATTTATATATGGGACTAGGTCACCACATTGCACCGCATCACCGGCAAGTGTATCAGCCACTTCATTCCCATGGATTCCAGCATGGGCTGGAATCCACACAAATTGCAGTGTATAACCCTCAGAGATGGTTCTAAACGCAAATTCTCTTATTAAATAAATTATAGGAAACTGTGATTTGTGTTGAAAAGGGGATTTATTGATGGCTAGAAGAGCACTTTGAGAATCAGTAAAAATTATAGTATTTTGAAGTTTTAAAACACGAATATATTCAATGGCTTTTAAAATTCCGAAACATTCCCCCGTAAAAACAGAAGCCTCAGGAGGTAGTTTTATTTTTTGTACGATGTTGTATTGCGAATGGTAAGTACCTATCCCAACACAACCCGTCGGAGAATGCTTCGCAGCATCCGTAAATATATGATGGTACTCTAAGTGTTCAGCCAGAAAATTATTAAAACTTGATTTGCAATCGGGATCTGATTTACTTACACAGTTATATTTTATGATGGGACTGAATTGTAAACTCTCATAACTACTGCTAAATATAGGAAGTTTATTGGAACGGTGAATAGGAGAAGAAAGTGAAAGGAATTTTTTGTAGCCTACAACTAAACAAGGAGCACGTTTATGGGACCAGTAATCTGAAGATTCAATCTGCAACACTAATGAGTCCAGTTTAGGAATGAGAGGATGAGTTGAGATCTGAAGAATCCGGAACAAATATTTGTCAGATAGGAATTGTCTTCTAAGATATAAAGGAGCTTCCCCGCGTTCAACTTGTAGTGCATTAATGGGACTAGACTTCATGGCACCCGAAATAATGCGTAAAGCCTTAGACTGGATGCGATCCAACTTTTTATGATGTGCACCCCACCACACGCCAGAGAGGCACCTAAGCATGTTTAGGTGATTTTCACATTTGTTAACAATATAATCACAATGAGGAACACTACTTAATTTACAGTCAAGTATTATACCTAGATATCTGAATTTTTCTTTCACTGGAATAGGTACTTCCTTATAAAAGAGATTTACTAAAGGAATATTTCTCTTCCGGGTGAATAAAACAGCTGCGCTTTTAGACGTGGATAAATCCAAACCGTTTAGATGTAACCATGACTCCAAAGAAGATAAAGCAGTATTAATAGCATAGCTAGCTTGATCAATAGATTGGCTTGAAGAATATAATAATAAATCATCAGCATATTGAAGAACCTTAACATTGTTAGTTAAGGACGAGTCTAAATCAAACGTATAAATATTATAAAGAATGGGACTGAGCACAGAACCCTGTGGGAGACCTCTCCATACAAGACGAGATACCTCATGTTCTCCTATTAACATATTGACAGAGCGTTCAGTCAGGATATTAATAATGAAATTTGATAAATTCAATGGGACTTGTAAGGATTTTAATTTATTTTGTAAAACGGATAATACAACATTATCATAAGCTGCATTTATATCAAGGAAAACTGCAACGGTGGATTGGTTATTAGAGAATGATAACCGAATATCGGATGTTAAAATACTTAAACAGTCAGTTGTACTTTTACCTTTTCTAAAGCCATATTGTGATTCTGCCAAAAAACCCTTACTTTCAACATACCATTCTAGGCGATTTTTAATTAAGTGTTCCGCTAATTTCATCAGAATTGAAGACAAAACTATGGGATGGTATGAGGAAGCTTCAGATGGAATTTTATTTGGTTTAAGGAATGGCAACACCCTTTGACGTTTCCATTCAACAGGGATGTTTCCTGTATTCATAATAGAATTAATAAGTTTTAAATAATAGCTGAGGACGTCGTCATTTAAATTAGCAAAAAATGAATACGGAATGCCATCAATACCTGGTGCAGAATCCTTAGTTTTATGAATAACACCCTTTAATTCAGTGAGAGTGAATGGAAGATCAAGAATTCAAGAGTCGTATGAGTATCATGGATAGTGGATGCGAGAGACAGCTCAGGGACAAAAGGAGGAGCTAGTTTATCTAAAAAATCATTGGCTAAAGAATCCGGAATAGGAGAAGGGTTGTTATAAATGGACCTAAATCTACGGATATTGCGCCAGACAATAGTAGGGTGAGTGTTCGGTGAAATTGATGAGCAAAAGTTACGCCAAGATTCAAATTTTTTCTTCTTAAAAAGTTTATAAGTTTCATTTATTAAGTTATTAACGATTTCAAAATTAATATAAGACATATCAAGGGTATAGTTATATTCTGCCTCTTTACGTTTGTTAATCAGTTCTGTGCACTCAGAATCCCACCACGGAGGGGAGGGAATTGTACTAATATTGTTATTTTTTACAGGAAAAACTTCATCTGCCGCTGCGATTAATAAGAGAGCTAAAGCTTCTGCACAACTATTTTCATTGTCATCAGAAATAACAGGCAAGGAGCAAAGCTTTGTGTCAACAATATTTCTAAATTTGTCCTAGTCATTATTATTTCTATTGGGAAGTTTATGTTTTAAGGTTGATCTCCTTAATGGAGCATGTGGTTTGGAAAGAGGATAAGAAATAACTATTGGAAAATGATCACTTCCATAAGTAGAGGTTAAAGTATGCCATGTTAATGAAGATGCTAAGTTTGGAGAACAGATAGAAAGGTCGATTGCGCTTTGGTTCTGATTGGGATCTGAACGGCGTGTGGCAGCACCTGAGTTCAAGATGCATAAGTTATGTAAGTCTATTATATCTAGTAATTCATCACCATAACAATTAGAAGTTGAACAGCCCCATGATTGATGATGGCAATTAAAGTCCCCCAATATTAAGAATGGCTTTGGAAGACAAGAAAAGAGATTTTGAATCTCTTGAAGAACAGAAGAAGAAGGGTGAGGAATGTAAATAGAAACAAGACAAGTATGATGCACTTTAATAGCTACAATTGAAATTTCCTCACTGTGAGGAGGTAAGGAAATGACAGAGAAAGGGATAGAATTCTTGATAAGTATAGCTACTCCACCATACCCATCAGATCTATCCTCTCTAATGGTTAAATAACCATTAATTTTAAAAATATGATTAGATTTGAGCCAAGTCTCTGATAAGGCAAAGGCAAATGGCTCATATTTGTTTAAAAGATAAATAACATCACTCTTTTTGTTTACTAGACTGCGGCAGTTCCACTGGATTATTTTGGATGTGTTGTCCATCATGAATGGATTGAGATACTTTGAAAGAAGGGGCAACGTTGGACGGTGAAATGTTGAACTGAGATAGAAGATTGTGTAACGCAGAAAGAAAATCGTTTATGGAAAAATTTGTATCTTTTTTTTCGTTATTATTATTAGAAAAAGCACAACCATTGCATGGTTGGGGAAAGTCAAAATCTTTGATAATGGCATTGTAAGCCTCTTTATTATAACCTTGTACAGATTTGGGAGGGGAGCGTGGTTTGAGAAAGACAGTCTTTTTATAGCTACTTGAAGCAGGCATTCTATTAGATGAAGAGATTGATGGAGTATCTGCAAAATTTTTGGAAGGAGAAGATAAAAGTGCATCAGCATATGATTTTGTTACTGGGGGATAGACTTTTGCCGCTTCAGCATAAGATACTGAACTTTGTGCCATGTATGTTTTAATTAATGTTTGTCTAGAAAATTCTGGGCATGACTTATTAGTAGCATAGTGAAAACCAGAGCAAAGGCAGCAAGATGCACTTTCTTCTTCTCTTTCACAACTGTCTCCAGTGTGGCCATGGCCACATTTATAACAACGAGGTCTGGACCTGCACTGAATTTTAGTGTGACCAAAACGACAGCAATTGAAACATTGTACAGTAGGGAAAATATATAAATCTACAGGTAATGCATTATAGCACATAAAAATTCTTTTCGGTAGAACCTGTCCATCAAATGTAACAACTATGGATTGGGAAGGTTTCCAAATGGTTGTACCATCAACTACGGTTTTAAAATTAAGGCGTCTGACTTTCAAAATTGGACGGCAACCAATTGGTAGTGTTATATTATCAATAACTTCCTCCGGAGACCATTCCGCAGGAACACCACGCACTAAACCCATTCTAGTAACATTAAAAGTAGGTATAAAAGCTTCGTAATTATATGTTATGAGACTATTGTTTGTAATAAAGGAATTTGCGTCCGGGAAATTTGAAAAAGATAGAGATATTTTATTGCGGCTGATTTTTTTGACGCTACCGTTAATTATATTCTGGAAGGCGTTGTGTTTTAGGAACTTGCCAAATGTGATTGGGTGCAGTGTTGTCCCATCATCGGGTGAAATTATATTTTTTTGAACATGGATAACATATGGTGAAATGTCCGTATTTTCATAGGTTTTTCTTCCAATCTGAGTGGGAACAACTAAGGACGGAGCAGGAATATCGGGTTTGGTGTTAATAGGCATATCAGAACAGTTAGGCTCCGATGTAGTAATTAGTATAGAGTCCGTACAACCACAACCCGAAGACTCGGAACCGTGGTTTTTGCGGGTACGACGGCGTTTATTACAGTGCTTGCACACATGCACGCGGCTTCTTTTTAAAACACGGGCCGACGATGACCCATCGGTATCCATGCCCGATTCATTTGATGCAATGGTGACGAAATTGCCTGCCGGGGGCACAATGTCCCCCGGGTCAGGCGGGTCGTTCATCTTACCACTAAAAAACTACAAAAAACTTACCCCTACCGAAGAAAATAAAAGAAACTAAAATGAAATGAAATGAGAAAGAAAATAGAGCACTAAAACTACGACTACTGATCTTATAAACAATATTTTAAAATCTTTTATAAAAAAACCGCGTCCACCAAGTCCGAAGTTTCCCGCGCTTTTTTCAGATAACTATTTACTAGTCGGAGATTCGCGCTTTTTAATCTCATCAATTCACTTTTTTTTAAATAGTCTGTATTGTCCTTGGTCCCAAAATGAACTAATATTTATTTACCATAAGGTGAATGCGCAGGGACTACGGACAATTTAAGAGCGTTTACGCTGTTCGGCATTTCATACATTCTTTCAAGCCCTTGTTTTTCGAAATGAGTGAACTGATTTTAATGAAACTTTATACGCATATGCAGGATGCAAAGGTCTAAATAGTTAGTAGAAAATATTTTCGAAATGTCTTATTTAAATGAAGATAACTGGAAATTTCTGTTTCTATAGAAAGTTTAAAATCGGTCTAATTTGGCTGTAACACTATTTTTCGAAAATGTTCTCTACTAACTTTTTAGACCTTTATATCCTGCTTATGGGTATGAAGTTTCATTAAAATCGGTTCATTCATTTCGAAAAACAAGGGCTTGAAAGTTTGTATGAAATTCCATACGGCGTAAACGCTCTTAATGAATGCGCAGTGGTAGACCGCGAAATTCAAATTTTCTTTTGCAATTTTCAGATCAGTGTCAGGTTGTATCTTGATCAAAATATGATTTGCGACTATAACAGGTACGTCTTTACAGAATTATAATGATTCGAAACATTAATACATCTTTCTTATGGAAAAGTTCTTAGGGAAAAAATCTAACTTAAAGATTCTATTCTAAGGACTATAATTCTGTAAATACATATATATTATAGTCGCGAATCATATTTAATCAAGATACAACCTGACACTGCCCTGCTATTACAAAAAACGTAAGAAAATTTTAATTATCCACCTTAAATTAAAAAAAATTATCCGTGGTCCCTTCCGAAACCAAACGGAAAAGACCCTGACTGGCGTTCTATTATTGCGGATTCTCACTGAACTAATGTATATTTCTCTATGCCAATAGTACTTTCTAATTCCCCCGCTAAAACCGAAACGGTCCCGAGAGTTGAGTGCCCGCTGTCCCCAAAAGAACCGGGCGGTATTGATTCCAATTTAGTCCATATTGCTTCACTATGAAAGATTACTTTGCCTTTCCGTTCATTTCGAATGGTTCGTTCTTAAATTCCGCGTATTTTGATGTATGACACCACTTGAAGCGACCTGTCTATGATTTCAAAAATTTGAAATTGTAAATCAAATTTTTTCGACACTTGTGCGAGCAAGTCGAACTTATTTTAGCCGCCACAAAACTGCAAAATATATCAGGTAAGCAAGGAAACCCATGTAAAAAACTATTTGTGAGTGTTAACCATGTTAGATGTAATAAGAATTAGTACAGGATTCAAGTTGGTGAGTAAAATAAATACGTAATTTCTGTATTTTTCCTCAACCGGCAATGGTTCGAACAATGCTTGTTGAAAAAACTCATGTTGTTTTGGTCTAATTACGTTGATTTCTTCTGTGATTCCTTCAAATCATCGAGCAATTATTAACTAAATGAATATTATGTCCATTGAATATGTTAAGTACGGATCCCTAATGGATATCACGGATCCCTAATGGACATCGCCGACCTTGCAATTCCTTCAGTTTACGCCGAGCGCATAAAAACTGCATCGATGACGTCCGGCCAGCGACGGGTCGCCGACGCAGCGGAATTCGACATTAGCTATTAATTATTTTAATGCATATTTTTGTCATTCCATATTCTAGCATCGAATAGGTTTCACCAATTTTAATTGTAATCATTTCTCTTAAAATAAATTAGTTTAAAGTAACTTTGGTTTTTTTTCGATCCATCGTCTGCAGCTTACGTAATTGGCGCAGTCGGTAGGATACTCGCGGGCCGGTTCGCGAAGCGCGTTAGAGTCATATCACATCGATAACTACGATCGCGAGTCGCCCGAGCGGCTATCAAGCCACGTCACGAGTATCCTGAATCTACAGTAAAGCTGCGGAGCCGAGTGGAGAATCCAGACTTCGATTCACGAAGAAGAACCAGAGATGAAATATATGTGAGTACACCAGAATCTTTCTCGTGTTGCTTCCTATCTATTCCTAGTTATTTTTATGTCCAAGATTTTTCATCACGAAGGATCCTATCCTCGGGAACCTGCATCACGACAGGCGCGCCGACATTTATTAGATATTAACAGAGATTTAGACAGTGAATTAGATTTTAATTTGAGTAGTTTATTTGAACCTAAAATGCCATACGACCCCGATGTAATTTTCAAGGCCTTACGCCTTGTGCCCGATTTTGACGGAAACCCCAACATATTGACCAGGTTTATTAACATCTGTGACCGGATAGTATCTCAGTATGCAAGCCCCGAGCCAGGCAGTGAGCTAGGGAATCTATGTCTCTTAAATGGCATTTTAAACAAGATCACAGGGCCCGCCTTATCTACTATCAACTCGAATGGTATTCCTGAAACTTGGGCAGGTATTAGATCAGCTCTAATAAACAACTTCTCAGACCAGAGAGACGAGACGGCTTTATACAATGACCTCTCTTTGGCTACACAGGGTAATAGAACCCCTCAGGAATTTTACGATCAGTGCCAAACATTATTTAGTACAATAATGACCTATGTGACGTTACACGAGACCTTACAAACGACTATCGAAGCGAAACGGGCGCTTTATAAGAAAGTTACCATGCAGGTTTGTACGTGGACTAAAAGAACCTTTAGGCTCACGTATACGGTGCATGCGTCCAGAAACCATAGAGAAAGCTCTGGAGTTCGTGCAGGAAGAATTAAATATTATGTACCTGCAGCAGCGTAATGATGGCCCAAGAGCTCAGACTGCTCAGAGCGCACCTAAAATACATAAACCTTTTAATATGCCTACTATACCGCTTAACGCATTAAATGTTCCGCGACCCCCAGTACCTAACTGGCCTGTTCCAGTAGGACAACGTGGCTATCAACCCCAGCCCCAGGCCTTTAAATTCAATATGCCTAACCAGTATCAAAATCGCATGCCTACTCGCACACAGCAAATGTTCCGTGCACCATTACCAAACTACCATCCTCAAAGTAACGTTTTTAAATTACCATCCAGGAATAATCCACCACAAAATTCGGGTCCGAAACCCATGAGCGGAGTTCAACATTTCGTTCCAAAACCATTACCCATGATACCAGGACATGATTGGCAAAAAAATGGGAACCCACCACAGAATAGTTAGTTATTTTAAAACGCGCGAGTTAAACCTCAATGAACTCGCTATGCCTGATAGTTCTTATTATTTTGCTGACTACTACTATGAGCCGGGGTATGACTACTACATAGACTATAATGACTATTACAATTTTTATGACTGTGCGAATAACGCTAATATGACGGACTCTAATGCAACTTGCGATAATCAGGTAACAGCTGAGACAGAGCCACAACCAGGCCCTAGCGGTGCAAATCAGAATCAAAATTTTCAGTCGGACCAGACGTCCAAAGAGCAAAAATAGACCTCAATTTACAGACTCAAAGACAGTTACCCTACATAGAAATTTCTTGCCCTCCTTTAAAATTTTTGATCGACACTGGCGCTAACCAGTCATTTATTAGCCCCGAGGCTGTACAAAAGTTTTTCTATGATTATCCCCTCAACTATGATCCTTTCGAAGTTACAAATGTACACGGTGTTAGTAAAAACGATTACTCCATAACGCTACCGTGTTTTAATGAATTCAAGGAGGTCGATAGTATAAAATTATTCGTATACCGTTTTCACGATTATTTTGATGGCCTAATAGGACTAGACTTATTATCCAAGTGGGAGGCTAAAATAGATTTAAAAGATTTCCAATTAATAACGCGAACTGCTACGAATCAGATTAAAGTATATAATTCACGCAACGTCAACCTGTATGAGGATATTATCCCTGCTAAAAGTTCCAAATTAGTTAGACTACCTATTAATGCCCCGGATGGTGATGTTTTAGTAAGCGAACAAGTCTTTTGTAATTGTACAATCCACGAGTGCCTTACCACTGTAGTTAATGGTCGTGGATATGTAGAGTTAGAAAATCCAACACTCAACGACGTCATATTTTCATTAGACCAGCCAACTTGTGCAGTACTGTTCAATGCTCAGTGCACGCAAGTAAAACAATCAAATCGCGTAGATGACGTATTATCGCGTTTGCGTACGGACCACCTCAATGAAGAGGAAAAAGCTAACCTTCTAACACTTTGCTCTCGCTATACCGATGTATTTTACATTGACGGAGAACCACTAACATTCACTAACAAAATCAAGCATCGTATAAGAACGACAGATGAAATCCCCGCATACACTAAAAGCTATCGATACCCTTTCGTTCATCGGGAAGAAGTTAGGGACCAAATTGCCAAAATGTTGCAGCAAGGAATAATAAGACCTTCCGATTCTGCATGGAGCTCGCCCATCTGGGTTGTGCCAAAAAAAATTGACGCCTCTGGAAAACAGAAGTGGCGTCTCGTAGTCGACTTTCGCAAGTTGAACGAAAAGACGATAGACGACAAATACCCCATACCAAACATCAGTGACGTCCTTGACAAGTTAGGAAAGTGCCAATACTTCACGACCTTAGATTTGGCAAGTGGCTTCTATCAAGTTGAAATGGACCCCCAGGATATATCAAAAACAGCATTTAATGTGGAACACGGGCATTTTGAATTCCTTCGAATGCCCATGGGACTTAAAAATTCACCGTCCACTTTCCAACGAGTTATGGACAATGTTCTAAGAGGTCTTCAAAATAACATATGCCTAGTGTATCTCGACGATATTATCGTATACAGTACCTCTCTTCAAGAGCACATGGATAATTTGGAAAAAGTTTTCCAACGACTTAGGGAGTCCAACTTCAAAATCCAGATGGACAAGTCCGAGTTTCTAAAACTCGAAACTGCTTATCTGGGACATATCATTAGCAGAGACGGCATTAAGCCGAACCCCGACAAAATCTCCACAGTCCAAAAATATCCAATCCCAAAGACCCCTAAGGAAATCAAGCAATTTTTAGGCCTTCTAGGGTACTATCGGAAATTCATTCCCGATTTTGCCCGCATCACTAAACCACTTACCCTATGCCTAAAGAAAGGCAGTAAAATTACTCTTAGCCCCGATTATGTTAATGCCTTCGAAAGATGTAAGACTTTACTAACCAATGACCCTATTCTACAATACCCAGACTTCAAAAGGGAATTTAATCTCACAACAGACGCTTCGAATGTCGCTATTGGAGCAGTGTTATCCCAGGGACCAATAGGTTCCGACAAACCCGTCTGCTACGCTTCTCGCACACTTAATGAAAGTGAGCTAAACTATAGTACCATCGAGAAAGAGTTGCTTGCCATAGTCTGGGCCACGAAGTACTTTAGACCTTATCTTTTCGGCAGAAAATTTAAAGTACTGACTGACCACAAACCCCTGCAGTGGATGATGAACTTGAGAGAACCTAATTCGCGACTGACCAGATGGCGACTAAGACTAAGTGAATATGACTTTACTGTAGTGTACAAGAAAGGAAAGTTCAACACAAATGCTGATGCCCTTTCCCGTGTAGAAATTTACAACGAGGAAACAGATGAGATCAACTCATTGATCGAAAGTATTAAGGATCTCAGCTCGATGATTAACAACCCATCAGTGGCACCACCTCCACCAACAAACTCCTCGACTGACACCGTACATACCAGTAATGAACATCCCATATTAGAAGTCCCCATCACAGATAAACCCCTCAATACATTTCATCGACAGATTTCTTTGACCGTAGTAGGTGACATAAAACGCCGACCGATAATAACTAAACCCTTTGAAAATCATACACGAATTGCAATACAGATCTCAGAATCTAACCTAGAGAGTGACATCATCAATGCTATCAAGGAATACGTCAACCCTAAGGTAAAAACAGCCATACTAATTAATCCCCCGTTAGCCATGTATTCAATAGTGCCTATCATACAAGATAAATTTAGAAGTTCCTCACTTAACCTCGTATTAGCTAAAACAGAACTCGAGAATGTCAAAGAATACCTCCGACAACAAGACATTATCCGACACTACCATGACGGTAAGACGAACCACCGTGGGATTAATGAATGTCATCTAGCCCTCTCACGAAAATACTACTGGCCAAAGATGAAAGAACAAATCACCAAGTTTATTAATGAGTGTACCATCTGCGGTCAAGCTAAATATGATAGAAACCCAATTAGACCCCAATTTAACATAGTTCCTCCAGCTACCAAACCACTTGAAATTATTCACATGGACCTATTTACAGTTGAAAATGAAAAATACGTAACTTTCATTGACGTTTTCACGAAGTATGGGCAAGCGTATCATTTGCGAGACGGTACCGCTATTAGCATTATACAAGCACTACTACGTTTCTGTACCCATCATGGACTACCTATGACTATCATCACTGATAACGGAACAGAATTTACAAATCAACTTTTCTCCGAATTTGTACGACTTCATAAGATAACCCACCATAAAATTCTACCTCACAGTCCAAATGACAATGGTAACATCGAACGTTTTCACTCAACGTTATTGGAGCACATTAGAATTCTTAAACTACAAAATAAAGACGAACCAATAGTAAATCTTATGCAATATGCTATCATAGCATATAACAGTTCTATCCATAGTTTTACCAAGTGCAGACCCTTTGACCTATTGACTGGACATTTTGACCCCAGGGACCCAATCGACATAGACCTGACTGAACACATCTTACAACAATATGCGCAGAATCATAGACAACAAATGAAACAAGTTTACGAAATCATTAACGAATCATCTCTTGCAAATCGCACCGCCTTAATTGACAATAGGAATAAAACTCGCGAGCCCGAAAAAGAATACGTCCCACAGCAACAGGTTTTTATCAAAAACCCTTTTGCCAGTCGCCAGAAAGCTGCACCACGTTACACGCAGGATACAGTACTAGCCGATCTGCCTATACACATATATACTTCAAAAAAACGTGGCCCCATCGCCAAAGCGCGGCTGAAACGAGTTTCTAAATCGAGCCAATTGTTACAGGATCCTGTTGCTACTGACAATCCATGCGACGCACCCTCAAGAGATAAGACTTGAGACTTTAGCTGATGGACCAGGACTGTTACCATACAAATTAGGACCGACCAGACTAACAACGCATTACCACTCATTCATACAGTATATACAATTAACTGACATCGAAGATAAAATTAACTCCGTACAGACGCAACTTAAGACTTTTAGAACTAAACTTACTAATGAGACCTACACGCTTTATGAATACCAGATCGACTATCTTACTAACAAACTCACTAAGGTACTACAACAAGTAAAGTCTTTGGAACCTGTTAGAGTCAAAAGAGGTCTTGTAGACAGCCTTGGGTCAGTAATAAAAAGTGTTACCGGCAATTTAGACTATCTAGATGCTCTAAAATATGACGAGGCCATTAAAACTTTACAAAATAATGAAAATAAAATAGTTTCAGAATTCAATAATCATATCAGCCTTAGCAAAGAATGGATGTCCCAACATGGCACTATCTTAGACCAAATAACAAAAAATCAGGAAAAAGTTAATGCAACGTTAGAACTACTTCTAGAAAAAAGTGCTTATAAAGATTACAGCCTAATAAGATTTGCAAAGTTTGCCCAAATTTTAGGAATCATAACTAATAACGTAGAAGATTTAATGTTAGAAATAATCAGGTTAGAAAATATAATGGCTTTCATACGCGCGTCCAGTACCCATCATTCTATGATTGATATAGAAGTGTTAAGTTCTATGATAGGTAGGCTAAAATCAATATACAATCAAGATCAAATCTTAGATTTAGAGTTACGAGAATATTATGATCTAATAAAACCAGGTTCCTACTTTATTGAGAAAAGAATAGTAATAATATACAGTTTTCCCATAGTCTCTAAAGACTTTTATGAGTTATACAAATTATCCATTGTACCTAATAAGAAACAACTTGCCCTTATTCCTCCCACTCCCTATATAGCAACAAACGAGAAATCATTCGTGTACATAGAGGCTGAATGCCCGAAGTACAGCAGCATCCATCTCTGTGATAAGAAGACAAGTCATCAGATCCGGACGAAGCCTGATTGTAGCCAAGAGCTCATAATCAACCAAGGTCTAGAAGACACCTGCCAATTCACCAAGATTTCTCTCTCCAAAGAAGCAGTAGAACAATTGGATGATTAACACTACGTTCTCTCATTGCCCCGACCGACCAAAGTACAATTAGCCTGCGGTAGAAAGGACTTTAATATTCTACAAGGAAGCTATCTCGTCACCATCCCCATGGACTGCTACCTGCAAACAACAGAATTAACAATCATTAACGACAGCAACGAGATAAAAGGACAGCCACTAAAGTTATCAAAGATCCCTTATAACGAGATGAACCAAACAGTTGATTCCACCCACATCATCGGAATCAATTCAGTGAACTTAGAAAAACTTCACAGCATCCAGAACAGAATACTAATGGAAAGCCCTATTCAGATCGACAAGACTCAGCCGGTTGTCCTATATCACACAACCATACCATTCTACATTATCGTACTATGCGCAACCATACTTATCATTTTGGTATTAAGCCGCAAATACAAATGCTGGAACCTTGGAGCAAACGACAAGGAGAAGCAGCAAGCTCTTAAGACACATACATATGAAGATGTGACCAGAAATACCAGGAAACGAGATGAAGTCCCAGCAACATTTTCACTCAACATGATCAAATAGTTGCTGATCTGCGGATGGAGGTGTTAAGTACGGATCCCTAATGGATATCACGGATCCCTAATGGACATCGCCGACCTTGCAATTCCTTCAGTTTACGCCGAGCGCATAAAAACTGCATCGATGACGTCCGGCCAGCGACGGGTCGCCGACGCAGCGGAATTCGACATTATTAGCTATTAATTATTTTAATGCATATTTTTGTCATTCCATATTCTAGCATCGAATAGGTTTCACCAATTTTAATTGTAATAATTTCTCTTAAAATAAATTAGTTTAAAGTAACTTTGGTTTTTTTTCGATCCATCGTCTGCAGCTTACGTAATTAATACGAAAACATTCCAACGTTACTTCATTATTGTAAACAAAGTTCACGCGTCCGACGCCATTCGTACGCGATCTTGTAATCTGACGCAATTTGCTGTAAAGCTTTTTCTGATTGTGTCGTATTATTAAGTGTAATACTACTTTGGAAAGGGTATTTAATAAAACATCATTTAATTAATATTATATTATATTTTGATCAAACTTGTAAGACATTTTTTTTAAATAAATTTAAGTAATATTTTTTGATAGAACTTGTATGTGTCTTCAGAACCTTATTTTAGTACAGTGTTTAATTGTACTGCTACGATTTTTACAAATATGTTGAAGCATTAAATAAGCTTACTACAGGTACCAATATTTTTAACCTATGTATCAGATATATGTAGAAAAATTTTTTTTTGTCTGGGCGCAATAATTTTTTTCAGTCGAAATTTTTCTTTCAACTTGGGATGCTTGTAAATAATAAATAATGTACTATGCAATGTGGTTTTATTTATTTTTTATGTTAAGAATTATCACACCATGCATTTAAAACCTTAAAACATATAGGTCATCGCTTGTTTTTTTTAATTACAGCCATTTACATGAAATCTGAGACAAAAATTATCTTTGTTCATTTTTACAACCAATTTTAGAAATGATAACATTGATACACTCAAACGAAACAAACGCTATGGTATAGCCCTGCAGGGTAATTGCGTAACACACTATCAGTAGCAATGGGTTTCATTTTGACAGTTCAGCAACATTCATTGCGTGATTTATGTTGTTGACCAGACACATTTTCAAACTTATGGAGCAATGGATTAGCAATATGCTTGAAAACGATTCAAATTGAGAGTAATAGCGTGTTACGCAATTAGGGTGCTGTTCCTTCCCATTACAAAAACATTCAAGTGTAAGCACCATTCTAAGAAACGACGTCGTAAATCGCCTTTTTGTAGCGTGCGGCCGCCGCCCGCTGTGATGACGTAATCCCTGAAATGTTTACAACTTTTTTTCACGCGGGCCATGTCGCTTCAGCGGGACTAACTAAACTACAATTGTTTTGTGTTTATTTTTTTTTATATAGCGGTCTGTAGTCAGTGCCTACATGCTCTGTGGTCAGTGCTTTTATTTACACTTGCGCGCGCATTGCTAGTGCTGGCTATGCGGAAAGACAAAACCAGCGCGCCATTTTCCATACAAGTTAATATTTAACAATACAAGCCTGTTTTTTTCCTCACAAGTGTGTTGTAAAACGTCGTATGAAACGCGAGTGCATTGATCATTATACGCTCGGCTTCCTTATCGCACTCGCCTGCGGCTCGCGCGAATAATACCGCCTCGAGTATAATGATCAACATAGCACACATGTATCATAATGTACTATTCAACTTTATCGCTAAAGCATAAGGTTCAAAGTTGATTGGGAAAATTTGACAGTTTCGGGTAGCTTGATATGCTGGCGTCTGTACCTACCCTAGCTTATTACGTTGCGTATTATTAAATTCAATTATTTTTGTTATTTCAAAAGTAATTAAATGGAATGTATTATGTAGGTAATAATAAGTTTGTGTAGGTCAAGTGTAGGTTTTGGTGGCAGATTACTTAATTGATTGTTTTTGTGTGAAGTTATAGTAAGCAAGTATCCAGCTTACAATTTCAAATAGGTCTCCAAACATCCTAGGGTGGGCACCAGACCATTCCAGGGTGGGCATGGCCCACCGGCCCCTAGTATGTTGCTTGTAGACTAATAGAGTAATCTGACAAAAAATCAGATTTACTGTAGATATGTATATTAGTATGGTTTTTATTGTTAAAAGAAAGTTTTTAGAGGTATCTTCATGATTTTTTTCTATCTTATCAAATTATGTTTTCAACACACTATCATCCCATATAGGTACCTATTTTTCTGATTTTGTTTACTGTAGTCAATTAACTTTTATTGTTTCTAAAACTAGCGTTTTTTGTGTTTAGGTCCTGGGCCTCAAGTCCGCTATTACAATAGTGTCAGAATGGTCTATCATTGATTTCATAATTGTTGATTTTGACAAGTTTGGTAATCTACTAATATAATGGCGTCATTATGACTTTCCAATGGTCAACCACTGACACTCCATTGAAAGAAATGGCATAGAATGGTAATCTCGTACGTAATGAATAAAAACTTTTTACAAAAAAAAACAACCGACTTCCAAAAAACACCACAAAATAAAAAATAAATTAAATTTCGGAAGTCGGTGTCTTTGGACCTGTATTTTAGTTTTTTGCCACCGACTTCCGAAATTTAATTTATTTTTTATTTTGTGGTGTTTTTTGGAAGTCCGTTGTTTTTTTTGTAAAAAGTTTTTATTTTTCACTTTTTAGTGGGTCAGTTTGTAATTTACCTAAGTTACAATAGCATAATGTTAACAGCTCATCACCTTTTACAAAATATTGCTTTTCCCGATGCAGGGACGTTAATTGTTGAGGAGTTCTCCTAATAAGATCCAGGAGAACTGGAGCTCAGAAGTGACCATCAGCTCCACTTCACCATACGCATTGTGACGAGCATAAATTGCTTATCGAATCACAACCCGTGAAATACTTATTATTGAGTAGTCCCGATGACCATCTGTGGTCTTCATCATCAGTTCCACTTCACCAAATGGTGCTTTCCGAGAGCAAATGCACGAGTTACTATAAAAAATATCCAAATCACTATAGGTGTGCCTATAAAATTTGAGGGTTTCCCTCGATTTCCATGAGATCCCTTCATATAATTCCGACTTGGTGACAATGGGAGTACCTCGAGACCATACCCTTTCAAACAAAAAAAAACAAATTTTGGAATCGGTCCAGTCGTCTTCAAGTAATCGGTGAACATACATAAAAAAAACATATATAAAGTCGAACATATAACGTTTGTACTTTTTCTGATGCTCCTGGCTTCAGCATCAGATCTCTATGTACTTCGGTGTTCCTCATTAACAGTACGTTTGTCCACACATCGAGCCCTTTTCAATGAGCCTAAACACGATATATCTGCTGTTAGTTGTCGAGGATTTAGGTACTTACTCTGCAGACTATCCTGACTGCAGCATCAGGTCATGACTTGATGATCATGAGACCAAATGTAGCAAATGCCCTATCAAACATCAAAATCATTTACTAAAACAGTCATTACCTGTTCGAGTAACTTCTTACTGTTAAGGAGTTGTACCTTCCATCATGAGCCCAGCTAGCTGAGATGGTGACAACCATACGCAAATACACAAGATACTTCATAAAATATGCGAAAAACAATAAGTAAGCCTATAAAATTTGAGGTTTGCCCTCGATTTCTCTAAGATCCCATCATCAGATCCTAACTTGGTGACAATGGGACCACCTCAGAACTATCTACTTTCGAACAAAAAAAGAATTTTGAAAATCCGTCGACAATTGGCGGAGTATTCGATGAACAAACATACAAAAAAAAAAAAAAAAAAACATACAAACATCCGAACATAGTACCTCCTCCTTTTTGGGAAGTCGGTAAAAATGAATTACTGACTTACGCGGTAATCTGCAAAAATTTTGACAGTTCTTTTGATAAGTGACCTACCATTAGAACGTCATTGTGCAGTCATTGCTTTTAATTCGTTACGAGTATCGTATAATTTCTGTACCATTGACCGATCAATGATCAACCATTATGAATTTAGCAGATTACGAACTTTTAGCAAAATGACAATGGGGTGGTGGTGGGATCGTGTTGGAATGACGAATTTATAAAAATAGCAGACTTGGGCCCCTGTAAGATATCTTTCTGGAACATACAGCAGCTCATGCATGCTACACAATGTTGAAGTATAGTCGAAACCATCCAGCTAAAATAAATGGAGGTCTAAATACCCCGTCGAAAGCTTTTCCTTCGCTTGACATAATCTGCAAGATCATTTAGGCACTAACACCTATGTCTAGAATCCGGTACTTAGTAATACAGGCGAAAGAAACAAAAAAAACCGGGCAAGAGCGAGTCGGACTCGCGCACCGAGGGTTCCGTAACATCCGGGTTTATGCATAAGGTTTATGTTTATGAAATTAATTGTTTTTTTTATTTTTCAGTTGATTGAATGAATGGTAAATTGCGGTTTACGATTTATGACGTATTAAAAAAAAACTACTTACTAGATCTCGTTCAAACCAATTTTCGGTGGTAGTTTACATGGTAATGTACATCATATATTTTTTTTAGTTTTATCATTCTCTTATTTTAGAAGTTACAGGGGGGGACACACATTTTACCACTTTGGAAGTGTCTCTCGCGCAAACTATTCAGTTTAGAAAAAAATGATATTAGAAACCTCAATATCATTTTTAAAGACCTACCCATAAATACCCCACACGTATGGATTTGATGAAAAAAAATATTTTGAGTTTATGGGGAACCCTAAAATTTATTGTTTTTTTCTATTTTTGTGTGAAAATCTTAATGCGGTTCATAGAATACATCTACTTACCAAGTTTCAACAGTATAGTCCTTATAGTTTCGGAGAAAAGTGGCTGTGACATACGGACGGACAGACAGACAGACAGACAGACATGACGAATCTATAAGGGTTCCGTTTTTGCCATTTGGCTACGGAACCCTAAAAACACCCTTCATTTTTATTTATTTTACTACCTATCTAAGTACTTCATTTTACGTTGATATACTTACATGGGGCGCGGGCGGCCGTCGTCGTGTAGCGAGTCTACAAGTCGCAGGTAATAAGCCTCTATTGAAAAATTTGCTACTTTTAATTAAATTGAGGTAATTTTGGTACTAAAAACGTAAATTTTAAATAGCAATAACTCTATTTTCAATAATAATAATTACTTTTTGTGGTAATGTTATTGGATTACCTACCTATGTGCCCCTTTGACAGGGTTTTTGTTACACCTTGTAAAGATATCCAAACAAAACCACCTGTGTTTATCGTTAGCTGTCATTGTCAGTAACATTTCATACGATTTCGCGCCAGTTTTCTGTAGGTAATTTTGGAATATCCAGCAAAGGACTTTTCATAAAACCTGGAACCCTGCATTATAGGTGGCTTATGGTGGATCTTAGCTTAAGGACGCTATAACATTTTTCCACGAATAACAGTGTTTTTCAGGTACCATTTTAACAAATTGGAGTCACAACTGCGTGGATATCTTGGTTTCAAATTAAAGATAATGTATTCATCTCCAGACTGGGCCCAAAGCAATTAAATAGCCCCATACAAAATTTTCACACAAATACGTTTTTACCATCACAATAATCGCAAAAAATTAAATATAAAGGGGTCTGAATAGGACTCAATACAGCTAAATCCAATGCATATTTTAACTTAAAAATAAGAAGATATTGTTGCCTATATATAATTCTATAAAGATAAGCTAAATATTTTGTAGATAAATAAATAACATTTCATTTATGAGAAAAATAAGAAACGCTCTCATTTGGAGATGTCCGCTTTTTGTATGGACACTGGTTTTTTATTCCGAGAAAAATCTAACCAGAATCAAACTACATCCAAATAAAAGCTACTAAAATATGGAACTTGGAACCACTGAAATAATATTTTTAGAGCCCTCCATTTAAGAGAAAAATTATAAATTATTTAATGTTAGTACATGTATATTATTTGTTGATGGCAACCCAAATGAAACCTCCCACACACTTTAAAAATGTCATAATGACAGATAGATTCCATTCATATGTCAAACCAATATGTTTGAGGCCTGAAACTGCGTTAAGCGGGCGCCCGCGACGGGCAACCGTCGCGTGTCTATGCGCGTGGACACGCGGGTGGGCTCCGTTGGAACGCGACGGCCCCGTAGTGGGTACCCGTCGCGGAGACCGGATTATTTTATTTACGCAGTGTCGCTAGTTCAATTTTAACCCCGTTTTTTAGCCCCGTTGCGTGGGTGCGGGGCGCGCCTCCCCGTGACGGACGCCCGCGCGGGTCCCCGCGACGGAGCACTTTTGTATGAAACCGCGCGGGCGCCCGCTTAACGCAGTTTCAGGCCTGAAACGTCACACTTTCGCTCGTGCCTTTGTATTATCCAATGATAACGTATTTTAATTTGTGCTTTGCTTTCTTTGATTTAACTGACTTGGCCTTTTCACAACGGATTCTTCTTCTTTGCACATGATTAGGATACCGATAGCTTACGAACCTTCAACCCTAACGACTTTGCTTTTTCTTAACGGTTATTTGATATTGCACGCGATTAGGACTTTAGGCTTTAGGATTAGGCTTTGGATTTAAAACTCCGTATGTAAGTACTGTTCTTTATTTATATTTAGCTCATTAGGGGTTTTATTTGCACAACCTTTGCCTGTTTTACGACCTCTGATAGTCTGCAAAAATTAACTTTCATTTCTATCTTCAGATTATGGCTCTCTGCATAAATTGCAATATAGCACTACATGCTATAAATCAGCACTATGAATATAACGCTTTAACATGAGCCCAGAGATAGTCTCAATAATTGAAGAATGGATGCTCAAGAGGTAATGTATTCTTTAACTTACATTATAAGTTTTTTTTTAATAATGTGTAACCAGGCTTAATAGCTTATGTTAAAAAAGATTAAATAGCACTACTTTGCTCAAAGAAGATGTAGAAAAACGATTCGGTGTTCTTAAAATATTATTTTGTTTTAGGTAACAGATGGAGATTGCATTTGCCAAGAATGCATCAACCTTTTACTAATAGAACTGAATAACAGAAACCAGCACAATATAGGTGACCAACAGTTGGGTCATCAATCAGTATGTGCATGTTGTGACGTTTCTATCTCAAGAAGAACAGGCAGGCGCTCTCGTCCCTTACCTGTTGATCATCCTGAGCAGGCTTATATAGCTGGCATCATCAACGCCCGTCAGGTTAATATGTAAATTAAATAGTACATTGCACATAGTACATTATTGTATCTCTGATTAGTGGAACACACAATAAATTAAAACCTAATTTCAGATCCCTGCTAATGCTTGAGCATGTAACAGGAAGCGGTGCTCATATGATGACAATAGTCTGGTATCTTGGATGCGCTCGGCATCAAAACGATATATCTCCACCTGCTCAGTTTCTCGACAATATTTTAATAAGAGAAGATATTGAAAATGAAGAAAGTTAATAAATGAATATTCAAAACCAAAAAAACGTTTTATTTCATAACAAAACTACATACATAAAATACATAGTAACACTTGCATCCAATTAGGATATTTTATTGTCGAAACGCTTTTCTCTCGATTCCAAATCATTAAAAAGGAATTTCAATCAGTAGATACTATTATCATTTATTCCTGCTAAGCCATCCCTGTGGAGTATGCTGAAACATGCACTTCTTGATAACCGAGGTCTTAGTAAAATATTGCAACTTGCACATGAACATTCGAAGTATAGCCATAATCATGTAGAATGCGCTTTAGTTCTAAAAGAATTATGCTACACATTCACTGAAAACATTTCTTACTAGCTTCTGCCCGCGACTTCGTTCGAGTTACGATTACATCATTTTCGCTTAGTGTTCTTTAGACCTTTTTCTTATTACGTTACTCGGCTTTTGAGGGTCGTAGCATGATGATAATGTATTCGATTGCCCTTATCCTTCCTCAAGAATTAGGCTATCAAATTCAAAAAGAATTATTCAAATCCGACTGGTAGTTCCAGAGATTAGCGCGTTCAAACAACTTTTCAGCTTTATCATTAGTATAGATTATATTACAGAGGTAAATAAATAATCTTTGTTATAAATAATATTTGTTTCGTTCACATTGCTATACTCCATAATAATATATTATATTGTAGTCTGTGATAAACTCGCAAATCAAACAATAATTTATTATTGTATTCTGTGTTGTCAGTATAATGTCAGTAATGGCAGTACCATGTGTCAATACTGTCAATTTTGACAACTTTATAATTTTTTAGGGTGTGTTCACTGTATTATCCGAGATAATTAGAAAGGTTCGTTCGTTTTAGGAGCAAATTCACACTAAAATAAAAAAATATTTTTCTCAAAATTGGAGGGTTTTAAAAATCTGTGAAATAGTTAGAACCACTTATTTTTGGGATGTCTATCCAAATATATTTAACTTATCCTGGTTAGAATTATTAAATAATAAAAAACCATTTCTGGACATCTCTTTTCTCCATACATTTTCTACCCGCGGACACTTGCCGGTCGGTCATTCCGCGCTCAGACGCGCCCGTGGAAGCACGCCTATGTAGCTTTTTCGCAAAAAATTATTACGTTAAAAAGTGAGTTCCGTTTTGTGTACTCCACAGTACGATGTTGATACTTTTTCGAACCGAAATAAAATTAAGTACGATTTTTGGAATTTGTTTTAGAAATAAATACTTAGTTGTAATTTTTTGTTTAATGGATGTAGATGACGGATAAAGACTGTATAAATATTTGTGTTAAAAAATTATAATCAAATAAAAATCTCGGAAATTATTTTTTTTAGATATTCGGTTCTATAGTCGATTTTTGGGTGGTGATTACGAATATGACATCCATTTTTTTATTCAAGATGGCGAGTGTATTTTTAACCGACCTCAAAAAAGGAGGAGGTTGTATATTCGACCGTAACTCCGTCATATAGGGACGGACGGATTAGCAAAATTCTTTCTTTGTTCGAAAGAGGTTTATTTCAAAATAGTCCCATATAAATTTCGTAAAGATCTGATGATGATTTTCGGAGACAGACAACGGAACTCTTCAATAAACGCCAGCAAATCAACCGCGATTGCTGCTATCGCATATCTATGCATTGTTTACGCAATCACACATCATAACATCACGCCTGTACCCTCTAAAGGGATACGCGGATGTGTTCAGTAGCTTCCTGTCACTGATATTCACATAGCAAGTAAAGTGAAAAATAAAAACTTTATTACAAAAAAAACCGATTACCTACCAAAAAAAAAACCACAAAGTGAAAAATAAATGTTTGTTTCTTGTTCTTTTTTTGTTTAAATGGATATACTTTCCAGGTGGTCAGGTAAATTGTCATTAAGTCAGGATCTAATGATGGGATCCTGGAGAAATCGAAGGAACTCTTCAAATATTATAGGCACACACACCTATAGCAATTTGGGTATTTTTTATAGTAATTCGTGGATTTGCTCTCGGAAAGCACCGTTTAGTGAAGTGGAACTGATGACGAAGACCACAGATGGCCACCGGAACTACTCAATAATAAGTATTTCACGGGTTGCGATTCGATTACTTTAATATGGTTGCTAAGCAGCTTATGCTCGTCACAATGAGAATAGTAAAATGGAGCTGATAGGTGAATACCAGGAGAACTCCTCAACAATTAACGTCCCTGCATTGAGAAAAGCAATATTTTGTAAAAGGCGATGAGCAAGTTGACATTAGGTTATTGTAAGTTAGATACATTATAAACAGACCCGACTAAAAAGCGAGAAATAAAAACTTTTTAACAAAAAAAACCGACTTCCAAAAAACACTACAAGGTGAAAAATAACTTAGTTATTTTTCACTTTGTAGTGTTTTTTGGAAGTCGGTCGGTTGTTTTTTTTTTTAAGTTTTTTTTAACTTTAATTTCGGAAGTCGGTGCCATTGGATCCGCCAAAGACACCGACTTCCGAAATTAAAGTTATTTTTCACTTTTTGGAAGTCTGTTTTTTTTTGTTACAAAGTTTTTTATTTTTCTAAAAAATAATAACTCTCGCCCCAGTAAATAAAATACTTAAGTACTGTTTTCATAAGTGAATGATTATTTTTAAATATCACTACGAAACTCTACGACAACTCCCAGGCTAGTATTTGATTATGTAGGTAATGCTCCAACAATTGTCATCAAAAACAATATTTAAAAGTACTTACATCTTTTCAAACTAACAGCAGACTGAAGGATAAACGTAGATGTTCCTTGTAATACTAAAATGTTAAGGTCGTTTTTCGGCACCTACATAGGTAATGTACGTAATGACTGATGAACTTCAACAATACTATAAACGTGATTATCACACATAGTAAGTATTAGTACTTACTATGTGTGATAATCACTTACTGTGTGTGTTGTTAGTTCGCAATCGAATTTGGTAACTGTTATTAGTAACAGTTACCAAATTCGATTGCGAACTAACAACTAACTTTACTCAATAAATACCAGTAAAATTAAAAAATAATACCTTCAAGTACCAAGATTAGTTAAGTTACGTATAAAATCGAGCGGACAATGGGTTCAATGTGTGCGTGCGCGTAATGTTGTTGTGTTGCGTTTCAAATACCTAAACTTGAGGGGTCAGTGTCCACTCGACCCGCTCAGACTCGACCCAAATAATATTTCTGTTTTGATAGGCGTAAAAACGTCGATGTACAGTCAGACAAAAAAGTGTCGATTTAACGCTTGAACCACGCGGGAGTGTAAAATTTAAATAATGTTTGGATAAATAAATTAATAATCCTTCAGTCTGCTGTTAGTTTGAAAAGATGTAAGTACTTTTAAATATTGTTTTTGATGACAATTGTTGGAGCATTACCTACATAATCAAATACTAGCCTGGGAGTTGTCGTAGAGTTTCGTAGTGATATTTAAAAATAATCATTCACTTATGAAAACAGTACTTAAGTATTTTATTTACTGGGGCGAGAGTTATTATTTTTTATAAAAATAAAAAACTTTGTAACAAAAAAAAAACAGACTTCCAAAAAGTGAAAAATAACTTTAATTTCGGAAGTCGGTGTCTTTGGCGGATCCAAAGGCACTGACTTCCGAAAATAAAGTTAAAAAAAACTTAAAAAAAAAAGCAACCGACCGACATATTCGTAATCACCACCCCAAAATCGACTATAGAACCGAATATCTAAAAAAAATAATTTCCGAGATTTTTATTTGATTATAATTTTTTAACACAAATATTTATACAGTCTTTATCCGTCATCTACATCCATTAAACAAAAAATTACAACTAAGTATTTATTTCTAAAACAAATTCCAAAATTCGTACTTAATTTTATTTCGGTTCGAAAAAGTATCAACATCGTACTGTGGAGTACACAAAACGGAACTCACTTTTTAATGTAATTATTTTTTGCGAAAAAGCTACATAAGCGTGCTTCCACGGGCGCGTCTGAGCGCGGAATGACCGACCGGCAAGTGTCCGCGGGTAGAAAATGTATGGAGAAATTTGAGAGCGTTTCTTATTTTTCTCATAAATGAAATGTTATTTATTTATCTACAAAATATTTAGCTTATCTTTATAGAATTATATATAGGCAACAATATCTTCTTATTTTTAAGTTAAAATATGCATTGGATTTAGCTATATTGAGTCCTATTCAGACCCCTTTATATTTAATTTTTTGCGATTATTGTGATGGTAAAAACGTATTTGTGTGAAAATTTTGTATGGGGCTATTTAATTGCTTTGGGCCCAGTCTGGAGATGAATACATTATCTTTAATTTGAAACCAAGATATCCACGCAGTTGTGACTCCAATTTGTTAAAATGGTACCTGAAAAACACTGTTATTCGTGGAAAAATGTTATAGCGTCCTTAACAAATAAAATAGCGCACAGTTGCTAATTTGCCTGAACTAGGTTGGACCTGTGCTTCAGGCTAGAAAGTGCATACCTATAAGTATTTAACAATTACACATGGTGATTGTACGGTTTCCACTAGTGAATAGTCCCGGGAAATCCCGGAACCGAAAGTCCCGGGAAATTCCGGAAATTTGCGTCGTATTTGGAACCGGGATTTTTAAAACCAAATCCCGGTTCTTTCGGTACTTTCGGGAAAAGATACTTCGCGTTTGGAATATTTCTAATTTAATAGGATAAAGCCCGATCGCTTAAAGCGTGGAATACACTTGCTACCTAGCATGCACAAGAAGCATGCATGCTACAAGAGCATGCTGCACGAGGGTGCGGGAGGGGCTGGTGGCGGCCATCGCGTCTTCGGAATGTTGTGCTTTGCGTTGTGTTTGTGATTTTGGTGGACAGTGCTTCGCAAAAAAGACTCAAACAAGACTGCTTCTTTGGGCAGAGCCAGCTTACGAAACTAAAGACTGATGATGGCAGGATCGTATCCGCCAAACCTGAGCTGTTGAGAGAGATCGAGAGGTTCTATGGACAGTTATACACGTCAACAAGTAACCCCGTTATGGATCTGGCAAACGACACAAGAGCTAGATTGATCCGACACTATACCGAAGACATCCCGGACGTCAGCCTGTACGAGATTAGGATGGCTCTGAAGCAGCTCAAAAATAATAAGGCGCCGGGTGATGACGGAATTACGGCCGAGCTCCTAAAGGCCGGCGGAAAACCCGTTCTTAAGGCCCTTCAGAAGCTGTTTGATTCCGTCATACTCGAGGACAAAACACCACAGGCATGGAACAGAGGTGTGGTGATACTTTTCTTTAAGAAGGGCGACAATGCCTTTCTTAAGAATTATAGGCCCATCTCACTTCTGAGCCATGTCTACAAGCTGGCGAGAGTCATCGCGAACCGTCTCGCGCGCCGGTTTGACGCCTCCCGAACAAGCCGGATTCCATAAAGGCTTTAGGCTGGTTTTAGAGTCGCGCTGACCGCACGCTGACCGTCGGCGCTGACAGCTTGAAACGTATGAACTTCTAGGAAGCGTTTTAGAATAACGCGTAGCTATCAGCGCGTGCGTTTCATACGTTTCGGCTGTCAGCGCCGACGGTCAGCGTGCGGTCAGCGCGACTCTAAAACCAGCCTTAGGACCGTAGACCACATACATACGCTGCGACAGGTTATACAGAAGACCGAAGAATATAACCTGCCTCTCTGCTTAGCGTTTGTGGACTACGAGAAAGCCTTTGATTCGATTGAGACATGGGCTGTGCTGCAGTCTCTTCAACGGTGCCAGATCGACTATCGGTACATCGAGGAGCTGAAGTGTCGGTACGTAAACGCCACTATGGCAGTCCGACTCCAGGATCAGACCTCGAAACCTATCCTTTTGCAGCGAGGTGTGAGACAGGGCTGAGACTATGGAGGACCTCAGTACAATGCTCGATGACCTCAGTAGAGCCTCCGAAAGATGGGTCTTAAAATGAATTTGGACAAAACGAAGGTCATGTCAAATGCCCATGTAACACCCACTCTCATAAAGATCGGAGACACTACACTCGAAGTCGTGGACGAGTATGTTTACCTAGGACAAACTGTCCAGTTAGGTAGGTCTAACTTCGAAAAAGAGGTCAATCGTCGAATCCGACTCGGCTGGGCAGCGTTCGGGAAGCTACGCAATATCTTTGCGGCCCACATACCTCAGAGTCTCAAGACGAAAGTCTTTGACCATTGCGTGTTGCCAGTGATGACTTATGGCACTGTAACGTGGTCACTCACAATGGGCCTTATAAGAAGGCTGAAAGTCACCCAAAGGGCAATGGAGAGAGCTATGGAGTTTCCCTGCGTGATCGAATCAGGAATGAGGAGATCCGCGGGAGGACCAAGGTAACCGACGTAGCCCGAAGAATTGCCAAACTTAAGTGGCAGTGGGCAGGGCACATTTCTCGCAGAACAGATGGTCGATGGGGCCGAAATGTTCTGAAGTGGCGACCGCGTACCGGTAGACGTAGCTTTGGAAGGCCCCACAAGGTGGTCCGACGACCTTGTAAAGGCCGCGGGAACCCGATGGATGCGAGAAGCACAGAACCGGTCGAAGTGGAGGTGCTTGGGGGAGGCCTATGTCCAGCAGTGGACGTTTTTCGGCTGAAATGATGATGATGATGAATTATGTTAATAAATAACAATTTAAAAAATGTCGGTTAAGATTATCTAATCAATAATATTGAGACTGATTAATGCTACGCCAAAACTCCACTGTTCCTTTTCTTTTTTTTATAGATATTACGCAAATTTTAAATTATAATTTGGTTATGCAGAATTGCAATAGGAGTCATGTTGATTTAAATCATTTGTTTGGAGAAGATGTTTAATAAATGTTTCTGATAAATATTATCTAGGATTAGGTACAAAAATGTTTTAATGTTAATAAAGATGTTGCTGGTAGAATATGCGTAGTTACCAATAAAACAAGAAATAAAACGTTTTATTTGATTTGATTTTAATGTTTTTATTTTCACCTGTCATTTCGTCTTTCTTTTACTTTCTCCGTTTCAACTCTTCATCTTTTAAAGGCTTACTTAAAGTATCGAAAGTACCGGGAATCCCGGTTCTTTAGCCAGAAGGTCCCGAAAATCCCGGTTCTTTAAAACAGAACCGGTTCTGCATTCCCTAGTTTCCACATTGATTTGCGTATAGGTAATTAAACGCGCCTTCACGTGTTCATTAGTGCAGTATGGACACGTGAGCACGTGAGCGTGGGCACGTGAGCGTGGGCACGTGAGCGTGGGCACGTGAGCGTGGGCACGTGAGCGTGGGCACGTGAGCGTGGGCACGTGAGCGTGGGCACGTGAGCGTGGGCACGTGAGCGTGGGCACGTGAGCGTGGGCACGTGAGCGTGGGCACGTGAGCGTGGGCACGTGAGCGTGGGCACGTGAGCGTGGGCACGTGAGCGTGGGCACGTGAGCACGTGGCGCTAGGCTCCCAAGTGAGCGAGTTAGCGCGCGTATTTTTCCAACGTTCCTATCCGCGCGTTTTGGCCGCACTCGGGCCTAAAGTGTTTTTCAAATAAACTTGCGATAAATGTCATTCAACCACCCTGTACCAAAAAGTCCAAATAACTTACGATAGATATCGTTCTTCATACAAAACTGTCGCTAACATTGCATCGGTTGAGTTTCATAATACCAAACACGGAGTAAGTCAATGTTTTGATCGTGTTACCGTACCGACACTGCCCATACATTTTTTTCGTATGGTTTGGAAATATTGGGATACATTAGTAGAAGGAGGTGAACAAACTTTATCGCAAGTTTATTTGAAATGAACTTTAGTCAACAAGCGACCTAATGCGCGGGTAGCGGGGATATCAAATCAGTTCGGTCTTGTCGCTCGGCGTTAGGGCGTTTGCATTAAAATGGTGGTAAATATTGAATTGTTTATAAGTGCAATTCAATCTAAATCAGCTATATGGCAAAGTAAGCATCCACATCACAATAATCGCACAATAACAAGAAAATTATGGAGTGATATAAAAGAACAATTTCCTGAAAGTGAAGGTAAGTTTAATAATAATTATCTAATTACACTCTTTGATATTGTTCCCAAAAAAGTTGGTGTATTTTATACAAACATTTTTTGCTCTTCGTGATGGATTATTATTTACTCCGAAGTTCCTGTGAAGATTTTCATACAATGGTGGGTTAGATAACACTCCTTGGACATCCAGATTGCGATCGCCTTATTTCTCGGTTTTTATTTATTTCGTACACACCATCTCGAGTGTTCAACACCTCCAATCTCAGGATCGGACTGTCTAGTAAAAATATCAAATCCTCGTCCATGGTCTGTTACCTCTGAATCACGTCCAAACGCTACAACAGCTCGCGTCAATGTGGCCACCGCACCGCTTGTCGCGCCCGCCACAGGCCCCAGCCACCGCACATTTTTTTGACGCACTTTTTGATTTAGTGGACGCACACATAGGGTTCCATATCCAAAGTGTGCCAACGAAACCCTATTACTAAGTCTCCGCTGTCCGTCCATCCGTCTGACTGTCAGCGGGCTCGGCCCGGGCTGCGGGCCCGCGCCGCTCGACGGCGACCCTGGAAGCCAGCGACCAGGCCGCGCTAAAGTTAAGTTAAAGATTAATAAAAGGGGTCTCGATACAAGAAACTTGTTTTTTTTACGGCGTTTTTTGCCTTGTGATACGGAACTTCCATAGGTATCTAACGGAACCCTTTGTGTGCTAGTCCGATTCGCACTTGGCCAGTTTTTACCCGACTGCGGCGAAGCCCAAAAGGAGGGTTATGTGTTTGACCTGTATGTATGTATGTATGTATGTAACTTCTAAACGAATGAACAGATTTGGATAAATGATACGTCTTTAGATTTGTCTTGGTAGCGCGAGTGTCACTGGGTATATCAAAATTGAAAAAATATAAAATAGCCGATTTTTTTTTTTCTCGAAACCTATCGAGTGGGGTAGGTATCAAAATAAAGGGTTTTTAAAGGTGATTACAAAAATATATACAACTTATATCGTTAAAAGTAATTCGAAGTGACAAATCGTAAAAAACACGTACCTACCAAGAACTAAACCGTCTGCGAAATGTAAACTAAAAAGCTGGAAATAAAAAACAAGTAATTAAAAAACTAAAAACCCGACTGCGGTAAATAAATTAAGTTAAAAAAAAACCGAAAAGCTAAAAACAAGGCCATTTTAAATTAAATAAAAGTTAGAAGCAGGCGGGACCCATACCATTTTTAGGGTTCCGTTGCCAAATGGCAAAAAACGGAACCCTTATAGATTCGTCATGTCTGTCTGTCTGTCTGTCTGTCTGTCTGTCTGTCCGTCTGTCTGTCTGTCCGTCCGTATGTCACAGCCACTTTTCTCCGAAAGTATAAGGACTATACTGTTGAAACTTGGTAAGTAGATGTATTCTGTGAACCGCATTAAGATTTTCACACAAAAATAGAAAAAAAAACAATACATTTTGGGGTTCCCCATACTTAGAACTGAAACTAAAAAATTTTTTTTTCGTCAAACCCATACGTGTGAGGTATCTGTGGATAGGTCTTCAAAAATGATATTGAGGTTTCTTATATCATTTTTTTCTAAACTGAATTGTTTGCGCGAGAGACACTTCCAAAGTGGTAAAATGTGTGTGTCCCCCCCGTAACTTCTAAAATAAGAGAATGATAAAACTAAAAAAAATATATGATGTACAATACTATGTAAACTTCCACCGAAAATTGGTTTGAACGAGATCTAGTAAGTAGTTTTTTTTTTAATACGTCATAAATCGTAAACCGCAATTTACCTTTTATTCAACCAACTAAAAAAATAAAAAAACATTTAATTTCATAAACATAAACCTTATGCATGAACCTAGATGTTACGGAACCCTCGGTGAGCGAGTCCGACTCGCTCTTGCCCGGTTTTTTTATTATATTTTCAAACTCAAATGGGTCCCGCTTGCTTCTAACTTTTATTTAATTTAAAATGGCCTTGTTTTTAGCTTTTCAGTTTTTTTTAACTTAATTTATTTACCGCAGTCGGGTTTTTAGTTTTTTTAATTACTTGTTTTTTTTTATTACTTACTTAAGCAAACTGAGCTCCAGTATTTACCTAAATAGGTACCTATCTATTTACGTTTCCATCATAGGTAGGTAAGTACGTAGTTTTCACATTATTCGGCTTCGTGCCTGCAATATTCTACCTAGACTTCCCTTCAAGCGGATGCAGAACAACAGACATGTTCGCGAAGTGAACGCAATATCCGCGAACCATTAATTTCCTCTTCTCAATCTACTGTTGTTGGAGAAATTGTGTGGGAGTGAGTGGGAGTGCCATATATACCTTTGTGTATGAGAGAGACAGGAATGCAAACAAGGAACGGCAAATCAAGTAGGTACCTATGTAATGTTCGTAGCAATCGTAGCTAGTGTCGTCCTGTAGGTAAATACTTTCTTCCTCTACCGCCGTGGTTGAGTTTATGTGTAGGTATAGTGTAATTTCCCCATACTTCCCGTAGGTGTCGTAAAAGGCGACGGCGATGGGCAGCAGCGTTCTCTATGCATTACACCATCATACCATACTGCGATCGCCAACCCGCCTGCCAAGCGTGGCGATTATGGCAAACCCCTCCCAAAATTGGGGGAGGCCTATGTCCTGCAGTGGACGTCTTTCGGCTGAAATGATGATGATGATGATAGTGTAATTTTAAATAGAATACTATCTCCAGCCTTTTTTCGATCAATCTCGTGGAAACGCAATCTCGTTCGAGATCTCGCCAGAGTTGGTCGAGACAGAGTAAATACAAATGAGTAGGATATCTTCATACAAACGCACCGAACACGGTTTGTGTGTGAGCACGCTCGTACGTATGCGTCGTCGCACGCACACTCTGATAAAATTTATCGCTGCTAAAGGCACAAAATACAAATAGTACAGAAGGCAATCTACATACAAAGTGCGCTCGAGCAACGCACACATAGACACCGCTCACGGACACGTTATCTCGGAGTGGTTGGGAGTAGTGCGAGCGCGGGTGCCATCCGCTTGAGACACGCGTCTGTGAAGTGCAAAAATGGAGCAACAAAAAAATTACTATCGAAGCTCGATTTATATAATAGTTTCCTATTTTGAATCAGTAGCTCTACCATGAGTTTGCACAGCCAAAACTCGCTAGCGGAAGTAACTTTTTAGGGTTCCGTAGTCAACTAGGAACCCTTATAGTTTCGCCATGTCTGTCTGTCCGACCGTCTGTCTGTCTGTCCGTCCTCGCTTAATCTCTGTGACCGTTAGCACTAGAAAGCTGAAATTTTGTAGGAGTACGTATTTCAGTTACGCCGACAAAGTGATAAATTAAATTTTGGAAAATATTTTTAGGGTAGCTCCCCTACATGTGAAGTGGGGATGAATATTTTTTCATCAAAATCTAAAATGGATTAGGGGTTGCTAAAATTATTTTTCGATTTAATGCTCCATTTACGAAATATTAAAGTTAAAAGTGCAAATTTTTGTTCCAGTAGGGGCGTCCCCCCCCCCTCTAAGAGCTAAACTACGGGCTTGAAAAATCTGGAAAAATTCTCGATGATAGTGCATTTCATGAACTTTAAAGGAAAAGTATAGCGGTTAAGATAACTTTATTAGTTTAGCAGTAATAGTCGTTGAACTTGGGTGATGGATAATTTTGTACCAAATACAAAATCCTTAGCATTAATCCTTTAAAGTGACTAAGATAAAGTAGTTGCTTGTTTATAATGGGTAAATACTTGCATTGAAAACCAAAATATTTTTTTTTTTTTACCTATTCAGAATAAAGAACAACAGAATCGTACTACATTGTGATAACGGAACCCTACACTGTGCGTGGCCCGACACGCACTTGGCCGGTTTTTTTTGTAAGGTAAATTCACGCCACCAACTATTACGTAAGTTGAAAACATGATTTTTTGTTTGTGTAGATATTGTGTTGTTTTTAGTGTCATTTGTTAGGTTTAGGTCTAAAACGGATAAGGCAAAATAAATTGTGTAAATAGGATTTTCAATAGTGAAAATTGACAAATGTAAAATTTTATATGTTTTTATTCTGTTAACTTTTTGTATTGTAATATTATGTTTATTGTTTTGCTTTAATATTGTAGAATAAGCTCAACAATAAATCAAAGAACTAGATACGAGTGCCACTACCACGATAGTTTTTTGTGCATAAGCCAAAGTTGACAACCCTAGCGCGACCGCCGAGCGCGCGAGCGTAGGTATGATAAAAACTTTTTTACAAAAAAAAAACAACCGACTTCCAAAAAACACTACAAAATGAAAATAACTTTTATTTCGGAAGTCGGTGTCTATGGATCTGTAATTTAGTTTTTTGCCACCGACTTCCGAAATAAAAGTTATTTTCATTTTGTAGTGTTTTTTGGAAGTCGGTTGTTTTTTTTTTTTGTAAAAAAGTTTTTATTTTTCACTTTTTAGTGGGTCAGTTTGTAATTTATCTAAGTTACAATAGCATAATGTTAACAGCTCATCACCTTTTACAAAATATTGCTTTTCCCGATGCAGGGACGTTAATTGTTGAGGAGTTCTCCTAATAAGAACCAGGAGAACTGGAGCTCAGAAGTGACCATCAGCTCCACTTCACCATACGCATTGTGGCGAGCATAAATTGCTTATCGAATCACAACCCGTGAAATACTTATTATTGAGTAATCCCGATGGCCATCTGTGGTCTTCATCACCAGTTCTACTTCACCAAATGGTGCTTTCCGAGAGCAAATGCACGAGTTACTATAAAAAATATCCAAATCACTATAGGTGTGCCTATAAAATTTCAGGGTTTCCCTCGATTTCCATGAGATCCCTTCATATGATTCCAACTTGGTGACAATGGGACCACCTCGAGACCATACCCTTTTAAACAAAAAAAGAATTTTTGGAATCGGTCCAGTCGTCTTCAAGTAATCGGTGAACATACATAAAAAAAAAACATATATAAAGTCGAACATATAACCTCCTTTTTGGAAGTCGGTTAATAATTTCAAGGTTTGTACTTTTTCTGATGCTCCTGGCTTCAGCGTCAGGTCTCTATGTACTTCGGTGTTCCTCATTAACAGTACGTTTATCCACACATCGAGCCCTTTTCAATGAGCCTAAACACGATATATCTGCTGTTAGTTGTCAAGGAGTTAGGTACTCTGCAGACTATCCTGACTGCAGCATCAGGTCATGACTTGATGATCATGAGACCAAATGTGGCAAATGCCCTATCAAACATCAAAACACAAAGACATTTAAAGTATTGTACCTATCTCTTAAATCTCTTTGTCAAAACAACTGTTCTGTTCGAGTAACTTCTTACTGTTAAAGAGTTGTATCTTCCATCATCAGCCCAGCTACCTGAGATGGTGACAACCATACGCAAATACACATAATACTTCATAAAATATGCAAAAAACAATAAGTGAGCTTATAAAATTTGAGAGTTGCCCTCGATTTCTCTAAGATCCCATCATCAGATCATAACTTGGTGACAGTGGGACCACCTCAGAAGTATCTACTTTCGAACAAAAAAAGAATTTTGAAAATCCGTCGACAATTGGCGGAGTATTCGATGAACAAATACACAAAAAAAAAAAAAAAAAAAAAAAACATACAAACAGCCGAACATAGTACCTACCTCCTCCTTTTTGTGAAGTCGGTAAAAAGTGAAGTACATAAATGTGATTGCCTTCTGTACTATCTGTATTTTGTGCTAAAGGTGCGCCAGTCGTGGCTACGCCGCGCGCGCTCGTGATAATTTGTACGTGTATCTACCTACCTCCTTTCATCATCATTTCAGCCGAAAGACGTCCACTGCTGGACATAGGCCTCCCCCAAAAGGGCCCGCGGGTTTGCCATAATCGCCACGCTTGGCAGGCGGGTTGGTGATCGCAGTGTGGTATGGTGGTGGAATGCATAGAGAAACGCTGCTGCCCATTCTCAGGTACGCCACTTAGTCGCCTTTTACGACACTCACGGGAAGTATGGGGTGGTGCTAATCTTTAAGTCCGGCACCACACAGACACCTCCTTTAACAATTTCATAATAATTTTAATTTATTTGAATAAATACATGATTCAGTAAAACCACGTTTTAATTAATCATATTTCGATCGTAATTTTTCAAATAACTAAACAGATAACATGACGTAGGTAATAAAAAAAATGTAGTCAGCCCCTCTGCCATCCTTACGAAAAGTGCAATAACTCGAGTTTTGCCCCAAATTTAGATAAAAACATAATTGGAATCTGCAGAATGAGATCTAAATATTCTTTTTAGACACTTTTTACGTATCCATGACGTAGCCGGTTTTAATACTAAGCATAATATAATGATGGAGATACAAACAAAAAAAAAAAAATCTTTAACGGCGTTTTTCTCGAAATCAGGTTTAACCTAGTTATTGCACTTTTCGTTAAGACAGCAGCCGGTCTGTGTAGAAAAAATAATTTAAAAAACTTTGTAAGTATTAAAGATTCCTGATGTTTACCCTACAAGGGAAAGTTGTTTTGTATAGAGATTGACTGCATTTTTGACGATTGAATCACTACATAGTATAAAACGAAGTCGCTTCCCGCTGTCTGTACCTATGTCCCTATGCACATATGTACATATGCTTAGATCTTTAAAACTACGCAACGGATTTCGATGCGGTTTTTTTTAATGATAAATGGTTTATTTTCTGTAAGTAGGTTTTTACAAACGCTTTTACACGTCAATCATATTTTTTTAACTAGATGAGGTCGACGCGGCGTTTCCTATCTGACTAGGTACTCTAATAGATAGAGTGATTCAAGGGAAAGGTTTAATGTATAATACATGCATATTGTTGTAGACAAAAACCGAGAAATTCAAAGATTTGTTAAGTGATGTCGTAACAAACATATTTTTGTGCGCTTGCATTGCAAACGCTGCCGCTGCGCGCTGGCAAAACCTTACGAGGTAGATCAAATGAACTAGGTACCTACTAAATTGTATATCTTAAAAATATCAATAAAAAAATCCGCGATGGTATAATATGCTTACCTCCTAAGGATAACCCACAGTAACCATTTTTACCGACTTAACAAAAAGGAGGAGGTACTATGTTTGGATGTTTGTATGTTATTTTTTTTTTTTTTTGTATGTTTGTTCATCGATTACTCCGCCAATTGTCGACGGATTTTCAAAATTATTTTTTTGTTCGAAAGTAGATAGTTCTGAGGTGGTCCCGTTGTCACCAAGTTAGGATCTGATGATGGACTCTTAGAGAAATTGAGGGCAACCCTCAAATTTTATAATCTCACTTATTGTTTTTCGCATATTTTATGAAGTATCTTGTGTATTTGCGTATGGTTGTCACCATCTCAGGTAGCTGGGCTGATGATGGAAGGTACAACTCCTTAACAGTAAGAAGTTACTCGAACAGGCAAGGATTGTTTTAGTAAATTGTTTTGGTGTTTGATAGGGCATTTGCCACATTTGGTCTCATGATCATCAAGTCATGACCTGATGCTGCAGTCAGGATAGTCTGCAAAGTACCTAACTCCTCGACAACTAACAGCAGATATATCGTGTTTAGGCTCATTGAAAAGGGCTCGATGTGTGGAAAAACGTACTGTTAATGAGGAACACCGAAGTACATAGAGACCTGATGCTGAAGCCAGGAGCATCAGAAAAAGTACAAACCTTGAAATTACAGCACCGTAGTCGTGTTTGGGCTCATTTTAAACAGAACTAAATTTTAAGTTCAATGCAATGTTGACATAAGTCTGGCCTGATGCTGCAGCCAGGATTATCAGCATCTAGTCTAAAAACTTATAAATACTTCTTAAAGTGAAATACTTTTGCGAGTTTTTTTCTTCTGTATAATAATTATCCTAACAAAGGTTGCGGGTAGTGGCTGGATGAGAGAAGCGAAGGACCGTCAACGTTGGCGCAAACTTGGGGAGGTCTACGTCCAGCAGTGAACTGCAATAGGCTGATGATGATTTACAAAAGCTGCAATCGTTGCTATTCACGTAATGCCTTTTCGTCATGTGGTCTATTTAGCAATTTGGTAGGTTCCAAGTCGCATAATACAATACCATCCAGCATCTTTACATGACTAAGCGCAACAAAAACTTGGCCCTTAGCAAAAATTTTCTTGCCTAAGTCTATTACGGCTTTGTTTAAGGTGGTGCCCTGGAGTTTATGCACCGTTACAGCCCAACTAAGTATAAGCGGCAGCATCCGTCTTTCCACATCCCCATAGCCTTTAGTTGCCTGATAAGTTGCTGACACAGGCGCTATGGCGACTAACCCGTCACTGTCTTTCACATTTATGCCGATAGTACCTACTATCGTCAAATTTTATAAAAACTGAATCAGGTAACTCGCCAAATTCGATTTGATCGCGGCGAAGGGCAGGCCACTTAAACTTCGATACGATCCCCATTGCCCCATTCACCAGACCCTCAGTCACAGAAATGATACGTCATTGACTTACATATCTATAACTACGACGCGCTGTATAGTGTTAGAAAGAAAGTATCCTTGGTATGATTGGTGGAGTTTTCAACGTTTCTAAAATCACCCAATCGCAGCCATACTAATAATTGGCAGCCAATTATCATGTTCACGACTACTAAAAAAAAAACCAAGGCGAGGGTGGATGAATAAAAAGAAATATCGCGCATCAGTAACATTTTAAAGTTGTCTACTGTTAATATCTAAATTCCATGATTCATTATCTAAATAGCTGGTTGTGATTGTGCGATAATGAACTTTATGAAAATGTGCCTTATGGTTTAAATTCTTTAGAATATTGCGCGTATCATCCCAACTAAGGTCGAATTTCAAAACATATTATAAGAGTTGGGTTGGTCTCATGGTCACTAAGGCAGCTCGATAATCATCGTTATCTGCGTTCGAAACCAGGAGAAACATAGATACAGCTTTTTGTTAGCAATGTTTTGTTTTTAATTAAATATTATGTTTTTTTTTTTCCTTTTTTTTTTAACGAACGAAGTCGGGAAATATCTTTTTAAATGGGTAGTTTGTATAGAAATGAAACAAAATCATTGCAAGCAATAAAAATGTTTATTATTTCATTAAAGTAAGATAAAGTAACTAAATGCTCATAGTTCCAAATTATTACATTTTATAATATCATATCCAAACCTAACCATTTATAAACATTTAAAAAAAGTCATTGCTAATGCTTGGAAGTTTGTTATCGATTGTTGTTGTTGTTATGTTTTACAGATTTATAGCTAAGTATAATTATGTGTAGTGAATCAACATGTTATTTAAATAGAAAAATGCATTTCCATTTATAACAATAACATCACCACATAATCTGCAACATTAGCCATTAATGGTTTAGCATTCATTCAATTGAGCATTTACCTACTTACATAGTGTGTTTTAAAATACTTATAAGTAGATTAGTTAGTAGCGGAGTGGCGCACCGTCTTCTTCTTTAGCTTGTGTAAGCGGCTACGCATACCGCACACCATGTTCCAACACAAATCTTTTCCTCTCATGTGCTCCCATGTCGATGACACGATCTCAGCCAAATTGTTTTTATTTCGCACTTCGGATTTGTCCCAATTTAAAAAGATTTGACCCCATAGGTTTTCTATAAGTATGGTTCAAATCGGGAGTTTTAGATGGCCAGTAAATAATAGTTAAACCTTCTTGAGCAGCTAACCAATTCTTCACAATGCCTGCACGGTGGATCGGGCAGTTATCTTGCACGAAGTAAATATCAGTGTTAGGATAGATAAGCAATTCGCACAGTCGGCAGCATGACGTCACGCAGAATCTCCAAATACTGACTAATATTATAGACAACATCCAGCCAGCAATGTTTTGTATAATTATTAAGTTGCGACATGACGCTTTGATTTCACCAAATTCATTAAAAATGCTTTTCACGATTTACTTCAAACGTTTTAGAAATGTTCGTGCGCCGCAGTCGCTGGTTAGGCGTAGGTAGACTGACTTTTGTCACTTAGATCAATTTAATATCCATCTACCCTACGAAGTAAACTTTTACTTCGACCTACTCATTTGAGGACTTATAGTTTTTTTTAATTTACCCACTTGTTTTTGCCATGTTACTTAAAAGCTTTTCAACTTTAACGACAAAAAGATAATGATTAAAATGGCTTAACAAGATATGCCGAATTGACTAAGACAATGTTGGTCACCGACTGTACGCACTGCAGCACGAAACATTACAAGTAAGGACAGACAAAAAGCTATATATCTCTTTCGCACGATTCTCGCTGTTGTTGCTCATAACGCGTTCAAGGTCAAAGTGGGGTAAGTTGATGTACTATCGGCCAAAGTTCCGCAAGCTCACCTTAAAGTCGATAATCGCATAGCACGGTTCACGACTCGATCGCACAATGCATGCGTTTTGACCAATAGGATGCACGAACCGTATTTTAGTCGTGTGAGTGTTAGTATAATGATGTATAGAAGTGTGAGACTCACACTAGGATCGTACTGTGTTCACTAAATTGTTTGTGAGACGATTTTCTTAATGGGCATGGCCAGCGTGAGCTCTGAATCAATTCTTAATGAATTCTTATTTTGTTATTGACAAGAAGTAATTTGAATACTCATACCTTCTGTTTAGTTTAGAAAATGTATTATTGATAATGCTGTATTAAATTAGTATCAACTTTCCACAAAAATAGAATAATTTGGAATAGGAAATGTCGAACTATTACAATTTATATCTATTACATCCACTTTAATATGTTACTCTCTCTATCGGGGCTATAAATTTACGTTATTTATGAACACTCACTGCCTTCCCAATTTTCACCATATCCTATGCGATGCCGCTATACAAATCGGAGCGAATACACTAGGTGTGTTGACCGATACTGCATAAAGATATTCTTTTTACTTGTGCAGTGCTATTGAAAAGTAAATAACTATATTTCTATGTGATTATACTTGCGAATACATATGACAATAAAGAAGCAAGTTACGTGATTTTATTAGAAATTGACAACATATTTTGGTATCTTTTTTTTGTTGCTCTATGTTTTGTCTTAAATAGCACAATTACATTCTCAACCAATACGTGGCGCAGTTCATACTATGTTATCAGAGCTTTTTGTTTATAGCTGCTGCAACTTTTGCCGCAATGCCAACGTATGGCCTTTGTATTAAGCCGTCCTATTGTTTAACCGGATTTCCAGACATTCCCATTAAATAACAATGGGACATGGATGATGAACTTATCTTTATTGCAGTTGCAAAAATTGCTGCAGCTATAAACAAAAAGCTCTGATAACAGAATGAATTTCGCTAATTATTGGTTCAAATATTACTGGAATTGTGCTATTTCAATGAAAACATAGAGCAATAAAAGAATAAAAATAAGTTAAGTATCTTAATCCCATTATTATTTAGTGAGAATGTTTGAAAGCCCAGTTAAACAATAGGACGGCTTAATACAAGGGCCTACCATTCGTTGGCGAAAAGATAACCAATTTTATTACCTTAGGATTATCTCAAATGTTTTGCAGTTGTTACTTGTATTTGGTTTAATACTTTTAACCATTCCATCCATTAATTTATTAATTTATTGATTTGATTGTAAATATAACGAGATTTCACGAACAAAGTATCTTTCTAATTAAAATGCCCGAGGCATGCCGTGCAAGGTATGCTTATTGATTACCGTTTTGGGTGGATCAAAAACGGCATGACAGAGTACAGAACCAAAATTTTCAGTACGTTAAACACTTTACTTTACTTTAATTGATGCTTTAATCAAAGGTTGACAATTTATGCTTTTAAGCAATAATCAACTCGACAGGGCGCGTTGCCGGCATTGCAACCTACCTATGACAAGTCTTTTTTTGACAAATACAATGATTTAGTTCCTACGCCACTTTAAAATTCTGAAGCTTATCAAGTAATTAAACTAAACTGTAATTTGCGCGAGCAGTAAGAGTAAATAAAATGTTGGGTACCTACTAATGAAATGTATATTTTAGGTTTGTGTTCATTTAAGAATAAAGATATATTTAGGTTGACATTTAAATCTTTTTGTTCGAGTCGAAATTTTCGGCTGTAATATGTGTGAAATAATAAACAGTTAGATAAAATCTACATGAGAACAATTTTAAGGATTTGCTGTTGTAGAAAATAACACAATATAATTTAATACGTTTATTTTTAATAATTTTTTTCAAGTATTCAAAAGGAAACATTAAAGATTAACAAATTATTACAAAAAAAATAAACAGAAATGATCATCAAAATGCAATTATTAGGTATAAGTAAAAAGACTCTTTACTTATAATATCATTGTCAAATTGTATTTATCTACATTAATAGGTATTGTAAAGATCTATGAAATCAAAACAACAATGACAAACAGACAACACAACCAATTACCAATGTTCGTTTACACTACAGAAATTACAGGAAACAACAGAAAATACAGAACTAAGTGTAACAAATAATTCTATGTAAATACAGCATTTTCTTATTATTACCTACCTACTAAGTGAACAATCTTAAACTAGTATTTTTCTAGTTTTGTTACACAATATTTTTAGAGAACATAACAAAGAGAGAAATAGCCTTCTCAAATCGTGTCGTATATCGTGTAATTCTTTATCTTAATAATTAACAAAAATATTAAAAAAAAACAATAAAACAACAAATTCACCAAGAAAGGCAGCATGACACTAAATTAATATCAAGTATACAAGATGACTTCAAAATCTATGGCAATACTTATTTTAAACTATGACTACAGCTTAAACAGTGACATTAATCAACGAATTAGTATAATACAAATTGGAAAACTGAAAATTAACCTAAAAATAGCTAAACAGTGTTATTTGTAAAACGCTATTAACCTCACAGCCGGTCGATTCTGTAAAAATCTCACCGTGAAAACTTAGGTGAAGTGAGTTTGTTTTTGCTAGGAATTGACACTATTGACAGCTCACTCCACGCTCACTTCATCTAAGTTTTCACGGTGAGATGGTTACAGAATAGCATCGCTGGACTATAATACTAACATCATAAATAACAACTTATGTTTTATGACTTTTAATAATGAATCAATTTTTTTTTCATAAACTACTTAATTAAAGATACTTAAATTGATCGCTTTAAATGTGAAGAACTCTACGCGGATAAAGCACTAGATAAGTAAACAAACATTGCGTTGCAAATGCGCGGCGGTACTAACTACAAAATACAGATCTAAAAAGAGTTATTACAACAAAAACTTGAGTCTATTTTTGGTATTGTCAAAAGTCATACAGCAAAAGTGATTGTTTATGATGTTACTAATAATGTCCTGCACTCCTGCCAAGTGTTTTAAAAATAACCCTGTATAATGTAATTATAAGGCGTTCCCGTTCCCGCGATAGTATAGCGTCCAAACATGCTAAAAAAACATGACCATTCAAAAATTATAATGGTGGTTTTTAAATGGTAATATTTATTAAGCATGTATGGACGCATAATAGCGTCCATGAAACGAAAGCCTTTCGTTAATTAACATACTGTATGTTAAAAATTATAATTAAATTAATATTTCGTCGCTGCTCCTCAAAATAATTTTTTTTGCGGGCCGTCTGTGATGGACTCCAGCTCGATGCAACTCGTTTCTAATAGTTTGCATCGAAACTTCATAATTCTGTGCGAAAATGCGAGTGGGCGTGAAAGGGTTCTCTTGGTATGTAGCTATCATATTATTAAGGTCATCTTCGTTTATAGCCCGGGGTCGAGGTGCACGCACGCGTTCCGTTGTTTCTCCTTCTTCTTCATATCTTCGCACCAAGCGGCGCACCGTTGTTCTCTGGCAAAACAAAAATTACAATTAGCACCGATTTTTAACACAATATTTTATAGGAAGTATAGAGGAACTAAGTATCACTACAAAAGTCTTATTTAAAGGGTACAACAAGGACACTATAAATGAAAATTATAAGTAATTAAATGATGTTTGCATGAGGATTGATTTCATGATAAATAAACTCTTAACCTTTCTATATCTCATTTGGGTATTAACATTCTTATCGAAATTTTAATATACAAGGTGTAAATGCAATAACTGAAAACTTCTTAAGGGGTCATTATAGTCATTATGAACAACTTTTACTATGGGACCAAACCTGAAATCGCGAAAAAAAATCAGCTGTTCCATACATGTTCACGAGTTATGCGAACACAAATGTAGGAAACAGCTGATTTTTATATAGCAAAAGTTGTTCATAATGACTATAATGACCCCTTAAGAGGTTTTCAGTTATTGCAATTACACCTTGTATGTATGGGTAATAAAAATGGCACACCGTAAATTCCAACATTGTATGAAACTCTCCCGAGCAAATTTGTGCTTTAACTCTACTATTTAAGAGCGTTTATCCCGCGCGGGCTGGCAACGTGGCATTTCTAGAGGTTTTTCGTGATTATTTTAATAAATTTAAATCAAAGTAAGTAGTTGCAATTTTTTTTCGGCTAAGCACTAGATCGTTGGTATTTGAAAGTATGTGTGCTATTATTTTAAAGTATTTTGGTATTTACTATATACTAACAAAAATTTACATAGTTATTGTCAATTATTTTCTATTTTCAGTATTACGATTAAATATTTTTATTTTCAGAGTAGGTAAATGTTAAAAATAATTATAAAATATGTGCTTGGCCGAAAAAAAATTGTACTTTGATTTAAATTTAATATAATAATCACGAAAAGCCTCTAGAAATGCGACGTTGCCATTCGGGATTCGCGGGATAAACGCCTTAGTTTTTTTTTTAAATAAAATGCGGCCATAACTACCTAAATATATAAAACTCAAAGGTGACTGACTGACATAGTGATCTATCAACGCACAGCCCAAACCAACCGGGCTGAAATTTGGCATGCAGGTAGATGTTATGACGTAGGTATCCGCTAAAAAGGATTTTGATAAATTCTACCCCCAAGGGGATATAATAAGGGATGAAAGTTTGTATGAAACTTTGTCAATTTTAAACCGATCGGGCTGAGACTTTGCATGCATATAGCTACTATAACGTAGGCATCCCCTAAGAAAGGATTTTGATAAACTCTACCCCCAAGGGGATAAAATAGGGGATGAAAGTTTGTATGACACTTTGTCAATTTTAAACTGATCGGGCTGAGACTCTGCATGCATATAGCTACAATGACGTAGGCATCCCCTAAGAAAGGATTTTGATAAATTCAACCCCCATGGGGATAAAATAAGGGATGATGGCGGATGTAAATGTATTTTTATTTTTTAATATTACTTAACGCGAGCGAAGCCGCGGGCAAAAGCTAGTGTGAGATAAAGCACCATTGTTAAGGTGTTAATAGATTTATTATCTGTTCACAAAAGGTTCCAACAAGGTCTTTGAAAGCAAAATGAAATAAAAAGAACATACTTATTTGACTGCATTACTATAATTAATTATTAATATTTTTAACATCTGAATGTTATTATAATTTTATTATTTTTATATACAGTATTTTATTTAACGAAAGGCGTTCCCCTGCAATAGTATAGCGTCTATACTTCAGTGCAAAAAAAAAATACGAAACAAAAGTTCGCGAAAAAAATAGCTGTTCCCTACATTTATGTTCGCACTGACTTCTGCCCGCGACTTCGTCCGCGTGAAATTTCACCCTCCCCCATTCAATCTCTTAGGGTAAATTTCGAGAAACCCTTTCTTATTGGATACCTTTCTTCACAAAGAACACACTCTCCGAATTGCATGGCTCTAGGACCAACGGTTTAGGCTGTGCGTTGATGTTTCAGTCAGTCAAGACTTTGAATTTTATATAATAGATAACTCGTCAAAATGTTCAATCAAAACATCTGATTTTACTTCGCGAATTTTTATTTTTATTTTAGCATGTGTGGATGCTATACTATTGCGGGTTAACGGGAAACACCTTTAGTTAATCAACACACTATATTATATTATTGTTATTTATCATTAATTTGGTATAAAAAGTATATATTTTTTATATTATAGGTATTTTTACATATTTTTACACAGGAATACAACATTATAGCACACGATGCCATTAGAATTAAACTCACAACATTACAGCAACAAAGAAATATAAAAAGTATAGGAAATTAAAAGGCAGTGATTTTATGTATTAATTCCTAACTAGAATTATAAGTGCGAAAATGAGTTTGTTTGTTTGTTACGCTTTCATGCTTCAACGGCCGAACGGATTTAAATGGCGTAACAAACAAACCTACTTTTGCATTTATAATATTAGTTAGGAAGTTAGGATTTGTTTGTAGATTACAATTTAAGGGTCCCTCCCTATCAATTTCGCGGACTAAAAACAGAAAAATCAGTTTTTTTCAGCGCAAATTTCTCAATATCCTTAAGTTAACGAATTTAAGTTTTGATAACTACTTAATAAACATTCCAAAAAAAAAAACTAACACCCGTTTTTACGCGATCACGAAACACCAAGTTTTTCGATTGCTTTATTGGCTAACTGGTAGCAAATAACGATCTGAAAAAAAATCCTAAATACTACGCATTTAGTATATTAGTAAGTGTATGATTTTTTTTTAAGTTTAATGAATTAGTACTTGTAAAAAAATGTTGACTACGCTGAAAAAAACCCAATAAAGTCATGCGCAAAACCGTCGTCTACGTGTAAGAATTTATTGAAAATAACAAAAAGTGTTAAATATTTTAAAATTTGAGGTATTTATCCACTAAACTCAATTTTTATATTTTTATTTTGACTACTAATTTAATTGTAGTAAAATATCTAAATAATGCCTTATAAACTAATTTTTTATTAAGTAGTTATCAAAACTTAAATTCGTAGACTTACTAGAAAGATAGGTGATAAATACTTCTGTATTTAAAAAAAAACTAGATAACTTAAGGATATTGAGAAATATGCGCTGAAAAAAAAAGATTTTTCTGTTGTTAGTCCGCGAAATTGATAGGGACTCTTAAGGAAAAATGCAAACTAGGACATAATAATATTACTATCACTTTATTAATTTCTATATCTCTCTCTATAACTGAATACAAAAAACAAAACTTACTTGCAGGTTCAACTCCACTGCAATTTGGGATATATTCAACCCTTGTCTATGCAAGACAATAATTTCGTTTCTTTCTTCTTGGATCAGGTTTCGGGTCGTCATGGTTAACGACCAAGTTAGTCACAGATCACAGTAGGCACAATACACACACAGTCCAGGATACGAGCTAGGGTCAAAAACAGGCCTTCGATTACAGTCCGGTATACAAGCAGAGGTCACAGTTAGGCAGGCAATCAGTCCGATAGAAATAAGCAGGTCGTAAAATGAAATGGCGATAATAATACACGGGAGGCGTCAACAATTAGCGCGATGCAAATTGGCACTGCCACACTCTGGCTAATGACTTTGAAATTTTGTTACACGCCCTTTACTCACACAAATGCATATTGTCTCTAATTGGGCGAAACCAGGAAGGGGTGTGGTTTGTCACTAGCTGCGCTTCCGCAGAAATATTTTCTTAAGTGAGCATGCTTATCGTTGGCCGATAGTACATACGTTCACCGATTACTCGAAGACGGCTGGACCGATTCCAAAAATTTTTGTTTTGTTTGAAAGGGTATACTCTCGAGGTGGTCCCATTATCATCAAATTGGAATCTGATGAGAGGTTCCCATAGAAATCGAGGGAAACCCTCAAATTTTATAGGCAAATCTATAGCGATTTAGGTATTTTTAAAGTAACTTGAGCATTTGCTCTCGGAAATCATCATTTGGTAAAGAGGAGCCGATGATGAAGACCACAGATGGCCATCAGAACTACTCAATGACAAATATTTCACGGGTTGCGATTCGATTACTTTAATATGGTTGCTAAGCAATTTATGCTCATCACAATGCGTATGGTAAGTGGTTGTAGAGGAGTTCTTCTGGTTCTTACCAGAAGAACTCCTCAACAATTAACGTCCCAACATCGGGAAAAGCAATATTTTGTAACATGTGATGAGCAGTTGACATTAGGCTATTGTAACTTAGATAAATTACAAACTGACCCACTAAAAAGTAAAAAATAAAAACTTTTTACAAAAAAAAACAACCGACTTCCAAAAAACACTATACCTAAAGTGAAAAATAAGTCGGTGGCGAAAAACTAAAATACAAATCCAAAGACACCGACTTCCGAAATTGAAGTTATTTTTCACTTTATAGTGTTTTTTGGAAGTCGGTTGTTTTTTTTGTAAAAAGTTTTTATCTTTTACATAGGTACCTATTACAAAAAAAAGGGTTATTTACCAAGCTATTTTAAACAATTCATTAACAATACGTTATCCTTATCCAATTAAATACATTAAATGCATGAATGTTGTGCATTTCATGGAGATCAAAACTGCCCTTTACGGCATATCATTAAAATGAATATCTTAGAAGATATCAGAGATTTAAAAAGCGGAGACAGAGCGACTGGCGGGGCGGTACGAAGTTCGCCGGGTCAGCTAGTCAATTTTATGTGACAGCCCTACGTGTTTAGGCTATTATCGCTCGCTCGGGGCTCGAGTTGGCTTTCTTATTTGTTTTTTCTATGGTCGAGATCTCGAACGAGATTTCGAAATAGAGCGCAGAGCACAGTATGGACACAAAATACAGATAGTACAGAAGTCAATCTACATACAAAGTGCGCTCGAGCAACGCACACATAGACACCACTCACGGACACGTTATCTCAGACGGGTTGGGAGCAGTGCGAGCGTGCGTGGCATCCGCTTGAGACACGTTTGTGAAGTGCAGAAATGGAGCAACAATAAAATGGCTATCTGAGCTCGATTTAAGTATATAATAGTTTCCTATTTTGAATCAGTGTAAACGAAGTAATTATTTTGTAAGGTAAATTCACGCCACCAACTATTACGTAAGTTGAAAACATGATTTTTTGTTTGTCTTGATATTGTGTTGTTTTTAGTGTCATTTGTTAGGTTTAGGTCTAAAACGTATAGGGCAAAATAAATTGTGTAAATAGGGTGATCCGTTTTGAAGTTATTACGGATTTTCAATAGTAAACATTGACAAATGTAAAATTTTATGTTTTTGTTCTGTAAACTTTTGTATTGTAATACTATGTTTATTGTTTTGTTTTAATATTGAAGAATAAGCTCAACAATAAATCAAACAACTAGATACGAGTGCCACTACCACGATAGTTTTTTGTGCGTAAGTCAAAGTTGACGACCCTAGCGCGTCCGCCGAGCGTAGGTATGAAAATAACTTTTCACACCACCTGCTCGAAAATGTCAAATTATATGTCAAGCAACCTTAACCTAAAGTGAGTCATTAGTGGCCGGGGGCACAGCCGGTCAATAATGTTGTACTGGATTTCATTATGACCCGCTGGTCAATAATGTGAATTGAATTTGGAATCTCACATGCTCAGCTAAATTGGCAGTATAGTACTAACAAACACCCTTTGGTGCCAGAAAGAGGAAAGCTATTCTCGAAACCCTTACTACGCGTGGATGATATTCTCGATTTCCTACAAAATCATAACGACTGCTTCTTCATAACGTTGCCATGTTTTCGAAGACATAATATTGTAAGAATAATTAGATAACTACGAACCATTTTTTAAAAGGAATGGAATAACATTAAAACTGGCATTAATAATAACAAATACCGTACCGCGTCGTAATACCGTAATTTTTTTTTCTTTTTTTTTCACAACTATGACATTATTTTATTTATTTAACACTAAAATACTAAATTAAATGACTAACTAAATACCGTAATAATAATTGGCTGTAACATTAGTTAATTTATTTTAAGTAAACTGCGCTAAGATTGCTGTGGATTTTGTGAATAAATAAATAAATAATAAAACCTATCTATACTACAGTCCATTTATCACATTTTATCAAAAATACTCTATTTTCACGAGCGTCTCCAATGACGTTCTAAATTCAAAATGCATAGGTACAGCCAATCATCCAAAACCATTCTAACAGCCCTGTATAAAGCTTAGTTTACACAAACGCCACTTCCATGAGAGTGATATCAATAGACACACACGACAAAACCGTAGAAGAGACTTTTTTTTTGAAAATCGAATTATCGTGTCTAGCCAAGACACGATAATTCGATTTTAAAAAAAAAAGTTATTGGTAGACGCAATAAAGGCGCGAATTTTCGTACAATGGCTAATATTTTCTCACAGTAGGTGTAAAAAGTAGAGTATCCTCCTCTGGGCTAAAGGTGTCTTTGCCTTGGGCTAGCTTGAATCCCTCGCTGCATTCAGGATTATTGTATTAACTCCCTCGCTTCGCTCGTGAGTTAAACTCTTAACTCCCTCGCTGCGCTCGGGAGTTAAATCCCGGATCCTTCATTGAGCTCGAGATTCAATATGACGCCCGTGACATAAGACACAACTTTAGCCCCTCGGTGCATAATCGACTATTATTTTATTTTTATTATTTGTTGTTGTTTGTGCCATAGCATGGACAGCGGAGCCTTAGTAATCGGGCCCCGTTGGCACTCTTTGGGAACGGAACCCTAAAAAGGCAAGTAGATACGGATTTAGGATCTGGATTCGGTTTTTATTAGGACAACTTTAGGATGCATTAAAATAGGCCCCCTCTATTACCTACCTAGTAATACCTCTGTTAGGCTGCCTTTCCACCAGAGATGAGCGAGGATGCGTAGCGAGGGATGTGTGTGAAACCAACCAATAACATCGCTTCATTTTTATAGCTTGAACTAAATTAGCGTTGGTATCGGTTAGTTTCACACACATCCTTCGCTACGCATCCTCGCGCTCATCTCTGGTAGAAAGGCAGCCTTAGGGCAAGATGCCCGTTGACTTTGCTAAATAAAAGTCTCATGTTGATCTTTATTCATTCAAAATTGATGTTCATATTTATTTGCTTACTAGCAGCGCCCTGCGGTTCACCCGCGTAAGTTTCGATCCCGTGAGAATATCGGGATAATAAGTATCCTATGTGTTAATCCAGGAAATGGTCTATCTATGTTCCAATTTTCATCCAAATCTGTTCAACGGTTTATGTGTGATTGAGTAACAAACATCCAAACATCTTCACAAACTTTCACATTTATAATATTACCTAGTAAGACTGGAACTCCAACAGAGGCTACACAATTACATGTATTCGTACGTAGTGCTTACTTTACTTAGCAAAGTCAAAGTGCGATCTATATAATTATCTTGTCTGTACAACGATAGAGAAAAAGCCATAAAATTGTAATTAACTACTAAAAATATGACATTATCGTAATTTATTGGTCTAACATGCAACTGATTTTTTGGTCTTAGTATTTAAACGGGTATGATGTAGGGCCACAGTTACTAAATAATCTGACGAGTGTGTCTGTCCCTTATTGCTAAAAGCTCGGTGACTTATAAATCGCTTGTGGGTACAGAGGACAATAGTCACGTAGAAGGTCACAGGCCTCCGATGGCAATGATTGAGCTAAGCCATATCTGGTTCAGTTACCCACTAGTTGTCATACTACCTGAGGCTTTAAAAGGTTTTGCAATCTATTGTTCGCAACATTCCTTTTTCGGCATCGGAAGTGAACACATCTAATTAGTCAGCAACCGTGTTTATCACCAAGCGCTAATTAGCCTAAGACGCGACGCGTGTTTTCGAGTTCCAACTTGTGTGTGATCTGTTATTTTGCAATGGACATTCAAGTTACAGGTATGTATTATTAATTTACTTTACTATTTTGTATTTTCAATCCAACATTTTTTTATATAGAGTGCTACTCCGCAGCGTTACTTACGTATTTATTTCTGTATTTTTTTTCATGTTGAAGCTTTTAGTTATGTTTGTATCAACTTGTGCCATTGAATTTGTTATAAAAATGTCGCTTGAAATCTCTACTACTTACTAGACTTTAAAAAATGTATTTGCTCATGCTGCAGCTGAAAGGTGCAGCCAGGGTCTACGCCGAGCGCCTGGGCGCGTAGCACTTGCTACGAAATATGTATTGTTTTTGTTGTTTTGTTTTAGGTATTGAGTGTTGTTGCAGTGATTAAGGTTCAGTATTGATTGTAGGAACTTCGTAGAAAATCACAACACGTCTTTACTGTATGAGGATTTATTCTGTACTACTTTAATGAGCAAGACAGACAATTATATATATTTGTGCCGAACATACCGCCCACCAAAAGGGATTTTTAATTCCTTTTACAATTAAACTTTAAAATTATATAAGTAAAATTAAATCAATTAACAAAAAAAACATGCACTGTGACATGAGCTTAATCCACTATTGGTTAATGTATAACTATCAGATACCTAACAACATGAATTTCCAAATAGACTACAACATAAGTTTTATAATACAAAACAAATTGGGAGTCTTTCAAACAACTGTAATTAACAAAAAATCATCAAATAGAATATAGACCATAAAAATAATGAAATTTTCTATGAAACATTTAATTATTGTAATAGGGAACTGTTGTCGCTAATATGAACGATTGGTAGAAAACAGAGTTTCGAAACTGATCTTCTTACAGTATTGGTACCCATCTTCACGCTATACACCCTAGTGATTCCATCAGATCCTGGGTGTTTGTCCACAATCCGTCCTAAAGGCCACTTACCAGGTGGAAGTCCTTCGGTTTTGACAAGGACAATCTGGCCTATGTCAAACTCTTCCTGCCTTTTTTGCCACTTTGGTCTTTGCTGAAGCCTGGAGAGGTACTCGCATTGCCAGCGATGCCAAAAGTTTGACAGTATCCTCTGACAGTGTTGCCACCGCGATAAGCTTGATAGGGAAATATCTTTCAGGCTCGGTGAGGGTATAGTAATTGGAGATTCTCCAATGAGAAAGTGGCCCGGTGTAAGAACATCCAAATTGTTTAAATCTGATTCAATAACTGGGCATAGAGGACGGGAATTAAGACATGCTTCAACTTGACACAATACGGTGGTCATCTCTTCGTATGTCAAATTCGTATTCATGATGCGTTTGAGGTGGAACTTCATGGACTTTACTCCGGCTTCCCAGAGGCCTCCAAAATTTGGGCTATATGCGGGTATAAAGTGCCACTGAGTGCCGTCCGCTGCCAGTAGATTGGCCATGTGTTCTCCAAATTCAAACTTTGCTTCCTTGAACGCCTCTGCCAGTGACCTGTTTGCTCCAACGAAATTTCGTCCCTGGTCACTCCACAAATCACAACATCTTCCACGACGTGCTACAAAGCGCCGAAAGGCTGCGATAAAGGCTTCCGACGTCAAATCTCCCACAAGCTCTAAATGAATTGCCTTTGTCGCCATGCAAATGAAAATGGCGATGTAGGATTTATTGGTTTTTGCACCCCTGCCTTTGGACATAAGGACTTCATAAGGGCCAGCAAAATCAACTCCACTGAGAAGGAACGGCCGCGCGGGGGTTACTCGCACTTTCGGTAACTCACCCATTAACTGCGTCCGGGATCTGGCATTCAACTTTGCGCAAACAAAACATTTATGAATGTATGTCTTTACTAAACCCTTAACTTTCAGAATCCAGTATCTTGACCTCAGGTAATTTAGCATCAGTTGCACTCCTCCGTGTAACGTCTGTTTGTGAGCATCAGCAATGAGCAAGGAGGTGAGTGGATTTTTGTGGTCTAAGACTATGGGATGCAGACGGTCGTGTTCTAAATAATAAGCATTTTGCAGTCTTCCGCCCACCCTGAGTATCATTTTAGCATCCAGATATGGATTAAGGGTCTTTAAACGGCTTGTATTTCTTACTCGATTCCTTTCTAATAGGTCTCTAATTTCTTCCTGAAATGTAACATCTTGTATGATTTTTATACAGGTCTGCAGCGAGTCTTCGAGTTCTTCAGTAGTGATCGGAGTATGTACCGGTTGATTTTGTCTTATCTTTAGAAATCTTTTTACAGACGTGATAACTTTCAGTAATTCCGGTAAGTCTACGAAAATTTCCATTTTCCTGTACAAGGAATTTTCTTCGCTTTCTCTTGTGAGGTAAGTATCAACGGTTTTTTTGCTTTCTAAGTCAGTTTCTTTATTAATTAATGTTTCCATGTGTATTTTCTTTTGTTTCAGGTGTTCCGGACCGTGCCACCAGAGTGCGTATTTTCTCAATTCAGGAGCCAACATTCCTCTCGATGCGACATCAGCTGGATTCTGTTGTGACTGAATGTGGTACCAGTTGTTTCCAATATTGTCAAGTATGGTTATTACTCTATTTCTTACGAATGTGTGCCATCTGTTGGGATCTCCTTGCAGCCATGACAACACTATCGTGGAATCAGTCCAACAAAATATCTGACTCTTTGGGATACGAGTCGCCTCACTGATATGTTTTAGTAAGTTTGACAGGAGAACTGCACCGCACAATTCCAACCGTGTGAGGGATAATGCCTTTACAGGAGCGACCTTTGTCTTGGCAGCGATAATTCCAGTCTGATAGTCTCCGTTGACTCCTCGAACCCTCAGGTAAGCCACAGCTCCATACGCTTTAGTAGAAGCGTCACAGTAACCGTGAACAGTAACATCTTTCAATGTTTCTTGGGTAGTAAACAGCCATCTCTTTAATTCCATGAATTTAATATCTTCAAAACTGTGTCTAATATTTAACCATTCGTTTTTTGTTTCAGGTGAGAGTTCGTCATCCCAGTGGATCTGTTGAAGCCATAATTTCTGGATCATTATCTTTGCAGGTACCAGGGCTGGAGCTAACCATCCCAGAGGATCAAAAAGTCGTTGAACGTCGGCCAATATTTTCCTCTTGGTAACTGTTTCTGATAAGGGTGGTAGTTTAAGATTGTATTTAAGTACATCTTCTCCCATATTCCAGGATAAGCCCAGTGTTTTTATCAAGCCGTCTAACTTGATATCGATATTAACATGAGAGCTGAGCTCAGCTGGATGAAATTCTCTAAGGAAATCTGAATTGTTCGACGCCCATTTTTGTAGGATAAAACCACCTCTCTCAAGAACTGCCTTCACGTCATTAGCTACACGAACTGCTACGGTTACAGTATCTTGACCGGACATTAAGTCATCCATGTAAAAGTCTTGTGTAATAGTATCTTTTGCTCCAGGATGATTCTCGCCTTCATCGTTCGCCACCTGGTGCAGAGTCTTGACGGCAAGGTATGGTGCACATGCCGTGCCAAAGGTGACTCGTAGAAGCCGGTATTCCTTTATAGGTTCATTAGGGCTGTTACGCCAGACAATTCTTTGATCTGCGTCCTCTTTCGTAACGAGTATTTGTCGATACATCTTCTGAATATCGGCTACAAATGCTATCTTTTTCAGGCGCCACCTCATGATAAGCGATCTCATATCTTCCTGAAGTTGCGGTCCAACAAGTAACTCGTCGTTGAGTGCTATATTATTTGAGCCCCTGTGAGAGGCGTCAAACACTGGCCTGACCTTTGTAGTTTCGCTTTCTTCCTTTACCACTGCATGGTGGGGTAAGTATACAGCTGGCTTATTCCTTTCATCACTTGGAACCTCCTCCATGTGTTTCATTTCGTTGTATTCATTAATTGCCTTATTATACTCCTTTCTCAGATGATCATTCTTCATAAAACGTCTTTCTAATTGCAATAATCTATTTATAGCTCCTTCTTTTGTATTCCCATGCGGTGATTGTGGGTTTTCTGTTTTAAATGGCATCTGGACTATGTAACGCCCTTCACTATTTCGTCTGTGTGTCTCTTTATATATTCTCTCACACTCCTTTTCTTCCTTGGTAAGTTTTCCTTGTGTATCTGTTTCAACCTCCCACATAGATTTCAAAATTTCATCTAGATCAAGCTTGTGATGCATTACTAGTATTTGTTGTCCTGAAGTTTGTGCTTGTATCTTTCCAAATAAGATCCAACCCAAGCTTGTATTTTGGGCACATGGGGAGCCAGGTGGACCTTTGACTATCTCAGCCTTTAAAATTTGAGCACAAACTTCTACGCCCAGCAGCATGTCTACTCGCCCTGGTGAATGGAAGCTCGGGTCTGCCAGGGTGAGTCCTTTTAAGTGCGGCCAGGTGTGCATTGTACCAGTAATTGTTTCAGATGGCAAGTGTGATGTCAATCGCGTTGGCATTACATAGGCATTGATAGTAATCTTGACATCCTTATCATATCTCGAATGCAGCTCGACTTGTATCACGTAATTGACTGTAGTCTGTGTTGCTCCAACACCAGTGACTGTTCCCTTTATTTGCGATCTCTTGACCCTTAACAGTTGCGCTGCTCGCTCGCTAATAAAGTTTGCTTGCGAGCCCTGGTCTACCAACGCTCGCAGTACTGTACTATAACCATCTTCATCTCTTACTTGCACTAATGCTGTGGCAAGCAACGCTGTTGACTTCTCCGATACAAAGTTCGTAGATATGTTCAACTCAGAATTGTCACTGGGTTCTGCTTTCTGTTGTTCTTTCTCTATTTGACTATGATGAGTTTTCACATTGTCTGACTGACCGCTGCTGGGTTGATGTAACAATGTATGATGGTGGCGGTTGCATCTTTGGCAGGACATTCGATTGCGGCATCTCTTGACAGAATGACCTGACGTCAGACAATTGAAGCATAAATTGTTTTTCAACACACTTGCTCGTAAAGTGGCTCTTATTGAACCGCTTTTAGGTCCATAATGCAGTGTATTAAAAACGCGTGCTTTTTCTTTACTTTAATCCACATGTGCTTTATTTCCACAGATAACTATTTACTAGTTGGAGATGCGCGCTTTTTTAATCTCATCAATTCACTTTTTTTTTAATAGTCTGTATTGTCCTTGGTCCCAAAATTAACTAATATTTATTTACCTTAAGGTGAATGCGCAGGGACCTCGGACAATTTAAGGTGAATGCGCAGTGGTCTACCACTGCGCATTCACCTTAAATTGTCCGAAAAAACCTAAGAAAATTTGAATTTCGCGGTCTACCGCGAAATTAAAATTTTCTTAGGTTTTTTGCAATTTTCAGGTCAGTGTCAGGTTTGTATCTTGATCAAAATATGATTTGCGACTCTAACAGGTACCTACATCTTTACAGAATTATAATCATTCGAATCATTAATACATCTTTCTTATGGAAAAGTTCTTAGGGAAAAAATCTAACTAGAAAGATTCTATTCTAATGACTATAATTCTGTAAATACATATACAGAGCGTTAGGTTAAACGAGGGACATACTTTGAGGGGAGTTAGTACTCATGAAAATGAGCAACTTTTACTATGGGGCCGAACCTGAAATCGCAAAAAAAAAATCAGCTGTTCAGTACATTTTGACGAGCTATGCGAACATAAATGTAGGAAACGGCTGATTTTTTTTCGCGATTTCAGAGTTAATCCCATATTAAAAGTTGTTCATTTTCATGAGTACTAACTCCCCTCAAAGTATGTCCCTCGTTTAACCTAACGCTCTGTATATTATAGTCGCGAATCATATTTGATCAAGATGCAACCTGATACTGACCTGCAAATTACAAAAAACGTAAGAAAATTTGAAAAAACCTAAAATTGTCCGTGGTCCCTACCCGAAACCAAACGGAAAAGACTCTGACTGGCGTTCTATCATTGCGGATTCTCACTGAACTAATGTAGGTATATTTCTCTATGCCAATAGTACTTTCTAATTCCATACTAACTAAACTACAATTGTTTTTTTTTTTACAATTTTTTTTACATGCTCTGTGGTCAGTGTTTTTATTTACACTTGCGCGCGCATTGCTAGTGCTGGCTATCGGAAAGACAAAACCAGCGCGCCATTTTCCATACAAGTTAATATTTAACAATACAAGTCTGTTTTTTCCTCGCAAGTGTGTTGAAAAACGTCGTATGAAACGCGTGTGCATCGATCATTAGACTCTCGGCTTTCTTATCGCACTCGCCTGCGGCTCGCGCGAATAATATCGCCTCGAGCATAATGATCAACATAGCACACATGTATCATAATGTACTATTTCAACACACTTGCTCGTAAAGTGGCTCTTATTGAACCGCTTTTAGGTCCATAATGCAGTGTATTAAAAACGCGTGCTTTTTCTTTACTTTAATCCACATGTGCTTTATTTCCACAGATAAGTATTTACTAGTCGGAGATGCGCGCTTTTTTAATCTCATCAATTCACTTTTTTTTTAATATGCTGTATTGTCCTTGGTCCCAAAATTAACTAATATTTATTTACCTTAAGGTGAATGCGCAGGGATCTCGGACAATACAATAGTTACTAATTTTAATTTGGGTGTAATCACCCAAATTAAAATTAGTAACTATTGTGCATCAATTAGATCTATACCATAGTGATAAGACGTAAAAAAACACTTTGGGTCTTTCTTTCAATATTGCGGGTACTTTATACCTCCGGACATCATAAATTGAGCCTCTCAAGATTCACCCCTAACTAGAAAGATTCTATTCTAATGACTATAATCCTGTAAATACATATACAGAGCGTTAGGTTATACGAGGGACATACTTCGAGAGGAGTTAGTACTCATGAAAATGAGCAACTTTTACTATGGGGCCGAACCTGAAATCGCAAAAAAAGAATCAGCTGTTCAGTACATTTTGACGAGCTATGCAAACATAAATGTAGGAAACGGCTGATTTTTTTTTCGCGACATCATAAATTGATCCTCTCAAGATTCACCCCTAACTAGAAAGATTCTATTCTAATGACTATAATCCTGTAAATACATATACAGAGCGTTAGGTTAAACGAGGGACATACTTTGAGGGGAGTTAGTACTCATGAAAATGAGCAACTTTTACTATGGGGCCGAACCTGAAATCGCAAAAAAAAAATCAGCTGTTCAGTACATTTTGACGAGCTATGCAAACATAAATGTAGGAAACGGCTGATTTTTTTTTCGTGATTTCAGGGTTAATCCCATATTAAAAGTTGTTCATTTTCATGAGTACTAACTCCCCTCAAAGTATGTCCCTCGTTTAACCTAACGCTCTGTATATTATAGTTGCGAATCATATTTGATCAAGATGCAACCTGATACTGATCTGCAAATTACAAAAAACGTAAGAAAATTTTAATTAAGTATCCACCTAAAATTGTCCGACCCGAAACCAAACGGAAAAGACCCTGACTGGCGTTCTATCTCACTGAACTAATGTAGGTATATTTCTCTATGCCAATAGTACTTTCTAATTCCATACTAACTAAACTACAATTGTTTTTTTTTTTTTACAATTGTTTTTACATGCTCTGTGGTCAGTGCTTTTATTTACACTTGCGCGCGCATTGCTAGTGCTGGCTATGCGGAAAGACAAAACCAGCGCGCCATTTTCCATACAAGTTAATATTTAACAATACAAGTCTGTTTTTTTCCTCGCAAGTGTGTTGAAAAACGTCGTATGAAACGCGTGTGCATCGATCATTAGACTCTCGGCTTTCTTATCGCACTCGCCTGCGGCTCGCGCGAATAATACCGCCTCGAGCATAATGATCAACATAGCACACATGTATCATAATGTACTATTTTTTAATAAACTCGTTGCGTTCATTCGGTTGTAACTTAGAAAATTCTTTGCAGTGACACAAGCGGTGCTCCGCGTTACACATACTGCATGACTTGGTCGGTGATGTACCTGTCTTCTCTTCCGGTGATGTGGAATGGAATGACTTCGCCTTAACATTCGTCTGCTCCTTTTTAGGTGTAGGGTTAACCATCTCCAGTGTCCTGTATTTTGTTTCCAGGAAAGCCTTTAATTCTTCCCAAGATGGTAGTTTGTCAGTCTTTTCCTTGTAAGAATCTTCTTCCCAGGCCGTGTGTGTATCGACATCTAACTTCTGTACAACAATGTATATAATCAGCTGATCCCAGGACTCGACAGGTATTTCTTGATTTTTCAAGTTATTTAAGCACTGACAGGTTGTATCTAATAAATTCTTTATTTGGATAGCCGATGGAGTGGTAATTTTCTTTTGAATAAATAACTTCTGGAGTAGAGAATTAACTATTAACCGGTTGTTTCCATACCGTTGTGCAAGTGTATTCCATGCCTGTTCATAATTAATATCCGTGATGTTAACATGCTTTAACAATTCTTTAGGTTCACCAACCAGGCTCAACTTCAAGTAATGTAACCTTTCAACGTTACATAAAGACGTGTTGTTGTGTACCAGCGACGTAAACATATCTCGAAACATAGGCCAGTCATCATAGCTTCCGTTGAAAGTAGGTAACTCGATGCGTGGTAAGTTCACACGTGGCGGCGGCGAGGCTTCATATGTTTGTATCTGGTTGTCTGTAGATTTCGGAGGCGCCGGTAACATATCCTTCAAATCGCCTACTAAACATGAGTATAAATCTTCTACCAGAAAGTAATCTTCGTTTACGAAATACGGGACATCATTTCGTTTACACTTAGGCGTACACTTCACTAAGTCTTGATGTGTCGTATTAAACTTTCGCCAATAATCTTCGATACCTTGTAACTTCGTTTCTATATAACCTCTTGTTAATCTTTGCTTTGGACATTTCTTTAAATTAATTTACGTCTTTTGTAGCAGTAAATAAGTATCTTCTAATAAGTTAACTAACTGTTGTTGTTCACTCGTTAACGTAACACTCATTGTTTTGTATAGCTATTAAGATATTCTTCCACTGATGATAGTTTCAAAACACTCGTAATTCACCTCTTTAGTCAATCTTAAACTTGTTTATTAGTTATATCGCACGTAGCACTAATTACTTGCAAAATAGGTGCAAAAAACGACTCAGGAATGCGGCCTATTGTTCTCCGATCGCCGGGTCGTCCTTATCTATTTTTCGAATTATCCGGCTCGTTTGGACCATATGTTGCAGTGATTAAGGTTCAGTATTGATTGTAGGAACTTCGTAGAAAATCACAACACGTCTTTACTGTATGAGGATTTATTCAGTACTACTTTAATGAGCAAGACAGACAATTATATATATTTGTGCCGAACAAGTGTTCTTTCAAAAGAATGCTTGTACTACTTGGCTGTCTATTAAGGACAGCAAATCCGAACTGGAACGGTGGCGTCGAGTTTTTCAGGCCCTGATACAATTGCTGCCTGATGTTGAGAATTTGATTGCTGATGACTTAGAAAAAAGAGTAACTATATAATCTTTGTACAAGATTTGTAGCAAGTCTCTCGCAAGCATTCTCGCATGATCTTCAAGACTGGCTGAACGAAATTGAAGTTTGCGTTCTGCTAACGATGGGAACACTGCCAGGTTTTTTTCTAATTCAGCTATTTCAACGGAAATAACTGGATAAGACAAAGACCTTATTGACAGATGTCATAATCTGCTGCAGTGTTTTTCGTCGGGATCAAAGACTACAATATAATGCGGTGTAAGTCGGGATACGAAATTAATAACGCGGCTTTTAAAGAGTATGCTCTAGACACAGAAATTAATAACGCGGCTTTTAAAGAGTATGCTCTAGACACAGTACGTAAGCTTGTTGCTACCTATCCATGGTACAACCTGCCCTCGTCTGTACATAAGAAAGTCCTCATTCAAATTAGATAAACAGTTTAGGCTTGACACCACAAGGAAAATGTCCCGGGTTGTCACAAACACCGACTTGATACATAGACTTCTTCTTAAATCGGATCCTTATGTTTCTGGTTTAAGAAATATAAGGATTTAGTTACCACGGACGAAGAAGTCTATTCTATGTAAAGAGGTGTTGAATTTGTTAACGGTATAAAATAAAATGTATATAGTTATATAATAAACACTAGATTTATATTATTTTAGATACAGCTCCTTTTATGTACAGGGCTCTCTACGGAGCCCCACAAGGCGCGCGCGTTGGCCGACCGCGGCACTTTCAATGACCATCGTAAAAAGAGCTCCGCTTTGCATAAATTTTGTATAGCATTTGGAGCTCTTCTTATATTTGTCGAATTACACCAAAGCAAGGAGCGCGCGAGCGGCTTTTAAAATATCAACTTTTTTTCAACATGAAATAAACTTTATTACACATTATTAAAGATTATATTTGGTGTAGTAGTGAGTGTCGCATCGCTCGGCGACACCTGTTTCAATGATTCGTTTGAAAACATGCCGACAATAATATTGCGAATAATGCGAATTCAAACGTTTGGTAAAGAAAATAAAGTTCAAATTTTCTTGTCAGTCTTTCCTTCCTAAAAATACTTTTTACCTGTGTACAGTAAAAAGAAGTAAAGAAAATGTCCACAAATTTAAAAGTAATTTGTTTTTATTTCTAGTTGACAAGACGTATTACTCGAAGATTTTTTAAATGACAAACTATGATATAATTCCTTTATTACCGACTTCACAAAAAGGAGGAGGTACTATGTTCGGATGTTTGTATGTTTTTTTTTTTTTTTTTTTTTTTTTTTTGTATGTTTGTTCATCGATTACTCCGCCAATTATCGACGGATTTTCAAAATTCTTTTTTGTTCGAAAGTAGATAGTTCTGAGGTGGTCCCATTGTCACCAAGTTAGGATCTGATGATGGGATCTTAGAGAAATCGAGAGCAACCCTCAAATTTTATAGGCTCACTTATTGTTTTTCGCATATTTTATGAAGTAGCTACCTGAGATGGTGACAACCGTACGCAAATACACAATATTTGCGTACGGTTGTCACCATCTCAGGTAGCTGGGTTGATGATGGAAGGTTCAACTCCTTAACAGTAAGAAGTTACTCGAACAGGCAAGGACTGTTTTAGTAAATTGTTTTGATGTTTGATAGGGCATTTGCCACATTTGGTCTCATGATCATCAAGTTATGACCTGATGCTGCAGACAGGATAGTCTGCAGAGTACCTAACTCCTCGACAACTAACAGCAGATATATCGTGTTTAGGCTCATTGAAAAGGGCTCGATGTGTGGATAAACGTACTGTTAATGAGGAACACCGAAGTACATAGAGACCTGATGCTGAAGCCAGTCGAGCATCAGAAAAAGTACAAACCTTGAAATTACAGCACCGTAGTCGTGTTTGGGCTCATTTTAAACAGGACTAAATTTTAAGTTCAATGCAATGTTGACATTAGTCTGGCCTGATGCTGCAGCCAGGATTATCAGCATCTAGTCTAAAAACTAATAAATACTTCTTAAAGTGAAATACTTTTGCGAGTTTTTCTTCTGTATAATTATCCTAACAAAATTAAATGTTGCCGGTAGTGGCTAGATGAGAGAAGCGGAGGATCGCGAACGTTGGCGCAAACTTCAGGAGGTCTACGTCCAGCAGTGAACTGCAATTGGCTGATGATGATTTATAAAAGCCTCAATCGTTGCATTTCACGCAATGCCTTTTCGTCATGTGGTCTATTTAGCAATTTGGTAGGCTCCAAGTCGCATAATACAATGTCATACAGCGTCTTTACACGACTAAGCGTAACATAAACTTGGCCCTTAGCAAAAATTTTCTTGCCTAAATCTATTATTAAAGTAACTTGAGCATTTGCTCTCGGAAATTATGATTTGGTAAAGTGGAGCTGATGATGAAGACCACGAATGGCACTACTCAATGACAAATATTTCACGGGTTGCGATTCGATTTCTTTAATATGGCTGCTAAGCAATTTATGCTCATTACAATGCGTATGGTGAAGTGGAGTTGATGGTGACTTCTCAATCAGCTCCAGTTCTCCTGGTTCTTACTAGGAGAACTCCTCAACAATTAACGTCCATGCATCGGGAAAAGCAATATTTTGTAAAAGGCGATAAGCAGTTGACATTAGGCTATTATAACTTAGATAAATTACAAACTGACCCGCTAAAAAGTGAAAAATAAAAACTTTTTTACAAAAAAAACAACCGACTTCCAAAAACACTATAAATAAAGAGAAAAATAACTTTAATTTCGGAAGTCGGTGGCAAAAACTAAAATACAAATCCAAAGACACCGACTTCCGAAATTAAAGTTATTTTTCTCTTTATTTATAGTGTTTTTGGAAGTCGGTTGTTTTTTTTGTAAAAAAGTTTTTATGTAATATTATCTTCCTTTGACATGCATGTAAAATTTAATTTAATCGACATTTATTAATTTCATTGACATTTATTCATTTAATTGACATTTATTCATTTCATTGACATTTATTTACCTTTATTTACTTTTTTAATTACTGTTTAATCTGGTTTTTTTATGATATAACAAAAAAATTACTATTTATACACCAATTTTATTGGTAGAACGTAGAGCTCGACTACAATAATATGTATATTCAAGACCTTTTATGTATACCTATGTTCACAAATAAAGATTGATTGATTGATTGACAGTGGGCCTCGCTCCCAGGGAGCTTCCCAAAGTCAAATGTTCCCAATTGATATTGAACTTTGATTGATAAGAGGTCGTACTTAGAACGAAGAAATTTCAAAATTTGGACATTGATATGATGTAACATAACATCTATTATTTTAGTAAGTATGTATTTCGTCAAGTATAAAAACTGCATTATTTTTTCGAATAAAAAAGTTTCTTAACATTAATTCGCTTATTTTCATTTTATTATAACTTAAAGTATTACAAAAAAGCATAATAATAATAATTAGGATTGATAACGACAGTCATTACCTTCGCTAAACCCTATGACCGCCTCTCTTAGGGCTCGGAACCACTGCGCTGAGGTGCGAACGCTACATTATTTTCTATTCATAGATTTTATGGGCTCCGTTTGACCATTGAATTACGGAATCCAAACCTGTTATCACGTGTCCCCAGTAAAGTTCCAGGTGGGTTGCAAAAACATACAAAAACATTAATAGGAAAATCATTTAATATTCTTTTAACCGTCCAATATACTTTTTATACAACCATAATTATGTAGGTACAGGAATGTATCAACAATTTTGTGGTCCCCATTTCACAATACAGTAAGTATTCGATTAAAAATACAAAAAAAAAACAATAGGTAGGTGTATATCAAAAAACATCAAGGAAAAAACACAAAATATATCAAAAAATATTTGTAAATCACTCTTTATGATAAAATTTGAGCTTAAGTCTAATTGTGCCACTAAACCCCAGTAATATTATCGATAGCGATGAATTCATTTACTTTTTAGCAAGCAGGGCCTTGATAAGGGTCTCCAATTTCCTGGTGTCGGCAGCAAACTTCCTGATACCATCTGATAACTTATCAGTGGCCATCTGATCTTCATTAAAATGCCAGCGGAACTGCGCCTCACTCAGGGTAATCTTGTCCATATCACACTGAGCAGCAAATTTCGGGTCTAGCACCTGTAATCATATACAATACTTGTTACAATATTTTTTTTTTATTTATTGTCATCAAAAATATTAACAACACAAAAATAATATTGCGTAAAAAAATTGTGGGCTATACTTAAAATAATACAACATGGGCAACATCTGCAGCCAAACAAAGTCAAAAACTTGTATTAATATACCTCTCCGACAGACTGTAAAAGTTTTATCCAACATTTACAATTTTGTTAAAGCTAACAGAATATTTATTAATTAGTATTTTTTAATCAAAATCGAAAGAATATACACCATGCAGCAATTGAACAGTCATAAATATAAACCTATATGCACATTCTAATAATTATATAGGTATGTAGGTTCACCTTGAACAGATTACACAAATGTAATGTTGCATGAAGTGGAAAACAACACAAAACTATTTACTTTGATCAATCGCAGATAGCCTTTTTATTATCAGCTAATATACTTGTGCATTATTCCAGTATTATTACAACACAATCTGCCATGCAATTGTTTTCACTAGTGAATCGCAGGGAGGCAATAATTCGAAATCTGAGATGTTATGCTGAGCTCTCTCAAGATGCCTTTTAATTATGAATGGCCAAACATAATTTTGCAGAATCATTAAAATGTTCGTCAAGATATGGTGAAATACAAAACGATGTCATAGATAGAATCGGAGAAAAATTGTATATTGTTAGCGCGAAAATAATCACGATGAATTCTGATATAAATTAAAAATGTGTAGACTCACTCTCTTCAGTGGTTGTTCGCTAGCAGCCAACTCCTGTAAGAGTTTCGGGCTGATGGTAAGGAGGTCGCAGCCGGCCAGTTCGCGGATCTCGCCGGTGTTGCGGAACGACGCGCCCATCACCTGCGTCTTGTAGCCGAACTTCTTGTAGTAGTTGTACACGCGAGTCACGGATACAACGCCGGGGTCGTCTTTGCCTTCATATGTCTTCTTTGTATGCTCAACGTACCTGGAATATAACAGATCAGCTGTTAAATACCTCTCCCACAGTAAGAAATGGCTTTGCTCAATACAATAAAAATAACTTTTCTACCCAATTGGCAAAGTCCCATGTGGGAGTCACATGGGACTTATAACATATATGGGACTTATACTAGCGCAATGCAAGTCTGCATAACCTTCAAGGAACACAGGCATGTAGCTATCTTAACGAAAATGTGATTCCTCATGTTTGTGGTGCGGGTTCCAACTCAGTATATAAAAATCTTCACGAAAGAGAGTTTTGGTCGAAAGGTTTGGCGAACCGACGTTTTCAAAGTCAAAGTCAAAGCATTTATTTCAAATAGGCACTTAACAGGCACTGTTGAACGTCAAAAATTTCGTGGAAGGTTATGCAACACTACGCAGCGCAACACGACGCCGACAGTCATCATTTTAATTTGGTGTTATTAAAATTTTTATGTCTAGGTTCAGGTATTTAACACTGGGCCTGCGTCGCCTAAAGTAAATGGATTATTACTTACCAGTCCAAAATTCTTCCAACAAATGGTGAAATGAGGGTGACGTTAGCCTCAGCACAAGCAATAGCTTGGTACAAAGAGAACAGCAAGGTCAAATTACAGTGGATTCCATGTTTCTTCTCCAGTTCCCTGTAATTAAATTATTTTAAAAATTACTATCAACATGGTAACCACCAATCAAGTTCATTATTTAAAGATAAGAATGATAAAATTTTCTATATGCCAGTCACTACAATTAGCTACCGTGTGACTGGCATATAGGAAATCTAAGTATATTATGAGGTATAACCCTCAAGAATTAACATGAGGCCCGTATGGCCTCTCCCGTCCGGTATCCGCCGCGCTGTTACCGCTCTCCCCATCGTGCATCGACGCCTCAATAACGCGGGCTTACGTCATCCGACCAAAGTCTCAAGGAAACTCTTACGGGTTGTAGTTAAGTAACTGCTTGTAAGATGTCTTTGAATCTTAAAAATTCAAAATTGAAGTACAGTATACATTTAAGCTTGACTTAAGTGAATTTTCATTAGCTGTGCTGCTATATTCAACTTTTTTGTTTCAGTTGGATGTACATTATCCTAGTTACCTTGCAGCTTGGATGCCTTCCCAAGTTGAAGCTAACTTGATAAGAATGCGCTCTTTCTTGATTCCATACTCAGCAAACATGTTGATCAGTTTGATAGCCTTTGATATACTTGCATCCTTATCAAAAGACAATCTGAAATTCAAGAAGCCACTAGGTAAATGTTGGTATAATAACTAAACTTCTGAGTATAATGGTTCAAGTAGGTATGCAATTTATGAGTGATGTAAATTTTTTTGATTCCATGGTTTAATGTTTATTTATGTAACAAGCCTGATTAGATATTATCAGGCAAACTTATAACAATAGTATGTATGATCTTAAAAACGATTGTTTTATTAGCTTGAGCAACTGGACATTTATTCTTAAACTGGGTCAAAATAGCTGGAATGGCTTTCTAAAATTCATTAGAACTTTTAACCAGTACAAAAGTATAACTAGAAATTCTTAATGTTAATGAGTCCAAAGCTAAAATAAACGTAACAGTAAAGGAAATAAATACTATAATCACCTGGCATCAACTTCTACTGACACTCTGCCAGGAATGATCTTGAGTATTTCACAACCGAACAAAACACTCAGCATGTCGAGGGTCTCAGCTACTTGCTCCTCTACAGTACTGAAATAATTAAAATAAATTAAAGGATTATAAACATCCGAATTGAGAACCCCCTCCTTTTTTTAAGGTGGTTAAAAATAAAATTCTATAATGTGGGTTTCGTTGTATACAATTTTACATCATTGGAACCAAGAAACATACAGTTAACAAAAATCAATTGTGTAATTTAAAAAGTGCAAATAACTATTAATGATCAAAAACAGACTGGTAATCTTAAAGTAACACACATACCTGCCAGATTCTCTAGCATATTTGATGGCCTTATCAAGTATGTGCTGGTACTGCTCCATGGCAGCTGCAGAAAGGATCAAGCTTGGGTTGGTTGTAGCATCTGTTGGCTTGTACTCTTTCATTGCTGCAATAAATTCAGAATTTGTGCTAATTGTTTTAATGTCAAAATAGAAAACCTTTGCGCATTCACTTTTAAGTTGTTATTTTTCATGTGAATTTACTAAGTAGGTAGTTAAAATTTAAAATTCTGTTCAGTATGACCTTCTACAAAATTAAGTTAAGTAATGTAATCAATCATATTATAAGCTTTTTTAGCCACTGTTTGAAATCTAGAAAAGGAACATCTTGCAATTTAGGTAACTACTGAGACTGTTTAATTTAGCTAAGAAATTAACTATGTAGGCTTAAGGTCAGTCTGTGTCACTACCTTGATCAAGATCATGTCAAGGACACTTATAACCGGTAAGTAGCATTATCGCTATGGAAATCAATATCACAAAATTATTTCTAACCTTCAAAATCGCCGGTATCGGCCACCACCGTGCAGTATTGTTTTAGTTGCTCAAGGGCGCTCATTTTGGTACGTTTCGCTTGGGGTTCACCACTCATACTGATTGACTTTAGTTAAACCTGAAAGTGTTAATTATTACAATCACTTCGCGCTAACAAGTAGAGCGTGAATCGCGAATACGATTGAAGTTAAACGTCATGTAGCTGAAGGTGACCTCGCTACGTCAAGTAATCAAGTTATAAAAAGTTACTTGAAAAATGGAAGAGTCATGCATGCTTATTGATAACCTATGACTTATAAATTAAGTGTAAAAAAAACTATCTTTTCATGATACTTTTTGATAATAGTCCTCTACTGAGTCATTTTAATGTACCTGAAAACTGACAGTCCCTAAATCGTTACTGATACGAGTATAGTCTAAGCAAATACAATTCAAATTAGAGCGTAGTCATAGTCATGCGACATGCACTTCTATTTACTTTTAAGTCTTTGTAACTTTGTTGTGTGTTGTGTTGACTGACTTTTAATGACACAGATAACCGTAGACAGAGAAACTAATAGACGCAGTGACAATTCCTTTCTCGCTTATTCAAGGTCAGCAACTCGAATTGCGAAACTAACTTTGACACTTCATGCCCTCATTGTGTTTGATGTTCAAGTTTTGCTTATTTTTATGTTATATTACGATTCTAATCCAGTGAGAAGACAAAGAAATTATCCGTATATCACATTGACGATTCTACAATGGTGCGTTGTCGTGTTTTATTTCATGTAAAAGCGATAGTGAGAAGAAAATTGCCGGTGTGTCTTTTCACGCGTAAGTACGACTGTTTTGTCCCTAAATGTAGTTTCTTAGTGATCATTATTTATTCCATAGCATGACGGAACGATATGTTTCATTAAAACTCTAAACTTAATAGGATTTTGTCGAGTTTTTATCATTCATAACCTATAATTAATATCATGTAAGTGTTGCCAGCGTCTGCTAAAAAATGCCCCGAGTCTCGATAAAAAGTATTGACTCGACAATTTAATGTAAACAAAAAAATATGAAATCCAATAATAGCATAGTATCTTTTAGGGGAAGCTTCTTAAACTATAAATATATTATATTATTTTAATTTATTCTTTCTCCTATTTGTGATCGAATAAGAATGACACATATGTCGTTACAGAATAACTGAACTACCTGTGAGTATTAATAATATAGCTAAGTTTATCGTTAGTTTTCCAGACGATCCAGACCTTCGTATAAAATGGATCCAAGCAACTGGAAGAAAAGATTGGACTCCGACAAAATATTGCAATCATTTCCCAGAAAATTTACTAAAAAAAAAAGAAAACAGTTCTGCATTCTGACACAGTAAGTACCAAATGCGGTATGAATTTATTATAATTTTACTTTTTTCAGAAGATATTTCATAACTTTATGATTTACGTTGCAGATACAAGTTGTTGAAAGCGATAACTCAACAATATCAAAGTCAGCGTCAGTGTCAATAATACAAGAGCCAGAAAAGTCCCTCAAGTTATTCTATTGACAACATTATTTGACATTCTTCTTAAATGTGCGTTAAATATGCGTTCAACAGCGAGTCCACAGGTTAAACATAATTATTAATAATTTGATTGAATGTTTTAGATTTCAACACCTGAGGCGAGTGCTGTTCCAGTACAAGTTAACAAAACAGCTATCAGATCCCTAAGAAAAAGTAAGAAATATGTTCACAAAATTAAAATTGTTTCGCAATCAATAATGTGTTTTTTTTTTTGTTTGGAGTGTTTAGTATCTAAGTTGTATAAAAAGTCAAAATTAATAAATCTCGTGTTTTAATTAAATCCTTAAAGTTATTTACCCTATTCCATCTAGCATTCCAAAAACAGGGGAATGTAGTTTTTATGGCAACATTATACGCACACATTGAAAAACTATCTCTGTCTCAACCGCGGTTACAGAGTCCCTTCGTCTATTAGTTTCTCTGTCTACGCAGATAACTCTAAACTAAGTCAGAGAGTTTAATGACAATGACAAATAAAATAACAGGTGAGTGAGTGAAGATCATTGACATAGACTCAATGGTGAAGATATTTTTCTGTTAGAACGCAGTCTAGTGACGCACTATCCCTGCGTTCCAAGTTGGGAAATAATCGATTTGAGCGTGCTTAAACCCGTACCGAATTAGCGTGAGGGCGAATCGCGATAACGACGTCTCGTGAATCGTCATAGATGACGTCGTCATGACATGCGCCATCTTGCGATAACGCAGATCATGCCTAAAGCACGATATACACGGTTTGAAACGGTGGTTTCAAACCTAAGTTTAAAACAGTGTAGACAGTGGTTGAAACCAAATATCGTATGACCTTTGAACGTCCTTGGTAGAAAGGCCTGCGTTGCAAACCAGTGCCAGAAGAAGATGTTGGTTTTAAATCGTGTAGCAGGCATCTCGCTACAACAACAACTTCAAGATCACCTTGGTTTGTAGACTGGTTTCAAACCGTGTATATCCTGCTTTAGAATAGTGTGTGTGAGTGTGTGTGTGTGTGAGGATGTGTCAGTGTGTGTTTTGTTTTGAGTTGCTTCATATTTAAATTAAACTAACGTAGCATTTTCGAAATTGTTCTTCTGGCTGACAGTCGCCACCTAACCAAAGAAGAAGAACTGAAGAAGGAATGTGGTGTTTATACAAAGAAATACTGTAATAATATCGTTTTTATATTGAGTAGGCACTGTGAGCGCGTTCACAGGCGTTCCAGATTGTTGACAGCTCTCAGCTGTCATAATCGTAATATCTAAATCGGAACGCATGTGAGATGATGTGAGCCACAGATACAGTTGCCGGCTAGAGATGGGTTTCTACCCGGTAAATACCGGGTAAATACCCAAAATACCCAAATGCAGGGTTTTTACCTGGGTAAATACCCAAATGGTGGGTATTTACTTTTTTATTATTGTTTTAAGTCTTTTATACACTTTAAGCAATAAAAAATGTTTATCAAATGTGTTTTATGCATGAAATGTAAATGGTGTCAGCAAAGAATAGTTTTCTACTAACAAATCATATAAAAGTTGTACGTCTGTATTTTTTACATATTATATTAGGTGGTTTATATTACATTTGATTATAGTAGTTTTAAATTAAAGACTATTTGAATATCACAGCATGTCGTAACAAATATTTATTGATAAAATACATTAAATAAACGTGAATCATCAAACTCTTGAGTATGTAAGATGAAGAACTAAAATCTGGCAAACTCGCGTATATGCTCAGAACTAGTGACGATGAAGATACTTTGTTATTAACTAAAAATCTACTACATTAGCGTATAAGATTGAAATTAATATTAAAAAAAATGCTGGCGTGGTGCAGCTCGCGGCGTTTCAACCTAACGTTAAAGTTTCTAAAGTTGACTTTTAATTGATAAAATAAGTCCGTCAGTAGGCGCATTTAGCTGGCCAGCGGTCCCTCAATCCTTACAAATATGCACATCAACCCTTCCCGCTTCTTCGCCTTCTCTCCGCGTATACGTATTATGCTTACTACTTCCACTTGTTTTTGAATTACTAAAGAGTGCGCACGTAGAAGTGATATCTCATACTGTTTCATTTTGGATCAGGATACAAAATTTTGCTGGTGCTAACGACTAAAACTGGTTTTGGGAATATTTCTAAAATCAAAGGTAAGATTTTTACCATAGTATAATTTATATTGTATTCATATATGTATATTTAATTGAATGCAATACAATTTACGTTAAACCTTAGAAAATATATTTACTAAACTACAGTAGATATACCAAAGAAAGTTATTTAATTTTTAAAAAGTTCACATGAAACGCTTATCACTGGTATTTTAACAAACTTTCTTTATTGTAAATCGAATTTAAGTATTCTCGAGATATGTTTTGGTGGCTAAAAATCACCTAAATGGATAATATTGTTTTGATACCAATACCAAAATAATAAAATCTGTTATTAATTACTATTTAACAGATCGATATTTTTTTAATTACTAAATTGTTTAAATGGCATTGTGTAAGTTAAACCTAAAACATTTTATAAAAAAAGGATATAAATCATTTTCTGGTCTTAGTCTAAATTTAAATTCTCTGGCAGTAAAAAGTGTATAATATTTCAACTTCAGCGTTCATTTATTTCTATACTTTCATGAGTTTTTGACTAACTAGCTTTTTCCCGCAGTTTTGCTCATGTTTATGTAATATTTACATCCTTCGGGTACCGTACTTATTTATAGATTAAAGATGCCTTATTTCCTTTTTTATATCCCTGAATATATATGAATATATAATGAAAGGACATTATATAAAGAGGAAAATCAGCCAAGTTCAGTACATTTTGACCAGTTAGGCGAACACAAATGTACTGACCAGCAGATTTTTTTTTCGCGATTTCAGGTTTGGTCCCATAGTAAAAGTTGTTTGTTTTCATGACTACAATCACGTGTTTAAGTGTCGTTCACTAATTACCAGTCACCCTATATATGTCATTTACTATATAGAAACTTCATCAAATCAGTTAAAGAAATATTACATTTATGCTAAAATTACAGTTATTATCAGTTAATAAAGCAATTTAATCAGGCTTTGAGACGAAAAACATATGAAAGTAGCCGAACTTATAACATGGATGTGTTAAAAAAAAACGGGCTAAAATTCACCTAAACTTTATTAAATAAAACGTTCCATAAAGTGTTTATAGTTTATACCCATGCTTTTGGGTATTTACCGGGTAAAAACCCTGTTTATACCCAAATTGGGTATTTACCCGGTAAATACCCGATGGGTATTTACCCACCGCCCATCTCTATTGCCGGCACGTAACTTGGCAAGAGTTTTTGTAGTGGGGGAAGTTTGCGCACGCACAACTTCATACATTTTTATATGCGCGAACTTTCCCCACTACGAAAATCTCTTGCCAAGTTACGTGCCGGTAACTGTATATGTATCTATATCTGTGATGTGAGCGCTGTGAGCGATTATAGCTAATTCGGAATGTGGCCTATTTGGAATAGTTACTGTAAGGCCGGCTTCACACGCTTGATACTTGGTACCCGCAAACCAGATTATTATATAGCCACAATGTAAATATGTCAGATAATTGTCACTCTAACTGTAACTGTGTTAGGCTATCGTATTTGTATCATCATCATTTCAGCCGAAAGACGTCCACTGTTGGACAGGCCTCTCCCAAGCACCTCCTCCTCCTCCTCTTATTTGTATAATATAGATTTTATTTATTAAAAATGATTAGCAGTGACGTGCGAAAGTTTCACATACTATGGTGCATACGTTTCAAGCAAAACGACAGTAGAAACGAGATGCTTATGATAAAAAAACCACTGTATTTACTAACCCCTTACTAATAAACGTTGCATAGCGTCTGTATAGTTACACAACGCTTCGTCTTCTTCTTTCGAAAGTCAAATTACTGACGACTGAAAGAGAGAAATCGGTGTGTAATTATTCCTCTGATATAATACAATTATTAGTAAGGGGGTTAGTAAATACTTTACTTGTACCTGCATAATTACGTTTTATTTCATATTATGGTTAACTTTCAAAGCATAAATGTAATAAATAGTTTAGGTATTTGCAGAAGATTTGGATCCCGCAGTAAGTTCACTAAGGAAACCTCTATCGGGACCGTCAAAATGACAAAGATTTAAAAAAAATTAATATTAAGAATTAGGTAACTTACGTAACTGAAAAAGAACTTCAAAATACCACCATGAGTCTTTTCTTGTTTCAGACGCAAGAAGGGACCACGGAATTTTCCAGTATTATAGGGACCACGAAGAAAAAAAGCTCCGTGGTCCCTCCAGGGACTACCGGCGAAAAACGAACTATAATGCAATCACGTCCTCGCAATAGCTCGCACCTTTTTTCGAGATTCAATCTCCTGGGAAGACACTCATTCTCGAAATCTCGTTCGAGATCTCGACCGTATTTGGTCGACAGGTCGAGTCTGAGCGCATGCGTCGTACTGGTACAATGTGTTTCTTGAAAAGCCATTTACAATAATAATAGATTTATAGCGTGCGTCATGTGTGTGAACTGCTTTGTTGCGTTATGTATGCATAGTGCAGATGATTATAACTTTATTAAACGTTGTTAGAATTGTGTTTCGAGATTCAATTAATGTTTTTTATAATTACAAATTACCCATTAGGTATAGTTTCATTTTAAATAAGTTTTTAAAAAGCTGGCGATTAATAATAAACATTATATTCATAACCTCACACACCTGTATTATCCGAAAGTGTCCGTCCAGAAGGGGCGCGGGCGCGGGGCGAACGCCTGTTCGGGAACGCGCGCGGGCTGCCTCATGCCTGTCCGCACTGCACAGTGGTTCCGCCATAGGTCATAAATCCATAAAACTCATATTCGAATTTCCAGAAACAAAGTTACATATTTCGATAGACCACTAAACGAGCTATCCGGTGATATAAATTATGTCACCTATTTGTTTTAATTATCACTTACTTTTTGACCTCGGAAGTGAACGCATCACGTTGCACTCGCTGTTATCGGTGACTCATCATTAAAGTATTTGGTTACAAGTGAATTCTCGGAATTCTTTTGTTTGTGTTGTTGTTTTGTGCAATGGAAATGCACAAAACAACAACAGTGTATGTTTGTCACATTTGATTGTATTTTGAATAAATTGTCAGTATAATATTTGTACTATTTACGTGCTACGCCATACATAATTTATTGTATATTTTTTCTAATATAATAATTTTGCTTAGAGCTACAAAATTTTACAAGATTTTGCAAACATTCGCAACTATGCAGGCCTAGGCCTACGCCTGCGTAGACACAATCATAGCAAGGTCTACGAAATTTGCAACTAATTTCAAACTTTTCAAGTGTTCCTTCTCATAGGACGTATATCTTTGACATTTAGAGTACCTACTGTGAGTGGAAAAGCAACCAAAAAACACCAAGGTACTTATATTAGAAGTTTTGCTGTCATCATTCAGTGATCTCGAAAATAATTATAGACTTTAAGGATTTAGATGATCGTATACTGGGTTTATGTAAAAGTCTTTATTTTTATTGGAATCAAGTAGGTAGGAGTAAATCAAAGTTATTTACTTAAGTTAATAATCGAAGTTATTAACTTTACTTAAGTAATAACTTTGATTTACTCCTACCTACTTTGATTGGCTGAAAGACATTTAATGTATTGAGTTAAGAAGGAGCGTTGAGCAACGTGTTCATGAAGAAATTCAACCAGAAGCGGGGCCATCTCGTGGCAGTCCAAAAAAAGATTTTTCCAGCTTAGAGATCAAAACGTAGACGATTGAGACAGCTATCTCAAGTGGATGGCTCTGCTGTGAAAACATTGTTCGACACTTCTGATAAGTCTGATACTAGTTTTACATTAGATATTAATGCAGACGAGGTTTTATCACTTGTTGTAGAGGCTAAATTAACTAAACACCAATATTTACTAATTAGAAATTTTGTTAATAGTAAAACTTCACTTTAAAATATTTTACCGTCCTACCAAAGTATTTTAAATGCTAAAAAGAAGTGCTACCCAGATAATGTATCTATCTCAGAATCTAAAGCCGAAATTAAATAAAACTGCAAAATAAAACTGCAAAGTTTGTTAGATCATACAGTTTCCAGAATCCTCGAATCACAAAAAGATGTTTTAGATAAAGCGCCAATCAATTCATCATTTGATCGGGTAATGGGGATTTGATGGTAGCACAGGCCAAAGCGAATACAAGCAGCAATTTTCAGATTTAGATTCTGATGATGATAGTAGTTTATTTGTCACATCTTATGTTCCACTTCAGTTAGTAGTAAAATCAGACGCTAAAGAAGTGTGGAAAATCCCCGCCCCGCTTCTACTAGATACTGCAGGCCCATTCAATTTCAATTTATGAAGGAAAATTCTACAGTATCTAAGAAAGAGGAGGCCTATTTTAAAGAAAATTTAAGCAATTTGAATCCAACATCTTTAACCATAAATAACTGCGATTTTAAGATTCGGCACAGTTTACAATTAACTATGGTGGATCCGATGGTAAAGTATGTAGGGTCAGGTGGGCAACAGTGAACCACAAAAAATTCAAAGTTGTGTCATGTACTCAAATTCAAAGTTATCGTTTTCTTTTCTCATTCATACCATTTAGTGTCTAATGGACTTAAGGTTTCTTTACAAATTTAAGCTCAAAAACTGACAGGTTAGACATTATTAAGTGTTTTTAAAAAAATGGGAATTGGTTCACTGTGTACACTCTTTGGTACACACTGATCCATGATGAAGTTCACAGTGAACCACCGTTGGACACAGTGAACCATATCAGAATAAAACGAAGTTAAGTTATATTTTAACTGGACTAATTGGGGTAAATCGGCCATCAATCAAAAATTCATCATTAAAACAAAGTTTTTTCATTTATTCAAGAAGGTTTATTGCTTATAATATCAAGAAAAAACAAAAAATAGAATTATAACTTAATCACGATAACATAAAGCTTGTCCAGATGACTCCTCCCGCTCTGGGTGGAGCGGAAGGGAGTGTCAGACTCTTACTGACTAAAACCCACCCATGTTCCTTCCTTAGCCCTTTATGTTCCGGGCCAGCGGTAACCCTTTCGGACAATCCCGCTGACCCGGCAAATATTACAGACGTTAAACCCTTTTGGTGCTAGCACTTTCTGTGGCTTCTGTACAGTTGTTGTTGATGTCTCATCTAAGTTATATACTCGCATGCCATCACCGAAGCTATGATGTCGCTGCATAACTTCTTTTAAATTTGATAAATGATAAATGATTTATTTTCTGTAAGTAGGTTTTTACAAACACTTTTACACGTCATCATATTTTTTAAAACTAGATGTGGTCGGCGTTTCCTATCTGACTACTCTGAGAAGAAAGGCCGAAACAAACTCAGAGGTCACAGTCTCTTTTAAAGTCCAGACAAAATCTTGGTCAGATCGTGTGAAGACCATGTAGATTGATGTCTGAAATGGTCTTTTGAGGAAAGAACCACGCAGATTGAGCGGACCTGTCCAATCAGTGCACGCATTTGTCAAAAATCGTGCAGCTCGACTCAGAAATGAGAAGAATTTTTCAACATTGTCCCTATTAAAGGCTAACCTACATGGCTCAGGTTTTTTAAGGCTAAGATCTTGATGGCGTGTTCTAAACGATCGCAACCAGTCTTTTCCAGCTATTCCATTTGCTTCCCAAGAAATTGGTGTTTCAATTTTGTTGGTTTTTGCCATTTGGTATGCCACTTGACGAACTTCTTTTGCCCCGAGCCCATAAAACATTAAGGCGCATTGTTTTATGTACCTAATCTTTTAACACTAGTTCCTGGTCCTGGGAAAATACTGCATTGACTTCGTAATTAGGAACTAAGTTAGTGTTTTCATCCGACTGGATTTTTTAGCGTAGGTACCTCCGTAGCGTAGGATATGCCAAGTGGCACTCTTTAGCGGCCCTGCGTATGCATGCACCATCTTTTATAAGCTGAAGTGTTTGCACCATATCGTCCTTGCTATGCCCCCCAATCTTTGTTTTCACTGCCTTAGTTCGACCCATCCTGAAGCAAAAAAAGTTGTATCTATTTAACTAATCTGACGTTGATCTTTGATACACAATGAACCATGAAGCGGTACACACTGAACCACGGTTCACTGTGTACCCTGCAATACTGAGTCACTGTGTACCACCTACATTATTTGACATTTGATGTTGAAAAAACGCAATTGATCAAGGAATATGTTTAAAACATAATAACCGTATTATTACTAGATAGTGACTTAACATGTATATAAAATATGGTACGAAAAGCTCAGAAAACACGACCTTGAAGAAGAAAAGCAAAACTTACCTATTTTTTACTTTTTGCGCGGGAAAACACAAATCGTCGTACCACACGACCGCTTACAACTAGACGTGAGGCATAAATATTAGAACAGGTATGTGGATTAGGTATTTTTCGATGCGAGTCCGTACCTAATCCAAAGCGTCGAGGATTAGGTATTGCACAAAATATTCGTACACAGTCTACACAGAAGGTATTTTGTACCTTAAAATGTGGGAGTTAAGTTTCAAGTTTAATTAGCACTGCCGCCAGCGCCATCTTTGTAAAATACCACTAGACTAGTTAGTAAGCTCTAGCGATTTATGTCGTAATGAATATAGTCGTCTTTAGGTGGCGTTATTTTAAATAATTTCGAAGAAAAATAACAAAACTTTGACGTCTTTTTATTGAAAAAAAAAGTGTAAAAATCAGAAAAATGGGTTAAATGCATGTTAATATAATAATGCTCTGGTTTCTATTCATAGAACACCAGTTTTAATTTCCATGCCATGTTACGGTAAAAAAAGACAAAAAAAAATGTAATTTGAGTTGTTCTCTACAATGAACTTTAACCTTAAAAAAATATATACCAATAAAAAAAATTGTAAAAAGTACCCATCTCAATCATTGTACAAAGTTGATCTTTGTACAAAGTTGAAGGGTAATTTTGATCACTACCTTTCTTTATTAAACGTTAAAAACAAAAGTATTCACGTTAAAGTACCGTTTGCCCATAAAAAAAAACGAAATTAATGTAATCCACCATTCCACAATATATCAGAAACGGAACGTCCATACTCCATGCCGAATATTTCTTACCCAATCCACATACGATACCATAATATCGGTAACAGGCCAGCGGCTCTACTGAATAAATATTCGGATTAGGTAAATGGATTAGGTATTTTTAAATACTAGGATTAGGTGGATTAGGTATCGTTTTTACCTAATCCGACCCATGTCTACTTACAACGGGCGCTCGCCCTCAATTGGGGAGTGAGGGAGACGTATAGTTGCCGGCACGTAACTTGGCAAGAGTTTTTGTAGTGGGGGAAGTTTGCGCATGCACAATTTCATACATTTTTATATGCGCGAACTTCCCCCACTACGAAAATCTCTTGCCAAGTTACGTGCCGGTAATTGTAACGAAACACATTGCTACATGTCGGTTTCATGATCCGGTAACAACTAGTTTTGAATATAATAATACCGATTCTCTGTGTACCACTGGCTCACTGTAGCCCACCTGACCCTACTGCTTTGAGCGATTCATCTTCGTCTAAGGGCTGATTTTTCCATCGTCAGATAACATTCATTCGAGGAATAAAATTGACGTTTGACAGTTTATATATGAAAGAACTGTCAAAATCTCAAAATTATTGATTGAAAAATCAGACCTTAGTGTTATATTTGTGGGGCAACTCCCAAAGAGATGAACCAAATAGACATCTGTATCTGTTGCCAAAAACCGACTGTAGAAAGTCGGTATGAGTTTGGTTTATCTCCACTTCATTCTTTGGTTCGTTTCTTTGAATATTTTGTTCATCTCTCCTACAGGATTGATGTTAAGAAATGGCAGGTTAGGTCAGACGAAGAAAAAAAACTAGTAGCAGACAGAAAACAGAATGCACAATAGTAGATTATGCACCGAGGGGCTAAAGTTGTGTCTTATGTCACGGGCGTCATATTGAATCTCGAGCGCAATGAAGGATTCGGCATTTAACTCCCTCGCTGCGCTCGGGAGTTAAGAGTTTACCTCACGAGCGAAGCGAGGGAGTTAATACAAGAATCCTGAATGCAGCGAGGGATTCAAGCTAGCCCAAGGCAAAGACACCTTTAGCCCAGAGGAGGATACTCTACTTTTTACACCTACTGTGAGAAAATATTAGCCATTGTACGAAAATTCGCGCCTTTATTGCGTCTACCAATAAGTAGCCAAGACACGATCAATTCGATTTTCAAAAAAAAAGTCTCTTCTACGGTTTTGTCGTGTGTGTCTATTGATATCACTCTCATGGAAGTGGCGTTTGTGTAAACTAAGCTTTATACAGGGCTGGTAGAATGGTTTTGGATGATTGGCTGTATGCATTTTGAATTTAGAACGTCATTGGAGACGCTCGTGAAAATAGAGTACTTTTGATAAAATGTGATGAATCGACTGTAGTATAGATAGGTTTTATTATTTATTTATTTATTCACAAAATCCACAGCAATCTTAGCGCAGTTTACTTAAAATAAATTAACTAATGTAACAGCCAATTACTATTACGGTATTACGGCGCGGTACGGTATTTGTTATTATTAATGCCCGTTTTAATGTTATTCCATTCCTTTTAAAAAATGGTTCGTAGTTATCTAATTATTCTTACAATATTATGTCTTCGAAAACATGGCGACGATATGAAGAAGCAGTCGTTATGATTTTGTAGGAAATCGAGAATATCATCAACGCGTAGTAAGGGTTTCGAGAATAGCTTTCCTCTTTCTGGCACCAAAGGGTGTTTGTTAGTACTATACTGCCAATTTAGCTGAGCATGTGAGATTCCAAATTCAAATCACATTATTGACCAGCGGGTCATAATGAAATCCAGTACAACATTATTGACCGGCTGTGCCCCCGGCCACTAATGACTCACTTTAGGTTAAGGTTGCTTGACATATAATTTGACATTTTCGAGCAGGTGGTGTCAAAAATATGTTTAGGCGTAGATTAGGTTTAATGGTAGACAAACCGCGAAGTGGCGGAAGCGGGACATCGAACGATAGTAATAAGGCAAGAAAGTTTTTTAATAACTCTGAAGTATCCGCTGAAATTACAGGCTTAAGAAAAGACTTGATCGATTGTTGTTATATAATTTTACAAGCTTTATCATCGGGTTATAAAATTGACACAACAAAATTTAAAAAATATGCTTTAGAAACCGCACGGCAATTAGTCCAAGAGTATCCATGGTACAATCTCCCAGCTTCCGTCCACAAAGTTCTTATTCACGGATCTCAAGTAAGTGAATATGCTTTATTGTCCATCGGGGAACTTTCCGAAGAGGCAACTGAAGCCAACAACAAACATTTTAAAGCTTTCAGACGAGATCACACTCGAAAAATATCGAGAGAACTTACAAACTCAGAGACTTTTACTTAGCTCAGATCCTTATATTACAGGCCTTCGGAAACTTCCCCGTAAGAAAACAAGCGCAATGTTAAAGCAAATTTTAGATTTATAGCAAGTCTAGCTAATTTTAAATCTGTTATGTAAGTTCTAATTTTAAGTCGATTTTATGTAAAATATCTATTGATTTCCATTTTTATTTTTTCATTTATCTATTTAGTTGTGTCTTTTTGACACATAGAGAATACACCCCAACATGAAGAGTTTTGATTTAGGCGATTCTCACACTGCACCGTATCACGCAGCGGGACGCAGATAACGCACCCACGCGCGTGATTTTTTACATACAAATTCAATAAAATCGCACTCACGCGCGTGGAATTTGGCTCCGTTTCCCGCTCACCGCTGCGTGAAACGCAGCAGTGTGCCAATCGCCTTATTGTCGAAAACGCTTCAGAACGGGGGACAAGCATACCTACTTAATGTTTTAATATTTTTTTTATTATTCTTTTCGTGTTAAAAAATTATCAAATATATATCATTATGTATTAATTTACATATACACTAATATATTATGAGTTTTTATTGCTACCTGAACCACTTCCCACGAAAAAAAAGCATTAAATCGAATAGCACGGCAGTGTGCAGGCCAAGTTCCAGCAAGAGGCCGCACTATTTACCCGAACCGCTTCGAGCTACTTTTGACAACCCTGTATCTAACTATTTGTCACACGAAATCGAATCAAACTTCACATACATAATACCATGACTGCTGTTAGTTTGAATACCAAATTTCATAACTGTAGCTTTAATAGATTCGAAGTTGTGGACTTTTCAAAATAGCTAAAGTGACACTGACTGACTGACTGACTCACTCACTTAGAGTTAATCAAAATGTTTAGGGACTTCTAGTAGGCCTAGAAACTTGAAATTTGGCACGAAGTTAGACATTAGCATGACACTAAAGAAAAAATAAAAAAATGGTCAAGTGTGAGTCTGGACCGCGCATAGAGGGTTCAATATTAAATTTTTATTCTAGCCGGCCTAGAAACTTGACATTTGGCACGAAGCTAGACATTAGCATGAAACTAAAGGAAAAATTAATAAAATGGTCAAGTGTGAGTTTGGCTCGCATGCAGAGGGTCCCGAATGAATTTTTTTTCCAGCTGGAACTAGACATTACCATGAAACTAAAAGAAATTTTTTAAAAGCGGTCAAGTGTGAGTTTGGCTCGCGCACAGAGAGTTCCGTAGGTATTAAAATTTTTTATAGTCGGCCTAGAAACTTGTAATTTTGCACGAAGCTAAAGTAAAAATAAAAATGCGGTCAAGTGTGAGTTCGGCTATCACACATTAAAAAAAAATAAGCTTAATTTTTAGGTAAGTATGAGACTTTCTTAGAAATATAAATTATTAAAAACCTTAAATCATGTCAAATGACTTATATTATCATAAGATATAAACGCAAAATATTTTTTAACCCCTTTTAAATTGTTTTGTTAAGCAGATTCATATTTCTATTTCTAAACGTATATTTTTTTAAAGTAAAACTAATATCATTAATATTTCAAATTGTAACTTGAAGTTTTGAGCCGTGCTTTTGTTTACCGGCAGCAGTTTCCGATATGTTTAGCTTACGTAATCACCATTCATAAGAGTCAAGGTTTGAGCTTGGACAATGCTTTAATTGATATTGGTTCTTCTATATTCACTTGTGGTCAAGCCTACGTACCATTATCTAGGGTAAAAAATTTGAGTGGTGACCATTTAATAAATAGCGATCCTAGCCAGATCAAAGCACAAGAAAATGCTATTGTTGAGTACAACAGATTAAGGTCGCTCTATAGACCGGATTTAAAAAACATATGTGTGAAAAATAATAAGTTAAAAAAAACAGCTGATAGGGAATGGTCTATACGTCCAAACATTGACGCAGTTCAGACTGCAGCGGGCTCTTCATTTAATAAAAACACACCTCGTAAGAGAAAAAATAATAAAAAACCACAATTATCAAAAAAAAAATACCTAGGCTATACAATTAAATCCTACACGTGTATCTACCCACTTGGCAAAAACCAATAAAATCCCACCAAAAACATATAATGTTGAAAAAGAAGGCCAAGTTCCTTACTTCATGTAGATGTTTGACCAGCAAAGGAGTTGAAATTGAAACCAACGCCAAGTTTTAAACCATTTTCTTTGCACCGGCCTTATTTTGCAATTCTGCTGTAAGTAATTTGTGTTTGAAACTTTTTAGATAATTATCAATACAATAATATTGTTCCATTTAAACATGGCGGGTTTTCAGAAAACCATAAAATAATATGCATGAAAAATAACTATAACACAACCAATGATATTTTAGAATATCATTGAACACAACGAAATTATTTATGACCGCCTGTTCGGAGGCGGTAGCACTGTGCACCTCCAGTGCACAGTGCTACCGCGGCTATGTTCTGCGTGTTGTTGTGTCCAGTGTTTGTTAAAATATAAGGGAAATTATAAGTGCAGTAACAAAAGTTTTCTTTAGCACCTGCAACCTAACGTCTTTTTTTGTATGTAGCCAACGAGTTAATAGAACAGCTTCTATTATATTGTTACGAGCTTCGGGTTCGTGGCAATAAAAACTGCCGATTTAATAACCAAAAAAATAACACTTTAATCAACAACACTAATTACAACTCAAACACACTAATTATGAAACACAATTGCACTACTAATCGCTTTAAGTCGCACTTGAAGATCGCTTCGGATGTGTTCGCTCGTATAGCTGTATCCAAACGCTGTCGCTCGCGGCTCACGCCGGCCTTATATAGTGCTGCAGAGAGTTCTAGAACCTTCCATTGTAGAAACATCTAGAATGTTCGAGTACATACAGGCCCCGATCGACCAGATGTCGATAGTTCGGGAAAGTCTAGAAAGTTCTCGCATCGAAATTTCTAGAAGGGTCTTGACTACTAGTTCCGCTACTCGATACTAGATGGCGCTAGTGGTAACTACTGTCACCATGTACCAGGCATTAATTGTGGCGCGCAACAACACCTATTGATTCATCTTTACTATTCCAATAGAATTAAAAATCCAGCGTCAATTTATGAACGTAAATTAATATGACTCAGAGGAGAGCTACCGATAAATATTTTACTTCTGAATTGATAACTCAGCGACTAATGTTGTAAGTGGGCTACTTTATATATTTTAGAGATTCAACATCTGTGTGCTAATAAAATCAAATCCAGCCTCAAAATTAGCCATCAAACTTTTTTTTTCAACAACTGTAGAGGATGTTGTCACCGTTTGTAGAGGATGTGGTCACCGTTTCCGGCACAAAGAAGTCCAGGTGTGAAGGCGAAGGATTTATTATTACAACGTACAGAATATATAGGACGAATCCACGCAACCTTTTCCCAGAAGGGACGAAGGAGGGGGATAAGGTGTCCTCTAAACCAAAAAGATGACAATATAAGTCAAGGGTTTAGGCTAACTTAATAGCGGAGTCCCGTGTAATTATTCCAAGTAGGACGTAACTCACAGACAGATGCACCACTAGTTCAGTTTTCTCTCAAAAAAATAAAATATACTAGCGGAGGTCATTAACCCTCGGAGACTCTTAGCACCGCGATTCAGAAACGTGACGTAATGCGACAGCGCCATCTAGCGTCGAGTAGCGGCATGTTGTAGTGTCTCTCTTATATGATAGGTGGCGTTGGTGGTTAAAAATAAGGTTTACTACACAACTAAATTAATAAATCTTATTCTTTTTTCATGAAAATTAGCAGTAGGTATAATAGTCACGTCATCAATTATCGATTATTTCCAATGTCCACCAGTTGTTTGGCCACCACTGGGGACACTTTATGGTTTGAATAGCTCGAATCTGTTCAAAAACCGCATCGGGGCAACCCCGACTTGACGTAGTCTTTTGGCTGCTACCCCTAGAGTGTATGTAAAAACCGGAGGCGCCAAGGAAGAGCAACCCCCGCCCGCTGTAACAAAGCATAAGCACCCGTGCGAGCCGTAGCGGCTGAGGTGAGTATGGGTGCCTAATCTTTGTTACGTAAGGGCTTGCACTTCCCGCAGCGCCGGAGATGATGCAGGAACAACTTTTAAGTGTTTTGAGGTTAGGTTACAATAAATAGGTAGGTGACTACATGAAATTGGAGCCTTCATTAACCATTATTTGATGACAATACTAAGATAATTTTATGTTCAATTATAGTAGATTCACTCATCAATTATTACATGCTAAGAAATTAGAGTACGTTGAAATTATTGTATAGATGCAGTTGATACACTTATTAGAAGCTGGCAAAGCGTAGACATATCACCATGCTGCGCAGTAGCTTGTTTTACAATATAATATGGTCGCTAGAAAATATTTTTTTAGATGCTAAAAGTTCGTCTCTGACCTATTAATTCATAAAATAACTAAATATATTTGAAGACAAGAATGATATTTTATAAAAGCTGCCTTAAATAACACCCAAAAATATAATATGGATGAAGAAGACTTATTTTTACTAGAAAAAAGCTCGAACTAGTTTGAGAACCCCGGTCCCCACGCCGAGCAACCCACGCCACTTACCGCGCCCGCGTGCCCACTATGGACACTCCAAAGACTACAATATAATGCGGTGTGGACACTCAAAGAAAGTTCATACGTTTGAGTTAACCGCGCCGCACCCGCCCCGCTCCCGCCCTCCTGCGCCCGCTCCTCAGTCTGGCCAAACACGAAGGGTAAGACAGAGGTATACTTAGACTAAGAAAAGTATAGACGGCGGGTAGCTCCATTTCATTTCCACAAGAAAGGGATAAAGTATTGAGTTATTATAAGTAACAGAAAAGGATAAAGCTATACTATTTCCGTCTCTCACAGCGTGCCAGTTTTTTCAAGGCAGCTACTTATGTAGCCTGTGTTAGTTAAGTTAGTTTTTTGTCTCATGTGTGGCCACGCTACCCGATGCTCTATAGCTTTCTTACTCTAAGGAGGTATAGCTCTATATATATTAGTCTATGGTAGGTATAGCTATAGTACACCAACTTTTGGCCAGTCATGTTTAAGTCCCATGCACGGTAGGTAGGTAATCTTCAAGTAAATTATCCTAACCTTATTGGCTATGGTTCACATATCTTATTTGACCTTAGACAAAGAAAAGTATAGACGGCGGGTATCTCTATTTCATTTCCACAAGAAAGGGATAAAGTATTGAGTTATTATAAGTAACAGAAAAGGATAAAGCTATACTATTTCCGTCTCTCAGTGCGTGCCAGTTTTTTCAAGGCAGCTACTCATGTAGCCTATGTTAGTTAAGTTAGTTTTTTGTCTCATGTGTGGCCACGCTACCCGATGCTCTATAACTTTCTTACTCTAAGTATTTGACAGTTCCCTCTTCCCACCCCTCCCGCATTTCGTACTTCTGTCCACAGACTAAGAAGAGCTGTATGACGCCATGTTTGTTGGTTGATCTAAGGTAACTTCTCTTCTTAGTCTGTGGTCCCATGTAATAGGGGGCGACTTAATAATTATAATACTTTAAACCTTAGAATAAGAAAGCTATAGAGCATTGGGTAGCGTGGCCACACATGAGACAAAAAACTAACTTAACTAACATAGGCTACATAAGTAGCTGCCTTGAAAAAACTGGCACGCAGTGAGAGACGGAAATAGTATAGCTTTATCCTTTTCTGTTACTTATAATAACTCAATACTTTCTCCCTTTCTTGTGGAAATGAAATGGAGCTACCCGCCGTCTATACTTTTCTTTGTCTAAGCTTTAAACTGACAACAATATTTTTTTAAACTCGTTTAATAGCGTAGGGAATTACCCTGGAATTACCTACAGATTTGGTCCCAGAATGAAAAGCGGAATGAATTACATGTTAAAGTTTCTAACAGAATATAACTTTTTGTGTATGGGTTTCCTATCATAACCCAAAATTATAAATTTTTACGAACCAAGTCTAGAAATCGCACCAGCGTATGGATGAATCATTAGCGCTTTCGGAAAGCTTCTTTCTTGATTGGATCGACTAGATTCCATGCTTTCCAGACGGACCTCCAAACCGTCATCGTCAACTCAAACGCGTTTTTCTCATTTTTATGGTGACTTTGTGATGATTTTTGTCGAGGTTGGACCAACAACGTATGGATCCGGCTTGTAACCTTTCCGTATATAAAAAATTACTCTGTGTTGTAATCCGTTTTGACTGGCAACATTCACCTTTCTGCAGTCTGTTGAAAAACGGATGTTTCCTTCAGTAACACTAAACTGACTAAACTCGACTATGTTCACAGACTACAGAGATACTCCTACCTATGTTGTAGGCGAGTCAAACTAAAACCGCTTACACAAACGCATGTGACGACGAATATAATTATTTATGTTTGTCATTGCCACATAAGACAGAATTCTTCTCGTAATCAGTACTTTTAGCTCTATGATTTATGTCATAATAATATAGTGAACGAGGTAACGATATTTACGAAATCGACTATTTCTATAATAATTTCATTTTGGGTGGACAGCACTATAGGCCACACTTCTAGAAAATTCGGGTACCAGCACGAATGAAGGAACTACTAATGCGGCAATAAACCGGCGTTTGTACGATAGATTGATCGATTGTCGAGTTCAGCAACGTGTTTCTCCGTTCGTGTGATTCGGAAGATAAGCAAGATTTAACTATTCTTGTAATAAATTGAGTCAAATTTTAGTTCACGATGGCCGCTATGTCCGTCATTGGTATTGATTTCGGTAATGAATCTTGTTATATTGCTGTGGCTAAAGCAGGTGGTATCGAGACAATAGCCAATGATTACAGCCTCCGCGGTACTCCGTAAGTACAAAACATTGTTATTCTTGTTATTTTACAGTAAAATAATGTAATTTTTCTGTCATCATGGTTCGCCCATTGACAAATCATTAGAACCTCCTAACATCTGATTTGATTATCTGCTTGTCATGTTCAAACCTTATGTATTATTTTCTTGATGCTTTATGAACATGGATTGCCTATGCATTGCAATAATCTAAGCAAGATATGATTATGAAAAATAGTGTCATAGTATTTCATCTGTGCACTTGCTTAAAATTTTCATGTTTTCAATGTCCTTGCAGAATTTTGATGTTTCATTGTAGGTTAGTCACACTTAGATTTGACCAATTCAATTGGATTCTTAGTACTTATTGATCTTACTTATTAAATTGTTTGGAACAAGTCAGTCCGATATTTCATTGGTTATGTTTAATGTAATAAGTAATGTAATGTAACATCTAAGTAGTTAAAAAAGTTTTAAATGTGTTAGAAAAGCGGTTGCTAATAAGAATTACAATATTTACTCCTTTCCTTGAACATCACAAGAAAGAAGTCTTTATTCTGACTTGTAACTATGTCAGACTGACCTAATTTTGAACAGATGTGAAAAAAAAACATTACATTCCCGTGTGTTCTAACATAGAGGTAATCATATTCACAGTTCTATGAGAGTATTAGGTCATTGAGACCTAAAACGATTTGTTCAATAAGACATCCATGTTTAACCTTTAGCTATGGACGTTCTTTTTTTGTCACACTACCATGGACGCGCGGTCTCACAGACCGCTATATTTCATGGTAAAATTAATGATTAGATGCTTGTATTTTTATTAGTTTTTAGGGTTCCGTACCCAAAGGGTAAAAACGGGACCCTATTACTAAGACTTCGCTGTCTGTCCGTCTGTCCGTCTGTCCGTCTGTCTGTCACCAGGCTGTATCTCAAGAACCGCGATAGCTAGACAGTTGAAATTTTCACACATGGTGTATTTCTGTTGCCGCTATAACAACAAATACTAAAAACAAAATAAAATAAATATTTAAGGGGGGCTCCCATACAACAAACGCGATTTTTTGCCCTTTTTTGCTCGATATCAAAAATGGCAACAGGTAGGCACTTGAAATATTCACAAAATACTCAGTTGTATTTTAACTTTAATAATAAATAATAAAATTAAAATAAAATAAATATTTAAGGGGGGCTCCCATACAACAAACATGTTTTTTTCGGCGTTTTTGCCTTGTGGTACGGAACCCTTCGTGTGCGAGTCCGACTCGCACTTGGCCAGTTTTTATTATTATTATCAACTAGAGGTTTCAAACTTAAAGACTTTACATGTATTTAACCAAAACTTATTTTATTTTTTATGAATTTTAACAAATTATCATTTTAAGGCACTTTCAGTCTAAATTTTACCTGAGATCACTTAAAGGAAGAAAAAAATTAAACTTTAAAGTATATTGAACAATCATCTAAAATATCTTTAAATCTAAGGTTTAACGAATATAAAAAACAAAAAATGTACTTCTCAAAATAAAACAAAAAAAATCTGACAATGGTCCAACATTGGTATCATTATTGGCAGTCTTTGCATAAGGGCTTGGAACACTGCAGGCAAATCGCTTGTTTACAACTTACACAAGCGTAGTTAGTCTTTCGTTTTAATTTTGACGGACGCAGCCTGCACGTCTTTCGCTTAGAATCATTCATTTCCGGTGTAGAGGACTCTCCAACAGGCATATCTGCACCTTCTGGTCCGACTCCAAAAGTAGTTCGCTTACTTCATTTTCGAAATTAGGATCATCAACTCGCAATATTTTGCTTGGCCTCTGTTGCAGTGGCGATTTTTGTGGTTGTTTTGATCTATTAGTATTTGATGGATTATTTTCTGACATTTTGAACCAACCTAACCTAAAACAAACACAGTATTGATAAAAAATAAAATGTATTGCAAATATGGACCCGAGGTCTCACAGACCGCGATCAAAGTTTAACGTCAAATTACTCACCCGATTCGCAGGCAACGACGCAACCTCCCGCTTCAACAGTCGTTTCGTTACTAAAACCGAAGCTACTGAGCGCGTCAGTAGTGAGGGGGGCGGGGAAGTGCGTGAACACGAAAATTAAAAACTGCGATCGGTCTATCAGACCGCGCGTCCATAGTTAAAGGTTAAGCACAACTCAGAATTTTAGTAGAAATGAGATGTTATTTTTCCCCTTATTTATTTGGACTGTAGACATAAAACTACATTATTTAATTGAATAATTTCATGGGCTAGGGGGAACCCTAGCCCATAAAATTATTCAATTGAGTTCAATGACACCAATCCATAACTCTACTTTGTAATAATTTTCTCCCATGATGCTTTTTAAATTATTAATGCTTTCTAAGCATTTTAAAATAAGTTAGTTTGAGTTGGAACAAAATAATGATAGAAAAGCTAACTTCAATAGAACTACAAACAAAAGAATTGTCTGCCTACTGATTGTAGCTTGAGACAAAAGTAAATGTCAAATTGATAGTTTATTACAAACAAAACCCTTCTTTTTCCTTGTTTTATGTGTTTGCTTAACACATTTATCACAGTTCTTACTAAATACTTCCAAATTATATAACTTAAATTTAAAATTCATCCAACTTTTAATTGAAAAATTATATTAGGCATATTAGCAACACCAATGTAAAAATAGCATGACTTATAAGATTATCATGAGATAAGATCTGTGTACACATGGTTAAAAAAATTCCTAGTGGAACATGTTTCTTCTAAGTATGAACAGTTTTATTAGCAGTTATGATAAGGCCTCCTTTAAAATTGTGACATAAATGTAATGTAATGTATTTACAGATCATGTGTGGCGTTTTCTTCGAAAAATCGAATATTAGGTGTGGCTGCAAAGAACCAGATGGTTACAAATATGAAGAATACTGTATTTGGTTTCAAGAGACTGTTAGGTAGAAAATTCTCTGACCCTTATGTTCAGAAAGAGCTGAAACATTTCCCATTCAAGGTTGAACAAAGACCTGATGATGGAATTGGCATCCGTGTCAACTACCTGGGTGAAGATAATGTTTTCACTCCAGAACAGGTAATATTATTAATAGTTTAATAGTCCTACATGTATATAATCATGATAAGCTAACTATCCTTGACATAGGGCAATGTGTGATTGTTGTTTGTTATATTATATTATCTATCATTTTGTTACAAATAAGTAATGAAGTACATGTCACAGACAAAAGATTTACATGAATGGTTATATTTTTGTGTAATTTTCAGATAACGGCTATGCTATTTACGAAATTGAAAGATAGTGCAACCATAGCATTACAGACACCAATTAATGACTGTGTCATATCTGTGCCTAGTTACTTCACGAACTCTGAGAGAAATGCTCTATTGGATGCTGCCAGTATTGCAGGTATGTGAAACTTTTTCAAAATTGCTCCAGTATTAGGTACCTAATTACCTATACTCCTACTGAAAGGACTGGCCAGCACTAGCAAAAGACAGAATTGCATGGAAAAGGTAGATAGAGGCCTTTGCCCTGCAGTGGGACAACATAAGCTAGTTAGATTAGATTAGGTACTATGTTTGTACAACACAGACAACTAAATGAATTAAAACTTTTCAGAGCAGAAAATTGGTTTATATCACACACAACTGCGGTTCTGTTGTTGTAATTCAGTGGTAGATTATGTTTATTAGTAAACCTTACACATAAATATTTTACCACAAACTTATTGCTGTGGTCTGCTAGTATTTTACAGTCCAGTTAAGTCCTTACAACTAATATATAAAAATATGTGATCCAATTTACAAATACAATTTTCAGGACTGAATGTATTGCGCCTTATGAATGAAACAACTGCTACTGCTTTGGCTTATGGTATCTATAAGCAAGACTTACCGGCGCCTGAGGAGAAGCCTAAGAATGTAGTGTTTGTTGACTTTGGTCATAGCTCACTTCAGGTAATTATTTATTAGAATTTCTATTAAATATTGATAGAGATAGGAATAAGAGTAGTAGATTCTTACATTTTTTTTTGTCATCAGGTGTCTGCATGTGCCTTCAACAAGGGTAAACTGCGTGTCCTGGCTACGTCAACTGATGCTCAATGTGGTGGAAGGGACATTGATATGGCACTGGCTGAGTATTTCTGCCAAGATATCTTCAGTAGATTAAAGCTGGATGCTAGGAAAAATCAAAGGTATAATTACGAATTAAGGTACAATTTTATTATTACATGTCAATTAATAGGAATTAGCAAGACATCAATATGCATTTTAGATTTGCAAGTATTTGCAAGTTTTTAACATTTTCAGTGTGCGGGAAACTTAGCACATCCTTATTGTGTGCAATGTGCAAAAACTAAAAGTAATTATTGTATTGAATAAAAAAAAATATATATATATATCTATTATTATCAGGGCTTTCCTTCGACTTCTTCAAGAAGTAGAGAAACTGAAGAAGCAGATGTCAGCTAACAGCACTCGCCTTCCCATCAACATTGAGTGCTTCATGGAGGAGCGCGACGTGTCCAGCGACTTGCAGCGCTCCCAGATGGAGCAGATCTGTGCTGAGACCTTCACACGTATTGAGAGAACTATGAGAGCTATACTGCACAATGCTAGTAAGTAATTGATCAAAGTATTCCTGCACTGCCATAAATGCTGTAAACTTTTATAACATTTTTTATTTTTCTATATTAAAATCAGTCCTTTGCATTAACATATCATGCATCATATTTTCAGAGCTGAGGCCTGAAGACATTCATTCCGTGGAGATTGTTGGAGGATCTACCAGAATCCCGGCAGTCAAAAACTTGATTGAACAAGTCTTTAACAAGCATGCCTCAACCACTTTAAATCAGGTAACATATTCATTTAAATGTATAATAATTAAATAATAATAATTATTATTTAATTTTCCCACTGCTGGGACACAGGCCTCCTCTCGGTGAGACTGAGCGGGCCGTAATCCACCACCTATTCATTTATTTCGTGAATTATAAAGCTATTTGCTACTGTCATCATACATTGTGGCACTGCTGGTTACAGCTAGAATCTCCTATTTAAACCATCGGTGACATCTGGCGTCAGCGTAAACATCAGAGTATACTTCAAGTTGCAGTGAGCGTTTTTAGAGACCACATCACTACGTTCTCGGGCACTACCGTTGCCGACGTTTATAGAAGACTCGTGTCTAAACCCCTTTCTTGCATTTCGTTCTTAAGAACTATGTAAATGTGCATGTAATACTTTAGGACGAAGCTGTGTCCCGCGGCTGTGCGCTCCAGTGCGCTATGCTGAGCCCGGCGGTGCGCGTGCGTGAGTTCAGCATCACCGATGCGCAGCCTTACGCCGTGCGCCTTGCCTGGGACGCCACAAAGGGAGAGGATGGAGACATGGAGGTCAGTACACTTGACACTTATTCTTAATGTCTATGTAGTTTTTTGTCCGTTGCTCTCCACAGGAATCAAACTATGCTTTGGATTGGGCAACTAGCTTCATCTTTCTGACTGGCCAAGCCCTTGACAATTCAAAAGTGTCTGTAATTGGTTTAATTGAAATAAATGCTTTGAGTTTGTTCACAATTACGATTCACACAATTTTACCATAAAATAAAATTATGTTACTCTAAAAATCATCTTTCTCCTGCCCTACATAATACAAAACATCGCGAGTGATTTTAGTTCACCCTGAGAGACTATCATTCTTCATTTTTTGCTCTTAAGCAGAGCTGCTTTATTTTATTAAGCAATAATTTGTACTTTATAATAGACCATTAACTATCATACCGAAATAAATAAAAGCAATATTAATAGACAATGCTATTTATGGCAGACAACAAACTGAGTATTTATTTTATATAGACTTATCGGGTCGTCGCGTGGGTGTCGAATATTTGATGGAATTGCCGTCGCTATGACAACTAAATGTATCGTTTGTCTAATAGAAACTTAGGGGCTGTTCATCTATTACTTAAGAAGAGTTGAGGGGGGAGCGGGTCCGAATCTGAACAAGTCTTATTTTATCTTACGTAGGGGGAGGGGTGTCGGAAAGTGGGCAAAATTGTCTTACGTAATAAATGAACATCCCCTTATTGAAATAGATAGAGTACAAAACAGGGTAACCCAAAATAAAACAGTAGGCAATTGTAAAAATATTTTGTTAACAATAATGACTGTCACTTAATAAATGAACATCCCAGTTTTGTCAGAATTGTTAACAAAATATTTTTACAATTGCCTACTGTTTTATTTTGGGTTACCCAGTTTTATACTCTATCTATTTCAGTAGGGGATGTTCATTTATTACGTACAGTATTTCATTTATACTTATGTTTTATCAATATTTATTTCATTCCAGGTGTTCTCCGCCTTTCATGCTGCTCCATTCTCAAAGATGCTGACTTTCTACAGAAAGGAACCTTTCTCTGTCAGTGCTTACTATTCTGATCAAGTGCCCTTCCCAGACACTTTCATTGGTATGTAACGCAATCTTAATAGCTGTGAACTGTAAATAACTGTCTAATATGATGGGTATATTGAAAATGAATGTTTTACATGTTCTATCAACAATTACAGGTCAGTGGCATATTAGAGATGTTCAGCCAACAGCTGAGGGAGAGTCACAGAAAGTAAAACTCAAAGTTAGAGTGAACATTCATGGCATAATAACTGTCGCCTCTGCTTCCCTTGTTGAAAAGAAACAAGATGCTGCTCAAAATGACAATATAGATATGGAGAATACAAGTGAAAATTCTCAGGGACAAGATGCTGCTATGGATACTAATGGCGCCGCCCAAGATCAGCAACAAAATGGTCCCGAAAACCAAGAGGTGAGAGACGACGAAATGAAGGGGGAGCCTCAACAAAAACAGTCGTGGACACAGAAAGTAGGACAGTGGTTCAGCGGGGTACGTGTCGGTAGCGCGTGTGTCCAGTCCCGTGTTGTTTGTTGCCCGCCTTCTCTTCATAACGCTCTCTTTTAAATTCTAACGCTATTCAATCATAAGTCCTCTGTTTTGCAAACTTCTGGCAGCAGACATCACAAAATATTGTTTCGTCCCCACCCTCAATTTGAGGTCCATTTGCACAAATTTCTTGTGTCATGAGGTTACTAATCGCCTCATGCAATTTCTTCTTGTTTTTGTTCTTTTAAACTTTATCTCTGTGTCCACGCATGTTTTTGTCAAGCTTCAAGTTGATTATTTCGTTTTTCCCGCTTTTTCGTTCTGCAGAAACCCTGGAGTTAGTCGGACTTGCGAAGTTTGAGTTTTTTATGTTATTATTATAATTAATTGATAAGCTAAAAGTGTTTAAAATAAAATTTTGAAATAAATGCAAATGGGTCACCTCACTGCTTGATAATACACTTGAACTTCTAAGAAATGCATATTTTAAAAAGCAAGTAGCCAAGCAGTGATGGTAGTGGGGAATACATTTTAAATTCATTCGATTTGAACTTGTGTGCTTATTCGCAGGAAAATGCTGATGATAAAAAGGATAAATCCAAGGATAAGACCAAGAAGGTTCTTGTTAAAACCATTGAATTGCCAATTGATGCTCAGACACATGGACTTGGTAAACATGATCTGAATGGATACATGGAACAAGAGGTAATTATTGATTTATTTGTGAAAAATAATTTAGTTGTTCTAATTTGGCAGTTTAAAGTTAAAAAAGTAATGTTGTGGAATACATTAACCAAACCTTTATCGCTTTTCTTATAAATTCGTATTACTTGTTTCCAGGGTAAAATGCAAGCTCAAGATAGACAGGAAAAAGAACGGGCAGATGCTCGTAATGCTTTGGAGGAATATGTTTACGAATTGCGCGGTAAACTGTCTGAGGGCGAAACCCTGCACGACTTCATAGCGGAAGATAACCGCAACCGGCTTGTCAACCAGTTGGACGCTCTGGAACAATGGCTCTACGACGAGGGCGAAGATCAACACAGACAGGTGAGGATACTCTAAAAAAAACAAAATCGTTTGTTTTTATTGTGGTATGGGAACAGGGCGGAATTCACTACTAGCGGCCGTGTTTCCCTACCCACAGTTAAAATCAAAATTCATCAACCTTCAAGTAAGAGTGAATAGACATCCTGTGTTGTTTGTTTCATCTTAGAACTCATCCATTGTGTTAAAGTAGGTGTTGAAAGACCTGATGTAACAAAATCATCTTACTGACGTATTTCGTTCCAGGTGTACAGTGATAAACTGACGGAGTTGAGAACAGAAGGCGAACCTATCAAACAGCGGCGTTTGGAGTTTGAACTGCGCCCAGGAGCGCTAGACGACTTCGCAAGAGCAATCCAGTTAGCTAACAAAGCCGTTGACTTATACAAGTAAGTTACCTTTTTTGTTTAAGAGAGTTTTTGATTTACTAGGCAGTCCCGCAGCATGAATGTGTTATTGATACTATAGAAATTGATGTCATAATATTAATGCGTTTTTATTATTTTCAGGGCTGGTGACGTAAAGTATTCTCACTTGGCTGACGCTGACATGCAGAAAGTGGCTGAAGCTGCGAAGAATGCGTTGAACTGGTTGGAGAGCGCTCGCCAGGCTCTGGCGCACACGCCGCGTCACCAACCGCCGCCACACACCACGCACCAGATCCGCCAGGAACGACAGGTATACATACACTGTTTATTAACCACACTGTAATAGTTCATACTGGGCTGATTAAGAAACTTAAACCCTTCGGAGGCCTTTCCTTTTCGTACCCAGCAACTTTCTACGTCTGAATAAACTGGAGTATGTTTGATGTTTCCAGACCTTTGAGAATACTGTGAATCCCGTATTAAACAAACCTAAACCTAAAGAGAAGACCCCACCGCCGGCGAATCCTACTGCGGGCGACGGACAGCCTGACGCCGGCACCGCGCCCAGCGATGCGCAACAAACACAAGAACAAATGGATGTTGAATGAATGTGAATCACTCCTTATACTATCTGCACGTATAATACTACATCATAATACTATATAATTACACTCCATTTACGACGCCACACATTTACAATGTATGAGAAACAAATAAACAACAGGGATACTGTAGGAATTAACTGTATTTATACGGCATATTAGTCACATGCAGTGTTATTATTTAGTTTTATGATTAAAGCCGCGTTGTCCACCCTGAAGGAACACACGGTCAAATTATAGTGAATATTTATTTTTATTCAAATGATGGAATGGCGGTGATTTTGATGTTATTTTCTACTATGCTACATTTTTTACTTATCGTTTTCTTCAAGCGAATAACTGTAATAATGGCGCATTTCAAATTCTAGGCGTATAACCCGAGTAATAAATAGTATTAACGTAATTTATATTTTGGTTACATTTTGTACACCTACTTAATGCATTTTTGTGCGGTAACTGCAATTTTATTTCATGTGATGTGATAAAATTGAATTTAGGTAATAATTTTATGTGTAGCCAATAAATTAATTCTAATGGGCGCATCGAATGTAAAGGTGAAATTGAAATCAGTGTATTATGTCAATTAAGACGCAAGTATTTTATACTAATTAAGTACTCTATGTAATCAATACATTGCTGTATTGGCTACATAGGTACTTAACATGACCTCGAATTTTAATTTCATCTGTGTGCTCATGCAATAGATTAATTTTAAGTTTCTTTTGTGTTATTTGATAAAATGAAATAACATTGGAAAACAAAACTGACTATGAATTAATACTGCACTACTCATGTCTACAGGTGTACAGATTTTCATGTTGTATCTGTGTGTGTAGATACACGTACTTCTTCGTATTATCAATGGATGTTTAATCCCATAATTTGCTAACATAACAATGAAAAAGTAAGTATTCAGAAAAATGCTAACAGAACCTTACTCGTGAGTAAGGTCTGGTTAGCAATTTTCTGAATACTTTTATGATAATAGTTGTTTGGTATCCACAAAAATCTCGGTATTTGGGATACGAAGAAATTACGTGTGTTGTTGTTTTGTTTACTTACATGGTCACGATCCCTGGTTTGATTTCTATAGATAGATAAAAAACGTAAAATATATTAATTTCCAGAAACCTTTCAATTTTGTCACACAATACAAGATAAACATCCTTAAAATGATAGCTATTTATTTATTGCTCCACAACCGAATTCTTATACTGTAAAATTCGTGTCTCGGGATCACTGCAAAAGATTAATCATACAAGGTTAAAACTATGCCGTGTGTCTTAATACTGGCACATACTGCAAATATTAAACACAGACATTAAAAGATTATTAAAAATGAATGATGCATATAATAATATGCACTCTTTGATTTCCTAACGTAAATTTAAATTTGCTGCACTGAAATAATATCTAATCTGTTAAAATAAAACCGTCATGGTTTAATATTAAATAATATATGAGTTTTACTTTACAACATATTACTTGTAATAATTGATTGTTCAAGGAAAATAGCAGAACTATAAAAACAGGTTAAAGTCAACCTCGTAATTGCTTAACCACTTAAAATAATAAAATTGAATGGCATAAATTCCCAGTGAATTGAAACTTTACTATGGTTGAACTTGAAACTATCAAACTGTCACATTGGTTAAACAGCAAAAGTAGACTTTGGCGTTTTATGATGTGCAAACAGTGTCATTCAACCTTAGGGTGGTGAAGCAATTATGAAGTCGACTATACAATAGATGGTCTTGGGTCGCGTCCTAACCAAAAGCAGTTGTCGTCGTTCGGCGGGGTTATCGCTCAAAGCTATTTCTGCCATCTGTCCATCCTCAGGTTACCTAACTTAGGAAGAACAGAAAGTTGCCAGTAAAGAGAGAGGTTGTAATTTCCCGACTTTTGATTTGACCACTACATAAAGTCGGATAATTCGGAAAATCCATCTTCCCACAGCCGCAAATGACACTAGTACAATGGATTTTTGTTTTTAACCATCAGAGATATAAGGATTGCTTGCACCACAATTTATAAAGATCAATAAGAGTTAAACATATTTCATCTCTTGTCTTCGAATGCGTATATGAATTCTTATGAAGCCAGCGAGTCTATACTTCATTCTCTAAGTAAATTTCAGAGGAATGTAGACATTTAAAGCTTTTTAGTGTTTGTATACTGTTGTGCACAGTTGGATACAGTTTAAACCATTCCATACTTGGCAACAATTAACCACAAAAAAATCTGCATTTTGTATTTATTGGGTTCCTGTCAGAGCATAATATATTCGACACCAAACTACATTTCATTGTAATTCACTACAAATGCCGCAATACAATACGCCTACCATCTTTCCCTAGTCTGGGTGTATGGGGTCAGTTGGTTGACAAGAAATTGATTGTTTTATGCACATACGTTCCAAATGTTTGTGTAATGCAAGATGATGTCACCAATTTTTGTCTCACGTCATGTCATTGCTATAATTGTAGGTGATTCTGGCCTATGTTGTACATTTGCAAATAAATGGTTCAACCATTACTATGTATGTTATTTGTGCATTAAAGCTTAGTAAATGGATAATTTAACATATTCTTTTTTTTCAATACCACCACCACGTCTTAATGGGTTAAGGGTTTCGAATATGACATTCCCAAAATACCTATGATAAATTATTATGTCCGTGACTACCGCCGGACCACCAACGCCAGTCGCTTTCATACTTATTTGGTAAATAATTAGTACCGCAAAACTCTGCAACTTTGCCAACTATGCCCAAGTTTGCCTATTTCGTTTCAATTACGATATTTCGCGTTTCCTTAGTTTTTTCTTATTTTCTACCATTTGGTAGTGATTTTACATTATTAGGGCAACAGAATTTTCATTTTTTGTAATGGTAGCTTCATTGTTACTCTGTCAGTTGGCCGACAAACACCGGTGCGCGTAGGTGAAAATTTTTAGTGTCGTGTAACTTTTGAAGTTTTAGCTAAAGAAAGGGTGTTTTCGTGCAGCTATAACATCCCAGGGTAAGAACATACTAGGGCACGCCGCGATAGCGGCGATAAGACCCCTCTTTGAGGAGTGGCTAGAGAGGCGCCACGGCGCCCTCACCTACCGCCTGACGCAGGTCCTCACCGGACACGGATGTTTCGGGAGGTTCCTGCACATCATCAGGCGGGAGGAAACGCCCGGGTGTCACCATTGCCAGGATCGCCCAGAGGACACGGTGGAGCACACGGTGGAGGTCTGCCCCGCTTGGGCGGAGCACCGCCGTGTCCTCGTAGAGGCGATTGGCAGCGACGGCGACCTCTCGCGTCCGGCCCTGGTGCAAGCCATGGTCCGGGGCGAGAGGGAGTGGGAGGCAGTCACCTCCTTCTGCGAAGCAGTCATGCTAGCGAAGGAGGTGGCGGAACGGCTCAGGGAGAGAGCCTCCCGTCCCAGCCGCCGCGGGAGACGCTCCGGGCGTCGGGAGCCGCGTGACGACTCCCGGCCACCGTAGGCGCGGGCCTGCGGGCGGAGAGTAATGGGTAGCTCACCGCCCGATCAGGACCAGGCCCGTGCCGGACGGCGCGTACGTGTTCCACGCGCGCCTCAAAGAGATGTCAGCATCGAGGAGGGGCCCCTTAGGGCCGAAGCCTGCCGGGTCAGCGGGATTGTCCGAAAGGGTTACCGCTGGCCCGGAACATAAAGGGCTAAGGAAGGAACACGGGTGGGTTTTAGTCAGTAAGAGTCTGACACTCCCTTCCGCTCCACCCAGAGCGGGAGGAGTCATTTGATGATTTCCCATCCTCAAAAAAAAAAAAAAAAAAAAAAAAAAAGGGTAAGAACATACTATCTACTTTTAATATTTTTATTAAAAGGACACGATTTCATTAAAATAACTTAGTAGGCAATGTTGTGCACTGTTTTGGAAACTTGAGTGACACAACTTTGCCTGGGTCTAGGATTGTCAGTGAGTCGGATTTTAATAGTTATTGATATATTTTTACTAAGTATATAAATGTCATATTTGCATGAAATTTTCACAGCTTGGAACCCGATTATATCGAAACTCAAGAGCTTGCATGCACTAAATTCCCTTCGTTTTACGATATTTTAATTTTATTGCATACATTGTTAATGTTCCGAAATCGGGTGAGACACAGGTATCACCTAGGAGTTAGGCGATTCTCACACTGCACCGCATCACGCAGCGGGGCGCAGATAACGCACCCACGCGCGTGATTTTTTACATACAAATTCAATAAAAACGCACTCACGCGTGTGGAATTTGGCTCCGTTTCCCGCTCACCGCTGCGTGAAACGCAGCAGTGTGCCAATCGCCTTGAGAGCTTCAATTGAAAACGTTACATTTTTTATGTCAATAGAACATTCTTATTTTTATTTCGACAGTTATGTTTTCAATCGCCTGTAAGGGTGAGGCATCTGCCTGACCCTTCAGTGATTACAGGCATGATTTTGTATTTAAGTAAGTCTTAACTTTGTTGCAGTTATATGCAAAAATGCTGAATAATACACAAGGAAGCAGGAGAAAACCAGGAGCTCGTAGTTATGCCGATTACTCTGTAGAAATATTAGAAGTTGCTGCAGATCTCGCACGAAAAAAAATCATTTCGTCATACGAAGCGGAAAAGAAATTGGGATCCCGCGTCAGAACATTTTTAATAAATCAAAAAACATGCATAACAAACCATTTGGTTGACCTACAGAGTAGACTACTGAGGAAGAAGCCCACATCGTAAAAGCCAGAATTGCTAGAAAAGCAATACATTTGTGATTTTTATTCATAAGTAGCAATTTGTTTTATTTTTTTACAAAGTGAATAAAAGTTTAAGAAAATAATCCGTATCTTTTTGGGACAACCCTAGAGTCAACGACATTTTGTATGAAAAGTTTCTGGTACCTGCTACAACATTGCCTATTAGCAGTAAAAAAATATATAAGTATTATCGTCATGGCAATAATCTAACTGCTGGGGACAAGCACGGTGTCTCATGTACACGGAAAAAAATACTAAAAAGATCAACAATATATTTATTGAGATATCTTTCTAGGCAAAGTTGTGTCTTTTACCTACAACTTTGCCTACGACTTTGAGTGTTTGTAATTCTGAATGACGGCATGATTTAAATAGATGTGGGCTTACCTGGCAAGGCATGGTCTGTTTTCCATCTGCAAGTCTTTAGAAGTCGTAATAATAAATAGGTTCAGAGATACGAACAAAAAACGTCAAAATCCAGGCAAAGTTACAGCATTTTACGGTACTCAATTGGTACTAATTAGTACTCGAACCACAAAATTGGTACCTACCTTAGTAGTTTTCGAGAAAATCGACTTTGAAGGTGGTCGGGTAGTCACGCTCCCTTCAGCAGGACCACCATGAGCGCCGAAAAAGCGGGCACGCTACAGGTATTCTAAGTATACAAATAATTAGTACCCATAAATGTGATTTATTACATAAAAAAAAACAGAACTGTAACATTTGTATTTACCGAGAAATCAACGATGATAACTTTCTCGCAATTGTTCAGCAGGACCACGATTTTGAATGTTGATTCCAAGTTAGAGAAGCTTGTCGGTTTCCTCAAGCCTATATAGAAAATTAGTACCCTGCAAGATAAAATTAGTAGGTACCCAAAATTCGACACTAGTACTCCAGTTGTTTACGAGATATACCATGCCATTGGTGGGGTGGCGGTAGTCACGGTGCCAAATTTTCATTTCACGATTTCCCTATTAAAAACTCTGTGATTTCTTCCCAAATTTATACAAAAATTAGTACTCCTAAAGAAGTTAAAGCGACCAAAAATTCAAATTCCCAAGTGTTGTATTTTAAGAGAAATTAGCTTTCATTACTTTTCCATACTAAATCTTCGCGTACAACCCGACAAAATTAAGTTGTCAATGGTATTGAGCTGTTTAAGAGAGGTACACTCATGCACATAAATTTATGGATGTCGGAATTATTAACAACAGTTCAATATCTAAATTTTTTTAGGAGTATTAATTTTTGTATAAATTTGGGAAGAAATCACAGTTTTTAATAGGGAAATCGTGAAATGAAAATTTGGCACCGTGACTACACCGCCACCCCACCAATGGCATGGTATATCTCGTAAACTACTGGAGTACTAGTGTCGAATTTTGGGTACTAATTTTATCTTGCAGGGTAGGTACTAATTTTCTATGTAGGCTTGAGGAAAGCGACAAGCTTCTCTAACTTGGAATCAACATTCAAAATCGTGGTCCTGCTGAACAATTGCGAGAAAGTTATCATCGTTGATTTCTCGGTAAATACAAATGTTACAGTTCTGTTTTTAGGGTTCCGTAGCCAAATGGCAAAAACGGAACCCTTATAGATTCGTCATGTCTGTCTGTCTGTCTGTCTGTCTGTCCGTCTGTCTGTCTGTCTGTCTGTCTGTCTGTCCGTCCGTATGTCACAGCCACTTTTCTCCGAAACTATAAGAACTATACTGTTGAAACTTGGTAAGTAGATGTATTCTGTGAACCGCATTAAGATTATCACACAAAAATAGAAAAAAAACAATAAATTTTAGGGTTCCCCATACTTAGAACCGAAACTCAAAATTTTTTTTTCATCAAACCCATTCGTGTGGGGTATCTATGGGTAGGTCTTCAAAAATGATATTGAGGTTTCTAATATCATTTTTTTCTCAACTGAATAGTTTGCGCGAGCTTAGAGACACTTCCAAAGTGGTAAAATGTGTGTCCCCCCCCCCGTAACTTCTAAAATAAGAGAATGATAAAACTAAAAAAAATATATGCTGTACATTACCATGTAAACTACCACCGAAAATTGGTTTGAACGAGATCTAGTAAGTACTTTTTTTTTAATACGTCATAAATCGTAAATTACAATTTACCATTCATTCAATCAACTCAAAAATAAAAAAAACATTTAATTTCATAAACATAAACCTTATGCATAAACCCGGATGTTACGGAACCCTCGGTGAGCGAGTCCGACTCACTCTTGCCCGGTTTTTTTTTAATGTAATAAATCACATTTATGGGTACTAATTATTTGTATACTTAGAATACCTGTAGCGTGGGGCCCTTTTTCGGCGCTCATGGTGGTCCTGCTGAAGGGAGCGTGACTACCGCCGGACCACCTTCAAAGTCGATTTTCTCGAAAACTACTAAGGTACCTACCAATTTGGTGGTTCGAGTACTAATTGGTACCAATTGAGTACTAATTATTTACCAAATATGAAAGCGATTGGCGTTGGTGGTCACGGATATGGAGAAAACAGATCTTCGCCAAGTGCCCTAGTTTTTGAGATATAAATGTTGCTTGGGAGACTCTCCAGATCGGCCACCTATAAACCCTTATATCTTTTGAACCAGTGCTCGACAAATTCTGATATTTAGCAACTAATTAACGACAAATTTTTTGTGTTATCAAAATAAAAATCCCTGGCGGTGCCAGAGTCAGTGACACCATTATTTTTTAAATCTAAAAGCCGCGGCAGCTGACATGACGCATGGACCAGCATCATTCAGCTCAACCATTTTGAAGGGAGCTAAATAATACAACACGCGCCTCCGTCAGCGAGACACACAAGTGAGTGACACACTCAAGTCAATGAAAGACATAATTATATTACCCAGCACTATAGTATGTACCTACTCGAGATTCAGTTTATACAATGCAAAGATACCTAGTCCTACAATCTTCAACAGGTCAGGCTTCGTAGTTCGTTCGCGTGAAATTTCTTTTTCCTCTGACCCACCCCGTCACATAACATGGCATGCGCGCACTGTTATTTCGTTTACGCTTTCTTTCTGACTTTTTTTCTTTTAGCTCGGCTCCTAAGGGTATGTTGTCGTTTCAGCCGATAGACGTCCACTGCTGGACATAGGCCTCCCCCAATTTTGGGGGGGGGTTTGCCATAATCGCCACGCTTGGCAGGCGGGTTGGCGATCGCAGTATGGTATGATGGTGGAATAAATAGAGAACGCTGCTGCCCATTCTCCGGTAAGACCCTTAGTCGCCTTTTACGACACCCACGGGAAGTAAGGGGTGGTACAATTCTTTAAGTCCGGCACCACACAGACAAAGGGTATGTTAGCGTGATGTTAAAATACAATATTTACTCATTTAAAATGCAAATACTGGCCCAAAATATTGGTTGATAATGCAATATTAATTATATTAAGTACTAAATTCGCTAATAAATAAAAAAACTGGCCAAGTGCGAGTCGGACTCGCACACGAAGGGTTCCGTACCACAAGGCAAAAACGCCGAAAAAAACATGTTTGTTGTATGGGAGCCCCCCTTAAATATTTATTTTATTTTAATTTTATTATTTATTATTAAAGTTAAAATACGACTGAGAATTTTGTGAATATTTCAAGTGCCTACCTGTTGCCATTTTTGATATCGAGCAAAAAAGGGCAAAAAAATCGCGATTGTTGTATGGGAGCCCCCCTTAAATATTTATTTTATTTTGTTTTTAGTATTTGTTGTTATAGCGGCAACAGAAATACATCATGTGTGAAAATTTCAACTGTCTAGCTATCGCGGTTCTTGAGATACAGCCTGGTGACAGACAGACAGACAGACGGACAGACAGCGAAGTCTTAGTAATAGGGTCCCGTTTTTACCCTTTGGGTACGGAACCCTAAAAACGAGTATATTTTTTAAGTTATAGCTGGGCTTGTAATACTTCAGCTGAAATTCGTTTTTGCCCCCACTTCCCCGCGCCATTGTTTCACTCTATCCCGCTCACACTGTCAAACTGATTCAGTTAGGGTGAACTACATTGTTGATGGACGTAGGCTTAATAAATGACTAAATTGTGATTATATTACGAAATCGACGTCTTCTGTATAGAATAAAATAGAAATATTTTGAAAGTTAATTAACTAATTTACCAAGGTAACCTACGTGCAGATGTCCAACAAAAACTAGGCGCTTCGGAAATCATCTTCTATCTTGCAAAATAAGAACGTGCGATGATCATATCTAATATACATGCTGTTGATTTGCATCCTCGTCAAATTTCAGGAGGTTGTCATAAAAGACATAAATAATCATTTGAAGTACGGTAGGGGGCAATAACTAGTAAGCGCTGCTTTTTTTTTGTTGTAGAAATTTAACAGTATTTCAGAATTAAACCCTTAATTCGATACAAATAAAACAGAATCACCCGACTATGCACACAGCGACAATGCATGCAGCTGCCATGTAATTCCCCGGCCGGCCGGCGGCCGTCGGGCCGCCGAGCGATGACCGGTAGCAATAATTTTACCTAATTTTATTTCGAAAATCACCTACATTATCGTCATAAATTTCACTTGATAATTAACTCATTTTTGAGCATCATTGGAATACGGAAATCTTACTAATGACAGTAATACTAGTGCGCCAAAGAAAAGTTCACTGACCTGTTATCAGATGATTAATAATATCCTTCAAGCTAAAGTTTTCGTAGTGTTTTTGTTTTTATTTGTGGATTAAATTGGTTGATTTGAAACTTTCCTTCCTACTTAACGGGCTTAGGACCGGCAATAATCCTACCTTTGTTGGTGATCGATCTACTAAGTCTAAAAATGTTTTCTACGTTTGATGGAAATGGAAAGACGTTCTAGTTAAGTGTAAGGACGTGGTATACTTTCGACTCTTAGGTATTATTGGCGTAGGTAGTTAATAATTTGAAATAACTTATTTACACTAATGAAATTGATTAAGCTAACAACGTATTTACAAAATGTACGAATAAATAAATTACCTACCTATGTTACCGGAGGTAAAGTTGCCACGTACTTAGGTAGTACGTACTGGTTTTCCTTCAGCTTAACAACACTAACACATTCGTTTTTAAAGTGTCGAAAACGACAAAATGTAATCCGCACGCGGCACGGCATTATCACCTGGGTGAATGTCTTGTGCCTTGGGGTAGTGGAACGGGTGTTGCAGTTCACGCTTCAGTATGCGCAACACTGGTGTGGTGCATAGCAGCCAGCATGACGCTGTGAAGGGGGTTCCCGATCGGGAAACATTTCCCGACGGACATCTCCACCGCGGACCATCTCCACCAGCTCGACATTTGAATTGAACACTTTGAACCTACGTCTCAACGATGTACCGAGAAGCGGAATTCGCAAAGCGCACGAACGCTGCGGCGATTTCAATTACACTGTTAGTTCCGGGGCAGCGGGGGCGTGGCTTAGGGTGCGCGGGAGACTAAGTACCCGGATCGCCTCACTGTGATTGGAGGATGGGATTGATTACCTACGAATTTATCGAATGATAGATTCTCATCCGCATTTGAATGTGTGTGTACGTGAAGCGCGGTTATAGGGCTAGTAACAGACGGGCCGCGTTTAAATACGGCTGGTTCACACTTACGGATTTCCGTAAATAAGAAAAAAAATAAAAAAAATACCTACCCATTTTATTGTTGATTTGGGTCGAGAATCATTAGCATAATGACGTCCTTGAATTTGACTAGGATGCAAATCAACAGCCTGTAGAGTTGTAACAACTCTCAAATTGGTCGATGAGTTGACAACTCTCAAATTGGTTGCCAAATAGACATGTACTTCTATAAGTACTTGGTTAGTTCTACAAATTGAGGAATTATGGTTGGCTCAGGTCGTAGAATAATATATATTAATTATTTGTGTTAATTGACACTATAAAATAAAACTTAAATTGGTTTCTAATTGGACACTAAAAATCATTTCTCTCAAGTAAATATTTATACGACAAATTTACATAAAAATGGGCAAAATTGTCACTTCCCTGTGGGGCGACATTCCAAAATGCAAAATATAAGACCATTTGTAATAAGGTTTGAAAAGCAGTTTAATAGAATAATTTTATTATAAGATAATAATCATATACATAAAGTTTCCATAAAACGCTAAAACAGTTTTACGGTCTCTTATTTTCTCCGAATTTTGTCGACTTCACAAAGGCGACGCGTATTTAGTATCACTTCCCTGTCACCTAAAAGTTTGTTAAAATCACCTTGAAATTGAATAGTAGGTAAGTAACGTTGCCGCTCGGGAAATAGAAAGAAAGGGGTGACGACAGCAAAGTAACGGCTGTGTTTTGTTTCACTCGAGCAGCGATCGGTCGTGTCCGTGCGTTTAGTGGTGACATTAGCGTTCATCATTTCAGCCGAAAGACGTCCACTGCTGGACATACTGAACTTTTGGAATCGGTCCAGCCGTCTTCGAGTAATCGGTGAACATACACAAGGTAGCTACTGTAAACTGTTGAGGAGTTCCCTTAACTGTCCTTCATCTTCAGACCCCTAATGACACTCGCAACCCATCTAGGTGTAAAGTTCACATCAATACAAATTAATCAAGCCCAAACACAAGGTAACTGCTGTAAATCGTTGAGCAGTCCCCTCGACTGTCTTTCGGCTCCATCATCAGATCGACTCCAGGCCTTCATCAAATTGTAGTGCTTTAAAATACTTAATGAAAAAATTAACAAACGCACTAGTCGCTCCTACGATTTTCGAAAGTTCCCCTCGATTTCACTGGGATGCCATCATCAGATCCTGGTTTCCTTACCATGGGACCACCCTTGGCATATCCCCTTTCCAACAAAAAAAGAATAATCAAAATCGGTTCATAAACGACGAAGTTATCCGCGAACACACATAAAAAAAAAAAATATATATACGGTCGAATTGAGAAACCTCCTCCTTTTTTGAAGTCGGTTAAAAAGAGTGTCAACAAAACAAAACAGAAATTATAGTGAAGTCAATTAATAATAATATACTTAGTCAGTTCAGTGAGGGGCCCGTGGCTAAATAATAACAGCCGCACAGGTCGATCGATCAGGTTAAGCTACGCTTGCCGCGGTTGGTCTGTGGATGGGTGACCATCTTTACATACCGAGACCCCTCCGTGCCTCGGAAAGCACGTTAAGCCGTTGGTCCCGGCTGTCATTTGTGGATCTTTGACAGTCGTTACGGGTAGTCAGAAGCCCGAAAGTCTGACAACCAGTCTTACCAAGGGGTATCGTATTACCCAGTAACTGGGTTGTGGAGGTCAGATAGGCAGTCGCTCCATGTAAAATACTGGTATTCAGCTGCATCCGGTGAGACTGGAAGCCGACCCCAACATAGTTGGGAAAAGGCTAGGCAGATGATGATACTTAGTCAGTTAAATAAGTCTTACAGGGTCAATTTTGGAATTAATTAAGTATAACAATCATAATCTGGATAAATTCATGTCATTTAAAAAGTCTTTCACTGTGTAGTAACATTTGTCTAAAAGTAGTGCAGTTACCTTAGATTTAAAAATGTTTACGGAATAATCTTTATAACCATGAGGTATTTTATTATAAATGACAATGGGACCATTGTCATCATAATACTTTTTCATCTCTCATACTCGGAAAGTAGTGTTTGTTTGATCCGAATAGCGGGTGGAAAACGCTGCTTCCCACCCTTGGGCGGGAAATACTCATAGTAATTGCTTCCCTCCCTAGGGCGGGAATGAAATTTGAAAATAGAACTAAGTTTAGTTAGGTAGTCAGCTCAGTCAGGTCTGACTGAGCTGACTACCTAACTAAAGGAGATGGCTAAATGACTGCCCCAAGCATAATATTTAAATATTCATTCATGAATTATTCAGTGTTTAATAATTTCCAAGAACTTTCGTGAATTATTAAACATAAAAACTGGCCAAGTGCGAGTCGGACTCGCACACGAAGGGTTCCGTACCACAAGGCAAAAACGCCGAAAAAAACATGTTTGTTGTATGGGAGCCCCCCTTAAATATTTATTTTATTTTAATTTTATTATTTATTATTAAAGTTAAAATACAACTGAGTGTTTTGTGAATATTTCAAGTGTCTACCTGTTGCCATTTTTGATATCGAGCAAAAAAGGGCAAAAAAATCGCGTTTGTTGTATGGGAGCCCCCCTTAAATATTTATTTTATTTTGTTTTTAGTATTTGTTGTTATAGCGGCAACAGAAATACATCATGTGTGAAAATTTCAACTGCCTAGCTATCGCGGTTCTTGAGATACAGCCTGGTGACAGACAGACAGACAGACGGACAGACGGACAGACAGCGAAGTCTTAGTAATAGGGTCCCGTTTTTACCCTTTGGGTACGGAACCCTAAAAAGTATCTCAGTTGCTTTTTAGGGTTCCGTAGCCAAATGGCAAAAACGAACCCTTATAGATTCGTCATGTCTGTCTGTCTGTCCGTCTGTCTGTCTGTCTGTCTGTCCGTCCGTATGTCACAGCCACTTTTCTCCGAAACTATAAGAACTATACTATTGAAATTTGGTAAGTAGATGTATTCTGTGAACCGCATTAAGATTTTTACATAAAAATAGAAAAAAAACAATAAATTTTAGGGTTCCCCATACTTAGAACCGAAACTCAAAATTTTTTTTTTCATCAAACCCATACGTGTCGGGTATCTATGGGTAGGTCTTCAAAAATGATATTGAGGTTTCTAATATCATTTTTTTCTAAACTGAATAGTTTGCGCGAGAGACACTTCCAAAGTGGTAAAATGTGTGTCCCCCCCCCTGTAACTTCTAAAATAAGAGAATGATAAAACTAAAAAAAATATATGATGTACATTACCATATAAACTACCACCGAAAATTGGTTTAAACGAGATCGAGTAAGTAGTTTTTTTTAATACGTCATAAATCGTAAACCGCAATTTACCATTCATTCAATCAACTCAAAAATAAAAAAAAACATTTAATTTCATAAACATAAACCTTATGCAGAAACCCGGATGTTACGGAACCCTCGGTGCGCGAGTCCGACTCGCTCTTGCCCGGTTTTTTTGATTGACATGACAAGTTCAAGGGGAAATAATACAGTACTGCAAGCTAGGGATGTCAGAGGGAGTCATATCGCTGTTCCAGAATGTCAAATCGAAACTCGGTTTTTGATAACAGGTATCAAAACGATTTATTTTCTGAAACTAAGAAATGGCAATCAAAGTTTTCGACGGGAATCGATGGCGCTCAGTTCGCTGTCCTGTTTAGTTGCTTGTCACAGGGTTTTGATTCAGAAAATGGGGTTTTTTTAAAGTGACAATCGACTATACTCAATTCCACTATTTTCTACTTAATCAAAATCAAATAAAAATAACTGAAAGCTTCGGAATATGCTTCTTTGTTTAATCTTACTACCTATTTTGTGTCGAAAAATATTAACTGAATAGTGGTCGACAAAAACTAATTCTATTTGTATCTTTCAACCCTTTCGATTATTTTATCGATTCTGTTCCACCCGACGTTCAATCCCATCTCTATGAAAAAAACTAACGTCAGATGTCAAACGTCGTTTTTAGGGTTCCGTAGCCAAATGGCAAAAACGGAACCCTTATAGATTCGTCATGTCTGTCTGTCTGTCTGTCTGTCCGTCTGTCTGTCTGTCTGTCTGTCTGTCCGTCCGTCCGTATGTCACAGCCACTTTTCTCCGAAACTATAAGAACTATACTGTTGAATCTTGGTAAGTAAATGTATTCTGTGAACCGCATTAAGATTTTTACACAAAAATAGAAAAAAAAACAATAAATTTTAGGGTTCCCCATACTTCGAACCGAAACTCAAAATTTTTTTTTTCATCAAGCCCATACGTGTGGGGTATCTATGGGTAGGTCTTTAAAAATGATATTGAGGTTTCTAATATCATTTTTTTCTAAACTGAATAGTTTGCGCGAGAGACACTTCCAAAGTGGTAAAATGTGTGTCCCCCCCCCTGTAACTTCTAAAATAAGAGAATGATAAAACTAAAAAAAATATATGATGTACATTACCATATAAACTACCACCGAAAATTGGTTTAAACGAGATCGAGTAAGTAGTTTTTTTTAATACGTCATAAATCGTAAACCGCAATTTACCATTCATTCAATCAACTCAAAAATAAAAAAAAACATTTAATTTCATAAACATAAACCTTATGCAGAAACCCGGATGTTACGGAACCCTCGGTGCGCGAGTCCGACTCGCTCTTGCCCGGTTTTTTTGATTGACATGACAAGTTCAAGGGGAAATAATACAGTACTGCAAGCTAGGGATGTCAGAGGGAGTCATATCGCTGTTCCAGAATGTCAAATCGAAACTCGGTTTTTGATAACAGGTATCAAAACGATTTATTTTCTGAAACTAAGAAATGGCAATCAAAGTTTTCGACGGGAATCGATGGCGCTCAGTTCGCTGTCCTGTTTAGTTGCTTGTCACAGGGTTTTGATTCAGAAAATGGGGTATTTTTAAAGTGACAATCGACTATACTCAATTCCACTATTTTCTACTTAATCAAAATCAAATAAAAATAACTGAAAGCTTCGGAATATGCTTCTTTGTTTAATCTTACTACCTATTTTGTGTCGAAAAATATTAACTGAATAGTGGTCGACAAAAACTAATTCTATTTGTATCTTTCAACCCTTTCGATTATTTTATCGATTCTGTTCCACCCGACGTTCAATCCCATCTCTATGAAAAAAACTAACGTCAGATGTCAAACGTCGTTTTTAGGGTTCCGTAGCCAAATGGCAAAAACGGAACCCTTATAGATTCGTCATGTCTGTCTGTCTGTCCGTCTGTCTGTCTGTCTGTCCGTCCGTATGTCACAGCCACTTTTCTCCGAAACTATAAGAACTATACTGTTGAATCTTGGTAAGTAGATGTATTCTGTGAACCGCATTAAGATTTTTACACAAAAATAGAAAAAAAAAACAATAAATTTTAGGGTTCCCCATACTTCGAACCGAAACTCAAAATTTTTTTTTTCATCAAGCCCATACGTGTGGGGTATCTATGGGTAGGTCTTTAAAAATGATATTGAGGTTTCTAATATAATTTTTTTCTAAACTGAATAGTTTGCGCGAGAGACACTTCCAAAGTGGTAAAATGTGTGTGTCCCCCCCTGTAACTTCTAAAATAAGAGAATGATAAATGTAAAAAAAATATATGATGTACATTACCATGTAAACTACCACCGAAAATTGGTTTGAATGAGATCCAGTAAGTAGATTTTTTTAATACGTCATAAATCGTAAACCGCAATTTACCATTCATTCAATCAACTCAAAAATTAAAAAAAAAATTAATTTCATAAACATAAACCTTATGCATAAACCCGGATGTTACGGAACCCTCGGTGCGCGAGTCCGACTCGCTCTTGCCCGGTTTTTTTAAGACTAAACGAATAAATAAATAGGTAAATCGCATTTTTGTTGTTTTATTTCAATATCTTTTATGCCCTTGGTTACTCAGTGCGTTAATTATCTACTTTAGGCAGAATTGTTAACCTACCTACCTCAATACAGAAATTCCAAATATTTGGCTCGATTAATCTTTAAGATCTTTTTCAAATACGTTCATCATTTCAACCATAATGTTATTTACATTGTCTGTGAATACTGTCTTTATTTTAACTAATTTGGATATGTAGTTTAGGTTTTACGACAGAATACTTATATTATTATGATTTTAGTGGAGATTATCTATCGTAAGTCAGTTTTATCTAGTTTTTTTGGTGCTTTTACTCCTTTGTAGATATTTACTTCAAGTACCTTAGTCCAAAATCGCCAATGAAAAACACTAATCAATAAAAATCGTCGCAGACACGTTAAAACGCCTAGATAAAACTGCATAGCAATGTCATCGTTTGAAGTTTTTGTACCTTTATCGTAGGAGTTACGCGATTTTTTTTCAGGAATGTGCAGATATGAAAAGTTCCTGAACCTTTTTAACTACAAAATACTAATTTTCAGCTATTCAGCATTATACAATGTGTCCGGTCATGGACTAGCGATATTCTAGGTACCTAGATAGCAACTATTCTAGTACACAAATTCACTACACACTAGGGTCCAATCTGCTTCCCCGCTATTTGGCAGTCATTTTGTTGAGATATTCTCTACGTGTGTACAAAGAAAACATATCTCTCAAAGTTTTGGTCCAACTGAGATAAAAGTAGGCTTATTCGGAGGGTAACAATACTGTCTATCGTTTCCATTACGATCCAATGGGTTCACATTCTCGTAACTTTAAAAAAAAAAAACTCAAAAAAAAATTTCAAAAAATTATGCCAATCAACAAATTATTGTAAGTTACTGCAAAAACAACCCCTATGACCCTTTTTATTTTTTTCCTAGATCGACAGATTTTCAGCTAAGTTACAATACAACATTAAATTAACATTAATATTTTAGTGGATTGGACCCTAGTGTATAGTGTATATGTGTACTAGAATAGTTGTTATATAAGTACCTAGAATATCGCTAGTCCATGACCGGACACACTGTATATTGCTAGGAACCATGTCTATACATGCATTTTCATTGCGGGATCAGTCGTCCATACTTCAGTTTAGCCATGTCCTTTAGTTACACCCTACGACCATACCATACGACACCCTTAATTGATTATGTAAATATTTATTATGCTACCCATCAAATCTTATGAATGTGCGTTAACTAGGAGAGTTGAATAAAAAGCTCATTATGTTAACGCCATTAAATCTTTCATATTTAGCGCACAAGTTAATAATTTACCTTGAATAAATACAACATACTTAAGTACGATAATCACCATTTTGATGTCAGTTATGGTCGAGGCTAAAAAACATAAAATTGGGGATTTCGAACATCCTGACTTTACCATATGGGGCTGTGAATATACATCATTTAATTATTTGACGAATTTATCCATAGTTTAAGATAAATAACTAGTGGTAATGAAGTTTTTTTGATATCTAATGTCGAAGTTTCGCGCCAATCGTGTGTGTTTACATTTTTACTTTTCACAAATTTCATACACACAGATGTAGATACGATTTAAAATGTGACAAATGTTATTGATAATATTATAAACAACACGAAAATACCCAGGTTTTAACGTAATATTCAAACACAGGTTCAATAATACTGTTACGAGCACAGAGTACATTTTAATATATAGTTACGAGCTTCGGGTTCGTGACAATAAAAACTGCCGATTTAATAACCAAAAATAAGTGTAAATTTTTGGTTATTAAATCGGCAGTTTTTTTTATTAACAACACTAATTACAACTCAAACACACTAATTACAAAACACAATTGCACTACCTACTGATCGCTTTAAGTCGCACTTGAATATCGCTTCGATGCTTTCACTTCGATCGCTTTATCCAAACTGTGTCGGTCGGAGAAGTCGCGACGTCCCCGTAAGGGGGCGTGGCGAGCGGTACTGGGGCTGTGCCCCCCGGCCGCGGAGGCAACACGGTGGCCTGTAAATACAGGCCCCTCATTGGGTCGGCGATGTTGGCCTGTAGATTGATTGGGCGCGCGTGGATGTCGCGCGCCCATGTGTGTGGTTGCATATTGTAACTCTGTAGGCGCGCCGCGACGCTGTCCACAGCGCCGCTTTCTTCACGACACCTTGGCGGTCTGTCCCCGCCAGGTGAGACCCCCAGTTACCTGGGGGAGGCCCGGCGGGGGACGACCAGCGACAAAGGTGCCGACTCGACGCTCCTACAGAGTATGGGTGATTTGCTCCCGCCCGCCCCGCTTCCAGAGCTAGCCGGTTACGGTCCGGGCTAAGGAGCAGTCGTGTGTGTGTGGGCGGTATTGTACTGTGTAACACCGCCCAGTGTCTACGCGTATCGCGTCCCGCGTTCGCGTACGCGTGTGAGTATAGGCGTCTGTTTAGTGGTGAGTGTCTGAGTTCGCCGCGCGACGCGCCTATATTAACCTAGCACGTGCCGCGCGACGAGCGTATGTAGATGGTAGAGTTCTATTGATTCGAGTGAGCCGCGTGTAACCTGGGTGCGGCTCACTCGAGGCGTCAGTCCGGTGCGATGGGGTCGTCGTCCGCTACCAGGTCGCGGAGCAAGGGTCTCGCGTCAGGGGGGCGCGCGTGCCAGGGCGCGATGTCCTGGACATGGGGCCAGGCCGATGCGTCGGCACGCGCGAACATTCCCGTCGCGAGGCGCCGCACAAACTCATCCAGGCTCTCAATCCCGAGATCCCTCCGGATGACATCGTTCCTCACGAAACGAGGCGCGCCTACTATGGTCCGCAGCGCAAGACTTTCCTGCGCGCGGAGTAGCTTTCGGCTCGGCTCGCTCGTGAGGGCGAACCATGCCGGAGCGGCGTACGTCATAATTGGGCGTACGTACAACTTGTACACACCCAACTTGACGCGCGCCGGGATGCGAGACGAGAGCACTGGCTTGAGCAAGGTGCGGGCGACCCTACCCCGTGCGGCGACCGAGCGGACGTGTGGCCCCATCGTGAGCCGACGATCGATGGTGACCCCTAGGTACTTGACCCGGGGCGACCACGCGATGTCGGCTCCTTGCAGCTTCAAGGGTGGTGGGAGGAGCGCGGACCCGGTGACCATCGCCTGCGTCTTACCCACGTTCACCGACAGCCGCCATTTCGACAGCCACTCGGGAAGCAAGTCGAGCGCGCGCTGCATCTTGACCGCCGCGTACTTCGCATTGAGCCATGTAGTAATGTACGCGGCGTCGTCTGCGTACAGCGCGAGCATTGCGTCCGGAGTGGTGGGGATGTCGTCGGTGTAACGCGAGTAACACGCTGGCGAGACGCAGCTGCCCTGCGGTACACCCGCGAGCACACGTAACACTAATCAAACAACAAATGACTACTTTTTGAAAAAAAATTCCATGTTTTTTAAATAAAATTAATTTGAAATTAGAATTCTTAGCCAAACAAAAATGATTTTGATTTGAAATGGCCAGTACTGCAGAACGGCAATTTCATAGGTAAAGACCTATTATAATAATATGTGAAGACGATGCACCTAAAATAAAATTAATAGACCACAATAGGTAAAAGAATCTATACATATAATAAATCTGTAGAAGGGTCAATTCTGTACATTGAATATATTGAAAAAATAAAAAGCGGGGGGTGTTGCTGGATCGATACCAAACCCAAATATGTGATTAAAAAAATTTTTGTCTGTCTGTCTGTCTGTCTGTCTGTATATGCAGGCATCACGTGAAAACTAACGGTTCGATTTCGATGAAACTTGGTATAATCATACCTTATTATCCTGGGCATAAAATAGGATACTTTTTATCCTGGAAAAATACGTAGAAAAAAAAATCTTATTTTTCGGTTTTATTCATAGACGTTGTTCTGTAGAACCGCGAACACACGTTGCATTACCCGTAGTGGATAATTTTCCATTTCAATTTAAGAGAATACAGTTTCCTGTAGCTTTGTGTTACGCCATGACAATAAATAAGGCTCAAGGTCAGACCCTAGGAGTTGCTGGCGTAGATCTTACCGCGAGTTGTTTTTCACACGGGCAGCTTTACGTAGCTCTTTCCCGTGTGAGCAGTCCAAGAAATCTTCATGTTCATATTCCGGACGAGCTCACTAACAATGTTGTGTATGCTGAAGCTCTCAATTAACTTTCTGTCGCATTGTCACGATCACTTTTTTATTATTGCAAACTTTTCGTCACTGTCAGTAATTTACTGCTACATGCTACTTATCAAGGTCGGAATTACTATGGAAAAAATACTTACTATAGAACGCGAGCTCAACAGCAGTAGCTCAATAGAGGGATCTCCTTAATTATTATAGGCTTAGCCGTATTTGGGTCCAATAGATATTTATAAGATGTCATTGTCAGAGTTACTCAAAATGGAGAAATAAACCATCCACGCGAAGACCGACATCCGCGCGGACGGAGTCGCGGGCGGAAGCTAGTTAAAAATAAAACCATGACTCTGCTGCTCACATATTTACAAACATGGTAAAAGTAAACGATTTTCATAAAAAAAAGTAATGTCAGTCAGGGTGTGAGTTAAATAATTACAGAATGTAAATCAATGTCAAAAAAGTCGTAAGACATAAAGTTGAAACCTTTTAAATACAGATGAAAATGTTACTAATTCCCTTTAGCGGGTGATTGCGTAAGAAATCAATCTGAAGAAGATTGAAGGGATTCACCCTAAACGACTACTGCCAAATTTATTGGAGAAAATCATATTACAAATGAAAACAACTACATAAACTTAATATGCTTACTAAATGAGTCGCTTCGAAAAATTACACACACCAACGTAGTAATTTGTCTTCCTACGTATAAGACAGGACCACTTATATATAACTTCAAAGTTGAGATGTTTAATAACCTTCTTCACCTAGACAACAAAAACCATAAGTATGCATATATCTTCGACAGCAATCGTGATCTAACAAATAAGATGTTTTCTTACACTACGGGCAGAATCAATAAATACGGAATCAAAAATATATATGACAATATTATGAAAAACATTCAGGTTGATTTAGACTTATATTGTCAGACAAGCAGACAGACGAATAATAACAGACAAGAATATGACGAGATTGTATCGACTTCCATTGGTGACGCACACAATTCGAACTTGAAAGAAACCCCCGACTTTTTTCGTTTATAACAGTATACATATCCTTCACCAAAATATTGCAGGACTCCTGAATAAAAGCGATACGCTTACTGTGTACTTGGAAGAACTACAAAATAGTAAAAAACAGATCGATACATTATGCATAACCGAACATTTTATGACACCTGAACAGGAGGGACTTCTAAATATACCAAACTACAGCCTAGCAACAAGTTTCTCCAGAAATAATAGAAGAGGTGGCGCGTGCATTTTAACCAGGGCCGGTCACAAGTATAAAGTGCTAAACTTAGGGAAATATTCTGTAATCAATGTAATTGAATGCTGCGCGATAGATTTGACAGAACACAACATTATTATTGTATGTATATATAGGGTGCCCCAATCTAATTTGGATAAATTTTTCGACAATTTAAATAATATTTTGCATTTGCTGTGTTTAAAATTGAATAACAAGAAGATTGTCTTATGTGGGGACTTTAATATCAACTTATTGAAAAGAAATAAACAAACCTTAGATTTCGAACATACATTGTTAAATTATAATTTAAAATTACAATTTTCTCAACCCACTAGGTTAAGCAGTGGGACGTGCTTGGACAATATAGCCCATAATGTAAGAGGTTGTAAAGGAGAAATTATAGAATTGGGCCTGTCAGATCATACCGCGCAACTTTTGAAATGTCCTGTTAAGAAGACATGCGTCTTAAAGCGTTGGAAAATAAAAAGACGGAATTATTGTCAAGATAATGTAGAGAAATTTAAAAATTGCATTAAAAGTCTCACTTTTTCGGACATATATACAACTAGTGACGTCAATGAGGCCTACGGCCACTTTCTTGATCTATTCAGATGTTTTTACGATCTTTGCTTTCCCTACGAAATAATAACAAAATCAATTACTAAGAAAACAAAATGGATCACGAACGGGATCAGGAAATGTAGTAAAAAGAAACGGTACTTACTATGGCAATATAGAACAAATCCTTCCCCAAAGAATAAACAATCGTTTAAGGCATATTCTGCAAGGTTTAAAAGAGTTATAACTTTAACACAAGCATCACGAAACAACTATTTCATTAAGACGTCCAAAAATAAATCTAAAGCGGCATGGGCCATAATTAATAATTGTAAGAGCTGCTTTCCTAAAGAACCAATAACACAAATTCAAACAGGGACACAGAAAATCACGAACCCATTAAATATAGCTCAGGCGTTTAATAAGTTTTATATTAATCAAGCTACCGAACCAAAAAATAAAACTATACCAGAAATTAACGTACGCTTAAATACTTCAAACTCTTTATTTATGGAGCCGACCATACCTCAAGACATAAATAATCATATTACCTCACTTCGAAATACAAATAGTGTTGGTTATGACGGAGTATGCACTAAAGTTATCAAAGAAGTGTCTCATTATATAGCTCCACATCTCAGCCACATAATTAATATGAGTATTTCTAGCGGAATCTTCCCTGAGAAATTAAAAACGTCAATAATTGTACCATTGCACAAAAAAAATGATAGACAAAATAATTATGTCAAATTATAGGCCTATAGCATTGATACCAGTCTTTTCAAAGATATTTGAGAAAGTCATTTATAAGTCCTTGTACAACTATCTTGAGAAATCAAACATATTAGTAAATGAACAAAAGGGATTTCGTAAACAGAAGACAATCAATATGGCTATACATGACCTGCTTCTCCCTGTTTTGTCAAATATGGATAACAGAAATCCTGTATGTGCTATATATATGGATCTAACTAAGGCTTTTGATTATGTGGATTATCCTATACTAATACATAAACTTGAAAAATATGGTGTCAGGGGAAATATACTTGACCTCATTCAATCTTACTTAACGAACAGAAAGCAATTTGTAGAAATCACACAAATATCCCCAAATACTAGTTACGAGAAAAAATATCGTTCCGAAAGCGAGATAATTAAATACGGCGTTCCTCAGGGTAGCGTGCTAGGGCCACCCCTTTTTTTGCTCTACATAAATGACCTTCCGAGGCAGATAAAGCACCCCATGGTACTTTTCGCCGATGATAGCACCGTAATTATTAAATGTGATGATCCCAATACTTATGAAAATGAAATTAATATGACATTAAATAGAATTATAACATGGTTTGACAACAATAATCTAATTATAAACTTAGAAAAGACTAAAATTATGCATTTTTATCAGAGAATACCGAATACAATCCTTGACATTAGCTATTTAGGGACAAAAATAGAATCAACTACTGCTACTAAATTTCTTGGTATTAATATAGACAGCAACTTGACTTGGAGACCCCAGACAGACGAAATATGTAAAAAACTTAATAAATTCACCTATGATCTCTATAAACTATCAAAAATAGTAAGCCTAGAATCCGTACTAACAGCCTATCACGCCTATGTTGCATCAACACTCAGATATGGCGTAATATACTGGGGCAATTCAGTTGATAGGGAACTCGTATTTAGAGCACAAAAAAGATGTGTCAGAGCAATGTGTGGCCTTAAAAGTACAGACAGTTGTCAACCGTTCTTTATACGTCTAAAACTTCTTACCTTGCCATCGCTGTACATATACGAAACAAATATATTCGTGAAATCTAACATTTCATTATATAAAATAGCTACTAAAAGTTACTACAGAAAATTACGCGATAAAAATAAGTCAGAACTCGAAGTGACTCATGGTAAAACTGCTCTAATGAATAAAAGTACCTTCTGTATGGCCAAAAAAATATTTAACAAACTACCTGAAAAAATAAAAACGTTACAACTGGACAATTTCAAAACAGAACTATTAAGAATATTGATAGATAAATGCTATTACTCACTGCAGGAATATTTGGACGATAATTCTATAATTACTGCTTCAGAAAATTGTACATGACCTCACCTATTTTGACGATTTAGAATTTTATTTGACATTAGCATTATTATGACATTTAACTTAATATATTTGACATTTATTGAAATTAATTCTATTTTAAATTTGTATTGTTATGCATGAACCTATTAATATTGATTTTATTATTAATGTGAAAGTTTACATAATTCTTCCACCTCATGATTATATATAAAAATTCGACAATGACAATTTAATATATTTGTACGCCTCTGGGCAAAACATAGAGGATCTTTCTATCTGTAACATCTCGCACACTATTGTAATTTGACCTATGTTTACAAATAAAGCATTCTGATTCTGATTCTGATTCTGAACTGGGTTTGTTTACATTTTCATCTGATACTTCTGGTTCATACTATACATAGGTACCTAAATTCTACGGGTGGAAGCGACACAGGCGTTAAGATGAGAGATGACGGTGGCTGTGTCGTATTTCATACAGTCCCGATTTATGGGTAGTGTCGGGTGACGTATGTGGTCTAAGATGCTTGGTCAAAGGGTAGGCAAAGATGCAAGTGTCCCGGAATGTTGTTTTTAATACAGTTGCTCAAAAAGTGGCGTATTGCAGGGACGTATAGCGTTCGGTATGTGGGCTATTACATACTCGTGCTTTTTTTTACCTTTCCCGAACTCGTGCGTTCTCTTTCCCAACTGTCAAAATAATGTCTATTAAAAAGAAAAACCAACCATGAAGTTTTTACTAAAAAAATTCATAGAAGTTTTTATGATTCATGCAAATACGTATATTTCTAAAAAGAAGCTACTAATTTGTTTCATGTATCATATTTAATTATTTGATTGAATGAGTTAGGTTAGGTTTCATTTCATTTCATCTCATCTCATTAAATTTCATTTTTTCATCTCATCTCATTAAATTTCATTTTCATTTCATATCAATAAAAAAATTCTACTGAAGACTTGGGTGTATGGGCATAGTTCCCTTTGCCTACCAGAATGGGTGAAGAAAAAAAAAAACTCTGCTTATATTCTACGGTTGGCGCCATTTTTCAGAAATTTTCTTTGCGAGTTTAGTTGTTTGTTGCACAAAATGAGTAATTTCGACCCTAGTTTTTTTGAATTAACACCACCGGAACTCAGTATAATTGCACAAAATGCGTCGGAGAACATTTTACCGGAAAAGTCAAAAAGTCGCTACATAAGTATACGTCGAATTCATTGCGTGGAGAGAAGAGAAAAAAGCAAATAGTTTTTCAGAAAATGTTATGTTGGCTTCTCCGAACTCTCAGCAAAATTAAAACCTTCTACGTTATCAATCAAATCAAATCAAAACGTTTAATTCGGATAGTAACCCATATTTTGTTAGTAGATACAATACAATATTTTAAAGCTATGTTAGTACACGTAATATCAAAATTAAAACGAAAAATTAGATTAGAATTAAATTACAATTATTTTGTCATCAAAATCAAAGTTAAAATAAATATTAAAATCAAAATCAAAATTACAAATCAAAATTAAAATCAAAATTACACTAAAAATTAAGCAATAATAATAAAAATAAAAATCAAATTAATTAAATCAAAAATTCAAATTACAATTAAAATAAAATCAAATTATATTAAAATTAAATAACAAATAAACTATCACATGTCCAAAAATATTAATATTATATTAAAACTATTAATTTAAAAATCGTTCGTCAGCACCAGGCCCGCAGCTATGTCTACGGGACCAGTGCATCAGAAAAGGGCAGTCTGGCCTCTCCACAATAATCCTCAGGATGCTATTGGAGCTTCCACGTATCCTACGCATTAGGGATGCCGTTCTTTTGCGCAAGATGGCCTCAAAACTGTCTATGCGTGCCTCGGCAAACATGCCCGACGCACTACAGAACCGCGGAAGCCCCAGTAACACCCGGAAAGCATTATTGTACTGTACACGAAGGGCGTTGTAGGCCCCCTGAGTATACCTGACCCACAGGCTGCAGGTGTAAAACGTCTGACAGTACGCCTTAAACAACGTAATTTTCACGTCTTTAGTACACCTAGCAAACCTGCGGGCCAGCATATTACAACGAACCGACAACGCCCTTCGCTCTCTCTCTATATCCTCGTTATCGACAAGGTTCTCCGTCAAAATGTGCCCAAGATATTTAAAACGAGACACTCTCTTAAGCGCCACCCCATATAAGTAAACCGGAGGAACTGTCGTCAGTTTTCCGGAACCCACACGAAACACCATAACCTCACTTTTCCTGACATTATACAGGAGACCATGAGCCGCGGCGTACTGTTCACACACTCCAAGTAACCGTCTGAGCACATCAATTGAGGGACTCAGCAGCACCATGTCATCCGCATAGCTTATACTATTGATAGTCTTACCATCAATAGAGCATCCGACACCAGTGCCACCAAGCTCCTCCACCAGCTGATTGATGTATAAACTGAAGAGCGCAGGGGAAGTCAAACCTCCCTGCCCAATTATGTAAGTTATGGTCGAGGTTTTCGATGATAAAAAGTATGCTGAAAATAAGGAACAACGTGGATATAAGTGAATACCCAAAATTAAATGCTTTCTTAAAACGACAATCAGACGGTTTTACAAGTAAAAAGTCGAAAATATTAACATCGAATGAAGTGGAAAGGTTTTTGAACGAAGCTCCCGATGATCGTTATTTAGCCACAAAGGTAATTTATTAATAAGTACTTATATTTTTCTTTAGTATTCAGTTTACGAAATCGCAAAATACAGTCAATACATTATTTAAAAAAATATTAATCAAATCCCTTTTTTGGTAGGTTGCTCTGATTTTTGGCGTTGTTGGAGCTTGCCGTAGAGAGGAGTTAGCCAATATTACTTTAAAATATATTGAAGCCCATGGAGAAAAGCTACTAATCAAGATTCCGAACACAAAAAATAAGATACCGAGAAGCTTTGTTGTTGAAGGAGATTTTCTTAGAATAGTGCAAAAATATATGAATCAGCGGTCCCAAAAAGGAAAAACCGACCGTTTTTTTTCAAAATTACCAAAAAGGGAAGTGTACAGCTCAAGCAATCGGGATAAATAAATTTGGTAATATGCCAAATGAAATAGCTACGTTTCTTGGTCTGCCGGATGCTGAGTATTATACTGGGGACAGCTTCAGGAGGACCTCTGCTACATTATTGGCAGATTCAGGAGTCAATTTGACGTCCTTAAAGCGACTAGAAGGTTGGAAATCAGACAAAGTTGCAGAAAGCTATATTGATGATTCATTAAACAACAAACTAGAAACTGGGAAAAAATCACACAATCCATTAATTTAAGGTCCAGTCCGTCTCCTTCACATGTTGCAGAGAACGTTCGTCCATCTACCTTCGTTGATAATGATAATTCATCAGATCCAACTCCATCAACTAGCAAACGCCATTGTATGACAAATATACATGAACAATCATACGAAATTAATAATAGTTTTGTCTCAAACAGTAAATATGCAACCTAAAACTTCCCCAGTTAGTATAAAAAACTGTACCAATTTCAATGTATATGTGAATTATAACTTTTATAAGAAATAAATGTTAAGTTAGTTGAGTTTATTGTGTTTTTATTATTTTATTAAATTGCTTCATTTTCAGTACCTACACGTGCGGAACCGTCATTGCAACTTGTTCCGACTGTCAACCCTCGCCTTCGGCTGCGCCTCGGCTCGGGTAGACATTTGTCGGAACTCTTTGCAATGACAGCCTTTCCGCACTTGTAATGAAATATACTATTCTTGGTTAAACATTTAGGTACAGGTTGGAGTGCGGATTGGTAAGCTGTTGTTAGTTTAATGAGTAAGCGAGCCGTTAAAAAACTGACAGATTGCCAACCGTCGAGCCAGTTACCGTATTTTGAACTTTATTCCGAAGTTGCAAAGTTGACAAATTAGACATGGGTTTAACGTCAGTTTTGTAATAAGAACTTTTACTTTGTCGGTTTATAGTTTGAAGTTTAAAAACCGGCCAAGTGCGTGTCGGGCCACGCACAGTGTAGGGTTCCGTAGTAGCCCGTTATCACAATGTAGTACGATTCTGTTGTTCTTTATTCTGAATATAAAAAAATAAAAATTTTCATTTATTTTTTTTCAATGCAAGTCTTTACCCGTTATAAACAAGCAACTACCTACTTCATCTTAGTCACTTTAAAAGATTAATGCTAAGGATTTTGTATTTGGTACAAAATTATCCAAGTTCAACGACTATTACTGCTAAACTAATAAAGTTATCTTAACCGCTATACTTTTCCTTAAAAGTTCATGAAATGCACTATCATCGTGAATTTTTCCAGATTTTTCAAGTTAGTAGTTTAGCTTTTAGAGGGGGGGGGGGGGGGACAAAAATTTGCATTTTAAAGTTTTATATGTCGTAAATGAAGCATTAAATCGAAAAATAATTTTAGCAAACCCGTAGTCATTTTAGAAGACCTATTCAACGATACCCCACACGATGGGGTAGACGACGAAAAAAATATTCATCCCCACTTCACAAGGAGCTATCCTAAAAAAAAATATTTTCCAAAATTTTATTTACCACTTTGTAACTGATATACACACTCCTACAAAATTACAGCTTTCTAGTGCTAACGGTCTCTTAGCAAAACCTCGGACAGACAGACAGACAGACGGACATGAGGAAACTATAAGGGCTCCTTAGGAACTACGGAACCCTAAAAAACAAATAAATTTTACAATAATTTAGCAACCAGTTTGATTTTGTCTTGACTCTAGATTATCCTATGGAGCAGGACCTGCATGTTTCCAAGCGTTCTTATCTTGGATAAACAATTCCATTGGCGATACATCCAAGTGCTTAGATGTCTTCATGAAAACGCGACAATGACAGTCCAAACTCAAGACCAGCCAACTAAACTTACCTATCCACGTAAAGGGGTGAGAGAAGGGGACGTCATTTCCCCGACATTGTTCTCTAATATTATTGGAGGATGTGTTTAAGACGCTGAAGTGGAATGGACGCGGCATTAACATTAACAGCGAGTATATCTCACACTTAAGATTTGTAGATGACATTATCATAGCGGCTGAATCGCTACATGACTTGCAGCAGATACTGTACGGCCTGGAACCGGAACCACCCCTATGTGCTGATGGTGATCACCGGGGTGGTTTTAGTGGGGTAAAAACCCCACACTCCCCGACCTCCCTCCTTGGAGGTCGGGTGCCTTTTGAAGGATTCTCCCGACAATAACAAAAAAAAAAAGATCCTGTACGGCCTAGTTGATTCATACGCATTGGTCTCCGGATGAACTTGGACAATACCCAGGTTATGTGCAACGATTGCTGTAAATGTTAATGCTTTCAAGGTTGTCCGAGAATACTTTTACCTAGGGAAAACTCTACAGTATGGTAAGAACAACTTTGAGAGGGAAACCTCTCTCTCAAAGTTGTTCTTACCAAACTGCAGGGTTTAACTGGGCTAGGCAGCGTTTAGGAAGCTTCGTAGTCTTCTCGTTGCGTATTTCACAGAGCCTAAAAACTAAGGTTTTCAATAAGTGCGTCCTGCCTTTTATGACTTACGGAACCAAAACGTGGACACTCACGGTCGCTAGTCCAAAAATTCAAGGCCGCTCACCGAGCTATGTACGAGCTATGCTTGGAGTCTCATAGGAGGGATAGAGCGAACTGTCCCTAAATCAGTTAAATCACGAATTTTTCTAACGGAGTATGCTGCAGAGACAATTTATATTTACCCCCATTTAAGCTTGGCCCCCAAAGTTATGCCTAAAAACACGGTAGTATCTTCGGGATTCAACACTTCACCCTATAGGAGCACACTAGTTTTAACTTGAGAGCTGTCGTAAACTTAATACCTACATTTAGTTTTTTCTGGTTAAGAAGTAGGTTATTAACATTAAACCAGTTGACTACCTTTGCGAGGGCACCATTTACATTGTCCGTAACCATCTGCTTACTTTTGAGTTTAAATAAAAGTGAAGTGTCACCTGCAAATAACACTACCTATATCATGATTGTCCTTTATAAGGTCAGGCAAGTCATTAATATTAAATAAGAAACAAAACAGAGCCAAAAATTAAGCCTTGGGGGATCCCCATTGTGGCAAGAGATTCGAATGATCTATTTACGTTATAAGGTATCAACACATACCTACTTATGTATGAAATAAGAAGATGCAGAGCGGCGTTCCGGATACCGTAGTGGTCAAGAAAAAAAACACGTCTACGTGTCTAAACGCGTGTGAAAACAAGAGATGCCATAAATATTCGGTTAATATTCGGCCTATTCGGCTAATCTTTATTTTATTCGAGGTCGAGCCGAATATTGATCAAAAATGTATTAACTTAAATCGCAAAATGTTACATTTATAGACGCCAGCTCATCAAGCTAACCGAAGCTGTCAAATTTTCCCAATCATCTTTGAACCTTATGCTTTAGCGACAAAGTCGAAAATCTATTATAGTAATTTGACAGATGGTAGGTCGTAGCTTGTTGTGCTGGCGTCTGTCCATAATTCTCAAAATCTATCAGTTGTGATTACTTGCGATGAATGAAAACTAAATTTTCAGCATTTGTTGATAGCAAACGATTACACCTTTCTTCATTACCTGCTCCTGAAAATGGCCTCTCAGTATAAAAAAAGATTTTGTGTAAATTGGCAATTTTTTTGTCGACTGTTATTTTTTTTTTTCAAAATTTGTTAATGTTGAATTGATCAAAATTTCTAGTCTCCTATTACGGGTTTACATACACTCAACTAAGCAGTGTCTCAAGACGAAAGTCATTGACCAGTGCGTGTTGCCAGTTATGACTTATGCCATTGAAATGCGGTCGCTCACAATGGGCTTTATAAGAAGGCTAAAAGTTACGGAGATATTGAGGTCTAAATTCCAACTTTTACTGATATTTTTTACTAAAACCAGTTTTTGATATTATAATACAACTTTAAATACCTCCACGACCCCTGTACCGTTTCATGCGGGTGCAAAATTTGCCGTTTGTGGTAGTGTGCAAACAGCAAGTTGTCACACCAAAAATTAATGTCGATTCCCAGCAATTAGTTTTGTGCAATGTTACTTAGTTTGATGTACGTCTGATATGGGTCTTTTTACACCCTGTATCAATAAATAGGTAAAATTAATTACAAAAATAGTTTTGCTGAATATATTGAAATCACCATATTACATTAGGAACTGTCGAAAATAGGTACGTTTACCTCCCTAAAGAATCATGTCCACTTTCCATACATTGATTGACCTGCCGGTCGATTCAGTAAAAATCTCACCGTGAAAACAGTAGGTGAAGTGAGTTTGTTTTTGCTAGGAATTGACACTATTGACAGTTCACTCCACGCTCACTTCACTAAGTTTTCACGGTGAGATTTTTACAGAATAGCACCACACAACACTAGCAATAGTCCTCATCTTTATTGTGTATTAATTACAAAGTGAATACTGCAGTACTGTTAAAACTACAACCATTAATGCTAAGACAATTTTCGCAATCTGAGGTAGTATAGGCCCTTAATATCTAATAGTCTTCCTTAAGAATTGGGCTATCAAATGCAAAAATACTTTTTCAAATCCGACCGTTAGTAGTAGATCAATAATAGATAATTATATAGACATAGAATCATTAATATAAATTAAAAAGAGAAAAGGACCCAATATCCAGCCTTGCGGAACATCCATTTTTTACTTTTAAACAGAGTGAATTGACACCATTCATTTATCTAAACTTCTATCATTTAAATAAGATTTAACTAAATTGAGCGCAAGTTTTCCAAGTCAGGTTTCGTGATGGACGCAATCAAATGCCTTGGAGAGGTCACAAAAGATTCCTACGGCATCACTGCAACGGCGTCGATCGGTCGATTTGCGTTCCCATTGAGGGACCACATTTGAATTTTGAGCTTTTGAATGCGTCAGCTTTTAGAAAAAGTTCTCAAACAATTGTAAGTTCACCTTGAGTGGAGCCCACAATGGAACTTGAAATTTACTCGGGTCTAGCGTTAGTAAAAATACTTGAACGATTGTGAATTCAACCTCTAGTTTGTAAAAGAAGCCATTCAAAAGTTACAATCGATTTAAGGACCACCTTAAATCGATTGTAACTTTTGAATGTCAATTGAAATATTTATTAAAAGAAAAATCAATTTACGTATCATTCGGAAGTTGAATTGACGAATGCTTCAGTCTATCCTTTAGTTTTTTTTACTAACGATTACTTTACTAAACAGTATCAAAATATTTACCGTTTTATTTCAAATAATAATCGATAACCTGGGATGTAATACTAAGAAGAGGTGACCACACAGTAGAATTTCTAGTGACTGTTTGTTGATACTAATTTTTAATAAAAATAAAATATGCGTCGACTTGACAGCTTTTTGGTTTACGTCAAAAGTTTTAGAAATTTAGATCATCTGGAAAATACGTGAACATAGGTACTTAAAAAAATATTGGCTCAATTACTAAAATTTTAACTCAACCCACAAAGAATTTAAAAAATATGAACATCCTCAATCATCATCATCTCATGAGGGTACATTAAATTTTCTTATGTCTTGTCGCTAAACCTAAACTTCTCCAAACAGTGTAGCAATAATGCTATATATACTTACTAATAAATAACTTTTAAAATATTTTCTGTTTGGCATTGCCATAATGCCAAACAGAAAATATTTAAAAAAGTTATAGGCACATTTATCAGTTTGAACATTCAGCTCATTAAAATCCGCCGCCGCTCATTTAAGTCCGTGACTTCGTTCGCTTGATATTTCTTGTTCGCCCGTCCCACCCCATCGCATCACATCGCCCACCCGCGCCGTTACTTCGTTTTCGCTAAGCGTTCTTTCTTTTTTATGTTTGCTCAGCTTTTAAGGGCCGTAACGTGATGCTAAATAGCCTATAATCTTCCTCAATAAATGAGCTATCAAATAAAAAACATTTACAAAAACATTTTTTTTTTCATTTTTCATTCTAGCTGCGCCACGCGGTTTCACCCGCGTAAATGTCGATCCCGTGGGAATATCGGGATAAAAAGTAGCCTATATGTTAATCCAGGGTGTCAGCTACCTCCATACAAAATTTTATCAAAATTGGCCCAGCCGTTTGAGCGTGAAGAAGTAACAAACATATAAACACACACACACTCACAAACTTTCGCCTTTATAATATTAGTGTGATTAGTGTTTTGGAAGAGGGTTAGGGCCCACCATGGAACTGGGACCGCGGACCAGTTGCCACTTTTAAAAATTGATAATGGTTAACTGGGCCCAAATCTGTTTTGCTTTCAATCAAGCGAAGGGTGCGTGCGAAGCGTAGATATCTCGGTTCATAGGAAGCACAAAGCACTGTTGACAGCGATCTCATAGCACTTCTTGCCGTAAACTTTGTTCATAGAAGAAACCACTGTTTCACCTTGGTTCACAGAAAACGCCTTTGGTTCACGGAAACCAATTAGATCATTATTTTTAAGTAAGCTGTGTTTCGATTCGCTCGCTTTTGCATCCTATGTCGATGGAGCCCCGCTAAGCAGCAGGGCTCCTATTTCTGTGTAAAGTAACCTAACCAAACCTAACCTCGGGATGCCCTTCGCTCGGTCTGACATTCTACGTTGCGCATTTTAGGGTTCCGTTGCCAAATGGCAAAAAACGGAACCCTTATAGATTCGTCATGTCTGTCTGTCTGTCCGTCCGTATGTCACAGCCACTTTTTTCCGAAACTATAAGAACTATACTTACTGTTGAAACTTGGTAAGTAGATGTATTCTGTGAACCGCATTAAGATTTTCACACAAAAATAGAAAAAAAAACAATAAATTTTAGGGGTTCCCCAAACTTAGAACTGAAACTCAAAAAAAAGACATTTATTCGTAGGATATGGTAGGTACAAAGTTGGTTGGTATAATGAATAAGTTCAACACATCCGCCGCTAATAGCGGCATACGAATATTTACAATGTGAACCTAATGTAGGTACACGTGGGTAGGTATAAAACCTAACTTGTTTATTACATAAACTCTATTAGACACAAAACACTTATAAAATGGACATTTTTTACTCTTATACACGTATAAATATCAAATAAAAACAACAATAACAACATTTCTATTATCTAACTAAATAACTAAATAAACCTACCATATTATTAAAAAGATTTTTTCTAAACTAAATATTTTGCGCGAGAGACATTTGCAAAGTGGTAAAATGTGTCCCGTCCCCCCCCCTGTAACTTGTAAAATAAGAGAACGATAAAAGTAAAAAAAATATGTGATGTAAACTTCCATTTATTCTAAACTAAATATTTTGCGCGAGAGACACTTGCAAAGTAGTAAAATGTGTCCCCCCCCCCCCCCCTGTAACTTCTAAAATAAGAGAACGATAAAAGTAAAAAAAATACACACATCAAAAGTGTCTAGGGATCAACATATATTTTTGCAATAACTTTTCTCCTGATTGATATTAATTAAAATTTTCTTTAAGGATTCATCAAATAAAGTGTTTTCGTTTGTCACAGTAACGATAAACCAAGTCACCTTTGCATTAATAAATAAATTTGCCATTTTCCTAATAAAGGGATTTTTGACATTTGAACCACTAACACAAAAGTTCGAAAAAAAGACTGAAATAACAGTTTTCTTTAAAATTTTATTGGGTAACTTAAACAATTAATAATCCGTGTTTCTACCGCGAACACTAACAACACAAGAACATCGGTTTGGCATACTCAAAATGAGTTCATCCAAATCACGCTGTGGAATGGCCGCCCATGTTCGTTGCAACAACAAAAAAAGGTCTTCTTGCGACTGGATACCCTCCATATTCGGCAGAGCTCTTCTCTGTAGCATATCCCATGCATGCTCAATCGGGTTCAAGTCTGGCGACTGAGCAGGCCAGGGCAGGACATTGATGTTAGCTGCGGCGAGAGTCTGTCTTACAACTCTTGCGGTGTGCGGTCGTGCATTATCATGCATTAACTGAAATAAGGGACCGATTTGCAATTGTAGAGGAACGATGACGTCTGATACAATCGTCTCAGCATAAATTTGAGCGTTGAGGTTGCCTCTGATCCAAATCAACTCAGTTCTTCCGCCGATCCAAATACCCGCCCATACCATGATGGTTCCACCACTATAAGGATGGACTTCCTGGCAGGATTTTAATCGCTGTTGGCGTCCAGGGGTTCTCCAGTGTCGTATACGTCTTGTATCCGGTCTCATACCAAAACGAGACTCATCAGAAAAGCACACGAAACGCCATTGTTCTTCTGCCCAATTTCTGTGTTCAAGAGCCCATTGATATCGAATCCTACGATTGTGCATTGCTATAGGTGGTACCCGTAGCGGTCTTCGGGAATGAAGGTTCACTTCATGCAAGCGGTTTCTGACTGTTTGGTCGCTAATTAAGTTCCCTGAAGAGTGATGAAGCCTCACGGCTAACATCATGGCGGTTATTGTTGGAGCTCTTCGAGTTAAGATTTGAATGTATCGGTCTTGTCTCCGTGTGGTGCAGCGATACCGTCCTCCATGGCGCTCAGCCACGGTACCAGTGCTTCGGTAACGTGTCCAAAGTCGACTGATAACACTCTGACTTGTATTCAGAGCTAAAGCCACAGTACGTTGCCGGGAACCAGCTTCTATCATTCCCACGGCTCTGAGCATTTCTTCCCTGCTTAAATGACGTCGCCGCTCCATAATAACGTTGGTTTTAATCAGTAGTAGGGAAACAGTAGCACTAATAATGTCTTCAATGCGTTGTATGTTTTTATAGGGAAAATATTGACAGCTGATTTTCATCTTTTACTCGAATTTGATTCACAGTTCCTGATTCAAATTATGAAATGCACCAAAAAGGATCCATATAAATTTATAAAATCATAAATTTATTACAAAGCCACATCTCAATCTCAAGAAATCCGCATAAAAATGCTTGATCCCTAGACACTTTTGATGTGTGTATGTGATGTAAACTTCCACCGAAAATTGGTTTGAACGAGATCTAGTAAGAATTTTTTTTAATACGTCATAAATCGTAAATCACAATTTACCTTTCATCCAATCAACTCAAATATAAAAAAAAAAAACATTCAATTTCATAAACATAAACCTTATGCATAAACCCGGATGTTACGGAACCCTCGGTGCGCGAGTCCGACTCGCTCTTGCCCGGTTTTTAACTAAGGTGTCTGGAAACAGTGGTTTCTATGAACAAAGTTTACGGCAAGAAGTACTATCTATGAACAGAGATCTCTGCCAACAATGCTTCCTATGAACCGAGATATCTACAAACATTGTTTTCATGTCTCATACTCGGAAAGTAGTGCTTGTTTGATCCGAATAGCGGGTGGAAAACGCTGCTTCCCACCCTTGGGCGGGAAAGACTCATAGTAATTGCTTTCCCTCCCTAGGGCGGGAATGCAATTTAAAAATAGAACTAAATTTAGTTAGGTAGTCAGCTCAGTCAGAGATACGACACTATGATTATGTAAATATTCATTATGCTACCCATCAAATCTTATGAATGTGCGTTAATTAGGAGAGTTGGATAAAAAGCTCATATGTTAACGCCATTAAATCTTTCATATTTAGCGCAGAAGTTAATAATTTACCTTGAATAAATTCAACATACATAGGTACGATAATCGCCATTTTGATGTCAGTTCTGGTCGAGGCTAAAAAACATAAAAATTGGGTGTTCGAACATCCTGACTTTACCATATATGGGGCTGTCAATATACATCATTTAATTATTTGACGAATTTATCCATAGTTAAAGGTAAATAAGTAGTTGTAATGAAGTTTTTTTGATATCTAATGTCGAAGTTTCGCGCCAATCGTGTGTGTTTACATTTTTACTTTTCACAAATTTCACACACACAGATGTAGATAAGATTTAAAATGTAACAAATGTTATTGATAATATTATAAACAACACGAAAATGCCCAGGTTTTAACGTAATATTCAAACACAGGTTCAATAATACGTATTAATCATTACCACTACTCAATTTGTGTTCAAAATCGCCGACCATTATTGTTTTTTTTTATTGCAATGATGTGTGAAAGCGATTATTCCAAACAATTTTTTTTTTAAATTTCATTTGACTCGAGTAATTAATATGACGAATGTAATCGATATTTGAAAATAAAATAAAATTATTTTAAGCAATAAATACAATAAGCATTGTTTATAATAATGATTTATGCTTTTCTAATATCATTATAATCTCTTCTAATATCATGTCAATAACAGACAGACAATTGGTACCTCATTTACTGAATTTCGCGCCGAAATGCTTCTATAATTGAATTTATATTCGGAATGCGCTCGCTGTTTAAAATGATTTTAATTTATTGGACAATTATTTATTGTGGATTTTATTTTTGATACTTTTAATAGTTTACTACAGAATTCCCAGTAAACATTTTTTAGGTAGGCTTACCAGAAGTTTTTTTGAGAATGATGATAATTAATTAATTCTATAGATTGGATATTCTCTAAACACTTTACATTTCAATACATTTTGTTAGTTTAAAGAGTTTTTATTCAGTTTCTACAATTTTTTTTCATTTTTTTTTATTGCGAGTATCGATTAGGCTGTATGCAAGTTTTGAATCGAAATAAGAAAGTTGGGTGGACGGTCAGCACTAAAAAGTGTCACGTCGCAACACAATTTTTAGTAAATTTTATCAAGAATAACGTGTTTTCTAAGTAATTTATGAAAAATGGTAAAAGTAAGAATGCAGACAGAATGATAATAATACGGGCCCTAGTAAGCGGGAATCTACTCATGTGGCGGTGACGTGGTGTGTTCCATACTTCAAATTTAAAAAAGACTAATAAATAGGTACCTATTATTCATGTAATTATTATCAATAAATATTTTAGAAAAACTACTATTTTTGACTTTCCTTAAATTCGAAATGAAAAGTAGAGTGTTTAACGCGGGTGAAAGTCATCAATTCCCACTCGGACTATAGCCGCCCTCACTGCGCTCGGGCGTCTAAATGCCTCGTATGGGAATTGATTCCTTCCGACCCTTGTATAACAATCTACTATTTCTATCAACAAAGTTTTCGGCGAAACGTGCTGTCTAGGAATAGAGGCCCGAGACCGTTACCGTTTAAGTCACCCTTCGCTTAATTGAAAGCAAAACAGATGTGGGCCCAGTCAACTGGTCCGCGGTCCCAGTTCCATAAAAAAAACCTATGAGATATCGCTATACAGGCTCGGCGGGCATATGTCGCGACAATGAGGGAAAATTTAAAGATGTGGATAGAAAGATACCGATTTTCATTATGAGAATACATAATGATACCACAGAAAACGATATAATAGGTAGATTACGTATTCAATAAAATTAAGGAAATTCTGTTAGAGAAAATATCTTTTAAGTACGAAAGGGAATACGAGGCCTATAAATTCTTTATATTAGAAAGCAAGTCGTCATTATTCCTCGATAGCGGTTTATGGCCTCAAGGAATCATATTATTCAGGCGATTTGTAAATTTCAAGCGAAAAATAACGAACGTCGAGGTCTGAGAGTATAATAAATGGTTCAAGACAATGTACACTTTGGTTAGCTTCAAATTGTAAAAGTGTCAAGCGATCGGTAGACTTTATCAGGTAATTGTGTCATACCTCTGATACAATAGCTTTGCAAGAAACATGGCTTATAACGAATGATATACATTTTCTAAGCGACATTGATCCTGATTATGGCTATGTGGGAACGTCAGCTATGGACACAGAACATATACATAGGTATACCTGTGGATACTACGGCGGGCGCGCGCTAACCGAACCAAATTACGCGAACCAAATTAAAATACCCTGTAGGTACCTACATGTTACTTCATGCTTTAAATATGGTGCCAAATGTATAAAAAAATCTTATTTTTGGAATAACATATTTTGGGAACCAGGTGATCAATCAAATGGTAAGTATTCAATTTTACAGGCACAATATTAATATATCCCGCGCGTGTCTAGAGACGTGGGGCTATTAGAGATGGCAGTTGACATTTCTACGGACAACGTCTGGTGACAATTCGACTAACATCGCCAAACCCAGACATCTCAGAAGGCCTATTCCCGTAAATAAAAACGTTCAAATTATGTCCGTGACTACCGCCGGACCACCAACGCCAATCGCTTTCATATTTGGTAAATAATTAGTACCTACTCAATTGGTACTAATTAGTACTCGAACAACAAAATTGGTACCTATCTCAGTATTTTTCCTGCTGAAGGGAGCGTGACTACCGCCGGACCACCCTTAAAGTCGATTTTCTCTAAAACTACTAAGGTACCTACCAAGTTTGTTGTTCGAGTACTAATTAGTACCAATTGAGTACTAATTATTTACCAAATTTGGAAGCGATTGGCGTTGGTGGGGCGGCGGTAGTCACGGACATGTTCAAATTCTAGTCGCAATCTCGACTCAGCGACAATCAATGTCAAAAATGTAGGGAATTTAGAAGTATTTTTGACAGATTGAGACTGGAGATCAGACTGTGAACGTTCTTAAAATTACGAGACAGATCTCTTGCAAGTCACGACCATATTCGATATCGCTTGTCTTTGCCCAACATCTCTATTATTCTCTATGTCGCGGGACAAATTTGTCTCATATGAGTGGTGTGGCTACTGCTGCCCGCGACATGGCTCTCGACCCGTGCTCTCGACTTTGTTCCATAACGAATAGGTTTTACTGTATTCTCTCAATTGACTGACCCAGTTCTTACAACTTTGCAGCAAGTCACTTTGATGCTGTCGCCACCGTCAGTGGGGTAGACGCCCAATGAAAGATTAAAAATTTATAAGTCATTTTATGTAAGTGTAACAACAATGATGGATCATTTTAATATTTAAAAAATACATCTTTACTTTATTTGGGCGCACATTTTGGTGGGGGAACTCTTTCGTGCGCGTATATTCTTGAGTCCTTCTTTTTGGACTTATGATAGCTTGCTTCCACAGACGCGTATGTAATGTAGCCAGGAAGGAAAACTGTAAAGAATACAAATGAAAACGGTTTAGTTGAGTCGATTTGTTGACAATACAATATTGTGTGATAAATGTGATAGAGTGCCTATCATTGTGAGTGAGTGAGATCAATGACACGAAAAGAAAAAGACCGAGTACGGTCAACAATCTAAAGTAGAATTAGTAGAATAACACTTACAATAATTTACAATAAAATAAAACAAGAAAATCGATACACTGCTTTTCAGCATTGCATGACATTCATATCAAAGGTCAGAGGCTGCTAATGCAACTGTGTGAAAGATGCGGTTCAAACGGCTGCGATCAGTCGAAATCGATCTTTGTATGATTCGATATAAGTCGGTCGAATGAGTTACCGTCCATTGATCGATATGAACGATCATTGCTAGTGAATACCATGTCTGTAATCCGGCTACCATGCACCACAGTCCTCACTGTATCAGCCTGAACGGTCAATGTCAGCGATAATCGACCAACCGCAGTTTGTAAAGTCGACCCCTACCGTTAAATGCAGCCAGTTGCAATGAGTCAGCTTATGCTGGACGATGAACTTGCAATGCTAACACAATTAATTTCAGCAATTCATCAAGATTCATGCCGTTAATTACGCTGTCGAGCCTTAGACTATAAAATTATTTATAGTCGAGCTGACGAATTTGTCAAACATAATAACTATGAACCCCCGCTGCTTATACAAGGTTAAATTTAAGTCGTTAAAAAACTTACTATGGGACCAAACCAATCGCGAAAAAAATCAGCTGCTCTCTACATTTTGACGAGTTATGCAAACATAAATGTAGGGCAGCTATTTTTCACGATTTCAGGTATATTGTTGGAAATAAAAAGTACATCGTCAGATTAGTGTTCCGAATGTTACGGGCAAAAACTTTGTTGCAGTATGAGAGACCAACTAACTATAGTGATAACAAGTTTTGCAGAAGATTAATTAATGTATGATGATCAGTGATCAGACGCCCGAAGCGTGGTGCAGAGGTGCGGTGGTTCTGTTCTTCAAAAAAGGTGATAAATCCTTGCTGAAGAACTATAGACCCATCTCACTTCTGAGCCACGTATACAAGCTGTTCTCGAGGGTCGTCACGAATAGGGCTTCCAATAACGGGATCCCGGTAGCAGCCAATACCGGGATCCCGGTATTAGTGATTTTATTTTAATTTTAGTACAAAACACAAAATAATAAACCATTACTACCGCACATAGACATTTTTATCCATTTATTTTATTTTGGAATATTTTAAGTCGGTATAATATCAATGATTTAACGACATGGCAGTTACACGCACGCAACGCAATAAATTTAAGTCGTTCTCAGTCTTAGAGCAACAGGGACTTACCGGAAGTCCCACGTTGCTCTAAGTTTTAAGTACAGTGCAGAAGGCGGCGGCGCCCTCCAGGGGTGAGGGGGAAATTCCCTATATGCCCCGCCCGCTCCGCCTCCCTTCAGGTGCATCAGGTGCATGCAACGCGAAGCTGTTATAGTCTGTCAACGTCGTGCTTACCGTTCCCTAGGGGTACAGGGACGCGGTAATAGGTCTCAGAGGGGGTGCGGGCGGTGTAGCGGAAGGGTGATCCGCACGTGTCGTGCGTGCTCGCTCTAAATATCATCATCATCTGCCTAGCCTTTTCCCAACTATGTTGGGGTCGGCTTCCAGTCTAACCGGATGCAGCTGAATACCAGAATTTTACATGGAGCGACTGCCTATCTGACCTCTACAACCCAGTTACTGGGTAATACGATACCCCTTAGTAAGACTGGTTGTCAGATTTTCGGGCTTTTGGCTCGCTCTAAATATGCTCGCTCTATATTATTAAGATATATTTTGTTGGCTAGATATTATGTGTTGATTACGGAGTATATAAAAGTTTTTATTTTCACTGTTATTGTCTATCTTAGATGTTAAATTAAAACCCAAATATCGTCGAGATTCTTATTACTTACAGAAATGATGTTAGACGAGTTTTGTGAAATTCTATAATAATAAATGTGATTAGTCATAATTTTTATAACGCGAATTATCGTAAAAAAAGACTGACCTAACTGACACTTAATATTATTGTTATATAAAAAGATAATTGTCATCATCATCATCATCATTTCAGCCGAAAGACGTCCACTGCTGGACATAGGCCTCCCCCAAGCACCTCCACTTCGACCGGTCCTGTGCTTCCCGCATCCAACGGGTTCCTGCGGCCTTCACAAGGTCATCGGTCCACCTTGTGGGAGGCCTTCCAACGCTACGTCTTCCGGTACGCGGTCGCCACTCCAGAACCTTTCGGCCCCATCGGCCATCTGTTCTGCGAGCAATGTGCCCTGCCCACTGCCACTTAAATTTGGCAATTCTTCGGGCTATGTCGGTTACCTTGGTTCTCCTGCGGATCTCCTCATTATTGATTCGATCACGCAGGGAAACTCCAAGCATAGCCCTCTCCATTGCCCTTTGGGTGACTTTTAGCCTTCTTATAAGGCCCAATGTGAGCGACCACGTTTCTGTTCCATAAGTCATCACTGGCAACACACACTGGTCAAAGACTTTCGTCTTGAGACACTGCGGTAAAGATAATTGTACCTACATGTAAATAATATATGATTTGACATCAAAACTTTGTTTATTAATTTTACCTTCTAAATACGTACTTCCAAAAAAGAATAAAATTAAAAGTCTGAAAAAAATAAGGTTTTTTTTTTCTATACTGGTATCTTGAAATCCCGGTATTTAGAAAAAAAACGTTCGGTAGTAATACCGGTATTGAAAAAATCCGGTATTCGAAAGCCCTAGTCACGAACCGTCTCGCCAGGAGACTTGACGAGTTCCAGCCGCCAGAACAAGCCGGTTTTCGAAAAGGCTTCAGTACCGTAGACCACATTCATACTGTTCGACAAATTGTACAGAAGACCGAGGAGTACAATCAGCCGCTGTGTATGGCATTTGTGGACAACGAGAAAGCTTTCGACTCCATCGAAATATGGGCAGTTCTGACTTCTCTGCAACGATGTCGAATTGACTGGCGCTACATCGAGGTGCTTGAGATGTTTGTATGACGCAGCAACAATGACTGTCCAGATCCAGGATCAGAAAACCAGCCCCATCCAACTGCACAGGGGGGTGAGACAGGGGATATAATATCCCCTAAATTGTTTACCAACGCTTTGGAAGACTGGACTGGACTGGACAGGGTATCAACGTGAACGGCGAGTATATCTCACATCTTCGGTTTGCCGATTACATCGTCATAATGGCAGAGACGCTGGAACAGCTAGACCAAATGTTGCACAGCCTAAATGGAGCCTCCCGGCGGGTTGGCCTCGGCATCAATTTGGACAAGATAAAAGTCATGTACAATTCACACGCCTTGCCGAGTCCAATCCACATCGAAGGGTCGCTTCTCGAAGTTGTGAAGGATTATGTCTACCTAGGGCAAGTCATCCAGCTCGGTAGACACAACTTTGAGAAAGAGGCCGACAGAAGAATCCAGTTGGGTTGGGCAGCAATTGGAAAACTCCGTCAAGTCTTCTCGTCGCCTATCCCGCAGTGTTTGAAGACTAAGCAAACTGAAGTGGCAGTGGGCTGGCCATGTATGTCGAAGGACCGATGGCCGGTGGAGCAGACGAATCCTGGAGTGGAGACCGCGTATCGGTAAGCGTAGCGTGGGACGCCCCCCTGCTAGATGGACGGATGACCTAAAGAAGGTGGCTGAGGTAGACTGAATGCGGAAGGCGGAGGACACGGCGTTGTAGCGCCCAGCCCTGGTGCAAGCCATGGTCTGGGGTGAGAGGAAGTGGAAGGCAGTCGCCTCCTTCTGCGAAGCAGTCATGCTAGCGAAGGAGGTGGCGGGACGGCTCAGGGAGAGAGCCTCCCGTCCCAGCCGCCGCGGAAGACGCTCCGGGCGTCGGGAGCCGCGTGACGACTCCCGGCCACCGTAGGCGCGGGCCTGCGGGCGAAAAGTAATGGGTAGCTCACCGTCAGGACCAGGCCCGTGCCGGACGGCGCGTACCTGTTCCACGCGCGCCTCAAAGAGATGTCAGCATCGAGGAGGGGCCCCCTTAGGGCCGAAGCCTGCCGGGTCAGCGGGATTGTCCGAAAGAGTTACCGCTGGCCCGGAACATAAAGGGCTGAGGAAGAAACACGGGTGGGTTTTAGTCAGTAAGAGTCTGACACTCCGTTCCGCTCCACCCAGAGCGGGAGGAGTCATTTGATGACTTCCCATCCGCATAAAAAAAAAAAAAGGTGCTGTGGCGCAGTCTGGGAGAGGCCTATGTCCAGCAGTGGACTGCGATAGGCTGAGTTGATTGATTGATTGATCAGTGGTTGGAATAGGCTGACTATATTTACCTAAACTTCGGAGAACAGAGACAGAAAGTGGAGACTTCCTTACGACGACATTTTTTTTCTGTGTGCTTGCTTATACTAAAGGGAGATAGATAACTTTGGCACTACATTTTCGTAATGCGAGATAAATAAAACTCTCGTATTACGAAAATGTAGTGCCAATGAGCGGGAGGGACCTCTTTCGCTAAACAATAGAAGCCGGTACCTGCTCTGATACCTTTTTAACCGACTTCTAGTGGTTAGCCTTGTGGCTATCAAGAACAATAGGCCTTTAATTCTCGGAAAAAGAAATGGTTTAAAATCTCAAACAGATTTACGCACTCGAAGACCGTAAAACTAAAAGTATATATTCTAACTTATTTTTATTATATGATTAAGTGATTGATACTAGTATAAAGCTGTTATATCCATGTTTTTAATGCTTGTCTTCTATTTTATATATACTTCTAAAAAAAATAGTTCAATCCTGTGTCTGCATTGCTGAGTCTCAAATTGTGACACGAAATTCGTGTCAGAAAGTTTTAGGACACCGGCAAGGTAGTTAACTAGGGAAAGAGTAAATACGTAATTTGTGTATTTCACAAAAAGATAATGCACTAGTTTTAAGATCCCGGAAGAATTTTCGTAAATCTACAGTACCTACGTTTGAAAATATGTATTTCAAACGAAGTCCCTTTTATGCAATTAGAAATTAGTTTTACTTAGGTGTTACACATTGACAAATGTTATGTACTTATTGAAAGATTCGATGCAACAACGGTTAGTTTAAGGATAATTCTAATACATGATTTAAGTTAGATTAGTTTAGTGAAAATTCCTAAGATTTGTTAATTGCAAGTTTAAATAAAAATAGCCTTCACACATCTTAAATAGCTTATTTTCAACATATTTAAGATTTTTCCCGAATTCCGGGAAAAAAAAAAGTCGTAAGGAAGTCTCCACTTTCTGTCTCTGTTCTCCGAAGTTTAGGTAAATATAGTCGGCCTATTCCGGCCACTGATGATGATATTTCTATTAATAAAGTGACAATTTATCTATTTACATGGCATAGCATTAAGAAAACTTCACGGTAGCCCGCGAAATTCAAATTTTCGTACGTTTTTTTGCAATTTGCAGCTCAGTGTCTGGGTGTGCGTTGATTACCTAAAGTATGATTCGCGACTGTAAAAAATATGTACTTACATAATTATTATAAACATTACAATCAGTGATACAACTCCCTATGTTAGTATTGCTATCAAATGTCAGGATTTCATGAATTCTTGCAAATTGCAAAAAACGTACGAAAATTTGAATTTCGCGGGCTACCGTGAAGTTTCCCCCTTAATAACATTCTTTAAACTTACGGTATATGGAGGTGATAAAAAACTTAAGGCGAGGTTGTACCATTTTTAAGTTTTTTGGAGCTATGTATATCTAAATAATGTAAATATTCCGCAAAATAAAAATCACTTTAACAAAATTGAACATATGGTCAAGCGCTGTATAAAGACGGAAACGTAATTACTAATAATTGACTCGATAAAAAAAAATCGCAAAGATGACACTAAATCGATTTTTCAAATGTACTTCTTAGCAAAAAATTATATTACGAAACCATCTAAGTAATGTATCAAAAAATAGGTTTTAATATTTTCTAGCGCTGGGTAAGGTAGATTTTTATATTAGTGGCTATTAATTTTTGTAAGAACAAAAATCATACGATATTGAGCTATTCCATTTCGAGCGGGCCGTTTAGTGCCGGCCGAGAGGTCTTCGAGGACGGACGCACGCCAATTTTTTTCCGCGTTTGCGCTTTCCATTATATGAAACGTTACGCTCAGTGTTGCCAACTCTACTGTTTTAACAATAGATTTACTGTTTTCACCATGACATCCCTGTTTTCTGTTTAAGTACCAATTTCTACAGTTTTCATTATAATTTACTGGAGATTTCGTCTAAAACGATAAAACTCCAGTTAAAATACCTAGCTTCATGTTATGCATGTATGTATGCGAATAAATTTTTATCTATGTCTAACAAAACAGTAGTAAACAACTTGAAAACTAAACTAAGAAATAAAATGTCCACAACAAAAATCAAAGGCACATTACATAGTAAAATAGAAATAAAATAATGCTATACCTACATTTAATGCAACTGAAAAACCTACGAAGAAATTCATTAAAAGTACCTATGTATAATTTTAATAAAAAAAAAAACGAGGCAGAAAATATCGAAGACAGAGAGAAAAGAAATTGATAAATGATAATTATTTGTAAGAATATTTGCAAGAATTTATCAAAGAACAAAAATACAGGAAATTGACACCTCGGGCATTACGAAAATATCAACTCGAGAAATGGTAAGTAACTCATTATCAATACTATAGTAGCACTACAATTTTGCCTAGTAGTTTTATTTTATCAGATTACTTGCATACGTAATAATACTTTGTTGAGGAAGACTTTTCCGTTCTTTTGTTTTTTTTTTTTTTGTTTTGTTGTGCGCGTAATTTTAATACTGTGATATCTTCTAAAGTATTAATTCTAATGACATGCTGTAAACTGCAGTTTTGATCTAAATTAAATGCTTAATTTTAATAACATATTTAATGAGATAAGGATTAATACAATGTATGTCAAAATTGCTTCGAAAGTCACTCATTATATTTTATTGATTGTAAAAAGATAAAATTGGTTACTGTAAGTTATCCTAATAATATAGACATATACCGCCGCGAACTTTTTTGAGGGCATTTTCAAGATATACAATTCTGTAGTACATTATTTTGAAGTTCCTCGTATGGTTTAGCCAGCGTTAGCAATATAAGCGGCCGAGCGACGAGTTTTTTCCCGACTTCAATTACATTTATTATGATTTCCTATGGAAAATACATCTTTATCAGAATAAAAATAGCGTGTAGCACTCCTTAATAATGTAACTACCTATTGAAAAATTTTTTGTAAAAGAATTTTCTAACTCGGATCAGTAGTTTCAGAGATTACCCTATACATACAAAACTTACAATTTTATCACTTTATAATACATATAAAAAATAAAAGCTTGTAAAAAAAAAATACAATAATATTGTATAACATATTAAGGTACTTGCACCCAATACGGACCAGCACCTATTAAGGGCCACTTTAGAAAACTTACACTTGCCATTTTTTCAACTGCTTCAAATTTCGCGCGCAGCATGCTATACCACCCATTGGTTAAATGCAATCGCGCGATGACGCGTAGATGCCGCCATTTTGTCAGTAGCGTCCAGTTTGTGTAAGACAGCGGTTAGAGACACTATTTTATAAAATTGATGCGCGTTGTTTTGTTAGTTTTTCGTAAAAAAAGTAATGTATTTAAGTATTTTTTATAGAAGATTGGATTTAAACATTCATAACTCTGCAAAGGTTGTTTATACATTGTTATTTTTTCATTATACAACTTTAAAATGTTTTCATCTATCACGATACCCAAATCCTAATAAGGACCATAATATGAGTTCGTATTAAGTTCCGGTTCCACGAAGAAAGTGTTGGCTTGACGAAAGAAGATACTGATGATTTTGTGTGTTCATTTGTATATAATATTTTCAATTAGTGTTTTGCGACAAGGTTTGCGACGTTGTTTTTATTTGATTATTTTGAATTTGTTTAAAAAACTTACTAATATATTTTAGTACCTACTCCTAATACGGCCCATCACGGTATCGTATATGAAATTAAGACTGATTTTCCTTAAAATGCTGTAATTAATGACTGAAGAAAGAGTAATTATTTACAAAAAAAATAAATATAATATTGATTACTGAAATAAAATTAGTTTTATTCTTAATTTTCACTTTGATATACCTACATAATAAGGCCCACCTTAAATTTTTTGGTCAAATGTTAAATATTTGCTAATAATATAACAATTAATTAGTTAATACAATTGAATACGTTAGATTAAAAGAAATATTTTTACAAAATAATCAAGATTTGTTACATTTTAGTACGGTCCTTAATAGGAGCATAGGTGCTTAATTTGGCCTAACATGAACTTTTTTTAAACTGGTTTTTTTGCCAGTTTAACAATGCAAACTGTGTATTTTTGTCATAATTATAGATCTTCACAAAATTTTATTTATAGCTTATTAGCGTTACTTTGTGTAATTCTGTAAATTTTAAATTTATAAGTATTCTAATAAAGGTGGTCCTTAATGAGTGCAAGTACCTTATTAGTGTAAATAAATGGTTTTCTTTGACGGAAAGGCACGAAAATGTTACGACCATTGTTTAGACGCGACACTGTACAAAAAAGTACAGTAGGTTTGTTATTAAATTCGTTGAAATGATTATTTTCTTTGCTCAATAAGTTCGAAATATTGCTAAACTTATATAACAATTATAAAATATACTTGTAAAATGTATAATTTAAACGATTTGAAATGCCACTATAATGTCAACATTTATTTTGCATCGTTTCAATGAGAAAAAATATACTCAGGGGTGTTGTTCAGACTTTAGATAACCCTGATACTACTTTCCATAGTCATACGTAAGTACCTACTTTCTTCAAAACATAAAACTTTAGTCATTACATACTAACAATTATAAAAGTAATATTGATTGTACTCATGATTGTCATGAATATAATCATCATCACCATCTTAATCATGGAGATAATGGTGTTAAGTTATAAATTGAATATAGATTGCGATTCATGACTCATAATGTTTATAACACTGTTACAGAACAATCTTAAACACTATTAGTGAACCTCAAAGTACTGCAGGTAAGTCAAACAGAAATTAGTACAAGATAGAGACAAGATTTCAGAGAAATTTTTAACTGCCGATAATTCAGAAGTTGAAACAGCAAATAAGTAAGTCTTACTAAACTATATGTTAACAAGTAGAGAAGAAATGAATCTTAAATGTCTTTATACCGATTGCCTAAATACATACGTTAACTTTGTTGATCAGTACTAGTACCGAGTACGATGTATAAAAACTAAAATGATATCAGAGTAAAAAAAAGTCGAAAATAAATTAATGCACGTGATTATAGTAAGCTATCTCTTAAACGTCGATTGCACACCAGAGGGGCAATTCTCGTAATTTTAAGAACGTTTACAGTCTGATCTCTGAATATAATTTCAAGGCCAACTCCATGTTACTGGGAGGCAATATTGCTTGTTTGGTATATGGTCAGGTGAAACCAATACCCGTACATGTAATCAAGATAGTGAAAGATAGTAAATTTGGGAAGAAAAAATGGGAAAAAAACTTATTAATTTTTATATGCAGTGTCTATTGCCTGAAATCATAGATCCCCGACATATTAGAGGAATGGATATAAGAAAAATAAAAATGCGAGAAAACAAAGAAAATATTGCAACACCTGCTATTGTTTCCACCTCTGTATCACAAATAGTGAATTTTGAGAATGTGGCGTCTACTTCTGTGTCACAAACAGTTAATTTTAATAATTATTAAATACGTTTTATAACCGACTTCCAAAAAGGAGGAGGTTCTCAATTCGGATAGTTATATTTTTTATTGTGTATTATTTTCATTTTCTTAATCTTTTCTGTTTATAACATAAAAATAAAGTTTGCTTAATCGATTTTGTTGTTTTTGTTCCTAACACTACATTATTGATAAGTTGTGAGTGAAGTTGTCCAGAACATATCTTCTCATCTGAAACGCATAGTATATGTATAGTGAAAGGAACGTCGTTCCATCCGGGTGTCCCGCGACACCTCCCGATAAATTTTATTTTGAAAAAGGTCTGATTTGTCAGATTTTTTGACATGTTACTGATGGTATGTGTATTTTAAATATAGGTACAAACTTACCTTAGATTTTTTACATAGTGCGTGTCTTTGCCAAACTAACCTAATTTTTACTAACCGGAAACTGTCATGAGAATTTATCAAGCGTAGTTGATAAGTTCCTACATACAAATTTTATTAATTAAAAATAAAATATAACATCAAAGTTGATCTACTGTATTTGTCTGTTTCGTGGCGCGCATTCATTGCACAAAGGTTAGTCGCGGTCACAACGTGTCACGTGGCGCGGTCCCGCTCAGCGCATCGTAGTTAAATACGCCGCGTTCAACTGGCGGGGGCTGAGGTAGTGTTTTCTATGCCTATCGGTCCGGGAAAACCTCGCCTTAAAAATATAACAAGAAGATTAGAACCTGAAATCGCGAAAAAGAAATCAGCTGTTCCTTACATTTATGTTCGTATAACTCGTCAAAATAGCAGCTGATTTTATTTCGCGATTGCAGGTTTGGTCCCATAGTAAAATTTGTTCATAATTATGAGTACAATGACCCCTTAAGAGGTCCAGAACGACTTAAATTTAACCTTGTATAAGCAAAGTTCTCACTTCACAGTGTAGGTTTACAGGACAAGTTTAGGATTTCCATAATTTTTAAATATTTTTTATAATAATTAATAACGTTATTGCTTATTCTGTAATGTTTGTTTGTGTACATAACTAACAAATTCTTTCATGCGTAGCATTTTTCTGGAATGCCAAAAAAATAAAAATATGTTGAAGTACTAAAAAGGTAGTAAATATTTACAAAGAGATAAATTAGTTGTGTTGTCTCAAACTATGAAAATAAAAAAACCGGGCAAGAGCGAGTCGGACTTGCTCACCGAGGGTTCCGTAACATCCGGGTTTATGCATAAGGTTTATGTTTATGAAATTAAATGTTTATTTTTATTTTTTTATACTTGAGTTGGTTGAATAAAAGGTAAATTGCGGTTTACGATTTATGACGTCTTAAAAAAAAACTACTTACTAGATCTCGTTCAAACCAATTTTCGGTGAAAGTTTACATGGTATATGGTACATCATATATTTTTTTAGTTTTATCATTCTCTTATTTTAGAAGTTACAGGGGGGGGGACACACATTTTACGACTTTGGAAGTGTCTTTCGCGCAAACTATTTAGTTTAGAAAAAAATGATATTAGAAACCTCAATATTATTTTATAAGACCTATCCATAGATACCTCACACGTATGAGTTTGACGAAAAAAAAAAATTTTAGTTTCAGTTCTAAGTATGGGGAACCCCAAAATTTATTGTTTTTTTTTCTATTTTTGTGTGAAAATCTTAATGCGGTTCACAGAATACATCTACTTACCAAGTTTCAACAGTACAGGTCTTATAGTTTCGGAGAAAAGTGGCTGTGACATACGGACGGACAGACAGACGGACAGACAGACAGACAGACATGACGAATCTACATATAAGGGTTCCGTTTTTTGCCATTTGGCAACGGAACCCTAAAAATGGTCCAGACGTCCTGATGTCAGAATGTCTGACCACTTTCTTTACGTGTTTTTTCGCTGTCAGTCGAGGTACCTACTAAAATCTTTGAAGATTGGTATCAAATAGTAGCAAAAAGGTAGTAAATTTTGGTATTTTCTAAACATCAAATATCTCTATTGGTCCAGGGGTCCTAACGCTTAGGTACGTTTAAAGGTATGTCGTAGCCAACTAGTTTATCAGCCTAGCCTTTTTACTAAACGGCGGTGTTCTGAAAATTGAAGTAAGATGTTTTTATGTTGCGGGAAATATATCTGCTGGCATCGTGGAAAGTTTCAATTTTGCGTGGAACATGCTAATAGGTACTTAATTTGTATTCAAAAGATGCGCAAGATTGTTTTTGATGAATATAGGGCTTTAGGTAGGTACTGCACCCCTGACCCCAATTGCGTAACACATTTTATAAGTACCTATCACAATCCGAACATTTTCGGTTTATAATCCGCTTCATAGGTTTGAAAAATTCGACTGCTTATTAGACAACGTAAATTTTACGCAATAATAATATTGTTGAATTGCCAAAATGAATGGCATTGGGATTGTGAGTGTGTGACGCAATTATCTCACCTCGCTATTCTTTTATTAAATTATAACTATTAATACACGTACTTGGGAGCCAGGTATACATAGTTCCTAAGGTCCTTGGAATTAAGTTAGGGATCCCATGAGCAAAGGCTGTAGCGAAAGGTTTTAGTTCGTGTGGCGACAGTTTATAATAAACTATTCCACGAATAACAGCTAAATCACCGAAATGTCTCCCCATACCAACAAAATTTAACAATTACTTAGTACAATCACAGCAATAATAAAAATGGTAGTTTTTGATCACTTATTGTCACGTATTAAATTATAATTTATTGTAGTCTGTGTTGACACGTTGACACATGTAAATCCGGCCAATCTACTTTTTTTTCTAAATTAGTTTTAATTTTTATGCCAATGAAATATTGCACAGTCCTGACGAAAAAGTACCGTAATTAAAATGAGCCTACAATCGGCTTTACACGCATGAACGCATGGCACTTGCCGCAAACTACAAACCGCGTAGCGTAGACGCGTCACAAGCTTTTGCCTGTGCTTGCCGCAAACTTACGTTAATTTTTAAGGGGCTTGCATGACCTAAAGCGCGGTCACAGTCGGACAGCATACAAAAGAAAGAGAAGCGTGATGACACAACGCTGGTAATTTATTGCAAAATATTACGCAATTATTTAATTACAAAAAATCTATTGTTTGGACTAAAAAAATTAAAACACCAGTGTTTTAGTATAGTACTGTTACGAGCTTCGGGTTTGTGACAATAAAAACTGCCGATTTAATAACCAAAAATTGATACTTTAATTAACAACACTAAATACAACTCAAACACACTAATTACAAAACACAATTGCACTACTGGTCGCCTTAAGTCGCATTTGAAGATCGCTTCGGATGTTTTCACTTCGATCGCTTATCTAACACTGTGTCGCTCGCGGCTCACGCCGGCCTTATATAGTACCGCAGAGAGTTCTAGAACCTTCCATTGTAGAAACATCTAGAATGTTCAAGTACATACAGGCCCCGATCGCCCAGATGTCGATAGTTCGGTAAAGTTCTAGAAAGTTCTCGCATCGAAATTTCTAGAAGGGAAGACTACTGGTTCCGCTACGCGATACTAGATGGCGCTAGTGGTAACTATTGTCACCATGTACCAGACATTAATTGTGGCGCGCAACACTGCCCCCTCCTAAGACATGCTCGTCCCGAGCATTATCGGCCCCATAATAATTGCACCTTTCTGTATCCGGTAGGTTACGTCATTGATCTTTGTCACAATCCGGTACGGTCCGTCCCATTTAGCTTGAAGCTTAGGAGATTTCCCTTTGCTGCGGACTGGATTGTGCAACCATACTAGTGAACCTTCGTCGAACCCTTTATTGTTCATTTTACGGTCATAACGGGTTTTCATCTTTTCAGACATTTGCTGGCCCGATTGTATGACGTGTTCATAAATGTCATTCATTTTGTTCCGCAAGTCATTCGCATACTCGATTATATTGCGTGGGGCATCAGGTGGTATTCCGGTGATCAGGTCTGCAGGCAGCCGTAATTCTCTTCCAAAGTTTGCGAAAGCTGGTGTCACCGATGTACTTTCGTGAACAGCGCTTCGATATGACAACAAAAACGGTTGTATGTGTTTGTCCCAATCTCGTTGCCGATTTTCCACAACTTTGGCTAGGTACCTCTCCAGTGTCTGATTAAATCGTTCCACCATTCCATCCGATTGTGGGTGGTAAGAAGTTGTTCTCGTTTTATGAGTACCCATTACTCGGCAAGTTTCCTGAAATATTTGGGACTCAAAATTCCTTCCCTGATCGCTGTGAATCTCCAAGGGTACTCCAAAACGGCAGAAGACTTCATGAACCAGTTTATCTGCAACTGTTGAAGCTTCTTGGTTTGGAATGGCGAAGACTTCCGGCCACTTAGTGAAGTAATCCATCACAACCACGAAATACTTGTTACCACTTTCACTTTCCGGAAACGGCCCCGCAACGTCAAGGGCTATCCTCTCCCATGGTGCACCAACATTGTACAATTTCAATGCACCTCTACTACGAGTCTGAGGTCCCTTTACAGCTGCACAACTTATACATTTGCGACACCAGTCCTCGACATCGTCCCGACCCAGTAAAACCGTTTTCGTATCTTCAGTAGAGTCCGTTTTACTCCCAGATGACCTCCTGAACAACCATTATGGTACAGCTGTAGAACATTCCGTACTTGTGCTTTAGGGACAACCATTTGCAAATGACAGCTGTCTCCCCGAGCGTTTTCCCATTTACGGCACAGGACTCCATCCTGAATCACCAAGCTGTCCCATTGGGCCCAATAGCTTTTGTGGTCGAACTCATTGCTGAGACGTCGCTCCATCTGGGCTTAGGAGCTCTGGCCTTCATCCACTCCAGAATCGGTTGATGTCCGAATCTTCCTGCTGTGCACGCTGTAGGCTTTCCTTCCACTCGTTGCTGAGGTCTGTCTTGAGCATCCTCACAGGTACGACTTCTTTACTTTCTTGCCTAGTACTATGCTTGCAGTTTTCAGGACAAGGTCTTCTTGACAATGCATCTGCGATGCCATGAGATTTCCCGCTGCGATGTTCGACCTCGAAGTCGTATTCCTGTGGTAGTTCAATCCATCTCGCAACTTGTCCTTCTGGATTTTTGAACTGCAATAGCCATTTCAGTGCAGCATGGTCAGTACGTAGGTGGAATTTCCGCCCCAGAAGATATTTGCTAAAGTGCTGCAATGACTTTACCACAGCAAGCAGTTCCCGTCTCGTTACACAATAGTTCCTTTCAGGTTTCGACAATGACTTGTATGCTACCACAACCTCTTGATCGCCGTTCCGCTGAGACAACACACCGCCAAGTCCTATGTCACTTGCGTCTGTGTCGACTATAAATTCCTTGCCCGCATCAGGGTACCCCAAAATAGGTGTTTTGCACAGACGGTCCTTTAGCTCCTGGAATGCGATGTCGCAACTTTCATCCCAGCAGAAATGTCGCTTCTCCTCGGTTAGCTTGTGCAGGGGTTTGGCTATATCTGCAAAGTTCTTGACAAATCGCCGATAATAGGAGCACAAACCCAGAAATGCTCTGACCTGCGTCATGTCTTATGGAATTGGCCAATCCTTGACAGCGGCGATTTTCTCTGGATCCGTGCGGATACCTTCTTCAGACACTATACAGGAAAAGTTTTTAACCAGTGCGCAAATTTTGACATAATAAACTTGAATATATTTTAATAAACACGTATTTTTTGTTTTGATATGTTTCAATAGTAAAAAATTAAGTTAACGCTTACGAGACTTGTTTACTCAGAAATTTATTTTATGGACGTCGCTTGCCAGTCCGTCGACCGGTCGCCCGATTCACGCCGCGCGTCGACCGGTCGCCTGACGCGCCAGCTGCTATCAGAAGTACTCACGCGCGCTCGCTCTATGCGACGGCGGATTATTGACCCCAGTTTAGCGCTACAATTTTTTAAGTTTAGACTGTGTAAAGTTATTTGTAAACGTAATTTTTCGTAAATTCCAAATTATCCTTCATACTTTCATGGGCTTAGGACCATCAAAATGCAGAAAATAAATCATAATAAGTAAGAAAGTAATACGTTTTAGTCCATTCAAAATAAAACATTTAGGTGTGATAGGTACATACTTAGACATGATACAATTTGCGTCAATGTCTAATCAAAGAGAACCTAAGACACTAAGATTGTTTATAATTTCTTCTTACCTCTACATTTTATTAATCACAATAATTTTAGGTATTGTTCGAAGTGACCTCCTCCTTTTTCAAGGCATAAACGTGCACGTTTAAATAAGTAAGCATTTAGTTTGTTTAGGACACTAACACCACTTTTTACTTCATTGAAAGCGTTAATTATTTTTTCTTTCAAGTCATCTAGGCTCTGAGCCTCTTCTACATACACCCGGCATTTAACTTGTTTCATACACCTTGGTTTGCTGCTAAAATTGTCCTCTCATTAGGGACCGTGGGATTGAGGATCCCTTCGGCTCGCATACGAGGTACGCTCTCCCTTTCGTATCTTCTTCGTGCTGCTCGTAAATTTTCATTGCTTAACAAATACACTCGCACCATTTCGTAATACTCGCGGTGAGTAAAATGAGACATTGTCACTACGCTAGTCTAGTACGCGGCACGCGCGCAGGGACGGCGAAGGGACATCCGACCTCCGCTTCCGCAAGTGACGTACTGCATGTGCATCAGGGGGGGCACACTTAACACTGTCATCATTTCCACAGACGACAGCGACATCTGGAGTTTGGCGGGTTAAAAAAACTTGGCAGCCATCTTGTCTTGTTTGTCAAACAAACGTCATTGTCGCCGGCCATCCAGTGTTACCAACTTATTGAATTTTCCACTAACACTGATTGTTTCGACCCTCCTTTTAGTGGCGAAATATTGCTTTTAGTAGCTGGTGGTTTTTCTAGTGGTTTAGTAGAATTCAGTTTCAATTACTGAAAATGCTATCACTCAACCACTAAGCCACTAAAACATTACGAAATATATTATTTTTACTTCATTTAATTTTCAGAAAAAATTACTTTTACTGTGTAGGTAAATTCTAATAAAAGTTCTATAACAAATCAGTACCCAAGAATCATATAAATGTGAAATCGATGATGGTGCAGACAAAAATTCATCGGAAGACGAATTTTAGAATATCATTTTTTTATCCTAGGTGTTCTTCTTATTGAATAATGTTTATGTTCCTCACCTTGACTTGTTGATTTACTAATAATATTTTATGGCGATTTATTGATTTTAAATATTTCATTACGTGATAATAAAGAATTTATTTTACTAATATAACTACTTTAATTACTGTTTCCTTTCACAAAAACCAAAAATTTATTTAGTGGAAATTTTAGCGAATTTGTAGTAGGGCCGATTTTTATTAGTGGTTTTCTGGTGGTTTTCGAAGTTGAATCTGGTGGAGAGCTAGTTTATCTGTTGGCAACACTGCAGGCATCCGCCATTGTCAATTCCGGCTTTCCCGACTTTGATGCGCTTCCCGTATTTCCGAGTTTATCTCAGTTATTTCTGTTTTAGTTGTCACTTGTTACAGTTATTTGTTTTGTTAAGTTTTGTTGCTACTCATAGTAAGTAAGTATGCATATTACTATGAGTAGCGAGTCAATATACGAGAGAATATACGAGATATTATGCATTGCATATCTATAGATAGGTGTATATTTGTATCTATAGGTAGGTGTATAGTTTTAGTTCACCCGCCAAACTCGAGGTGGCAGCACTTTCCATAGAAGCAAATTTTACCACAGAGTTGTTACTCTTTGCCTCTATAGTTACTTTACTCTTTGTTGTGCATGCGTTTTGTTTATCAAACGCCGGCGCCGCGCCGCATGCCCCCGCACCCCCCTCTCGTGCGCTGGGCATGGTCCAGCGGCCGGCGGCCTTCGCGTTTTCATTCATGCTCATTCATAGTATTACTATTAAATTATATCCAAAGACATTAAAGTATTTACAATAGACGGGACATTCCGCACAAAACAGTGTTCCGATACTTGTCACCTAGGAGTAACAAGTCTCTCAGTCTAGTATGGTACGCCTGCGCGTCAAGTCGCATTGATGCATTCGTGTCCAACAAAAGAAAAATATTTTATATGGAAATATGCCGAGTTGCGCATTACGTTACTGCAAGTTTTATGTATGGTAAAACAACTGGACCTAACTTCAGTTTATTTTCGTATGTATTATCTATATTTACTCAGTAATTAGAATTAAATAATTTTCATAAATAGATCTAGAAAATTTGTTTATTTTGTATTAAACGCCATCTATTGCTGAGTAACTTTACTATAGTTGGGTAAAATGACAGCTTAAGTGTTACCACTTTTTAACGAAATTAATATAGTGGTGTGACAAAATAATCGATTCATTCAAGTAACATTCAGTTTAAAATCGATCCATGTTTAATTGATTTTATAAAAGAGGGTAATAATATTAGAAGAAATAAAAACTAAGCTTGATGTGCTGGTGTCTGTACAGACACTTTTATACGTCAATCATATTTTAAAAACTAGATGAGGTCAGCGTTTCCTATCTGACTAATCAGAGAAGAAAGGCCAAAACAAACTCAAGAGGTCAAAATATAATCTTGGTCAGATCATGTCAAGACCATACTGAAATGGTCTTTTGAAGAATTAACTATACCACACAGCACAGACCATAATAACGATAATTTAGTAATTTGTATGAAAAAAGAATTTAATAAATATATCATTTGTAAACATTGAAACTATGTATACACGCCAGCACATCAAGCTACTACAAGCTGTCAAATTTATTTAATAGATTTTCAACTTTATGGCTATGGCTGTTTCGGGTAGCTTGATGTGCTGGCGTCTGTACTAATAATTATATTGCTTTCCTAATTTTTTGGCACTTTTTTCAATCTATTCAAATGCGAAAAAATTGTCTTACTAACTTTTTTCAATATTATCGATACCTTTGAATCTATATGGTAAAATCCCTACCACAGGTTTTATAGTTTGTACTTAGTGTCACCTTGCATTGCCAGACCTACGGATTTATCCATAGATCTACGGACTTTGGACCTCGCCTCGGATATACGTATATCGATATAAGATTTACAAATATTTGCAAACAAAAGTGTAAAAAAATGATTTTGCAAAAAACGAAACGCCACCGACAATTGCAAAAAAGGTCTACTTTACACAAAAAGTACCTAATATAAAACACAAAAGCATAATAATTCGGCGGCAAAGCAGGCACATTTAAAATTATTTTGTTTTAAAATGTAAATAACTACTTACTTAAAAACACACACTGAAACTGATACCTTGTCATAGACGGTGACACGGACAATGAATAGTAGCGAATAAAATTGTACTTAGAATATTTTTTCTGCCTGAGTCTATTTTTGTCTAATTTGTTTAGTTTTCAATATTTATCTAACAGATTTGATTTATATTAGATTATTCAGGCACCACCGATCCGATTTTCAATCCATCGATTGAAAATCGTATCTGGCAACACTGGCTACACTGGCCATCTACCGGGCGATAGCTGAACCTAATTGAATAAATTGCCGCTCTAATTATGCTATATCTTACCAGATGGCGGCACTGAGACATGGGATCACAGTTTTTCTAAGACATTTCTTTGCATGGCCCCTCTATTGTACCTATCTTAAATGTCTTTGATTATATCCATGTCTTGCTTATTTCAAATTGGGACAAAAAAAGTCATAAACTAAAAATGGAAATGTGTTCTATTGCTTACACTGAGCCACCAAAAAAAATTTGTGCACTGGTTAAAAACTTTTCCTGTATATCCCAAAAAGCTAACTTGTCGTTTGAATAGTGAACACTTCTTCGGACTTAACTTGAGGTTGGCACTCTGGATCTTCATAAGTACGCGTTCCAGGTTTTGAAGAGGTTCTTCAAACGTGCGGCCTACGATGATGATGTCATCCAAGTAGACCAGGCAGGCATCGCCAATTAGTCCGGTAAGTACAAGTTCCATCAACCTCTCAAATGTTGCCAGAGCATTGCACAATCCAAACGGCATAACTTTAAATTGCCACAGACTCTTTCCTGTCGAGAACGCAGTTTTCTCCTTGTCCTTAGGATCAATTTCAACTTGCCAGTAGCCACTTTTCAGGTCTAGTGTGCTAAACCACTTTACTCCAGTAAGCATGTCCAGCGTGTCATCAATTCTTGGCAAAGGATAGCTGTCCTTCTTTGTAACGTCGTTCAGACGACGATAGTCAACACAAAACCGCATGCTGCCATCCTTCTTTCTTACCAGCACTACAGGTGAACACCATGGACCAGATGAATGTTCAATAACACCATCCTTCACCATTCCCTCAATCATGGTTTCCACTTCTTTTTCACGTGCTACCGGCAATCTCCTTGGCCGCTGACGGATAGGCAATTCTTCTCCTGTGTTTATTTTGTGTTGAACTAAGCCAGTCTTCCCGATGTCAGCCTCGTTTGACGAGAAAACATCGACGTACTTGAGTAACATCTTCTTCGCCTTGACCATTTCATTTTGGGACAAAGCGCTGCGGCAATCTTCTAAAAGTGTGGTCACTTTTGTTTGTGCATCCTTGCTGAGGGTCCCAGTCGATAGATATTGGCATCGACGCAACCAATCCACTTCCTCGCAAGTACCAACAAGTGTGCCTATTTCTATTATCTGTTCCTGATCACAAAGGTTCAGCACACGTACCCCTGACATGTCAGTGGCTCTGACCAAAGTCCGTGCCACTTTCCATGGAAGGTCATTGTCTACCCTTTCCACGAGTACACAACGATCAGTTTGCCCAGGATTCCGAGGAAGACTAACCGGCACAATCGTTTCCGATCTCGGCGGAAGAACAATCTTCTTAAGGCTGTACACATTCCCAGGTAACGCCCCTTCCACGAAAAGTTCCTCTTGTCCACATTTCAAACACCTTGCCGGCCTTATATACGTCAATCTCGCAACAATTCTTCCTCATTAAGTCAAGGCCCAGGATGCAATAGTCCATTATATCAGCCACGATGACATTATGCAGGTAGATTCTGTTGCCTTGCCTCATTTCCATTTTCTTCTCTCCATGGACGGGTATGCGCTGACCGGTGGATGTTACCAAATCACTGCGTTCCCGGTTGTATGCGGAGTCCCCAAGGGACCGACTTGTAAGTTGGGAACTGACAACCGTGCGAGAAGCTCCAGTGTCTATGGTCAGCTTACACGGCGTTCCGTTGACCTCGCCCTTGATGATTAGGCTGTTCCCGTCATGGGTTTGTGTGATCGAAACCCTTGGGGCTCTTTGAACATCAGCCAGCACCCGCCCCGCAGTCCTGGCTATTACTCGTTTCCCTGCTGCTGGTGCTGCGCGGTGCTGTTAGCCGCAGAGCCCTCTGGAGATCGGTCGTCTTCTCTTTCTGCAGTTCGCTTAGGGCAACTGGATCGAAGGTGGCCCTTTTTCCCATAGCCGTAGCACCTAGGGCTGTATCCCTTATTGCGTTCGCGAACTGTAGCTGCTGCAACCTTCCTGACGCGATGGGAACGATGATCCTGCCGCATAGCTTCCACCTCCAGTGCATGAGCCAAGGCGTCCTTAAGCGTCCCGTGGTGCCCGAGCCTCACAGCAGCTCTCACTTCAAGGTCGCGAATGCCGTCGATGAATGCCTGCACCAGGTTTCCATCAATAAGCGCAGGTACGGACTGGTAAGCTTTACGAACCAGCTTCTCCACTTCAAGGGCCCACTGCTGCAAGTTTTCGTTACTGCGTTATAAATGATAAATGATTTTATTTTTGTAAGTAGGTTTGTACAAACACTTTTACACGTCAATCATGGTTTTTTAAAACTAGATGAGGTCGGCGTTTCCTATCTGACTACTCTGAGAAGAAAGGCCGAAACAAACTCAGAGGTCACAGTCTCTTTTAAAGTCCAGACATAATCTTGGTCAGGTTATATGAAGACCATGTAGATCGATGTCTGAGACGGTCTTTTGAAGAAAGAACCACACAGATTGAGAGGACCTGTCCAGTCAGTGCACGCATTTGTCAGAAATCGTGCAGCTCAACTCAAGACTTAAGGAGCTCAACGATTCGACGAACAATACCAAAGAAAGGACATTTGGGTAGGCCACATAAATTACTCAAACTGCCAGACCAAGAGAAAAAAAAAACAGATCAGAAAGAATAATAAAAAATATATATAAAAGTAACAAAATGACCCACATCGTCTTCACATTCACAAATCACAATAAATAAAATAATGTAATACTTTACAAAGTAAGCAAATGTCGTTGTTTATAAAAAAATCATTAATGTCAAAGTGTATATAAAAAAAAGGACGTTCCAAATGCAGAAATGTGAAGCAGCTCAATCCCAAGCCTTTTTGTCCTCAATATAATCTTTAACTGTATAAAAGGCTTTCTGGCACAACTTACGTTTAATGAATGATTTGAATTTATTGAGGCTTAGATCTTGAACGTGGCTTGGTAGCTTATTATAAAAGCGTATACATTGGCATCTGAACGAGCCACCTATTTTTTTGAGCCTTGTTGTAGGTACAACAAATTTGTGTTTGTTTCTAGTATTTATATTATGGATATCACTGTATTTTTTAAACAATTTTATATTTTTATGGGCATATAAAAGATTTTCATAAATATACTGAGAAGGCACAGTCATTACATTAATCTCTTTAAATTTGTCTCTGAGAGAGTGTCTCGGACTTAATTTATAAATTGATCGAACAGCTCGCTTCTGTAAAACAAAGATAGTCTGAATATCGGCGGCATTTCCCCACAATAGAATACCGTACGACATTACACTATGAAAATAGCTAAAGTACACTAAACGGGCAGTCTCTATATCAGTTAAATTACGAATTTTTCTAACAGCATATGCTGCGGAACTTAGCGTTTTTGACAATTTATCTATATGTGGACCCCACTGAAGCTTAGCATCCAAAGTTATGCCCAAGAATACTGTGTTGTCTTCAGGATTCAATTCCTCGCCCTTTATCAACACATTAGTTTTCACATGCCTAACGTGAGGTAGCGTAATCTTAATGCATTTGGTTTTTTTCTCGTTTAGAAGCAAATTATTAACATTGAACCAATGGACTACTTTCGAGATCGCGCTATTTACATCGTCAGTAACCAACTGCTGACGTTTAAGTTTAAACAAAAGAGAAGTGTCATCTGCAAACAACACTATATCATGATTATCCTTTATGAGGTACGGCAAGTCATTAATATAAATAAGAAACAAGAAAGGACCAAGAATTGAGCCCTGTGGGACTCCCAATGTTACTATAGATCCGGGTGATCTATTTCCATTAACGTCAACGCTCTGAATCCTTTTACTCAAGTATGAAGTAAGAAGATCCAGAGCAGTGTTCCGGATTCCGTAGTGGCGGAGTTTCCTGATTAACGTTTCGTGAAGAACGCAATCGAATGCCTTGGACAAATCACAAAAGATGCCCAAGGCATCGCATTTATCTTCCCATGCATTATAAATATGTCCTAAAAGTTCAACACCGGCATCAGTAGTTGAACGACCCCGTGTAAAACCGAACTGTTTGCTGTGTAATAATTTATGTTTATTAAAAAATCTTTGCATTTGGTCTAAAATTAATTTCTCAAAAATTTTACTAAAGGTAGGTAGTACAGAAATAGGTCTATAATTTGTGGGGTCTGATGTACTACCTGATTTAAACAAAGGTATTATTTTACTATATTTCATAAGGTCAGGAAACTCCCCATTGTCAATACAACTATTAAAGATAAGAGCTAAAGAAGGTGCAATGTCAATAATAGACTTAGCTACTTCTACAGAATTACCCCACAGATCTGCAGTCTTTTTTACATTTAAAGTGTGAAAGGTTTTAATTATATCTCTACAGGTAATATATTCAAAATGAAATTCCGAATCGCAACCATTAACATTTTCCTTAAGCAAAGACTCAGCAACAGAAGGTGATGAGTTTAGTGATTTAGTAGTTGAAACGGGAATATCTGAAAAGAAATTTTCAAAAGCCTCGGCGACTTGTGAGTCTGATTTTATTATGTTGTCATTAATAGACAGGCTGTAGTCAGTATTTCGGTTACTAGATCTTCCCGTTTCACTATTAATAATATTCCAAGTCGTTTTAATTACATTACTGCTGTTTTTAATCTTTTAACCCAAATAACGTGACTTGGCCATGTAACAAACTTTTTTAAACAATTTTGAATAATTTCTAACATACAAATTAAATTCATCAGTGTTAATATAATTCCTTTCATTGTACAGTTCATAAAGCCGTGTTCTACTTTTATGAATGCCAATGGTAGCCCAATCACTGAAGGATGCATTACTATTAACCGAGATAATCTTGGGGATAAATGTGGAATCAAATTGTTTACAGTATACATTAAAAAAATTATCATAAAGATGATTGGGGTCAGCATGAATAGGCAAAACGGGTAGTTTATTAATGAGTTTAACTTTAAAAGCCTCCAAGCGACTTGCAGTTTTGGGGTTAACAGTGATATCCTTTTTAGCCACTTTTTTGTTTTGGTTTTCAATAGTTATCCTTTGCCCGCAATGATCAGAATCTAGTAAAGTTATAATTTCTTTGTGGCTTGGTATAATATCTGTATAAATATTATCTAGGCATGTGGCACTAGTAGGGGTTATTCTTGTTGGCTCTAGAAATAGGTTTAGAAGATTGTAGGACTGAAACAGACTTAAAATTTTACTACAAGAACCTGAGTTTTCTAATAAATTGACATTAAATTAAATTAAAATTAATAACTCTAATGCAAATAAACGAAAATGGATAAGTAAGGGTCTTAGAAATAGTTGCAAAACTAAACGATCATTGCGGTATCTTTATTATAAAAATAAAACTCGGTCGTACTTAATAAGATATAAAAAATATTCATCGATTCTCAAAAAATGCATTATGAAATCAAAAATGAATTCAAACATTAATTTTATACAAAATAGTCAAAACAAATGCAGAGCAACGTGGTCTGTCATTAACCATGAAATTGGGAACATAAAATGTGACACTAATATTTCGGAAATAGAAGTAGATAAAACAATACTAACTGATCCCACTGACATAGCGAATACGTTTAATGATTATTTTATTGACGCGACTAACACTGTGACACTTAATAACTTACAAGCTCAGTATAAGTTTAATAACGCTTTAGTTCCTAATTCCATGTTTCTTAGTGCTATGACTGAAGATGAAATAAAAAAAGAAATAATGGCTTTAAATAATACAAACTCAGAAGGATATGATGGACTTAGTACAAGAATAATCAAAGCGTGCAGAGTAGAATTAACTCCTATACTGACATATTTAATTAATCTTTCATTTTCGACCGGAACTTTTCCTGATGCTTTAAAGTTATCAGTTGTAAAACCCTTGTACAAGAAAGGCGACAAAAAAGACGTTAAAAATTATCGTCCAATTACGCTTATACCTATCTTGTCCAAACTATTTGAGAAATGTATGCACAAAAGGCTTATCGACTTTTGTAGCAAATACAATATTATAGCAAAGGAACAGTTCGGATTTCAAAAGCAAAAGTCAACAACATTAGCCATATATAATCTTTTGAGCCATATCCTGAAGTCTTTAAATAACAATCACTTCACGACAGGACTATTTTTTGACCTATCTCAAGCATTTGACTTTGTGGCACATAATATATTATTGGAAAAATTAGAAAGAAATGGAATAAGAGGTTTAGCACTGCAGTGGATTGCATCTTATTTAAGTAACCGCAATCAATACATTGCTATTAGTAAAGTAAATGAAGATTTACTAACCTCATACTCCTCTGAGCTCAAGGAAAAAAATTGCGGTGTACCACAAGGGAGTGTATTAGGCCCTTTATTGTTTCTAATATACGTAAATGATTTACCACAGCAGGTCTATCATAAATGTATATTATTTCCAGATGACATCTCAATCATAGTGACATCTGATAAAAAGTATAAATTAAAATCTGATCACGAAATTGACATAAATAATACTATTGACAACATTTTAGAATGGCTACAGGTAAATAAATTAAAAATCAATCTAGATAAATCTATGTACATACAATTTAATAAATCTAAACATGCCAAATACAATTTCAAACTCAATATTGATCGATTAAAAGAAGTTTCACATACAAAATTTCTGGGTATATTCATCGACCAAGATTTAAATTGGAAAATACATGTAGATAATTTGTGCAACAAGTCTAATAAGTTCGTTTATGCTCTCAGGCAAGTCAAAAATGTGACGAATAAAAAAACCGCCATTATAACCTACCATGCATACATAGAATCGATTTTACGATATGGTCTTATTTTTTGGGGTAACAGTACAGATAAAAACAGAGCGTTTATCGCGCAAAAGAAATGCATCAGAGCCATTTGTGGGATCCGTACTGACGAGTCCTGTAAACCGCATTTTAAAAGGCTTGGTTTATTACCACTTCCTTCACTGTACATCTACGAGACATGTAAATTTGTATATAATAATAAGGAATTATTCAAGAAAGTTGATCAAATATACTCTCGTAAGAGGGATCCATGTAGACTTGTATTACAGGATACTCCGAAATCAGCCAAGTACTCTAAAAGTTTTCTGGTGATGTGTGTACGCATTTATAATAAAATTCCAAAAGAAATGAAATTGCTATTTAATATTAATTATTTTAAAAACAGACTCTATAAATGGCTGAATGAACATAATTTTTATGACATCAAGGATTTTTTTGACATTAAATTATAATTCACAAATAATGACATACTCGATCGTCGATAATGTTTATAATTTTGACATTTGAATTTTATAATTATTGATTTTATTGATTTCCTTTTTTTTTACTTATGTAGTGTTATAGAACTGTTGCGAATAATGTTTACAATTATGACTTTTTAATTTTGTTCGTGGAGATTAATTTCTGACATTAAATAATATTATGTTATGCTTATGATGATTGTATTGTGGAAAATGTTTTTATAGCTTTGACATTTTTACTAATTGATTCTGAATATTTTGCATGCAATTGATACACGATGTTGTATAGCTAAACATGTGGACGATATTATATTACCAAACTGTAACACCTTTATACCATGTTTAAGGCAAATAAAGACTTAACTTAACTTAACTTAACTTAAAATCACCGCAAATGATAACGGACTTGTTTGAGTTACAAATCCTGTGTAACACTTCATCCATTACCTTTTCAAAGCAGTCATACAATCCTGAAGGGGGTCTATACACGCTTAATACAATAGAGTGCTCCAATTCTATACAGGCAATTTCAACTGTACGCTCAACAGATAGGCTCACAATGTCTTTACGGTCTTTAAATTTGAGCTGGTTACTTACTAAAATTAATGAGCCACCGTGTATAGCATTTATTTTATTCTGCTAAACGAACTACCAACCTGGTGATTATTAAAATTGAACAAGAACTGGTGGCTTTTCAGCCAATGTTCTGTTATACAAAGAATGTCAATATGATTAAAATTCATAAATAATTCTACTTCTAAATCTTTGTTCATTAATCCTTGAATATTTTGATGCACTAGGTTGATACTATTTACTGAGTTAACATTTTTTTTTGAGTTATTTTTACAATTATAGCTAGAGGTTGCCTCTATTGTCTTCATTTCTAATTTAAATTATTTGCAATGTCCTTAATAGTGACCAAATTATTGGCAGAATTATTTATAATGTTGCTCAAAAGAAGCAAGTTGTTTAGCCAAATTTTTGGCTGTAATAGAAAAAAAATAAGATAGCGACACAGCTATCTGTCTTTTATAATAGTCAGAAAGATAGTACATAACAATGTTATATCTATCTTTTGTCAAATAGAAATTATTACTAACATAATTATTAGTATCAACTAAATGGAACATGTTATTATTAAATGTCAAGTTATGCAATGTCATGTTCAATTCAAATCTTAACCTATTTTCTTCCTGTGGCAAACTGTTACTATAAGGAAATGTAAACAACACAACTTTTCTTAAACTAAGGTTGCATAAAGTTCTATGATACTGGAGCAGTTCTCCTTTGTTTACATTTCCCCTATTACCCATAAAAATTAATAATGTTGTATCCTGGGTAAAGTTACATTTAATAATTTCTTTCATAATATGAAACAAAGAACAACCAGGCATACAGTAATTTATTATTGACTGTCCCGGATATTCATCTGTCAACAAGTGACCTAAGTCCTTACCAATCTCATCACAAAATAATACAATATCATTATTCAAACTTTGTTTACAGTGTTTATACGAACTATTAGTAGAAGGAATTATCAAATCAACACAGGGCTGCAGTAAGGTGGTATTGCAAATTGTCAATGAATGGTCCGGTGTAAGCATCTTGGATGGTGTCTGACACTGCTCACAGTTGTTTTTTTGTGAGTTTACCAGCTCATTCATTGCCAACACATATTCCCTCATTAGGTCTTCAGAGGTATTATATTTGTTGGTCATTGAACTAAGTTTTTCCTGTAGATGGTCAAGTTCAGATTGCAGGGTATCTGTGTCAATTTTGTACTTCCTAGTACTTTGCTCCAAATTATAAGAATACATGTCCAATTGTTTGAGTAAATTCAACCTTTCTCTATTCAATTTAACATTTTTGATAAAGAACTTTTGTCTTTTTACCATTTTTTGTGTTTTAAGAATGTATTTATTAATTTTAATGTATTTTTTAAGTTTATTTTTACTGGTTACTACCCTCACTGAATTATATGACTTTGATTCATCATCAGCTGTCAAATCAATAGTGTAGCACGCGTAGCGTTGCACGCGATCCTTGATTCCATCCCCAAGTTTGAGGTAATCCAGCGTTTTCTTCACGTCAGCCATCACGGTTAGCTTTACGTCAGCCATCACGTTGTCAACCCGATTATTTACTTGGTCGATTCGGGTTTCAGCTTCCGACAGGCGGTTGTCATGTTGAGCAACCTTATCCTTCACCTCCTTCATGTCTTTCCCGAAGTTAGCGTGAAGGTCCTTCATAAGGATCATCTGCTCTTCCCGGCGGCGCGCCTGCTCCTCCTTATCACGTTGGAGCTGTTCTTCCAGCCGACGAGCCTGTTCCTCCTGCCGGCGGGCCTGTTCCTCCTCTCGACGAGCCTGTTCCTCCTGTCGATGGGCCTGTTCCTCATTGTCCCGCTGGAGCTGTTCCTTCAACCGACGAGCCTGTTCCTCCTGTCGGCGAGCCTGTTCCTCCTGTCGACGAGCCTGTTCCTCCTGTCGGCGGGCTTGTTCCTGCAGCATCATCATCAGGGCAGCAAAGTCTGGTGCTGCTGATGCTGGAGCTGCTGCGGACGGGCCGGCCTCTGTGGTTGGTAGCTGGCCCTCCGACCTTTGTGGCGTAACTCCACCAAATCGCCGCTGGTCCGTCTCCTGCTGGCGTTGATTCCGGGTACGGATACCCTCCGTGTCGTCTTTGGGTAAAACCGGCATGATTTTTAATCCGCTCTTCTGACACCAATTGTTACGAGCTTCGGGTTCGTGACAATAAAAACTGCCGATTTAATAACCAAAAAAAATGACACTTTAATCAACAACACTAATTACAACTCAAACACACTACACTAATTGTCCGTATTTATGCAAAAAAGAACCACCCAGCAAACACGCACTTCTGAGATATCAAAGGATTTACAAAAACTTGTGCAGCTCTGTTAGATGAAGTAAAATTACTATTTATTTTATTTAAATTGATTGATAAATTACTTATTTAAGTATGTGTGTATAAATTTGCTTTGAATACTCTTAAACTTTCTAGATAAATAAGAAAATGTGCATTTGGTTCCTTTTAACATTTACAAATTGATAGGTTTTCTCATATCCAAAAAAGAACCACAACGCAGGGATTTACTGATATAAATGAAACTGTATATTTATATTATCGTAATAAAGCTTTAATTCACAATAAAAATATAAAATAATAGATATAGCGTTTATCCGACGTTATCATCAAATTGGATTTCGAAATCCACCTTGTCTAGTCAATCTATTGCATCATCACAAATGAGACCATTATAAAAGCTCTGTGTATCTTGTGGAATGAGATCAAATGAGATGTATTAGGGACTGCATATCGGCTAGTTTCGCTGGTGATACTGGCTTCTCTGACTGCCACAGAGGAACTAAATGTTCCGTCAAGATTATAGCTGGTCTGCCACAAACAGGTGCTCTCCCTATATTTACTTCCCAAAGAAATCTGTTGTAAAATAAATTGAGTTTGGTGAGTCTGTTTTCAGGTATATTCCCTGAGTTTGTAACCAATTAATACTTCTTTATTAATACTAAGTTTTCTGATAAAAATCATTTTTTCAACCTTAGAAGTTCACAGAAAATCAGATTTGCTATAACTGTAACCGGGTTCTTTATCTTGCATTCTTTCGTAACCTGCACATAATCATCGGGAATGTAGGTACAGTTTCGGATATTTCTTGCTCGCCTAAGCATTTTAATAGACAAGAACCGACTTCCTGGGCACCTTTATCAGCCATTCCTTCTATCCAAACAAAGCACTCACTCAAGTGTTTAAAGTAAATAAATAAAACTACTTACCTTTTGTATCTTCATTGTTATCTTCAGTGTTCGTCTCCAATCTCCAATGCTTTATTTACCATTTCAACATTTTCAAACTAGATTTCACAATAAATGAACAATATAAACTTTTTTACAAAAAAAGAACAATACAAAATGAAAAATAACTTTAATTTCGAAAGTCGATGTCGTTGGTTCCAAGTTTTCAGTTTTTGACACTGACTTCCGAAATTAAAGTTATTTTTCACTTTGTAGTGTTTTTTTTTTGAAGTCTGTTGTTTTTTTTTTCAAAATTAGTTTTTATTTTACACTTTTTAGTTGTACCTATTCCACACAAATACAATTACCACTACTTGCTATGTAAATATCAGTGTCAGGAAGTTATTAAAACATCATCAAGATAAACTCAGCGGAAAAAACCTATTATTGAAGCTAACACAAAAACTATCCAAGCAAAGTTAATCAAATTCATATGGGACCACCCCTGAGTAATACCTTATCCATTAATAACAATACATATATATATATATATACAATTGTAGCCAACCGGTGCCAAGCTAAGGTACATTGAAGAATTGAAGACACCGACTAGAAGAATTATCAAAATTAGCATAGAAATGCCGGAGATGCAGTACATTTATGCATATAACTTCGTACATAAAAATAATTACCTATTACATTATATACTAAAACCTTCCTGAAAGTATTTAGATCACGTTAATGAAAGAAACATCAAAATTGGTTCATTAGTTTTTGAGAAAATCGCATACATACATACATACGGATCAAATACAGAACCTCCTTTTTTGAAGTTGGCTAAAAACAATAGAACTTGTTAAGCAGAGAAAAAAAAACGGCCGTCACACATTCGAACTACTTCGTTGAATGTCACCTATTTTGATAGATGTTGACGTTTGTCGACTTTGAAATTTCGAGTTATTGCACTTTGAGCCATATAAGCAATGGAATAAAGTAAATATTTCGTTCTTTAAAGATGAGAGGCATGCTCATTGGTACCACATTTTGGTACCTTTGAGCGACGATGGGTTTCAAAACGTTATATGCATAATGGAATCGCATACTAGTGGTTCTACCGTTTTACAATATTTATTTATACATGATAGAACCGAATGCTTGTGGTTCTATTTTGCAATAAAATGTTTACAAATTAAATTATGAATTTATTTTACGCATAACGACACCACTTAGACTTGGTTCTACTTGGTGTATTAAAAATAATCGTTAATAATAGAAGTATGTGTAATGTATAATGGTACCAAGTATGTGTGGATCTGTTTTGTATAAAATGACATGGTAGTAATATCGTTTAATCGTTTGAACAATCGAGTCCCGTTGTGCTGTGGTTCGGTTTTGCATTAAATGTAATATTTGTTTTTGCTGTTGGTTCTGTTCTGCTTTTAGTATACCTTGTTTCCAAGGGAAAAATCATGTGGTTCTTTATTGTATAAGAATTTTGACCACTTTTAGATTAGTATTCTTCAAAAAAAGTAAAATACGAAATTTGTCGTGTGGTTCCTTTTTGCATAAATACGGACAATTACAAAACACAATTGCAATACTGATCGCTTTAAGTCGCACTTGAAGATCGCTTCGGATGTTTTCGCTTCGATCGCTTACCTAACACTGTGTCGGTCGTCGGAGAAATCGCGACGCCCCCGTAAGGGGGCGTGGCGGGCGGTACCGGGGCTATGCCCCCCGGCCGCGGAGGCAACACGTTGGCCTGTTAAAACAGGCCTCTCATTGGGGTGGCGACACGGCCAGCAGATTGTTGAGCGCGCGTGAGTAACGCGCGCCCATGTGTGTGGTTGCATATTGTGTCTCTGTAGGCGCGCCGCGACGCTGTTATGCAGCGCCGCTTTCTTCACGACACCTTGGCGGTCAGTCCCCGCCAGGTGAGACCCCCAGTTACCTGGGGGAGGCCCGGCGGAGGACGACCAGCGACAAAGGTGCCGACTCGACGCTCCTACAGAGTATAGGTGAGTTGCTCCCGCCCGCCCCGCTTCCAGAGCTAGCCGGTCACGGTCCGGGCTAAGGAGCAGTCGTGTGTGTGTGGGCGGTATTGTACTGTGTAACACCGCCCAGTGTCTACGCGTATCGCGTCCCGCGTTCGCGTACGCGTGTGAGTCTAGGCGTCTGTTGAGTGGTGGATGTCTGAGTTCGCCGCGCGACGCGCCTATATTAACTTAGCACGCGCCGCGCGACGAGCGTATGTAGTTGGTAGAGTCTCTATTGATTCGAGTGAGCCGCGTGTAACCTGGGTGCGGCTCACTCGAGGCGTCAGTCCGGTGCGATGGGGTCGTCGTCCGCTACCAGGTCGCGGGGCAAGGGTCTCGCGTCAGGGGGGCGCGCGTGCCAGGGCGCAATGTCCTGGACATGGGGCCAGGCCGATGCGTCGGCACGCGCGAACATTCCCGTCGCGAGGCGCCGCACAAACTCATCCAGGCTCTCAATCCCGAGATCCCTCCGGATGACATCGTTCCTCACGAAACGAGGCGCGCCTACTATGGTCCGCAGCGCAAGACTTTCCTGCGCGCGGAGTAGCTTTCGGCTCGGCTCGCTCGTGAGGGCGAACCATGCCGGAGCGGCGTACGTCATGATTGGGCGTACGTACAGCTTGTACACACCCAATTTGACGCGCGCCGGGATGCGGGACGAGAGCACTGGTTTGAGCAGGGTGCGGGCGACCCTACCCCGTGCGGCGACCGAGCGGACGTGTGGCCCCATCGTGAGCCGACGATCGATGGTGACCCCTAGGTACTTGACCCGGGGCGACCACGCGATGTCGGCTCCTTGTAGCTTCAAGGGTGGTGGGAGGGGCGCGGACCCGGTGATCAGCGCCTGCGTCTTACCCACGTTCACCGACAGCCGCCATTTCGACAGCCACTCGGGAAGCAAGTCGAGCGCGCGCTGCAACTTGACCGCCGCGTACTTCGCATTAAGCGATGAAGTAATGTACGCGGCATCGTCTGCGTACAGCGCGAGCATTGCGTCCGGAGTGGTGGGGATGTCGTCGGTGTAACGCGAGTAACACGCTGGCGAAACGCAGCTGCCCTGCGGTACACCCGCGAGCACCGGGCGGGCGCTAGACAGCGCCCCATCGACCACCACCCTGAAAGTCCTGTTGGAGAGAAAAGTAGAGACCACCTTTACAACGCGACGGGGCGCGCCGGATGTGGCCATCTTGTAAATGAAGCCCTCATGCCACACACGGTCGAAGGCCTTCTCCATGTCAAGGAGTACTGCCACCGAGTATTCCTTTTTATTTAGCGCGGCTGCGAGGTGGTGCAGTACCCTCGACAGCTGGAGCGTCGTGCTATGCTCCGCCCGAAACCCAAACTGCTCCGGGCGCGGCGTGATGTGAGGCTGGAGATGTCGCAGCAGGAGTGCTTCGAACACCTTGGAGACTGTCGGCAGCAGAGTGATCGGCCGATAGCTCTCCGGCTTCAATGTTTTTCCCCGCCTTGGGCAGCATAATGACGCGCCCCTCCTTCCACGAAGCGGGGAAAGCCCCCGTGCGCAGTATCGCCGTGAACAGGTACGGCAGGTGGCGCACCACTGTGTTGGTGATACCGTCAGCACCGGGGGCCTTCCTGGGCTTCGTCTTAAGGATGGCGCGTCTGACTGCGCCAGGCGAGAAAAATATTGGGTTCTCCTCGGGAGCTATCGGCGTGGCGAAGTAGTCTCCTAGGTGTTGCTCGACTGCTGCGACATGTTCGATGTCGCTGGTCGGGTTTGGGCGGAACTGACGCTCCAGGTGCTCGGCGAAGACTCCGCCCGGTCCTCCGCTGCGTACTTGAGCGCCCCGTCGCTGTTAAGCAGAGGGCGCACCGGGGCTGGGGTACTCGTGAGTTGGCCGCAAAGTCTGTGTAGTGACGGCCAACTATCCGTCGCAGAGTCGATCCTATCCTCCCAGCCCTCGGCGGTTTGCGCCTGGAGCTCGGCCTTGATCTTCCCCGCGAGACGGTTCAGCTGTGTCTTCAGCGTTGGGCATCTCAGCTGTTGCCACTGTTTGCGAAGGCGCCTCTTCTCGGCGATCATCGCATTGATGCGAGCCGGCAGGGGCGGCAATTGACCTCTCCCCTGCGGCTGCATGCTCGTCGCCGCTTGCAAGGCGCTCTGGATGCAAACAGTGACGTCACACGCTATCTCGTCCACGTCCGCGGAGGTAACGATAGGCCGAGTCGGCGTGGTGGTCTCTACTTTCTCTGCGAACTGAGTCCAGTCCGTGCGTCGACGTGGCGCTATGGGCTTCAGTCGGGTCGGCATCCCCGATAAGACGACGAGTACGGGTTGGTGGTCTGACTGTAACTCGTCGTCTATCACTTGCTGCGTGATCTGGCGGTGTAGCCCTCGGTGGACTACGATGTCCAGCACGTCCGGCATGTACTGCCTAGCGTCCGGGTAGTGAGTGGGCGTCTCCGGGCCGGACACTGTATAGCCGAAGGCTTCCGCGTCCACGAAGAGTCGTCTCCCCTCGGTATTCGTGTGGCACGAGTTCCACGCCGGGTGCTTGCAATTGAAGTCGCCGGCGAGGATGGTGGCGCGTGGGGTGCTATCAAGCAGGGCCCGCAGCTCGGAATGGTCCAAGCGGGCCGCGGGCGGCTTGTAGCACGCGTAGATGTTGATGTCCTCGCCGGCTACGTGTAGCTGCACACCCAGCGCGTAAAACGTGCTGAGCGACGACGGCAAGGGGAGTTCTTGATGGACGACCCTTCGCCTCACCAGTACCGCCAGACCACGGTATGTTGATTGAGCCGACCGTTCGTCCTTCCTGTAAGCGAGGTAACCCGGGAACCTGATCTTGTCCTCAGGTCCCAGGAGCGTCTCGCTTATGAGCGCCACGTCGACGTTTTGTTCCCGAAGGAGGTGGCGGAGGGGGGCGACCTTATCCCGTAGGCCGCGGGCGTTCCAGTGGATCACCCTCAACGATCTATCCATGATAAAGGGTCAATAACATGGCTAGACCGTCCAGGATGACCGTCTCCATATCTTGTCCCTGCCTAATCGCTTTGATTAGATCCATCAATAATTGGATGGCGTAGGCCGTAAATTCCTTCTTCGTTGTTGTTGCCGCTGCGCTGGTGGCGCCAGCACCGGCACTCGCAGCTTTCTTAATTTGTCGAGTTTCCCTTTTTTCCCGCTGCGCAGTGCCGGCGCTAGCGGTGGGTGCCTCGATGTTGATTTGTTTAGTTACGGCCTGCGCCCCGCTTTCGGCAGGGACGGCCGTAGGGGTAACTTCCTGGGTCGCAGAGGAGGGGGGGGGGGGGGGTTTCTTCCCCTTCCTCTTCCCCCCGCGCCTCTTCTTCCTCCGCCCGGAGGAGGTGGCCTGGGTTCTCTCTGAGGGCCCGTTGGCCGCCGCCATCAGCGTCGTGCCTTGGGCCTCTTCAAGCGGCTTATCTTGCGGCCTTTCTGTAGCCGCTTGTGGCTTGCGCACAGTGGCCGTGATGGCGGCACTCTGGAATACGGGGCACTTTATATTGCACGCGGGATGCGGACCACCACAGTTTGCGCAAGTGGCCGGCTCTTCCCGCGGGCGCTGGCAGTCGCGCGCCGCGTGCTCGCCCCCGCATCTCACGCAAGCGAGCGGTCGGTGGCACAGGTGCGAGCTGTGTCTGAAACGCTGGCACCTGTGACATTGTGCGGGCCCACATTTTCCACGCCAGGCCTCTATTTTGACACCACGCATATACATGAATATGGTGGTGTCGAATATGGCCCGGACGTCTGGCGTCTTTTTCAAGATCGCGTGGAACACGCAGCCGGGTCTTCCTGCCGCCCCCTTTATGTGGCGGACGTACTCCGGCTGGTATCCCAGCGTCCGGAGCTCCTCCTCGATCTCCTTCGGGTCGGTATCTGCAGGCAGTCCTCTGATGGCCACCTTCATGTTCTTGTCCGCTGGCAGCGAGTACGCGAACCAGGAGACGCCGCTGTCCTTCTCCAGGCCCGTCAAGTACCTCTGGACCAGCCGGTACTCCTCTCCGCTGTCTGGGGTGAAGCGAACTCCACCCCCGTATGGACGAGCGTTAGGGGGCCGGCCCAGTTTGGCACTGATGGCCCGGAAGTGCGTCGCCCAGTTTGGCAGCTTCTCTACTACCAGCGGAGGGTAACGCAGCTTCTTTTTCTTATTCCCCGGTTGCTGCTGCGAGGCAGCGCCGGGGGCGGCGGCGGGGGGTGGCGCATCAGTAGATGCGGCAGAGGCAGGGGGAGGTAGATGGGTACTCACCCCTGAGGTCGATGGTGTTGGTGGCGGCGATGGTGATGGTGAGCGCGGCGGTGTGCGGCGCGCTACTGCGGCGAAGGTGGGCGACGGAGGCGCGCCCCGACCCCGCGGCGCGCTTTCGCGCTGTGGCCGCGGCGGGTCTAGGCAGTACCTCTTCGCCACTTCCTCCGCCGCAGTCTCGCCGGAGCTCCTCCTACGTCGCTGGGGTCTGGGCTCGTGACCGAACCCCCGCCGCGACGATACCGGTGACGCAGCAGGCGACATCGCCGCGGCGTACGTTTCTCCCTCGGTGGGCCGCGTACCGGATCGCGGGGTCGTGTCTCGCGACACGTCTGAGCGACCGGACGCGGCCGAGCCCACCGATGCAAGGGACATACTCGACCCCGCGTTCGACGAGCATGCCGAAAGCATGGCGGGCGAGTCGTACGCCGCGGTCCTGGGTGGTGCCGGCGATTGGGGTACCTGTGTGGCTGTCCTGGTGGTGTGTGCCGGGCGGGTGTGTGGCCCAGCACTCGCTGGCCGCTCCTGCTCCGCTGTCGCCGGTCCCGCCAGCGAGAAGCGGGGACCGGATGTGGCGGTGCGCGAAGCTGGCACAGCTTGTGGTGTCTCCGCAGCAGGCGCCGGCGGCGATGTGAAACGCGGCGGCGGCGCGGTGCTACGAGCGGGTGGTGCGCGGGGTCGCGCGGGTGGCGCGGGTGGTTGCGCGGGTGGCGCGGGGTTCACTGGCGGCGCGGCGGCGCGCGCGGCGGGCGCTGCGGTTCGCGCAGCGGGTGCGGCGGCGCGCGCGACGGACGCGGGCGCGGGGGTGCGCGCGGTTGTGGGCACGCGCGCGGACGGCACCGGGGCGCGCGCTGGCGGCGCGCGGCCTTGTGACGCGACAGGCCCCGGGGCCTGGATCGGGACTGGGCGGAAGGCCGTCGGGCGAACTGAGACGGCTTGCTGGCGGCTCGTCGACGGCGTCGGCGCAGCGCGCGCAGGCGCCGATGACGCCGGTGGGCGCCGAGCTACAGCGGCGTCCGACTTCCCCCCCCCTTCTCTTCCCTCTTCCTTCTTCTTGGGCTTCTCCTTCTTCCGGCTGGTTCCCGCCGGCGGTGCACCGGACAACGCCACGCCGATGTTCGGCAGCGACGTCGCCCGGTCCAGCGCCGGGAGGGAGTCCTGGGACCCGGCATCTTTGTGGGCGTGGTCTCCGCGACCGCGGCGGCGATTTCTCGCCGGGCAGCAACGGAGGCTCCCTCTGTGTTTGCACAAGGAGCGCTTGTGGCAAACACAGAGAAAACGATTAAAAATTGCGGTCCGCGCGGAGCAAACTTGCGACACTGACGGTAGGACAAGCTCGCGTGACCACGAGCGAATCCTCGTGTGTCGGTCGTGGCGCGTCTCGGTCTTATATAGCGCCGAAGATAGTTCTAGAACCTTTCATTGTAGAAACATCTAGAATGTTCGAGTACATGTCGGTCCCGACTGATCAGATATCGATAGTTCGAGAAAGTTCTATAAAGTTCTCGCATCGAAATTTCTAGAAGGATCTTGACTACTAGTTCCGCTACTCGATATTAGATGGTGCTAGTGGTAACTATTGTCACCATGTACCAGGCCAAAGACATTAAATTATTTACAATCGACGGGACATAGCGAACAAAACCGTGATCCGATACTTGTTATCTAGAAGTAACAAGTCTCTCAGTCTAGTATGGTACGCCTGCGCGTCAAGTCGCATTCGTGTCCACGAGTCTCCACTAAAAGAAAAATATTTTCTAAGGAAATATGCCGAGTTACGCATTACGTTTTCGCAAATATCGTTATGGTAAAACGACTGGACCTAACTTCGGTTTATTTTCTTATGAATTATTTATATTTACTCAGTAATTAGAATTAAATCATTTTCATAAAATAGATCTAGAAAATTTGCTAATTTTGTATTAAACGCCCTCTATCTCTATGGTTTATCGATTTTGTTATCGATAATATTTATTACTAGCTGTGCCCCACGGTTTCACCCGCGTTAATTTGAGGAAAATACCTACTAAAATAATTATATTCCATTACTGTAAGAGTATTACAAATGAATATTACTTATACCCTCATGACCAGCTGCCCTTTTTTTTTTTTTTTTTTTTTGTGGATGGGAAATCATCAAATGACTCCTCCCGCTCTGGGTGGAGCGGAAGGGAGTGTCAGACTCTTACTGACTAAAACCCACCCGTGTTCCTTCCTTAGCCCTTTATGTTCCGGGCCAGCGGTAACCCTTTCGGACAATCCCGCTGACCCGGCAGGCTTCGGCCCTAAGGGGCCCCTCCTCGATGCTGACATCTCTTTGAGGCGCGCGTGGAACACGTACGCGCCGTCCGGCACGGGCCTGGTCCTGATCGGGCGGTGAGCTACCCATTACTCTCCGCCCGCAGGCCCGCGCCTACGGTGGCCGGGAGTCGTCACGCGGCTCCCGACGCCCGGAGCGTCTCCCGCGGCGGCTGGGACGGGAGGCTCTCTCCCTGAGCCGTTCCGCCACCTCCTTCGCTAGCATGACTGCTTCGCAGAAGGAGGTGACTGCCTCCCACTCCCTCTCGCCCCGGACCATGGCTTGCACCAGGGCCGGACGCGAGAGGTCGCCGTCGCTGCCAATCGCCTCTACGAGGACACGGCGGTGCTCCGCCCAAGCGGGGCAGACCTCCACCGTGTGCTCCACCGTGTCCTCTGGGCGATCCTGGCAATGGTGACACCCGGGCGTTTCCTCCCGCCTGATGATGTGCAGGAACCTCCCGAAACTTCCGTGTCCGGTGAGGACCTGCGTCAGGCGAAAGGTGAGGGCGCCGTGGCGCCTCTCTAGCCACTCCTCAAAGAGGGGTCTTATCGCCGCTATCGCGGCGTGCCCTGCGCTGGGTTGCGACAGTCGCTCTTTCCATGCCGCCATGAGATCGCGCCGGAGATCCGTCCGCTCCGCAGCGATTTGCCGCGGAAGCGGATCCTCCCCCCGGCGTAGTGCCTCCGCGCGCCACTCATACAGGCGCGCGAGGACCATCGCCTCCAGATCCCATGGCGGCAGTCCGGCAAGGAGGCTTGCCGCCTCGCCAGAGATCGTGCGGTAGCCCCGGATAGCCCTTATGGCTACCACCTTCTGGGGCGCGTTCAGGTAGTGGGCGGCTCGCCGCCGCAGTGAACGCGCCCACACCGGGGCCCCGTATATGGCCATGGACCGCACGACCCCCGCGTAAAGCCTCCGGCAGGAGGCGTTTGGCCCCCCCAGGTTGGGCAAGAGCCGCTTGAAGGCGGCCCCGGCCCGTTCCAGTTTGGGGGCCAAACGTCGGAAATGCTCCACGAAGTTCCACCGGCTGTCGAGGACGAGACCCAGGTATTTCATCGTCATCCCGACGCCGATGTGAACCCCTCCTACCGTTAGTTGGGATCCCGATGGCGGCGCGTTCCGGGGCCCATGAAACGACATGGCCTCGGACTTGTGCAATGCCACCTCGAGACCCAACTGCCGGATCCTCTCCACGACTATCGCAACCCCGCGTGTCATCGCGTCGGCCGCCGCCTGATGCGACCTCCCCTGCGCCAGGACCAGCGTGTCGTCAGCGTAACAAACCACGCTGACGCCATCAGGGAGGTCGGCGCGCAGCACCCAGTCGTACCCGATGTTCCACAGAGGCGGCCCCAGGACCGATCCCTGTGGGACACCGCACGACATCTCTCGCCGGTTCCACTCCCCATCGCGACCGGGGTAGCTGACGGCTCTTTCCGTCAGATACGCCTCGACTATTCGACGGAGGTAGGGCGGCACCCGGTGATACCGGAGTGCCTCCACAATGGTGCTCCAGGGCAGGGTGTTAAACGCGTTGGCGATGTCGAGTGACACCGCCACGACGACCCCACCCCGGGACACCGCGTCCCCCGTCGTGAGGGCTCTCACGCGCATGATGGCGTCCACCGTCGAGCGCCCCTTGCGGAAACCGAACTGGCTGTCCGCAAGATCCGGCCCCGTCCTCACCAGGTGCCCGACGAGGCGGCCCGCAATCACTCTCTCAAAGAGCTTGCCGACCTCGTCGAGCAGCACGATGGGCCGGAATGCGGACGGAGAGTCCGCAGGGCGCCCTGGCTTCCGAATGAGGACCAGCTTCCCCGTCTTCCAACGGCGTGGAAACTGGCCTCTCTCCAAACATGCGCTTAAGAACGCCTCCAGTCGAGGCCCGAGAGCCCCCGAGGCCAGGACCCAGGCTTTACCTGGCAAGCCGTCGGGTCCTGGGGCGGTATTTTTGGCCTTCAGCCTTCCTACCGCCGCTCTCAGTTCTACCCCGGTCACAGCAGGGATGTCGTCGTCGTCCGCGTGGTCCGCTTCGGGCACCGCAATTGGCGGAGCCATGGGCGGGGGAGTGTGCTCCCCCCGTGAAGGGAACAGAGCGCTCACCACCTCCTCCACCAGCTGGGGGCGGAGACTCTGCGTCAGCGGGGGGGCCCAGGTGCGGAGTTTATTCCGCACCATTTTATAAGGGCGCCCCCACGGATCTCTGTTCAGAGTCTCCACCATCTCCTCGCGGGCCACATCCTTGGCCCGCTGGACAGCTTCTTGGAGGGCGGTCTTCGCCGCTCTGTACCCCTCGTACAGCTCCGCCTCCGTGGCTTCCGCATCCGGAGGGCGAATGCGGAGCCTGCGGTGCCTGGTGTAAAGGTGTCGCGCATCGACGCACGCCTTGCGTAGTGTCTCCACCTCCTGCGACCACCAGTACACCTGACGTCGGGCGCGTCCTGGCCGGACTCGGGGCATTGCCACGTCACAGATCTCGGACATGGCCTCCCGGAACCACTCCGCCTCATCGTCGATGTTGGCAGGCCTGTCCGGTGATGACACCCAGGCCTGCACGATCGAGGCTTCCAGGAGGAGCTCCCGGTCCAGCTGCTTCAGCGCCCACCGCGGACCACTCGGGGCCTGTTGGACCAGCGCGCTAGAGGTCTGGGCGGAGACGTCGAACCGGATATACCGGTGATCGGAGTAGGTCTCCACCCCCTCCATGACGCGCCAGTCAATGACGCGTTGTGACAGAGCGGGGCTGCCGAACGAGATGTCCACCACGGACTCACCCCGCATCCGCACACACGTGGGAACAGAACCCCGATTTAGGACGACCAGGCCTGTTTCCAGAGCCCAGTCCTCCACCATCCTGCCCCGCACATCCGTGTAACGGGAACCCCAGGCCAAATTCTTGGCATTGAAGTCCCCGAGCACTAGCACGGGGAAGGGATGGTTTCTGGCGACGACGACACTCAACTCTGTTAAAGAGTTGTGGAACTCGGCGAGAGTTCGGTTCGGAGAGAAGTACACCCCCACTACTACTATCTCTCCGAACCGTGCTGCTACGCACCCGTGTCCCTTCGTGACGCATTCGAGGGACGGGGTGCCGGCGGCGGCCGACGAAAGTATGGCCACTGAGCCGCTCAGGTCCTCCACCCAGTCATCCCTGGGCGGGACAAAGTACGGCTCAGCGACCACGGCGATGTTAATCGACCACTGCGCCACGCTCTGGAGCAACAGGTCCTGAGCGCAGGCGCAGTGGTTGATGTTCGCCTGGAGGAGGCGTAGGGGAGCCATTACTCCTCCATTTCAGCCCCCTCCCGGGCCCCTTGTGAGGGCCCCTCGACGATGGCGGCGGCAGCAGCGGCGGCGGCGGTGGTGGTGGCGGCGGCGGCGGCGGCGGCGGTGGTGGCGGCGGCAGCAGCGGCGTTGTTGGCGGCGGCAGCGGCGGCGGCGACGGTGGTGGTGGCGACGGTGGCGGAGGGCCTGCCTTTCCTCCTGGTTCCGGCGGGTGGAGCGCAGGACTTGCTCCCCGCCCGGTGATCGGCCGGCTTGCCAGCAGCCGCACATGCGAAGCAGTGCGGTGCGGCGTTACACGAGCCGGCCTTATGTCCGGGCTGACCGCAGCGAAAGCACAGTGTGCTGCGGTCCACCTCCGAGGTGCACTGGATGCCAACGTGGTGTCCCACAAGGCATCGGTAGCACCTCAGAGGCTTGGGTTCCAGCAGTTTAACCTGCGCTGAGACCCAGCCCACCAGAAGCCTTCGGCCCTCCACAATTGTTTTGGCCGCCGTCACGGGGCAGCTTACCGTTACGGTTCGCATCCCCGCGAAGTCAGGACGTATGGTGCCCGCCTTCACCTGCTCGGCCAGACACCCGCCCGTCCTGACGACGGCGGCCACCACCTCTTCCTCCGTAACGGAGTCATCCAGGCCCAAGATGCGCATGTCCGCGCACTTGACGGGCCTGGAGACCCGAGCCTCGTCCGCATCGAGGGACGCCCTTAACTTCTCAGCTAGGGATGACCAGCTGCCCTGCGGAGTTATTATAAAACTATGCTGTGATTGTTATCATCAACAAAAACTTGGTGGAATTCAAATAAATCGCTTTTCCCTAAAGTGCAAGAAGAAACGTTAAAAATTACTGCTTATCGTGTGTGGACCAAAAACTGTGAGTTAACCAAGCTACAAAGGCTACGTCCATCAAACGTAGACACATTTTTGCTTTCCAGAACTTAATTATTATCTAATAAAAACAAACTGTGAAAAAATATTTGTATTACGAATCCGTTATCAGATGAATGACAAAAACACACTAACGCCATCTATTATCAATAGAGATAGTTTAAAATTCATCTGCTTTACCGACGAAGCAATTACCAATTGTTGCCAGTGTTAAAATTAAATATCAGTTATCTAGGTCGACAGCGATACGTTCATCGGCTACTGTCTTTATAACCTGTGATTAGTACTTATCTGTGGCTCGAAAAAACAAACATTAACAGGTATTACCATTGAGATAGGAAAAACATGGAGAGGCCGCGTTATTCTATACATACATTTGCTTATACAAATATGAGTGAAATATGATTCAGAATACGAAATATCGTTTTGTCTCGTTCTTTCTAATAAGGTAATCGTATTTGATAAAAGAGACAACAATATTTTAAGTTGTTGCTTATTTTGGCAACATTTTGACGTGACGTAGTACAGTTGTAGGTAAGGTGCCGTAGCAGCCATCTTTTGCGACAAGTTTCGTGGTAGTTTTGCTGTCAAATGGTTGTTTACTTTTTGTATTATTGAGAATTGCGAGAAAATTACAAGGATTTTACCTTTTAAAACTGCATGCAAATGTTGGAAAACAACAATTCAACATGTCTGTGTGTTGTATTGTGAAGTGTGGTGGAAGAAAGAATGAAAATAAACCTCTAATGTCTTTGCACAGGTTAGTAGCCGGTTTTCATGCAATAATACATAATACACATTCGATGATACAGTTGTAACGCGATCATGAATTTATGGCTAAAGTATTAATATTTGGGTTCATTTCCGTATAATAGACCTTTTAGTATATTTTGTTAATTCATTTGTTTGTTTACAATAACATGTCAAATGGAATAGGGTTGTACCGTTGCCGTAATAGTTTTCTCCGCTGCAACGTCATCGGCATATTCTGCGATGTGAACATAAGTAATTCTGTGTCCTATAAGTCCTATTCGGTCCGAGTGATCTTGCCAGGTCCGGCCTCTGGTTCACAGCACCGAAATTAAAATATTTTATTTCACATAAACCTACATGGACACTTAGGAAACGTCAGAAGCTAGGTGCACGGTTCCAATTGGTTGTTTCCTATGGGGAAGAACTGGCAAGAAACTCCACAATTTTTACAATGTATTCAAAATGTACCTGGTACTGATTTTAATAAATAAATAACTCGTTTTTTATTAAATTTATGGACTATCTGTTTCTCTCTTCTCGCCACTGCAGATTTATTACCGAAAAAACTCAGTGAAAGCTGAAGTGACGGTAACAGAGAGTTGTTACATTTGGTACTTACGCTATCAGATGCATTTATAAGTAGGTATCTTATTATATTGCCATTCGTCTTCACAACTTGTTTGTCTTAAGCATAACTATAATATTTTTCTCTGAAAATTCTAACTCTAATAAAAGATTTTCTTTTTTGACTTGTATGTACAGACGCCAGCACATCAACCTACCCGAAACTGTCAAGTTTTCTCAATCAACTTTGAACATAAGGCCTTTGCGATAAAGTTGAAAATCTATTAAAGAAATTTGACAGATTGTAGTAGGTTGATGTGCTGGCGTCTGTACCTACCGATAAATAGTTCAGTAATTAACCATGAGTCTTTCGTTTTACGCATCACAAAAGATTATAAATAAAGTATTTTCGCACACTTTATTTTTCTGCAAAACTGTAAAGTATATTTACCGAAAATAAAGTAGGATACGTTATTATAAAGTATGGTTGGCAACCGTAATTACAACGGACTTTAATTTAGTAAGTTATTATCCAAACGTGATAACTAGTAAGACTCATATTTTTAGTATCGATACTCGATAATAGTAACACCTATGTTCCTTGATTGGTACAACCCTAGCAGTGGCAGCCATTTTATGCGACAAAACGAGTTGTAGGTATGCACCCTTTTTTTGTAGGTATTTCCAGTCCATACTTTTTATATGTCAATGGGTATTACGAATTCACGAAGTTAATTATTTGTCATGGAAAACATAACTAACATAAGAATATAAATCTAACTATAAAACGAACGCAGTTGGAGTACCCCAAGGCAGCGTGGTAGGAGCGTTTTTATTTCTGCTATATATCAATGACCTTCCCAATGCAACACGCCATGAAACAATCTTATTTGCTGACGATACGACACTAATAATAAAATGTAAGGACAAAAATAAGTTGGAACAGGAAATTAATGAAGCAATCAAAGACATAATAAGTTGGCTTAATAACAACAATTTAAAAATCAATATAAATAAAACAAAAATAATTCAATTTCAAACTTATAAATCAAACTTTCAGAGTCTGAGTATAAAATATGACGACATTATCCTAGAACAAGTAGTAAACACAAAATTCTTGGGCATAATAGTGGATCAAAACTGCAATTGGAAATCACACATCAACTACGTATGCGATAAGCTAGACAAATTCGTATACGCAATAAAACGTCTTCGATCAACAGTGTCAACTGCCGCAGCAGTTACTGCATATTACGGATACGTAGCGTCTGTGCTGTCATATGGTCTAATACTATGGGGCAATTCAGTTGAAGTTTTAATGGCATTTCGGGTACAAAAAAAGTGTGTCAGGGCAATTTCTGGCGTCTGGTTTTTGGACAGCTGCAAACCTTTATTTAAAAAACTTCACATTTTGCCATTACCCTGTATGTACATCAAGGAACTATGTATGTTAGTAAAGCAAAATCCGCACTATTTTCGCATGCAATCAGAAGTGAGCAACAAAAAGGCTTCTGCTAGAAATAAATACAAACATGAATTAAATGTACCTCAATGTAGACTGCAAATATTTAGGAGGAATGTATATGTTAATGCCTTGCGTAACACATTTTGTGTCTGATAGCGATTCTGAAACTAAGCCAACTCCAGTGGGGATCGTGATCAAAAATCGGAATTGTAGAACTCCAAATGATCTTTAAGGAGTAGAATATTGTATTAATGATGTACCCACTATCGGGCAGAATTTGTTTGTTGAAAGGTTTTGTTTCTTCATATATGAACTATTCGCTTCCGAATAATTTTGCTATAATTAAATTTTGTTTTGATTACAACTGATGGTCTACTACTGCATATAAATAAAAATGTACAATGATTGCCGAAAAATGAAAAACCAATTTATAATACACTTTCTACCAAAAACTACCATAATTGAAATACGCAACGAAACGTTTTATTTTTCACGTTTTAGTTATCTGTGGCCAACGATAAAATCGTAAAAAAGCAGTGTTGTCAACTTAGTGGGAGTTCCACTAAACTTGGGGGTTTGGACAGGATGGGGATGGGATGGGGTGCTGGCGGACAAAATTTTGCTTTCAGTGGCTGGTGCTTTTGTCTAGTGGTTAGACTAATTTAATTTGTAGAAAACAATACAATCAACTACTTAAACTTTGCCTCGAGAAAATAGTATTATAATAACACGATAATGGCATGTTTTATAGTTAGTTTAAAGCCTGTGAAAGTGAAAAATAAATCATCAAACTAGTGACGTTTTAAGGTCTCTGCACACAGCGGGCGCGGCGAGGCGAGATGGGACGGCGACGCGACGCTGAGCAGTTGTAATGTACTAGATATGGACGACGTCACACAGAGACGTCGCGCTCGACGCGACGGTAACCGTCGCGCCACGCCGCCGCCGCCGCGCGATATTGTAATACAATTATGCTAAAAAAAGTACTGTGAATAAGTTATGTTTGTGTTCATTCATTCTCAAATCTTAAAATGGACCTCCAAAGCGGCGATCGAACGTCGCTAATAAGAATAAAAAAAATATAAAAAAAATGCGCCTTCTGGTGGACTCGGGAGAAAAGTTGGCAACACTGACACTGAGTAAAAAAAGTAAATAATGAAAATAGGAAACTTTTAAACCATAATATACAAATAATCTTTGTTTGGTTTTACCTTGAATGTTGTTTAAATTAATAGTTGTTTTATGTTTTTTAACATACTAAATTGTTTTTACTATTTTCATACAGAAACATGGGCCTATGTTAAATAGTTTCGGATTTTTTTTGTTGTGGTTTCTTGTAGAAGGAATACGTTTGTAAAGTTCTCTGATAAAGGACAAGGAGGTTTTAGCTGGCTGCACCGAGACTTAGGCTGTTTTGCTCGATAGCGAAAAGCACCTAAGTCCAATATAATCATAAAAGTAAGTAACCAAATATATCTACGAAAAAGTTGTTTGTATTAGATTATCGTAGCTCGTGTAACTACTTACCCTTGATACCGATGATCATCAAAGATAGACCTATATTAGCTTTCGACCTCCCTGGACATGGGTTTTAGTCGTAGACTCTCGGTACACATACACAATTATGACTAAACTTGTGGGTCTTACCTATCGCAATCATAGCTAACATACTCAATAATAAATTATACCTTCTCCCCACGTACACATAATAGTTATAAGAACGAAATACACTATCTTTGAGAATTCAAAGAAAAGCTTAACCATATGAAGATAACAATGTTTTTAATTTTCAGATATGACTGACAAATGGGACTGGTTGAGGATGATTTTGTATATAAAAGAGCATTTCAACTGGGACAAAGTGTCCTTCTTCTTTCACTCTATGGGAGCAATCGCTGGCTGCACTGAGACTTAGGCTGTTTCGCTCAATAGCGAAAAGGCAATTTATCTTCATCACTACAAGTAAGTACTTAACCCAATATAATTAGGAAAAAGTTGTTTGTATTATACAAATACTGACAATCATTCCTTTGTTGTATAGCTAAGCAACTTATTTAGCTTAGCTTGGTTAGCTATTTGTTGTGGTTAAAATAATTAATTATCATAGTAAGTATTATGTCCATTAACCTCCATTCTAACAACTAATTATTAATTGAGTTTCTACATAAGTAGTTATTGAAACAATTTATAATTACCATTAATCAAATAACAACTAAGTACAAAACATTAATCATACTATTTTTGCAGACGGTGGTGGTAGAGCTGAAAATACAAGAATGGAACACTGCCCTACTAACATCAATCTAGTTGACATACAATGGATTTTCGTCTTGCAAAGAATGGAAAACCTATCTGCCGTATTAATCATTAAAGGTAAGCTATTTGACACCGTTAAGAATCAAGCAGCAACTCACATAATTATGATATATTTATCACTAGCAGCACCCCGCGGTTTCACCCGCATAAGTGTTGATCCCGTGGGAATATTGGGATAAAAACTATCCTGTCCTTCCCCGGGATGCAATCTATCTCTGCGAAATTCGTTCAGTGGTTTAGGCCTGAAAAGGTAACATACAGACAGACAGACAGAGTTGCTTTCGAATTTATAATAATAGCATGGATCATATGTTTTATGTATAGGTACCTAACTAATGTTTACCGTTCTAATCTAGTGTTATGTTACAGCCCGCGCGGAACTAGTTGGCCGCTGAGATGGGGACAGGAGTAAGGCGGCGGTTCGCAACGCACGTACTGAGTAATGCGCCCCAGCCCCTCCACAATGCACAGCATAACAAGGCCTATGGCTTTTATTTAGCAACTACTTCAGTTTTCAAACTTCTAAAGTAGTTATCAAAACTTAAATTCGTAGACTTACTAGATAGATAGGTGATAAATACTTGTGTATTTAAAAAAAAACTAGATAACTTAAGGATATTGAGAAATTTGCGCTGAAAAATGATTTTTCTGTTTTTAGTCCGCGAAATTGATAGGGACCCTTAATTTAGAACTATTAGTAACAGTTAAGTTGGTCCAGAGGTTTAGGATATAACATGTGAAACCGATGACCCAAGTTCGATACTGGCAGTCTGATAATTAGGTTTTGTTTTCATGAAATCTTATTTTTCTCTGAGTTATACTATTAATACAACTTTTTCTTTTTATTGTTGTTATAACTATTAGGTTTATATTAAAATGAAAGAAATATAATTTAATTATCTATCATTTCAATCTATATTATCGTTTTAACACAAACACGTTTAATATGCGATAGTGCGAAAGGTGAAACAAAACTAGACTCATCAGACGGTAACTTCAATATAGATTAGTAAAATGTAATGCATTCTCTGCGAGTTCAATAATATATCGGTTAGACAGAGACAGAATTATAACGCCAAGTAGATTGATAATTTTATTCATCGAGTTATTAACTACCTAACTGGCTTAGTTGGTAAGAGCTCGCGGTAATCAAAGAATAACCGATGATTCGATGGTTCGAATCTCGTTCGTAATAAACACTTTTTGTATTATTCTTAAGGATGTATATTGTATTATTGTTTGAATTGCAAAGTTGTAGCAAAGAAATGCCTTTTTTTTAATAAAGACAAGTGATTATTATAGTGATACTAATTAGGAAATAGTGGTGTTTAGCTAAATTAAGTGTCATTCATTAGGTATAGGTAAATAGAAAGACAATATATTATGGTAAAAAAAAATGGTTTTATTTATATTATTCAACCTTAACTGACAATACCATTTATTCACATTTAGCATAGAATATTTGGTCATGAGGCAAGAATAAATTGGAACAAATATTTATATTCTATGGATTGGTGGAATTTGGCATCTAATGTATTCCTGTGAAAATCATCATGGATAATTTATGTACTGCTGGCTAATGCTTGCTGTGAGAACAAGTTAGTTTTTCATGAATAATGGCAAACAACATAGCGGCAGGCCCAGACGGGGATGGCGGGATAAGCTGGACCACTTTAATAAAGATTGGTCCTTGGCAGCTCTCGACAGAGAGGGGTGGAAGGAGAGTAGGCCTTTGCCCAGCAGTGGCGCAAGATGTAGTTGAGCCTAACGCCTGAAAGATAAAAAAAGAATTTAAGTAAGTAAATCCTCATTATGTTACAACCACCCACAAAGTATTTAAAAGGCCCAAATCTATGTAGGTACATATTAGAACAGTAATATACTGCTATAAACACAAATTAGATGCCTACAATTCTATTGATGGATGAAGCATTCTTGACTAAAAAGTACCTAAGAAAGATACAGCAAGTATTTTTACTAATTAGGTAATAGATAAAAAGGAGACCATCCTTCTTTTTATATGTATCATAGGCCTATGCCTATAATACATATTACATACATTACTTTATTGTGATATCAAACAAAACCATAATGCTAAAGAGTATTTTGTAGGGCTCCACATAATAATGTAACAATAAACACTAAGTATAAATAAATATTAAGGTAGGTAGGTACTTCTATATTATTATAGTTTAATATTTAGAAAACAACCTTCAAGACTACCTACCATAGTGGTGCTAGGAGGCTGATATTGATTTTGAGGATTTACACCGGACATCCTAAGGTTTATGACAGAATACATTTTTAATAATTGACTTAGATATTCTTACTAAAAATATTTAACAATAATTGAAAACATACATTTTCAGTTGCCTACCTAACTTGAACTAGGTACTTTCTTTAATTTAGTTTGTTGTTATGATTGTAAATATTCATCTCCTCGTCTTATGAGTAGCTAAGTAAGTATATGGTCAGTAACAATAGAAAAGTAATTGTGTCTCGTCATTAGTAGTTGAGGTCATTATATTACCAATGTTTGATGGTGCCCTATGTATCTAGGTATATTATGTATTCACCAGTAGGTACCGAACAAACAATATACAGTGTGTAATATCTTAGAAGATGGTCAGTGGGTCGTCTTAGGAAGATACAATATTTAGGTGGGCACTTATACCTATAATGGGCCCATTCAACGTTCAACACTTATAAAGAAAATAATACTGACATTACCTTGAACAATGATGTTTAAATGTAGGTCTATGTATGGTGTGTATTTTCGTCGAAATCCTTAGGTAAATTTTATCCATTTCCATTGCTTAAAAGTGTGCTTTTTATCTGTTCTTCCTCTTTACTTATTGCTTTTCCAATGAAGTAAAACCTCGAATGGGTTGCGCTTCTGGCATATTATGTTAACGTTTGTTATGGTACGAGATACGAATTTGTCTTTCGTTAAAATGCCACCAATATACCTCGTTTCTGAAATATCATATGAATCTCGTTGGTTGTTCACAGTCGATCTGTAATTTAGGTTGTAAGCACTTGTAACAGAAGAAAACTTGTACAATTACTTTACTAAATTCACCTCACTGCCTTGATTTTTAAAATACTATTATTATGGTTTTCTCATTGAGGTTTTACACTAAATCACATTTACAATTTATCAGGAAGACTACCACTTACATTTTTTCGAAATAATTATGAGGATTACGCGTTTAAATCCTGAAATATGTAGAACGGAAAATGATTACGACGAGAAGCCTGCCTTCTCTTTGAAACCAACTGTAAATTGGTATCGAATTGACGTTTGAAGCCTATAATCGCTTGTCAAATAAGTTACGCAATACGAAAAATTGACTTTTGCCTAGTTTTTCATGACGTGTCGTTCACTCTTTATCGGTTGAAACCAATTTCAAACTGACCCCAGTTGGTTTCACAAATAATGAAGTTACGCAATACGAAAAGCGAAAAATGAAGCCAATTCGGATCGAAACGAAGGCGATCAGTCTGAATCATTTCCTAATAGTGTGTTACGCAATTAGGTAGCAGGTGTATAACAAGTTACCAAACTCATTTAAGGAACTTCCCATCCCCATGTTCAAGAAAAAGCTGACAAGTTGGTTATTGGATAATTGTTTTTATGACATTGGTGAATATATGGAATATTGTAAAAATCCAAGATGACATGTACTTAATTTTGACATTGATTTTAAAGTAACGACTGCCTTATTATATTAATTCATATTTGACATATTTTTTTAATCATTAAATCTTATAATATTAATTGTACTTAGTTATATAAAATGACATTTGTATATTTGTACACCATATGTTATGGTAGAATGTATAGAACTTAAAAAATATTAACACCATACTATGTAAAACTACATTCTTACAAATAAATAAATTCTAATTCTAATTCTATGATAATATCTCCTAAGATATTCATCTTTCTCCTAACATTCATTCATTCATTGAATATAAACCAGTCAAAACGACAATTATTAAACAAATAATTATGTTTTATTTCAAGGACAATAAATATTTTTAATTTACTACTAAGGGCTGATTTTTCCATCGCCAGATAACTTTTATTCGAGGAACAAAATTGACGTTTGACAGTTTTTGTATGAAATAACTGTCAAAATTTCAAAATTATTCCTCGAATAAAGTTATCAGATGATTGAAAAATCAGCCCTTAATGTTTTATTTAACAATTTTACCGTTTATACTAATCGGACTTCGGTCCATTACATGATAAAAGATTTTAATTATTACATTGTACAAACATCGACATTAAATTATCGAAATCTTGTCGCATCTCTAGCTGGTAGAAAAATAGATAACAGGTGCGTACGAATATGACATCTATTTCAATGATGTTAGCGTGCTAAATAGAGTAAATTGGTTACAGCCCCCTCTAGCGTTGAGTAGCTGAACTCGTTATAGATTGCTCGAATTTGATTGAAAGATGGAAAAATGGTCTTTATTGATTTGACATGTAAAACGAAAACAACATTCAAGAATTGTAATGAGACTTAGTTTGGAACAACAATAAATAAACTTTTCGCCAAAGTTGCATTTATAATTTGTAGATAATTTTCTATTCCGTGATTATGCCGCGCCGCTCTAATTTTGCTATGGCCAGATGGCGTGACTGAGACATGGGATCACAGTTTTTCTAAGACATTTCTTTGGATAGCGCCTCTATTGTACCTATCTTAAATCTCTTTGTACCAGGCATTAATTGTGGCGCGCAACGTTATTATTATTATGTCTATGTCTATTAAATGGTCTAAGCACCTATGTTCTGTTTAATTTAGTTGTTCTGAGGCTTCTATGCTTAAAACGGGCATTAGGTACAATATCACCGCACCAGTCTTGCTTGTGCCGCGTTCCGACGCGCACGTGTTTGCATATTCTGTGTATTGACTAGCGCGGCGCAAGCTGACGCTCATATTTTTGTTTTCGCCATGAGTAGTGAACTTGTGGCGAATGAGCTGCTGGCGTTGGACGAGGTGTCCGAGAGTTGAATACCCTCAGATTCCATAATCTCCCCTCGCTTTACATGCATGACTGCACATTTGTCGACACCAAATTCCATCCTGATGGCGCTACTGTAAGTTTCATCAGAATCTCCATCAGACGCAATTTGTTGGGGGCAAAGAGTTTCAAATCATCCATGTAAAGGAGGTGAGATATGACCTGACCACCTTTCCTCAAAGAGTGAACAATATGTGCTTAATAAAAAGGCTATTATTCGAATTTATAAAGTTTTATAAAGTTATGCTATTGATTTAATAAGGTTAAATATATGCACCTCTTCGTCTGCCTCCTCTCCCTCTTGTCGCACCAGTTGGTGGCGTCGCCATCATCTGCTGAATGCGGCGGTGGTGGTGACGGCGGTGGTGGTGGTGATGGCGGCAGTGGTGACGGGCACCGCGGCGGTGACGGTGACGGGTACCGCGGCGGTGACGGGTACCGCGGCGGTGACAGGTACCGCGGCGGTGACGGGTACCGCGGCGGTGACAGGTACCGCGGCGGTGACAGGTACCGCGGCGGTGACGGGTACCCCGGCGGTGACGGGTACCGCGGCTGTGACGGGTACCGCGGCGGTGACGGGTACCGCGGCGGTGACGGGTACCGCGGCGGTGACGGGTACCGCGGCGGTGACGGGTACCACGGCGGTGACGGGTACCGCGGCTGTGACGGGTACCGCGGGGGTGACGGGTACCGCGGCGGTGACGGGTACTGCGGCGGTGAAGGCGTCGGCGGCAGTGTTAATGTAAAATGCTCCGATGTAGGCAACGGGACTGGGCAGGGCGGCGGCAGCAGCGATGGCGACTCCCACTCGTACACCTCTAAAAAGGGATGTGCCGGAGCTGCGGCGCCGCCACCGGTGCCACCGCTGGCGACGTAGAGCGTGTAGGCCAAGGAGCCGCATTATCCACCAATCAATCATCCAGTTTCTCTGTTTAAATTTTTAACTTCTCCGCTTAATACAACAGTCACATTAATGTGTCTGGAGCTCTACTATCTGCTACTTACTAACAGTATTACTTACAATTACTGTACAGACACTGTCATTATTAATTAATATTATTCTAACAACTTACTTATTGTAACGAGTCTTTTAAGCCTGTTACATGATATCGCGTTCTTTGCTTTAATTTGTAGGCGGCGTGGTGGTGTTGCCATGTAAAAATTCATTTTTTTGAATCGGAATCGTGTAGTGGTCACACTGATTTTTTCTTTTGATGCTGTCAGTTGATTTTGACAGGTCACTTTCCGACCCAAGCTTTGCATAGAATGGAGTAATTTGAGAGCTCCTAATTAAATCGTAAAGAATAATCTTCAGAAGGACGATATCTAGTCCTAAATATGTGGTAGCTGATTTGCCCTTGTCGGCATCATAATGGGATTGCCCATATTTTTTAAAAAGGTTGGTAAAATTCTTCGTGGTTTCATACCTATTCACGTGTCGCGTGGCTATTTGGATGGCAGACGTTAATAGTTTCCGATATTTGTTTCAGGATCTTTTAAACCTTATATATTTTTTGGATTAATTCATCTACTGATGTAAAAGCTTTTTTTGGAAAAGAAACGGTGAGTCAATTTTGTGTTTGGTCGTAGCCATTTCGATCGCCATTTTTATCCACGCTGGACATCAGCTAACAATTATTCATGTTTGATTTCAGCCGCGAGGCGTTTCTTCAGTTTCTTCAATTTCTTATTTATTTTTATTTCAAGACTTAAATTTTTAACGCTAGCCCCTACCGACATATATCATGGACCGCCTTGACGTCCTCGCGAAGATCAAAATCACCAAAATGAGCGTGGTTTGTTAGTTTATTCGCCGGAATGTGGTATGGTTTATAAAAACTTAACTTAAATTGACAAAAGTGCAATAATGACAGGACGAAAATTAATTTCTATTCCATCTTAGTTTTACACCTTAGAACTTAATATTAGAAAGGAATTTTCTTGTATATTGAGACCAGCAGCCTTCGGGTAATAAAATCGTTCAATAACTTTTGTGTCGATTTTTATTGATACTCCCCGCTTGAAGATTAAAAGTTTCCAGTTCCCGCAGGTTAGTCTATCCTTGGCATAGTTTGGTGTGAACTCCTGGCGCCCGAATTTTCACTTCTACTTATTGTTTATTTATTTGGAGTACAACACACACATTTAATAATCACATTTCATAATATACATTTTTAATAACATCCACTCTTTAAATTATTTTTTTTTATTATTACAATTGTCGCTCTGCGAACAGGGACTTGAAGTAGGTTTGTCTGGTACCTTTATACTGTCATTATTGCACTATTAATGAATTAACTTATGAGTCTATTGTTTGCATTGGTTTGTTCTACATTGTTACTTTAATAACTTTGTGTTTATTTTGATTTTTGACTCATAAGTAGTACTTAACTTAATTTGGTGAATCTTTGTAAACAATGTTTGGTGTTTACAATTGATGATTTTGTTTAATATCATGTTTTTTCTTAGCAAAAACCAACAGAAATGTATAGCATAGACTGCGTTTTGTTGTTCTCAACAGTAAAGTTATTTTAAAAACTAAGTTTAACTTTTTAAGTAAATAATTTAATCTAATTGTTAAGTACAATATTGTGCATTTAATTTATCTAGATTTAAACTGCTTGTAAGTGATTATTGCACTTTTAAAACTATAAAATTAACGTAGTAATTTTTTATGGGAATACCCACATTGACTTTTATAATTAACCTCAAATTTGAGAATTTATTTTCAAACATTTAACTTTTTGAAACTTAGTTTTTGCTTTTCGTTTGCTATTCGCCTTGCTGTTTGTTCATCATGGACAAGGGAGTTCAGTTTCCGCCGCTTCAGGATTCGGGTGATGTTGACGCCTGTACTGCTGTTGATGCTGACGTTGCTGAGAAAGTTCATGAGATGGTTAATGCCCCAGATGTTAACAATCCGTTTGACTCAAGAATTGCTCACTCTTCTTCGGCTTTTACAGCACAAGCATTGCCTTCATTTAATTCCTTGAATGCGCTTGTAAATGAAAATATTCGAAAGAACTTTCCTCCTTTCACTAAATTGCCTGACTTGAAGAAAAGTAGAATAGTTTACAGCGGTAAATCTTGTGTTCGGGAATTTATTACTCAGATAGAAGAATATTTTCTTTATAAAAATTTCAATGAAAACTTGCACCTAAGTTTGTAAAATGTAAAATAACTGAAAAGGTTTCAGATAACGTTTATGTTTTGAAGGATTTAAATAAAGGTTCAGTGGGACGTTATCATGTTAAAGATATTATTAAATTTTAATTTGGTTTCAAAGTGTTAGGTCTTGATTTTGATAATTTTGTTTGAAGGCCACTTTTGACAGTGTGATGTACGAGAGGATGGATGATAGGTTATCGGTGGTTTGAAAGATGTATGTTAGGTAACTTCTTATAAATTTGTTGAATTTGAGACATTCTAAAAGTAAAACTTAGGTCATTCTGGTTAATTTAATACTATTTTTTTTCACACCAAATATTTTTCACATCGAAGGATCTTATTTTATGTTTTGTTTGTTTTTGTTGGATTGTCTAAGATCTTATTTTTTTCTTTTTTAAGGGTAACCTACCTGTTTATATTTTATTAAGATCTTATACAACCCTACAGTTCAGGTAATTTCTACCTTGAGGTTAAAAAGCTTAAATTCAATTTCAAGTTTTTGTAATCTTTTTTTTTTTTTTTCATAGTTTAAAATCATTCTATTTCCTCTTAGTCATAAATAGTAATCGATTTTTATATCTATTTTGTGCTGTTCATTGACAGAATTGTTTCTCATTTTTACTGGAGTTTCATTCTTTTTAATGATCGGATTTGACTTTGTTAGTAACGCGTTCATCCTGGACTTTACTTTTTAGGGTCATTCTGTAACCTTTGTTACAAAATGCCTTATTATTTTTTGGATCTTGGTGTAGTTTTTGACCTTGATTTCGACTTTTTTCCATTGTGTTGGACTTTGTTGTTCCAATCACGATGCGAGATTTTGTTTTGATTTTCGTCATCCTTTTTCCTTTGCGTTCGGAAGTTCGGTGGTGGTATGCCGGTCGCATTGTGAAACTTTGGCTTTCGCCTTTTTGTTATTGAGATTTCTCATTGGAGATCTCAATGTTTTTTGTGTTTGTCTGTGTTTGGGAGATTGGTAGTGTTGAGCCAGTCACAGCATTCACATTCTTTTACAGCTATTGTGCTCGGGAATTCGGTGGTGATGAGCCGATCACAATATGCTTTCCTTTGTCTCGTTGCAGGTTGTGCCTGTAACAGAATTTTAAATAGGGTCTTTCATCTTTATTTAAAAACTTTTGTTCGGAGTTTCAAATTTTTTGGATCGTTGAATACGGAGTTAGTCAGTGGCAATAGAGCCTAACTGCACTCATAGAGATGGTTGAGTTGGAAGCGGTTGACATAGTAGTCAGTGGCGATTGTGCCTAATTGCACTCAAAGTTGTACTGTTCCAAGTGGTTTGAAATTTTTAGTCAGTGGCGATAGGTGCCTAACTGCACTAAAAATTGTAGTTTGTTTTGGTAAATTGTCCGAATTTGTTTGAAATTTTTAGTCAGTGGCTATAGTGCCTAACTGCACTGTTTTGGAGTTTTGGAGCGCTAAGAGATTTCTCTCTTCGTTTCATTTGATGAGTTTTTATAACTTATAATTTTTTGTTTTTCACTATTTCGTTTTTGACTTTTTGTCATTTACATTTTTTTTACTTTTATTAAATTCTTGAGATTTTGTCGTTTGACATTTTCAGAATTAATTTACACTTTGAATTTTATATGATTTTTTTCTTTTTTTGAATTAGAAAGTTGTTAAGACTGGTTTATTTGGTTGAAGATTTCTTTCTAATAAAAGAAAGTTCCTTTCTTTTATTTTCGGGAGGGGATGTAATGTAACGAGTCTTTTAAGCCTGTTACATGATATCGCGTTCTTTGCTTTAATTTGTAGGCGGCGTGGTGGTGTTGCCATGTAAAAATTCATTTTTTTGAATCGGAATCGTGTAGTGGTCACACTGATTTTTTCTTTTGATGCTGTCAGTTGATTTTGACAGGTCACTTTCCGACCCAAGCTTTGCATAGAATGGAGTAATTTGAGAGCTCCTAATTAAATCGTAAAGAATAATCTTCAGAAGGACGACATCTAGTCCTAAATATGTGGTAGCTGATTTGCCCTTGTCGGCATCATAATGGGATTGCCCATATTTTTTAAAAAGGTTGGTAAAATTCTTCGTGGTTTCATACCTATTCACGTGTCGCGTGGCTATTTGGATGGCAGACGTTAATAGTTTCCGATATTTGTTTCAGGATCTTTTAAACCTTATATATTTTTTGGATTAATTCATCTACTGATGTAAAAGCTTTTTTTGGAAAAGAAACGGTGAGTCAATTTTGTGTTTGGTCGTAGCCATTTCGATCGCCATTTTTATCCACGCTGGACATCAGCTAACAATTATTCATGTTTGATTTCAGCCGCGAGGCGTTTCTTCAATTTCTTATTTATTTTTATTTCAAGACTTAAATTTTTAACGCTAGCCCCTACCGACATATATCATGGACCGCCTTGACGTCCCCGCGAAGATCAAAATCACCAAAATGAGCGTGGTTTGTTAGTTTATTCGCCGGAATGTGGTATGGTTTATAAAAACTTAACTTAAATTGACAAAAGTGCAATAATGACAGGACGAAAATTAATTTCTATTCCATCTTAGTTTTACACCTTAGAACTTAATATTAGAAAGGAATTTTCTTGTATATTGAGACCAGCAGCCTTCGGGTAATAAAATCGTTCAATAACTTTTGTGTCGATTTTATTGATACTCCCCGCTTGAAGATTAAAAGTTTCCAGTTCCCGCAGGTTAGTCTATCCTTGGCATAGTTTGGTGTGAACTCCTGGCGCCCGAATTTTCACTTCTACTTATTGTTTATTTATTTGGAGTACAACACACACATTTAATAATCACATTTCATAATATACTTTTTTAATAACATCCACTCTTTAAATTATATTTTTTTTTATTATTACATTATTAAAAATGAAATTACCTGAAGTTTAATTTAAGTTGATCATTTCACAGACTAATATCACACCTAGGCAGAAACACTAAAAAGCCAGTACTTACACTAACTACTTCATGCACTGCTTCTTTACAATTAGTTATTATAATAAAAAATAGGTCTTCTCTAACAGGGAAAGGGATGCCGACGCTGGGCTCTCCATAAACGGCCACACGCCCTAACACTGCGAGGATGCGCTCGTCCCTGCCAGTTAGAATAAACTTGGGAGGTAGAGGCCCGCCTCCCGTTGCCGAAGCCTGCTGTCGGAGCCCCGACGCCTTCTTTCGCGTATTATATTTTTGTTGTAATAATCTCAATATTTATTACATGACACACAGTAATCTAAAAAAAAATGTTTACTTTTAAATTGCACGTTAGCAGTATTAATTTTAATTAGTAAGGGTGGTATGCCACTAATAAAATTTCACTGTCCAAAATTGACTTATGACGATTCTCTCATGTCATTACTATGATGAATTATTCATCTAATTTCCTTGACCAATGTCACATACCACATGCACTAGGCACAGGCATACCACCCTAACACAAGACCGAGTACTTGTTGCCGTAATAAAATATTAAGCTGTACATTTCCAGTAAAAGCAGCTTATACTGGAAATGTATGGATTGTTAGGTCATCGTACGGACATATACCTCTGCACACAGTCTCACAAGTACCTATAGCAATAATTATTGTTCGTTACACTTACTTCTCGTCATTTAATGTGGGATTTAGTGCAGCCCGCGCCCTCGCTGTTGAGGCGGGCTGCAATCGCCCCTAAGACGACCCACTGACCCAATATTTGTCCACTTTCCGATGGTGTTAATTTTTGCCAAGGGCCCTCATTCCCAATGGATCCCTTGGCAATAGCAGGATTTAACTCCATGAATCGTAGCAGCAGCTCCCACTGCCGCTCTGACACTTTTCTTATTCCTGGCATTTCTGCAAAAATAGATCAACAACTAACGTAAGAGCATGAAACATACTTCATTTTAAAAAACAATCTCAATTAACACTCTTTATATTTATCGTACAGTAAGAAATTGCTGATTACTTACTTATTTCAAATTTAACCTTTTGAATGTCTTAAGTTCACAGTTCGACATAAGCAATATTTGTAGTTTCTTCAAATTCCAAAGTTTGGCGGAAAAAGAAGTTAACTTTTGCCCACAGAACCAATATACTCTACAGCTTTTGCCACAGAACTAAAATGTCAGATGCAAATACGTTTTGTTACGTACTTCAATTATGGTAGTTTTTGGTAAGAAGTGTTTTAAAAATTGGTTTTTAATTATTCGGCAATCATTGCACATTTTCATTTGTAAGCATTAATAGACCATCTGTTGTAATTAAAACTAAATTAAATTATGGCATATTAATTCGGAAACAAATAACTCATATATGATGAAACGAAACGCTTTTACTACGAAGCAGATTTACGAATTTCAGTATATTATCAATGACTAAACAATAAATAACAGACTATAATGTACTCTGTGGGTAAGAACATCTCTATACAACTCTAATGAGCTTGTATCATTTTTATTACACAATTCCGAATTTTGATTACGATCCCTACTCGAGTGTGGATAGTTTCGAAATCGCTATCAGAAACAAAATGTGTTACGAAATTAGGCTCGGGTTCCAAATAATAAGTGTAGGGCGCAAAGCCCAGACCAACAAAAAAAAACTTTTTTTGTTGGTCTGAGGGCGCAAAGACATTAAAGTATTTACAATAGACGGGACATTGCAAACAAAACAGTGATCCGATACTTGTTACCTAGGAGTAACAAGTCTCTTAGTCTAGTATGGTACGCCCAAAGAGGAAAGTAACGGTACGCCTGCGCGTCAAGTCGCTTTGCGCATTCGTGTCCAACAAAAGAAAAATATTTTATATGGAAATATGCCGAGTTGCGCATTACGTTACTGCAAGTCTCGTTATGGTAAAACAACTGGACCTAACTTCAGTTTATTTTCGTATGTATTATCTATATTTACTCAGTAATTAGAATTAAATCATTTTCATAAATAGATCTAGAAAATTTGTTTATTTTGTATTAAACGCCATCTATGCTGAGTAGCTTTACTATAGTTGGGTAAAATGACAGCTTAAGTGTTACCACTTCTTAACGAAATTAATATAGTGGTGTGACAAAATATACGATTCATTCAAGTAACATTCAGTTTAAAATCGATCCATGTTTATTGTAATTGATTTTATAAAAGACGGTAATAATTATTAGAAGAATTAAAAACTAAGCTTGATGTGCTGGTGTCTGTACAGACACTTTTATACGTCAATCATATTTTAAAAACTAGATGAGGTCGGCGTTTCCTATCTGACTAATCAGAGAAGAAAGGCCAAAACAAACTCAAGAGGTCCAGATATAATCTTGGTCAGGATCATGTCAAGACCATACTGAAATGGTCTTTTGATGAATTAACCATACCACACAGCACAGACCATAATAACGATAATTTAGTAATTTGTATGAAAAAAGAATTTTATAAATAAATTATTTGTAAACATTGAATTTTATTGCTTTCCTAATTTTTTGGCACTTATTTCAATCTATTCAAATGCGAAGAAATTGTCTTACTAACTTTTTTTCAATATTATCGATACCTTTGAATCTAAGTATATGGTAAAATCCCTACCACAGGTTTTATAGTTTGTACTTAGTGTCACCCCGCATTGCCAGACCTACGGATGTATCCATAGATCTACGGACTTTTGACCTCGCCTCGGATATACGTATATCGATATAAAGATGTACAAATATTTGCAAACAAAAGTGTAAAAAATAATTTTGCTAAAAACGAAACGCAATAAAGGTCTACTTTACACAAAAAGCAATATAAAACACAAAAGCATAATAATTCGGCGGCAAAGCAGGCACATTTAAAATTATTTTGTTTTAAAATGTAAATAACTACTTACTTAAAAACACACACTGAAACTGATACCTTGTCATCTTTGAGTACTCAAAGCTTGTCATAGACGGTGACACGAACAATGAATAGTAGCGAATAAAATTGTACTTAGAATATTTTTTCTGCCTGAGAAAATTTTTGCCTAATTTGTTTAGTTTTCGATATTTATCTAACTGATTTGATTTATATTAGAATTTTCAGGCACCATCGATCCGATTTTCAATCCATCGATTGAGAATCGTATCTGGCAACACTAGCCACACTGGCCATCTACCGAGCGATAGCTGAATCTAATTAATTACATAACCTATGCTAATATTTAAAATAAATACAATAATAAATATGTACATTTATATGAAAAAATAAGAAAAATAATCATAGGGCATCAAAAAATTCGTCCGCATCGCTGTCAACAGGAACAGTGCCCAAAAGGCTGGCAGCATTGCCACGTTGAATGGCAATGCTAATTCTTTGGCCAAGACATAGGCGAGCCCTCTTGGTCACGTGAAGAGTCGACTAACCGCTTGGCGATATCTCGAAAAACCAAGTGGGCACTCGGACCCCATGGCCCTAGTGTTTCAACCCCAAACGGCTCGAACATATAACTCCCAATCAGGTTGGAATATTTTCGCCGTTTGAGGTTTTCTGCACCTGCAGCAGCCGCTCCAGCACAGCCCACCGTGCTAGGAAGATGAGATGGCGCAAGGGTGTCGACACATGTTGCATCCCACACCAAAGGTCTGCCTAACTTCCAGGGCATTATGGTCATCCCGTCTGGTCTCTTCCCATCGTCGCGTGCCAGGCCGTTGGGTTCTAAAACAGCTGGCACCCCGGCGGTGACAAGAGCACGACGGATGATGTCATTAATGCTGGTGTGCCGTGCTATCCGGCCTGCGCTCCTACTGCAAGATAGGCCATGGTGTCCGAGACATGAATCTAATTGAATAAATTGCCGCTCTAATTTTGCTATACTTTGGCAGATGGCGGCACTGAGACATGGGATCACAGTTTTTCTAAGACATTTCTTTGCATAGCCCCTCTATTATCTTAAATCTCTTTGGTAGGGCGCTTTGTACATTGTGCCAAAAAGAGTTTAGCTTATCTCATAGTGGCAAGAATGATATAGAAAAGCACCAAAAATGTAATGAACACCAAAAAAGAGAAAGAAGTGCTAGTTTATCTCATCTGCTCATCATCGCTGCTGCCCATTCTTCGGTCTCCCTTAGTCGCCTTTTACGACACCCACGGGAAGTATGGGGTTAAAACCGGTTGCACAGATAATATAATACTAGCGCCGGTTGGAATTAAAACAACATGACTTATGATGCACACTCAAAAGTAGTTAAAAGTACAAAATAAATAAATAGGTAGCTGCGGCAGCTACGGTCTCAACATCCATTTTTTAATGTTGCGGGCGTACGAGTTGCATCTGTCGAGAATTAACACAGACGTGTGGTTGGCTCGTGATGATCCATCTGCTGATGCATCTGTCGACGTACGCGCACGCGTCTGCCGACGTTTAGAGGAGGCAAAAGGCATGGTCGGCGTTATCGCAAGATGGCGCATGTCATGAGTTCATGACGTCGGATTTTACGGGACATCGTTATCGTGCTCACGCTAATTCGGTAAGGGTTTAAGCACGCTCACATCGATTATTTCCCAACTCGGAACGCAGGGCAAGTCACAATCACAAGCAGTGTTGCCAACCCTACTATTTTAACAGTACATTTACTGTTTTAACCATGACATCCCTGTTTTCTGTTTAAATACCAATTTATACTGTTTTTACGACTATATTTACAGGAGATTTCGTCTAAAACGATAAAACCTTCAGTTAAAATAACTAGCTTCATAATATGCATGTACAGACGGCCGCACGTCAACGTAAACTGTATACATATCTATAACTACGACGAGGCGTACAGTGTTAGAAAGAAAGTATCCTTGGTATGATTGGTGGAGTTTTCAACGTTTCAAAAATTGCCCAATGGTTGCACGTACTAATAATTGGCAGCCAATTACCATGTCTCACTAGGAATAAGCCACACCCACGCGCCCCTGCGCGTCCGCCACCGCTCCCGAGTTTCCCCGAACCTTCACGAAGTTAAACGAATGTCACATCACATCGTTCGTTTGACATTTATTCAGTACGTCACTTGGACTGACTTGGAGTCGTGTTGAGTGCTCGGCGGGAGTTCTAGCCGCAGACATTTTTGACTGTGCGTTTTAATTATTTTTATCAAAGTTTAGTTAAATATCAAAATCAAGAATGCCGCCTCAGTTAACGCAAATTGAAAGGGAGCGCATCATAAGCCCTTCGATTGAGTGGATGTGATGTGATTGATATTTGTCGGCAGACGGGCATAACGGTGAGTAATATTTTTTGTAGTTATAAATTTTCAATAATAATAAACAAAGGTTGTATTGTTAAAAATGTGTCAATGGTGTTTTTCTATAGAATTTTCGAATTAATAGAAGGGATAGATCTATATTTGTGGATAGGTATATCTTCTTTGTGTTCTTTCATAATGGGTGCGCGCTGTTTCGTGAAAGCTTAAATTCAGAGTTATACCTCCGTAAGCATAATTCGATGAACTATTGTTTTTGATTCCATTTAGGGCTGATTTTTCCAACGTCAGTTAATTTTTTAGCCAGCCAATTTATTACTATCGGAGGAATAATTTTGAATTTTTGACAATTCTCCCAAACAAAAACTGTCAGATGTCAATTTTATTCCAATAGTAAAAAATATCTGTCGATTGAAAAATCAGCCCATACTCATGGAACATTCTAAACAGAAGAACATAAAAAACAGGGATATTTAAGTGTCAGACCCAAGAGAAAATTACATGTAAAAATGGCTTAAAATCAAGGGTCTCTTTGCCTATAGTAATTGAGTAATAATGGGCAAATAAACTACAGCTAAGTATTTGTTTCGTTCCAGAAAAAAGAAAGCGGAAGCATAGAACCGCCAGCTCTACGCGAGAGCCACGCGGCTGCAGACGAGACGATGTGGAGTAACCTCAATTTCGTACAGCGTGAGTAACTAGTAATCACACTTACCTATCACATTAACTTATATCATCACAGTTAACATAAAACATGGTTTTCCTAAAAAGTGAATAACAAAATTGATTAAAAAATTAAATTTAAAAAACCCCCATCCGAATTAATTTTACCTATATCTAACAAAACAGCAGTAAAAATTTTGAAAACTAAACTAAGAAATAAAACGTCCACGACGACAATCAAAGGCACATTACATAGTAAAACCGAAATAAAGGAATGCTATACATTTAACACGACTGAAAAGCGAAGAAATTCAATAATAAGTATGTATGATTTTAATAAAAAAAAAACGAGGCAGAAAATATCGAAGACAGAGAAATTGAAAATGATAAATAATTATTTGTAAGAATATTTCCAAGAATTTGTCAATTATTCGTATTTTTAACATAATAAATAAATAATATTGGTACTTGCGTTTTCAATTTTATTAAGCGTTCCGTTTTTAGCCAAATGGCAAAAAACGGAACCCTTGTAGATTCGTCATGTCTGTCTGTCTGTCTGTCCGTCTATCTGTCTGTCTGTCTGTCCGTCCGTATGTCACAGCCACTTTTCATCTGATATTGAGGTTTCTAATATCATTTTTTTCTAAACTGAATAGTTTGCGCGAGAGACACTTCCAAAGTGGTAAATTGTGTCCCCCCCCCCCCTGTAACTTTTAAAATAAGAGAATGATAAAACTAAAAAAAATATATGATGCACATTACCATGTAAACTTCCACCGAAAATTGGTTTGAACGAGATCTAGTAAGAAGTTTTTTTTTAAAAACGTCATAAATCGTAAACCGCAATTTACCATTCATTCAATCAACTCAAGTATAAAAATAAAACATTTAATTTCATAAACATAAACCTTATGCATAAACCCGGATGTTATGGAACCCTCGGTGCGCGAGTCCGACTCGCTCTTGCCCGGTTTTTTAATTCTAATATAGTAGTAGACTTAAATGTTTTAAAGTTACCATTTTAATGTTTTCTGCTGTTTTTCTGCTGCTTTATGCTTCGGTTAGGTTGGCAACACTGATCACAAGTGACACTGACAAGTGTTTGTTGTCAAGTTAGACTTAGAGGAGCCACTTAGGAGCTCAGTTTTAAAACTATTATCTTGGTTGGTTGTTCTTGATTTATTGCTCTGTGAGTGTGATTCTCATTCTCACACAAAAATTGTTACTATTCGTCGGATAAACTGCCATTGCAGCCTAGGACTTCGCGACAGCTCGCTGTGTATTCACTATTGGTGATATTTACATTTAATGTGATGTCGTCGGTTTGTCTAGCTGCTGGAGACATATTCGTTCCAGTGAAAATTGATGAAAATGATCTCTATGCGGGAGTTTTAAAGTTACTTAAAAATATAAGACCTAACTGGACTCAAGAAGATATTAAATTAAAGGTATGCTGTGTATTCATTATTGGAGGTATTTAATGTAATGTTGTCGGTTTGCGTAGCTGCTGGAGACAGATATTCGTTCCAATGAAAATTGATGAAAATGATGTATATGCGGGAGTTTTAAAGTTACTTAAAAAACAAGGGTCAGTGGATACGAAACGGGGCAACTATGAAAAAAGACTTAGAAAAATTTCACCAAAATCCATCGCCTAATCAAGCCTTCGGGACCCGGTGGGATGTGGGAGTAGTAGGGTGAGGGAACACCATGGTACATCTCAAGGGCATTGACCTTGACCTCAAGGTCATTGACTTAGAGGTCAAGGTCAAAATTCGGATTAACTTCCCATTGTGGGCCAATGATTAAAAAGTTCATATTTTTTTTGTAGATAGTACTCATAAATAAAAATCTTTTCACAAATTTTCAATTTGCGGACACTCACGGTTTACGAGATATAATTTTTCAAAGTTTCCATACAAATTGGAAAACATCACGCCATTTGCAAATTTTTAGGTTGGATAAATTGTCATGGTAGACGTCAAAGTTGACATTTAACGTTCCGTTGACAGTAGACATGTATTTTATTCAATTTTATGTCATATTTTTTACTTAAATATAATTTTATTTTTACTTAATCACATATTAAATTTGGTGTGTAATTAATGTGCACAATAACCGTGCTGTATTATGCAATTACATTGACTTTTTCACACAAAAAATAACGAATTTAAGTTTTTACTCTGTGGAACGGAACACGAAGGGCACCGAGGTTCCGGTTGGTTAGGTTACTTTAAACCCTTTACGCAAAATAGGGGCCCCCGAAGTGGGGCTCCGTCGACATAGGATGCAAGAGCGAGCGAAGGGCACCTCGAGGTTCGGTTTGGTTAGGTTACTTTAAATGCTTTACGCAGAAATAGGAGCCCCGCGTAGCGGGGCTACGTCGACATAGGATACTAAAAAAAAGCTTTAACCATGGATATGGAGATGGTACAGGGGCAAACTGGGGGGGGGGAGGGAAGCTTTCCCCCCAATTTGACTAAATAGTGCTATTTTAACCTAAAAACGTTAACCTATTTTATTATTATATTCATGGGGTTCCGCGGGGTAGGGATGGTGCAGGAAGATTAACCCCCTACCCCCCCCCCTCCCCTCCCCCCGCCCGGCCCCATAAATCGGTGGCCCACAATGGAAATTTTAACCGGTCAATATTCATGTTGTCCTTGAGGTCAAGGTCAAATGATATAAGGGTCAAGTGACTGAGGTCAAGGTTCCGGAGGTTATATCGACGGAGACATCTGGGTGGTTTAAAAGAAAATAACCACGAAGGGGATGGCGGGGTCTTCCAGACCCCGCCATCCCCTTCTAACGGCCCGAGCTCGCTTCGCTCGCTCTTGCATCCTCAATTCTCCTGGTACAGGAATATTAAATTTTGTAACCGATCCTTTCGCCTTCGACATCGTTTTTACGACAAACGGTTGGTTGGAGACAAAAATCACCCAGATTGCTTTTCGCAAAAATTTTGTCTTTTTTCCTCAGTGCCCCGTTACGTATACTCCAACCAAAATAAGACTTGACTAAACTGTTATTACTTGAAAAACTGTTATTACAATTATTCAAGGATGTGAATATTTACTTATTTCATTTGGTTAATCTTAATACATTATGTTAGGTTAATATGGTTAAGTATAAAGGTTAGACAATAAAATAGAATAATACATAAATGAATTATACTTTTTTTTCAGACTTTAACAGATGGAATAACAAATAAACTAGTTTCTTGTAAATTTTTGGAGACAAGTGGTGAAAAGGACATTATGCTGGTTCGCATCTATGGAAACAAAACTGATTTATTTATTGATCGTACTGCTGAAATTAGGTAAATACTTCAACATCCATACTAATTTTATAAATGCGAAAGTGTGTCTGTCTGCTACCTCTTAACGTTTAAACCGCTGAACCCATTTAGATTAAATTCGCTATAGAGATAGTTTGTTCCGGGAAAGGACATAGGATAGTTTTTATTCAGATATTCCCACGGGATCAACACTTATCCGGGTGATACCGTGGGGCACTGCTAGTAATTTATAAAAAGATTTTATACTAACTTAGCCTCAAGAGAAGTCCTACGGCAGTTATGAAATCTTACTCTACTAAGCTTTAATACAAAAAATTAGGATTCAGCCGAGTTAGTCCAGTATCAGTTAATAATTTGGCTTAATTAAAAAAGGCTTGCCCAGAGTGAAGGACTTCTGCCCTAAAAAAGTTGGTTTATAATATTGTAATTGAAATTTAAACAAGGTGCATATATTTTTGTTAGCAATCTGTACCTATTGGGTGTGGAACCATAAAACTCAGTATAGTAAATAAATACTCAGTCAGTAATCAGTATAGATAGTAAGCACATAAATCAGGGAAGTAATAAAAATATGAACATGTCTTGTTTATTTATGTTTTAGAAACATCAAAACACTGAATGTTTTTGGATTGGCACCTCAAATTTATGGAATCTTTGAAAATGGACTGGCATACCAATACTACCCTGGACATACCCTAGACGTTGAAACAGTTACCAATGACAACATATGGCCTTTAGTGGCAACACAAATGGCAAAAATGCACAAAGTTCAACTAGGAAGAGATGTATGTATCTTTTATCATTATTTCATGGCTAGCTAACTATAATTTCTATCATTATCTTTATTCACTTTTCATAAAAGCTAAACAGTCCAGGGTGAGTAGGCACAAAGCATAATTAATGAAAAATATAAATCTAACCGAATTGATCTTACAGAAAAAAATGCTTAGGGTCTAGTAAATAAATATGGTTACCCATTCAGGTATTGGCTGCGGTAAACATAACTTAACCACAATGGATGCATTACCTGCCATTACCACAGGCATGTTTTAGCTAACATATGATTAAACTGAACATTTATTTTTTAACTCAAAACGGGACATGGATTTATATGTATTTATTTAGTGTTCTTCACTATACCTACTATAATTCAGACTAATTATAATTATTTTTATTCTAACAAATAGGCACTCAGCGTGAAAATTTAAAATAAATACAGCTGGACTCATCTTTGTGACTGACTGACTCACAGTGTGTTAAGATCCCCGTTTTTGTGTCATCATGTTTTTATTGAGTTAATCGATAGAGTCTACAATTTCGATGATTAGAGTAAAACTCCGGGTTCGCTAAGACTTGTACTTTTTTTTTTTTAAATGTCAAAGTTTCGCAATATCCGACTCTTGAAAATGAAAAAAAAAAATCATTATAATTTAATGGAAGTACTTATTCCAGAATTTATTTATGCTATCGAAAAAAGGTATAATAGCCAATCGCTCTACCAATTCCTGTTGCTTTCGTATGAATGGGTCGAGAGATATGATTTTTTTTCTCATTTTTCGTTTTCATTTTTTTATTCATCTAAACCGCCGTAGTAGGTGGTCATTCCTACATCAAAAAATAGCTGATACTTTCTATTATGTGTAGTATTAATTCCAAAACCTAACTCATTGGTTTCCAGGAGTTATTGGAGATTCAAAATTTTCGTTAGGGGTGTCACTTTCATGTATCCGAAAAATAAAAGCAATAACAATATATTTTATCTGAAAAAAAAGGTGTTTTAAATACTTTTTATACTCAGGCCAACAAAAAAAGATAGACAGCGCGCCACGAACATTAAAACTGAAGCCACCTTTTTATCTGTGTGTGTATCGAAGGCTTGCCATTTGTTAAATGTTTTCCCTATAATTTGGGGATAGTTGTGCGAGTAGGAACTAGTATAATATTGTACGAGTAAGATATTGTTGTGTATGGTATTGGTATTAATTGGAAACCCAAAATATTCAATACATAAAAAAGAAAATAGGAATATAACTCGAAGCAACAAATCATATTTATATGTATGTATTAATCGAATGGGGAAAATTAAAATCGTATTATGGCAACCCCCGCACCTTATGTCACTACTTTCGTTCGTTGAGGTTTTTTGTTCCAAGTAATCTAAAATTTAATATTATAGAAACGATATTATTTCAAATACTTACAAGTGAAAAGTGATTCCGTGAGACTTTTTATGTGATTTGCTGTTGTTTTTGCAACTTTTCACTGCACAGGAAGGCATAATTATATTTTTTAATCTATGTTAACTTGACGACGACTCGTGACGTACTAAGAGCGATGAGCATGGTTTTAGTGTAGGTGTGTGCGTGAGCGTGTATGTTTACTTGCAGGAGCACGGTTTTATGGCTTCACTTTTGATGTTCGCGGCGCGCCGTCTTTCTTTTTTTGTTGGTCTGAGTTTTTATATAATTAATATGGAGTTGGCTATTCAAAAGGAAAATATATATAAATTTGTAAAATATTATGTAGGCTAACCGAACTAAAACTCATCTTTATTGTTAGTTACAATTAATTCAACATGAGAATAATTAATCATCGATGGCTAGATTTTGTTCATTAACAGGTCTCAATAAAGACAATGCGGCCGGTGGCAATGGGATTTTGTTAGCCTTTTTTTTCTCTCTCAGAGGTTGTAATCAGAGATAATTGGATGAGATGAGACTAAAGCTCTGTGAAAAAGGTCAAACATAGTTGCTTCACGAGATTTCTTTCTGGTATGGTGCTCTCTGTCAAACCTCCAAAATTTGTTGCGTGACTCAGCCGCTTGTTTAGAGAGCATGCCAATAGGTAAATTTGATTTTTCTATAATTTTCGGCCCATGTACTAAAATTTTGTGAAGCGTGACAGTCATAGGATGCCATCCATACTTCGCAACATATTTGTATGCCAACTCTTTGCAAAAAGTTGCGAATTTTTCAGGGTCAATTGGCAGGTTACTAGACAAAACTGTTAAAATAACATATAATCCATCTAATAGCCATGGTTCAATGTTCAAAATGTTTGCAAAGTACGGTTACGGTATAAAGGTTGACTGGCGCTCAGTCCCCTGAAATTGTTCCAACTCCAGATGAGACAACCATTGATTTTGCTTTATAGCAAAAACTATACTTTAATAAATTAGTTATATAATATTATAAATAACGTGTGTGTAGTTAACGTAAATGATTTAAGCAGGGGCTAATCCTCAGCGTATCATATATCTAAAATCAATACAATTGATGTAATACATGATTAAATTGATTTAAAAGAATTAGATAGGTTTATAATAAAATTGATGTAGATAAAAAAATACAAAATAAATTATTTTAAAGGATTGTTATAAATCAAAAAGTATAATAAAATTGATTTAAAAGAATTGTAAAATATAAAAGTATACTAAACTTGATTCAAAAATAAATTTTAAAATCAAAAAGTAAAATAAAATTTATTTAAAAGAATTGTAAAATTAATAATAAAAAGAACTAAATTGACTAAAAATATTTAATAAATTGTCAAAAATGTTGATATATTACTCATGTTTAATGTTGATTGATATACTTATGAGACATCGGAAAGGATTTTCTTTTATTTACTATTAGTTGAGTCTTTTGAGTTAGAATTTATAGACGGTTTCCAAAAAAGGTGTATCAGTCAACATGATACCAATTTCTCCATTTGTTTTTTAATTTCCTTTATAAAATTACTCAATATTTGCCATCTAAGCCACAAAATAATGATATCTTGTTATGGTCGTGATAAGGAAGCTAAAACTTAATAAAACTAAACAAATTATGTTTTGGTTGAAGTGGCAGCCCTAAGTGCGGATATTTCGGATATTACTAAAATTTCCAATAACTCCTGGAAACCAATGAGTTAGGTTTTGGAATTAATACTACACATAATAGAAAGTATCAGCTATTTTTTGATGTAGGAATGACCACCTACTACGGCGGTTTAGATGAATAAAAAAATGAAAACGAAAAATGAGAAAAAAAATCATATCTCTCGACCCATTCATACTAAAGCAACAGAAATTGGTAGAGCGATCGGCTATTATACCTTTTTTCCATAGAATAAATAAATTCTGGAATAAGTACTTCCATTAAATTATAATGATTTTTTTTTTTCATTTTTCAAGAGTCGGATATTGCGAAACTTTGACATTTTTAAAAAAAAAAGTACAAGTCTTAGCGAACCCGGAGTTTTACTCTAATCATCGGAATTGTAGACTCTATCGATTAACTCAATAAAAACATGATGACACAAAAACGGGGATCTTAACACACTGTGTGACTCCTTGACAGTATTCAAAAGTACCTGTTATTGTCTATAAGATATATTATATATATATGTATATATTATGTAATCTATAAATATATCTATAAGATATATTTATAGATTACACAGTTTGTTAAGTTCACATTTACATTGAGACGAAATTATTGCATTACATTAAGATACTGTTTTAATTTTACGACTGTTTCTTTATTATATTTTTTTGTGGAGTCAACAAATGGAGTCATATAATCATTGAATGTTGTTGCTGAACTACCCACTATTAAATTTATAATAGCAAAACGTGTAAACTATTAACTGCGCCTCTACAATGTGTCTTCTTCCTGTCTAGAATACATTCGTTAGTACTAGTAGAGACAGAAACAGATTCACCTTCGTGTTTATAGCTAACTGCACGCGAAGATCCATGTGTATAATAGTAAATTTTCAAGATTTGGTGATATAATTATGCAATACTCAAGCCGGTTCACAGCCACAGCAAGTAGGAAATAACACCTTACTGCTGATATTTACTCGACAGATCAGTGATAGCAATTTACGAACTCATCACACTAATCACACTATCACATCATACTAATATTATAAAGGCGAAAGTTTGTGAGTGTGTGTGTGTTTGTGTATTTGTTTGTTAATTCTTCACGCACAAACGGCTGGACCAATTTTGATAAAATTTGGTATGGCGGTAGCTGACACCCTGGATTAACACATAAGCTCCTTATTATGCCAGTATTCCCACGAGATCGACACTTATGCGGGTGAACCCGAGGGGCGCAGCTACTCAGCTAGTAGAAAATAGAACCTAAGTATAACGAACCACAACCACTTCGGTATACATAATAACAGCCGGACGGGTCGATCGAAGGTTAAGCTACGTTTGCCGCGGTCGATCCATGGATGGGTTGCATACCCGACCCCTCCATGCTCGGAAAGCACACCGGCTGTCATTCGTTGATCTTTGATAGTCGTAACGGGTACAGAACCAGAAGCCCAAAAGAGTGACAACCAGTCTTACCAAGGGGTATCTTGTTGTTCATTTACTGGGTTGTGTAGGTCAGATATGGAGTTGCTCCATGTAAAATACTGGTATTCAGCTGCGTGCGGTTAGACTGGAAGTTGACCCTAACACAGTTGGCAAAGGTCAGGCAGATTGAGGTACCTATACAAATTCCCCTGTATTCATAAACGTTGCTTAAAATTAAGTAGTGACTAGCGACTGTTTATCCATACATGTTTGACGTTTAATTGTCACTTTCAATCATTGTTTATCTATACGAATAATATCTGGAACTACCCGTCGGATTTGAAAAATCCTTTTCATTCGATAGCCCAATCCTTGAGGAAGGCTATAGGCTATTTAACATATCGCTAGGATGTGCCGAGCAAAAAGAAAAAAGTCAGAAAGAACGCTAAACGAAAACGAAGTGTTGGCGCGGGCAGGCGATACGATGCAACGCGCTGGATTGGGGGAACAAGAAATTTAACACAGACGAATTCGCGGACAGAAGCTAGTCACACTAATATTATAAAGGCGAAAGTTTGTGAGTGTGTGCGTGAGTGTGTGTGGGGGTGTGTGTGTGAGTGTGTGTGGGGGTGTGTGTGTGAGTGTGTGTGTGTGTTTATATGTTTGTTACTTCTTCACGCTCAAACGGCTGGAACAATTTTGATAAAATTTTGTATGGAGGTAGCTGACACCCTGGATTAACATATAGGCTACTTTTTATCCCAATATTCCCACGGGATCAACATTTACGCGGGTGAAACCGCGGGGCGCAGCTAGTATAATATAAACCCCATAAGAAACAATAATCGACGAGACAGGATGGAATGGCGTTGTTCAATCAAAATACTTATAAGGATCTTATCTAGTTTTGTAAGTAAGTAGGTAAACGATATACATAGATATATGAATGCAATAGGTTCGAAGTTATGCTTATATCTCTCAGTAGATAGGCACTTTATTTACGTAACATTGAAATCGTTTCTTACATTTGATTGTCTTATCTATAGAGGTACAAAGATATTTTATTGGTACAATTATGTTATCACAACCGTAGTCATAGTATGTAGGCACTTATATGTATGATATTATGAATTTATGATGCGTGAGAGTTTTACGACGTGCGCAATAATAAATTAATAATTATTCCAGATAATTATGTACTTACCTACATGTTTTAATACACTAAAACTCTTTACATTATTGAACTGAGTTATAATTACCCGAAATCAGAATTATGATAAGGCTTTGTTAATATTCCTATGAATCATCAACTCAACCATTCGCACTCCACTGGTTGAAGACCTTTTAGTCTTCACATAATGCGGGATAGGTGACGAGAAGACTTGACGAAGTTTTCCAAACGCTGCACGCTCTGGATTTATGGCCGGTATTAAATTAAATTTCCGTCTGGTTCACTCTTGGCAGTCTTTCCCACCATGCTAACTGGGTTATACGTAAATTGTAACTTCCGTGGGGAGCATTCATGTTTGATAAAGTTGCAGTAATAATAGGTCGTACTTATTTCGAACCCGAACGGAATTCATCGATAGCGAGGTACATATACGTAAAAGACAGCGAGGGAAATACCATGTAAATTGACGCAATCGACTAAGATTGTATCAATTTACATGGTATTTCCCTCGCTTTGTTACTCGTCCCGTTGGACTCGTGGTCGCAAGCGTGACTGCTGAGCGTGGGGTTCTGGGTTTCGATTCCTAGATCCGCTAAAGTGTCATTGGGAATTTCTCAGTAGCCCGGAGTTCGGCAGTTGGTGGTGTGACACGCGCCTCGACAAGCACGTAAAGCCGTTGGTCCTGCGCCTGATCTGTCCCCGGTCGTATCGAATTGCCGTCCCATCGGACTATGAAAGTAAAGGAACAGAGAGTGCACCTGTGTTTGCGCACATAACTAGTGCAGTATAATATTCTTAATACTTATGTTAGAATCGTGTTACTCTGTTACAGGTGCCGAAAGAGCCATTTGTATGGGATAAAATTGAACAGTTTCTAAGTTTACTTCCCGAACCGTTTACATCAGAAGTTAAGCAAGCCAGGTACGTAAAATACTTGCACATTCTTATTACCTAAGTGCAAAACAGAAGTGAAAATACTTGTTGCTGATCGTAGGTACCTACCTCATTATTCCGTTCTTATTATACCTTACCTAGTGTAACCAGCCTATAATGTTCCCACTGCTGAGCCACAGGCCTCTTTGTGAGAGGGAGTGGCCATAATCCACCACACGGGCCCAATGCAGGTTGGCAGATGTCACATGTCATCGAATTTTCGGTTCTAGGACATGACGTCGGTGTCCTCACGATGTTTTCCTTCATCATTTTGAGAGCAGTGTTGATGAAATAAATTACACAAAGTAAAGCGCCTGTCTGGGTTCGAACCCACGACCTAGGTACAAACCGGGGCAGCAAGTACCACTGGCCGGACGCTCGGTGCCATCACTGCGACCAAATGTGACGAGCCGCGCCGTGGCCTCGTTTTGGAAGTAGGAAGCGACCTGTCACTGTCGACCGTAGTTCGTTCAATGGTCGGCAGTGTAGACTCCTGGGACGTGGTGTTATCATTCTGCGAAACAATTATCTCGCAGAAGAAAGCTACAGAAAGGGAAAGGGAAATCACGAGTGCTCTTGCGTCTCGCAGCAGGCGCAATGGGCGTCGGCGGAGGGTGGACAACGCCCTCTTCCAGCCCAGCTAAATGGGTCCAGGGGCGACGGACTCGGGGACATCTGTCACCCCCCATTCACAGGACCCGAGCTGGTGGCGCGTAATGTCCCACGCGCGACTCACTAAGACGTAACAGGGGGAGTTTAACACCTCACTCCCCCTTATGGGACGTAGCCCGCATAGCGCGGGCCGTCACCAGTCTGGGGCAGCGGAAGTCGCATACGCGCCCGCAGCCCCCGACACAGGTGTACGAGGGAACACCGGGGTGGTTTTAGTCAGTAAAAGTCTGACAGACCTCTCTGCCCATCACCCCAAGACGGAGGACATCCATGAGGATTTCCAAACCGACAACATAAAAAAAAAGCTAGTACCACTGGGCCTTTAAAAAATTATGTCAATCAATCAATCAATTCAACCTATCGCAGTCCACTGCTGGACATAGGCCTCTCCCAGATTGCGCTACAACGCCCTGTCCTCCGCCTTCCGCATCCAGTCTACCCCAGCTGCCTTCTTTAGGTCGTCCGTCCATCTAGTTGGGGGGCGTCCCAAACTACGGTCTGCCTGTCTGCTCTACCGGCCATCGTTCCTTCGACAGACATGGCCAGCCCACTGCCACTTTAGTTTGCTTACTCTGCAAGCTATGTCGGTAGCTCTGGTTCTTTTCCGGATAATTTCATTCCTGATTTCATCCTTCAAAGAGACTCCGAGCATAGACCTTGAATTTGTAGACCAGCCCGACCGTCATTGTCCACGTTTTAGCACCGTATGTCATTACGGGCAGGACGCACTGGTTGAAGCCATTAGTCTTCAAACACTGCGGGATAGGCGACGAGAAGACTTGACGGAGGTTACCAACTGGATCCTTCTGTCGGCCTCTTTCTCAAAGTTGTGTCCATCGAGCTGGATGACTTGCCCTAGGTAGACATAATCCTTCACAACTTCGTGAAGAGACCCTTCGATGTGGATTGGACTCTGCAAGACGTACGAATTGTACATGACTGTTGTCATGTGCGAATTCATGCCGAGGCCAATCTGCTGGGAGGCTACATTTAGGCTGTGCAGCATTTGTTCTAGCTGTTCCAGCGTCTTTGCCATTATGACGATGTCATCGGCAAATCGAAGATGTGACACGTACTTGCCCTTCATATTTATACCTTGTCCAGTCCAGTTCAGCGTCTTAAAGATGCGTTCCAACGCGTTGGTAAACAATTTAGGGGATATTACATCCCCTGTCTCATCCCCCTGAACAGTTGGATGGGGCTGGTTTTCTGATCCTGGATCTGGACAGTCATCTTTGCAGTGTCATACAAACATCTCAACACTTCGATGTAGCGCCAGACAAATCGACATCGTTACTGAGAGGCCAGAACTGCCCATATTTCGATGGAGTCGAAGGCTTTCTCGTAATCCACAAATGCCACACACAGCGGCTGATTGTAAACCTCGGTCTTCTGTAGAATTTGTCGAACAGTATGGATATGGTCTACGGTACTGAAGCTTTTTCGAAAACCGGCTTAAAAAAGGTCTCCTGGCGAGACGGTTCGTGACGACCCTCGAGAACAGCTTGTATACGTGGCTCAGAAGTGAGATGGTCTATAGTCCTTCAGCAAGGATTTGTTACCTTTTTTGAAGAACAGAACCATAGCACCTCTGCTCCACGCCTCGGGCGTTGTACCGTCTTGGATAACGGAGGTAAAGAGACTCGCTAGCTCTTTCAGGACTGGAGCCCCGACCGCTTTAAGGAGCTCTGTCGTTATTCCGTCATCCCCAGGTGCCTTATTGTTCTTTAGCTGCTCGAGAGCCGCCCTAATCTCGCATTGGTCGATATCCGGGATATTCTCGGCGTAGTGGCGCGTTAATTCGCCTCGATGGTCATCTGCACTATGCCCCGCTGGTTTCATCGTCCGCGTTGAGTATAGGTGCTCATAAAAATCCTCGACTTCCTCCTCGAGTATCTCGGACTTCGAAGTCATAATTCTGCCATCCGCACTTCCGCCATTCTTAGTTTCGTCAGATGGGACCTCCCTAATTGCTGAACGAACACTTTTTACCCTCGGTTCTGCTCAATCGCGGAAAAAGTATGTACTTACATACGATTAAATAGATATTATACATAATGACTGGTAATTATATTTAAACTAACCTAACCAAACCGAACCTCGGGGTGCCCTTCGCTCGCTCTAGCATCCTATGTCGACGTAGCTTAGCCCCGCTTCGCTAATGTTATTAATTCTGTATCAATTATCACTTTATCTAAATTGAGTAGACATTATAAATAATGGCTAGATAATATATATAATATCCGGATTTATTACTTTGGCAGTTATTTTGATGATGATTTGGCAGTTTGGCAGAAAAAAAATAACGGAAAAATAGGTACAAAGGTTTACATCGAATGTTTTAACATAATGCTTAACACCATGACTCCTTTTTTAAATTATTGAGTTTTTTGCATGAGAAAAACTATAAGTTTTTTTTTTAAACGTGTCATCTGATGGCAACCGACGACAATTTTCAACCTTGATAAAGTAATCTTTACATAGTATAAAACAAAGTCGTCGCTCCCGCTGTCTGTAAGCTTAGGTCTTTTAAACGGATTTTAATGCAGTTTTCAGCAATAGATAGAGTGACTCAAGAGGAAGGTTTATATGTATAATACATGCGTAATTATTATAGTAGAGAAAAGCCGAGAAATTCAAAGATTGTTAATGTGATGTCGTAACAAACATATTTTTGTGCGCTTACATTGCAAACGCTAGCTAAACCTTACGAGAAAGATCAAATTAATGTACTATGAAATTGTATATCTTAAAAAGATCGATAAAAAAGACCGCGATGGTATATGTTTATCTCCTAACGATAACCCACAGTAACCATTTTTATCTTTTACACAATTATTACAAAAAAAATATGGGTTATTTACCAAGCTATTTTAAACAATACAGTATTATTCCTTATCCAATTAAATACATTAGATACGTTGTGAATTTCATGTAGTTCAAAATTGACCTTTACATGAATATCTTAGAAGATATCAGAGATTTAAAAAGCGAGGGCAGAGCGGCTGGCGGGGCAGTACGAAGTTCGCCGGGTCCTCTAGTTTATGATAAAATGTAGGTATTCTCAAAAACATGTGGTGATAATAATTACAAGACTTAATTTAATTCGATATTATTATATCTGTGGATCACTTTTATCAAATAAATAATCTATTCTATAATATGGTCCTACATAAGTAGGTCTGTTATTTAAAAAAAACCGGGCAAGAGCGAGTCGGACTCGCGCACCGAGAGTTCCGTACCATCATATGTTTTTAAATTTTCATCAGCGAGGCCTATATTCGTCAGAGAATTTTAACACTGCACCAGTGGCGTAGCGTGCCTTGAAGGGGCCCTGTATCAAAATTAGTTGGGGGGCCCAAATAAAGGAGAAATATTTCTCACAAAAGACCAAAATGCTTGCATTAAATTAAAATAAATATTTATTGATTATAAGTTATCGCTTCCTCCTAGAAATTGAGCTAGCCAAACAATTTCTTGCCTTTTTTGGGCAAATTGATTTATTAAATCATCTAAGTATAGCTAGACAATTTCAGTTTTTCTCTGAAATCGTCTTCAGCTATAGATGATTAGTTTTTTTTCCCGGGAAGCACCACCCACACCCTTCTAGTCCGTTGTAAAAAAAAAATGTCTTTCTTATTAGGGTTCCGTAGCCAAATGGCAAAAACGGAACCCTTATAGATTCGTCATGTCTGTCTGTCTGTCCGTCTGTCTGTCTGTCTGTCTGTCCGTCCGTCCGTCCGTCCGTATGTCACAGCCACTTTTCTCCGAAACTATAAGAACTATATTGTTGAAACTTGGTAAGTAGATGTATTCTGTGAACCGTATTAAGATTTTCACACAAAAATAGAAAAAAAACAATAAATTTTAGGGTTCGCCATACTTAGAACCGAACCTCAAAATTTTTTTTTTCATCAAACCCATACGTGTGGGGTATCTATGGGTAGGTCTTCAAAAATGATATTGAGGTTTCTAATATCATTTTTTTCTAAACTAAATAGTTTGCGCGAGAGACACTTCCAAAGTGGTAAAATGTGTGTCCCCCCCCCTGTAACTTCTAAAATAAGAGAATGATAAAACTAAAAAAAATATATGATGTACATTAGCATGTAAACTACCACCGAAAATTGGTTTGAACGAGATCTAGTAAGTAGTTTTTTTTTAATACGTCATAAATCGTAAACCACAATTTACCATTCATTCAATCAACTCAAAAATATAAAAAAACATTTAATTTCATAAACATAAACCTTATGCATAAACTCGGATGTTACGAAACCCTCAGTGCGCGAGTCCGACTCTCTCTTGCCCGGTTTTTTTGCAAAATAGTTGGGCAAACGTCATCTAAAACTATTCTAAATTTCAAGTTGATAGCATTAGTATTTCTTGAGATACCCAGCTGTGACAGACGGAAAGACAGACTGAGTCGCACCATAAGGGTTCCTTTTTGCCATTTTGTTACGGAACCCTAATAAAAAGAAAATTCAAATCCAACATCTAAGGGGCGATGACGAGCGACTAGCCCAGCAAATGTTTGTTCTCTTCACCGACATTTCGACGATGCGCACGCTGATCTAAACCTCTACACCGCAGTATTCAATTTCTCTGACGATTATAGGCCTCCCGGTCCTCTGAATGTTGGGCCGTGAAGAAGACGGATGAAAAAAGATTGCATGCAGCGGAGATGAGAATGTTGAGATGGATGTGTGGAGTGACGAGAATGGATAAAGTAAGAAATGAGTATATAAGAGGAAGTTTGAAAGTGGCGCCAGTGACAGAAAAGTTGAAAGGAAATCGTTTGGCTTGGTATGGGCATGTGATGAGAAGGGACCAAACGCATGTGACTAAAAGAGTGATGAATATACATGTTGATGGATGGAGAGGGAGAGGAAGGCCGAAGAAATGGTGGATGGATTGTGTGAGGAATGATATGAAAGAGAAGGGAGTGAATGATAGCATGACGGCTGACAGGGGAGAATGGAAGAAGAAAACGTGTTGCGCCGACCCCAAGTATCATGGGATAAGGGCAGGAAGATGATAATGATAGGCCTCCACGATGAAAATTTAAAAACATTTCACGTTTCACAATACGGAACCCTCGGTGCGCGAGTCTGACTCGCTCTTGTTTTGTTAAATTTTCGATTGAGCGGGAACTGGCTAGCCGGCAACTTTTTTGTCGCCGTTCGCGCACTTGCATTGCAACTAATAGACGGACGACAGTTGCGTCCAAACCCGCGGATAAAAAAGTCTCCCAGCTGTCGCGTAGCTACATGCGCGAACTTTCATACAAACCCGTAGACTTCATGTGAGAGACAAATTAGTTGCTGAGACAAAAGTTGCTCGTGCGTTGGCGCCCTCCCTGCGCTGCACTGTGACGTTAGCGACGCAGACACCTTTTTTCTTCGTATGTGAGTGGCCGACTTGATAGCGTATTGTTCTTTTTGTATACCCGTACCTACACAGACAGATAAAAGGACGCTGCAGGCCTGCAGACCATACCTACTGTCAGTCCCTACAGATGAATTTTTGATAAACACTATGTCGACAAGGGTCGTCTGCTTACGGGATTCTTGAATTCTCTATGAACACATAATCCTTTTATTTTAGAGTCGCTATTTAATTTGAGCAATGAACGGCAGCTGAGTTAGGTCTATTGCTCGACCAGCTCAGTAGCGCCGGGCTCGAGGTCGAACTCGCGATGAATATGGCGAAGAGGTGATGACCAACAGCACCAAGCGCAACATAAAAATGGTGTGTGGATTGAATATTCATGAGTACATAAGAAGTACATATACCTCGGCCATAATATAGTCTCTTTCATGGCTTGGCATGATAAACAACTTGTTAGACTAGACTAGAATGCCTGGAAGATCTATTGATCGTTGATACAAATAATGAAGGGATCTCTCCCTCTCTCACTGAAGAGAAGACTCATGGTTATGTGCAATCTTCCTACCCTCATCTATGAAGCGTAGACAAGGTGACTAACCAAGTTACTAAGCGTCCAAAGTCTTCACTCGGAGGCTGTCAGCGAGCAATGGAACACAGTATCCTAGGAATTAAACTCACTGAGGAAGGAAGGAATAAGGAACTTGATATTGTGTTCCATAACTCAAATTGCTGATGTAGGTACACAGTACACAGTGGACACACAGACACCGTGGTGTGCAACGCAGTAGGACCAGGAGGAAATTGAGAGACGAACTCGACTCTTTTTCTTAAAGATTAGTCATATGCAGCACACAATATTTTAAAAGAGTGTCCGTGAAGTATCTTGGCCGTTTTTCTCCATAGGAATCTACTACGCTTTGGAATGGGCAACTAGCTTCATCTGTGTGACTGACCGACCCCTTGACAATTCAAAAGTGCCTGTAATAGGAATAAATATGCCTTGAGTTTGAGTTCAGCAATAGATAGGGATATGTTATATGTAGGAGGGAAGATGAAGAAGAGGTCTTTGCCCCGCGGTGGGGTACAAAAGGCTGATAATCATAATAAAGATATATCAAGTATCTTGACTTGGCTCGCGAGGTTGTTGACATGTGGGATGTTGACTCAGCAATCATTGTGCCGACAGTCGCAACAGCCAATGGATTAATAGCCAAGAGCCTCGACCAACACCTGAAAAGGCTCTCGTTGGGCAGCTGGATCAAGGGCTTGATTCAGAAAGCAGTACTTCTGGACACGGCTCGCATTGTCAGGAGGTTCCTCTCTCTGGAGCCCTGACCGCCGCCGCCGGTAGCTTGGACTCTGGTCCCGATACCGGTGGACTACTATTTTTAACGTTTTTATATTCTAATGTTGAAAAATATAATTTATATGTATTTATTGAAATAAAGATATATAATGCACAAGGAATGACTAAAATTAAGCAGCTTGTATGTAGATTGCGTATATGTATAAGATTGTAGAAATGATAATGAGATACAAAAGAAAATTGTTGATAAGTACCTACTAAACAAAATTATTTTTCTTTTTTATAGATTCACAAATAGTTTCAGCTCAGTAACAAAACTAAGGATAGAGTACGAGCGCCTTAAGTCGCACTTAATAAAAACAAAGAGTCCTATTGTGTTTGCTCACAATGATTTGCTTCTAGGAAACGTAATATACAACAAAGATGAAAGGACAATATCTTTTATTGATTACGAATATGCAGCGTACTGCTACCAAGCGTACGATATAGCCAATCACTTCAATGAATTCGTTGGTGAGTATTTCATCTATCACAACTAACTATTCTTTGACGTAAAACCCAATTAAATAGATGCAGTCGAGTTATTGACAGTAGAGTTGAGTGTAGGCTGTACCCGAGCCGGCGGTATGCGGAAAGTTGAGTGTAGGCTGTACCCGAGCCGGCGGTATGCGGAAAGTTGAGTGTAGGCTGTACCCGAGCCGGCGGTATGCGGAAAGTTGAGTGTAGGCTGTACCCGAGCCGGCGGTATGCGGAAAGTTGAGTGTAAGCTGTACCCGAGCCGGCGGTATGCGGAAAGTTGAGTGTAGGCTGTACCCGAGCCGGCGGTATGCGGAAAGTTGAGTGTAGGCTGTACCCGACGGCGGTATCCGGAAAGTTAATCACTGGGCCAAATTAAATAAGCTAGTGAAACTTTGCAGACGTGATGCTTATCGATATCTAAACACATAGGTACAATAATAACAAAAAAGATTTGATGTTTTTGGGTTTAACGACCGCTAGATGTATTGTTATTTGAAGTATGAGTTAAGAAAATCTGTTGTCTTTACTTTTGTTATGAGATATCGATATTCGATTCTCATCACGCCTGCAGAGTTTCGCTAGCTAATTTAATTTGGCCCTGGTATTTAAATAAAAACTGGCCAAGTGCGAGTCGGACTCGCACACGAAGGGTTCCGTACCACAAGGCAAAAACGCCGAAAAAAACATGTTTGTTGTATGGGAGCCCCCCTTAAATATTTATTTTATTTTAATTTTATTATTTATTATTAAAGTTAAAATACAACTGAGTATTTTGTGAATATTTCAAGTGCCTTCCTGTTGCCATTTTTGATATCGTGCATAAAAGGGCAAAAAAAATCGCGTTTGTTGTATGGGAGCCCCCTTAAATATTTATTTTATTTTGTTGTTAGTATTTGTTGTTATAGCGGCAACCACAAACAGAAATACATCATGTGTGAAAATTTCAACTGTCTAGCTATCGCGGTTCTTGAGATACAGCCTGGTGACAGACAGACAGACAGACGGACAGACAGCGAAGTCTTAGTAATAGGGTCCCGTTTTTACCCTTTGGGTACGGAACCCTAAAAATGAAATGCTGTTCGTTGGTAAGTGCATCACATAAGAATGGCTGGACCGATTTGGCTATTTTTGTTTTAAAATGTTCGTAATAGGCCGAATTAGGTTTTTATGGACAGAAAAATTGCAAATGTCCGGAAAATTGGAGAAAAAGTGTAGAAAGATTTTTCTACGGGATTTTAGTATGAACTCAAAACCATATTTTAATTTTGCCAGGACAGCGACTGTCGGGTTGTTCTGTTGTAGTCTAGCTGTTCAATAAAACATCAACTTCTGCGTGCGTACTGCGCCCTAATTGCGTAACACTATTACTATCAATTTGAATTATTTTGAAGCATATTTCTAATCCATTGCTCCATATGCTCAAAAAATGTGTCCGCTCAACAACGCAAATGATGAATGTTGTTGAACTGTCAAAATGAAACCCATTGCTACTGATAGTGTGTTACGCAATCACCCTGCTGGTTGTAAACATACATTCATTTTTTCTCAAATGCTTAGCTAACAACATAAAATCGGGGAAAAGCGGGTAAACTGCATTGTTGACCAACCTCTAGCGTAGGCTGTCTTTCACAGTATCTTATTAGTATATTATTGAAACCAATAACATTAAATAATGGAATTAGTTTCAATAATGCAAAAAACCTACATTTGCACTCACTCTGAAAATAAATATGGCAAAGATCGTATAGGCTAGATATTTGCTCTGATCGTATAGGCGTAGACGTAGATCGTATAGGCTGGATAATATTATGAGAAATATTATTTATTTTCTTTATTATATTTACCTATAATTTTTATAAAACTTAGGTAGGTACTTACAGCTAGACTAGTATGTACCTATCTACAATAGTTCAACTGTTAATAACACTTATATGGCCAATTACAAGTTTTCACAAATGACAGCGTTTTATATTATTATACCTATAATTTGTTGTTTTTTATTAGCAATATATTTTTTTTAAGTAGAATTTTTACTAAGTCCTACTCTACCTAGAAAAAAGAAGTTTCCTAAAGCAGGTATGTCCATTATAATTATTATTGTATTTTTATAGGGCTCTCAATAGATGACATTGACTACGACAAGTATCCCTGCGAAGAGTTCCAGTTGGAGTGGATCAAAGTCTACTTAGCAATATATTTGGATGTGGATCACCCCTCCGATGCGCGTATTTACAAAGTTTATACAGAGGTTCAGCAACTATCATTGCTGTCTCACTTCATGTGGGGAATATGGTCACTTGTGCAGTATGAACACTCCGATATAGATTTCGATTTCGGCAGGTGAGTTCAATCAATTTGGGTTAGAAACTAAAGCAACTGCATGCTGCTGAGATAACAATGTTAAGGCTGTTGCATTAGTCGACGGCTCGAACTGGTTGGTGGGCGTGACTAATATGCATGCTATTTAGTTTATTAATTTAATTATTTAGTGAAATAGACGATGATTTATAAATAACGAAAACGAGCCGGTAAAATTTCATGAATAAACGTTTGGGCGTATAGATATTATGAATTTTTGTTTTTTACCTATTCAGAATAAAGAACAACAGAATCGTACTACATTGTGATAACGGACTACTACGGAACCCTACACTGTGCGTGGCCCGACACGCACTTGGCCGGTTTTATGTTTGTTAGAATTCGTTTAGTCCCAATCAGAAAAAATATTCTATCGAAACTTACTTGAGTGCTCTTTTTTTCAGATATGCTGAAATAAGATTGAACCGATATCATGAATTGAAAGACAAGATATTTAAGCAACTAAGTTGATTAAACGTTTTTAAGGATAAGATTGTAAAATTATCATACATTTAATACAATTATATAAAAACTAAGTACAATATTATTATCAAGTAGAAAAACTCAAGATATTTATTTGTAGGTACCTATTGCCTAGCGATGCTATTTTATTAATATTAGAAATACATTCCTAATCATTATTGATATTTTTTGTGTGTATTTAAATATATTATAATAAAATGTTAAACATTAAAACAACTTACCTACCTTAGGTATAGGTATACTTTTTGTTCATGAGTTCATCCCTACTGATCCTCAGATCCCTACGTATCAATTACGGTAGGTAGGTACTGTCCAACAGTAGTTTATCGGGATAAGTGACTGCTTGTAGGCAGGTACCTACAAGCAGTGTTATAGCAGCGCCTCGGCGCTTGATTGTTTGATTCGCATTTTAGTTTTAAAAAGTGCGATGCAGCCTGCCTGTATACTTGGACTTTTACAGCTTTATTTATAAAAATCTCGCTAATCACTGATTAGCCACTGTTTAGTTATCTACCAGTGAGTTATTAGCTCTTAAGGGAATCAATTTCGCGGACTAAAAACAGAAAAATCTGTTTTTTTCAGCGCAAATTTCTCAATATCCTTAAGTTATTTAGTTTTTTTTTTAATACACAAGCAAGTATTTATCATCTATCTATCTAGTAAGTCTACGAATTTATGTTTTGATAAAGTCTAGGTAAGTACCTACTTAATATAAATTCCAAAAAAAAAACTAACACGTTTTTACGTAATCACGAAACACCAAGTTTTTCGATTGCTTTCTTAGCTAACTGGTAGCAAATAACGATCTGAAAAAAAATCCTAAATACTAGGCATATAGTACATTAGTAAGTGTACCTACGATTTTTTTTTTAAGTTTAATGAATTAGTACTTGTAAAAAAATGTTGACTACGCTGAAAAAACCCAATAAAGTCATGCGCAAAACCGTCGTCTACGCGTAAGAATTTATTGAAAATAACAAAATTGTAAAAATGTTTTACAAACTTCTAACCTAACTTAAAACTCAGTATCTACCACTTACATAGGCATCACATTCAAACCCTTCATGAAACCATGATGTTTTGTTGAAGACAAAGCCTTGGTTAAGATATCAACTATCATACAATCAGTCTGCAAGTAAGTCACAGTAATTAAACCTCTACTTATCAAATCTTTCACAAAATGATGCCGAATATCTATGTGCTTTGTCCTCTTATGACACTCTTTTGAAACTCAAAGTTTCGCAAAACTATAAAGTATATTTATCAAAAATAAAGTAGGATACTTACGTTATTATAAAGTATGGTTGGCAACCTTAATTACAACGGACTTTAATTAAGTAAGTTATTATGATCCAAACGTGATAACTAGTAAGACTCATATTTAGTCTCGATAGGTACTCGATAATAGTAACACTTATGTAATATGTTCCTTGATTACCACTACCCTTACCCTAGCAATGGCAGCCATTTTATGCGACAATACGAGTAGTAGACAGTAGACTATAAGACTAGGACCGTATGCACCCTTTTTTTGTAGGAATTTCCAGTCCATACTTTTCTATGTCAATGTATTGATTGGAAGCAAACTTATACCCGCACGTGATGTTTATTTGTATTGTTGTTTAATTTTTACAACAATCTAGAAAGATGTGAAGTCTACTACAGTGTTACCTACTCCTGTTTAGTATGCAAGAGCGAGCGATCAGCGAAGCGAGCTCGGAACTTGGGGCACCCCGACTCGGACAGGTTAGGTTAGAAGGTATCGACGACGCCTTTGTTGATATTGATTAGAAGCAAATTTAGACCCGCACGTGATTTTCCCCGACCATAATAGGTGATTAATTGATTATAGTGTTTTGAGGTTAGGTTACAAATATCTGTTTTTCTCAAAAATGGTGCGTTACCTTTTCACGGGAATGGTACCGGGGAGATGGGGTACCGCCCCCCTCCCCTTCCCACCCCCATCTACCTGCCAAACGATACTAAAGGTTACCCATTATCCTAGATATTTAGAAAGGTTCGTTCGTTTTAGGAGTAAATTCACACTAAAATAAAAAACGATTTTTCTCAAAGTTGGAGGTGTTTAAAAATCCTACTATCCTACTAATATCCTACTATCCTACTTCCTACTAATCCTATCCTACTAATCACAGTAATATTATAAAGGCGAAAGTTTGTGAGTGTGTGTGTGTGTTTATATGTTTGTTACTTCTTCACGCTCAAACGGCTGGACCAATTTTGATAAGATTTTGTATGGAGGTAGCTGATACCCTGGATTAACATATAGGCTACTTTTTATCCCGATATTCCCACGGGATCGACATTTACGCGGGTGAAACCGCGGGGCGCAGCTAGTAATTAATAATAATAAAATAATAATAATATAATAATAATAATAATAATAATATTCCCGATACCGGTGGGCTACTATTTTTTATATTTTTAAATGTTTTTATATTTTTTATACTAATATTTAAAAATATAATTTATATGTATTTAGTGAAATAAAAGAACTATAATAATAATATTATAAATGCGAAAGTTTGTGAGGATGGATGGATGTTTGTTACTCCTTCACGCAAAAACTACTGAACGGATTTCTATGAAACTTCACAGTAATATAGCTTATACAACAGAATAACACATAGGCTACAATTTATAAAGATTTTGTGTGATTTGGCCATAATATAACGATAAGTATCAAGTAAGTCGGAAAAATGGGTGCGCCAAAGTTCACCTAAATTTTCAACTCCGATAATTGGAAATCCGAAAATGTTCTTCCTAAAATTTTTCATCCTAACAATCACAATTCCTAACTACTCTGTCTCTAATGTTCATAATTCCGAAGCATTCAACTTCATAATGTCTGAAGCAATAAACATCTATTATACTTTTATTTGTTTTCCTATATTTTCTCAACATAGGTAACCATCTTTTACACTATTATTCAAAGTCATATATTTTTTGTTTAAATTTCATTTTTAGATTTTTTTTGTTTAGATTTTATTTATAGCGGTAAGTAACCAACATAATATCATAATTACAAAAGTAACACATTTGTAGAAGGGGATGACGGGGGCTCGAGTGAGCGAGCAAAGCGAGCGAACGAGCCCCCGTCATCCCCTTCGTGTTAGGTTTCTTTAAACCCTGTAGACAGAAATAGGGGCCCCGCGCAGCGGGGCTCCGTCGACTACGCCTAACCACATATTTCTGTAGATAAAAAAAACTTTGGTATTTCTTTTCTCGGCCACTATGATTTTGCGAACTTTGCGGTTTTCAAATTTACACTAAAAAGAGTCTATTCTATCCAAAAAAAAAATAGCTACTATCAAAAAGCGCCGGGTGTGGAAGTACAGTGGTTCCATAGACACAACTCAGTACGTTATGTAAAGCCTTTGAGTATTAAACCAACTGTAAAGCATACCCCCAAATAATAATCGTACCCTCAAATTAAAACTATAAATATCATCTTCTAATATTATGGTAATTATGTTTAGGGATAAAAGCGTTATGATAAAAACACTATTAGTTTAAATATATTTATGTCGGAAACGTCATTAGTACGGGAGCTGACTTGACAACCGGAATCGGAACGCTAGCGCCATCTGGTGGCGTTGACAGAGTCTGGCCTGAGTTCGTGGGGGGTCGACGCTGGAAGGCAGCGCGAGAAGAACGGTGGAGCTCTCTTGGACATTGGACATCGTACGAACAACATGTGCTCAGAAACTGTCGGCGATCCGTATCTGGTTGTGTCGTGTACCTACCTAGTGTGTAATTTGCTAGCGTGATTAAATTGTTTGTGAAATTATAATCTCATTTGAACTGCAAACCGTTTTTCTATTGCGCATTATCCAACACACAACCCACTGTAGCCCACTGTAGCCCACTCTAATTCAAATATGGCTGATAATAACGAGACACACTATACTTTCCCCGTCATCAGAATTGGGATTAGTGTTGGTTCATGCGCAAAATCAGAACGCTAAAAGTGAAAGTGACCGTTGACATTTGATAAACAAAGTGCAAACATGCGAACGCTTATTAAATAATCGTGTGGATCTGTCCAAGTTCGACCCAGACAAACCAGATACGGATGCGCGATCATAGTACATGTTGTTTTGGGCATAGGCTGTATGCAGAAATACCTTTGCACAGTGACGCGCCAGTTGCGCCCTACCGCCATGTTAAAAAAAAAAAGAAAAAAAAAAGTGTGTCTGTAACCGGCGTTTGAGTTCGTCGTATCCTGTTTTCGTAATAAGAACACACGGCGCACAAAGGGAGTCAAGGACGTGGCGTGGAGCTACCAGTGACATGGAGTGACAAGCCAAGCAGCCTGCAGCCGTCGGTGAAGCCCTTCGTGTGCTGCAGTGAGGGAATTTAGGACATGTCGCGACATGTCATGGGCCGCGGCCCGGTGTACGAGCAGTGGCAGCCAGGCGGATGGTGGAGGTGGACCGCGTGCTGCAAGCAGCAGCGGCGAGTGGACGTTTGCCTCGTATAGCTACTCTCAGGCACGTTAGAAAATAAAGGTGAGCTGTATTGTTTTGTTTACGATTCTGGTGCTGAATGCTCGTTAGTAAAAGCGAGTTGTGCAGCCAAATTAAGTGGCAAATGATTTAATAACGTTGTTGCATTGACTAGTATTGGTCAAACGCGTGTATTCAGCACAGAACAAATCATATGTAGCGTTGCAATTAGCGAGCAAAGACTTAAGATTTTATACCCGACATTTACTGGCAAAGTAATATTATGATATGACAAATAAAGTAACATGTTGAACAGACCTAGTTTAAGTTTATTTTGATAAAGGCTCGTAGGCTTGTGACTCGTTTGGGTGGTGCGTAACTGGATGGAGGTTACATGTGGAGGTGACCTGATAGAGGTTGCCTGTTGTGTTAGTAACCGGATGGAGGTTACGTGTTGAAGACCGGATGGAGGTCGTTTGGTTTGATGCTTATGACTGGATGGAAGTTATAAGTGTGATGATATGGAGACCCAATGGAGGTCAGAGCATGAGCGCTGCAATATTTTAATGAACTTTCTATTATTTGAATGAGTATGGGTGTCGTTCAACATGTCGCTTTGAGAGAAAGAGTTGGTAATGATTTTCATTAAAAGTAATTAATAAAAATTAAATTCTTTATTGCGAGTAACCATGAGACCCATACAGTGTTAGTAACAATAAACTAAACTTACAATTATGTTAGTGATACAATTACAACAATTTTCGCTTTGACTAGATAATCAAAGTTTGTTTACATGGCTCTGGTCATTGGATGTTTTGCTATGATTAATCAAAGTTTGTTTAGTTAATTTAGAGGTATTGTTTTGTAAAAACAATGAGAAGAGAATTAAAGCTTTCTGTTTTCAAAAGTTAGAAGCCGTAAGTGGTCAGAATTGGCCGAGTGGAACATGCACTGCTGTTGGTTTTTTTTGTGGTTACAGGTTGGCGCGCGGCGGCGTGTGCGGGCGGGATGGCAGTGTCGGGCGGCGCTGCATTCTTTGGATCTCCTGTGGGAGTGCTCGCTGATCAGGGACGGTGCTTTTCGTGCAAGAGGTTTCACGACTTCTGCCAGAGAGGCAGTGACGGCGAGTGGATTGTCTACCGAATCTGGTGAGCCGTTTTCATTTTGTTTTGACTCTGGTACTGAGTGCTTCCCTGGTAGATAACAGTAAAAATGGTTACATTGTTGGGTGTAGCCCAATCTAATTTACAATGCAATTTTAAATAAGCTCACGTTAGTTTAAGAATAATGTCAGTAGGTCATGTACCAGTCGAAGTAGATAGTGATCACAGTGGTGATGAGCAATGAGCAAGCCTATGTAGTGGGAGCCACGCGAGTAGGTGTTCTCTAACAGGCGTAGTAAAGTTGTGTGTAGTCACAGGGTGATGGATGTGGATCCATGCGCTGGATGTGTGAGAGCAATGTGGATTGCTGGTCGGCCGGAGCGCCGTGGCGTTAGAGTGGTTTACTCGTGTGTGGGTTTCCAGGTGCCTAAGGCTCTTAGTGAAAAAGATTATTGTTATAATGTGGATAACGATGGTACATGGCTATGGTTGATGTTTTTTTTGCTATGATTGATTAAGTTTGATTACATGGCTCTGGTTGAATCAAGTACGCTCATGACGCTAAGGCACATGCCATGGCACAGGCCAAGGGATCAGAGTATTACTGACGAATTTGAGGAAAGCCAAGTAAAAGTCTTGTTGATGAAACAGAGCAGAGATTAAGTCGTGTGTGTGTGTGTGTTGTGTAGGGTTTTGTGAGAAACCACAAAGTCCGTGAGTGACTTGGCGATCCGAGGGGAAGCGCAAATGAATGGTTGAGTAACAGGAGGTTACTTGATAGTATGAGACATGCACCTTAGTTGATTATTTAGTTTGTGATCTTGAGATTTGTTAATCAAATAATGAGTAATGCTCTGAACTCTGCAATTTTTTAGGTTGTTCGAATTTTCATTGTGTTTTTGCCTGTACCACATTGGTCAGGAGTGACCGAGCTATGTGATACTTTGCGGGAATGTTTGTTTACAGATTAACACACGAGGACGTGTGTATCGCAGGATGACCGTGTCGGAAACGTCATTAGTACGGGAGCTGACTTGACAACCGGAATCGGAACGCTAGCGCCATCTGGTGGCGTTGACAGAGTCTGGCCTGAGTTCGTGGGGGGTCGACGCTGGAAGGCAGCGCGAGAAGAACGGTGGAGCTCTCTTGGACATTGGACATCGTACGAACAACATGTGCTCAGAAACTGTCGGCGATCCGTATCTGGTTGTGTCGTGTACCTACCTAGTGTGTAATTTGCTAGCGTGATTAAATTGTTTGTGAAATTATAATCTCATTTGAACTGCAAACCGTTTTTCTATTGCGCATTATCCAACACACAACCCACTGTAGCCCACTGTAGCCCACTCTAATTCAAATATGGCTGATAATAACGAGACACACTATACTTTCCCCGTCATTTACATGGTTCTCAAGTCGACGCGTATATTTTTTTTTATGTATGACCACGCATAACTTTTTATAATACCTACTGGGCGTGAGGGCAGACCGGCAGACGTCGTTGACGGTTGTGTTCATTTCGCGAATCGATTTGTTACTAACTTACAGTAGGCATAATTATAATTTTTAGGTAGAAAAATAATAATTTTAAGTAGAAATATAGATTCGTTATTAATTTAATTATTATTTTTCTTTGTTTGTTTAATTATAGGATTGTATTTTTAGTTAGTTAGGTATAGGTTGTATTTGTAAGTATTAAGTACCTGCCGGTCGATTCTGTAAAAATCTCACCGTGAAAACTGAGGTGACGTGAGTTTGTTTTTGCTAGGAATTGACACTACTGACAGCTCACTCCACGCTCACTTCACCTAAGTTTTCACGGTGAGATTTTTACAGAATAGCACAGCAGAATGGATTCGTTATTGTTTTCATTACTTAGATTAATACAATTGTTTTTTTTTTTGTGAGTTTAAGGATAACGTATAGTTTCAGGTTTAGGTTGTGTTGTAAGTAGAGAAGATAGATTCGTTTTCCTCTTAATTATTAATTACAATTTTCGGAAACATGAGTATTATGAACATCGCCGGTAGCACTACAAATAGTACAGTCTGTGACCAACATTGTCTGACCCACCCAACATTGACTGACCCACCGGCATATCTTGTTAAGCCATTTTAATCATTATCTTCTTGTCGTTAAAGTTGAAAAGCTTTTAAATAACACGGCCATACCTACTTACTACCTAATCTTTAATTTCGCGTATTCTCAACCAGTCATTGTGGCTTCGCGGTTCGATGCTGGATCCGCGACGAACAACATGTGGGTTCGAAAACACAATCCACCTTTTATCAATTTCTTTATAATTTCTTTTTCTTTATTTGTTTTCATTTATGATTTCTACAATATTTCTTGCATTATTATAGAACGACCAATATGATTATTGCCTAACAACTTTTCTGGAAAACAAGTGGGTAAATAAAAAAAAACTATAAGTCCTCAAATACCTAAGTAGGACGAAGTAAAAGTTTACGGCGTAGGGTAGATGGATACTAAATTGATTTAAGTGACAAAAGTCAGTCTACCTACGCCTAAACAGTGACTGCGGCGCACAAACATTTCTAAAACGTTTGACGTAAATCGTGAAAAGTATTTTTAATGAATTTGGTGTAATCATAGCGTCATGTCGCAACTTAATGACTATACAAAACATTGCTGGATGAATGGAGACGTCCTGCTGTGCGACTGTGCGACTGTGTGACTGTGCGAATTGCCTATCCAAATACAGATATTTACTTCGTGCAAGATAACTGCTCCATCCACCGTGCAGGCATTGTGAAGAATTGGTTAGCTGCTCAAGAAGGTGTAACTGTTATTTACTGGCCATCATCATCTAAAACTCCCGATTTGAACCCTATAGAAAACCTATGGGGTCAAATGGTTTTAAATTGGGACACATCCGAAGTGCGAAATAAAAACAATTTGGCTGAGATCGTGTCATCGACATGGGAGCACATGAGAGGAAAAGATTTGTGTTGGAACATGGTGTGCGGTATGCGTAGCCGCTTACAGCAAGTTATAGAAGGAGACGGTGCGCCACTTCGCTACTAACTAATCTACTTATAAGTATTTTGAAACACACTATGTAAGTAAATGCTCAATTAAATGAATGCTAAACCATTAAAATGTAAGATTCTGTGGTGATGTTATTGTTATAAATGGAAATGCATTTTCCTATTTAAATAACATGTTGATTCACTACATATTATTATACTTAGCTATAAATCTGTAAAACATTTCACAAATTCATTCATTTTCCGCATTTATACATCAATGTTTTCTCGATAACACACTTCCAAGCAATTACCAAATATTGTAATACTGTGCCATTAGCATGACTTTTTTTTCACTATTTAAATGTTTATAAATGGTTAGGTTTGAATATGATATTATAAAATGTATTAATTTTGAACTAAAGAGCATTTACTTACTTTATCTTACTTATGTATATTTTAACGAATTAATAAACATTTTTATTACTTGCAATGATTTTGTTTCATTTCTATACAAACTGCCCATTTAAAAAGATATTTCCCGACTTCGTTCGTAAAAAAAATAAAAAAATAGATAATAATTAAAAACAAAACATTGCTAACAAAAAACTGTTAGGTTTTCCTGGTTTCGAACGCAGACAACGATAATTATCGAGCTGCCTTAGTGACCACGAGACCAACTCAACTCTTGTAATATGTTTTGAAATTCGATCTTAGTTGTGATGACAGACGCAATATTCTAAAGAATTTGAACCATATCGTATATTTTCATAAAGTTCATTATCGCACAATCACAACCAGCGATTAAAATGAATCACGGAGTTTAGCTATTAACCGTAGCCACCTTTAAAATGTTACTGATGCGCCATATTTTTTTTTATTCATCCACCCTCGCTTTGGTTTTTTTTTAGTAGTCTTGAAACTCATTAGCCTTTCAACCTTAACAACAACAATATAATGATTAAAATCGCCTAACAACATGATTTATCGAAATGCTTGCACGGAGTATTCCAAATGTTCACGATAAGGTTCAAATTCGCTATCATTCAAGTGGGTCAGATAATGTTGGCCACCGACTGTACCTATGAATGAAAACTTTAGGATGAAAAATTTTAGAAAGACTGATCATTCGGATTACAAATCATTAGGAAGAACAATTTCGGGTAAAGAACTTTAGGTGAGCCAATATGGACCCCGGAAAATTTCCTGCCCTCTGAGAGTTATATTGGCGTGCGCTGCCTAAACCGTTAAAGTTAGGTACACGAAGATAATGTATCGTGGGAATGTTTTTCTTAAATAGTTCTAAATAAAAGTCCGCGACAGCATATACCTTTATACCTTCATCTACCTTTTATGTGGAAGCCATTATATATATCCAAAATAGTGAGCCATAAATACATTTAAATTGGATACTTTTTTTACAATGCATATTTTAGAGTTCTTAGTTAATTCTTATCAAAATTAATACATTTATCGCTTTCGATATTTAATGTAGATAAACTTTGTCTTTTACACTAAGCAATTTGGACGAATACTTTAAAAGTTATCACGATATGATTGACTTGAGTGGAGCGCCTAAGAGGCAATGACGCGCGCCATCGCCGAGTGCGACCAAGCCCCGAACGTGGGCATGCAGAAGCGTGAGGCACAGAGCACTTTTTAACCGACGAAAAAACGTAGGAGGTTCTCAAGTCGACGCGTATATTTTTTTTTATGTATGACCACGCATAACTTTTTATAATACCTACTGGGCGTGAGGGCAGACGGGCAGACGTCGTTGACGGTTGTGTTCATTTCGCGAATCGATTTATTACTAACTTACAGTAGGCATAATTATAATTTTTAGGTAGAAAAATAATAATTTTAAGTAGAAATATAGATTCGTTATTAATTTAATTATTATTATTCTTTGTTTGTTTAATTATAGGATTGTATATTTAGTTAGTTAGGTATAGGTTGTATTTGTAAGTATTAAGTACCTGCCGGTCGATTCTGTAAAAATCTCACCGTGAAAACTGAGTTGATGTGAGTTTGTTTTTGCTAGGAATTGACACTACTGACAGCTCACTCCACGCTCACTTCACCTAAGTTTTCACGGTGAGATTTTTACAGAATAGCACAGCAGAATGGATTCGTTATTGTTTTCATTAGGTACTTAGATTAATACAATTGTTTTTTTTTTGTGAGTTTAAGGATAACGTATAGTTTTAAGTTTAGGTTGTGTTGTAAGTAGAGAAGATAGATTCGTTTTCATCTTAATTACCTATTGGATTTTTTTTAATTAGTTTGAAAATTACTACCGATTTTGTGATTTTTTAAATAGTAGGTACTCACAATAATGACGCGAAAGCATAAATCTAATATACCACAAAGCTCTAATAAAGCTCGAGCTATGAAATAGCTAAACTTAACGAGACGTCTCAACTCTCAACAAACTGAGCTTCAAAGGTTGGAGCAGGCGGCGCGTGAGGCGGCACACAGAGCTACTGAGACACCAAAACAGTCCTAAAGATCGGCGTCAACAACACGCTGAGTATCTGGCATCTCAATGAGCTGCTGAAACTCCAGAACAGTCTCAACCTCGACGTCAACGGCATGCTGAACATCTGGTGTCTCAACGGGCTGCTGAAGCACCGGAACAGTCTCAACCTCGACGTCAACGGCATGCTGAGCATCTGGTGTCTCAACGGGCTGCTTTAACACCGGGACAATTCAAAGATCGGGCCCAACAGCATGCTGAGTATCTGGTGTCTCAACGGGCTGCTGAAACACTGGAACAGTCCCAAGATCGGCCCCAACAGCATGCTGAGTATCTGGTGTCTCAACGGGCTGCTGAAACATTGGAACGAACCGAAGATCAGCCCCAACAGCATGCTGAGTATCTGGTGTCTCAACGGGCTGCTGAAACACTGGAACGTCCCAAGATCGGCCCCAACAGCATGCTGAGTATCTGGCATTCAAACGTGTTGCTGAAACTCCAGGACACTCTCAACCTAGACGTCAATGGCATGCTGAGTATCTGGTGTCGCAACGGGCTGCTGAAACACCGGAACAGTCCCAAGATCGGCGTCAACAACACGCTGAGTATCTGGCATCTCAACGAGCTGCTGAAACTTCAGAACAGTCTCAACCTCAACGTCAACGGCATGCTGAGTATCTGGTGTCTCAACGGGCTGCTGAAACACCGGAACAGTCCCAAGATCGGCCCCAACGGCATGCTGAGCTTCTGGTGTCTCAACGGGCTGCTGAAACACCGGAACAGTCCTAAGTTCGGCTCCAATAGCATGCTGAGTATCTGGTGTCTCAACGGGCTGCTGAAACATCGGAACAGTCCCAAGTTCAGCCCCAACAGCATGCTGAGTATCTGGTGTCTCAAAGGGCTGCTGAAACATTGGAACGAACCGAAGATCGGCGTTAACAACACGCTGAGTATCTGGCATCTCAACGAGCTGCTGAAATTCCAAAACAGTCTCAACCTCGACGTCAATGGCATGCTGAGTATCTGGTGTCGCAACGGGCTGCTGAAACACCGGAACAGTCCAAGATCGGCGTCAACAACACGCTGAGTATCTGGCATCTCAACGAGCTGCTGAAATTCCAAAACAGTCTCAACCTCGACGTCAATGGCATGCTGAGTATCTGGTGTCGCAACGGGCTGCTGAAACACCGGAACAGTCCAAGATCGGCGTCAACAGCATGCTGGGTATCTGGTGTCTCAACGGGCTGCGGAGACACCAGAACAGTCTCAAGCTCGACGTCAGCAGCAGGCGACTTACATGGCATCCCAAAGAGTCACAGAAACCTTTACAACGGCCGAATCTCGCAGACGCGTTGTTGTTACACGAATACAATGTATCGTGGGACTGTTTGTCTTAAACAGTTCTAAATAAATGTCCGTGACAGCATATATCTACCTTTTATGTGGAAGCCGTAAATAGTGAGCCATATCGAAAGTACCTCTTTCTGTATGTTACCTTTTTACACCTAAACCACTGAACGGATTTTGATAAATTTGGCAAGTAGATAGATAGCATCCTAGGGAAGGACATGGGCTACTTCACCGGTACTGTCCCGTGGGATTATTTCATATTTTCGCTACGTGAATCTTGAATGTTGTTGAATGTAAGTGAGGATCAATGAAATTAATAAGTTGTGAGATGAAATTGATTGTATTAAATAAAAATTAAAGTTATGTTTGTATCGTAATAACTTTTGATAAAAATGCTATGAATTTCAAGACAAGCTCTATACAAATATTACGATACGAACGCACCAAGTTGTCAATGTCAAAACAAAATGTCATAACATCGAGACGTCAGGTTAGACATTGACGTGTTGTTGCCTCGGGTGCGAATTTCAAATGAATTGAACACACAATGGCCCATGTTGGCAGGTTCAATAATCCAGTAGCCTAGTAGTTCCGTTTAGTAGGTTCAACTGACTCCTATCTATACTCTATAATACCTACTTAATATTATAAAGAGGTAAAATTTGTTTTTTTTGTAAGTTTGTATGTAGGGGTAGGTAATCTCCGGAACCACCTATCGGACTTGAAAAATTCTTTTTGCATATTATAGCCCAATTCTTGAGGAAGGTTATAGGCTATAGGTTATATGTATATAGGCTTTAACATCACGCTAAGATCCTAAGGAGCTGAGAAAAAAGCTGGCACGGGCGAGTGATGGGATGCGATGCGACGCTATCGGACGGGGCCAAAATTTCACGCGGACGAAGTCGCGGACAGAATCTAGTATATGTGTAGTGAAAGGATTATTAAACTCGAATACTTGTAAATCACTTTATTGATATTCAACACAGTAAATTATCAATTGGCACTCGAAACCACTTTTAATAATATTTATAGATTAGTGCGAGGAAAATGTCATTCAACTTTTCCCGCCGTTTTTTTCAATACCAAAAATCATCTATGGGTTGCCAGAACTAAAAAATATAAATGTTTAAAAATAACAATGTTGCAACCCACAAATAATATTAGTTGCATGGTCGATTATTGTGTATGCTAACATTCGGCTAATCCTGACGTCAAACGCGGCCTCGCATTTAACTTTAAAAATAAACAAAGAAAGATAAAAAAAAGTACATCAAAATCTTACTATTAATTAGAAACTCATTCACCCTTAAATTTTAACTTCGTCTAATCGACTACAAGCACTTATGTAATGTTACATGTAATCACTCACTCTTATAACTAAACATCGACTACAAGCACTCTCACTTGTAGTGACTCACTCTTATAACTAAACATCGACTACAAGCACTCTCACTTGTAGTGACTCACTCTTATAACTAAACATCGACTACAAGCACTCTCACTTGTAGTGACTCACTCTTATAACTAAACATCGCTACAAGCACTCTCACTTGTAGTGACTCACTCTTATAACTAAACATCGACTACAAGCACTCTCACTTGTAGTGACTCACTCTATAACTAAACATCGACTACAAGCACTCTCACTTGTAGTGACTCACTATTATAACTAAACATCGACTACAAGCACTCTCACTTGTAGTGACTCACTCGTATAGGTAATTAAACATTGACTACAAGCACTCTCACTTGTAGTGACTCACTTTTATGACTAAACGTCGACTACTAGCCCTCTCACCTGTAGTGACTCACTTTTATCTCTATTTATCGTTTATGGGCATACACATTACACACCCGTAAAGACTCACTAATTATCATCTTCATTATCGCTAAATCTCACTTTTATTTTATTTAATTATTTATATTGCAACAAGTTCGTTCACTTTAATTCATTCTCAAATCAACATTATTTAGTAAGAAATAACAAACATTCTTCTAAACTCTTTTTATAATCAGCATTTAATAATCAGAACTATTCTCTGTACCTATTCATAAAATACAAATCATTAGATATTGCTTTAATAAATAATTATCTGTGTACAATTTTCTAAGTTTAAGTTAAATGTTGTCCAAGTGGGACTTAACTATAACTCATTCCCTTATTTTAAGCAATATTGCCAAATCACAATATTGACGTTGAATTTTAATTTCACAATCTTAATTATATTATTACAACAATAGTTATTGCTGACTCTTACTTTGAATCACTCGACATCGCATCATGATTAAAAACAACCTATCCGATGGAATAAACCGACCTATATGGTTCGCAGCCTTCTTTTCTAGTAATAGGAAAGATAATTTAACCCAATGATATTCTAATAAACAGATATGTTATACACTTACAAAACAACAGAAAAAGGCTTAGACAAAGAAAAGTATAGACGGCGGGTAGCTCCATTTCATTTCCACAAGAAAGGTATAAAGTATTGAGTTATTATAAGTAACAGAAAAGGATAAAGCTATACTATTTCCGTCTCTCACTGCGTGCCAGTTTTTTCAAGGCAGCTACTTATGTAGCCAATGTTAGTTAAGTTAGTTTTTTGTCTCATGTGTGGCCACGCTACCCGATGCTCTATAGCTTTCTTACTCTAAGGAAAAAGGTGTTCCGCGCCGAGAGGCAGCTCAGGCAGCACACATACACACACTTCATTCATTTTACATTTCACTACAAGTAAAAAGGATAGAAAAAGGATAGCTTGATAAAACCAATAAGAAAAAAAGTGACAGCTAGATGTTGTCAATTGCGCGTGAATGTAAACAAACATTATTCGGGCTACCAATCACCGCACGTTGGCATCATAGACTAACAAATTAACTAGGCAGAAAGTACAAACCGCGTGTACAGAATTTGTAGTCGGGATTTGTGCCTATGCAACGAATAAACACTATTAAAAGGTAGGTAGGTGAAAAATAAAACACGTATTAAAAAGAAAGAAATACAATTGTAAAAATAATCATACACCTTCGAAAAGATTTAATTTTAATCTCAATGGTAGGTTTATTTTAACACTATCTGTGACATACTATGGTAACGATAAGCTATTAATATTTTCTTTTCCTACATATTATGACATGTTTAATTTATAATTAAATATATCAAACAAAATTATAAAGAAAAGTTATTAAAAGGGAAACAAGAACTCTGCTGTAAAGATGACTTTACCGCCTAATATTCGCATCTGTACTTTTATTCTATGTCCGGAGTGCTCGCATCCTTGTCGTTCTTACGACAAAAAATGTATTTTCCATCTCTTTCTTTTTCCTAACCTCCAAATATCAGAATATTAGGAAAATAATTGAAATATATTAATAAATCGAAGTATAATGTGTACTTTCGTGTGGTATGAGATTCCTTGTGTTTTATTAACTTTGGTATCATAATTGATACACTTTCTAAATACACAAAATGGCATTTTGGATAGTAATTACGTAGCTGCGCGCACCGTCTCACTCGTAGACGAGCGTGACACAGACTAAAGGCCATATGTCCCAATTAGGACGTTTTCTAGTCTTCACGATTTGCGCGCTCATAACATATCTGTTTACTAAAATATCATTGATTTAACCTCTATTTCATAACGATCGTTGCCCATTATTTTAGAAATTCTGTATGGTCCTACATATTTTGGTATTAATTTATGGCTGTGTCCGGGGTCTGTACGAATATCTTTTTCTACACGAACTAAATCTCCTACTTTATACTGGTTGGTTTTTTTTTATGAAATTTATCAAAACGCTCTTTTTGTAATCGTTGGCTTATTTGAATTCGCGAGTCTGCATCCGATCTGATTTCTACGCGATCTAACGGGGTTGGGGTATGAGATTCCGCGACAAGTGGATTCATAAAACCATCTGAAACGCCTGTGGTTTGAACTCCAAACATTTCTGAAGAAGTACGACCAATGGAGTTGTTTATTGTGATTAGCAGCCGTTATGGCATTAACAATAGTCCGATTGTACCTCTCAACTTGACCGTTGGCCCTGGGAGAGGCAACCGCGTTTAAGATATAAAATAGGTTTAACGCCCCTTTTATTAATAAAATCTGTGAACTCTTTGCTTCTGAAGCTAGTGCCGCGATCAGATATAAGACGTGGCACTCCGAATAGCGAGAAATATTCCGTAAATACCTGCACAGTAGTACCACTTCTAATTTTTTTTTCTAGCTTTATATACCTAGATAAATTTAGTGAAGGCATCAATGATCACTAAAATATGACGTTTTTGGGATTGGATGAAACTCCCCTTCTTTAGCTCCAGCTGGCAACTTATTGTAAGTAACAATTTAAGCACGAACAACAATATTTTATAATAAAACGTCTCATTTTTTTTTTAAACCAGTAAACCTGATTAATCCTACTGTAAGTCTTATCAAAACCGAAATGACCAACATCGTCGTGATTCATACGAACTATTTGCCATCTCACTGATTTTGAAACTACCCACTTTAAATTGGTTACATCATTTTTATCATTAGTTATTCTGTACAAACGGCCATTTTTAACAATATAGTTCTTATGAATCTCAACAATATCTTTTGTTTCTGAATCATTCAAAATGTTAATTATCCTTTGTATTTCTGAATCCTGTTCTTGCACTGGCACTGTGCGCAACCACGCATCATCATCTATTGTTAAAACATCAACCACCTGTACTACGTCATTGGATTCAGAGTCACTTGGGTTGCGTGACAGTGCATCGACATGACACATGACTCATCTTATTACCATCGCGATGTTCTACAGTAAAATCGTACTCCTGCATTAATATGTACCAACGCGCTACTCTCGGTATCAAATCTTTTTTTTTTCATTGTGCTGCGTATAGCGGCACAATCAGTAACGACTTTAAACGATTTACCCAAAACATAAACTCTAAAATTCTAAACCTATTCAAAGCACAAACTACCGGCAAAGTTTCCAACTCATGCGATTTAATTAATTAAATGCTTTTATTTGACGTTCGTTAAAAAAACACCACGAAACATTTTTCTTTGTTAGAATCGTTAGAGGTTTTGATCATAGAATCATTTTGAATGAACCGTCGAAAATAACTTGCAAGGCCAGCAAATTGTCGAACCTCGTGAACATTTGAAGGTTAAGGGAAATCTATTATAACTTGAATTTTGACTGTCCCGGGTCGGATGCCATCCGAACTAGACTCGTAGCCCAAATAATTTATACGAGTCTGAAAGAAATCGCACGTTTTAAGATTGAATGATAGATGAGCAGACCTTAATAACTGGAAAACCTTTTCCAGCTTCAAACTCAAAAACCCCAGACAAAACAGCATATTCATTCTGCGGTAAAATCCGAAGACTGTATTGTACCCATAAACCACCACTATAAGCGTCATTGGTAATAGCATCTATTGGCATCACAGTTTTCGGCTTTACCACTTTGTCAGCATCTGCATTATACATTAGTCTTAAACACATTATCATAACGTGTGGTTTTTCCGTAAAAGACTGCCCTATTAAAATTGCTGCCTGAAAATAATTATCATCTACAACTAGAACTTCTACAATTTTTATAAACTTTCTAAAATTGCTATAAACTTTCCTAGTGGCTTTACAGCGGAATTTCCAAATCCAAAAATGGGTAAATTTTCGATATCCCAATCATGTATTATTAGCTTTGCATTTGATTCTCTTACGAGAGTACATTTACTACCGAGATCAACGTATCCTTGTAGGATAACGTTGTTTATTCTGACATCATTGTAATATTTTGAATTTGCGGATTCACTATTACAAGATAGTTTTATTTTGCTCTGTAGCGGTATTCATTTTAATTAAATAGTCACTGTTATTTGCGTTTCTTCTACGACAGTCTTTAGTTTCATGTCCCAATTTATAACAAAAGTTACATCGTCTAATGGGTTTGTTACACTTTAAACTTATGTGCCCTAGCTCATTGCAATTATAACATCGAATGTTATCATTTGTACTGGTTTTTGTTTGCTCATTAGAAACCTTATTGGAATCCTTAGGTGGCGCATTATTTCGGTTAAGTAAGTTGGAAGTAGGTGTATTATTGTCGTGTTGGGACACGGTACGCAAGTAATAAAGAACTTGTTCCGGTTCATTAAACATGCAGGCTCCTGCTCCCATTCGTACAAATTTGTCGTCAATACCGTGTATAAGACAGCCAACTGCTTTATTGCCAATTATCTCACATTTATTTATAAGTGCCATTTTGTCATAATAATAATGTTCTAAAGACTGACCAAATTTACATCTAAACCTTAACATTGATGTCAACAGATCTCCATAATTTTCGTTGGAAGGAAAAGCCTGTTTTAATTTTTGAACCCACTCATTCCAATCAAACAGTACCGAGGCTAAACCCTGGTACCACTTCTTGGCTAAGCCACTTAATTTGGGAAGAGCATAGTGACATATTTGACGATCATTCCAAGAGTAAATCTGCGCACATTCACTGACCTTGTTAATCCAATTTTCTATTGTTTGGCTATTATCACTAGGGTTAAATTCGGGCACAACACTAAAAGCAACAGGAAAGTTGTTTTGAGCCCAGAAATTGGATGCTGGTAGTGATGCAGAGTTACCGATGGGGTTGTTCACATTTAATGGAATATTATTCAATAAATTATTATTATTCAATAAAACAGGAAAAGTCTGATTAGTAACTGCACGTGGTGTTAAGGAAGCTAACGGAGGAGTTTTAGTTGACTCACGATCAGTACGTTTAGAGCGCCTTTGCTTCCTAATTCTCTTACTATGTTGTCTATGGCTACTGCTATGCTTTTTAACACGACGTCGCTCTTTAATATGCCGCGACCTACGGTGGTTATCATCACTATCACTACTATTTACAGACGAACTATCACTACTTATCTCACGTCGCCTTCGCTTAGAATTGCCCATTATCACGTTAAACGAATTTGAGTGATTCAAAATAAAATCAAAATTATTTAAATGCAGCAACAACAAAATTAGTTAAAGTAATTAGATAATAATAATTAATATTTACAACGATATAGATAACTAATAAAACAAAACAATAAATTCACACACACAAGAACACAAGTAAATCAACTAAAATTAACAGCTTCAACTAGCAACTAGAAACGATCGGTAATACTTAAAATAATAACTCCATCGCAATTATGGACTATCCAAATCCATTTTGGCTGGTTTTAGAGTCGCGCTGACCGCACGCTGACCGTCGGCGCTGACAGCCGAAACGTATGAAACGCACGCGCTGATAGCTACGCGTTATTCTAAAACGCTCCCTTGAAGTTCATACGTTTGAGGCTGTCAGCGCCGACGGCACAGAACACTATACTCCTAGCGGAGGCCGACGGTCAGCGTGCGGTCAGCGCGACTCTAAAATCAGCCTTAATATAAGCATTCAGTTGAAATTGTGTTTGATTACAAATTTAAATAAATGACCAAAATTGGTATCACTTTCACTAGGTACTTCCCAACGATCACTATTACTGTTACAGCTCTAAATGTTTGAACCTTGTTTCTTATTTCAAGCACACTCGTGCATGCCTATGCACGTGTTATATTATAACAACAAAAAGTTTGTCACAAAATCACAGGGAAACAAAGTTAGTTATACTAGGCCAGGCGCACTCTGCATTTTAGGTGTGGCGCAGTAGCGGTACGCAGCGGGCTCGACTTGTCGGGCCAATTCAGGGGATGACGCGAGCTGATCGCGCTGTCCATGCCCGGATCGCATTTTAGTTCAATAAATTGATAATAATCACTCACGCGCCTTGTCGCGTCGTCCTTTAGTCGTCGCTTAAGATTATTAATTTAAACTGTCCCTGGTTCAGGAAACCACAGCATCAGGCACGTAGATAAACTTTAGCACACTTCTGAGTTGAAAGGATTATTAAACTCGAATACTTGTAAATCACTTTATTGATATTCAACACAGTAAATTATTAATTGGCACTCGAAACATTTATAGATTAATATTTATAGATTAGTGCGAGGAAAATGTCATTCAACTTTTCCCGCCGTTTTTTTCAATACCAAAAATCATCTATGGGTTGCCAGAACTCAAAAATATAAATGTTTAAAAATAACAATGTTGCAACCCACAAATAATATTAGTTGCATGGTCGATTATTGTGTATGCTAACAGTAGTGTGTTAGGGTAGGTTAAGGTAAAACCTATTAATTAAACACTACTTTATAAAATATAAATGTTTATTAACATAAACAACCTTATTAAACTAAAACAATGAATGTGCGGCGCGAGTTAAGAAAAGGCATGCATTCGCCGTAGAGGTTTGTAGCGGACTCTCGAGCAGGGGGGGCACACTTAACACTGTCATCATTTCCACAGACGACAGCGACATCTGGAGTTTGACGGGTTAAAAAAACTTGGCAGCCATCTTGTCTTGTTTATCAAACAAACGTCATTGTCGCCGGCCATCCAGTGTTACCAACTTATTGAATTTTCCACTAACACTGATTGTTTCGACCCCCCTTTTAGTGGCGAAATATTGCTTTTAGTAGCTGGTGGTTTTTCTAGTGGTTTAGTAGAATTCAGTTTCGATTACTGAAAATGCTATCACTCAACCACTAAGCCACTAAAACATTACGAAATATATTATTTTTACTTCATTTAATTTTCAGAAATATTTACTTTTACTGTGTAGGTAAATTCTAATAAAAGTTCTATAACAAATCAGTACCCAAGAATCATATAAATGTGAAACCGATGATGGTGCAGACAAAAATTCATCGGAAGACGAATTTTAGAATATCATTTTTTTATCCTAGGTGTTCTTCTTATTGAATAATGTTTATGTTCCTCACCTTGACTTGTTGATTTACTAATAATATTTTATGGTGATTTATTGATTTTAAATATTTCATTACGTGATAATAAAAATTTTTTTTTACTAATATAACTACTTTAATTACTGTTTCCTTTCACAAAAACCAAAAATTTATTTAGTGGAAATTTTAGCGAATTTTGTAGTAGGGCCGATTTTTATTAGTGGTTTTCGAAGTTGAATCTGGTGGAAAGCTAGTTTATCTGTTGGCAACACTGCAGGCATCCGCCATTGTCAATTCCGGCTTTCCCGACTTTGATGCGCTTCCCGTAATTCCGAGTTTATCTCAGTTATTTCTGTTTTAGTTGTCACTTGTTACTGTTATTTGTTTTGTTAAATTTTGGTGCTACTCATAGTAAGTAAGTATGCACATTACTATGAGTAGCGAGTCAATATACGAGAGAATATACGAGATATTATGCATTGTATATCTATGTATAGATAGGTGTATATTTGTATCTATAGGTAGGTGTATAGTTTTAGTTCACCTTCCAAACTCGAGGTGGCAGCACTTTCCATAGAAGCAAATTTTAACACAGAGTTGCTACTCTTTGCCTCTATAGTTACTTTACTCTTTGCTCTCGAGGGCGTCCGAGGGGCGCCGCCGTGCGCGGGAGACGCAGCGGCGCGGGCGGCGGTTATCCGATCGTGTCGTGTTTCAGGAATTCGCTGAGTCGTAGGTATCAACGCTGTGCGGCACAGCGCTGGCGCAGGGCTCCGCTAGCCGTGGCGCGCGGTCGTGCGGTAGGTAGGTAGGCAGTAATAAGACTGTGTACAGACATGTAAAATTGTTAGGCCGTGTACACACGATGTGGGTATTTAATTAATGTAATGTTTTTACTGTTGTGTCTATAAGTATGTATTTGTTGTGTGTATATGTATGTATCTGTTGTGTGTAATATGTATGTATAGCCTACATCACTCCCCCGCTGAGACCGGTTCACAGGCGATAGTGGCGCGGAAATCTTACGGTTCTTCCGCTTCTCGTTTTTATTTCAGGTGGTGATGGTGCCTGCGACGATGGTGGTGGTGGTGGTTGTAAAGGTGGTGATGTTTTCGGAGACGAGCCATCGTTGTTGTTAGCCATGTACGCTGGTTTTAGCCTATCAATGGTTACGGTTATGTGTTTTCCATGGACGTCTATTGTAAATGTCTTTGCTCCTCTTTCTACGACTTTGTGCGGACCGGAGTAAGGTGATTCCAATGACTTTTTTAACGGTCCTTTTCGCAGGAAGACGTAGCTGGCTGTACAAAGGTCTTTCGGTACATAAAACATTTTCTCACCGTGGGTGGATGTTGATGCAGGTGATAGTTTTGAAATATGTCTTCTGAGTCGTGCTGCGAAGTCTGCTTCATCCACAATGTCATGGTTGGTCGATGGTTTTAAGAACTCACCAGGTAATCGAAGTGGCTCGCCGTACACCAACTCAGCTGTAGAAGTTTGGAGATCATCCTTCCAGGCACTCCTCATTCCCAGGAGTACAAGAGGAAGTACCTCCGACCATTGCGCGTTGTTATGGCACATTATGGCGGCCTTGAGCTGTCTGTGCATTCTCTCTACCAGACCGTTGCACTGTGGGTGGTAAGCTGTTGTAGGACAATGGTAGGCACCTATAATTGAAGAGATGCTCTGGAACAGTTGAGAGTCAAATTGTTTTCCGCGGTCAGTTGTTATCTTCTCTGGACACCCGAAGCGCGCGACCCAACCAGAAATGAAGGTGCTAGCGCAGGTCTCCGCGGTGATGTCTGCTAGAGGGTAGGCTTCTGGCCATCGAGTATACCTATCTATAGCTGTAAGGCAGTACCTGAAACCAGAAGAAGGTGGCATAGGGCCTATTAAGTCAAGGTGGACATGGGAAAAACGGTTGGAAGGAACAGGGAATGATGACAGAGGAGAGTGGGTATGACGGGTTACTTTGTTGCGTTGGCAATCAGTGCATTGTTGAGCCCATTTTCTGCAGTCTCGACGAATCTTAGGCCACACAAATCGTTCTGATATAAGTTTAGCTGTAGTGTTGGGGCCTGGATGACTGAGATTGTGTAGGTTGTTGAAGATTGCTTTACGAAAAGTTGGTGTTATGAATGGCCTAGGACGAGAAGTAGACTGGTCACAGTATATGTATCCGTCCATAGCTTTTATTCTTTCTAATTTTAACGCTGTGTTGCTATTTAGCAAACTCTGCAACTCACGGTCAGTTTCCTGTTTTGAAGTGCTTTGTAGTCAATGGTAGTGTCGATGCTTTCCAGTCGTGAAAATGCGTCGGCGACTATGTTGTGATTTCCTGAGATGTGATTGAGGTTGGTTGTAAACTGAGAGATGTAGTCGAGATAGCGGTGTTGACGAGGTGAGCAATTGTCTCTTTTTGTAGTGAAGGCGAAGGTGATGGGTTTATGATCGGTGAACACCTGAAATGTTCTCGCTTCGACCATATACCTGAAGTATTTTATTCCTTCGTAAATAGCGAGCAATTCACGGTCATAGGTGCTATATTTTGCCTGAGCAGGAGATAACTTGCGGGAAAAGAATCCTAGTGGTTGCCAGCTGTCATTATGTCTTCTTTGTTGTAAGACAGCTCCGATGGCCACGTGTGAAGCGTCGGTAAAAAGTGCTAACTCAGCTTGTGTATCAGGATGCGAGATGAGAGTGGCTTCTAACAAGTTATTTTTGCATGCGTCAAATGCTTCTTGAATCTCAGGTGTTATAGTGATGGGCGTGTTTCCTTTAATTTTTGGGCCACTTAAAGCTTGATTGAGCGGGCCTTGTATTTGAGCGGCGCCAGGGAGAAGTTTTCTGTAAAAATTTATCATCCCTAAAAATCGTCGTAACTCCTTAGCATTTTTGGGGAGGGGGTATTCTTGGATCGCCTTTACTTTTTCGGGCAGGGGTCTTATACCAGCTGCAGATACATGGTAACCCAAGAATGTTATTTCGTTAACACCTAATACGCACTTATTTGTGTTGATTACCACGCCATACTTTTTTAATTGTTCAAAAAGTTTTTGTAGGTGTCCAATGTGCTCTGTCTCCCCTTTTGAGAACACAAGGATATCATCTAAGAACCCGAACGTAAATTCGAATCCCTGCAGAATTTCATCGAGAAACCTTTGGAAGGTCTGCGCAGCATTTCTTAAACCGAATGTCATTGCGGTGAATTCAAAAAGTCCGAATGGCGTCATGATCGCTGTCTTTTTAATATCGTCTTCGAATACTGGTATTTGATTAAATGCTTTTACGAGATCAATTTTTCAAAAGATAGTGGATCCTGACAGCTGGTATGCGAAGTCGTGGATGTGCCTCACTGGGTACCGGTCAGGTATTGTTCGTGCATTTAAAGATCTATAATCACCACATGGCCTCCAGCCATCGTCTTTTTTAGGTACCAGGTGTAGTGGAGATGACCATGGACTTTCTGAACGACGAGCTGTGCCATTTTGTAACATTTCCTCAAATTCTTTCTTCGCGATTTGTAGACGATCTGGTGCCAAACGACGCGGTCGTGATGTTACTGGAGGACCGGATGTTGTCCTAATGTGATGCTTTGTGTTATGTATTGGTACACTATTTGAACCAGCTGGTCTGGTTATCTCTGGATAACTTCGTAGTAGATTGAGATAATTTGTATTACCAGTAAATGTTTTCAAGGACAGCAGTTCGTGTGTTATTTCATGAGACGAAGGTGCGCCGACGGTCAGGTTCGTAATTGAGTCGATTAACTGTTGTTGTTTGCAGTCGACTAATAAATTGTAGAAACTTAAAAAATCGACGCCTATTATAGGTTTTGAGAGATCTGCTATTATGAACTTCCAAGAAAACTCACGACGTAATCCAAGGTTAAGATTAAGTTGGTATGTACCGTAAGTAGGTATCGGAGTACCATTTGCAGCGACAAGTTCATAGTTGCATTTATTATTATATCGCAGCTGATTGCGTAATAACGATTTAGGGTAGGCGCACACGTCTGAACCTGTGTCTACAAGAAACTGTATGCCGGTACGTTTATCTGAGATAAATAGGCGGCCTTTACAGGTAGAGCAGTCGTCAGCCGCCATTACTGACTGCTTTTGCAGTTTTCCGGCTTAAAATCGCAGGGCTGAACACATTTGGTGGCCTTCGCACCAAATTTATAGTGGTACCAACATGATGGATATTCCTTATTTCGTGAGTGAGATCGGCTCTGGCGGGATTTTGATCGGTCGTCACGCCTTGTTGATCGGCCTGCGCGGGAAATATTGTCCACTTTTTGCGTTAATAATTGCACTTGTTTCGTAAGTTCGATCATATGTTTAGACAAAGTTTCCATATCACTCACCACATTTGCTGATGTAGACGCCACTTGATGACCTGTCGGCACGACCTCGTGAATTCTGTCTGCAAGCTCGGCTAATTCATCGAGGCGCGCGGATACCTGAGACGCGATTATGGACTGTATGTTACTAGGCAGCCGGCTCGACCATATTGTTCTTAAAAATTCTTCAGGCACTTTAGGACCGGCGAGATGCTGCAGGTGTCTGAGAAACTGCGACGGTTTCCTATCACCCAGCTCTTCGTGTGTCAGCAGTTGGTGAACTTTCTTCTCGCGGGATTCTGAGAGTCGCTTTATAAGTTCCGTCTTCAATTTGCCATATTTATCGGTCGCTGGTGGATTCACGATGATATCTTCGACCTCCGTTGAATATCGCGGGTCGAGATGACTGACGACGTAGTAAAACTTTGTTGTGTCCGCCGTAATATTCGATATCGCGAACTGGCCTTCTATTTGGGCGAACCAAATCGCGGGCTTCTCGGGCCAAAATGGAGGGACTCGCACGCCGACCCGAAACACATCATGTGATGCCGGTGATCCAGACCGTTTCGTATCCTCCGTGACCTGTTCGGAATCACTCATATTGTTGTAAAACGTTCAGATATTGTTCACTTTTGAGTCCACACACTCCGCACCGCACTAAAGTTTCTGGTAGCACTAGCGCGTGTTTACTGTTCGGGGTCACCACTGTAGTGTGTTAGGGTAGGTTAAGGTAAAACCTATTAATTAAACACTACTTTATAAAATATAAATGTTTATTAACATAAACAACCTTATTAAACGAAAACAATGAATGTGCGGCATGCATTCGCCGTAGAGGCTTGTAGCGGACTCTCGAGGGCGTCCGAGGGGCGCGGCCGTGCGCGGGAGACGCAGCGGCGCGGGCGGCGGTTATCCGATCGTGTCGTGTTTCAGGAATTCGCTGAGTCGTAGGTATCAACGCTGTGCGGCACAGCGCTGGCGCAGGGCTCCGCTAGCCGTGGCGTGCGGTCGTGCGGTAGGTAGGTAGGCAGTAATAAGACTGTGTACAGACATGTAAAATTGTTAGGCCATGTACACACGATGTGGGTATTTAATTAATGTAATGTTTTTACTGTTGTGTCTATAAGTATGTATTTGTTGTGTGTATATGTATGTATCTGTAGTGTGTAATATGTATGTATAGCCTACATATGATATAAGTAGAACAACAAATTTTTTGGATAACTATCCAAATATATTTAACTTATCCTGCTGGTTAGAATTATTGGATGATAAAAAACCATTTTCGGACATGTCCTTCGCAATTTAAAATTTAATATTTCATGAATGTGTATTAAATCGAAAAATAATTTTAGCAACCCTCAAGTCATTTTAGAAGACCTATTCAACGATACCCCACACGAGGGGGTACACGATGAAATAGTAGATTGTTATACAAGGGTCGGAAGGAATCAATTCCCATACGAGGCATTTAGACGCCCGAGCGCAGTGAGGGCGGCTATAGTCCGAGTGGGAATTGATGACTTTCACCCGCGTTAAACACTCTACTTTTCATTTCGAATTTAAGGAAAGTCAAAAATAGTAGTTTTTCTAAAATATTTATTGATAATAATTACATGAATAATAGGTACCTATTTATTAGTCTTTTTTAAATTTGAAGTATGGAACACACCACGTCACCGCCACATGAGTAGATTCCCGCTTACTAGGGCCCGTATTATTATCATTCTGTCTGCATTCTTACTTTTACCATTTTTCATAAATTACTTAGAAAACACGTTATTCTTGATAAAATTTACTAAAAATTGTGTTGCGACGTGACACTTTTTAGTGCTGACCGTCCACCCAACTTTCTTATTTCGATTCAAAACTTGCATACAGCCTAATCGATACTCGCAATAAAAAAAAATGAAAAAAAATTGTAGAAACTGAATAAAAACTCTTTAAACTAACAAAATGTATTGAAATGTAAAGTGTTTAGAGAATATCCAATCTATAGAATTAATTAATTATCATCATTCTCAAAAAAACTTCTGGTAAGCCTACCTAAAAAATGTTTACTGGGAATTCTGTAGTAAACTATTAAAAGTATCAAAAATAAAATCCACAATAAATAATTGTCCAATAAATTAAAATCATTTTAAACAGCGAGCGCATTCCGAATATAAATTCAATTATAGAAGCATTTCGGCGCGAAATTCAGTAAATGAGGTACCAATTGTCTGTCTGTTATTGACATGATATTAGAAGAGATTATAATGATATTAGAAAAGCATAAATCATTATTATAAACAATGCTTATTGTATTTATTGCTTAAAATAATTTTATTTTATTTTCAAATATCGATTACATTCGTCATATTAATTACTCGAGTCAAATGAAATTTAAAAAAAAAATTGTTTGGAATAATCGCTTTCACACATCATTGCAATAAAAAAAAACAATAATGGTCGGCGATTTTGAACACAAATTGAGTAGTGGTAATGATTAATACGTATTATTGAACCTGTGTTTGAATATTACGTTAAAACCTGGGCATTTTCGTGTTGTTTATAATATTATCAATAACATTTGTTACATTTTAAATCTTATCTACATCTGTGTGTGTGAAATTTGTGAAAAGTAAAAATGTAAACACACACGATTGGCGCGAAACTTCGACATTAGATATCAAAAAAACTTCATTACAACTACTTATTTACCTTTAACTATGGATAAATTCGTCAAATAATTAAATGATGTATATTGACAGCCCCATATATGGTAAAGTCAGGATGTTCGAACACCCAATTTTTATGTTTTTTAGCCTCGACCAGAACTGACATCAAAATGGCGATTATCGTACCTATGTATGTTGAATTTATTCAAGGTAAATTATTAACTTCTGCGCTAAATATGAAAGATTTAATGGCGTTAACATATGAGCTTTTTATCCAACTCTCCTAATTAACGCACATTCATAAGATTTGATGGGTAGCATAATGAATATTTACATAATCATAGTGTCGTATCTCTGACTGAGCTGACTACCTAACTAAATTTAGTTCTATTTTTAAATTGCATTCCCGCCCTAGGGAGGGAAAGCAATTACTATGAGTCTTTCCCGCCCAAGGGTGGGAAGCAGCGTTTTCCACCCGCTATTCGGATCAAACAAGCACTACTTTCCGAGTATGAGACATGAAAAAAATATTCATCCCCACTTCACATGTATAAAAAAATATATTCTCCAAAATTTTATTTTACCACTTTGTCGGCGTAATTGATATACATACTCCTACAAAATTACAGTTTTCTAGTACTAACGTTCTCTTAGCAAAACCTCGGACAGACAGACGGACTGACATGACGAAACTATAAGGGTTCCTTGTCAAGACTACGGAACCCTAAAAAGTAGCCTTTAATAAGTACCAAAATAAATTGTTTTCTATAAAATATCTCTTGTATTTGTGTATGCGTCCCTCAACGTGGGTGCAAAAATATTAGTGCAACTACCTGTTTTATCTGCGCACACACTTGTGTACTACAATTACTCCTGCGTAGTGCGTCCTTGGGGTTAGTCTTTCTTGATGACTTGATGGATGAGACTCACCGGCCGGCACCGTGGTCAAAATTCAAGACAAGCAAGGCGGGCAGCACCGATCCAGGTCCAAAACCCTTTCAGCTCCAACCGAGAGCTTTCAGCTCCAACTTGAGAGTCGTTTCGAATGCCTAGGGGAGCTCAGTGGATGATTATAACGATGGGTTCGAGGAAACTGTCCGTACGGTCGGGTCTAAGATCTTCAAGATCCGTCGTACGAATTTAAAAAAGAAGGTCTCTGATCCTATTTTACGGCGAGATGAGCTCTAAGTCCTTGAAAATCGATTTTCGCCGCTTTAATACAGACCGTATTAAGAACGCGATAGAGCGAAATAAAGGCTCCAAGGTATTTGCAAAAGATCTGTCTATTGGGCAGAGGCAGCTTACGTAACTGAAGACCGATGATGGCAGGATCGTATCCGCCAAACTGAGCTGTTGAGAGAGATCGAGAGGTTCTATGGACAGTTATACACGTCTACAAGTAACCCCGTTACGAATCTGGCAAACGATTCGACCCAAGAGCTAGATTGACCCGACACTATACCGAAGACATCCCGGACGTCAGCCTGTACGAGATTAGGATGGCTCTGAAGCAGCTCAAAACAGCAAGGCGCCGGGTGATGACGGAATTACAGCCGAGCTCCTGGAGGCCGGCGGACAACCCGTTCTTAAGGCCCTTTAGACGCTGTTTGGTTCCGTCATACTCGAGGGTAAAACACCACAGGCAGAGAACAGAGGTGTGGTGATACTGTTCTTTAAGAAGGGCGACAATGCCCTTCTTAAGAATTATAGGCCCATGTCTACAAGCTGTTTTCGAGAGTCGTCACGAACCGTCTCGCGCGCAGGTTTGACGACTTTCAGCCTGCCGAACAAGCCGGATTCCGTAAAGGCTTTAGCACCGTAGACCACATACATACGCTGCGACAGGTTATACAGAAGACAGAAGAGTATAACCTGCCTCGCTGCTTAGCGTTTGTGGACTACGAAAAAGCCTTTGATTCGATCGAGACATGGGCTGTACTGCAGTTTCTTCAACGGTGCCAGATCGACTATCGGTACATCGAGGTGCTGAAGTGTCTGTACGAAAACGCCACTATGTCAGTCCGACTCCAGGATCAGACCTCGAAACCTATTCTTCTGCAGCGAGGTGTGAGACAGGGAGACGTTTTTTCTCCGAAACTTCACCGCTACACTGGAGGATGTCTTCAAGGTTTCGGACTGGAAAGGGGCTGGCATTAAAATCAATGGCGAGTACATAACTCACCTTTTGCCGACGATATCGTAGTGATGGCTGAGACTATGGAGGACCTCAGTACAGACTCAATGCTCGATGACCTCAGTAGAGCCTCCGAAAGAGTGGGTCTTAAAATGAACATGGCCAAAACGAAGGTCGAATCATGTCAAATGCCCATGTAACACCCACTCTCATAAAGATCGGAGACGCTACACTCGAAGTCGTGGACAAGTATGTTTACCTATGACAAACTGTCCAGAACTAGGTAGGTCTAACTTCGAGAAAAAGGTCAATCGTCGAATCCGACTAGGCTGGGCAGCGTTCGGGAAGCTATGCAATATCTTCTCGTCCCACGTACCGCAGTGTCTCAAGACGAAAGTTTTTGACCAGTGCGTGTTGCCAGTGATGACTTATTGCATTGAAACGTGGTCGCTCACAATGGGCCTTATAAGAAGGCTAAAAGTCACCCAAAGGGCAATGGAGAGGGCTATGCTTGTATTTTCCCTGCGTGATCGAATCAGAAATGAGGAGATCCGCAGGAGAACCAAATTAACCGACATAGCCCGAAGAATTGACAAATTTATAAGTGGCAGTGGGCAGGGCACATTGCCCGCAGAACAGATGGCCGATGGGGCCGAAAGGTTCTGGAGTGGCGATCGCGTACCATAAGACGTAGCGTTGGAAGGCCTCCCACAAGGTTGTCTGACGACCTTGTGAAGGCCGCAGGAACCCGTTGGATTCAAGAAGCACAGAACCGGTCGAAGTGGAAGTGTTTGGAGGAGGCCCATGTCCAGCAATGGACGTCTTTCGGTTGAAATGATGAAGACGGGCAGGGCAAGACGAGGGTGTTGCTAGATGTCATTCGCGCAGCACTACCCTATGACATTACCAGTATTTCCCTTCAGTAACATAATCAGCCTATAATTTTCTAAATGCTGGGACATAGGCCTCTCTGTGATAGGCAGTGGGCCATCATCCACCACGCGGGCCACTAGATGTCTTCGATTTTTTATTGTTCTAAGACAGGCTGGTTTTCTTCACGATGTTTGAGAGCAGTGCCTGCCTGGGTTCGAAGTTACGACCTACAACTCGTAAGTCGGGGTAGATACCACTGGGCCACCACTGCTGCAATATGCCATAATTATGCAAAGATCTGCTGATCTGATATCATTTCTGTTATTATGCTTTTCCACAATTGAATAATTGTATTCTTTTTGAGTGAGATAAATGTATCTCAAATCATAAATAAAACAAAAATTAAAAATATTTTCTCTTTTTATAAAAATCAAAACACCGTCTTACATACAGAATAAATTCATTAATGAATATTATGGACATTATTAGTCTTCATCAGTGGAACTTAAAATTATATTCAGTTCACTATGCTAAATGTATATAAATATAGTTAACAAGAATATTACTGCCTCTTTTAAGGTCAACATTGTTTTCAAAAATATGGTAATTGGTCACTGAAGTATTTAAACTAGCATCAACATGTTATCTACTAATTTAAAACAATATTGACCTTAAAACTTCTTCCACAACTTAAAAACGAAAAAAAAAACAGTAGCATAACCCATATTCATAAAAGACAATGTATTGCACTACTAATAATGCAACGCATTAGAGTGCTTTACGATGGATTTTTTTTGCCTCCTTTCTGCAACTGTTTCTATTGTTATACTCCTGCTAGTACACAGACCATACTTAATTTATATACCATTGTATAGATAATTTTATGGAGATTACTTCTTCTTTAATGGAAATTTTCAAAAACTGATTTAATGCAATAGAAACAAAAAAAAAACATCAAAATATAAAAAAAATCGCATCAATCAAGTGTGAAACCTGAAAACATTGTAGCTTGGGAAAAAATCAATTGAGTAATTTTTTTTTTAATAGATTTGTTTCACCCAGAGGAGTAACAGACAGTCCGCTGTGCAGGGCCTGCATGGAGGATGACGAGACAGCGGCACATGTGCTTCTAAACTGCCCGGTGATCACCACGTACAGGGCAAAGTACTTCGGTAACCCAGGTACCCTACGCGAGACGGTCAGCAACATCAAGGCTTTGCTGGCCTTCCTTGAGGAGCTGGGGTGGATCGAATAATCGATTTTCCCACCCGTACGCAAAATACGCGCATTGACGTGGAGTTGCGGAAACCAGCCCGTAATACCAATTACCAATTACCAATTCACCCAGAGGAACAATATTGAAAATGGCTCTTTTATTCACAGTAGTTTCATTATAATTAATAAAAAACGAACTAATATAATTTCTGTGGATCTTTATACAATCAAATGAGCATTAAGAGTCATGCACTTATGGATTATCCAATTTTTTTTTTCTTAGTCCTGTTAATGTTGTGTAAATGTGAGAGTTTTATATCATCTTTCCAGTAGATATTTTGTAAGACGTTTATGAATAAGAATATGGTCAATCATTGTAAAATATTCAGATATTGGAAGCATCAGTTTTTCTTTATCTTTTCTATAGTTTGGCTATTATCTGGTTACAGTATGTTAATAGAACATAATACAATTAAGAATTGGCCGGTGACACTTTCCTTCAAACTCGTGCAATAGTTCATCAATATCATTATCTAAATCATCACTTTGAGCCATCTTTGTGACCATGTCACTTATTAAAAATGCACCAATCGTAGCTTCTTCATGGTTATCTTGAATATCCATGTTCACAACATGGACAGGTTGGTTATAAACAGATCTCTTTGAACCAAACCATTCTATGACTTGATCATATACTCTTTCCTCACATGTTATTATGACGTCAAATAGTTCAGTTGATGTCTGGAACTTCTCTGGACTAGGTTTAATTCTTCTGTTTCTGTCTAACATATGTAGTATACCGTTCTGTGTATAGTATACTTTATCCTTTTCCATTAAATCATTGTAAATATCGTCATAGGGAACCCCAAATTCATAACAATTAGGGCGATCTGCAGAAGAACCTGGTAACTTAACCTTTTCTCCAGTGCCATAAGACTTAACTTTAAAGCCTTTCTTCGCCAGAAATGCGTGAGCTTCCATACTACGGTTCATGTTCGAAGAACATACAACCGCTATGTAGATATCACACATTGTTAAAAGTTATTTATACTTCGATTCTAGATTGAGTTAAGTCGAAAAAAAATTAAACATTGCGTTTAGCTATGATTTTGAACAAATTGCATAAGTCCTCTCATTTTCAAGTCTCATACAATACAGGGACAAAGCAAGCATGAATTACAATAAATTATTTTGTTTGTTGTATCGTGGGATTTGCCGTGTGCTGTATAATGCCACCGAGACCAAATTTTTATAAGAATCCTAGACAGACGGCAACAACCTGACTGGCTGACAGTTGGTATATCGCGTCGCGTCGCGTGTCCGGTGTCGATGTCAAAACGTTATTAATATTTTTTTTTTTGCTTTTTGGATACACAGCTTTTTACACTTTAGCATGAATTTGACAGCTAGCTGTCATTAACAAAATCCACCTTATTTTTTTTTGTATAATGTATAATAATATGTCGCAGGCAATTTGTATAATTCCGCGTTTCACAAACGGCGTCGTCCGTTTACAAACGTTCGTTGTTTTACCTAACCAAAGGGCACCCCGAGGCAGAACCTCGGGGTGCCCTTCGCTCGCTCTTGCATCCTATGTCGACGTAGCCCCACTTCGGGGCTCCTATTCCTGTGTAAAGTGTTTAAAGTAACCTAACCATTTCTTTTCTTTTTTAACCTGGAGAAATGCTCATCCATTCTGCACTACCACGGGGAGGTAGTGCAGTTATTTTTATTAAGAGGAACAGCAAACAGTTACATTATGAAAACTTAAAACTAGTATAACAATATTTGTATTTTGCTAATAATGTAACCCACAACACTGGCCACCAGTGTTGCCAACTCAATTTTTTAAAGAGAGCTAGATCACCTTCGAAAAAGAGCTAAAATAGAGCTAAATATTTGGGAAAAAAAGAGCTAAAACAAAATAAAGTTTAAAAATCAAAATTTTAATTATTGTAGAAAAACGTAACATGATATTACTTATATCTTGTTAGAATAACAAGAGAGATATTTAAAAATACGACTATTTGTCGTCAGAACTATCGAAATTGTGTGTCAAATTCACTAATTCTAATGTGGTTGAATAAATCATTTTTTTTCGCATTTAATTCACATCGACAATAGCAGCAATACGCTTTGGTTTTGTCATTACAAACTTCTTTCAACTAACCTTGAAAAGCAGTCTCGGAGAGCCATTCTTCTCGGAAGTTTTGTGTGTATGGCCTACTTGATGACATTTTGCATGTTGCACTTTCCTATACTAGTTTATTGTAATTCGAACTACAACTACACAAATAATCAACACAGTACTCCACCACGATCGTACACCAATTACCAAAATCAAGTCAAGAATGATCGAACGAAATGAAGTACTTACATGAAACGAACGAAACGAAGTACTTAAATGAAACGAACGAAATAAAACAATACGGGGATTCCCCGTAGTTCAAGTTATAGACTAAATATGGCTCTAATTTATTAATTTTCTCGCTGCATGAAATCCGGATACACACCTAAAATTTTGAAAGAAAAAAAACCAAGTACATTTTTTCATGTATTGGAATGGAGCTAAAATTTTAAAATTAAAGAGCTAAAGAGCTAAAATTATTTTTTTGGAGCTGATTAATTGAAAATGGAGCTAGATTTAGCTCTAATAGAGCTAAATTGGCAACACTGCTGGCCACGTGTTATCATAATCATTTAAAAATAAAAAACAATAATCGCCAGAGGTGAAAAAAAAAAGTTAAAAATTAAAAGAAAGATGACAAAATATAAAAATAAAAAGTGTAAACCAGGACAGATTAAAAGCGATAATTTGAAGATTACAACAATATATGTATTATTTTTTAAGAGTTTTGAAGATAAGACCTTTGAATTTTCCTATTGGGCTATTGAAGATGTCAATATTTACAAAACTTTTATTGTACAAGTCAACCATGCGGCGGATGGGTGAGCGTAGGCCGGAGTTGGTTCGACAGGAGGGTATTGCAAACAGCGTTCCTGTGCGCACCTGACGCCTGTGGTAGGTTCTAGGTATTGCGTAGCAGATCATGTTATTAAGGTTTATACAGTTTAATTTATTTCTAAGAATTTTGTATAGCGTGATAGCTTCAAGGTATTTTCTTCGACAGTTTAATGATAAAAGTTTGTACTTGCTGAGTAACTGGGCATAAGGTAAGTAAGATTTGTGGCACCTGTAGTGCATAGCACGTAGAAAGTATTGTACATTTTCAATAATTTCCGTGTATTTCTTATAAAAGGGGTTCCATATCGAATGTGAGTACTAACCCACTAAAACTCCACGGTGTCCTCCTCTGCCGCTTACGGCGGGAACACGGGCACGCGTTAGCAGTCATCCGTGAACCCCGCGGCTGTCCGTCAGCGGACCCTCCTCTGGGTACTCCCCATCACCGGCGCACCAGAACACATAGCATGCCGTGACCACCCCAGGGAACAAACCAGCACATGGGCGTCAGACGACCCGCCTCTGGGCACCCTTGGTCCCCCAGCGACGGGTCAGGTCATTGGCCCCGCCCCCTGCCAATTTTTGGCCGCAGAGGATAGGGAGAGCGGCCAACGTCATACCAACACTCCTCCTCCCCTGCGGCCCCACCGCGTCTGCCATCAGACGGTGGCGACCCCGTCAAGGCCGCGGAAGGTAGGGTGAGCGGCGCACCGCAATACCGGCACTCCTCTCCCGCCGCGGCCCTCCAACCCTCAGCCGCAATGCCTCCCATACGACATCGCGGCCTCAGTTGCGATGTCGCCCAAGCAGCACCGCAACCTACTTGTTGGCCGTTACGTCGTCGGCTTACAGGCAAAAGCCCTGACTAGCGGCGGGGGGTCTAACCTTTTTTTTTTGTTCCATGGTGGAAAATCCTCATGGATGTCCGCCGCCCTGGGGCGGGCGACGGGGTCTGTCAGACTCTTACTGACTAAAAACCACCCCGGTGTTCCATCTCACACCTATGCCAGGGGTCGCGGCAACCCCCGACTGGTGCCGGCCCGCCATTGCGGGTCTTGTCGGGTCAGGGGGGGGAGTGAGGTTTTTGACTCCCCCCGCCGACGTCTAAGAGGGGCGCGCGTGGAACACTACGCGCCGCCACCTCGGGTCCTGATGTGTGGGGGCGTCGGACGTCCCCGAGTCCGTTGCCCCTGGACCCATTTAGGGTGTCTGGAAGAGGGCGTTATCCGCCCTCCTCCGACGCCCGGTGCGCCTGCTGCGGGCTGGGTGGGTGGACGAGATCTCCCTCTCCCTTTCCGCAGCCTCCTTCTGCGAGATGACCTTTTCGCAGAAAGAAACCACCGCGTCCCAGGACTCTTCGCTGCCGACCATCGACTCGACCACGGCCGGCAGCGACAGGTCACTGCCTACTTCTGAGATGATGGCACGGCGCAGCTCCTCCCAAGCGGCACACGGCAGTGGTGACACCGGGCGTCCGGCTCCCTGTTTATGCGACACGGGTACTTCCCGGAGCAACCATGCCCCGAGAGCACCTGCGTCACCCGAAACGACAGAGAGCCGTTAGAGTTGTAAAGAAAAAAAATGTGTTTAATCGCAAATAATGGTTTCATTTAACTGTTCTCACAACACAGTGTACGAAAAATGCTAAAAAAAATAGGTAAAATTGACATTTTTTTTTTAAGTTTTTTTTGATGGTATCGTATCAAGAATCAGTAGCCCTATCACCTGTCTTCGTTTTCGGAAGCGTTTCCCTGACACCCTGTATAATAAATCTGTAGAAGGGTCAATTCTGTACATTGAAAATATTGAAAAAATAAATAGCGGGGGGTGTTGCTCGATCGATACCAAACCCAAATATGTGATTAAAAAAATTTTTGTCTGTCTGTCTGTCTGTCTGTCTGTCTGTCTGTATATGCAAGCATCACGTGAAAACTAACGGTTCGATTTCGATGAAACTTGGTATAATTATACCTTATTATCCTGGGCGTAAAATAGGATACTTTTTATACTGGAAAAATACGTAGAAAAAAAAATCTTATTTTTCGGTTTTATTCATAGACGTTGTTCTGTAGAACCGCGAACACACGTTGCATTACCCGTAGTGGATAATTTTCCATTTCAATTTAAGAGAATACAGTTTCCTGTAGCTTTGTGTTACGCCATGACAATAAATAAGGCTCAAGGTCAGACCCTAGGAGTTGCTGGCGTAGATCTTACCGCCAGTTGTTTTTCACACGGGCAACTTTACGTAGCTCCTTCCCGTGTGAGCAGTCCAAGAAATCTTCATGTTCATATTCCGGACGAGCTCACTAACAATGTTGTGTATGCTGAAGCTCTCAATTAACTTTCTGTCGCATTGTCACGATCACTTTTTTATTATTGCAAACTTTTCGTCACTGTCAGTAATTTACTGCTACATGCTACTTATCAAGGTCGGAATTACTATGAAAAAAATACTTACTACAGAAAGCGAGCTCAACAGCAGTAGCTCAATAGAGGGATCTCCTTAATTATTATAGGCTTAGCTGTATTTGGGTCCAATAGATATTTATAAGATGTCATTGTCAGAGTTACTCAAAATGGAGAAATAAACCATCCACGCGAAGACCGACATCCACGCGGACGGAGTCGCGGGCGGAAGCTAGTAAACAATATTTTAAAACCTTTTATAAAAAACCGCGTCCACCAAGTCCGAAGTTTCCCGCGCTTTTTTTTCTGATCGTAGTGTTGTCGTATGTCAAAATGTAGTTTAGTTAGTATGGAATTAGAAAGTACTATTGGCATAGAGAAATATACATTAGTTTAGTGAGAATCCGCAATAATAGAACGCCAGTCAGGGTCTTTTCCGTTTGCTTTCGGAAGGGACCACGGACAATTTTATAATTTTTAAATTGTCCGTGTAATGAGCGATTTTCTTTTTCTTTTTTTTTTAACGCTTCCCTAGTCGCTGGATAGATGGCGCTGAACTTGGTAAGTTACTGCAAGGAACGGAAGACACATAATTTTTATATTAATTCACTTGGATGTAATTTTGAGATCGTAAAACGAAAGCAAACGAAACTGTCACTCAACGAGCGTACATGATGTGACGCAATGTTTTTTTTCCATGCGTTTTGACTTTGGCATCTAGTAACGTAGTCAGTTCAACGCCATCTTCAGGGTTCTTGGGAACTATTTTTTTTTTTTAAATACTGAAAAGAAAAACCTCTCATTGTTGTGGATAATTAAAATTTTCTTACGTTTTTTGTAATTTGCAGATAAGTATCAGGTTGTATCTTGATCAAATATGATTCGCGACTATAATATATAATATATGTATTTACAGAACATTTAGCAAGTTAGATTTTTTCCCTAAGAACTTTTCCCATTCTGTAAAGACGTACCGTAGGAATTACTTTTTCTGTTTTTTTTTTTGTTCTTTCACCTTTATGAAGATGGAGGGTTGTATTGGTGATTTTGATGATTATAATTCTGTAACTACATACGTCTTACAGCCGCGAATAATATTTTAATCAACATACAACCTAGCACTGGCCTGCAAATTGCAAAAAACGCAAGAAATTTTGAATTTCGCGGGCTGGTTGGTAAATAAATATTAGTTAAATGTGGGACCAAGGACAATACAGTCTACAATGATATTCTAATATCATTGAGGACCAGTGATACCAACTTAGGGTAATTTACCCTATATTTAGAGTAAAAGTAATCCAGAAGGGTAATTTTTAGGGTATGAATTTTCCTAGGGTATTTTTTGGGGTAACAGTCAATAACAGTAAAATATCTGTGAACGGTTTAGTTTCCGAACGCGCCTGACGCGTTGTACTGATTTTTGGGCTGAGGTTCAGGGGGACACAGATGTTGGAGGTAATAAAAGATTCCCTAACGTTTCTAAATTAGCTTTGTCTCTTTTGTCGGCGCCTATATCTAATGCAACCGTAGAAAGGACCTTTTCTCTATACTCAGTCGTCAAAACCATCTTAGAAATAGGCTATCTCTGCCTATGATACAGAGTATAATGACTGTAAGATACAGTTTAAACATATTTCACAAATCTTGTGTTAACTTCACTCCTTCATAAACAATGTTGGACAAATTTAATAATAGCATGTATGACAAAAAAGATAGTGATGCAGAGGATACTTTTATTGTTATGTGCCATTGCCAATAATATAATAATAAGAGTAAATAATGTATGTAAACGTTTTATTTGTAAAGAAGGAAAAGACAAGGATATTTTTTTAGGGTATTTTTTTTTAATAATACAGATTCTAGGGTAAATTGAGACCAAGCCTAGGGTAAAGGAAATCCTTGACCTGGCAACACTGTTGAGGACGTCGTCATTTAAATTAGCAAAAAATGAATACGGAATGCCATCAATACCTGGTGCAGAATCCTTAGTTTTATGAATAACACACTTTAATTCAGTAAGAGAGAATGGAAGATCAAGAGTCGTATGAGTATCATGGATAGTGGATGCGAGACACAGCTCAGGAACAAAAGGAGGAGCTAGTTTATCTAAAAATTCATTGGCTAAAGAATCCGGAATAGGAGAAGGGTTGTTATAAATGGACCTAAATCTACGGATATTGCGCCAGACAATCGTAGGGTGAGTGTTCGGTGAAATTGATGAGCAAAAGTTACGCCAAGATTCAAATTTTTTCTTCTTAAAAAGTTTATAAGTTTCATTTATTAAGTTATTAACGATTTCAAAATTAATATCAGACATATCAAGGGTATAGTTATATTCTGCCTCTTTACGTTTGTTAATCAATTCTGTGCACTCAGAATCCCACCACGGAGGGGAGGGAATTGTACTAATATTGTTATTTTTTACAGGAAAAGTTTCATCTGCCGCTGCGATTAATATGAGAGCTAAAGCTTCAGCACAACTATTTTCATTGCCATCAGAAATAACGGGCAAGGAGCAAAGCTTTGTGTCAACAACATTTCTAAATTTGTCCCAGTCATTATTATTTCTATTGGGAAGTTTATGAGTGTCCTGAGTTCAAGATGCATAAGTTATGTAAGTCTATTATATCTAATAATTCATCACTATAACAATTAGAAGTTGAACAGCCCCATGATTGATGATGGCAATTAAAGTCCCCCAATATTAAGAACGGCTTTGGAAGACAAGAAAAGAGATTTTGAATCTCTTGAAGAACAGAAGAAGAAGGGTGAGGAATATAAATAGAAACAAGACAAGTATGTTGCACTTTAATAGCTACAATTGAAATTTCCTCACTGTGAGGAGGTAAGGAAATGACAGAGAAAGGGATAGAATTCTTGATAAGTATAGCTACTCCACCATGCCCATCAGATATATCCTCTCTAATGGTTAAATAACCATTAATTTTAAAAATATGATTAGATTTGAGCCAAGTCTCTGATAAGGCAAAGGCAAATGGCTCATATTTGTTTAAAAGATAAATAACATCACTCTTTTTGTTTACTAGACTGCGGCAGTTCCACTGGATTATTTTGGATGTGTTGTCCATCATGATTGGATTGAGATACTTTAAAAGAAGGGGCAACGTTGGACGGTGAAATGTTGAACTGAGATAGAAGATTGTGTAATGCAGAAAGAAAATCGTTTATGGAAAAATTTGTGTCTTTTTTTTCGTTATTATTATTAGAAAAAGCACAACCATTAGAATATTAGATGGTTGGGGAAAATCAAAATCTTTGATAATGGCATTGTGAGCCTCTTTATTATAACCTTGTACGGATTTGGGAGGGGAGCGTGGTTTGAGAAAGACAGTCTTTTTACCCGACTGCGCGACGCAAAGGAGTGGTAATGTGTTCATCAGCCTATGTATGTATGTATGTATGTTTATATGTTCCTTTGAAGCACTATACAGACCAAACGCCTGGGCCGATTTTTATGATTCACACGTTAATCGATTCCTCTTAGTCCGGCGAGTGTCACTAAAGATATGACGTTAGTGAAAATTCAATATGGCGACTACTGGACGCCATATTAAATATATTTTTTAATTTTTTTTTTCAAAACCTATCGAGTGGGGTATCAAAATAAAGGGTTTTAAAAGGTGATTACAAAAATATATACAACATATATACTTAAAAGCAATTCGAAGTGACAAATCGCAAAAAAACACCTACCAAAAACTAAATCGTCTGCGAAATCTTTCAAATTTGTAAACTAAAAAGCTGGAAATAAAAAAAGTTATTTAAAAAAATCAAAAAACCCGACTGCGGTAAAAAACTTAGGTAAGTTAAAAGAAACTGAAAAGCTAAAAACAAGCCCATTTTAAATTAAATAAAAGTTGGAAGCAGGCGGGACCCATTTGAATTTGAAAATACAATAAAAATGATGTGGGTCCCGCCTGCTTCCAACTTTTATTTAATTTAAAATGGGCTTGTTTTTAGCTTTTTTATAGCTACTTGAAGCAGGCATTCTATTAGATGAAGAGATTGATGGAGTATCTGCAAAATTTTTTGAAGGAGAAGATAAGAGTGCATCAGCATATGATTTAGTTACGGGGGGATATACTTTTGCCGCTTCAGCATAAGATACTGAACTTTGTGATCAGTAGGTAGTCGTAGTTTTAGTGCTCTATTTTCTTTCTCATTTCATTTCATTTTAGTTTATTTTATTTTCTTCGGTAGAGGTAAGTTTTTTGTAATTTTTTAGTGGTAAGATGAACGACCCGCCTGACCCGGGGGACATTGTGCCCCCGGCAGGCAATTTCGTCACCATTGCATCAAACGAATCGGGCATGGATACCGATGGGTCATCGTCGGCCCGTGTTTTAAAAAGAAGCCGAGTGCATGTGTGCAAGCACTGCAATAAACGCCGCCGTACCCGCAAAAACCACGGTTCCGAGTCTTCGGGTTGTGATTGCACGGACTTACTAACTACTACATCAGAGCCTAACTGCTCTGATCCTATACCTATTAACAAAAAATCCGATATTCCTGCTCCGTCCTTGGTTGTTCCTACTCAGATTGCTAGAAAAACCTATGACAAAACCGATATTTCACCATATGTTATTCATGCCCAAAAAAATATAATTTCACCCGATGATGGGACAACACTGCACCCAATCACATTTGGCAAGTTCCTAAAACACAACGCCTTCCAGAATATAATTAACGGTAGCGTTAAAAAAATCGGCCGCAATAAAATATCTCTATCTTTTTCAAATTTCCTGGACGCAAATTCTTTTATTACAAACAACAGTCTCGTAACATATAATTACAAAGCTTTTATACCTACCTTTAATGTTACTAGAATGGGTTTAGTGCGTGGTGTTCCTGCGGAATGGTCTCCGGAGGAAGTTATTGATAATATAACGGTACCAATTGGTTGTGGTCCAATTTTGAAAGTCAGACGCCTTAATTTTAAAACCATTGCTGATGGCAACCATTTGGAAACCTTCTCAATCCATAGTTCTTACATTTGATGGACAGGTTCTACCAAAAAGAATTTTTATGTGCTATAATGCATTACCTGTGGATTTATATATTTTCCCTACTGTACAATGTTTCAATTGCTGTCGTTTTGGTCATACTGAAATTCAGTGCAGGTCCAAACCTCGTTGTTATAAATGTGGCCATGGCCACACTGGAGAAAGTTGTGAAAGAGAAGAAGAAAGTGCATCTTGCTGCCTTTGCTCTGGTTTTCACTATGCTACTAATAAGTCATGCCCAGAATTTTCTAGACAAAAATTAATTAAAACATACATGGCACAAAGTTCAGTATCTTATGCTGAAGCGGCAAAAGTATATCCCCCCGTAACTAAATCATATGCTGATGCACTCTTATCTTCTCCTTCAAAAAATTTTGCAGATACTCCATCAATCTCTTCATCTAATAGAATGCCTGCTTCAAGTAGCTATAAAAAAGCTAAAAACAAGCCCATTTTAAATTAAATAAAAGTTGGAAGCAGGCGGGACCCACATCATTTTTATTGTATTTTCAAATTCAAATGGGTCCCGCCTGCTTCCAACTTTTATTTAATTTAAAATGGGCTTGTTTTTAGCTTTTCAGTTTCTTTTAACTTACCTAAGTTTTTTACCGCAGTCGGGTTTTTTGATTTTTTTAAATAACTTTTTTTATTTCCAGCTTTTTAGTTTACAAATTTGAAAGATTTCGCAGACGATTTAGTTTTTGGTAGGTGTTTTTTTGCGATTTGTCACTTCGAATTGCTTTTAAGTATATATGTTGTATATATTTTTGTAATCACCTTTTAAAACCCTTTATTTTGATACCCCACTCGATAGGTTTTGAAAAAAAAAATTAAAAAATATATTTAATATGGCGTCCAGTAGTCGCCATATTGAATTTTCACTAACGTCATATCTTTAGTGACACTCGCCGGACTAAGAGGAATCGATTAACGTGTGAATCATAAAAATCGGCCCAGGCGTTTGGTCTGTATAGTGCTTCAAAGGAACATATAAACATACATACATACATACATAGGCTGATGAACACATTACCACTCCTTTGCGTCGCGCAGTCGGGTAAAAAGACTGTCTTTCTCAAACCACGCTCCCCTCCCAAATCCGTACAAGGTTATAATAAAGAGGCTCACAATGCCATTATCAAAGATTTTGATTTTCCCCAACCATCTAATCTAATGGTTGTGCTTTTTCTAATAATAATAACGAAAAAAAAGACACAAATTTTTCCATAAACGATTTTCTTTCTGCATTACACAATCTTCTATCTCAGTTCAACATTTCACCGTCCAACGTTGCCCCTTCTTTTAAAGTATCTCAATCCAATCATGATGGACAACACATCCAAAATAATCCAGTGGAACTGCCGCAGTCTAGTAAACAAAAAGAGTGATGTTATTTATCTTTTAAACAAATATGAGCCATTTGCCTTTGCCTTATCAGAGACTTGGCTCAAATCTAATCATATTTTTAAAATTAATGGTTATTTAACCATTAGAGAGGATATATCTGATGGGCATGGTGGAGTAGCTATACTTATCAAGAATTCTATCCCTTTCTCTGTCATTTCCTTACCTCCTCACAGTGAGGAAATTTCAATTGTAGCTATTAAAGTGCAACATACTTGTCTTGTTTCTATTTATATTCCTCACCCTTCTTCTTCTGTTCTTCAAGAGATTCAAAATCTCTTTTCTTGTCTTCCAAAGCCGTTCTTAATATTGGGGGACTTTAATTGCCATCATCAATCATGGGGCTGTTCAACTTCTAATTGTTATAGTGATGAATTATTAGATATAATAGACTTACATAACTTATGCATCTTGAACTCAGGACACTCATAAACTTCCCAATAGAAATAATAATGACTGGGACAAATTTAGAAATGTTGTTGACACAAAGCTTTGCTCCTTGCCCGTTATTTCTGATGGCAATGAAAATAGTTGTGCTGAAGCTTTAGCTCTCATATTAATCGCAGCGGCAGATGAAACTTTTCCTGTAAAAAATAACAATATTAGTACAATTCCCTCCCCTCCGTGGTGGGATTCTGAGTGCACAGAATTGATTAACAAACGTAAAGAGGCAGAATATAACTATACCCTTGATATGTCTGATATTAATTTTGAAATCGTTAATAACTTAATAAATGAAACTTATAAACTTTTTAAGAAGAAAAAATTTGAATCTTGGCGTAACTTTTGCTCATCAATTTCACCGAACACTCACCCTACGATTGTCTGGCGCAATATCCGTAGATTTAGGTCCATTTATAACAACCCTTCTCCTATTCCGGATTCTTTAGCCAATGAATTTTTAGATAAACTAGCTCCTCCTTTTGTTCCTGAGCTGTGTCTCGCATCCACTATCCATGATACTCATACGACTCTTGATCTTCCATTCTCTCTTACTGAATTAAAGTGTGTTATTCATAAAACTAAGGATTCTGCACCAGGTATTGATGGCATTCCGTATTCATTTTTTGCTAATTTAAATGACGACGTCCTCAGCTATTATTTAAAACTTATTAATTCTATTAAGAGCTTATTACACCTTCCTAAATATCGGATCTGATATTTAGGCTCCGATTTAGGACACTAAATTCAGTCGCCGGAGCTCCTGATTACACGTTCACTGATTTAGGACACTGAATCAGTCGGTAAAGACGAGCAACGAGTGACGGACGTGTCGAGACCATTATATTGTAGTCTTTGGTGTCGAGTTAAAAAGAAGTGTGTCGAAATGGCCCCAATACTTACGAAAAACCAAAAAATTTGTATTATCGTAGCCCTAACGGTTGGCTCCTTATACACTAAAAAGAGAAAAACCGGCCAAGTGCGTGTCGGACCACGCACAGTATAGGGTTCCGTAGTAGCCCGTTATCACAATATAGTACGATTCTGTTGTTCTTTATTCGGAATATAAAAAAACAAACTTATTTTGTTTTTCAATGCAAGTCTTTACCCGTTATAAACAAGCAACTACTTCATCTTAGTCACTTTAAAGGATTAATGCTAAGGATTTTGTATTTGGTACAAAATTATAAGCCCGCAGTTTAGCTTTTAGAGGGGTGGGGGGGGGGGGACACCCTACTGGAACAAAAATTTGCACTTTAAAGTTTAATATTTCGTAAATGGAGCATTAAATCGAAAAATAATTTTAGCAAATCCCAAGTCATATTAGAAGACCTATTCATCGATAGCACACGATGGGGTAGACGACGAAAAAAATATTAATCCCCACTTCACATGTAGGAGAGCTACCCTAAAAAAAAATATTTTCCAAAATTTTATTTTACTACTTTGTCGGCGTAATTGATATACACACTCCTACAATTACAGCTTTATAGTACTAACGGCCTCTTAGCAAAACCTCGGACAGACAGACGGACATGACGAAACTATAAGGGTTCCTTGTAGGAACTACGGAACCCTAAAATATGTTTTGAATCGCCTCCTTTTCTGTAGTCATTTTGTTTTTATGCATACAGTCAACGAAAAACATGCGCTCGCGACGGCAGGCGAGCGGCGACTGAGCGTCCTAAATGTGATTACATCTTTCCGATTTAGGATCCGGTATAGATTTAGGACGTCGGAAACAATTCTTGTCCTAAATCGCATCCTAAATCGGATCCTTCCTTCCTAAATGCGATTACACTATCCTATCACTATATAATTTAGGAACGACTAAATATCGGATCCGATATTTAGGAAGATGTAATAAGCTCTTTATGAATACAGGAAACATCCCTGTTGAATGGAAACGTCAAAGGGTGTTGCCATTCCTTAAACCAAATAAAATTCCATCTGAAGCTTCCTCATACCGTCCCATAGTTTTGTCTTCAATTCTGATGAAATTAGCGGAACACTTAATTAAAAATCGCCTAGAATGGTATGTTGAAAGTAAGGGTTTTTTGGCAGAATCACAATATGGCTTTAGAAAAGGTAAAAGTACAACTGACTGTTTAAGTATTTTAACATCCGATATTCGGTTATCATTCTCTAATAACCAATCCACCGTTGCAGTTTTCCTTGATATAAATGCAGCTTATGATAATGTTGTATTATCCATTTTACAAAATAAATTAAAAGCCTTACAAGTCCCATTGAATTTATCAAATTTCATTATTAATATCCTGACTAAACGCTCTGTTAATACCTATGTTAATAGGAGAATATGAGGTATCTCGTCTTGTGTGGAGAGGTCTCCCACAGGGTTCTGTGCTCAGTCCCATTCTTTACAATATTTATACGTTTGATTTAGACTCGTCCTTAACTAACAATGTTAAGGTTCTTCAATATGCTGATGATTTATTATTATATTCTTCAAGCCAATCTATTGATCAAGCTAGCTATGCTATTAATACTGCTTTATCCTCTTTGGAGTCATGGTTACATTTAAACGGTTTGGATTTATCCACGTCTAAAAGCGCAGCTGTTTTATTCACCCGGAAAAGAAATATTCCTTTAGTAAATCTCTTTTATAAGGAAGTACTTATTCCAGTGAAAGATAAATTCAGATATCTAGGTATAATACTTGACTGTAAATTAAGTAGTGTTCCTCATTGTGATTATATTGTAAACAAATGTGAAAATCACCTAAACATGCTTAGGTGCCTCTCTGGCGTGTGGTGGGGTGCACATCCCTTTTCTTTGAAACTCGTTATCAGAAGCACTCTGGATTATGGAACGTTCGTTCTGGAACCAGGTAGTGTTATGGCTTTTAAAAAATTGGATCGCATCCAGTCTAAGGCTTTACGCATTATTTCGGGTGCCATGAAGTCTAGTCCCATTAAAGCACTACAAGTTGAATGCGGGGAAGCTCCTTTATATCTTAGAAGACAATTCCTATCTAACAAATATTTGTTCCGGATTCTTCAGATCTCAACTCATCCTCTCATTCCTAAACTGGACTCATTAGTGTCGCAGATTGAATCTTCAGATTACTGGTCCCATAAACGTGCTCCTTGTTTAGTTGTAAGCTACAAAAAATTCCTTTCACTTTCTTCTCCTATTCACCGTTCGTTCCAATAAACTTCCTATATTTAGCAGTAGTTATGAGAGTATACAATTCAGTCCCATCATAAAATATAACTGTGTAAGTAAATCAGATCCCGATTGCCAATCAAGTTTTAATAATTTTCTGGCTGAACACTTAGAGTACCACCACATATTTACGGATGCTGCGAAGCATTCTCCGACGGGTTGTGTTGGGATAGGTACTTACCATTCGCAATACAACATCGTACAAAAAATAAAACTACCTCCTGAGACTTCTGTTTTTATGGGGGAATGTTTCGGAGTTTTAAAAGCCATTGAATATATTCGTGTTTTAAAACTTAAAAATACTATAATTTTTACTGATTCTCAAAGTGCTCTTCTAGCCATCAATAAATCCCCTTTTGAACACAAATCACAATTTCCTATAATTTATTTAATAAGAGAATTTGCGTTTAGAACCATCTCTGAGGGTAATACACTGCAATTTGTGTGGATTCCAGCCCATGCTGGAATCCATGGGAATGAAGTGGCTGATACACTTGCCGGTGACGCGGTGCAATGTGGGGACCTAGTTCCATATATAAATTTTTGCTATGACCTTATGACGTTACCAAAGACTTTTCTTCGAGACACCTGGAAGGTAGCTTGGGATATCGGAAGCAAATCGAAGGGTCGTTATTTTTCTCTTATTCAACCCGACGTTCCGGAAAAACCGTGGTTTGGCAGGGCAAAGTTTGGCAAGATGGAGACTTCCATTCTAATACGGATGAGACTGGGTCACGTCTGCTCTCCAGCCCATCTTGCCAAACTTCATATTATCGATGACCCCATCTGCCTGTGTGGCACAGACGTAGGCGACTTAAATCTCATTTTTTTCTCCTGTCCCTTATATGACCGTTCATCCTTTCTTAGTAACCTCTTGTCCCTCAATACTCCTTTTCCTACCTCAATACTTTCTTTACTTTGTACAAATAGTTTTTCTGTATATAAATGTATAGTCTCATTCATTACTTTAAATAATATTAAGTTATAATGTTTCATCATTGTATTTAGCTCATTTTTATATCCGTTATAAATACTGATCCTATAGTTATTATTCCTATATCCCGTTATAACTAATTCGAATAATAATATTTTTGTTTCCCTACCTTTATTTCCTTGGTAATAAAAAACAAAACGTGACATTGGCTAAATGCACAAACCGTGCGAAGCCAAAAAGGAAAAAAAAAAAAAAAAAAAACACTACGATCAATCTAAGACATTATTTTGTGTTTATTATATTTTTTCTATAGGCTTTCTAGAGGTTTTGTCAGTGCCATAAACTAATATATTTAATTTTAAAACGAGAGTCAGTGCTTTTATTTACACCAAAGAGTAAAGTAATATAATGGGTAATTTACACCTGCGCGCGCATCGCTACTGCTGGCTAGCACGGCGCGCGGATAAACAAAACTAGCGCACCATTTTCCAAACAAGTTAACATTTAACAATACAAGTCTTTTTTTCCTTGCAAGTGTGTTGAAAAACGTCGTATGAAACGCGTGTGCATTGATCATTAGACTCTCGGCTTTCTTATCGCACTCACCTGCGGCTCGCGCGAATAATACCGCCTCGAGCATAATGATCAACATAGCACACATGTATCATAATGTAATATTCTAATCAATATTTGTTAAATCACATGTATTATTTATTAAATCACCTGTAGGTATGTAAAAAAATGTAAATAATCGCCTCATAATCACGTTTAATTCTCAATACGAGCAAATAACACTATACTCACATTGCTATGAAAACCTGCGCGCGCATCGCTAGTGCTGGCTAGCACGGCGCGCGGATAAACAAAACTAGCGCGCCATTTTCCAAACAAGTTAACATTTAACAATACAAGTCTTTTTTTTCCTTGCAAGTGTGTTGAAAAACGTCGTATGAAACGCGTGTGCATTGATCATTAGACTCTCGGCTTTCTTATCGCACTCACCTGCGGCTCGCGCGAATAATACCGCCTCGAGCATAATGATCAACATAGCACACATGTATCGTAATGTAATATTCTAATCAATATTTGTTAAATCACATGTATTATTTATTAAATCACATGTAGGTATGTAAAAAAATGTAAATAATCGCCTCATAATCACGTTTAATTCTCAATACGAGCAAATAACACTATACTCACATTGCTATGAAAACTTGGTTGGCGTCAAAATTTATTTTCTTGATTTTCTCGTTAATTACTCGTCGCATTATATTTTCAGATTATATTTTTATGAGGTACATTGAAGGTACATTCCTATGGTAAATATTAGGTAACCATATGATATCTATTACATTCATTATTAGTATTCACCTGTCATTCTGACTGTCAGGACTGCGGCTCACTTTATTATCGGCTTTCTTTTTTTTTTTTTTTTTTTAATTGTTCTTGTTTCTTGGAGGTACATTGAATTTCATTAAAGGTACTATCCACGCCAAAAGTCCATAGGCAAGTTTAAAACTAATTGCTTAACGTTTAGTTTGACTTACGACCTTCTTCTAATGAGTAATTTGACACACACACACATTATATTACTCGAATAATCACGCTTTTGAATATAGTTCCGTGTCATGTTCGTCTTGTTCACATAATTCGTAAAACTTTATGAGTATACCCACAGAAATCTAAATAAATAAATTAGGTATGGTAGACAGATGCAGGTAACTTACGGCTCATTCACCGCGTCTAATAGAATGTTGTTCGTTCTTGGTTGGTTTTTGATATTGTGGGTTAGTGACGTGTGTTTAATCTATTATAATAGCTGTGTAATAGTTCATTTTGAAATGTAAGCTTTGAGATGAAAGCGGATATTATCGCGCAGCGTAAAAGTGGACTTAATATTATATCACAAATAATTGATGAAACCGGACTGACTGTGAGTATTATGATTTAATTATTTTATCTAACATTTAGCTAATTAAAGTTTAACTGCTGATCCTTGTAGTTATTTTATTAAACGTTTTATATTTACCATAGGGTCTGAATAGAAGAAAAAAATAATATTTCCAAGAGTTTATTTATTTACTTTTGGAATGATGAATGTAGCATTATGTATAAATTATAATATAATCATTTTGTAACATTTGAACTATTTTCAAAATAATTTTGTTTAAAAAAGTAATAAGTATCTACTTAATATTTTATAATTTTGCTAGTAGCCTTACAATATTCCTTTTTTGTTTTAGAGAAATTACCTACAGTGAGTCGGAGGGTCAAAAGATATAGAAGAGCATAGTCAGTGAATAAGAAACAAGTGGTTTTAACCAACCAGTTACCTACCAGATGAAGTTGCATTGCAAGGAAATATGAAGATATGTATATGTTTAAACATTACAGGATCCATACGCCAGCGTTTACTTGATAGCATGGACAATAATGGGGGTTATACAACGTATTAAGTTATAAATTACAAATTGATTTTAGTAATATTAAAATATTATTGTGTCATATCCGTAATAAGGATTATTTTGAGGTTTATAGTTTCAATCTTCTTTACAAAATGAATTTTGAAAATGAATACTTAGCTATATCCGCAATTAAAGCACAATATTATTTTATTACTAAGATAGTTACAATATTTTAAGTCTAATGGTCGTAGCTCACTGCTTTACTTCAATAAATTGTTCTTTATGAGAAAATAAACTGTTTTAAAGTTTATTTATCAAATTATAACGAATAAAATTTTTGAAATCACTTAATTTTTTTTTTATTTTTACCCCGCATATTTCAATAACAATATAATAATACAAATAAAACAAATATTACATTATTGTTCTCGTGTATTAATTTATCGAATAATAAAAAAAGATAAGATTATTGTTGAAAAGATAAATCAAAGTTCCATCTCGAGATTCGAACCCAGGCCTGCGTGTTAACTAATCCTATACGCTACGTTATCCGCTAGCAGTACTTGTTATGAAGTTGTGAATTTTAGCAGTGGTATGAACCAACCAAGGTCATACGTAATTACGCCGCGCGTGTGAAAAAGCGATGACGATATGTTTTGTTTCGTTTGACGTTAGCAAGTGTACACACACAGATGTAAATACGGGCCTGCGGCGCGGGCGCGGGGACGGCGCGAAGCATGTTCACAGAAATTTCAACCATAGCATGCCTAAGCAGTATTGATGCATACTGTACATTCAAGTACATTGCTGGTACATTCCTTTCATATATAACATATTCAGTTCTGTAATAATACACCCGTCAGTCTGACCTAGACTGTATTTTAACTGGAGGTTATATCGTTCTAGACGAAATCTCTAGTAAATATTATAATAAATAAAAACGGTAGAAATTGGTACTTATACAGAAAACAGGGATGTCTTGGTGAAAACAGTAAATCTACTGTTAAAACTTTAAACAGTAGGGTTGGCAACACTGGTGGCATTACATGTATCTCCATCACTGACCTCTATAATACAATAGAGGTCAGTGATCTCCATTGACATCTATCTCAATGTGTATCTCTAAGTAGTCTGTGATTACATGTCTTGTCTTTGTCATTAATGCTGTATTGTACGTCCGTTACACGAGCGAGCTTTTAGTTTTCAATCCGACTTTTAAAAATTTTGCCTTTTTCCTATCGTAGCCAGAAACTACAGAACGCCACTTTCAATGATCCTCGTTGCAGTGGCTAGCAATTTCAAAATCTCAGGTTTCGACAGCAGATTGTCGCTAGCGATGTCAAAATGTGTTCGTCAGCGAATCCATCATTGACTTAGAATCCATTCATTTACTATGTCTTAATCAATACTTTTGCCATTTCGGTAAAGCAAATCATACTTACGCTTTTATTTTATTCCCATGTACCTTCACATCAAATGATTAGCATAATAATCAGCCTATGATGTACACACAGCCGACACAGGCCTCCTCTCGTCGAGAAGCTTCACGGGCCCTTTGCGCGTTGGTAGATGTCACACATTTTTGAATTTGGTTCAAGGACATGCCGGTTTCCTCATGATGTTTTCCTTGTGTTTCTGAAGGTTACGGCAGAGAATTACTATATTGCCTAGGTTTTTTAAAAGTTCGTAACAGGCCCCCCAGTTGTACGCACGGCGACATATCAAACTTTATATGTCTAGTATAAAGCGCTTATTACACTATTCAATTTTTAGGAAATCGGCAGATGTATAGTTACCGGCACGGATCTTGAGCGCTCGGCGGTAGAGTGGGGATCACTTTGCGCATCGTATACTTATGGCAAAATTAATAAAACATAATATTAAATAATATTCCCTTTATTTCATTTTATACACATATAAATTATATTTTTAAATATTAGAATATAAAAAGACAAAAACATTTAAAAATATAAAAAAATAGTAGCCCACCGGTATCGGGAACAGGGTCCAAGCTACCGGCGGTCAGGGCTCCAGAGAGAGGAACCTCCTGACAATGCGAGCCGTGTCCAGAAGTACTGCTTTCTGAATCAAGCCCTTGATCCAGCTGCCCAACGAGAGCCTCTTCAGGTGTTGGTCGAGGCTCTTGGCTATTAGTCCATTGGCTGTTACGACTATCGGCACAATGATTGCTGAGTCAACATCCCACATGTCGACAACCTCGCGAGCCAAGTCAAGATACTTGACTTGTTTATCTTTCTCGGCTTTCACGAGGTTCTCATCATGCGGGACTGTTATGTCAACAATCATTGCGCGACGCTCTGATCGATCCACCACCACTATGTCAGGCTTATTGGCAACAATAGTCCTGTCAGTGATGGTGGATCGATCCCAGTACAATGTGATATCTCCATTTTCGAGAACTGGGTCGGGCACATACCTGTAGTACGGAACCTCCGATTCCACAAGGCTGTATTTCAGAGCAAGTTGCTGATGAATTATCCTGGCTACAAGGTTGCAAGTACTCTCCGTTAGCTAGACGAGAACACCCGGAGATAATATGTCTGATTGATTCTCCTGGCCGGTGGCATGCCCGACAGATGTCAACCGTGCCGTCTTCGACAATAAATCTCCTGTAATTGTTCGTCATCATAACTTCGTCCATAATTGCACAGACAAAACCTTCGGTTTCTCCAAAGAGGTCACCGAAACGCAGCCAGGCTACGGACGCTATTAAATCTACATCGGGTCCATGTAGGGCCCGGAAAAAGCGTCCGTGAAGCTCCTTACTCTGCCATACCTCCATGCGATCATTAGTGTCAAGCACTACTGGCTTGCGCCAGTTCTCTTTACCTAAGGAGAGCGGGGTGAGGCCCTTGTCTACCGCGACTACATCCTGATGCATTCCCACGTCGGTTTCTAGAAAATATTCCCTGAGGCTGCATATCTCGCGATTGTGGAGAGTCTTAGCGTTTAAAAAGCCTCGACCTCCACACTTTCGCGGGATATACAGCCTCATTACCGATGATCGTGGGTGATGCATTCGATTTGCAGTCAGCAGCGTACGGACTTTCCTATCCAGGGCGTCGAGTTCGGTCTGAGTCCATTTGAGTATGCCGAAAGAGTACATCAAAACCGGCATGACCCAACTGTTGAAGGCGCGCACCTTGTTTCCGCCTGAAAGAAGACTATTAAATACTTTTTTCAGGCGGCCAAAGAAGCGCTCCTTCAACGATTGCTTCATGTCAGTAACATTGATACCCAACGCTTCCGACATACCCAAATACTTATAGGTTTCCGATGCGGAGAGAGCTCTAAGGTTTGTGGAATCCGAGAGTTGGGTTCCCACGGATTCCACAATCTCCCCTCGCTTTACATGCATGACCGCACATTTGTCCACACCAAATTCCATCCTGATGGCGCTACTGAAAGTTTCAGTAAGTTTCAGTAGCTCCATCAGTTGCAAATTGTTCTGGGCAAAGAGTTTTAGGTCATCCATGTAAAGGAGGTGAGATATAACCTGACCACCTCTCCTCAGCCGATAGCCTAGACCTGAATCCTCCAGCAGTGTGCTTAGAGGATTCAAGGCTAAGCAGAACCAAAGCGGACTCAAACTGTCGCCCTGGAATATGCCTCGCTCTATCCTTATCGGCTCGCTATTCCTCTGGATATTTCGACATCCTGGATAGCGAAGGACCGTCCTCCATTGCCCCATACACGACATCAGGAAGGTGCGTAGAGTTGTATCTATCTTATACAACTCCAGCACCCTCATGAGCCATGTATGTGGCACCGAGTCATAGGCCTTCTTATAATCTATCCAACATGTCGACAGATCCTTTCGGAAACGACGAACCTGTTGGCTAATGGTCATATCAATGAGGAGCAGCTCCTTAGTACCCCGGGACCCGTTCTTACATCCATTTTGAGAGACAGACATGATGGAGTTGGTGTCTATATGTTTGTTAATTTTAGCTCTCAAAATGGATGTAAGAACTTTATAGACCGTCGGTAAACAAGTGATCGGTCTATAATTTTTGGGATCCGCGGTACTACCTGATTTATGGAGCAGGTGGGTTATTCCAGTCGTTAGGAACTGGGGCAGCGATCCTGACTCTAAGGCTGACTGGAACTGGGATGCCAAGCGGGCGTGCTGCCCTTGGAACCATTTTATCCAAAAGTTGTGCAGTCCGTCCGGCCCTGGAGATTTCCAGTTAGGCAACGGACGGACTGCACGAGCAACATCTTGGGGGCTGATGGTAGGTACCCCCATTTCTGGTATTAGATCGCACGTTCGCTCAATCTTCCCAGTCCAATCACCTTCGGTGTGACTGACAGGCACCGACCAGATGTTTCGCCAGAACGAACACATGGCATCATCATCTGGCAGGCGCGTGTCAGTCACACCATGGTCCGGTCGCTCCTAAGCCCTATAAACCCACCTTTCATCACTCTGGAATGTGCGATTCTGAGTATACCGCTCCACTCTCCGTCTGTACCGACGAATACGGTTTGCCCATGCACAGATCTTCTGCTTCAGGAAGTCGATGCGCTCTGTAACGCGGTACAAATAATCTCGAGAACTAATATCAGTCCCCGAGAACGCCCGCCTCACAAAGCGCATCACTCTAGGGCGAGTATTGCCCTCCCTGAAGCAGATTAGCTTGCCGATGAGTGCTCTAGCCTCACCGATACGACACTCAATCCTGCACTGCCAAGCTGGTACGGCTGGTTTTGGTCGTGGAGCTCTGTCACTATTGTGGAATTTGACATGAGCTACACGACATGCCGCTACAGCTGCACAGTACAAAATGGAATGGGTATCGGTGAGGTCTTTGCTGTCGTTAAAATAATTTGACAATTGCGAGTCTAGAGCACAAACCAGCGCCTTGTTTTTCTTGTGCATGGGCAAACGAGGTAAACGTGGTCTAAGTCCAGGCGGAATAGAGCGGTACTCACAGAAAGCATCCTCCAAAGCGCTCCTCAATCTTGCATTGCACTGGGAACTCACGGATATAACCTCGTCATCATCCTCTACATCAACACGGTCGGGTCGCTGTGAAACACTGGGTGAATTTTGCAGTTGCACCCCGACCAATGACGAAGCAGGCGTAACATGGCTATTCCGTGATTCGAGGCGTAGTCGATCAAGTACGACTAAGTCGATCAAGTATTATTTAATAATATTATTTAATAATAATATTATTAAATAATATTATTATTATGAATTTATACAGGAAAAGTTTTTAACCAGTGCGCAATTTTTTTTTGGTGGCTCAGTGTAAGCAATAGAACACATTTCCATTTTTAGTTTATGACTTTTTTTTTTCATTTTTCCACTTTGTCCCAATTTGAAATAAGCAAGACATGGATATAATTTAATAGTAATACTATGAATGAGCATGAATGAAAACGCGAAGGCCGCCGGCCGCTGGACCATGCCCAGCGCACGAGAGGGGGGTGCGGGGGCATGCGGCGCGGCGCCGGCGTTTGATAAACAAAACGCATGCACATGCAGTACGTCACTTGCGGAAGCGGAGGTCGCATGTCCCTTCGCCGTCCCTGCGCGCGTGCCGCGTACTAGACTAGCGTAGTGACAATGTCTCATTTTACTCACCGCGAGTATTATGAAATGGTGCGAGTGTATTTGTTAAGCAATGAAAATTTACGAGCAGCACGAAGAAGATACGAAAGGGAGAGCGTACCTCGTATGCGAGCCGAAGAGATCCTCAATCCCACGGTCCCTAATGAGAGGACAATTTTAGCAGCAAACCAAGGTGTATGAAATAAGTGAAATGCCGTGTGTATGTAGAAGAGGCTCAGAGCCTAGATGACTTGAAAGAAAAAATAATTAACGCTTTCAATGAAGTAAAAAGTGGTGTTAGTGTCCTAAACAAACTAAATGCTTACTTTTAAACGTGCACGTTTATGCCTTGAAAAAGGAGGAGGTCACTTCGAACAATACCTAAAATTATTGTGATTAATAAAATGTAGAGGTAAGAAGAAATTATAAACAATCTTAGTGTCTTAGGTTCTCTTTGATTAGACATTGACGCAAATTGTATCATGTCTAAGTACCTATCATACCTAAATGTTTTATTTTGAATGGACTAAAACGTATTACTTACTTTCTTACTTATTATGATTTATTTTCTGCATTTTGATGGTCCTAAGCCCATGAAAGTATGAAGGATAATTTGGAATTTACGAAAAATTACGTTTACAAATAACTTTACACAGTCTAAACTTAAAAAATTGTAGCGCTAAACTGGGGTCCATAATCCGCGAGCGCGCGTGAGTACTTCTGATAGCAGCTGGCGCGTCAGGCGACCGGTCGACGCGCGGCGTGAATCGGGCGACCGGTCGACGGACTGGCAAGCGACGTCCATAAAATAAATTTCTGAGTAAACAAGTCTCGTAAGCGTTAACTTAATTTTTTACTATTGAAACATATCAAAACAAAAAATACGTGTTTATTAAAATATATTCAAGTTTATTATGTCAAAATTTGCGCACTGGTTAAAAACTTTTCCTGTATATCTCGTAAATTCATAATAATAATATTATTTAATATTATGTTTTATTTTGCCATAAGTATACGATGCGCAAAGCGATCCCCACTCTACCGCCGAGCGCTCAAGATCCGTGCCGGTAACTATAATCGCAGTTAAAACAGATTGGATCCGATTTAGTGTAAATTGGAGGTTCCGACCGCTTAACTTCCTAAATTGTCTAGGATCTAGGACAGTGTAATCACGGCGCTATGATTAAAGAGCTTATTACACCATCCTAAATATCAGACCCGATATTTAGATGTTCCTAAATTCAAGATAGTTAAATCGCATTTAGGAAGGAAGAATCCGATTTAGGATCCGATTTAGGACAAGAATGCTTTCCGACGTCCTAAAACTATATCGGATCCTAAACCGAAGGGTGTAATAATCACATTTAGGACGCTCGGTCGCCGCTCGCCTGCCGTCGCGAGTACATGTTTTTACCCGACTGCGCGACGCAAAGGAGTGGTAATGTGTTCATCAGCCTATGTATTGTGTGTATGTATGTATGTATGTTTATATGTTCCTTTGAAGCACTATACAGACCAAACGCCTGGGCCGATTTTTATGATTCACACGTTAATCGATTCCTCTTAGTCCGGCGAGTGTCACTAAAGACATGACGTTAGTGAAAATTCAATATGGCGACTACTAGACGGCATAATAAATTATTTTTTTAAATTATTTTTTTCAAAACCTATCTAGTGGGGTATCAAAATAAAGGGTTTCAAAAGGTGATTACAAAAATATATACAACATATATACTTAAAAGCAATTCGAAGTGACAAATCGCAAAAAAAACATCTAGGTACCAAGAACTAAATCGTCTGCGAAATCTTTCAAATTTGTAAACTAAAAAGCTGGAAATAAAAAAAGTTATTTAAAAAAATCAAAAAACCCGACTGCGTTAAAAAACTTAAGTTAAAAGAAACTGAAAAGCTAAAAACAAGAATTTGAAAATACTATAAAAATGATGTGGGTCCCGCCTGCTTCCAACTTTTATTTAATTTAAAATGGGCTTGTTTTTAGCTTTTCAGTTTCTTTTAACTTAAGTTTTTTACCGCAGTTGGGTTTTTTTTCCGTTGATTGTATGCATAGGTATTAAGTACGCAAAACATAATGAGAAAAGAAAAGGAGGTGATTCAAAATAAATATTGGAATTAAAATTATATACGGACATTACGGATCTTTGGAACAAAAATGATCTTATAAGTAATGATATTAAATCTGTAAATTTTAAATCAGAATACGAGTTTCCCGTTGCGAAAAAACGGAACGTTACTACTAATCTCTGCTTTGCACTAATTACTTTCTCGAAAAAAAGTATCTTTTTTTGTATAAAAGGTGTCACCAGATTTAATAATAAATCAAATTCTTTTGAATCCATTCGAACATAATTTCTGAAGTCATCTGGTTCTAAAGCCCTCATAATGTTCATGCTTGCTAGCTTTTGACGCAATAATAAATAATTTTTCACCCATCTCGTTCTTTTCTCTTTTTAATTTCTATGGAGCCAACCGCTAGGGCTATGATAATACTGTTACGAGCTTCGGGTTCGTGACAATAAAAACTGCCGATTTAATAACCAAAAATTGACACTTTAATTATCAACACTAATTACAACTCAAACACACTAATTACAAAACACAATTGCACTACTGATCGCTCTAAGTCGCACTTGAATATCGCTTCGATGTTTTCGCCTCGATCGCTTTATCCAAACTGTGTCGGTCGTGGCGCGTCTCGGCCTTATATGTATAGCGCCAAAGAGAGTTCTAGAACCTTCCATTGTAGAAACATCTAGAATGTTCGAGTACATACAGGCCCGATCGACCAGATGTCGAAAGTTCGGGAATGTTCTAGAAAGTTCTCGCATCGAAATTTCTAGAAGGGTCTTGACTACTAGTTCCGCTACTCGATACTAGATGGCGCTAGTGGTAACTACTGTTGCCATGTACTAGGCATTAATTGTGGCGCGCAACACTGCCCCCTCCTAAGACATGCTCGTCCCGAGCATTATCGGCCCCATAATAACGCGCCAGTCGATCCACGTGGACGATCTTAGGAGTACCTCTTGCACCTTTCTGTATCCGGTAGGTTACGTCATTGATCTTTGTCACAATCCGGTACGGTCCGTCCCATTTAGCTTGAAGCTTAGGAGATTTCCCTTTGCTGCGGACTGGATTATGCAACCACACTAGTGAACCTTCGTCGAACCCTTTATTGTTCATTTTACGGTCATAACGGGTTTTCATATTTTCAGACATTTGCTGGCCCGATTGTCTGACGTGCTCATAAATGTCATTCATTTTGTTACGCAAGTCACTCGCATAATCAGTTATACTGCGTGGGGCATCAGGTGGTATTCCGGTGATCAGGTCTGCAGGCAGCCGTAATTCCCTTCCAAAGTTTGCGAAAGCTGGTGTCACCGATGTACTTTCATGAACAGCGCTTCGATATGACAACAAAAACGGTTGTATGTGCTTGTCCCAATCTCGTTGCCGATTTTCCACAACTTTGGCTAGGTACCTCTCCAGTGTCTGATTAAATCGTTCCACCATTCCATCCGATTGCGGGTGGTAAGAAGTTGTTCTCGTTTTATGAGTACCCATTACTCGGCAAGTCTCCTGAAATATTTGGGACTCAAAATTCCTTCCCTGATCGCTGTGAATCTCCAAGGGTACTCCAAAACGGCAGAACACTTCATGGACTAATCTATCTGCAACTGTCGAAGCTTCTTGATTTGGAATGGCGAAGACTTCCGGCCACTTAGTGAAGTAATCCATCACAACCATGAAATACTTCTTACCACTTTCACTTTCCGGAAATGGTCCCGCAACGTCAAGGGCTATCCTCTCCCATGGTGCACCAACATTGTACAATTTCAATGCACCTCTACTACGAGTCTGAGGTCCCTTTACAGCTGCACAACTTGTACATTTGCGACACCAGTCCTCGACATCGTCCCGACAGTGGACCCAGTAAAACCGTTCTCGTATCTTCAGTAGAGTCCGTTTTACTCCCAGATGACCTCCTGAACAACCATTATGGTACAGCTGTAGAACATTCGGTACTTGAGCTTTAGGGACAACCATTTGCAAGTGACAGCTGTCTCCGCGAGCGTTTTCCCATTTACGGCACAGGACTCCATCCTGAAACACCAAGCTGTCCCATTGGGCCCAATAGCTTTTTGTGATCGAACTCATTGCCGAGATGTCGCTCCACCTGGGCTTAGGGGCTCTGGCCTTCATCCACTCTAGAATCGGCTTGATGTCCGAATCTTCCTGCTGTGCACGTTGTAGGCTTTCCTTCCACTCGTTGCTGAGGTCTGTCCTGAGCATCCTCACAGGTACCACTTCCTTATCCTCTTGCCTTGCCTTGCCAATGCTTGCGGTCTTCAGGACAAGGTCTTCTTGACAATGCATTTGTGTTGCCATGAGATTTCCCGCTGCGATGTTTGACCACAAAGTCGTATTGCTGCTGCTGCTGAGTGGTGCTTTTAGCCGCACTACCCTTTGGAGACCAGCCATCTTCCCTTTCTGCAGTTCGCTTAGGGCAACTGGATCGAAGGTGGCCCCTTTCCTCACAGCCGTAGCACCTAGGGCAGTATCTCCTATTGCGGTCGCGAACTGTAGCCGCTGCAACCTCCCTGACGCGATGGGAACGATGATCCTGCCACACAGCTTCCACCTCCAGTGCATGAGCCAAGGCGTCCTTAAGCGTCCCGTGTTGCCCGAGCCTCACAGCAGCTCTCACTTCAAGGTCGCGGATGCCGTCGATAAATGCCTGCACCAGGTTTCCATCAATAAGCGCAGGTACGGACTGGTAAGCTTTACGAACCAGCTTCTCCACTTCAAGTGCCCACTGCTGCAGGTTTTCGTTACTGCGTTGCACGCGATCCTTGAGCTGCGCACGAAACACGTGTTCCAGGTGAGCGTCGCCATACCGAGCCTCCAATGCCTCAAGGAGCTGCTCGTAAGCCACTTCCTTACCGAGAGCTTCCAGGACAGTTAAGGCCTGGTCGCGCAGGCCTAGGGTAAGAGCAGTCATGGCCTGGCTTTTATTCCACCCGTTAGCCTTCATGACAGCCTCAAACTGGATTTTGTAGGCCGACCAGGAAGAAGTTCCGTCGAACGGTGGCACTTTGAATCCACGTAGCGAAGGTGTTGTAGCTACGGGAGCTGCGATTCCATCCCCAAGTTTAAGGTTACCCAACTCCTGCTTCACATCAGCAATGACGTTATTAAACTTGCTGATCTGAGTTTCAGCTTCTGACAGGCGGTTGTCATGCTGGGCAACCTTCTCCTTCACCTCCTTCATGTCTTTCCCGAAGGTTGCGTGAAGGTCCTTCATGAGGCGCATCTGCTCTTCCTGGCGACGCACCTGCTCCTCCTTATCTTGTTTGAGCTGTTCTTCCAATCGATGGGCCTGTTCCTCTTGACGGCGGGACTGTTCCTCCTTATCGCGCAGGAGCTGTTCTTCCAACCGACGAGCCTGCTCCTCCTGTCGGCGAGCCTGTTCCTCCTGTCGACGAGCCTGTTCCTCTTGTCGACGGGCCTGTTCCTCCTTGTCCCGCAGGAGCTGTTCCTCCAACCGACGAGCCTGTTCCTCCTGTCGGCGAGCCTGCTCCTGCAGCATCATCAGAGATCATCAGAGATCATCATCATCAGAGCAGCCAGATCTGGTGCTGATGATGCTGGTGCAGCTGTGGACGGGCCGGCCTCCGTGGTCGGTAGCTGGCCTTCCGATCTCTGTGGCGTTGCTCCACCGAATCGCCTCTGGTCCGTCTCTTGCTGGCGTTGACTCCGGGTACGGATACCCTCCGTGTCGTCTTTGGGTAAAACCGGCATGATTTTTAATCCCACTTCTGACACCAATTGTTACGAGCTTCGGGTTCGTGACAATAAAAACTGCCGATTTAATAACCAAAAATTGACACTTTAATTATCAACACTAATTACAACTCAAACACACTAATTACAAAACACAATTGCACTACTGATCGCTCTAAGTCGCACTTGAATATCGCTTCGATGTTTTCGCCTCGATCGCTTTATCCAAACTGTGTCGGTCGTGGCGCGTCTCGGCCTTATATAGCGCCAAAGAGAGTTCTAGAACCTTCCATTGTAGAAACATCTAGAATGTTCGAGTACATACAGGCCCGATCGACCAGATGTCGAAAGTTCGGGAATGTTCTAGAAAGTTCTCGCATCGAAATTTCTAGAAGGGTCTTGACTACTAGTTCCGCTACTCGATACTAGATGGCGCTAGTGGTAACTACTGTTGCCATGTACTAGGCATTAATTGTGGCGCGCAACAATACCAATTTTTTGGTTTTTCGTTAATATTGGGGCCATTTCGACACACTTCTTTTTAACTCGACACGTCCGTCACTCGTCGCCACAGAGTACTTTTATATATCTCGTTGCTTGTCCTTACCGACTGATTCAGTGACCTAAATCAGTGAACGTGTAATCAGGAACTCCGGCGACTGAATTTCTTGTCCTAAATCGGATCCTAAATATCGGGTCCGATATTTAGGATGGTGTAATAAACTCTTTAGAACGACTATAGTTCGTTTTTTTATCCCAGAAACTAATTTGACATTTAAGAGGGAAGCTCTGCGTTTTATTCAATTTTCTGGTCAGTATTAAGTTGTACGTTGATTAGAATACACTGACCTCACTGACCTGTATTGCATGTATGATAGCGGTCAGTGTTAAAATATGATTCGTGACCGTAAGAAATATGTACTTACAGAATTATAATTATTAGAATCGGTAATACAACTTGTTAAGATAGTATCAAAGAGATTTAAGATAGGTACAATAAAGGGGCTATGCAAGGAAATGTCTTAGAAAAACTGTGATCCCATGTCTCAGTGTCGCCACCTGGCATAATATAGCAAAATTAGAGCGGCGTAATCACGGAATAGAAAATTATCTACAAATTATAAATGCAACTTTGGCGAAAAGTTTATTTATTGTTGTTCAAAATTAAGTCTTATTACAACTCATGCATTTTGTTTTCATTTTACATGTCAAAATCAAGAAAGACCATTTTTCCACCTAACAATCAAATTCGAGCAATCCATAACGAGTTCAGCTACTCAACGCTAGAGGGCGCTGTAACCAATTTACTCTATTGAGCACGCTAACGTCATTGAAATAGATGTCATATTCGTATGCATCTGTTATAGAGATGTGGACATGTTATCGATTATTTAATGTCGATGTTTGTACAATGTAATAATTAAAATCTTTTATCATGTAATGGACCAAAGTCCGATAAGTATAAAAGGTAAAATGGTTAAATAAATCGATAAGTAGTAATTTGAAAATATGTATTGTCCTTGAAATAAAACATAATTATTTGTTTAATAATTGTCGTTCTGACTGTTTTATATTCAATGAATGATTATCTTAGGAGATATCATAGTTTTATAATAACTCCGCAAGGCGGCTGGTCATGAGGGTAAGTAATATTCATATGTAGGTACTCTTACAGTAACGGAATATAATTATTTTAGTAGGTTTTTTCCTCAAATTAACGCGGGTAAAACCGCGGGGCACAGCTAGTAATAAATATTATCGATAACAAAATCGATAAACAATATCACATCTCTGCGCGGCAGTCAGTAGTAAAGCTACTCAACCATAAAGGGCGTTTATTACAAAACTAGCACATTTTCTAGATCTCATAATCAGCCTATAATGTTCCCACTGCTGGGACACAGGCCTCCTCTCAGTGAGAGGGAGTGGGCCGTAATCCACCACGCGGGCCCAGTGCGGATTGGCAGATGTCACATGTCTTCGAATTTTTGGTTCTAGGACATGCCGGTTTCCTCACGATGTTTTCCTTCACCGTTTTGAGAGCAGTGGTGATGAAATAATTTACACAAAGTAAAGCGCCTGTCTGGGTTCGAACCTACGACCTACAACTCGTAAGTCGCGGCCGTTACCACTTGGCCACCACTGCTCTATTTCTTTTCTAGATCTATTTTATGAAAACTGTTTACATAATTCTAATTACCGAGTAAATGTAAATAATTCATACGAAAATAAACCGAAGTTAGGTCCAGTCGTTTTACTATAACGATATTTGCAAAATCGTAATGCAACTCATATTTCCTTATAAAATATTTTTCTTTTGGTGGAGACTCGTGGACACGAATGCGACTTGACGCGCAGGCGTACCCATAGATAAAGGATAAGTACTAACGGGCGTACCATACTAGACTGAGAGACTTGTTACCATTGCCTCGAACGTCAAATGACCAAATCAGTAGAGTTGCCCACAAATATCGGTAGATTCGTACCCAAAATCGGTAGGTAAAAAAAAAGTCTATTGAAGATTACACTTATTTTTAAAACATAAAACAACTTTGTTAATTATTAAGGACATACAAATTTTAGTTCACACTAAATGAGCTTGTAAAGGATTGTCTTTCAGAGCGTCTTTCCCAAATGTAATATTAATATCCTTGTTACAGCTTCTCCAATAGCCATAATGTGTGCCTTTAGAGCTTTCTTGCAAACAGCCAGAAAATTCTTCTTCACATTCTTTTGTATAAAACTGTTGGTATTTTTTTCTTTTTACACTCGTGCACGTTGTTCTTCATCACTTCATCAGACAACATTCTGAGTACGTTTACGTATTTTATGTTTTACTAGCTGTGCCCGCGACTTCGTTCGCGTGGATGTCGGAAAACAATAATGTGTCGCTTAGAAAAGGTGTAATTGCCACTCCTTCATTGAAAAGGAAGAGTCTTCCGATCTTGCCTGGTAAAGCTTTCCCTACCTGGGGTTCTCTACCACAGCCCTTTCGACTGCAGTCACTGCGTCATCGTGGTTCCTAATGACAATGCGATGAAGTCTTAGTGTCACTTTGATTTTTGAGAATAAATAAAAATGAAAGCGCCTGCTCAAGGCTGATTATCTGACCCCATTTGTCCATTTTATTTTTTGTCTGTTTTAGAACACTAACTCCCTAAATCATACCACCATTTTATCTAAAGTATATCTGAGATTAGTAGGTGAAGTTTGAAGTTAGTTTTTCTTCTCTGCGGTAAATTTAGAAATTCATAACTTGATATTGTAGATTAACTTACCTACATACCAATATTATGCCTTATATAGCGTTGAAATATCTAGAAAATAAAAGGAAGAATACATCAATGGTGTTACTCTTAAATCGTACTGTAGTTTATCTGAAAAGTAGTTTGAAGTCTTTCTAAACTTATTCTGTAAACCTGTGCCCACATTTGCTTAACTCTCCCTTGTTAGATAGCCTGAAGATATCTTGAGGGTCGATATGGTTTTAACCAAGACAATGGCCAAGAATTTAGTTATAGTCTTGAAGACATAATCTACAATACCTTTTTATGACATGGCAGAGTGCTACTTGGGTGTGCAACTGCCGTATCTACTCAATAAATCAACTGCCCGTCTGGCGGAGTATGCTGAAGAGTTATGGTAAATTAAGTAAGGTCGACAAAAAGGCAAAAAACTTGAAAGTAGTCATGATTTAAACATAAAAAAATGCTTCTCTGTAAACGATGTTAGAAAGGTTGATTGCCCCTCGAATGAGCTTCTACATAAAGTTGCCCGTGTGAAAAGCAACCCATTTACTTTGGTTATATTTGTCTGTGTGGTGCCGGACTTAAAGAATAGCACCACCCCATACTTCCCGTGGGTGTCGTAAAAGGTGACTAAGGGGCGTACCGGAGAATGGGCAGTAGCGTTCTCTATGCATTCCACCACCATACCATACTGCGATCGCCAACCCGCCTGCCAAGCGTGGCGATTATGGCAAACCCCCCCCCTTTTGGGGGAGGCCTATGTCCAGCAGTGGACGTCTTTCGGCTGAAATGATGATGACGATGATATTTGACACCGGCCGCCCTTGAAAACTACGAAGATGACACCCATAACGAAAACTTTAGACATGATTTTGATTTAGACCTTTTACTGCCGAAAACCAGAAAAAAAAAATTGTAAAGCCCGTACACCCCACTTATACAGTTATACGCTTATACAGTATATAGGTGTCCACCGTAAAAAGTCCGAATACAAAAAAATATAACCGACTTCTTTAAAAAACCCTACAAAGGGCAAAATAACCTTAGTTTGGGAAGTCGTTGGCAAGAAATTACAGAGGCTCGTCGTCTCTTCGTCAGAAACCAAAGGTCTATTGCACTTTGAAGAGTTTTGTTTTTGAAGTCAGCTGTAATAGGTCTTTACCTATGAAATTGCCGCTATGCAGTACTGGCCATTTCAAATCAAAATAATTTTTGTTTGGCTAAGAATTCTAATTTCAAATTAATTTTATTTTAAAAACATGGAATTTTTTTTCCAAAAGTAGTCATTTGTTTATTGATTAGTGTTACATTTTCATCGCATTTCAATATTTTTCGTCATCATGGATACGTTAAAAATTCGAGTAATTATGGAATATGAGTACCGTCGTGGCAGCAACGCGGCACAAGCGGCACGCAACATCAACGACGTTTACGGAGCTAACACTACAAACCAACGCACCACCTGTTATTGGTTTGCTCGCTTCCGTTCTGGAAATTTCGACCTGAAAAATGAACCTCGCGGTCGTCCGAAGACTTTGGTCGACAATGACGAATTAAAGGCGATTGTGGAAGCTGATGATACACAATCTACGGCTGAATTAGCAGCAGCTTTCGACGTTAGCGTCAAAACAATATTGGTCCATTTGCGTCAAATTGGCAAGGTAAAGCAGCTTGACAAATGGTTGCCCCACGAACTCAATGATCGCCTGCCCGAAGTACGCGTCGAGACGTCTCGATGCGTACTTCGCGCTGGCGATCATTGTCTGTGTCGGTGTGTGAAAAATGGATTCTGTTTGATAACCGCAAGCGCTCAGCAAGTTGATTGGATCCTGGTTCAGCACCTAAACAATGCCCTAAACGAAAACTTACAACTAGAAAAGTGATGGTAACTGTTTGGTGGTCTAGCGCCGGTGTGATTCATCACAGCTTCTTACCAAACGGGGTGAGCATTACTGCAGACGTGTACTGTGAAGAACTGAACACAATGATGGAGAAGCTGGCACATCTCCAACCAGCATTGGTCAATCGCTCGTCTCCGCTGCTCCTGCACGACAACGCGCGACCTCATACTGCACAGCAGACGGTCTCCAAGTTGCAAGAACTGGGGTTGGAAGCTCTTCGTCATCCGCCCTACTCACCAGACCTTGCGCCTACAGACTACTACTTTTTCCAGAATTTGGATAACTTCTTGGCGGGAAAAAAATTCAATACCCAAGAGGCAGTACAAAATGCCTTTGAAGAATTTGTTGCCTAGTCCAGCTGATTTCTTTTCGTGGGGCAACCATTTGTCAAGCTGCTTTACCTTGCCAATTTGACGCAAATGGACCAATATTGTTTTGACGCTAACGTCGAAAGCTGCTGCTAATTCAGCCGTAGATTGTGTATCATCAGCTTCCACAATCGCCTTTAATTCGTCATTGTCGACCAAAGTCTTCGGACGACCGCGAGGTTCATTTTTCAGGTCGAAATTTCCAGAACGGAAGCGAGCAAACCAATAACAGGTGGTGCGTTGGTTTGTAGTGTTAGCTCCGTAAACGTCGTTGATGTTGCGTGCCGCTTGTGCCGCGTTGCTGCCACGACGGTACTCATATTCCATAATTACTCGAATTTTTAACGTATCCATGATGACGAAAAATATTGAAATGCGATGAAAATGTAACACTAATCAATAAACAAATGACTACTTTTGGAAAAAAAATTCCATGTTTTTAAAATGGCGGGTGTACCTTAATTTCGTTCTGAAGAAGGTACAATTTTTTTAAACCGAGGTACTAATTAGTACAATTTTGGTACATTTTTTTGGTAAATGGAAGGATTCGATTAGCTAAGGTACACCCGCCATTTTCACTCTCATCCTTGAAGTTGTTGTTGTTGCGAGATGCCTGCTACACGGTTTAAAACCAACATCTTCTTCTGCCACTGCTTCGCAACGCAGGCCTTTCTACAAAGGACGTTCAAAGATTCGAATTTGGTTTCAAATCACTCTACACTGTTTTAAACTTAGGTTTGAAACCACCGTTTCAAACCGTGTATAACGTGCTTAATGTGTGAAGATTTCTCCTCTATGGTGCCATGCCACCGTGCGAGTCAGTACTCTAGCTGCTGTGGTGTGTAGGGTATATATGTTCTGTGCGCTAGGAGTATAGTGTTCTGTGGTTCTGTGGTGGTGCGAAGTAGTGATGGGTAGCACACTCTTTTAAAATGAGGATCGTGCGAGGCACTCTTTGTACCAAGTGTGCTAGCACACTGTGCTACCACGAATGAGGCGAGGTCGCGAGGCTGCAATGGCCTGTGAGCACGTACGTGCTGCTTGTGTGTAAGTGAGCCGCGTGACTCGTCACTCGCCATGCGAGTCGCGAACTCGCTTCGATCAATAATAGTACTATTATTGATCGAAGCGAACTCGCGAGTGTGGTGAGTAGTGACGTCAACACACGGCACATGTGACGGCACACTTGTAATGCACTATCCCAGCCCACGCTCATTGGCCAAATAACCAAGCGTAGCTTCACGAGTTGAATTCTGGCCAATGAGCACGCTTCATTGAGACGTCTCATGGCGAGGCAAAATAAAAAGAGTGAGTGACTCGTTTCGTTCAAAACTCACAACACGTACTTGATCGTACAAATGTTCTGTAGCTAATCTGTGGTGTGTGCTAGCACATCAAAATAAAAAGAGTGAGTGACTCTTTTTATCCAAGTGAGTAGCTACAACTGTGCTAGCACATGTGCTGAGTTACCCAACACTAGTGCGAAGTAAAGTTAAAAACAAGTTATCTACAAGATATTTTATTTATTTTAGGTTATGTATAAGCTGAATATCGCCAATTATTAATGTAGAATTCCTGGCATAATTCGATTCAAACCTATTCTAACATGAATCAATTATTCAAGAACTTATTTCTATCAAATGTAATAAAGAATCAGTTGAAGAACATACACACCAGCTCGTCAGCCTTGGCATGGTCGAAATCAGATAATACACCGAAAAGATTTTTAAGGCATAACAAAAAGATATACCCTCCACAGTCCCTCGATGAAGAACCAAGACCGGCTGTAAGTTACCACTAATTCTGTACATCTAGGTGTAGCCCGAATAGTCTAAGGAACCGCTTTATCGCTATCAGTCCACAGTTGTTTGTTTTTAGGGTTCCGTACCCAAAGGGTAAAAACGGAACCCTATTACTAAGACTTCGCTGTCTGTCCGTCTGTCTGTCACCAGGCTGTATCTCAAGAACCGCGATAGCTAGACAATTGAAATTTTCACAAATTATGTATTTCTGTTGCCGCTATAACAACAAATACAAAAAAAATATATAATAAATATTTAAGGGGGGCTCCCATACAACAAACGCGATTTTTTTGCTCGATATCAAAAATGGCAACAGGTAGGCAGTTGAAATATTCACAAAATACTCAGTTGTATTTTAACTTTAATAATAAATAATAAAATCAAAATAAAATAAATATTTAAGGGGGGCTCCCATACAACAAACATGTTTTTTTGGCGTTTTTGCCTTGTGGTACGAAACCCTTTGTGTGCGAGTCCGACTCGCACTTGGCCAGTTTTTTTAATTAATTGCCACTTAAAACTGAATAGCTAAAGTTGTCTAAACCTCTAAGTCACCAACCCTTAGATTATCATCTGTAAAATGTATTACTTTTGATGATCATGCATGATACAATTATAGATATTCCTATGAACACAACAGTCTTAAATTTGGTAGGTACCTATTTTAATCATTAATTGTACAGAAATAAATTCTAATTCTGGTTAGTGATCTACATTGTAATTGTAAATAAAAAATAATATCTTGGTAGCTATGCTCTGTAAAATCTTTTAACTAAAATATTTAGCAGGATTCGAGTCAATATTGAAGATCCTTCTCAATGCCTTCACTGACTTTATCTTCTTTCTGAAATTACAACATATGTGTTAAAACTAAAATGTTTGTCTGTTCAAATGAAAGGGATATTAGTAGGCACAGGTGAAAAGTATTATAAAAAAAAAACAATAATATTTAGTGGTTTTTCAAAAATAACACATAGTCATAAAATTAATATATTTTCAGTTTGTATGTCTTCAAAAGACCAATATAAAATACAGTCCTGAAAAGCTGTGGTACATTGCCAGTTTCATCAGAGGAATGACAGCAGACGAGGCTGTAAAACAACTCAGCTTTGTGAACAAAAAAGGAGCAATTTTTATTAAAGAAGCCATACTCGAAGCTCAAGACCTTGCTGTGAAAGAACACAATGTTGAATTTAGGAGCAATTTGTGGGTTGGTAAGTGTATTCTTCTGTTTAATTTCTAAATATTACTTGCACCCTACATGTCAGAGTACAATGTGCATGGTACAAGTCTCTCTAATCTACCATGACTGAGTTAAGAAAACCCTTGCACCTTTTGTTACATACCCAGTAAGTTCCCTTAAAACATATTATTATAGCAAAAAAATGGTGTGTTGGGACGCAGCATGGTCACAGTCGTTTTCGTTACTTAAAGATGTATCAATTAAATTAAATGTTCTTTTATTGTTCTTGCAGTACCAGTGAATAGGTATATTAAATGTACCACTAATATATCCTGTTAAAAAAGCACTTGTTTGTGACCATGTGTATATTTACTGAAAAAAATAAAGAATGCAAAAGGAACATTTATTTGATTTATATTTTAGAACATTCTGAGCATCCTTCGAGAAAATATACACATGGCCACAAACAAGTGCTTTTTTAAAAAGATATATTAGTGGTAAGTATATTTAATATATTCATTGGTACTGCAAGAACAATAAAAGAACATTTAATTGATACGTCTATAAATTACGAAATCGACTGTGGCCGGGCTGCGTCGCAACACACGCAAAAATGTGTAGATACTAATCAACACTCAATTCCTGTTTCAGCTGAATCCTTTTCGGGTCAAGGAATGGTGATAAAAGGAATTAGAAGGCATGCCAGGGGGCGCATGGGAGAAGTAAGATACCAGTACAGTCATTATTTTGTAAGATTGGAAGAGGGAAAGCCACCTGTAGACTATTATAAGAGAAATCCACAAACACCACAACAACAACTTGATAATTGGCTGGAACAAATGAGGAAGAGAAAGATTATAAATTCATATTAAGTTGTATATCATTTATTAACATGATTAATTAGAAATATAAAATAGCATAGATTCTGCTTTTACTTCTTATTTCATTGTGAATTATTTACTTACCTTAACAAAATACTATTTTGCTAGGACATTTGATAAAAAAAACTTAACTAGCATAACATGTCATATTCTTGATAAAAATAAATTATTTTATCTTGTGCTATGTGCCAAAGTATTTAAATAGCTAATTATTATTCCTCAAATTGATCATGAGTTGATTACACCTATAAACTTAATAAATTCATTTGTTTCTCATAAACATAAGTATTTATTCATTGTCAGAATATGAGCAAGAGGATATGCACTTCAAATCATGGCCCCTAACTGTATACTTCATTAATAGGTATACTTGATACAACTTTAGTCATTCATATAATAAGGAAGTATTAAAAAATACATTTGGCTAATCGGCACTGGTATTTACTAAAAATTGTCGTTAAAAGTAAGTTTTTTATTGACTTCCTTCCTTTTATGTTGTAACTATTAACATTTTGAGAACTTCTGAGCAGGGACTCAAACTGTACCTAACCGTAATAAGTGTTTTCCGGTTACACTTATTAACACTTTCATATCTGTTACAGATTTATTACTGTTACACTTTTGTAAGTGTTTTGGGTTTACACATATAAAAGTGTTACATATTTGATTCTTTTATCAATTTAATATAAAACACTTTATGGAGGTGTTTTAAGTCCCTGCTTTTGAGGTTCACTTTATAATACTGTGATAATAATTTAAGATTATTTGTTTGAAAGATTATTGGATAGGCAAGCATTTAAAAAAGATATAGATTATAAAGTGAAATCAAAAGAACACCTATATAGAATGCTTAAACTTATATCATAGAAATGATCATACACTTAAAGATGTCCGAGGCTCAGGTTTCTTAGGTACATAACCATATAGGAAAATTGAAACAATTACGCACATTGTGCCAATTGCAAACTGTACAGTTAAATTGAAGTCAAATATGTATATGGACGCTATACAGGATATGATGATTGCAACAGAAGTTGCGAAACCCTTTAGTATATTATCTGCGTATTTGACGACCACAGCAACTATGAGGCCGCCTGCCGCTTGTAATAGGACTAGATACCAAACAAAACCATCAAAGCCTTTTAGCAAATTATTTTGAGTTCCTTCATTTATAAGATAAGTGATGGTTCCAAATGGCAATGATAGTAAACTCAATTGCACATTTCTCATCCATACCTGAAACAAGTCAACAAGTTTTATTCAAGACACCCATCACATTGCTTTTGTTTACATTCAAACAGGTTGGCCCTGAGCTAGGCCTTTTGTTTCATATCAACTCATCATCATCTTTATCATTTTGTTCATTTGTTATGTAAATTCAATAAGCCAGTAAAAAATAAAAATATGAGGTGAGTACCTTCTCAATATTAAATAGTCTTGTTGTTATTGAAAACATTGCATAAACACTACCTCTGACTGCATTCAAGTGTTTTACTAGTAAACACATGACATGAATGCAATCAATGGTATTACGCTTGCAAATATTTTTTTAATTATCATTTAGCATCAGTAGAAAAAAAGGGATACAAGCATCAAGGGACTCACACATGATCAGTGTTAAGTGTTTTATATAATTATAACTGTATTTTGAACTTACAGATATGTCTGATTCTTTAAGTACTTTTTCAAAGTATATTCCAGCAAAACCAGATAAGAAACAAGCTGCTAGTGCTGCACCAAATCCTAATATTTTGGATTGCTCTGGTAAATGTGAATTAGCAACACTTGCTTTTTCTGTGGAAGATAATTGTACCAGAGCTACTCCTGCTGCTAAGATTGCTAATGCCAACCATTGCCACTTCTTGAGATGTCTTTTCAATACAAGCACAGCAAAAAATGCTGTTGTCAATATTTTTAGTTGATATGTCACCTGAAAATAACAGCAGTCAGTATTTAGACTTTGGGTGGTAGCCATTTCATAAAAGAACCGTCACAATTCAAACTTGATGGCAGCTCGGAATTTCGAGGCCAGTCGCTGCGCAGTTACAAATTCATGTGTCAGTGGGGGTGAGGGGTGGTGCAGCCGGTAGCTAACTTCAAGGCCGCCATAAACTTTGACGCGAACTATAACTTTGTTAGTAGGTATGCTCGACACACTAATGCAATGCATTATTGATTGAGAGTGTAAGGTTGAATGTTTTATTATCTACTTGTCTATTCTGGCGTTCACTGTTTAATCTTATAAGGCTGGGCGACCCTATAAGATTGGTCGCACATACGACGCGACGGTAACCTTATAAGCATTGGTCAACCTTACACAGTCAACCGATGATGCGTCATTGTGTCGAGCATACTTACTAGTTAGTTAACGAAGTTACACCCGACGTATCTTCTGTCAGATGTGCAACCACCCTTAGATTGTTAGTCTAACTACACTCATGCTGTAATTGTGGTTATTACTTATTAGTTAATGCATCCACAGCTGTAACTTTAATCAGATCTCTACTTGTATTACATGAGGTTGATGGTTCTATCTATAGCTATACCATGCATCCATTTGAGATCTAACATAAATTATTATTTAAATATTTTAATCTTCATACACTTTAGTAGATGTTATGAGTTACCTGGTAAGTAGCAGCGTCTAAGTTAGATGCCGACACATATAATAAATTGTTCTGTACAATGTACAGAAATGATGGCACACAAACTCTTAATGTGTCTCGGACATTTAATATGACTATATTGTACATAGACCTTGCTCCTTTTTGGACGCCACCAGATTCTTGCATCACAAGGCACACACATATAATTAGTTTAAATACTTCTGCCATTAAAACAGCTGAAAATATAACAATACAATTAGTTAGTTACAGTTGTAGCATGACTGATTATCATCATAAAACTCTGTTATCTTCGTTTTTTATAAGTTCCATTACTGATTAAAAATTAGTTTGCTAAATATTGCAGGATTTTATCTTTTTACGGTTCCGTACCCAAAGGGTAAAAACGGGACCCTATTACTAAGACTCCACTGTCCGTCTGTCACCAGGCTGTATCTCATGAACCATGATCGCTAGACAGTTGAAATTTTCACAGATGATGTATTTCTGTTGCCGCTATAACAACAAATACTAAAATCAGAATAAAATAAAATATTTAACGAGGGCTATACAACATACGTTTTTTTCGGCGTTTTTGCCTTGTAGTACGGAACCCTTCGTGTGCGAGTCCGACTTGCACTTAGCCTGTTTTTTTTTTACATATTATTATTTAAATTTTAAATATTAAATTCTTACCGGCTGCTGATGAGAACATTTCCACATCTCTTATGCGGGCATACCGCATACTAAGACCTAATACTGCATTTTGCAATGTTAATACCACCAAACTTACATATTTAATGTAACCTGGAAACACCATAAAATATACACACTAATCATTATGTCCATATTACATATTCTAAGATATTTATGAAGTGCTTTTAAATGTTATTATCAAATGTGTCTTCACTGAGGGAAGACTTCAGCCATGCAGTGGCATGAGAGGCTAGAATAGAAGATATGCACTATGTTTACCATAATTATTTATTCTTCTGTTGTGAGCATATGATTGTGCTTTCTTAGCATCACCGTCCATGCCTTCCGTACTGTTTAACTCTGTGGCTGCAGTAGTAGGGTCTTCAGGACCTTCAGGAGGCTCAGCTACTTGAGCTACTTCACTGACAACAGGCTCTGTATTTACTGAAGCCTCATGAATTGTGTCAGTTGACTTCATAGGAACCTGATAAGGAAATTAACTTATATTACATTTAATCTACTTTGAATTGGCGATAAGCTAAGTGATTGTATCAACACTAATTTGATTTTACTATTGATATCACTGAACACTGATTTTGTATTTTAAGAAGTCTATTGATAGCACAATGTAATCGCGAATATGTGGAATAAAGTATGGCTATGGTATTTGTGGTAGGTACATAAAGTCAAACTGATTTAAAAGTTGGTGTAGTTATGAGAAGAATGATTACAAATACAATGATAAAATGGAGCTACGTACTTACAACACCATAATTTTTTTTTGTTGGCCAGATACCAACAAATCATTTCAGGTAGATATTTTGAGTTTGTAAATAGGAGATATCTGGGTAAATAAAATTTAAATATTAATCACCGGGTTAACTCTTTCACCATTCTATAAAGATGTTAGAAATCAACGTATTATAACAATGATATTACCGATTTTTGATGTCACTTCAATTATAAAATACACAGAAACTAAAATTTACTTCATTTGCTGAAATTCAAAATCTTAATCGCGCTTCTTCACGAAACACTGCTGAATATTTTGTGCAGTTTTGTTGACGTCGGCAATTTGTAAAGTCTATGTAAATGTAATCTATATCTACTGTTGACGTTTCAATTTCAATTGACATTTTGACAATGACATAAAATTACATTAGGCAGATTAAGCTTCGACATCACGATTCATCTTAGACAAAGAAAAGTATAGACGGCGGGTAGCTCCATTTCATTTCCACAAGAAAGGGATAAAGTATTGAGTTATTATAAGTAACAGAAAAGGATAAAGCTATACTATTTCCGTCTCTCACTGCGTGCCAGTTTTTTCAAGGCAGCTACTTATGTAGCCTATGTTAGTTAAGTTAGTGTTTTGTCTCATGTGCGGCCACGCTACCCGATGCTCTATAGCTTTCTTACTCTAAGCGATTCATAGACATTTTCCATAGAATATATTTAAAAAAAAAAAATCTCCAGCGACAGAGTCAGTAATATGACTGTTTTGCATTCCAACAAAACAGGTATTATGTGTGGATAAAACACACAGTGTTGCTAGATGAAGAAGCTGATGTAAATCTGCCTTTATATTGATATCTACGGTTAAAACTTACCGAATTATCTATGGTTTTATACCTGTCTCTCTCTCACACCAGCGTTCGTCCTTTTCTAATCAAGAAGGACGCTTGGCGCGAAGCTGTCAATGTCATAGGGTCTTCAGCTCACCAGCTAGAGAATAGCTGCAACACTGTGTTTTATCCACACATAATACCTGTTTTGTTGGAATGCAAAACAGTCATATTATGTGCTTTCTAAAACACACAGTGTTGCTAGATGAAGACCTGTTTGGTATCTGCTGGTGGTAAATACAAACGCTATGATGAATAGATTATACAACTGTTCTAGAAAATAGATCAGTTTTGCAATTTTTATAACAACATCTGTGTATGTCAAAATGTAACAAAAAATATTTATAAATTTCTTTAAAATCAAACAAAGAAAACAAATAATTAATTCTTAAATAATCCTTTATCAAGGAATAAATTACTTAAGTAAATCTCTTTATAAAAGCTATGTATTTAAAAACGAACACTGGAAAAAAATAAATACAATTAATCAACATTAGAGTTGTATTATCAACTCTGTTTACGAGACAACAGTAAATTTTTCTTTTTGAAGTTTTAATACTAGTTTCCTTTGGTATTTTTTAACAGGTCTGTTCTCCAACCAATTTCTAGAGGCTACTGCTGACCTGATACTGCCTGGTAGGGTACCAATATTAGCATCTTTAAAAATGCTATGAATCCTGCCTGCATTAATTTCCCTGATAGGGAAATAAGTCTATTTATTTATTTATTAGACAGTCCCGTCTGCGCTTCTTTTAATTTCAGACTTTTCTATAAAGTTATTAATGTGTTTGACAGGACAGACACGATGGTCTGGGTATTTCCGCAACAACCAACCTGACTGTCTGTGTGTATTAGAAACTGTTTTTGAGCCAAAACTTGACCACAGAGTAATCTCATCTTCCGTAGTAATTAGATTCTCAGGGTTATTTCCTAAAAATGTGAGATCATGAATCCCACGACCTGAGGCCAGTAAGAGTATTAAAACTGTGCGTCTAGCGAATTCAACTAAAGAACCTGAATTTGTTGAGACCTTAGCCAGTTAAACAAAATTGCAGTGTCCCAAACTGGTAGTTTTTGTATTATAGGTTTAGCAAGTGAAATGGCTTTTAGAAAAAATGTTTTGAGATATCTACTTTTGATGTTGCACAGTAAGTAGAAATAGCTGACATATGAAGAAGAATAGTTTCATAAGCTAATTTATCTTCTAAAAATAACTTTGCCAAAAATCAAGCAACCTGCTGGCCCTCAGGTGTTTTTGGGTTAATTTTATATCACACCACAATAACAATCTTCTAATAGGGGTACTATAACTATGTTGTTAAAGTAGATGTCCGCCAGCTACTTTTTAACAAGACGTTCTGTTCGTCTATGGACCAGTGAGCAACATGATCGGCCCACCCCCAATTTTCCAGACAAGAAGAGTCAACTTGTCCACTTGTGCAGGGCAATTGCCTGTCGTCCGATCTATTAGATCTATTATGACCTTCCGCAGGTTCTTTGTCGCAAGTGGCTCTACTATGGCTCTCGCTCGCAAAGTCAAAGCATTTATTTCAAACAGGCACACAAAAGGCACTTTTGAACGTCAAAAACCACGATAAAATAGAATTGATTCTAGTCGCAGGTCGAGTAGCCAAAAACATTTGATCCACTCCGGTGCTATTAGGATGTAAATTCCTTTTGCACTGTTCAAAAGAGCCAGTACTCTTGGTTTTAAACTGGGTGGGGGAAATGCCCACCCTAGATGATAGTCCCTTTTTCGGCTGAATACTTTACAGAAGACTGCTGAACAATCTCTGGTATCCAATGTTACGTACTTCGGTACGATAGCCGTGTCTCTTGACGCGAACAGATCTACGTCTGGGACACCCCACACTTTGAATATAGCCTCCGTGGCTTGGGGCAGAAGATGCCACTTTAGTACTTTGCGACCCGTTGATAGGCGATACGCAATTCCGTTTAGACTCCCCGGGAGGTAGTAGCTGAGAGAGTTACATATAACTACTCTGCAAGTTTTAGGACTCTGGTCGTGAATCCTAGCAGTGCCAGGGAATGTGTCCCCCTCATTCTTAAGGTAATGACCAGGGTCCAGTTTTCCGACTGAAAATGAATGTGCGCGCACCTTCCAGAGTCATCCGCTGACTGTTGATGGTGCTCTTGATATGAGGCCCACTTTCCTGATAGGTAAGTGCTGTTTAGTTGAACTCCCTACCCTAAGAATTGAGTATTGAGTATTAAGTCTGCAGCATCCGTGGTCAAAAAGTGAATCACACTTTTCTTGACTACTGGTGTCGAGCTGTAATCTACAGCTTTTAACCACAACCATTTTAGGTTTGCTGAATGGGTAGAGGAATATCTTTTTTTATCTTAATCTACTTTGGTCTAATAATTTTGGAAAAAGTTGGGCTCTGCGACAGCGCAGTCGATCCGCTGATACTGCGTAATTTGTCAAGTTCAGCAAACCTAATATACTCTGAGCTTCTCGCAGAGAACTGTTTCCATTGCTCAACATTTGGAAACACAATTTGGAAATTATTATTTTTATCTTCTTGGAAGGAAGTTTTACCCAGTTTTGCTGAGTGTTCCATACCAAGCCAAGATATTCTACCTCCTGAGAGGGCTCCAGAACAAATTTATGATAATTTATGTGCTGTCCTAAAGTTACCAACGTTCTCAGTGTTTCCGAAACCTGAGAAACCAGTATGGTCCGATCCTGATTGACCAGGATAAATTCGTCCAAATACACAACTATGCGGAAAACTAATGCTCGTAGGATCTCCGCAATCCCCAGGCAAACATCTTTGGGGCCGATGACAGGCCAAATGGCAAGGCTGCCAGTTGTAACACTTCGTTGTTGCAAATCATTCAGAGGAACCTTCTGTAGGCCCGGTGAATATCTATTTTTCCTAAGCAATCGATTGTCTGTTGGAAGTTGGCTACATCTGTTTGCGAAATAGAAATGTTTAACTGACACATACGAGTTGAGACCCCTGAGGTCAAAGATTGGACGTAGTCCTCCATGTGTTTTGTTTATTTTTATTATTAAAAACATTCGCCATAGAAAACCTGGATTGAGGATTGGCGGTGTCTCTAATAATTTCTCTTGTTTTATGAAGAGGATCATGTCCGTCATGTCCTTTGTTATCTTGGTTACAAATATTTTTAACACATGGTTGTCCGGATACTGCAAAATCTTTCAGAATGGGATGCGGCCATCTGTCCTCCCTGTTGTTGCCATAAAATTGCCCGTCCTTCTGACAACCCTCTCTGAAAGTTTTGGTTTGATAGTCAGTTGTTAATCATGTTTAATATTATTATTAGGGGTGTGTTATTTATAATGTTTTTTTTTTTTTTTGCAATTTTCGTTATGTGTTTTATAAGGGGCCTGATGTTTCTTGTCTTGCACATCAGATGTATTTAAGGTTTTCCCCTCTGTAATATAAGGTGGAGTGTTAAGCCACACTTGAGATCCACCTAAAGTTATGAGAGGCTGCAAAGCATCTCGGCTATAACTATAAGCTTGGCTATATGAGTATTTTTGAATTTGCATTTCAAATTTCTTCTAAATTACGATCCCGTCTAATTTCAATGCACTTCACCCTCTTACCACACGCAATCTTCGTTGCAATCTCCGAATAAGATTGAGACCCTGAACCAAAGGTACCAGAAATCTTTTCAGACAATGATAAATAATGAAAATAATATTGATTTTAGTTTTTTTTTAATGATATTTAAACTATTACAGTTTGGTGAAGCCCAGTTGAACAATTTCCAGCAAGTTGCCTTTGTTCCAAAATATTGTTGGCTTTGACTGCCAATAATTGTTACGTGGGAGCTAAGAAATATTTGCCCTTATTAAAATGGCATAACTCTTCATTAAGTTTAAGACCTACAAAACCAGGACTAGTAGCAAAGCAAGATTGTAGAGCTTTTCTTTTACTCGGGTAACTAATTATTTTAATTGTTCTTTGTCAGCTTGTGTAATAATGGTTTTTTCATAAAACGCTGTACAAGTGCACGTAAAAAGAGTTTACAATGAGATGATGTTGGATGGGGTTGGATTCGGCACTCTCTTGTTGTTTCTGCATTGATTTACTGAGAGTAGTCGTTAGTAACGTCATGTTATTTTTTAAGTAACTAGATGTAAACCTCACTTGTTGCATGAGTGTCTACTTGCGGGTCCGGACATGTCAGTACTTACATGAAAGTTTTCGTGTTTTGTTGGGCGGAGGTAATGATATGCCCTCTTCCCTCATCCTCCGAGGATGAAGAAGATGATGACAATGAGTCATTAGGTCTCGTATTATTCGAGTGCTGAACTGCATCCGAAACTTCAACATTCGAACTTTGCTCACTTCCAACACTTCAGATACATCGTGAAACACTAATCACAGAACAATAATACTCCTGACGGAGTTTTCTATGTTGTACACTTATTCACAACGAACAAATCCGACACGTATACTATATTGACACTGTGTGTTAATTTGATACGATAAATTATTGTATTTAACAAATAATTTTTAAACATGAAAATTTTTCGATGTTTTAGCGGCAAAATTTACAAACGCTATGACATTGACAGCTTCGCGCCAAGCGTCCTTCTTGATTAGAAAAGGACGCACGCTGGTGTGAGAGAGAGACAGGTATAAAACCATGGATAATTCGGTAAGTTTTAACCATAGATATCAATATAAAGGCAGATTTACATCAGCTTCTTCATCTAGCAACACTGTGTGTTTTAGAAAGCACATAATACAACTTGTTATGGTGAACGGATAGTGGTAGACCGCGAAATTCAAATTTTCTTACGTTTTTTGTAATTTGCAGGTCAGTTTCAGGTTGTATCTTGATCAAAATATGATTCGCGAAAATAACAGTTACATAGATAGAGAATTATAATCATTAGAATCATTAGTACATCTTTCTAAGTTAGATTTCTACCACCAACCACCAATCTCTTATGGAAAAGTGTTAGTGGTAGAAATCTAACTTAGAAAGATGTACAAATTATTCTAATGTTATTGTCGCGAATCATATTTTGATCAAGATACAACCCGAAAATGACCTGCGAATTGCCAAAAACGTAAGAAATTTGAATTTCGCGGTCTCAACTACCCGCATTCACCTTAAGTTAGTAAGATCCTAAAATATTATTTAAAATATATATTATAAATTTGCGGGGGTTCATTTGCCCCGTGTACTGTCTATGTTTTTCAGTCTGTGCATAGGTCACTCACCGCATTATATTGTAGTCTTTGGGTCACTCGTATTTGCCAGAGCCGCTAATGCGGACCATAGTCGTCCCTATAGTTAAAAATAAAGCGGGTGATACGTCTGACATTGGTAATTACCGGCCCATCTCACTCGCTACTACAGTAGCCAAAGTGCTTGACAGTCTACTGAATAGTCGCCTGAGTGCACAGGTTGAGTTGCACGATGCCCAGTTCGGGTTCAAAGCAGGAGTCTCAACAGAGAGCGCCATTTTAAGTCTGAAGCGGACAGTCATGTACTACACAGCGAGGAGAACGCCGGTATACGCGTGTTTCCTCGACTTGTCAAAAGCATTTGATCTGGTTGCGTATGACAAGCTGTGGGGCAAGTTGGGGGACGCGGGTGTGTCGGCGGAGTACACCTCCCTTCTCAAATATTGGTACTCTAACCAAAAGAACCGGGTGAGGTGGGTGGGTGCTCTGTCGAGCGAGTACAGGCTGGAATGCGGAGTCAGACAGGGGGGTTAAGCTCGACTCTGCTGTTTAACCTTTATGTCAACCAGCTTATCGAGGGACTGAGCGGTACACATGTCGGCTGCCACATTGACGGAACGTGTGTCAACAATATAAGTTATGCAGACGATATGGTACTTCTCAGTCCATCGATAGGTGGGTTGAAGAGGTTGCTATCGACCTGCGAGACCTATGCGGAGGAGCATGGCCTAATATACAACTCGAAGAAGAGTGAGCTTCTTGTATTTAAAGCACCTAGGCAGCAGCCGCGCAGTGTTCCGCCCGTAAGACTCAACGGTGTAGCATTAAAGGTTGTAAATAGTTTTAGGTACCTTGGCCACATTGTCACGAGCGACCTAAGGGATGACGTAGACATAGAGAGCAAAGACTACAATATAATGCGGGAGGGAGCGCAGGGCGTTGTCTGTGAGGAGCAATATGCTTGCCCGCAGGTTCGCTCGTTGTACTACAGACGTCAAAGTTACCCTTTTTAAGGCGTTCTGTAAATCGTTTTACACGAGTGGCCTGTGGGTGTCATACACGCGCCGAGCCTACAACGTCCTGCGTGTTCAATTCAATAATGCTTTTAGGATGCTGTTGGGACTGCCATGGCGCTGTAGTGCTTCGGGAATGTTTGCAGAGGCTCGCACAGATGGTTTCCATGCCATCATGCGAAAGAAAGCGGCCTCCTTACTACAGCGCCTGCATGGTAGTAACAACAGCATTCTAAAAATGATCGCTGCCAGAGCGGACTGTCCCTTTCAGGAACACTGGGTGGGGACAGTCCTAGGTCGGAATTAATAATCCTATTACCTACTGTATTGAAAACTAACAATACTAACCTATTTAAATAAGCATTATTGTTACTAACACCAAAATACTAACAATATTATGGACCTAGTCTGAAATAAAGTTTTATTCTTATTCTTATTATATTATTATTATTAAAATGTCAAGATTTCATGGAATAGTCGTTCAGTAGGATTACCTGGCCCTAAAGAGTTGTGTTGATGACTTTAATGATTATAATTCTGTAAATACATTTTTGTTACGGTCGCGAATCATATTTTAATCAACGTACTACTTAATACTGACCAGCAAATTGCAAAAAACTTTAAAAAAAAATAATTTCGCGGGCTACCCTGGTGCTTTCACCATAATATACAGGAAATACATAAAAAGGGATTGAAAATTTTTTTATGGAGTCTGCAACCTAATTTCGTAACACTATCAGTCTCAATCTGAATCATTTTGAAGCATATTGCTAATCAATTGCTTCTTATGTTCGAAAAATGTGTCTGCTCAACAACGTAAATAACGCAATGAATATTGTTGAACTGTCAAAATGAAACCCATTGCTATGGTAATAAAAATGAATGAAAAGGTTGCAAATGACGCACGTTCTCGTATGTTATTAACGTAAGTGTATCACTTAAGGGCCCGGGCGCGAGCGCGCGCTGCTGCGCGAGCTGCTTTACGGGATCAGTATACTCCATCATTAGCACAGAATTTTGAAAACGTACTGGAGCACCCCTTTAACAAAGGCACCGAAGCTACGTGCCTATGGGAACCTCAAAATCAAACCAAAAGGACTTACAGACGTAACAGTTGAAATCCTTGGAAGACTGAAAATTTTGCCAGTTGTAATTATGGAAGACGCCAACCCCGAGCTTTTTGGTCTCCAGTGGAGCGAGATGTACGACATGACGTTTCCAAAACTCGTCTATTCGGTTAAGCCTAGGTACTCAACGAGATATGTACCAGAACACTTAAACAGGTATTAGACACTTTCTCGCCTCTTTTTGACAACAAACTAGGAAAAGTTAAAAATTACGCCGTTAACATCCATATTAAACATGGTACTGTACCTAAACACGTCCCTGCCCGACCCGTTAATTTCGCTATGCGCAAAAACATAGAAAGAGAACTTCAGCGTATAATGGACGAGGGAATAGTTACCAAAATTGATCCAAATATGACCTCCTTGGAATGGGCAGTCAACGTGGTCAAAACAAATGATCAAATCAGAATTTGCGGTGACTTTCGCAGTACTATTAACCTTGCCATGGTAACACACGCTCCTAGGGCTTTCAATCCGGAGTTCCGGAGTTTCGTAACTCCGGAGTTTCGGAGCGATTTTAAGCATTTTTCAAATCCGGAGTTGAAATGGAACACCGGAGTTGAAACCGGTTTTCAAAAACCATGTAAACGTTATTTACAAAACGACGAAAAACGCATCTTAATTCTTGAGCGTAACCCGTTGTTTGATTCTTTCTTAATTCCTTAGCACAACACTTCGGTATTATTCGGTAGTTCGGTAGCGCTCTTCGGATTAGGATTCGTAAGAGTAGAAAAAGCAATTTATGACAATGGTGCATGCAGAGGAAAATACCTTTCAGAAGCGTACCACTATCTGCTGTGTGTCTTGCCGACAAGGGTGGAGTCAGAACGAGCATTCTCGGCAGCAGGCTTTTTCTGCACGAAGCTTAGAAGTTCTCTTTCTGACTCATCTTTAAATGCCTTATCATTTCTCAAAACATATTAAGTACCTAGAACTTCGATCTCAAAAAAAGTAGATTTTTTGGGTACCTACAGATAAGTTCATGATTATTCTTTTATTGTAACTTGCCAAACAAAAGTTTTTTTTTAATGATTGTTGATTGTTTTAATATTTTATAATGCGTATTAGTTGTCTATTATAATCTCGTGTCTGTCAGACAGTAATTTTTTGAACAAAAACACTGATTCCTTAACAAATAAAACTTCTATTGATTAAAATAAAGGGCCTTTTTATTAATTTCTCAAAAAGCTGTCAACTCCGGAGCCAACTCCGGAGTTCCGGATTTGATTGCTCAACATCGTAACTAGCTCCGGAGTTGATAACTGTCCGAGTTTGTATGCCCTCGGCTCATCCAGTCCCGCTATTTGACCAGTTACGTCAAAACCTTGCAAATGGAGTTAAGTTTTCAAAAATCGACTTAAAAGATGCGAACTTGCAATTCGAGATCGCCCTAGAGTCGAAAAAGTATCTGACAATATCTCCTCACAAAGGATATTACCAATACAATAGGATGCCTTTTGGAATATCAACAGCGCCCTCGATTTTTCAACACTACTTTGATGAACTACTCGGTGGTATACCAAACGTAGCGATTTACTTCGATGATATCGCCTTAACAGGGAAGGATGAAGCTGAACATCTCGAAACACTGTCTACTATGTTTGACAAATTACAACGGGCTGGCTTAAAAGTCAATTTAACAAAATGCTCATTCTTCCAAACAGATATCGAGTACCTGGGACACACAATCAGCAAGGAAGGAATACGGCCAACTAAATCGAAGATTGAAGCAATAACAAAAGCGACACCGCCTACGGTCATTCCTTGGCCTTGTAAATTTCTACGAGAAATTCATACCTCACCTGCACAGCTTCTGCGCGGACCTGCATACACTAACTGGCGCGCGCCAAAAGTGGCGATGGACATAAGAAAATACTGCGTTTGAAAATGCTAAAATGCTGATTTGTGAATCAAAACCACTTGTGGTCTTTGACGAGAAACGTCCGTTGTTTTTAGCGTGTGACGCCTCGCAAAAGGGTGTGGGTGCCGTATTATTTCATAAAGCGAGTGATCAAATTCAACCTATCGTTTTTGCGTCAAGAAAACTGAGATCAGCGGAAACTATATATTCAGTTATTGATCGAGAAGCATTAGCCATATTTTTCGGCATCCAAAAGTTTGACCAATACTTACGTGGCACGAAATTTATATTCGTCACTGATCATAAACCCTTGATTCACGTATTAGGCCCACAGCGAAATTTACCGAAGCTTGTTAATAATCGCTTAATACGTTGGGCTTTGATCATTGGTAGCTATGACTATGACATGTCATCGTCTTCACAAAACGACAACTTAATTTTATAGCTGACTAGCTTTCCAGGATGCCCAATCCTGATGAGAGACCATCCCGTGTAGAATAGACGGTTCACAGAATCAGCTCAACTGCAACATAACAGTTTTCAGATATAGCGTTGACAGAAGAAATAATATGGGTTGCGTCAAGGAATGATCTTATTTTCAAACAAATATCGGAGAACATTAAGACAGGTTGGCGGGAAAATTCATATTCGGACATCTTAAAACCTTATGCTCGGAAACGCACCGAATTGTCTATCGAAAATAAGATTTTGATGTGGCAGGGTCGAATAGTCATTTCGAATACGCTCAGGAAGGCTACATTGAAATACCTGGACACTGGGCACCCAGGAACTTGTGCAATGAAAACACTCGCACGTTTTTATGTATGATGGCCATCGATCGACGATGATATTGAAGAGTACATCAAATACTGTAAATGCCAAGAAAACCGGCCAAATAACCCTGAATTGCCTGTTTACTTCTGGTCCATCCCTGACAACCCATGGGAAAGACTTCATGTCGATTTTGCGGGATCATTTGAAGGAAAATACTGGTTTGTTCTAGCAGATGCACTCTCACAATAGATTGAGATCAAGCCCATGAACCAAATAACTACAAACAAACTGTGTGAAGAGTACCTACTCTATATTTACAACGTTTGTATTTCCACAATTCTTGGTGTCGGATAACGGGACACAGTTTACCTCCCGGGAATTCCAAAATTATTGCAGAGACAAGGGTATCCTACATATTAAATCATCTCCATATCACCCGAGGACTAATGGGTTAGCAGAACGCCTGGTTCGTACTTTCAAAACTAGAATGTCATCAAGTGTGAGCGACGGCATGACCCTGAGAAGCAGGCTAGAAAACTTCCTATTTTTCTACCGTATAACACCTCATAGTGCCACCGGTAAGAGCCCAGGTGAAATAAATTTTGTTTGGGCGTCGGTTGCATGGTCTCGTGTAATCTCACAGTACAGTGGCTGGGTCGCGCGTCCGCGCTTCACCTGTAGGCCCTAAGAGTACCACCTACATTATATTAGTAATTTGTGCCTTCGAGTGCGACAACATGAGAAGCAAGGACAATAAATTAGTATGCTCTAGATAAACATGAAACATGAATCTGAGGCACTGACCTGTATTATACAAGTTGTATGATAGAGGTCAGTGATCTGATGTAATAGTAACGATAAGAAACAAATGAAGAATAGACATTATTTGAATAAATAATTAATAATTAACGCTTTCAATGAAGTAAAAAGTGGTGTTAGTGTCCTAAACAAACTAAATGCTTACTTATTTAAACGTGCACGTTTATGCCTTGAAAAAGGAGGAGGTCACTTCGAACAATACCTAAAATATAGTGATTAATAAAATGTAGAGGTAAGAAGAAATTATAAACAATCTTAGTGTGTTAGGTTCTCTTTGATTAGACATTGTTGTAAGATAGTTGATTCCAATTTTTAAATACGCCAAAATGCAATTGTTTCAATCTAAATTGTATCATGTCTAAGTACCTATCATACCTAAATATTTTATTTTGAATGGACTAAAACGTATTACATTTTTACTTATTATGATTTATTTTCTGCATTTTGATGGTCCTACTCCTAAGCCCATGAAAGTATGAAGGATAAATTGGAATTTACGAAAAATTACGTTTACAAATAACTTTACACAGTCTAAACTTAAAAAATTGTAGCGCTAAACTGGGCCAGGTCAATAATCGCACCGCGTAACTCCGCCGCCATCGCATAGAGCGACCGCGCGTGAGTACTTCTGATAGCAGCTGGCGCGTCAGGCGACCGGTCGACGCGCGGCGTGAATCGGGCGACCGGTCGACGGACTGGCAAGCGACGTCAATATAAAAAATTAAATTAAAAATTTAAAAAACCCCCGACACAAAAAAATAATAGATAAACAGATAAATTCATATGGAAGTCGGGGGACCGTTCTGCGGAACACCTTCTATTCTAAGAGGTCCCCCGACTGCCATATGAATTTATCTGTTTTAGTCTCGTTACCTAGATTCTTTAAGTTGGGGGTTTTTAAATTATTTGATCCTTTTCCAATTACTTACATTTAATTTTATTATTTTATTGTGTCGGGGGTTTTTTAAATTTTTAATTTAATTTTTTATTTCATGCTTTTTGTAGGGACTCCTTAATTTTTGTATTTCATTTCTTTTATTTTCTTGCGTTTTAAGATTCAGGTAATTTGGTGTTTAATCAGGTTTTTTATCCATCAAAAAATAATTATTAACTTATAGTTGAAGAATAATTTTTAAGACTAAACAGACTTTTTTGTTTTATTATATCCTTTTTCTAGTTCTTCCTTTAGTTATTTAATTTTTGTACAAGTATTTCAAAGCTTTTAAATATCTTAGGTATTTCAGATCTAGTTTATAAAATGGGACTGCGACACTATCTGATGTAGAAATACCTAAGCTTTTTAAGTAGTATAATTCCGTTCGTAATAAAATAGTCAAACTCAGTGGTCGTAGGTACCAGTCATCACTCCACTTTCCTCATCATTCTAGAGCATTGATCGGACAAAAAATATTTTCAAGTTTTTAGTTTTCATTTCGTTAGTTAATATTCCTCATTCCCTTTCAATAGTGTACATTATTCTACTTTTCAAGCCCTTGCATTTGATACCTATATTGAAGGAGTTGTGAAAAAAATTATAATTTGCCATTTTGTGGTGGCGGCCATGTTGGATTTGAAATTTGTAATAGCGTATAGTATTCTACTAGTCAAGCCCTTTCGTTTGATACCCATATTGAGGAAGTTGTGAAAAAAAAATGTAATTCGCCACTTTGTGGTGGCGGCCATCTTGGATTTGAAATTTATCATAGTGTATAGTATTCTATTATTCAAGCCCTTTCATTTGATACCCATATTAAGGAAGTGGTGAAAAAATATATAATCCGCCATTTTGTGGCGGCAGCCATCTTGGACCGATTTTCATCAAACATAGCTAAGAACACTCCCGACTAATTCACCTTTCAAACAAAAAAAAACAAAATCAAAATCGGTTCATCCGTTCGGGAGCTACGATGCCACAGACAGACACACACACACACAGACACGTCAAACTTATAACACCCCGTCGTTTTTGCGTCGGGGGTTAAAAACAGCAATTTAGTATTTTTTCCACTGACCTCTATAATACAATTGTACGCTGGACTGCAGACTATGGATGACAGATTGAAGCCATTTGATTTTCGCCATTTTGGCGCTGATAGCAATGTGAAGGGACCGTGGAACTAATATTAGAGACGGGATAAATCCTACGATTAAAAATACTTTTATGAATTTTATCGATCGTTATAACCACTGAGAGTAATTTATTACTTAAGAGAAAATATCGGATCACTCCCAGTTATTTTTATGCATCATTTTTAAGTAATACAATAATTGCTCTGCAAAGTTTAAGGGGCCGGCGCAGCATGCGTAGTTCATACAAACGTAATACCAAAATAATTTGTAAATCAAACATATTCTTAATGTAGTGTGTATTTATTCCGATTGGATCACAGAATATCTGGTTCCCAAATATATATATATTTTGAATGGACACTGATTTAAAGACGAGTTATGAGAAAAATAAGTTTTGTATGGAAATTTGAAATTCCTCATATCTCGTCTTTATATCAGAGTCCTTTCAAAATATATATTTGGAAACCTAGAAATTCTGTAATCTAAACGGAATAAATACACACTACCTTAAGAATATGTTTGAATTACAAATTATTTTGGTATTACGTTTGTATGAACTACGCATTAGCATGCGTAGTTCGCCGGCCCCCTATCTAAAAATTCATTAGGGCGCGGTCAAATCGCACGCTATAAACTAGTGGATAGTGTCCTAGTAAATTATAGCGCATGACGGTCAGATCAGTGAGCTTTAAATATGAGGATAGGTGTCGCGACGCCACGCAGCGGCGTCGCGAATTACTTTTAGATTGTATTATGATAATAGTTTTAAGTATTATCATATAGAGATTTATATGTTTGTGGGTGTCCGAAGAGTTGTTCGTACCTGGGGCTTATTCCGAGAAGAATCTTCAATATTTAGGAGGTTTGCTTCGCATAATTAGGCTTTTAGTTCTTACTAGCACGCACCACGATTCAGCTCGCCATCTGTTGTTAAAATAAAATTGATTCCCACCATTCTATACATTGTGGTATAAATACATAAACGTTTTGGTGTCTTAGGTGTGAACTCATGCTCTATGAAGAGGGAACCGCAGCCAAGTCTGCTAATTAACCTCTTGCCATTTATGTTAGGTATTAAATAGGAAACTGCACCCAAGTGTGCCAGTTAGTGTTAGGGAGACTCCGTATTAAGTACCGGAGGGCTCCTCTAACGGACTGATCATGGCCTTTCGCCCAGTCCAGTATTAAATAGGAAGCTGCACCCAAGTGTGCCAGCTAGTGTTAGGGAGACTCCGTATTAAGTACCGGAGGGCTCCTCTAACGGACTGATCATGGCCTTTCGCCCAGTCCAGTATTAAATAGGAAGCTGCACCCAAGTGTGCCAGCCGACTGTTCCAATGGCCTTTCGCCCAGTCTTATAAATAGGAAACTGCACCCAAGTGTGCCAGTTAGTGTTAGGGAGACTCCGTATTAAGTACCGGAGGGCTCCTCTAACGGACTGATCATGGCCTTTCGCCCAGTCCAGTATTAAATAGGAAGCTGCACCCAAGTGTGCCAGCCGACTGTTCCAATGGCCTTTCGCCCAGTCTTTAACTCATGAGGTTTTCGCATTACAGTATCGAAAGACCTCTTAATGTAACCGACTTCTAAGAGCATCAGAAACCTTTAGCAAAATTAGGGAATTTAGAATCTAGGCAGTTAGGTGGGGAACCTCTACACTATTGTCTTAGTGCTACCACTTAGCTTATATTTCTCTGAGATGAGCTGCCACTAACTGGACGCCTCCATCAGAACACTAATCACTTTACTTTGCACTAGATACCAATTGAATTTAAAACATGTTACAATTTGGTGTGGTCTAAATGTAGCGGCAAACGCCATAGACTTAAGACGCCATAACCATAAACTAAATACTCTTTATCTATGGTGATCTCTCTATGAGTTCGGTATGGCCAGCATGGTGTCATGTATCACTAGTTTGTTACACGTTTCGCCCTAACAATATTAATTTGACTCTGTTACCTTTTTACTTCGCGAGTTACACGTCGCGACACTCCCGCCCGAATAGTCTTAGAGCAGGGCTAGTAAGTTACGCGTCCACTCTGCAATTTTCTTCAGAGCTATGATGGCCGCGCCTCTTCTTTGTTTAACCTCGTTGTTTACTTGAACTAACTTCTCAGGTTCATCCTCTTTCTGACTCATTATTTTCTCTCTGTCCGTGCTCTCTGATACATTTTCAAAGTCTTCCAACGTACTGTTTTCCGTTGGTATTATCGACTCTCCATTTTCTTTCTCCTTTTCTGAACTATCTGACATATCTTTTGAATTTATGACTTCCACTTCCAATGGTATCAATTCGTGTACCGTTATATTCCGTGGTACCTCACTTTCTCTTTCTAATGCATTCGCATCGTATTCTATTTCTTCATTGTCCTCCATTTCCAGTGGAAACAGATGAGTTATAGATCTTACAAACTCCTTATTTCCAACTTTGACCTTCGCAACTCTGCAAAGTCCGTCAGAACTTTTGACCAATGAAGATATTTTTCCAACTTTCCATTCCTCTCGATTTTTACTATCTCCCTTTATCTGCACAACTTGTCCTACCTTCGGGATTAATTTTGCTGTGATTCTAGGTTCTTTGACAGAATGCCCATACCGTTCACGCAGACTTTGTAAATACCGATTTGTGAACATGTCCTTAAATTCATTAAGGATAACTAAACCTCTTTTCCAAGCCTTGATAAGGTCGGATTTCGTCGTTGTGCCTTGTACTAAAAAGTCTTCGGTTGAACCTTCCATCGTTATGCATTTTCCTATAGTTAAGAAATCCGAAGGTTTTAAAATATGTACCAATTCAGAATCTACACAAGTTAATGGTCTTGTATTGACAGTTGCTTCAATTTCTTTTACTAATGTAGCCAGTTGACTATCCGTCAGCATGTGCTTCTCTAATGTTCTTCTCATACAATTCTTCACAATTCCAATTAAACGTTCATAAAATCCCCCGAACCAGGGAGCTAGTTGGGGTATGAACCTCCAACGAATTTCGTGTTTAATACAATAAGCATTTGACAGTATTTCTGACATAAGCTTAAAATTTGTAGCGTTATCTGATGTGATTATTTGTGGCACACCTCTTGTTGATATCATTCTTCTCAAAGCATGAAGTCCTTCTTCTGCTGTGAGATCTTGAACAACCTCTAAATGCACCGCCCTGACTGCTAAGCAAGTGAAAAGTGCTATCCAACGTTTACTAATTTCATTTCCATGTTTAATTAGTACAGGGCCATGTTTAATTAGTAGTAAGTGTTCGGCTTGTAGCTTCTAAGCTGCTTAATTTTGTCACCCTTTTCTTCACTTATGTCTACATCCATCTTAGTTTGATTATTTGTACTAGTTGTACTGTCTTCTTGATTTTCCACATCGAGTGTATTTTCTTGTGGATCTTTCGGGAGACCCTCCCCCGCACAAAGAGAAGAAACTTCTTTGATTCCTGACGGCCAGGAATCCGGATGTTGTAATATAAACTGAGGACCGGTCAGCCATCTTGTTCTATCTTCTTTAGAGCTGAATGGTCTTGTGGCAACATCCGCTGGATTTAGATTAGATGGAACATGACGTATTATTAGGTTTTTATTCCTTTTAATTTCATCGACTCTTCTTGCTACGAACGGTGTGAGAAGTTTGTCCGACTTGCACCAATCGATAACGATTTGACTATCAGTCCATAACGTTTGACTTGTGATAGCGAATTGTAAAAATTGAGATACATATTTGATCAGCCTAGTTCCAATTAATACCCCTAATAATTCCAAACGTGATATTTTCAGATCATCTTGATCTTTCAAAGGAACTAGCCTTGATTTCCCTAGGACAAACTTTACCTCATTGCCGTTAAATATATAGATTACAGCTGCGTAGGCCTTCGAAGAGGAGTCTGTAAAGCAGTGAATTTGATAAGCAGAGGTAGTAGCGTCGCTGAAGTAACGTCTGGGCAAAGATATGTCTCGAACCTCATCCAACTCGTTACATATCCTTGACCAATCGGTTTTTAATGTCTCAGAAATTGGTGTATCCCATTTTACCTTTTCTTTCCATAGATTTTGTATGAAAAGTTTGCTAGACAACAGTGATGGTACAGCAAATCCGCAAGGATCATAGATTGACGCTATAACCCTTAAGATACCTCTTTTTGTAAATTTAGATTCACTGATAGCCTTATCTTTTAGATGAAGTGTGTCTTCTTTCAGTTTCCAGTTTAGTCCAAGAATCTTGATCTCATTCTCTTTACAAGAGTCAGGTACTTGTTTTATGAATTCTTCAGAGTTGGAACTCCAATCTCTAAGATTCATAGATAGTTGATTGAATTTCACTTTAGAATTCTTATAAAGTTGAAGTGCTTCCTTCACTGTTTTTGTTCCAGTGACGACGTTATCGACGTATATGTCTTTAGTTAATTTCTTAACCTGTTCATTATCTGAACTTTGTAAATGTAACCTGATTGTTGCATTAAGCAAAAATGGGCTCGATATAACGCCAAATGGAACTCTTGTAAATCTTAGGTGAAGCAGATTATCTTCTGTAGCGGGCTTCTTTGTATCCTTTAGCCATAGGAATCGAGTAACATCGCGATCCGGTTTATTTAGTTCAATCTGTAAGAACGCCTTCTCGACATCTGCACTTATACCTATTGGATGACATCTGAACTTTATAAGTAATCCAGTCAAATCCTCTAACATCATGGGTCCACAATACAAGCATTGATTTAAACTTTTATTGTCTTTTGTTTTAGACGACGCATCATAGACAATTCTCATAGGCTTGCCAGGTACCTTTACTCCATGGTGCGGAAGGTAATGAACTGGATGTCCTGCTGTTTGTTCTGTTAGATCAGGTGCGACTTCAATTATCCCCTTCATCAGTTGATTCTTCAATGTGTCTTCATATGCCAATAGTGTGGACGTATCTAGCCGCTTCAATAAGTTGACGAGTCGACCATAAGCCAATCCAAAATTCAAATTTAAAGCTGGAGGATACTCAATCCAGGGCCAAGATACGGAGTACCTGTTATCAATATATTTAGTAGTTTCATTGAACATTTTTACAGCTTCATCTTCTCGATTTTCCCTTGGAGAATCAGTTATGCCAATGGATTCAAGTTCCCATAAGCTCTTCATGTTAGTCTCGATCAGTGGCAGGTCAGGTTCGTTGAATGACATGTCCACATTAGACTGGAAGTATGTCACCACTGATAATTCATGAATAGGACTGGAATCCATTTTTCCGCTCAGTATCCATCCGAGGTCGGACTCTACCATATAAAAGTTCTCTCTTAGTTTAATTTTCCGTTCTGAGATAAGTGAAAAGTAATAATCGTTGCCGATCAGAATGTCCACTTGGTCTTGTAGAGAACCATCATCAGCTAGTTCTGATTTATCTTTCCAGTAGCTGAGGTCCTGATGAGGATATGGTACACTATGTGATATTACTGGTACCACATTAGCAAATAGAGTGATTATCTTATTCGCTCTTGTCCTCATCTGCACTTGAGAATTTAACAGGGCATAAAGCACGATTATGACCAAATTTCTTGCAATGACAGCATTCCCTTTTATTTCTACATTCTACATAAGAATGTCCAATTCTAAGACAACTAAAGCATCTATTTCTTAATAGGAGTTTTCTTTCTTTTATTTCTTTGAATTTAGTACATTCTTCATTATAGTGTGACTCTTTACAGAATATACACTGAAGTTTAGACTTCTTCCTTGGTGGCCCTTCTTTTCTCTGGTTTTTCCCATGATAACTTGCATATTTCTGCTTCATCCCATAGTTCTTGTGGGAAGTATTTCCTTTGTTCTGTGTGGGGTGGTATCGAGTCCTTTCCTTATTGTTTTATGTAGACGGTTATTTATGGTTGAAGCCTCGTAGGTAGTAGCACAATCTGTGCATAAGACGGAATTTATTCCATTACACTGGCTGTAGGTATTGTCTCGGATAAATTAGTCGAATTTGTTTCTCTTAGGACGCTATACCTACCGACATTCATTTGTTAATATGGCTGACCATATTCTAATTTCTAATGAACAAACCGTTTTGATGATAATCTCACGCAGCACGCTATATCGCCGAGAGAGAAGGGAAATTTACTGATTGCATGTAAATCTAGGTATATCATGGTATTTAACAATTTCACTTAATGTCCTATGAAAAACGCAAATTCGAAATTATAATCAACAAACATCTAAACTGTACTGACCTTTTTGTTCATCCAATCACAATTATTTTATTCCTAACATGGATTAAATCATTAATCCGTAGATATTTTGTTTTTTACAAACACGGGCACCGTAAAAACTTTTGAAAACAACGCACAGAAAATCGGGGACCAGTCGTATCATAGAGCGCAAACATAGCAAATACAAATAGGAAAGAATATTGTCTTTGCCAAATCATGCTCGCTCCATTTCCGGTTTTGTGTTGTAAAGTTGCAAACCTTGATAATCGTTTTCAATCCGTATAAAGACTTGCTGAGTCGCATCTTTGCTAACGAATGAATACAAATGATCGAATCCTTGAGATAAATCATAAAACGAGTAAATAAACAACAACACCTAGTTTATTTCGCAAAACAAAGAAATAAACTTATCAACATGTTTTTCAACAATGAGTAACGCCATCTAGGTTATTTGTCATACCGACAATACTTACTTATATTTACCTGTGATAGTTAATCATAAGATAAAATTACATTGAAAAATATTCAATATTATCAGAGTCAATATCAGCGAAACGTGTATCAAAACCATTCAACATTTTGGCATTGTTTTAGCAACCTTAAAATTCTTTGATACGATAAGTTTTACACAAAGCTTTCACAGATGGCAGCACCAGTAAGAACTCTGAATTTTATTTTAACCAGTTTAATCTTGTTTAATTATATAAATTTGTTACTGATTATTCTTCTCGGATCCCAGCATCTCCACCATGTCGCGACGCCACGCAGCGGCGTCGCGAATTACTTTTAGATTGTATTATGATAATAGTTTTAAGTATTATCATATAGAGATTTATATGTTTGTGGGTGTCCGAAGAGTTGTTCGTACCTGGGGCTTATTCCGAGAAGAATCTTCAATATTTAGGAGGTTTGCTTCGCATAATTAGGCTTTTAGTTCTTACTAGCACGCACCACGATTCAGCTCGCCATCTGTTGTTAAAATAAAATTGATTCCCACCATTCTATACATTGTGATATAAATACATAAACGTTTTGGTGTCTTAGGTGTGAACTCATGCTCTATGAAGAGGGAACCGCAGCCAAGTCTGCTAATTAACCTCTTGCCATTTATGTTAGGTATTAAATAGGAAACTGCACCCAAGTGTGCCAGTTAGTGTTAGGGAGACTCCGTATTAAGTACCGGAGGGCTCCTCTAACGGACTGATCATGGCCTTTCGCCCAGTCCAGTATTAAATAGGAAGCTGCACCCAAGTGTGCCAGCTAGTGTTAGGGAGACTCCGTATTAAGTACCGGAGGGCTCCTCTAACGGACTGATCATGGCCTTTCGCCCAGTCCAGTATTAAATAGGAAGCTGCACCCAAGTGTGCCAGCCGACTGTTCCAATGGCCTTTCGCCCAGTCTTATAAATAGGAAACTGCACCCAAGTGTGCCAGTTAGTGTTAGGGAGACTCCGTATTAAGTACCGGAGGGCTCCTCTAACGGACTGATCATGGCCTTTCGCCCAGTCCAGTATTAAATAGGAAGCTGCACCCAAGTGTGCCAGCCGACTGTTCCAATGGCCTTTCGCCCAGTCTTTAACTCATGAGGTTTTCGCATTACAGTATCGAAAGACCTCTTAATGTAACCGACTTCTAAGAGCATCAGAAACCTTTAGCAAAATTAGGGAATTTAGAATCTAGGCAGTTAGGTGGGGAACCTCTACACTATTGTCTTAGTGCTACCACTTAGCTTATATTTCTCTGAGATGAGCTGCCACTAACTGGACGCCTCCATCAGAACACTAATCACTTTGCTTTGCACTAGATACCAATTGAATTTAAAACATGTTACAATTTGGTGTGGTCTAAATGTAGCGGCAAACGCCATAGACTTAAGACGCCATAACCATAAACTAAATACTCTTTATCTATGGTGATCTCTCTATGAGTTCGGTATGGCCAGCATGGTGTCATGTATCACTAGTTTGTTACACGTTTCGCCCTAACAATATTAATTTGACTCTGTTACCTTTTTACTTCGCGAGTTACACGTCGCGACAATAGGCTTAGAACTTAGCCTAAAAACTGCTATGGTTGAGCTAATATCTCCTGGCTTAACTACACTAGTTTTACAATCTGAGCTGGGGTCACATTAGTTCGCAATGTGAACTAAAAACTATTGAGCTATTATGTTGCCATTTCGCTCTAACCTAGTAAATCAAATGGCAGCTGTATTCTTCGTGACAGTCACTTTTGGTGTTCAATTTGGAAGAATTGAACCATGTAGGAAACAATAAGCAACAAACAGCGTCCTTACAAATTCAATCAAATTGAATGCCAAAAGTGAACCTTGTAACATTACCTTACCATGAAGTCATTACTAGCGGAAAGGAGAGGGATTCCATTTTCATTATTGCGTGCATACTAATGGAAAAAAAACACAAGAAATAACAAAGTCTAAGTCAAATAATTTATTTCAAACAGGCACATAGGCACTTTTGAACGTCAAAAATACAATAAAATAGAATTGATTCTAGTCTTCCAAAAGGTCGTGTTCGTATGGAGAAGAGCGTACGTGTAGAGTGTTTAACGAAACAGTCCACAGTGAAATTTTTGCTACAAAGATGGTAATTAGATTTAGGACTCCAATTTTCCATTTTCATGTTTTTCAGCCCTGCTTAGTTGAGTTGGTGGGAAATCTGAAATTAAGTATTGAATTAAAGTAAAATTGACTAAAGTATACATTACATTGTAGATGGCAAGTTTTATTTCGATGCTAGGTCTTTACTTCGGAAACAAGTGCACATTACATATAATACTAGCCTCCGCCCGCGGCTTCGCCCGCGAGATATGTCGATAAAAACTACCCTATGTCCTTCCCCAGGATGCAATCTATCTCTCTGCTAAATTTTATCGAAATCCGATCAGTGGTTTAGGCGTGAAAGGTAACATACAGACAGACAGACTTACTTCCGAATTTATAATAATTATTAAGTATGTATTTATCTTTTGAAATTAGAAACTAGTACATATTTGCTAATTTGTTTTAGCTAATCAAATTACAGAAATTTCTGGCGACAGTAAATTTCTATTAAAGATGTAAATTTAAAATTATTAACTGTCTGAAGAAAATTATCGACACATTATCGACATGGAACATTTACAACCCTATTCAAATTATTGTATTCAATATATGTGAAAACTGAGCCCTAATTACAATTAAATATCATGGGATATTAATGAAAACATTTATTCTAAATATAAGCTGTGGTTACCTGTAATTGAGTGTGCATTACAGGATATATATTATACAAGTTCTAAAAGGGAACTAATTTTTTGAGCTGTTATTTAAATATTCGAGATGTTATTATGATCAGTTGAAAAACATATTGAGCAGTTATTTAATTTAATGGCGGTTGATTAATTATTGCGACAGTAAAACATGGACAGTAATAAAAGATCAATTTAGACTGTTATTTTATCATACATTGGCGCCGATTCTGTTGTTCACAAACTAAACTAAATTTAAGTTCATGCATCTTTTTCTTTCTATTTCATTATGAAAAGGACAGAAGATAAATATTAGTTTAGTCCTGTCAAATTAAGATACTCCATAGAGACCATAGACAACTTTAGACGAGATTAAAAAATTGGTCACTAAAAGTACGTCAATTTACGCCAGGCGCTGACTAATTTGACAGGACTAAACTAATATTTATCTTCTGCCCTTGTCCTAATGAAATAGAAAGAAAAAGATGCGTGAACTTAAATTTAGTTTAGTTTGTGAACAACAGAATCGGCGCCAATGTCAATTCTAAAAATAATTGAGCAGTCCAATAACTAAATGAGCGGTAAAAATGATGGAATGGGCGGTTCGCTAAATAGTTCGGCAGATCATAGCGGATGCAAGAGCGAGCGAAGCGAGCTCGGGACTTGGGGCACCCCGACTCGGACAGGTTAGGTTCGAAGGGGATGACGGGGGCTCGAGTGAGCGAGCAAAGCGAGCGAACGAGCCCCCGTCATCCCCTTCGTGTTAGGTTCCTTTAAACCCTGTAGACAGAAATAGAGGACACCCAAAACTACTTTACCACCTCATTGTTTATAGAATTGCTTAGAATGAGATTTATTACCGACAAATTCCGATTTATTACTGCCCACACGTAACTGCCCATTCATTCATTTTTACCGCCCATTTAATTATTTTCCCACTCAATTATATATTCACTGATCCATTTCATTATTTTTTATTACTCATTTTTGTTTACTTTACTGCTTAGTTTTAACTGCTGAACAAGTTATTAAACGTGCCATTTATAATTTTTAACTTACCAAAACCGCTATTTACAACTGCCTCTTTAAATCAGTGCCGTTCTAAAATGGTAAAGATAATTGTAATGTATCTCGTTGGTAATCCTTAAATAAATAAATAAATAAGATAGTAATAAAAATGCTCACACAAGCAATCGAAACATTTACAGTCATGAAATTCACTTACTTGTGAAATGTTAATCCGCTGCCTTTTCGACAGCGAGTTTTACAAAACGCGCCTGCTTTAATAATAAAAATGTTCCAAATATCACGTAGTAAACACAAAATACACAAAATAACGTAGTTTTTCACAATTTAGAACTAAATCATCAGACACGAAGTAGGTAAACAACTCAACGTTTATTTGAAAGAACGTGTCAAGTCAATTTTAAGTTCCTGGGGGCTACGGGCGGGGCGCTTTGAATCGGCACAAAAAACAACTGTCATTTCGTAGAGTATCGTTAGTCCAGCGTACTTGTATTATAGAGGTCAGTGATTTTTTCCCATACATGACGGCAAACCGAACTGTGATTCGGCAGCTCAGATTTTTACGACAGCAACACTCTATGACTGTTCCTGTCATTTCATTTTGACACAAGAAAAATTATTGTTGGTTGCGCTGGGCACATTACTGACTGGTTAGTGGTTATATAATTGAGCTTCCAGTGTGAAATAATCAAACAAAAATGGGAAAGCATTTCGGAGAGCTTGCTAAGATCCGAGGATTGATTACATACAAGTTATCGCCACATGAACAACGCGCGTACGCTGGAGCCATTTCCAATGGATTGCCCAACATTTTCCGTAGATTCCGCGAGAGCGTATTCAAGTGGGCCCCACGTAAGTAAAACTTAATCCTGTGTTCGAAATACCATTCGTTTATTTATATATCACTCATTGGTCAACCAGTAATGCTTATACGTACTTATGCAATATGATACGCAGGTTGTAAGGGAAGTATTGATCTGCTTCAGAATTTAAAGAAGAGAGTGTTAGAGGTAACTCATCTCTTTGGCACTTCAACAAAGTTATCGATCGGCGTATCTGAGGAGCTGTCTGTAGATGACTTTCAGATGAAGGTCTTGAGTGTCCTTTCATCTCTGTGTCACAAGACAGAGATGTAATTGAACTTAGTTAAAATGTAGAAACAGTTGCGGCTAAGTTTTGGTATCTCTGCCATCGAGTTGAGGGTCCATATTTTTTTCACAGATAGATCATATTATTAGAAGTCTCCACGCAAAGTTTTAACTTGCGGAGATAAATGGTTTACGAGAAAAAAATAATCAAAATCGTAGAAAATAAGGAATGTTTTGTTACTTTTGACATTTGATTTCACCATTGAACATTTCGTTTTACGCAAGGTCATGTATAGGTTATAGGTAGTAGGTATAGGTTCATAATAATGATGAAATAAATATGTATATTTAGTGAGCTATGAGTTTTTATGCATCATCATTTCAGCCGAAAGACGTCCACTGCTGGACATAGGCCTCCCCCAAAATGGGGGGGTTTGCCATAATCGCCACGCTTGGCAGGCGGGTTGGCGATCGCAGTATAGTATGGTGGTGGAATGCATAGAGAATGCTGCTGCCCATTCTCCGGTCCGACCCTTAGTCGCCTTTTACGACACCCTCGGGAAGTATGGGGTGGTGCTATTCTTTAAGTCCGGCACCACACAGACACTTTTATGCATATTTCATTATATATTGCGCTGATTTAATTCAGTGCTATTAAATTAACACTTATAATAATTTACCGACTGTTGCCGATATTTGAAACGAAACGTAAAACGACGCCATTTTGACGCGACTTGGGGCATCCCAACTCGGACAGGTTAGGTTAGGTCGTAAGACCCCGCCATCCCCTTCGTGGTTATTTTTTTTAAACCACCCAGAAGTTCGCGGGGCTCCGTCGACTAAGCCTAAGCACACAGGTACATTTTGTAAATTTCAAAAATTTTAAAAATGGGGGGCAGGGTCCTGGTACTTCCCTCTTCATTTTATCTGTCACCCCCCACCTTTTTTGACCTTTAAATAGATGTCAATTCCAAAATGAGGTTAGAATATTAAAAACGTCAAATCTCAAAAAGGGGGGGTTCCGCAACTTTTCCTTCACAGGGGGGGCGGTTGACACCCCCCCTTCCCTCCCCCCACTCCCACACCTTAAATCGATGTCAGAGATATCAAAGTCCTACCCTATAATTTATAGCACTATGTGACCTAAACCTGTACTTTTCTGTGACTTAAGTATTCCATTTATACACAGAAAAGCATGACTTAAGTGCGGGTTTAGGTCATACAAGCTATAAAATAGTATACAATACATAATTGCACAGTGTTTAGCACCTTCACTATAACGGATGACTAAGTCACATGTATCATAATGTACTATTTACCATATACTTTTATTGATTCGGTCAACTTCTTTAAAATACTCTTAATCTTTTATCATTCAACTTAATATTATATTGTTCATTGTTTCAGCTTTCATCATTGGTTACCTAGTTTATGAAGGTGTAGAAAGGGAACACACTCGTCTTGCACGCAAGAATCCTGCTGATTTTGAAAATGATCAATAAATAAGTGTAACAATTAAGTAATCAATTCTATTTATGTTTTAGATGTTTAATTAAATCCACCATAAAGGAAGGTTAATATTATTTTTATTAACAAGTCACAGCAAAACCAGGAAATTTATAAATTAACACGAGGAATGCCTCTTTTGATCTCTAAGCTGTCTGCACTATTTAAAAAAAAAATAAGAATCACTTATGTGCAGAAAATATAGATGTTACCAGTTGTAAAAGTTTGCGGTTTAATGTACATATTTTGCCTGTTTAGGGCATCCAAAATAATTTTCAATCAATATCTAATAGGTACTTATTTTAATAAGATAAAGAGAATATACTTATACCTACTCTGAATAAGGGTTTTGCAGTTGTATTGACTGTAAATGACTAACCTTGGGGCGATCCATAAATTTCGTCGCCCGTTAAGGGGGTGAACAAAATGTGACAAGAGAGGAGGGGAGGGGCGAGAAGTCATTAGCTTCGCGACATCTCATGAACAAGCTATAGGCAAACCGCTTAAATGAGGCTTCGCCTGTGGGGTGTAGGGGCGTGGGGGTAGGACGAGAACGGGGACCGGGACTCCCGGTCCGGGAGAGGTGCGGGCGGCTGGCGCTCGTAGCGTGATACACAAGAGGCGAAATGTGCACGGACAGTTCTAAAGATATGTGACGTCACAGTGGTTAACGGTGAACAGGTGGTGATTTTTTATTACAAAATTGATGACTACAAAATTATATGAAACAATTACCTATATACAGTACAAGTAACAACAAGTACCTAATAAACTTATGTACTATTTATTATTATATGCAAGATTTATCAAAATTACTTATAAATCAATCACTTAATGTCCATATCAATATCACTGGAACTTGATTCTTCACTTTCAAAGCAGCCATCATCAGAATCGTCCTGCACATTAATAATAAAATCAACAACATCATCTAGAAATCTTGTCATGTTTGCAGTATTCGTCCTCGACTACATTACATGACACAATGCTCTCACTTATCTCTACAGTGACGTCGTGGTGGGTGGGGCTTGCGCGCTCCGAAGTATAGGCCTATGCCGGTAGAGTTTACTTTGCCGGTGAACAGGTCTAAGGTAAGGATCCAGCCCAGACCAAGAGAGATGCAGAAACCCGCAGGGCAGCATGTGGCGAGCTGTTGGGCAGTAGCGGCCCCACGGGCCCTATCCCCCGAGAGAAGTCTTGTTCCTCATCTCTGGCTTGCCTTTATTGGCCGGCTGGAGTGAACAATGACGAGGAACAGCTCCCACCTCATTCTTGCCTTTATTGGCCGGCTTGAGTGGAGATTCGCAAGAGCCACGTGCTCGGAGGAAGGAAGTATTCCAGTAAGATGCTAGTAGAGATCTTGACCGTACTTCCGGGATTGTCCTGATAGTCGTGCAATACCTCTCCACTCCTTATAAGCACGTCAGGACATGTTGCCCTTGTCACTACGTCACTATGTGCTAGCGCCCGTTTCCGGGGGTCCTTTATTGAGTGTGCAAGTTACTCACTGCCATTTTACCATTTTATCCTTGTAGGTATATATAAAACTGATCAGGCAGGGGTAGTTTTTGGTAACCGATCAACTTTAACCACCCAAACCCATAGTCCAACTTTTTATTTTTCCATATCCTGCGAAAGTCCTACACCAACCGGGGGTTATCCTTGGGTGCACTTGCATAGGGCAAACAGGGATAATCATCGGTTGGTGCCGCATTTCATTAAAATTTCCTAAGGGGCCTCTGCGAGTTGGCTTCGGCCCCTAGTACGCCTTCCAAAGGACCGGAACCCCACGGTGACACGGTCAAGAGATTTGTAAAAAAAAAATCAAAATAATAATAATAACATTTATTGTGTCCAAAAGTAATACACAAACAATTTGGGTTTGGAGTCTTCATTTAAGCAACTGCCTGTATTTGAGGACTCCGCTCCTTCACAACAGTAGGGTGTAGTAAAACAAAATATAATTATGTGAACATGTGTGAGCGTGTGCATGAGTGTGCCTGTGCATGTGTTGTTGAGTGTAGGTACGTACATGAGTGTTATGGATGGGTGGTTGTATGAGATGTGTGTGTGAATGTAGGTAGGTGGTGAGCAAATACTACAATATAATGCGGTGTAGGTAAGTGGTGAGTTTCTGAGAGGACGAGCTGTTCATTTAGCTTTATTTGCTCTTTGTTTTAATAAATATCAATTTTAAAATAATTTTGAGTTGAAAAAAAGCATTAATGGTAAAAAAAAAACATGTTAATAATATTTTTATTAAAATAAAAAATACTAATACTAATCGGATGAAGCATTCCATGTTTCTTCATCAATAATTTTGATTGACTTTTTGGGTCAAATACCCCACTGTGCGACGCTGACCTAAAACTGCAATATTCTACATCGCAGTACACAGTGTTAAAATTCTCAGACGAATATAGGCCTCGCCGATGAAAATTTAAAACATATGATGGTACGGAACCTTCGGTGCGCGAGTTCGACTCGCTCTTGCTCGGTTTTTCTTAATTATTTGAGTAATGTATAGTTTCCTAACTGACAATACATCACTAAGTTTGTAGAGGATCTCTGTAGAAAATCTCCTTTTTAGGGTTCCGTAGTTCCTACAAGGAACTACGGACCTACTTTTACTCCTTATAGTTTCATCATGTCCGTCTGTCTGTCCGAGGTTTTGGTAAGAGACCGTTAGTACTAGAAAGCTGTAATTTTGTAGGAGCGTGTATATCAATTACCTACAAAGTAGTAAAATAAAATTTTGGAAAATATTTTTTTTTTAGGGTAGCTCTCCTACATGTGAAGTGGGGATGAATATTTTTTTCGTCGTCTACCCCATCGTGTGGGGTATCGTTGAATAGCTCGTCTAAAATGACTTGGGGATTGCTAAAATTATTTTTCGATTTAATGCTCCGTTTACGAAATATTAAACTTTAAAGTGCAAATTTTTCCAGTAGGGCGTCCCCCCCCCCATTCTAAAAGCTAAACTGTTGGCTTGAAAAATCTGGAAAAATTCGCGATGATAGTGCATTATAGCGGTTAAAATCATTCGTTGAACTTGGGTGTTGCATAATTTTGTGCCAAATACAAAATCCTTAGCATTAATCCTATATCGACACCTCCTACGTACAACTAAGTAACTGAAAAATGCAAATTTTATAGGAGAGCGAATTGAAGATTTCAATCTTTTTAAATTGCCATAGCTAAGCCCCTACTTGGAATTAAAGTATAATATTTATTTGGTGAGCGGGTTTAAACTTAAGTGAAATCTATAATTAAGAGTATATTTCGCACTCCTATAAAATTTGCATTTTTCAGTTACTTAGTTGTACTTAGGAGGTGTCGATATAGTGACTAAGATGAAGTAATTGCTTGTTTATGACGGGTAAAGACTTGCATTAAAAAACAAAATATGAATAGTGGTTCTTATTAGTTAATGTCTAATCTGTTTAAATAATTATCTTCCAAAATCAACATTTTGTTGTGTTTTGTATCGCTATTCGATAACAGATGGCGTTGTGCCGTGACGTCACTTTTGTAGATCGCGGTGTTAAGTTTTTCTTGCACCTCCGTGGTTACGTCTCGTCGTTATGTGTTAGTTTTGTTTACTCTGGACACCATTGTCATAGTTCATATTTAAAATTCAGTAATACGCATTCAAAATGGAAAAATATAATAATCTAAATATAATATATAAATAAATCCTAATATCTTCATTATATTCAGAATAAAGAACAACAGAATCATACTATATTGTGATAACGGGCTACTACGGAACCCTACACTGTGCGTGGCCCGACACGCACTTGTTTTAAAATGCATTATTTTGAGCAGGGCTCGTTGTGCTCGCTCCAATTGGATGATTTTAGATTTTGTTGCCCCACCCCAAACAGGAACACAGTATATCAATATTGATTGCGCAAGAGAAATATATATTTGAGTGAGCACATTTCCAACAGGCTTACCGCTACTCTGTATAGACCATAGATATAATACGAAAGATAGACTTAGGCAACACGTGACGCAGAGTCTAAAAAATCCAATTTAGCTTGCAGACTCTATTGGCAACTTGTTCAAGATGGGGGTACCAGCAGCCCCGGATCTAAGAGGGGGGGGCAAACCGGGCACTTGCCCCGGGCGGCAGTTTCATGGGGGCGCCAAATCCTTGAGACAAGCATTCGAAATATCGAACAAATGAAGTCTCATTTCTTACAATCTCATAGGTTTTTATCAAGTAATCGAATCTTAATTTATAATATGTTTGAAAAACAAACTTTTCTATTTCCATACGCCCAGTTACTTTTTGAACACATACCTACTAAGTGATTTATGAACGCATCATAACAGATCAAGTCAATTTATGGACGCGCGCGTCAGCGTACCTACGGGAGATCTACCTGATCACAGAGCTACTGATTTCCATTCCAAACCCATCTCCCGATCTACCGTCAAGCGATCACATTCTCCCATTTTTAAACTTTGAAAATATATAGATTTTGTAAGCCCTCGAAATTTTTTACCCCGTAATGATGTTTACCTACTATGGAGCCACAGTTCTAAATACACTAGTGGAAGCAAGTCCTCAAAACTCGTCTACATTGGCCATTTGCATTGGCTTCCTTCAAACTTGCCGAACGTCTAGACAGTAGCGCTTGCCTTGTGTCCATTTGTCTAGGATCGCGTTGGTCTAAGCTTGGTCAACATGTATTGCAGGCTTTAGATTTTTATACATATAGAAGCTTGCAGGCAAATCATGAGACGATTTCCGATAAAAAACAATGTATTAAACAATGACGTAATATATAAGGTCCCATTAAAATAGGTGGACAAACTTTTACGAATCATTCAGACCACCAAAATAAGGACTATGGTAAAAAAATATAAAAGAAAAACGCATAGATTCTCACAAGAAAAATAAAATCAGCTAACGAAAATACACTAATGTCGGGCAATCTATTATTTTAGGTCAAAATAAAATCACTTTAATCGGTGTTTTTTTTTGCTTGGATATGTTTAGTTAGACGTACTGAGCGCTGTGTTAAAAGTCCATCTATTTTAATTGGACCCTGTATATCATTGGTATTAAAGGGTTTAGTAGCTTTCTGTCTTATTCATGTAAAAGCCGGTTCTACAGAGTCTATTGTCCATCTATTATATGCAGACCTTTTCCAAATTTAATTAATCAGGTCGAACTGCAAAAACTTGACACTGAATGGAGGGAACTTAGAAATATAAATTGTTTAAGTAGATTCAAATGACCCAATAGAATTTTGGAGAGCTGTAAAGCAATTAAAGATTGGTGACGGTTCGCCAATGTTTCCCATTTTGTCAAAATTTGTTTTTGACATATTTTACTCTAAGTAGGTACCTCATTCTTCGGCTAATGTAGAAATAATTTTTTCTAGCATAAATTTATTGAAAACGAAGCAAAGAAACAGACTTTCATCTTCTTCAATTGAAGGCCTATTACATACCAAGCTTCATATAGAAGGTGCTGTGCTAGTTGTTTTGATTTTTTAATTGACAAAAACATGTTTAGTACGATGTCAAAAGAGCGTTGGTATGGCAAAACTGATTGATTTTTAGGGCTCCGTACCCAAAGGGTAAAAACGGAACCCTATTACTAAGACTTTGCTGTCTGTGCGTCTGTCCGTCTGTCCGTCTGTCTGTCTGTCACCAGGCTGTATCCCAAGAACCGCGATAGCTAGACAGTTGAAATTTTCACAAATTATGTATTTCTGTTGCCGCTATGACATCAAATACTAAAAACAAAATAAAATAAATATTTAAGGGGGGCTCCCATACAACAAACGCGATTTTTTTGCCCTTTTTTGCTCGATATCAAAAATAGCAACAGGTAGGCATTTGAAATATTCACAAAATACTCAGTTGTATTTTAACTTTAATAATAAATAATAAAATTAAAATAAAATAAATATTTAAGGGGGGCTCCCATACAACAGACATGTTTTTTTCGGCGTTTTTGCCTTGTGGTACGGAACCCTTCTTGTGCGAGTCCGACTCGCACTTGGCCAGTTTTTTTATCTTAATATTATTAAATTTGTACAAAAAAATGCTTAATTTTTATTTTATTTACAACTCATAACTTTTCCCGTTTTCTACCGATACTTTTCCCCCATTTCTACCGAATTATTTTTCTGTGGTTTGGTACGGTAACACTGGCGTGCGTGGTGCCGGTGGTGCGTAGTGTCCGTGATCTGTCTTTCTGCCAGGGGGATCTTTCCTGGTTATATATTTTTTCTGTGTTTCTGTTTTATGTCAAAATGAAAGTTATTAGTTATTTTAGATACTTAATAAAAAGTTTAAGGATTATCATTTTAACAAATGGTCACAAAAATGCTACTCATTGGCAGTTTTAACAGTTTTTCTCAAACACTGAAAGGAAAGGCGCCACTATCAAGGTTTTGCCCCGGTTCGAAAAAATCGTAGATCCGGGGCTGGGTACCAGCACAATCTCTGATCCAGCATTATCCCTAAATATTTTCGTGCTAGAAACTTTGCCAATACTTAGCTAATCGCCGGTTGGTTAAGTACGATTGCAGATGCTGAAACTTAAATAGTTTGTTTTGGAGGTATTTAATGTGAGAGAACATTAGCAATGAGCCAATTCGCAACCATGGACATTCCTTTTTAGGGTTCCGTACCCAAAGGGTAAAAACGGGACCCTATTACTAAGACTTCGCTGTCTGTCCGTCTGTCTGTCTGTCTGTCACCAGGCTGTATCTCAAGAACCGCGATAGCTAGACAGTTGAAATTTTCACAGATGATGTATTTCTGTTGCCGCTATAACAACAAATACTAAAAACAAAACAAAATTAATATTTAAGGGGGGCTCCCATACAACAAACGCGATTTTTTTGCTCTTTTTTGCTCGATATCAAAAACAGCAACAGGTAGGCACTTGAAATATTCACAAAATACTCAATTGTATTTTAACTTTAATAATAAATAATAAAATTAAAATAAAATAAATATTTAAGGGGGGCTCTACCATACAACAAACATGTTTTTTTCGGCGTTTTTCCTTGTGGTACGGAACCCTTCGTGTGCGAGTCCGACTCGCACTTGGCCAGTTTTTCAGCACTTAGCTGCACATTATGCCATGTCCTACCACAGAAGATGACATCGGCATACGATAGGACTTTGGCATTAGGAATTTTCATGTTACAGGTCGTTTTTGTAAATCAAGAAGAGCGTTTATATTAATATACTTCCTTGGGGGACGCCGTATGATACATCTGTGACGGATCCAACATATTTTTTTTTGGACCAAGTTAGAGCGATTTTTTTTGTGCTAACTGTCCTATTACCCAGACCAACTCAATGACAATTGGGTTCGTCTGGGTGGTATGGAGGCAATTCAATAACTCGTCAATTTTGTAAATATCTTCTGTGAAATGGCTTTTAATTTAAATAAGTCATCCTTTCTAAGTTTATCATCAAAAGGCACGTCATTCGATGTCGTAGCCAGCCATGCAAGTAATGCAAGAACATGAATAGCTGGCTTGGTAGAAGCACGTAGAGGCGTAGAAGCCAGCTATGCAAGATATTCTCATTTTGTCGCACTCTTAGGCACAGATTACCTACTAATATGTAGGTGGTACTCGTAGGTGAGATAGTTACGTTAGTACATACGAGTACGTGGTATCATTTGCAACCTTTTCATTCATTTTTATCCAAGGCGAAAGAGATGAACTTCCTTTAAAACGCTTTAAATCAAAACTACGCAAATGGCTTGTTGGTAATTGTTTTTATAGGTAGTGTAAAAGAATTTTTTGATAAAAAAGTAGCAGATAAATATAAGCTAAGATGCTGAGATTTAATTATATTACTTTATAGTATACCTATTATTCTTATGTGTTCAAATAGATACGAAACTCATTAGGATTTCGTACCAATGTCATTAAAATGTTTTAATTTTAACAAATTACTGTGTTAAATTTGTTACATTTAACATGTTTAAATAATTGTAGGTATGCCAGTCCATGGCAAAACATGTAAGATCATAACTTTATTTATAAGACCTTAATGTACAGTGGGCTGCATCAATTGGGTACCTACCCCAGTTGTATTAAAATTTTCATACAACTGGGTACCGTAAAATGCTGTAACTTTGCCAGGATTTTGACGTTTTTTGTTCGTATCTCTGAACCTATTTATTATTACGACTTCTAAAGACTTGCCGATGGAAAACAAACCTTATGCCTTGCCAGGTAGAACCCAAATCTATTTAAATCATGCCGTCATTCAGAATTACAAACACTCAGTAGGTAAAAGACACAACTTTGCCTAGAAAGATATCTCAATAAATATATTGTTGATCTTTTTGGTATTTTCTTTCCGTGTACATGAGACACCGTGCTTGTCCCCAGCAGTTAGATTATTGCCATGACGATAATATATATTTTTTTACTGCTAATAGGCAATGTTGTAGCAGGTACCAGAAACTTTTCATACAAAAATGTCGTTGACTCTAGGGTTGTCCCAAAAAAATACGGATTATTTTCTTAAACTTTTATTCACTTTGTAAAAAAATAAAACAAATTGCTACTTATGAATAAAAATCACAAATGTATTGCTTTTTAGCAATTCTGGCTTTTACGATGTGGGCTTCTTCCTCAGTTGTCTACTCTGTAGGTCGACCAAATGTTTTGTTATGCATGTTTTTTGATTTATTATAAATGGTCTGACGCGGGATCCCAAATTTCTTTTTCGCTTCGTATGACGAAATGATTTTTTTTCGTACGAGATCTGCAGCAACTTCTAATATTCCTACAGAGTAATCGGCATAACTACGAGCTCCTGATTTTCTCCTGCTTCGTTGTGTATTATTCGGCATTTTTGCATATAACTGCAACAAAGTTAAGACTTACTTAAATACAAAATCATGCCTGTAATCACTGAAGGGTCAGGCAGAGATACACCTCTGCCTCACCCTTACAGGCGATTGAAAACATAACTGTCGAAATAAAAATAAGAATGTTCTATCGACATAAAAAATGTAACATTTTCAATTGAAGCTCTAACTCCTAGGTGATACCTGTGTCTCACCCGATTTCGGAACATTAACAATGTATGCAATAAAATTAAAATATCGTAAAACGAAGGGAATTTAGTGCATGCAAGCTCTTGGGTTTCGATATAACCGGGTTCCCAGCTGTGAAATTTTCATGCAAATACCTATGACATTTATATAGTAAAAATATATCAATTTTAAAATCCGACTAGTGACAACCCTAGACCCAGGCAAAGTTGTGTCACTCAAGTTTCCAAAACAGTGCACAACATTGCCTACTAAGTTATTTTAATGAAATCGTGTCCTTTTAATAAAAATATCAAGCAATATTGAAAGTAGATAGTATGTTCTTACCCTGGGATTTTATAGCTGCACGAAAACACCTTTTCTTTAGCTAAAGCTTTAAAAGTTACACGACACTAAAAATTTTCACCTACGCGCACCGGTGTTTGTCGGCCAACTGACAGAGTAACAATGAAGCTACCATTACAAAAAATGAAAAATCTGTTGCACTAATAATGTAAAATCACTACCAAATGGTAGAAAATAAGAAAAAACTAAGCAAACGCGAAATATCGTAATTGAAACGAAATAGCCAAACTTGGGCATAGTTGGCAAAGTTGCAGCGTTTTACGGTACCCAATTGATGCAGCCCACTACCATGTTTTAAAACAAATAAATATATTCTATTCTATGCCATTTTGGCGTTATAATTACAACTTCATGTTTGTAGTCGGGATTTTCCCGGCTGTGCCAATGAAACACGTTTCGTTTCACCTTTTGTGGTACGCCAATAAGAGAACTGCCGTATGCCATTTTTGCGTAATATAGGTCTACCAGAATCTCATGGCAAAAAAAAAAGTAATTTGATTTTCATATGGATTGATATTGATATTGTATGAAAACCACAATGTTTATTTTTATTTTAGACCTCTTAGATGGTAGAACTATAACAACGTTGATCCACAGATGAGTATGACAGTCGAAAGTGACTGTAAAAGTTGCGAAATCCAGTAATAGTGTTCTGTGGTCTACATTCTAAATCTGATGGAGCAAACCATTGACATAGAAAAGTATGGACTGGAAATACCTACAAAAAAAGTGTGCATACTACAACTCGTTTTGTCGCATAAAATGGCTGCCATCGCTAGGGTTGTGTCAATCAAGGATATGTTACTATTATCGAGTATCGATACTAAATATGAGTCTTACTAGTTATCACGTTTGGATCATAATAACTTACTTAATTAAAGTCCGTTGTAATTAGGGTTGCCAACTATACTTTATAATAACGTATCTTACTTTATTTTCGATAAATATACTTTATAGTTTTGCATAAAACTATAGTGTGCGAAAATACTTTATTTCTAATCTTTTGTGATGGGTAAAACGAAAGACTCATGGTTAATTACTGAACTATTTATCGATAGGTACATACAAGTCAAAAAAGAAAATCTTAAGTTAGAATTTTCAGAGAAAAATATTATAGTTATGCTTAAGACAAACCTTGTGAAAACAAATGGCAATATAATAAGATACTTACTTATAAATGCATCTGATAGCGTAAGTACCAAATGTAAAAACAAAATATTTCTTATTTACTCTCTGTTACCGTCACTTCAGCTTTCACTGAGTTTTTTCGGTAATGAATCTGCAGTGGCGAGAAGAGAGAAACAGATAGTCCATAAATTTAATAAAAAACGGGTTACTTATGTATTAAAATCAGTACCAGGTATTTAAAAAATTAGAAAACATTGTAAAAGCCAATTATTTTTAAAAGAAACAACCAATTGGAACCGTGCACCTAGCTTCTGACGTTTCCAAAGTAGCCATGTAGGTATAGGTGAAATAAAATATTATAATTTCGGTGCTGTGAACCAAAGGCCGGACCTGGCAAGGTCACTCGGACCGAATAAGACACAGGATTATTTATGTTCACATCGCAGAATATACCGATGACGTTTCAGCGGAGGAACTAGTTTACGGAAACTATTACGGCAACGGTACAACCCTATTCCATTTGACATATTATTGTAAACAAACGAATGAATTAACAAAATATACTAAAAAGGTCTGTTATACGGAAATGAACCCAAATATCAATACTTTAGCCATAAATTCATGATCGCGTTACAACTGTATCATCGAATGTGTATTATTAAATGTATTATTGCATGAAAACCGGCTACTAACCTGTGCAAAGACAATAGAGGTTGATGTTCATTCTTTCTTACACCACACTTCATAATATAACACACAGACAAGTTGAATTGTTGTTTTCCAACATTTGCATGCAGTTTTAAAAGGTAAAATCCTTGTAATTTTTTCGCAAATCTCAATAATACAAAAAGTAAAACAACCATTTGACAGCAAAACTACCACGAAACTTGTCGCAAAAGATGGCTGCTACGGCACCTTACCTACAACTGTACTACGTCACGTCAAAATGTTGCCAAAATGAGCAACAACTTAAAATATTGTTGTCTCTTTTATCAAATATGATTATCTTATTAGAAAGAACGAGACAAAACGATATTTCGTATTCTGAATCATATTTCACTCATATTTGTATAAGCAAATGTATGTATAGAATAACGCGGCCTCTCCATATTTTTTCCTATCTCAATGGTAAAAATACATTTAATAATTGTAGAAATTAAATAGACAACAGCAATTTTATTTTTAACATACTGGTAACACTGCTTCAGAAAAATAGTTTCTGTACTCTGTGGTGTGCCCGCCGGTCAATGGCGTATCTTTGTAAAAACTGAATAAAGTTAATAGTATCTCTAAGTAGTCTGTGAAGTTAATAAAGAAATAACCACCTCTTTTCTTCGGGTTAGTGCTGCACGAGCATAACTATAATATTTTTCTCTGAAAATTCTAACTTTAATAAAAGATTTTCTTTTTTGACTTGTATGTACCTATCGATAAATAGTTCAGTAATTAACCATGAGTCTTTCGTTTTACCCATCACAAAAGATTAGAAATAAAGTATTTTCGCACACTATAGTTTTATGCAAAACTATAAAGTATGTTTATCGAAAATAAAGTAAGATACGTTATTATAAAGTGTAGTTGGCAACCTTAATAACAACGGACTTTAATTATGTAAGTTATTATGATCCAAACGTGATAACTAGTAAGACTCATATTTAGTAGCGATACTCGATAATAGTAACACCTATGTTCCTTGATTGACACAACCCTAGCAATGGCAGCCATTTTATGCGACAAAACGAGTTGTAGGTATGCACCCTTTTTTAGGGTTCCGTAGCCAAATGGCAAAAACGGAACCCTTATAGATTCGTCATGTCTGTCTGTCTGTCCGTCCGTATGTCACAGCCACTTTTCTCCGAAACTATAAGAACTACACTGTTGAAACTTGGTAAGTAGATGTATTCTGTGAACCGCATTAAGATTTTCACACAAAAATAGAAAAAAAACAATACATTTTGGGGGTCCCCATACTTAGAACTGAAACTAAAAAAAAAATTTTCATCAAACCCATACGTGTGGGGTATCTATGGGTAGGTCTTTAAAAATGATATTGAGGTTTATAATATCATTTTTTTCTAAACTGAATAGTTTGCGCGAGAGACACTTCCAAAGTGGTAAAATGTGTGTCCCCCCCCCTTTTTTTTTTTTTTTTTTTTGAGGATGGGAAATCATCAAATGACTCCTCCCGCTCTGGGTGGAGCGGAAGGGAGTGTCAGACTCTTACTGACTAAAACCCACCCGTGTTCCTTCCTTAGCCCTTTATGTTCCGGGCCAGCGGTAACCCTTTCGGACAATCCCGCTGACCCGGCAGGCTTCGGCCCTAAGGGGCCCCTCCTCGATGCTGACATCTCTTTGAGGCGCGCGTGGAACACGTACGCGCCGTCCGGCACGGGCCTGGTCCTGATCGGGCGGTGAGCTACCCATTACTCTCCGCCCGCAGGCCCGCGCCTACGGTGGCCGGGAGTCGTCACGCGGCTCCCGACGCCCGGAGCGTCTCCCGCGGCGGCTGGGACGGGAGGCTCTCTCCCTGAGCCGTTCCGCCACCTCCTTCGCTAGCATGACTGCTTCGCAGAAGGAGGTGACTGCCTCCCACTCCCTCTCGCCCCGGACCATGGCTTGCACCAGGGCCGGACGCGAGAGGTCGCCGTCGCTGCCAATCGCCTCTACGAGGACACGGCGGTGCTCCGCCCAAGCGGGGCAGACCTCCACCGTGTGCTCCACCGTGTCCTCTGGGCGATCCTGGCAATGGTGACACCCGGGCGTTTCCTCCCGCCTGATGATGTGCAGGAACCTCCCGAAGCTTCCGTGTCCGGTGAGGACCTGCGTCAGGCGAAAGGTGAGGGCGCCGTGGCGCCTCTCTAGCCACTCCTCAAAGAGGGGTCTTATCGCCGCTATCGCGGCGTGCCCTGCGCTGGGTTGCGACAGTCGCTCTTTCCATGCCGCCATGAGATCGCGCCGGAGATCCGTCCGCTCCGCAGCGATTTGCCGCGGAAGCGGATCCTCCCCCCGGCGTAGTGCCTCCGCGCGCCACTCATACAGGCGCGCGAGGACTATCGCCTCCAGATCCCATGGCGGCAGTCCGGCAAGGAGGCTTGCCGCCTCGCCAGAGATCGTGCGGTAGCCCCGGATAGCCCTTATGGCTACCACCTTCTGGGGCGCGTTCAGGTAGTGGGCGGCTCGCCGCCGCAGTGAACGCGCCCACACCGGGGCCCCGTATATGGCCATGGACCGCACGACCCCCGCGTAAAGCCTCCGGCAGGAGGCGTTTGGCCCCCCCAGGTTGGGCAAGAGCCGCTTGAAGGCGGCCCCGGCCCGTTCCAGTTTGGGGGCCAAACGTCGGAAATGCTCCACGAAGTTCCACCGGCTGTCGAGGACGAGACCCAGGTATTTCATCGTCATCCCGACGCCGATGTGAACCCCTCCTACCGTTAGTTGGGATCCCGATGGCGGCGCGTTCCGGGGCCCATGAAACGACATGGCCTCGGACTTGTGCAATGCCACCTCGAGACCCAACTGCCGGATCCTCTCCACGACTATCGCAACCCCGCGTGTCATCGCGTCGGCCGCCGCCTGATGCGACCTCCCCTGCGCCAGGACCAGCGTGTCGTCAGCGTAGCAAACCACGCTGACGCCATCAGGGAGGTCGGCGCGCAGCACCCAGTCGTACCCGATGTTCCACAGAGGCGGCCCCAGGACCGATCCCTGTGGGACACCGCACGACATCTCTCGCCGGTTCCACTCCCCATCGCGACCGGGGTAGCTGACGGCTCTTTCCGTCAAATACGCCTCGACTATTCGACGGAGGTAGGGCGGCACCCGGTGATACCGGAGTGCCTCCACAATGGTGCTCCAGGGCAGGGTGTTAAACGCGTTGGCGATGTCGAGTGACACCGCCACGACGACCCCACCCCGGGACACCGCGTCCCCCGTCGTGAGGGCTCTCACGCGCATGATGGCGTCCACCGTCGAGCGCCCCTTGCGGAAACCGAACTGGCTGTCCGCAAGATCCGGCCCCGTCCTCACCAGGTGCCCGACGAGGCGGCCCGCAATCACTCTCTCAAAGAGCTTGCCGACCTCGTCGAGCAGCACGATGGGCCGGAATGCGGACGGAGAGTCCGCAGGGCGCCCTGGCTTCCGAATGAGGACCAGCTTCCCCGTCTTCCAACGGCGTGGAAACTGGCCTCTCTCCAAACATGCGCTTAAGAACGCCTCCAGTCGAGGCCCGAGAGCCCCCGAGGCCAGGACCCAGGCTTTACCTGGCAAGCCGTCGGGTCCTGGGGCGGTATTTTTGGCCTTCAGCCTTCCTACCGCCGCTCTCAGTTCTACCCCGGTCACAGCAGGGATGTCGTCGTCGTCCGCGTGGTCCGCTTCGGGCACCGCAATTGGCGGAGCCATGGGCGGGGGAGTGTGCTCCCCCCGTGAAGGGAACAGAGCGCTCACCACCTCCTCCACCAGCTGGGGGCGGAGACTCTGCGTCAGCGGGGGGGCCCAGGTGCGGAGTTTATTCCGCACCATTTTATAAGGGCGCCCCCACGGATCTCTGTTCAGAGTCTCCACCATCTCCTCGCGGGCCACATCCTTGGCCCGCTGGACAGCCTCTTGGAGGGCGGTCTTCGCCGCTCTGTACCCCTCGTACAGCTCCGCCTCCGTGGCTTCCGCATCCGGAGGGCGAATGCGGAGCCTGCGGTGCCTGGTGTAAAGGTGTCGCGCATCGACGCACGCCTTGCGTAGTGTCTCCACCACCTGCGACCACCAGTACACCTGACGTCGGGCGCGTCCTGGCCGGACTCGGGGCATTGCCACGTCACAGATCTCGGACATGGCCTCCCGGAACCACTCCGCCTCATCGTCGATGTTGGCAGGCCTGTCCGGTGATGACACCCAGGCCTGCACGATCGAGGCTTCCAGGAGGAGCTCCCGGTCCAGCTGCTTCAGCGCCCACCGCGGACCACTCGGGGCCTGTTGGACCAGCGCGCTAGAGGTCTGGGCGGAGACGTCGAACCGGATATACCGGTGATCGGAGTAGGTCTCCACCCCCTCCATGACGCGCCAGTCAATGACGCGTTGTGACAGAGCGGGGCTGCCGAACGAGATGTCCACCACGGACTCACCCCGCATCCGCACACACGTGGGAACAGAACCCCGATTTAGGACGACCAGGCCTGTTTCCAGAGCCCAGTCCTCCACCATCCGTGTCCCCCCCCCTGTAACTTCTAAAATAAGAGAATGATAAAACTAAAAAAAATATGTGATGTACATTACTATGTAAACTACCACCGAAAATTGGTTTGAACGAGATCTAGTAAGTAGTTTTTTTTTAATACGTCATAAATTAAAAAAAAAAAACATTTATGTTCATAAACATAAACCTTATGCATAAACCCGGATGTTACGGAACCCTCGGTGAGCGAGTCCGACTCGCTCTTGCCCGGTTTTTTGTAGGTATTTCCAGTCCATACTTTTCTATGTCAATGATTTTTACATGAAAACCGGCTATTAACCTCTGCAAAGACATTAGAGGTTTTCATTCTTTCTTGCACCACACTTCACAATACAACACACAGACATGTTGAATTGTTGTTTTCCAACATTTGCATGCAGTTTTAAAAGGTAAAATCCTTGTAATTTTCTCGCAAATCTCAATAATACAAAAAGTAAACAACCATTTGACAGCAAAACTACCACGAAACTTGTCGCAAAAGATGGGTGATACGGCACCTTACCTACAACTGTACTACGTCACGTCAAAATGTTGCCAAAATGAGCAACAACTTAAAATATTGTTGTCTCTTTTATCAAATACGATTATCTTATTAGAAAGAACGAGACAAAACGATATTTCGTATTCTGAATCATATTTCACTCATATTTGTATAAGCAAATGTTTGTATAGAATAACGCGGCCTCTCCATGTTTTTCCTATCACAATGGAGCAAGCGCACCCGTCTCTGTGACTGCCAAAACTGTCAATGTCATTATCATATGACATGACACCGAATGACAAGACACTAATAAAATTCATTAAAGAGAATCGTGAAATGTAAACTTTTCATTAAAAATTCATCAAAAGTTATTGTATGCACATTGTAGTATGTTATAAACGTCAATAACAATTGTGTTATGTGAATAAGTAGAACGTTTTAACTGTATTCCACTTTATCTCTTCAAACAATTCTGAACTATTGGTTTTTGCTATAATAGTTCGGTGGGTTTCAGTTTGTAAGCATGGAAGAAGTGGATTCCATTATTTTACATTTTCTTCGTCAGTTAAATGTGTATGTATAAATAATAAGCAAAATATGTATCTATCTATTGAACATTTTGTAGCAGCTTTCTTTTTACTTTGGAAACATTTCAGAAACATTAGTGATGAGGTCAGAAGTATTAATGAATTGCCTGTCCATACAATTATTGAAGCAGCATCAACATCTCTAAGCACCATAAATCCATCTGTCAATGTCACAAGAAACTTACCATCTGGTATATCTCATAGAATAGAAGTGGCTTCCCAGATTGCATCCATTTGTAAGGTAGGCAAATCTTCACACTAAACTTATTCACGATTTTATATAATTATCATTCCTTTTATCATTCTACGAATTATTTTATTACAGGATTTAGGATATAAAAATGATGTGGGTTATCAAACATTCTTATATCATAATGAATGTGAGCTGAGACAAGTGTTTATGTTTTTAATAGAGAGATTACCAAACGAAGGCAAACAGGCACCAACAGGCTTGCCATCTGCCAACAAAAAGTCATTGCTCAACCAAGATATCAGTAATAAAATTGGAGAAGAACTTAAGACTATTTGGATTCCACCATGCTGCAAACCTAATTCAAATAGAATTGGGGATTTTTGTATCACAGGTGAAACTCCTAAGATGTACCTACATACATTCATTTCAACTGACGGTTTAAATGCTTTGGAAGGAAGGTATGTCCCTCACATTAGAGATTTTTTTTTTCAGATGTGACTTCTACACCGAGCCAGACAAGTCTAAGTGATGAACAAGTAATAGAAAAATTGCTTAAAATTAAAGAGCTGAGCAAAACAAGTGTGTCAGTGGTGTTACCAACTCAACAACCGGAGCATCATACAGAACAACAGATAGCTATTGAAGAGCCTGAAATAAAGCAAGATCGAAATAAAAGCCTTAAAGAATTAAAAGAAATGGCAATTGTTTTAAGGCAGAAGTTGGATACACTTGAGAGTGAAAAGAATGTGATGGAGGTTGAATTTTCTCAGGTTGAATAAATAATTTCATTCCTTTTGTATTTAGGTGGCAGTTAACACTTTCAAGGGAGCTATACAGCTACAGGCATCATAACAGTAAAACTTCTATTGTATATTGTTTACCGCGCCAGAACCTGATGTGATCTAAGTATGTATATAAAATCCAAAGTCCTGACTGTCTGATTTATCAACGCACAGACTAAACCGCTGGTCCAAGAGACATGAAAGTTGTAGGGTGTGTTCTTTGTGAAGAGTTGGTATCCATTAAGAAAGAATTTTTCGAAATTCTACCCCTAAGAGGGTGAATGGGGGGAGGGTCAAATTTCATGCGGACAAAGTTGTGGGCAGAAGCTAGTTATTTTATAAAATAACATAAGTAAGCAAGGTGTACTGTAATCAGAAATCCATTTTCCAAACATGGAGATGGAGGGTTGAATAAGCAACAATACTGATTATTTATGGTAGAATTGTTTTAGGAAGTACACAAACAGGACTATACATAAAGCACATAATTATTGTTATTACAGGCACAAAAATCATTTGAAAGAGCAGATGCTGACTTGAAAAACGTACACAACATTCTGAACAGTATTGGAATAACTGATGTTGATGCAGATGGTGTGGACGATGGTTTAATAGAAAAAGTACAAACAAACATCAATAGTTTGCACAGGCAAAGTGAAGACTTAACATCAAGGAACTTGTCTATAATGGTGGAAATTGAAAAAATTACAAATAGTATGAACTTGATGGAAGTATGTATATATTATTTCATAGTCTTAACATTATTTGTTTATCATTCAGATAGTATTATGATAATAACATTTACAGTCGGAGAGGAGCAGGTGTAGAAAGATTTTGAGTGGCTTGAAAGAGACTGCAAAAGCATTGAAAGAAGAACATGCCAAGAAAGATATATTAGGAAACCAATTAAGGGAAAGTTATGGAAAGTTAAGAGGTGGAAACAAAAGGTTTGCAACAAATATTCTTTAAATAATATCTACTGAATTCTAGTTATTCAGTGTCTTTTTACAGGTCAATCTACACAAAACGAATTTTGGAAATAATAAGTAATGTTGACAAGCAGAACATGGAGATAAAGAAGATATTAGATGACACAAGACAGTTACAAAAAGAAATCAACACTTTGGAAGGCCAACTAGATAGGTGCTTTTCCATAGCTGATGAGACTCTTTTTAGGGTTAGTATAGTAAAATGGGAATTTTAATGTAAGTAAATTATATGATAGATATAAAAAATAAACATATTTTTTTTTTAGGATGCAAAAAAGGATGACCAAGCAAAGAAGGCATATAAACTGTTGGCTCTGCTACATTCAGAGTGTAATACTATTGTATCTCTTGTCAATGATACTGGCACTTTAGCAAGGGATATTGTTGATTTAGAAGAGAACATAAAGACTGAGACAGCTAAGAGAACTGAAGATACCTTGAGGAAAATACAACTTGATCTCACTAAGATACAGGAAGAGGGTTAAAATGATTTTTACATCAGTCTTAGTCGGGTGTTAAATTGGCGCTTTATACAATTATTATATAAAGTTATCTGACTTAAATACTATGCTAGCTTGGGATGCTACGCCTCTTCTGTATATTTTATGTAAGAAGTTATTTATCATTCCTGTAATTAATTTTATTTCAATTATCAATAATATTGCTTAGTGTAAATTGTAATTTATTTTATGTATCAATTTATATTAGTACTTTGTAAAATAAATGTGCAATAAAATAACCATAAACATATTCTATTTTTATTCTAACATCCTGGAAATCTATTTTCTTTTTGGTCGAATCTCAGGAGGAATATAATTTTCATCAGAAGTTTTAGTTGCTGTTTTCTTTGAGATTGATTTGTCAACAAGTTGTTCTTTTTCTTCTATTTGAAGATCAACTTGATCTTCATTATCAAAGAACCATAGTTTCTGTTCTTGGTCCTTCATTTCATGTTGTTTTTGTTGGATGAGTTGTATGCGGCGTGCCCGGTCTATTCTTTGGGCTTGTTCCTCCAGCCTTTCGTCTCTTAATTTTGCCCATGATTCGAATAGCTAAAAGCAATACAAATGAAAATTTAAATGATCAAGTTAACTTATTAGAATATTGAGTTATTTTTTTTTTCCTTATTAATTTCAAACGGATATTTTTTAGGGTTCCGTACCCAAAGGGTAAAAACGGCACCCTATTACTAAGGCTCCACTGTCCGTCTGTCACCAGACTGTATCTCATGAACCATGATGGCTAGACAGTTGAAATTTTCACAGATGTTGTATTGTATTTCTGTTGCCACTATGACAACAAATACTAAAAACAGAATAAAATAAATATTTAAGGGGGGCCCATACAACAAACGTGTTTTTTTCGGCGCTTTTGCCTTGTGGTATGGAACCCTTCGTGTGCGAGTCCGACTCGCACTTGGCCAGTTTTTTATTGAGTTATTACTGACCTGTTTTTGTTGTGAAATATCATTCTTGTGTGATTTGTTGATAGCATTCTCAATACCAACTTTTAGTGACTCTTCTAGGGGTATGTCTTCTGAGTTTTGTTCAGATTTTCCCAACTTAGTAATACAGTTTTCTAAAGTTGGTTTTGATTCAGCTTCAACATTACCAATCTCTTTTTGTAAAAGGTCTAAAACCTCTTTATATACTTTAAATGTTTTTTCATTGCTCATTTTTTCACAGAAGGCTGATAGTTTATCATATTTTTTGTAGACAAGCCATCCAATAATCTGTAGGTTATTGTTCAAATTGTTGAGGGCTCTTTCTGAAATCCATGATAATGTTTTACCAGATAGAGTAATAGTATCCTTGATGTCAAAATGATCATCAAAGAAAGGATTTCGAAGGTATTTAACTCTTATCTTAATTTCTTCAACTTTCTTGTTTTTCTCTGTAGGAGGTGTAGGTTCTGGTGGTGGCGCTGTGTAGTTGCTGATGTACTTATAACAAGCATATTGGCACAGTGAGCATGTTATTTCATTATTGAATTCTTCTTGTAGCATTATCATGGAAGCCACCCTGGCAGCTAGTTCATAGTTCGGTAATGTTATTAATTTGTCCAATAGTATATTTGCAGTGTAGTCATCAAGGAACACGCCAAAGTTTAGAGGATCTTTTAATATTTCTACCAACTCTTTGACATCACCAAACTCAATGAAATTCCTCACAGTAGCTTGCTGTGTCGAATCTAACATGTTGCCTGTTTCTGCTGTAGTCCTGAGTTTATGAAGTAGGTCCTTTAGTTCTTCAAGATGGCTAGGGTCTTTGATTGCGTTGGCAAACATGTCAACGTCTATTGCACTTAATACGCCTTTTGAAGCATAATTTTGGTCTAGTACATTATAGAAATCATGTATACTTATTTTATTGAACACAGGCGAGGAGTTCATGTTATTCCAAGCTTCGGTACATTTGTATTCATTGGATAGGAAAGTCTTTTTATGAATAAAAACTGGACACACGTTATTCTTAAAAAATACTTTTCGGCAGTTACGTAACATATTGAGGCAGAGTTTTAATAGACTATTTTAATTAATCTTAAATAAGCTAAAGTAGAATTTATTTTCAATATTTCTATAGGGTTATGTATTTGCCTCACACAGGCAGCAGCAGTTGAGCCACAGAGTACTTTTTGATAGACTGAAGTTGAGCAGATGAGCAGAAGCCAGAAAGATTGTCAATGTCAAATTGACATTTGACATGACAATTTAGGGTTTCTTACATTCTCGATCATTGTAAAGTTTGCTTTGACATAGAAAAAAAACCGGTCAAGAGCGAGTCGGACTCGCGCACCGAGGGTTTCGTCCCATCATGTTTTTAATTTTTCATCGGCGAGGCCTATATTCGTCAGAGAATTTTAACACTGTGCACTGCAGTGTAGAATATTGCAGTTTTATGTGACCGATAGTGGAACTAATGTAACTTTTGTTGATGATTTCTGAAAAAGCGTGCTATTTACAACGTGGCGCTTCAATGGTGACATTAATTTAACACACATATAGGTACGTTTTCACATTTTCATTTCATGAAGCAATTATATTTCCATTAAACGTTATTATTTACGGATTTATTTAAAATTTTAGAAAATAGTATTTTAGAGCAACCTGTACTCAAAGAACTGTCGCGCAGCGGTCATTTGCCGGGGTCACGGATCATAACATCGCATCAATGAAATAAAACGAATAAGCAATACTATTAGGATGAAACAAATGCAAAGAGTAGGCGAATTGAAGGAAAGACATATGACTCTTTGGCGGCACCGACAAAGAGATATTTCTTTCCTGCCGCCGCCTAGCGGCTCCTTTGTCGCTTGCCGCCAAAGAACATGGTGCAGGTGACTGGCGCCCCCTCCCGCCCGCCGGAGGCGGGTTTTTGCCTTTGTAGTAATCTAGTGCAAGCCGAACCCGTGTCCTTGACACACTTCGTCAAACTAGTGCGCATAATTACGTCGTGAATATTGTTGTGAATGTTTCCGCGAAAAAGACGCTTACCTATTGTTTTACTTATTTATTTTTGTGTAATTAGATTATGGTACTTAGATAAAGACGCTTTGCTATGTTTTCTAATCGCGGACATGATCCTAATTTATGGAGAATGTCATCAAAGTGCCGCCCTTGCGATAAGGACATATCGCGAGAGATATGGCGATTCAAAACAATGCCCTACTAATCCTCGCACTATTGTAGGACCTCTTCAGCGCATCCACGAAAACCGGCCAGTGGATCCTAGGTCTTTACGCCCAGACCGACCGCCTACACGACAAAATGTGCTACAATATTTCGAAGACTAACCCAAAACTGAGACAAAATAAAAGCAGTGATTAGTGATGACTGTGATGAGTGATGTGATGATAGTTATAACTAATAGTACTTAACAAGAAAGGGTGACGTTAGACTAAGCACCTCCGCTGTAGGTACCTACGACTTTCGCCGCGCCGCGCCGCGCGGGTTCTTTGATAAATGCCGACAAAGAATCGGACCGATCACGAGTACGATCGCGTGAAGCGTAGGTAAGTAATTTCATGAATGAATTTTTGCAAGGATGATCCCAATTTTAGTTACTATTATAGTACTAGTTTGTTTGAAAAATTTTTTTTTTCAATTTACGAATTATTTTAACCTATAGGTACTTGTATATATGATTAATGGGCACTAGCCCTACCCGTGTGTTAAATTAATGTCGCCATTGTAGCGGCACGTTGTAGAGACTTCGTTTGATTTTTCCTGTAATCTTTACATAAACTTCTATCACATAGAATAATTTCAGATTTTTCTCTTTGCAAACTTCGGAGATAATTGAACGGTATTTTTTTTACATACTTATGTTATCAAAGTCTAAAACTATGCGGCCTAAAAAAAAATGTGTTTGAGAATGTGCAAACTGCGCTCTTTCATATGATACCCCACATGCCCTACTAGTAGCCCCACTTCGAATTTTTCAGACCCCGTTTCAGTCCCTATTGCAAAATAGTTGGGCAAACGTCATCTAACACTATTCCAAATTTCAAATTGATAGCATTATAGTAGTTCTTGATATATCCAGCTGTGACAGATAGACAGACTGAGGCTCACCATAAGGGTGCCGTTTTACCATCTTGGTACGGAACCCTAAAGCAGATGTTTTATTTAATTTTTTTGGGCATTATTTATTGGTCATCTGGCTTAGTTTAGATTAGCAACAAAACTTGACAAGTTGAGTTTCGCGAAGCAATTCCCGTGTAAAAAATCGCGGCAGGCTCATATAAGCAAGTTAACTATAACTTGCTTATATGAGCCTGCCGCGATTCTACCCTACTTCTACCCTACTCCTAACCTATTCCTATCCTATTCCTACCCTACTCCTACCCTACTCCTAACCTACTCCTACACTACTCCATGTGCATCTGGATTGAGGGCCTATTTCTTGAACCCTTACGAAACGAAATAAGACTTATAGGGAAATTAGTTAAAAATAGTAAAAACTTAAAGCAAAGGGCCATGAATTTTTTAAACGTGAATTAAAACTGTTATGATTAAATAACTTGGGCCCATAATCCAGACGCGTGCATAAAGTGGCATAGCATAAATCTCAGTAACTACTATCTCTGGGTTACTAATTTTTATTTAAGAATTTAGTTAAGAATTTCTTAAATATTTTAAGTAATTCCCAAATCTGTAAAATATGCCATTACAGATTTATGGCGGTTTAACTAGGGCCCTCACTTCATAATTGTTTGAACTGAGGAATCTGCAAAACGTGAATTTATCTGAAGAAATACATAAAAACATAACCCTCCTTCTGACGCAGTCGGGTAAAAACAACTTTAACATAATTTTGCTTAGATACTTACGTGAATTAGTTAAAAAGAAATAATGACACAAAAGTTAATTGTTAAGAAGTAAATGACAGTCGAATTTGACTAAAACGTCTGAACTGAGAGCCCAATATTTTCGGCTTTCACCCTCATAGATTAACGCAAATTAGAATAAGATTTTTAACAATTTCTTAATTAAATTATAACATATCGTCCGTACTTCTAAATGTCATACTTTAAGAGAAAATTGATTTTTAACTTTTTCTAGGAGAAAATTTTGCAGGGTGACCATAATGTTCATAGTAAGTACAGTCGGTGGCCAACATTATCTGACCCACTTGAGTGATAGCGAATTTGAACCTTATCGTGAACATTTGGAATACTCCGTGCAAGCATTTCGATAAATCATGTTGTTAGGCGATTTTAATCATTATATTGTTGTTGTTAAGGTTGAAAGGCTAATGAGTTTCAAGACTACTAAAAAAAACCAAGGCGAGGGTGGATGAATAAAAAAATAATATCGCGCATCAGTAACATTTTAAAGGTGTATACGGTTAATAGCTAAATTCCGTGATTCATTTTAATAGCTGGTTGTGATTGTGCGATAATGAACTTTATGAAAATATACGATATGGTTCAAATTCTTTAGAATATTGCGTCTGTCATCACAACTAATATCGAATTTCAAAACATATTAGAAGAGTTGAGTTGGTCTCGTGGTCACTAAGGCAGCTCGATATTAATCGTTGACTGCGTTCGAAACCAGGAAAAACCTAACAATTTTTTGTTAAATGTTTTGTTTTTAATTATTATCTATTTTTTTACTTTTTTTTTAACGAACGAAGTCGGGAAATATCTTTTTAAATGGGCAGTTTGTATAGAAATGAAACAAAGTCATTGCAAGTAATAAAAATGTTTATTAATTCATTAAAATATACATAAGTAAAATAAAGTAAGTAAATGCTCTTAGTTCAAAATTAATACATTTTATAATATCATATTCAAACCTAACCATTTATAAACATTTAAAAAAAGTCATGCTAATGGTAATTGCTTGGAAGTGTGTTATCGAGAAAACATTGATGTATAAATGCGAGAAAATGAATGAATTTGTGAAATGTTTTACAGATTTATAGCTAAGTATATGTAGTCAGTAGTGAATCAACATGTTATTTAAATAGAAAAATGCATTTCCATTTATAACAATAACATCACCACAGAATCTTTCATTTTAATGGTTTAGCATTCATTCAATTGAGCATTTACTTACATAGTGTGTTTCAAAATACTTATAAGTAAGTAGATTAGTTAGTAGCGAAGTGGCGCACCGTCTCCTGCTATAACTTGCTGTAAGCGGCTACGCATACCGCACACCATGTTCCAACACAAATCTTTTCCTCTCATTTGTGCTCCCATGTCGATGACACGAGCTCAGCCAAATTGTTTTTATTTCACACTTCGGATGTGTCCCAATTTAAAACCATTTGACCCCATAGGTTTTATATAGGGTTCAAATCGGAGTTTTAGATGGCCAGTAAATAACAGTTACACCTTCATGAGCAGCTAACCAATTCTTCACAATGCCTGCACGGTGACTGGAGCAGTTATCTTGCACGAAGTAAATATCTGTATTTGGATAGGCAATTCGCACAGTCGGCAGCAGGACAATACCATCCAGCCAGCAATGTTTTGTATAGTCATTAAGTTGCGACATGACGCTTTGATTACACCAAATTAATTAAAAATACTTTTCACGATTTACGTCAAACGTTTTAGAAATGTTTGTGCGCCGCAGTCACTGTTTAGGCGTATGTAGACTGACTTTTGTCACTTAGATCAATTTAGTATCCATATACCCCACGACGTAAACTTTTACTTCGTCCTACTTATTTGAGGACTTATAGTTTTTTTTTATTTACCCACTTGTTTTCCAGAAAAGTTGTTAGGCAAAAATCATATTGGTCGTTCTATAATAATGCAAGAAATATTGTAGAAATCATAAATGAAAATAAATAAAGAAAAAGAAATTATAAAGAAATTGATAAAAGGTGGATTGTGTTTTCGAACCCACATGTCGTTCGTCGCGAATCCAGCATCGAACCGCGAAGCCACAATGACTGGTTGAGAATACGCGAAATTAAAGATTAGTTAGTAAGTATGGCCGTGTTATTTAAGAGCTTTTCAACTTTAACGACAAGAAGATAATGATTAAAATGGCTTAACAAGATATGCCGGTGGGTCAGGCAATGTTGGGTGGGTCAGACAATGTTGGTCACCGACTGTACAATTTATAAACCACAGTCGGTAAGTCATAATATTTGCAGCTAAAGGTATTATATACCTAGTATTTACAATTTTGTTTTCTTTATTTTTAATGTAATTTTTAATTATGTGATGTTAGTCCTTAGGGTACCTACTACTATGGGCCTAGTTGCTTAAAACAAATAAAAAAAATAAAATAAAAAAAGTAATTTAAAAAGTTGGAAGCAGGCGGGACCCATTTGAATTTGAAAAAATAATATAAATGATATGGGTCCCGCCTGCTTCCAACTTTTATTTAATTTAAAATGGGCTTGTTTGTAGCTTTTCAGTTTCGCAGTCGGCTTTTTTATTTTATAAATTACTTTTTTTATTTCCAGCTTTTTAGTTTACAAATGTGAAAGATTTCGCAAACGAACGATTTGTCACTTCGAATTACTTTTAACCATATAAGGTATATATATTTTTGTAATCACCTTTTAAAACCCTTTATTTTGATATCCCACTCGATAAGTTTCGAGAAAAAAAATTTTTTTTTTTTGAAGACATATTGCGCCAAAAATCGGCCATTTAATTTTTTTTTCAATTTTGATATACCCAGGGTCACTCTCACAATTAAGCCGAATCTAACTGCACCTGTCAAGCTGAAATCTATCAAGCCGTTTAGGCAACAGAGCGTGCCAAAGAAATATACATACATACATACATACAGTATGCAACAATACTGCTTAGGCACGCTATGGTTGAAATTTCTGTGAACATGCTTCGCGCCGTCCCCGCGCCCGCGCCGCAGGGCCGTATTTACATCTGTGTGTGTACACTTGCTAACGTCGAACGAAACAAAAGCATATCGTCATCGCTTTTTAAGGCCTGAAACTGCGTTAAGCGGGCGCCCGCGACGGGCAACCGTCGCGTATCTACGCGCGTGGACACGCGGGTGGGCTCCGTTGGAACGCGACAGTCCCCGTAGCGGGTACCCGTCGCGGAGACCGTTCAATTTTAACGGTGTGCATGTATATTCGTGTCGATGGAGAACTAGAAATTTTCTCCGAGCATGTGGCAATGGTGGCAATTTGCCGTGGCCTCTCGCCCAATTCTGTTTAGGTATTCACTGAAGCAACCATGTCCGGTGAGCACCTGGGTGAACCTGAAGGAGATGCACTCTCCTCTTTTCAGCCAGGCTTCGAAGTGCGGCAGAACGACTTCGACAACGCGCTTGCACGAATATTGCGGCTGCTGTAGCCGCTCGCGCCACCGCTCGAGCGCGTGTCGCCGTTCCCGCAAATACGCTGTTCTTACAAATACGCTTCCTGGCACAGTATTCCCGCTTTGGCGGATATCGAGAATCTGGTCGTAGACCTTCGCGTCCATATCCGCCAGGATGTCTAGCGGCGGAAAGCGCGCCAGGAGAGTTGCCGCCTCATAGGATATCGTTCGGTATCCTCGTGCGACACGAATGGCCATTTTCGGCTGCAGTCTATTAACTTTAGTCCTGCAGCGTCGGACGCCTGACAGTCTACCTGTACAAATAGGCTTGACCCTAGCGTTCTTGACTGGACAAGCCCGTGCATGTTACCGCTTGCGGGCACCGCGCGTGCCCCCGCGACGAGTTCCGTCGCACGGAGGCGGGCCCCGTTGCGTGGGTGCGGGGCGCGCCACCCCGTGTCGGACGCCCGCGCATGTCCCCGCGACGGAGCACTTTAGAATGAAACCGCGCGGGCGCCCGCTTAACGCAGTTTCAGGCCTAACACGCGCGGCGTAATTACGTATGACCTTCGTTGGTCCATACCACTGCTAAAATTCACAACTTCATAACAAGAACTGCTAGCGGATAACGTAGCGTATAGGATTAGTAAACACGCAGGCCTGGGTTCGAATCTCGAGATGAAACTTTGATTTATCTTTTCAACAATAATCTTATCTTTTTTATTATTCGATAAATTAATACACGAGAATAATAATGTAATATTTATTTTATTTGTATTATTATATTGTTATTGAAACTGGGGGTAAAAATAAAAAAAAATTAAGTGATTTCAAAATTTTTATTCGTTATAATTTGATAAATAAACTTTTAAAACAGTTTATTTTCTCATAAAGAACAATTTATTGAAGTAAAGCAGGGGGGCGATCGCGCTAAATAATACCAACCGAACCAAAACTGAACCATAACCGAAACACGACTTTATGTACTTTTCGTATCGCGCTAATGCGACATGTTGACAGATGATGACAGATGGTTGAGCCGAAGTTCGACCGATAAACATGTCTGATGATACATGTCTGATACAGTGATTGAAGAAGTAAAAGACACAAATTTCTTAGGAGTTACAATAGATCAACATTTAAATTGGAAGGCACATATTGAAAAGATTAATAAAAAAATATCAAGTGCTTGCTACGCATTGTCAGTTCTGGCAGAAACTACAAATCCAAGTGTTACTAGAAATGCTTATTTTGGAAATGTGTACCCGCTGTTAACTTATGGTGTCATATATTGGGGGAACTCGACAAATGTACAATCCACTTTTATTCTCCAGAAGAAGTGTCTTAAGACAATATATAACATGTATCGTACCGAATCGTTAAGAGATGTCTTCAGAACGGAGGGTTTCCTGACACTGACTGGTATTTATATACTCGAATTATGTTTATTTGTTAAAAATAATATGCAATATTTTAATTTTAAATCAAATTCTAAAAGAAACATTCGGAAACAATATAAATATGACATTAATTTACCAGTTATTAACAATATGATGTATTATAAAAGTACCTATGTTACTGCTATTCGTGTGTATAATCAGTTACCGCCAGCAATTAAAGAATTAAATGGAAACATGTTTAAAAATAAATTGAAAAAAATGTTAATTGATAAGGTATTTTATAATTTGAATGAGTTTTTTGATAAAAAAATAAATTTGTAAGTACCCACTATTGCATATCCGACTCGGATAGACTGTTGAAACAAAAAAATGTTATGTTTAAGAACTTTATGTACCTACACAGTTATGCAATAAATATATCTTTATCTTTATCTTTATCTTTATCTAAACAAACGGTTTAGATATAGTTACGGCGGAGCAACTTTTTCAGAACTTTTTTAGAATTTTTGTGAGAAATAGTAGATAAAAATAGTGAAAATGATGAATTTAGACTTCATGGAAACGGCCTACGAGTGTGATGTGGCTATTGCGCGAGCGCAATCAAAAAGAGACCGCCGCCGCTGCCGCCGCCGCCATCGTCGAGGGGCCCTCACAAGGGGCCCGGGAGGTGGCTGAAATGGAGGAGTAATGGCTCCCCTACGCCTCCTCCAGGCGAACATCAACCACTGCGCCTGCGCTCAGGACCTGTTGCTCCAGAGCGTGGCGCAGGGGTCGATTAACATCGCCGTGGTCGCTGAGCCGTACTTTGTCCCGCCCAGGGATGACTGGGTGGAGGACCTGAGCGGCTCAGTGGCCATAATTTCGTCGGCTGCCGCCGGCACCCCGTCCCTCGAATGCGTCGCGAAGGGACGGGGGCGCGTAGCAGCACGGTTCGGAGAGATAGTGGTAGTGGGGGTGTACTTCTCTCCGAGCCGAACTCTCGCCGAGTTCCACAACTCTTTAACAGAGTTGAGTGTCGTCGTCGCCGGAAACCTTAAAATAGTCTTATATCCTAAAAACACGAAATTACGAGTGAGCGAAGTTACTTTTAGTTATGACTGCAGCTAAACAACAATTTGTTTAAATTTTTGAAAATGGAGCCACATTTTCAAAGATTTAAACAAATTGTTTCGTTAATCAATAAAACAATATGGATATCTTTAAGCCCCAGGTGAGTACCTACATATTTTAAAATTAAACTTTGCAGCGCAATCGAGGTTTTTAAGCTGGTGATCTCAATTGATTTGAATGGGACCATAGTAGTACCTTAAGGACTAACATCACAAATTAAAAATGACATTAAAAATAAAGAAAACAAAATTGTAACTAGGTACATAATACATTTAGCTGCAAATATTATGACTTTCCGACTGCGGTTTACAAAATGTACAGGTACTTACTATGAACATTATGGTCACCCTACAAAATTCTCTCCTAGAAAAAGTTAAAAAATAAATTTTCTCTTAAAGTATGACATTTAGAAGAACGGACGATATGTTCCAAATTAATTAAGAAATAGTTAAAAATCTTATTCTAATTTGCGTTAGTCTATGTGGTTCAGCGTAGTCAATAAAGCCGAAAATATTGGGCTCTCAGTTCAAACGTTTTAGTCAAATTCGACTTTCATTTACTCCTTAACAATTAACTTCTGTGCCATTATTTCTTTTTAAGTAATTCACATAGGTATCTAAGTAAAATATGTTAAAGTTGTATTTATGTATTTCTTCAGATAAATTCATGTTTTGCAGATTCCTCAGTACTGACAATTATGAAGTGAGGGCCAGTTAAACCGACATAAATCTGTAATGTCATATTCTATAGATTTGGGAATTTCTTAAAATATTTAACAAATTCTTACTAACTAAATTCTTAAATAAAAATTATTAACCCAGAGATAGTACTTACTGAGATTTAGGCTATGCCACTTTATGCACGCGTCTGGATTGAGGGCCCAAGTTATTTAATCATAACAGTTTTAATTCACGTTTAAAAAATTCATGGCCCTTTGCTTTAAGTTTTTACTATTTTTAACTAATTTCCCTATAAGTCTTATTTCGTTTCGTAAGGGTTCAAGAAATAGGCCCTCAATCCAGATGCACATCACTACTCCTAACCTACTCCTATAAGTAAATATAAGTATTAAAAAAAAGCGGGTATAAAGTATCCTATGTCCGTCTACTGGTTCTAAGCTATATATGATTAATGGGCACTAGCCCTACCCGTGTGTTAAATTAATGTCGCCATTGTAGCGGCACGTTGTATACCTCCCCACCAATTTTCAGCCAAATCGGTTCAGCCGTTCTTGAGTTATAAATAGTGTAACTAACACGACTTATTAACCGACATCAAAAAAAGGAGGAGGTTCTCAATTCGGTTGTATGTTATTTTTTTTATGTTTGTTACCTCAGTACATTAAAGGTTTTATTAAGATTTTCACTTTTATTCATTTATAAGCCGATTTGGAAAATTCTTTTTTTATTCAGTAGGATATACTTCCCGATTGGTCCCATTTTTTTCAAAATCCAGTTCTGATGATGGGATCCATTAGGAATTGAGGGAACTCCTCAAATGTTATAGGCACACCTATAGCGATTTGGGTATTTTTTATAGTAACTCGTGCATTTGCTTTCGGAAACCACCATTTGGTGAAGTGGAACTGATGAAGAAGACCACAGATGGCCACCGGAACTACTCAATAATAATTATTTCACGGGTTGCGATTCGATTACTTTAATATGGTTGCTATGCCACATGGAGGGAAAGTACCTTGAATATTTTACTGAAAGAAGACATTATTTTAATTTAAAAATTTAGACTGCATTCACAGATTTTTAAATAATTACATGGTTGAACCGGGAATCGAACCCGCTACACGAGAAAAAAATTACCCTGTAGCTTTATCATACCGATCGAAAGGCTTCATCATAAGGATTATTTTTTTCTACTTAACATAGTGTCAGAAATAAAAGGAAGACCATGAATTTTAACATTTTTAATACAAAATTAATCAATTAATTTACAATAGTATCTACATTAAGATATAAGTGCGGTAAGTTGAAAATCACAGCCGAGGCGATATTGTTAGCCCGAGCCGTAGGCGAGGGCTACAAGAAAGCAGAGGCTGTAATTATTATCAATGCGCACGTATGTCATACGACGTTTTATAACATATGTATTTGCGAGGAAATAAAAAAAACTCGGACTTTCTTAAACGAATAAATCTTTAATTACTTGTTAAAGCAGTTATAAAAAATTACACAATTTGTAAAATTTATTATTACGTTGCCAGTTGGCATTTTTAATGTTGTGAAGTTATTATTACACAGAATTATAATCATCAAAATCACCACAGGTATTGTTCGTCGAATCGTTGAGCTCGTTAAGTTCTGAGTTGAGCTGCACGGTTACTGACAAATGCGTGCACTGACTGGACAGGTCCATTCAATCTGTATGGTTCTTTCCTCAAAAGATCATTTCAGACACTAATCTACATGGTCCTCAAAGATTATGTCCGGATTTTTTTATATACACATTGACATTGATGAATTTTATTTAGACAATGACATGAATAATTACTTTGTAGGTAAAGTATTTTTTTTTCATTTTTTGTATTGTGAATGAGGACTATGTGGGTCATTTTTTTCTGTTTTCCTTCTTAGTTTTAATCATGATCTGGCAGTTTGAGTAATTTACGCGGCCTACCCAAATGTCCTTTCTTTGGTATTGTTCGTCGAATCGTTAAGCTCCTCAATTTCTGAGTTGAGCTGCACGATTTTTGACAAATGCGTGCACTGATTGGACAGGTCCGCTCAATCTGTGTGGTTCTTTCCTCAAAAGACCATTTCAGACATCAATCTACATGGTCTTCACAAGATCTGACCAAGATTTTGTCTGGACTCTAAAAGAGACTGTGACCTCTGAGTTTGTTTCGGCCTTTCTTCTCAGAGTAGTCAGATAGGAAACGCCGACCACATCTAGTTTAAAAAATATGATGACGTGTAAAAGTGTTTGTAAAAACCTACTTACAGAAAATAAATCATTTATCATTTACCAATACAACCCTCCAACTTCATAAAGGTGTTAGAACAAAAAAAAAACAGAAAAAGTAATTCCTACAGCTTTATGAACTTAGAGCGTTTTATTGATGATTATAATTTAACTACATACGTCTTACAGCCGCGAATAATATTTTAATTAACATACAACCTAGCACTGGCCTGCAATTTGCAAAAAACGCAAGAAATTTAGAATTTCGCGGGCTGGTTGGAGCATTCCCCTTAATCGATATTCGTATTAATAGAGGTTCCATTTTAATATTTTACACTGGCAACTTTACCCTTTTACTATACATGTATTCATGCTCGTTCTGTGATGGGTTGGCGCAAAATGGCGGGAACCAATCAGAGAACTCGCTTCTTAAAATGGAGGGAATAACTTGGGTTTTTTTTTTTTTTAATTTTGGCTTCGCACGGTTTGTGCATTTAGCCAATATCACGTTTTGTTTTTTATTACGAAAGAAATAAAGGTAGGGAAACAAAAATAATATTATTCGAAATAGTTATAACGGGATATAGGGATAATAACTATAGGATCAGTATTTATAACGGAAATAAAAATGAGCTAAATACAATGATGAAACATTATAACATTTGAAGTAATGAATGAGACTATACATTTATATACAGAAAAACTATTTGTACAAAGTAAAGAAAGTATTGAGGTAGGAAAAGGAGTATTGAGGGACAAGAGGTTACTAAGAAAAGATGACCGGTCATATAAGGGACAGGAGAAAAAAATGTGATTTAAGTCGCCTACGTCAGTGCCACACAGGCAGATGGGGTCATCGATGATATGAAGTTTGGCAAGATGGGCTGGAGAACAGACATGACCCAGTCTCATCCGTATTAGAATGGAGGTCTCCATCTTGCCAAACTTTGCCCTGCCAAACCACGGTATTTCCGGAACGTCGGGTTGAATAAGAGAAAAATAACGTCCCTTCGATTTGCTTCCGATATCCCAAGTTACCTTCCAGGTGTCTCGAAGAAAAGTTTTTGGTAACGTCATGAGGTCATAGCAAAAATTTATATATGGAACTAGGTCCCCACATTGCACCGCATCACCGGCAAGTGTATCAGCCACTTCATTCCCATGGATTCCAGCATGGGCTGGAATCCACACAAATTGCAGTGTATTACCCTCAGAGATTGTTCTAAACGCAAATTCTCTTATTAAATAAATTATAGGAAACTGTGATTTGTGTTCAAAAGGGGATTTATTGATGTCTAGAAGAGCACTTTGAGAATCAGTAAAAATTATAGTATTTTTAAGTTTTAAAACACGAATATATTCAATGGCTTTTAAAATTCCGAAACATTCCGCCGTAAAAACAGAAGTCTCAGGAGGTAGTTTTATTTTTTGTACGATGTTGTATTGAGAATGGTAAGTACCTATCCCAACACAACCCGTCGGAGAATGCTTCGCAGCAGCCGTAAATATATGGTGGTACTCTAAGTGTTCAGCCAGAAAATTATTAAAACTTGAATGGCAATCGGGATCTGATTTACTTACACAGTTATATTTTATGATGGGAGTGAATTGTAAACTCTCATAACTACTGCTAAATATAGGAAGTTTGTTGGAACGGTGAATAGGAGAAGGAAGTGAAAGGAATTTTTTATAGCTTACAACTAAACAAGGAGCACGTTTATGAGACCAGTAATCTGAAGATTCAATCTGCAACACTAATGAGTCCAGTTTAGGAATAAGAGGATGAGTTGAGATCTGAAGAATCCGGAACAAATATTTGTCAGATAGGAATTGTCTTCTAAGATATAAAGGAGCTTCCCCGCATTCAACTTGTAGTGCATTAATGGGACTAGACTTCATGGCACCCGAAATAATGCGTAAAGCCTTAGACTGGATGCGATCCAACTATTTAAAAGCCATAACACTACCTGGTTCCAGAACGAACGTTCCATAATCCCTAGTGCTTCTGATGATTGCATTGTAAACGAGTTTCAAAGAAAAGGGATGTGCACACCACCACACGCCAGAGAGGCACCTAAGCATGTTTAGGTGATTTTCACATTTGTTTACAATATAATCACAATGAGGAACACAATTCAATTTACAGTCAAGTATTATACCTAGATATCTGAATTTTTCTTTCACTGGAATAGGTACTTCCGTATAAAAGAGATTTACTAAAGGAATATTTCTCTTCCGGGTGAATAAAACAGCTGCGCTTTTAGACGTGGATAAATCCAAACCGTTTAGATGTAACCATGACTCTAAAGAAGATAATGCAGTATTAATAGCATAGCTAGCTTGATCAATAGATTGGCTTGAAGAATATAATAATAAATCATCCGCATATTGAAGAACCTTAACATTGTTAGTTAAGGACGAGTCTAAATCAAACGTATAAATATTGTAAAGAATGGGACTGAGCACAGAACCCTGTGGGAGACCTCTCCATACAAGACGAGATACCTCATGTTCTCCTATTAACATATTAACAGAGCGTTCAGCTTTTAATTTATTTTGTAAAACTGATAATACAACATTATCATAAGCTGCATTTATATCAAGGAAAACTGCAACGGTGGATTGGTTATTAGAGAATGTTAACCGAATATCAGCTGATGTTAAAATACTTAAACAGTCAGTTGTACTTTTACCTTTTCTAAAGCCATATTGTGACTCTGCCAAAAAACCCTTTCTTTCAACATACCATTCTAGGCGATTTTTAACCCCCGACGCAAAAACGACGGGGTGTTATAAGTTTGACGTGTCTGTGTGTGTGTGTGTGTGTGTCTGTCTGTGGCATAGTAGCTCCCGAACGGATGAACCGATTTCGATTTTGTTTTTTTTTTTAAAGTTGAATTAGTCGGGAGTGTTCTTAGCTATGTTTGATGAAAATCGGTCCAAGATGGCCGCCGCCACAAAATGGCGGATTACATATTTTTTCACAACTTCCTTAATATGGGTATCAAATAAAAGGGACCGATCTGTGGAACACCTTGATATGCTAAGAGGTCCCCCGACTGCCATATGAATTTATCTGTTTTAGTCTCGTTACCTTGATTCTTTAAGTTGGGGATTTTTAAATTATTTGATCCTTTTCCAATTATTTACATTTCATTTTATTTTGTTTTTTGTGTCGGGGGTTTTTTAAATTTTTAATTTAATTTTTTATTAATTAAGTGTTCCGCTAATTTCAACAGAATTGAAGACAAAACTATGGGACGGTATGAGGAAGCTTCAGATGGAATTTTATTTGGTTTAAGGAATGGCAACACCCTTTGACGTTTCCATTCAACAGGGATGTTTCCTGCGGTGCTATTCTGTAAAAATCTCACCGTGAAAACTTAGGTGAAGTGAGCGTGGAGTGAGCTGTCAATAGTGTCAATTCCTAGCAAAAACAAACTCACTTCACCTAAGTTTTCACGGTGAGATTTTAACAGAATCGACCGGCTGTATCCATAATAGAATTAATAAGTTTTAAATAATATCCATTTAAATTAGCAAAAAATGAATACGGAATGCCATCAACACCTGGTGCAGAATCCCTAGTTTTATGAATAATCCCTTTAATTCAGTGAGAGTGAATGGAAGATCAAGAGTCGTATGAGTATCTATATTGGATGCGAGAGACAGCTCAGGAACTTTTGTTCCTTTTGTTCCAGTGAATTTTTAGATAAACTAGCTCCTCCTTTTGGAGGAGCTAGTTTATCTAAAAATTCACTGGCTAAAGAATCAGGAATAGGAGAAGGGTTGTTATAAATGGACCTAAATCTACGAATATTGCGCCAGACAATCGTAGGGTGAGTGTTCGGTGAAATTGATGAGCAATAGTTACGCCAAGACTCAAATTTTTTCTTCTTAAAAAGTTTATAAGTTTCATTTATCAAGTTATTAACGATTTCAAAATTAATCTCAGACATATCAAGGATATAGTTAAATTCTGCCTCTTTACGTTTGTTAATCAATTCTGTGCACTCAGAATCCCACCATGGAGGGGAGGGAATTGTACTAATATTGTTATTTTTTACAGGAAAAACTTCATCTGCCGCTGCGATTAATATGAGAGCTAAAGCTTCAGCACAACTATTTTCATTGCCATCAGAAATAACGGGCAAGGAGCAAAGCTTTGTGTCAACAATATTTCTAAATTTGTCCCAGTCATTATTATTTCTATTGGGAAGTTTATGTTTTAAGGTTGATCTCCGTAATGGAGCATGTGGTTTGGAAAGAGGATAAGAAATAACTATTGGAAAATGATCACGTCCATAAGTAGAGGTTAAAGTATGCCAAGTTAATGAAGATGCTAATTTTGGAGAACAGATAGAAAGGTCGATTGCGCTTTGGTTCTGATTGGGATCTGAACGGCGTGTGGCTGCACCTGAGTTCAAGATGCATAAGTTATCTAGTAATTCATCACCATAACAATTAGAAGTTGAACAGCCCCATGATTGATGATGGCAATTAAAGTCCCCCAAATATTAAGAATGGCTTTGGAAGACAAGAAAAGAGATTATGAATCTCTTGAAGAACAGAAGAAGAAGGGTGAGGAATGTAAATAGAAACAAGACAAGTATGATGCACTTTAATAGCTACAATTGAAATTTCCTCACTGTGAGGAGGTAAGGAAATGATAGAGAAAGGGATAGAATTCTTGATAAGTATAGCTACTCCACCTTACCCATCAGACCTATCCTCTCTAATGGTTAAATAACCGTTAATTTTAAAAATATGATTAGATTTGAGCCAAGTCTCTGACAAGGCAAAGGCAAATGGCTCATATTTGTTTAAAAGATAAATAACATACTCTTTTGTTTACTAGACTGCGGCAGTTCCACTGGATTATTTTGGATGTGTTGTCCATCGTGAATGGATTGAGATACTTTGAAAGAAGGGGCAACGTTGGACGGTGAAATGTTGAACTGAGATAGAAGATTGTGTAATGCAGAAAGAAAATCGTTTATGGAAATATTTGTGTTTTGTTTTTCGTTATGATTATTAGAAAAAGCACAACCATTAGATGGTTGTGGAAAGTCAAAATCTTTGACAATGGCATTGTGAGCCTCTTTATTATAACCTTGTACAGATTTGGGAGGGGAGCGTGGTTTGAGAAAGACAGTCTTTTTATAGGTACTTGAAGCAGGCATTCTATTATATGAAGAGATTGATGGAGTATCTGCAAAACTTTTGGAGGGAGAAGATAAAAGTGCATCAGCATATGATTTAGTTACTGGGGGATATACTTTTGCCGCTTCAGCATAAGATACTGAACTTTGTGCCATGTATGTTTTTATTAATTTTTGTCTAGAAAATTCTGGGCATGACTTATTAGTAGCATAGTGAAAACCAGAGCAAAGGCAGCAAGATGCACTTTCTTCTTCTCTTTCATAACTGTCTCCAGTGTGGCCATGGCCACATTTATAACAACGAGGTTTGGACCTGCACTGGATTTTAGTGTGACCAAAACGACAGCAATTGAAACATTGTACAGTAGGGAAAATATATAAATCTACAGGTAATGCATTATAACACATAAACATTCTTTTCGGTAGAACCTGTCCATCAAAAGTAACAACTATGGATTGGGAAGGTTTCCAAATGGTTGTACCATCAACAACGGTTTTAAAATTAAGTCGTCTGACTTTCAAAATTGGACCGCAACCAATTGGTACCGTAAGGCCGCTTTCACATTTAGGCGACTTTAGCAGCGCGACAGCGGCCGGTGCGCTTCTGTTTTTATTATGAAATTCTGAATGGGTGACGGTCGCGCGACTGTCGCGCTGCTAAAGTCGCCTAAATGTGAAAGCGGCCTTATATTATCAATAACTTCCTCCGGAGACCATTCCGCAGGAACACCACGCACTAAACCCATCCTAGTAACATTAAAAGTAGGTATAAAAGCTTTGTAATTATATGTTACGAGACTATTGTTTGTAATAAAGGAATTTGCGTCCAAGAAATTTGAAAAAGATAGAGATATTTTATTGCGACCGATTTTTTTGACGCTACCGTTAATTATATTTTGGAAGGCGTTGTGCTTTAGGAACTTGCCAAATGTGATGGGGGTGCAATGTCGTTCCATCATCGGGTGAAATTATATTTTTTTGAAAATGAATAACATATGGTGAAATATCGGTTTTATCATAGGTTTTTCTACCAATCTGAATCGGAACAACCAAGGACGGAGCAGGAATATGGGACTTTTTGTTAATAGGTATATCAGAGCAGTTAGGCTCCGATGTAGTAGTTAGTAAGTCCGTGCAATCACAACCCGAAGACTCGGAACCGTGGTTTTTGCGGGTACGGCGGCGTTTATTACAGTGCTTGCACACATGCACACGGCTTCTTTTTAAAACACGGGCCGAAGATGACCCATCGGTATCCATGCCCGATTCATTTGATGCAATAGTGACGAAATTGCCTGCCGGGGGCACAATGTCCCCCAGGTCAGGCGGGTCGTTCATTTTACCACTAAAAAACTTACCCCTACCGAAGAAAATAAAATAAATTAAATGAAATGAAATGAGAAAGAGAATTGAGCACTAAAACTACGATCTACGATCTTATAATAGTACATTATGATACATGTGTGCTATGTTGATCATTATGCTCGACTGCTCGAGGCGGTATTATTCGCGCGAGCCGCAGGCGAGTGCGATAAGAAAGCCGAGAGTCTAATGATCGATGCACACGCGTTTCATACGACGTTTTTCAACACACTTGCGAGGAAAAAAACAGACTTGTATTGTTAAATATTAACTTGTATGGAAAATGGCGCGCTGGTTTTGTTTTTCCGCATAGCCAGCACTAGCAATGCGCGCGCAAGTGTAAATAAAAGCACTGACCACAGAGCATGTAAAAACAATTGTAAAAAAAAAACAATTGTAGTTTAGTTAGTATGGAATTAGAAAGTACTATTGGCATAGAGAAATATACCTACATTAGTTCAGTGAGAATCCGCAATGATAGAACGCCAGTCAGGGTCTTTTCCGTTTGGTTTCGGGTAGGAACAACGGACAATTTTAGGTGGATAATTAAAATTTTCTTACGTTTTTTGTAATTTGCAGGTCAGTACTATCAGGTTGCATCTTGATCAAATATGATTCGCGACTATAATATACAGAGCGTTAGGTTAAACGAGGGACATACTTTGAGGGGAGTTAGTACTCATGAAAATGAACAACTTTTAATATGGGATTAACCCTGAAATCGCGAAAAAAATTCAGCCGTTTCCTACATTTATGTTCGCATAGCTCGTCAAAATGTACTGAACAGCTGATTTGCTTTTTGCGATTTCAGGTTCGGCCCCATAGTAAAAGTTGCTCATTTTCATGAGTACTAACTCCCCTCAAAGTATGTCCCTCGTTTAACCTAACGCTCTGTATATGTATTTACAGAATTATAGTTATTAGAATAGAATCTTTCTAGTTAGATTTTTTCCCTAAGAACTTTTCCATAAGAAAGATGTATTAATGATTCGAATGATTATAATTCTGTAAAGATGTAGGTACCTGTTAGAGTCGCAAATCATATTTTGATCAAGATACAAACCTGACACTGACCTGGAAATTGCAAAAAATCTAAGGAAATTTGAATTTCGCAGTCTACCACTGCGCATTTACCTTAAATTTCCGTGGTCCCTGCGCATTCACCTTAAGGTAAATAAATATTAGTTCATTGTAGGACCAAGGACAATACAGACTATTAAAAAAAAAAGTGATTAAAATAGCGCGCATCTCCGACTAGTAAATAGTTATCTGTGGAAATAAAGCACATGTGGATTAAAGTAAAGAAAAAGGACGCGTTTTTAATACACTGCATTATGGACCTAAAAGCGGTTCAATAAGAGCCACTTTACAAGCAAGTGTGTTGAAAACAATATTTTAAAATCTTTTATAAAAAACCGCGTCCACCGAGTCCGAAGTTTCCCGCGCTTTTTTCATAACTTAGGTTATTGTCCCATAGATGTATGACCGTTCATCGTTTCTTAGTAGCCTCTTGTACCTCAGTACTTCTTTTCCTACCTCAATACTTTCTTTACTTTATACAAATAGTTTTTCTGTATATAAATGTATAGTCTCATTCATTACTTTTAATAATATTACGTTATAATGTTTCGTCAATGTACACACATCAAAAGTGTCTAGGGATCAACATATATTTTTGCAATAACTTTTCTCCTGATTGATATTAATTAAAATTTTCTTTAAGGATTCATCAAATAAAGTGTTTTCGTTTGTCACAGTAACGATAAACCAAGTCACATTTGCATTAATAAAGAAATTTGCCATTTTCCTAATAAAGGGATTTTTGACATTTGAACCACTAACACAAAAGTTCGAAAAAAAGACTGAAATAACAGTTTTCTTTAAAATTTTATTGGGTAACTTAAACAATTAATAATCCGTGTTTCTACCGCGAACACTAACAACACAAGAACATCGGTTTGGCATACTCAAAATGAGTTCATCCAAATCACGCTGTGGAATGGCCGCCCACGTTCGTTGCAACAACAAAAAAAGGTCTTCTTGCGACTGGATACCCTCCATATTCGGCAGAGCTCTTCTCTGTAGCATATCCCATGCATGCTCAATCGGGTGCAAGTCTGGCGACTGAGCAGGCCAGGGCAGGACATTGATGTTAGCTGCGGCGAGAGTCTGTCTTACAACTCTTGCGGTGTGCGGTCGTGCATTATCATGCATTAACTGAAATAAGGGACCGATTTGCACTTGTAGAGGAACGATGACGTCTGATACAATCGTCTCAGCATAAATTTGAGCGTTGAGGTTGCCTCTGATCCAAATCAACTCAGTTCTTCCGCCGATCCAAATACCCGCCCATACCATGATGGTTCCACCACTATAAGGATGGACTTCCTGGCAGGATTTTAATCGCTGTTGGCGTCCAGGGGTTCTCCAGTGTCGTATACGTCTTGTATCCGGTCTCATACCAAAACGAGACTCATCAGAAAAGCACACGAAACGCCATTGTTCTTCTGCCCAATTTCTGTGTTCAAGAGCCCATTGATATCGAATCCTACGATTGTGCATTGCTATAGGTGGTACCCGTAGCGGTCTTCGGGAATGAAGGTTCACTTCATGCAAGCGGTTTCTGTGTTTGGTCGCTAATTAAGTTCCCTGAAGAGTGATGAAGCCTCACGGCTAACATCATGGCGGTTATTGTTGGAGCTCTTCGAGTTAAGATTTGAATGTATCGGTCTTGTCTCCGTGTGGTGCAGCGATACCGTCCTCCATGGCGCTCAGCCACGGTACCAGTGCTTCGGTAACGTGTCCAAAGTCGACTGATAACACTCTGACTTGTATTCAGAGCTAAAGCCACAGTACGTTGCCGGGAACCAGCTTCTATCATTCCCACGGCTCTGAGCATTTCTTCCCTGCTTAAATGACGTCGCCGCTCCATAATAACGTTGGTTTTAATCAGTAGTAGGGAAACAGTAGCACTAATAATGTCTTCAATGCGTTGTATGTTTTTATAGGGAAAATATTGACAGCTGATTTTCATCTTTTACTCGAATTTGATTCACAGTTCCTGATTCAAATTATGAAATGCACCAAAAAGGATCCATATAAATTTATAAAATCATAAATTTAATACAAAGCCACATCTCAATCTCAAGAAATCCGCATAAAAATGCTTGATCCCTAGACACTTTTGATGTGTGTATTTAGCTCATTTTTATATCCGTTACTTATAAATACTAATCCTATAGTTATTATCCCTAGGTATTTATATCCCGTTTTATCTAGTTCTCGATGCGATAGGGTGTGAGAGTTGATAAGTACCTAGTGCTAAGCATTGATATTTGTATGTGCAGTTGTGAAATATAAGTCAGTTACATATAATCATCGCATTTATTTGACTACGTCCTGTTCCTCAACAGGAACAGACACCTCACCTCGTTTGTTACGCCAGACGGACAGTACGAGTTTAATCACATGCCGTTTGGTTTAGCTAACGCACAGGCCGTTTTCCAACGGATGATGAATTCGATATTAGGGTGAGCTCGGTTCAACAAGGCAACTGCTTATTTGGATGACGTCCTTATTTTCGGTAAAGACTTTAATGAATGTCTGGTACGGCTTGAGAAGGTATTGCAAGTTTTAGAGAAAGCAAATCTCAATTTGAATCTTTCCAAATGCGACTTCTTACGAGACAAAATCGATTATCTTGGTTACGAAATCAGTGCAGCCAGGTGAACCATGACGAAATTGGCCATTTTGGGATGCAAAAGACTCTCGAAAGAATAAAGAAACACTATTGGTTTAGCAAAATGTCCAAGTTTGTTTTTACAAACTTGGACATTTTGCTAAACCAATAAATAAATATGTTAGTTCTTGCATTGAATGTGCATATGCAAAGAACAAGACTAAAACACACGAGGGTCTGCTCCATTACATCGCCAAAATAGAAGTACTATTTCATACGGTGCATGTTGACCACCTCGGGCCTTTTGTCAAGTCAAAGAGAGGCTATACTTACTTACTTATAGTGGTAGAAGCCTTCACCAAATTCTGTTTTATCAAACCCGTAAGAAATACTAATAGTTTAAATGCAATTAGAGTTCTTGAAAATATATTTTTTACATTTAGGGTCCCTGACCGCCTTGTAAGCGATCGTGGTACCTGCTTTACATCTCATGCTTTTAATCGATTCTGCCTAGATAAGGGAATCAAGCAAAGCTACTGCATTGCTTGATTCCCTGTCCAGTCCGAGATCAAATGGCCAGGTTGAACGTTATAACCGTACAATTCTCGATTCTTTGAAAGATAGCCATTTAGGGAAAATTCAGTGGGGCCTAAACAATACTTTTCAGAAAACTACTGGTTGGACCCCGTCAGACGTACTATTTGGAACTAGTATGAGTAGCGAAATAAATCCCATTCTTAACGAAGTTACCAAAGACTCTCGCGAAAATTGCGAAATTACCGCTATTCGAGAGGAGGTCAAGAAAAGGATTGATAACGAGCAGGTTAAGCAAAAGCAGGTTTATGATAAGAACAGGGTGCCAGCCTGGATTAACGTCGGAGGTGAACTCGTCAACATAACCAAGACTAGTTTCAATAATGACGGACAAAGTAAAAAGCCCTTCCCTCCGTTTATATGGCCCTATCGTGTTACCAGAGTCTTAGGTAGGGACAGATATGAGGTAGCACCGGTTCCGGGTTTGTCCAGCATGCAAAACAAACGGCCCACAACCGTGGCAGCAAACCGTATGATGCCATGAATACACATTGCGGCCCTAGAGGTGAATAATTCGGATACCAGTGGCACTGACGACGAGGGCCTTACCGAACCATAATTCGACCATTTTATTGTAACTTTCCCAAGTTGTATAGAGTATCCCACTAAGGTTTAGAGACGCTTAACTACAGATCCGTGTCATTCATTGTTTCAGATCGTCGTTTCAGCCGATAGACGTCCACTGCTGGACATAGGCCTCCCCCAAATTTGGGAGGGTTTGCCATAATCGCCACGCTTGGCAGGCGGGTTGGCGATCGCAGTATGGTATGATGGTGGAATACATAGAGAACGCTGCTGCCCATTCTCCGGTACGATCCTTAGTCGCCTTTTACGACACCCACGGGAAGTAAGGGGTGGTGGTATTCTTTAAGTCCGGCACCACACAGACTAGTCCAGTTGTTTGTTGGTTGTTTCAGATCAGGCACGAGAATCGATCGGATCGTGACTTGATTCAACAGATGTCCTACTGGCTGCCACAAGTAAATCGATCGTCTTGAAGGCATCAGTTAGGCCCCCGAAAAGTCGATCGTTCGGGTTAGAAGTTCGATGTTGGGTAAACCGATTAATCGATTGTTCGGACCCCAAAGCAAAGTTTAATTGTAAGTGACAGAGAACATAAATCGATTGTTGTTGTCTGATCAAATTCAAAGAGAAGTCTAATACTTAATAGAAATTATAAGAGATATACTATTACTGATTCGATGGATGTAAGTCATTAACTAGACATAGAAATTGTTACATAAATCTGTTGAATTGATTTGTACGTGTATCAATCTTATGTGTGTAATTGAGTTTAATACTTACCATTTAATATTTACCTCAACTTGTGATGAACCGTTAGCATTTATACATACCTTATCGAACTTGTACATAATTTAAATAAAATATTACTTAGCTTAGTAAATTCGTATGAGGATTATTATTAATTTGTAAAGTCGTATTATATACTTAGCCGCAATTTCTAGACAACTAATTAACGAGTCATACTTTGATAATTCAGGTGGTTACCTACTATTGTAATTTGATACTTGTAACCCGACCTTTACAGGATGAAAGAGCTTTTGCTCTACCTACTGCGCTGGCCTCGCTTCAGTAAATTTATAAGGTATATAATGGGTTAGGGAAAGATTCAATTAAACAAGTACCTATTTACACAATACAAGGTTTATTGTAATAATACACAAATGAAGGTACACAAATAAATAATGTGGCGAGCCACCAAAGTAATATATCTTTCCCCAAACACCTGGGCATTCACACCCATACAACCAGTCTCCGTACCTGGTTGTACCGGAGTGTACGCCTGCATGAGACAATGACAAATTCTCAGAATCGCTATATAGAGTCCGTGAGATGAACCACTTTATAACTTCTAGCTCAACCGTACAAGTATCAACCTATTGGATTGTGCTCATATAGGGAAAATAAAGATTATGCAAAGCAAACCCGAGACACAATACTTTATACCAACTGGTCTTATCACTTAGTTCCTACAAAAGGCCTAACTCTCTCATAGATTAAATTATGACACTATAGATCAACTAAATGTTCTCTCGGTATAAATAAAACCGTCAGTTAACGCTCTCGGGCGTTAACTGACGGTTTCCTCTCAGTTGACGGCTTTCCGGCCCTTAGCATCGCTCGCAGGATAAACCGTGGAAACGCACGAAAAACGTGGCCTACGGGCATAGTTGGTGATGCTTGCGTTACCTGGAGTGGCGAACTTCCCTCATCACCTGACTTCGGCTAGGTTAGGCCTTCCTCGACAACAGAAGGCCACACCACAAGGGACAACCTTAAAGTTGCAGGCGCCCGGATCAGTTTCCAATCTTCCGATCACAGGGCTGCTCCAAGTCTTCACGACTTAGTCGCGCATACACCGATCATAAAGGTAGGGCTAGCTTAACAGCCAGACATTTTTTTTTTTTTTTTTTTTTTTGTCGCTGAGAAATGACATTACGCATCTCCGCTCATCGGGGGACGAAACTCAGCGGTGTTCCCTCATCGCCTTGATGGGGGGGTCATGGGAATCCGGCTCAGCCTTTGCGTCCACAACCCCCGCGGCGCATGCCCGCTTATCTGGCGGGCCCCGCATGTCCCCCCGGCTGGGGGGCTACGGGAATGGCCGGGAACACCTGGCCATTCCCGTCCGGCACTCGTGGAAGCCTGTGCAATACAGGCGAGGGTGCCCCCGCACCCGTCGCCTGCTGGCTTCCACCTGGGAGGAGTCGGAGATGATAGTCATACTGACGTCTTCTTCGACCCCTCCTCCGCCTTCGGAGCGGCGCCGCGTGAGGGTCTTCCTCCCGCGCGCGCTCCGCCGCCTCCTTCTGGGACATGACGTGTTCGCAGAAGGAGGCGACTGCCGCCCAGGACCCCTCATCCCCCAGCATGGCGTTGACCAAGCCGGGGAGCGAGAGGTCCATTCCGATCGCCGCGGTGAGACTGCGGCGCGGCTCGGAACACGACGGGCACACCTCGAGAGTGTGCTGCGCCGTGTCCTCCGCCGCGCCACAGTCGTGACACGACGGCGTCTCCTCCCGCCCGATACGGTGCAGGTACGATCCGAAGCAACCGTGCCCGGACAGCACCTGCACCAGACGGATGGAGAGGAACCCGTGCGACCGCTCGAGCCAGTCTCGCAGGACGGGCCCAATCGCGTCGAGGGCTCGGCGGCCGAAGGCTGCGGCGGCAAGGTCCCGCGTCCAGTGGACGACAATGGCGTCCTTCGCCTCCCGCCGGACGGCCTCCCGCTCTTCCGGGGCTGGGCGTTCTCCTCTCGTCCTCCGCCCCGCCGTCCATTCATATACTCTGGCGAGCACCCATGCCTCGAGCTCCCAAGGCGGAGTGCCGGCCAGAGCACATGCCGCGGAGAAGCCGACCGTGCGGTAGGCCCTCGCCACCCGCTGGGCTATGGCCCTTTGGGGGGCCCGCAATGCGGCGGCGTTCTCCCTCCTTTTGAGGGAGTCCTCCCAAATGGGGGCCCCGTAAAGGGCCATACTCCTCAAGATGCCGGCGTAAAGTTGCCGGCATCGCGACCAAGGATCCGCCCGCCGAGGCCAAGTTGGCCGCCTCCCTGAAACTCTCCCCCCGGGCGGCGAGGAGAGTGTCATCCGCGTAGCAGACGACACTCGTGCCTCGGAGGAGAGTTCCCCGCAAGAGCCAGTCGTAGCCGACGTTCCAGAGGAGAGGTCCCACGACTGACCCCTGCGGAACGCCGGCCTCGACTGCGTACCGCCGGACTTGGCCAGCCCTGTTCACGAGGACGATCGCCCGATCCTCCAGGTAGCTGGCCAGTAGACGCCGCATGTATGGAGGCACCCCGTGGAATCGGAGCGCCTCTAGGATGGTGCTGTGGGGAACAGAATTGAAGGCGTTGGCTATGTCGAATGACACCGCCAACAATCCGTCCCCCGCCTCCATCGCCTCCTTCACCTGGCCCTTAAGGCGGGCCAGCGCGTCTACCGTGGAACGCTCAGCCCGGAAACCGAACTGAGCGTCCGACAAGTCCGGCCCCACATTCCGCAGGTGGCCCTTTAGGCGGGCAGCGATTATCCCCTCGAACATTTTGCCGACCTCATCGAGCAGGACGACGGGTCGGTATGCCGAGGGGGAGTCTGCCGGGCGGCCCTCCTTGTGAAGGAGGCACAACTGCCCCTCCTTCCACAGTTTCGGGAACCTCCCAGACGCAAGACATGCGCTAAAGAGGTCCCGAAACCGCTCCTCCATTTGAGTGGCGGCAATTGCCACCACCCTCGCCGGGACACCGTCGGGGCCCGGAGCCGTCTTCTTGGCGCGGATGTGCACAATCGCCGCGCTGAGTTCCGACTCCGTGACAGGAGGGGCCTCCTCTTCCTCCTCAGCTGGCGGAGCCGTCCCCCGCGGAGGGTCCATCACTGGCGGGGTGAAGTTGTCCCTGCACGGGAACAGGGACTGAACCACCCCATCTAGGAATGAGGGCTCCAGGGTCTCGGCCACCGGGGGACCAAAGGGGCGCAGCTTGTTGCGCGCCGCCTTGTATGGCCTCCCGTAGGGATCCCGGTCGAGACCCTCCAGCATCTCCGCTCTCGCCGAGTCCCTGGCGTCGGCGATGGCCCGCTCGAGGACCAGTTTTGCCTCTATGTACATCTCATAGAGGTGCTCCTCGTGGGCGTGGTCTCGTCGACGCCGCCGCCTGCTCCGCGCGTAGGCCCTTCTGGCCCCCACGCACGTCGCTTGAAGCCCCTCCAGCTCCACCGACCACCAGTACACCGCCCGATTGGGCAGCGGTCGGCCGGACCGAGGCATGCTAGAATTGCACACCTCGGTCAGAGACTCCCTCAGGTGTCCCGCCACGGTGTCAACGTCCAGGCCAGCGGAAGGCGGCGAAAGCCAGTCCTGAATAAACGCCGCCTCCGCCGCCGCCTCCCTGTCCAGGCGGGTGAGAGCCCACCTTGGAAACGCTGACCGCCCCCAGGGGGGCCGCGTCTCTCCGGGGCCACCGGTGGAGATGTCGAACCGCACGTAGCGGTGGTCCGACATGGTCTCCACCAGGTCCACCCGCCAGTTCAGCACGCGCGCGGCCAACGCAGGGGTGGCAAAAGTGACGTCTACTATCGAGCCACCCTGCCGCCGCACGCATGTCTGGACGTTTCCTCTGTTGAGGAGGGAGAGTCCAGAGGAGGCTGCCCACATCTCCACTGCCCGCCCGCGAGGGTCAGTGGCCGGGTTGCCCCAGGTCACCGACTTGGCATTCAGGTCTCCCAATACGGAGACCTGACGCGGCGCCGCCCTGCCGACCACGGCGGCCAGGACTCTGAGATAGTTCTCGAAGTCCTGGAGAGGGCGGTTTGGGGAGAAATAGACGCCCACGAGGGCTACCACTCCCCACGCGGCGGCCACGTATCCCGGTCCCCTCTCTAATAGCGAGAGGGGAGGGGAGTCTGTGGAGGACCGCGCCGCTAGTGCCACCAAGCCGTCCTCGTCACCCAGCCAACTGCCGGGGATCGAGTAGGGCTCGGCGACCACCGCTACGTTCACCGACCACTCAGCCATGGCCTGCACCAGCAGGTCCTGGGCCGCTCTGCAGTGGTTGGTGTTCGCCTGGAGGATGCGATGATTGGAAACCATTATTCCGTCATCGCACCCCCCTCCTCAGCTGCCGCCGCTGGAGCTGGAGTTATAGCAGCGGCGACAGCGGCGGTGGCAGCGACAGGGCGAACCTGCGCCGGCACTACGCCCTTCCTCGTGGGCGGCTGGCAACTCCTGCCCCCCATCCTGTGCCCCGCGGGGCGGCCACTGGCAGCACACGCCGGGCAGTGTGGCGTAGCGGCGCTGCAGGTGGCACTCCTGTGTCCCTCCTGTCCGCACTGGAAGCAACACTCTCCCCAGTCAGACTTGGAGGGACACGTAGATCGGGTGTGGCCCGGCGCGAAGCACTTGAAGCACCGGGCCGGCTTTTCCTCAAGCGGCTGGACCACAGCCGAGCTGAAGCCCACGAGCAGCCGTCCCTTGGTAGCTTTAAGGGCGGCCGCCGCCGCGGCGACTGGGCACTCGACGCGGATGGCGCCCATGCCACGGCGACCGGGCCTGATGGCTTCCCCACTTCACCGCGCTATCGCTGCAGCCTCCCGCAGCGGCAACGGCCGCCACCACATCCTCTTTGGTGACCGAATCGTCCATATCGATCACCTCCAAAGATGCGGTCTTGACTGGTCTGGCGACCGTTGCCACATCTGCGATGACCTCTTGCAACTTTGTTGCAAAGAGGTCCGCGTTTGCGCCGCGCTGCTCCCCCCCGAACTCAAAAATTCGGGCTCCGGCCTGGGTGCGGCGGCACGTGATGTTGCCGATCCCCAGCCGGGAGGGATCCGCGTTAGCACGAGCCCGTCTTAGGACGGACTCGTACGTTTCACCCCGCTCCGCGGCCTCCGGGGTGATGGTCACCACGACCGCCGCAGTTTTGGGAGGAACCAACTTTCTCCCGCCCACCGGAGCCTTCTGGGCTGCCGAAGCAGTTGCAGCGGGCTTGGGGGCCGACTTCTTCCCTCCCTTCCCTTTTCCTCTCCTGACCACTTCCGTCCACGACTGGTTGGACGGGGTGGTGGAAGGAAGGAGGGCGTCTTCCTCCTGCGAGTTCTCGGGGGCTGCTGGAGTGCCAGAGACTCCCTCCGCGCTTGTGGTGGGGGTTTGAGGAGCCACCTTGGTCCTCTTGCCCTTGCCTTTGCCCTTGGAGGGCTTCGGGGCCTGCGCACCCGATGCCGAGCCTGCTAGAGGCGCAGGTTCCGGCTCCCTCGGTGGTGGACTCTTATCCGCCGCTAGCGGCGGGCGGAGCCGTCGTTCCGGCAAGAGCCGGTCCTCGATGCCTGCAAAGCAGGCTCTGGTGAAGGCCCTCTCCTCCATGACAACCTTTCGGATTATATCCTCAAGGTTGGAAAGGGAGGAGGAGGAGCCTCCTACCACCGGACCCGGGGCAGGTTGAGCAGGCTGGGCCGTGGCCTCAGCCAGCTTCTGGTGTAGCTGGCTGACCTCCGCCTGCAGGCGATCCACCTTCGCCTGTAGCTGCCGCGTCTCGTCCGTGGCCGTCCGCTTGGACAGCTCCAGGACAATGCCGTGCAGACTGATGGATCGGCATTTGAGGGCCTTCTGGAAGGTCCCCTTCAAGTTCGAGGACTTGGAGGCGACCTCCAGCACCTCCTCCTTGTCCTGGAGAGCCATGCGCTCCAGCTCCGCCAGGGAGTGGTCGGCGTACAGCACTGTGGATGTGCCATAGCCAGCCCTCGACCTGGCGGCCTGCGCCTGCTGCTCCCTGGCAGCGACCTTCTCCTCGAGGTCCTGCTGCAGCTGCTCCCTCCTTGCCAGGCCTAACTGACGCTCGGCGTCCACTAGGCCCACATCGTGGGTGGGGGTCGAAGCAGGAGTCGAAGCCTTTTTTGACTTCGGCGGAGGAGCCCCCGGACCCGAGCCTCAGGTAGGCCCGCTTCCGCTGGAGGCGGTCGTTCTCGGCCGCCGACGTGTCCATGACGGACTCGTCGGTGTCCGAAAACTCCGCCCGCAGACTGGATAAGCTGGCCGCGGATGGTGTGCGGCCAGCTTCGGCGAGGCCCTTAGAAGGGCCAGTGGATTGGCCCTGAGAAGGCCCCTGAGTTGGCCCTGAGAAGGGCCATTTGCATCCTCGTCCTGCGAGGGACGAGCTGAGGTTAAAAATCGCCCGGAGGCGTCGCGCCTGTCTTTGGTTTTCGGCATACTTGCAGCCGTCCGCTTGTTATTGCTGCAAGTCACAGAGCTCTTTAGCCGCCGGTCTGCCACTCCGTTACGGTGGTCAGACACGGCGTTGCCCGGGGGTTACTGCGTGGAAGTAAGCTCTGTGGGGGAACCCCCAATAACAGCCAGACCTGTAACAACGTCCTCGTGTCAGAACACAACATGTAGAACCTAGGCTACAGGCTATCCAGCAAGAACAAAGAAAATAGTTGAATACTCACAGGATTCAGCTTCAAACACTTCTAACAAAACCCCATCGGGTTATTTGGGAACATCCAGGTCCCACCAGGAATAAGTCCCGCTCAATCGGCTCAATCAGCCTTTTCGCTCGAGTAAAGAGTCGCAAAGACCGGAAACCTCCTTTTGATTTTCAAACCTATCTGTCAGTTTGACTCCAGAATATTCCACCACAGACTAAATACATTTTATCGATATTAAATGTTCATGATACACCACGACCCTAACGCCATCTAGTGACGCGGAGACTACGCTCCTCGAGCCTGCAGAGAAACACGATAGTCGTCGGCTCTTGATGCGTTAAGTATCTATTTTGCAACGTCACATACTCAAGCAATACAAAATGTAAAGACTGAGCAACCGGCCGGCGTTCCGGTTGTTAGGGTTTCACCTGGTGTCGTGTGCGGGTACGCACACGTTGTCAGGACGGTCGATTGTTAGGGTTCGTGAATTTTGATTTTGCTAATCGATCATTTTAATCGATATTCGTATTAATAAAGCTTCCATTTTAATATTTTACACTGGCAACTTTACCCTTTTACTATATTCATGTTATTTCTGTGATTGGTTGGCGCAAAATGGCGGGAACCAATCAGAGAACTCGCTTCTTCCCGCTCAAAAAATGGAGGGAATAACTTGGGTTATTGGAACGCTTGGCCGGTTGCGCGGTCTTGGGATTTTGGACTCGATGCGATAGGGTGTGAGAGTTGATAAGTACCTAGTGCTAAGCATTAATTTTTGTATGTGCAGTTGTGAAATATAAGTCAGTTACATAAAATCATCGTATTTATTTGACTAAGTCCCGTTCCTGTTGGTGTTTCCCACACTTTCGAATTTATAATATTAGTATGGATAGATATACTATTCATCCAAACTCCGGGCTGCTACTGAGAAACCCGTAATGGAAAAACCAATAACATTACCTACGCTCAGCAGTCGCGCTAGCGATCATCACGATTGATGATAGCTAGCGCGACTGCTGAGCGACGCGCGAGCTTACGAATAACATACTATCTCTACTGCCCTTGTTATCGACCAAGGGCAGTAGAGATAGTAGGTTATTCGTCCATGCATATCGTTTTTATACTGGAATAAATTCGATTATGTTACAATTATTTTGTTTTTTTTACCTACCTACGCATTTATTTTATTAATTTTATATAATAGGTAGGTAAGTACCTAATCAACGCAAGTCCCAAGTCACAACGGTACTTGCAGTCCTGCACAGTTGCGGCTAGGTGATTCACTGGACATTTGGAACAGCTAGATTTTCTCATGACTGTTCGGCTACAGTTTAGGTTTTTTTTTTAAGTTTTTATTTCTTGCTTTTCAGTGGGTCTGCTTATAATTTATCTAAGTTACAATAACATATTGTCAACTTGCTCATCGCCTTTTACAAAATATTGCTTTTTTCCATGCAGGGACGTTAATTGTTGAAGAGGTCTCCTGGTATTCCACCATCAGCTCCATTTCACAATTAGCATTGTGCCTACACTGCTTAGCAACCATATTAACGTAATCGAATCGCAACCCGTGAAATATTATTGAGTAGTTCCGATGGCCATCTGTGGTCTTCATCATCAGCTCCACTTTACCAAATGATGATTTCCAAGATCAAATGCTCAAGTTACTTTAAAAAATAACCTAATCGCTATAGGTTTGCCTATAAAAATTGAGGGTTTCCCTCGATTTCCGTGGAGAAAAATGAAATGGGAGAGACGAGAGAATGGATCTAGCCATTGTGTGTGAGATTAAAATCATGGGCCCTTAGGTATACTTAGGCCAAAAGGTAGAGATATAAATAGATAATTAGATCCAGGGAGTTACTGTATCGTGTAGGTACCTATTAATGTACTACACACCTACTTGCTTAATTAGCTAGAATAGTGTTCGTTCTATTTCTATTAAACTACTGAAGCGCATCTTAGGGTAAGCAAAATCAATTTTAATTTAATGATATTAACTGAACAAATCCCATAAGATAATAGGAATATTATTGTCACGTTTCAAGTACTTTTAATAAATTGTAATCAGTGTTGTCTGTTGTTTACTGGCGAGCGAGAGATTGATTAAAATATTATGTCAGTTACCTAAAGTTATTCTCATCCGTTATCAAACTAAACATATATAGGTATTTATGTACCTATAGATTAACATTTATTTATTTATTTAATACATCAAGCACATAAATGTACAGAGGCGGACTTAATGCCATAGCATAGGCATCTTATGCATTTTCTACCAGTCAACCGACCGTTCGTCCGTCCGTTTATTGTGTTTATTACCTACATAACTCCGAGATAGTTTTAGACTAATAATAATTGTATACTTATTTCCTTTTTTTTTTGCTGTTTTTCACTCGGCAGGCTTAGTTCATACTACAGTGACAATTAGGTAAGAGTATTCCTATAGAACCAATTCCTACTTTCGCCCCTAGCCAGTGTTAGATCTGTTTATTTTGTTTGCGTTGCAGTATTTACGAAAAACAAGAAGATGGATGGTAGAGCGAGCGAGGCGACCTCGAAATTTATCACACCTAGTCTTGGAATTCTCGGTTAGGTTATATTTCTATTGAACATTTTTACGGAAATAGGAGTTGCTGTGTCGGGTAGGTAGGTACTCCCTTTCTTCTCCTAAAATTGTTTGTCCGAAACCTCTTAAAAGGTCATTGTACTCATCATTATGAACAACTTTTACTATGGGACCCATATACCAACAAAAAAGAAAGACGGCGCGTCGCGAACATCAAAAGTGAAGCCATAAAACTCTGCTCCTGCAAGTAAACATACACGCTCACGCACACACCTACACTAAAACTATGCTCATCGCTCTTAGTACGTCACGAGTCGTCGTCAAGTAAACATAGATTTTAAAAATATAATTATGCCTTCCTGTGTAGTGAAAAGTTGCAAAAACAACAGCAAATCTTATAAAAAGTCTTACGGAATCACTTTTTAACCCCCGACGCAAAAACGACGGGGTGTTATAAGTTTGAGGTGTCTCTGTGTGTGTGTGTGTATGTGTCTGTCTGTGGCATTGTAGCTCCCGAACGGATGAACCGATTTTGATTTTGTTTTTTTTGTTTGAAAGGTGAATTAGTCGGGAGTGTTCTTAGCTATGTTTGATGAAAATCGGTCTAAGATGGCCGCCGCCACAAAATGGCGGATTACATATTTTTTCACAACTCCCTTAATATGGGTATTAAATGAAAGGGCTTGAATAGTAGAATACTATACACTATGATAAATTTCAAATCCAAGATGGCCGCCACCACAAAGTGGCGAATTACATTTTTTTTTTCACAACTTTCTCAATATGGGTATCAAATGAAAGGGCTTGACTAGTAGAATACTATACGCTATTACAAATTTCAAATCCAGGATGGCCGCCACCACAAAATGGCTAATTATATATTTTTTCACAACTCCTTCAATATAGGTATCAAATGCAAGGGCTTGACAAGTAGAATAATGTACACTATATTGAAAGGGAATGAGGAATATTAACTAACGAAATGAAAACTAAAAACTTGAAAATATTTTGTTGTCTGATCAATGCTCTAGAATGATGAGGAAAGTGGAGTGATGACTGGTACCTACGACCACTGAGTTTGACTATTTTTATTACGACTGGAATTATCCTACTTAAAAAGCGTAGGTATTTCTACATCAGATAGTGTCGCAGTCCCATTTTATAAACTAGATCTGAAATACCGTACCTAAGATATCTAATAGCTATGAAATACTTGTACGAAAGTTGAATAACTAAAGGAAGAACTAGAAAAAGGATATATATAATAAAACAAAAAAATCTGTTTAGTCTTAAAAATTATTCTTCAACTATAAATGAATAATAATTTTTTGACGGATAAAAAACCTGATTAAACACCAAATTACCTGAATCTTAAAACGAAAGAAAATAAAAGAAATGAAATACAAAAATTAAGAAGTCCCTACAAAAAGCATGAAATAAAAAATTAAATTAAAAATTTAAAATTTCCAATTAGGTAAGTACTTACTTACATTTAATTTTATTATATTTTTGTGTCGGGGGTTTTTAAATTTTTAATTTAATTTTTTATCACTTGTGTATTTGAAATGACATCGTTTCTTCATTATTAAATTTTAGGTTACTTGGAACAAAAAACCTCAACGAACGAAAGCTGTGACATAAAATGATGGGGTTGCCATAATACGATTTAAAATTTCCCCATTCGATTAATATTATACTGTTAGCGGAGAATCCTGACATTGAGGGCGTGGCTGCTGAATGACGTCACGAGGCGCGAGAGAGGGGCAGACGGACGGCTGCAGCGGCGAGCTCATTGCCTCGGTCATTTCATTTTGGGCGCTTGAAGAGCTAGGACGGGTTTTAGCTAGGCGTGTGTTAGGTTACTTGTGTCTAATTAAGATCAATTTTTGTTAATTACTTGTTTGAAAGAATTATAAGCTTTATTTTGTGGTCGTTATCTTTTTTTTAAATAAAACTTGCTCACTCTGCTAATATCAGAAGTGGGATAGCTCTCATAGCTATCTACACTGAGATTTGGCATTCTGACGAGTTATTGCATTAGTTAAATTCTATAGTAGTGACTTCCACGGGTACGTTCTGTAGTTCGAATATTGTACTAGCAGAATGCCCAAACGGAGTAAAAGTAAAACCAGTAGTCGCAGCAAGACGCGGGACCGTACACCAGATTTAGATTTGCAACAAACCCTTCAAGTTATGTTGACCCGTATTAATTCGTTAGAGCAAAATGTGGGTAGCAATCAAAGTAGTAACGGTATTGAGCGCGGGGCATCATGCGACGGCGGTGGCGCCACGTTGTCGTCATGCGCCGGCGCGCGAGCGCCGACGCCCGCCATAGCGGCGCTTGCGCCGCCGTCGCTGCTCGGCGTCTCAACTACCGACCTGTCGGTTCCCGTATCTGAAAGCTCGCCTGATTGTAACGACACGATGGGTTAAATGACCGACCGGATTGTAAGTGCGATTGGTAAACTGAGTGCGGTAAGATCAAACCATTTTTACATCTCTAATTTTGACCCTGCTATTAATGATATTGATGTTTGGTGTAACGAAGTCGATCATGTGTGTAGTTTAAATTGTTGGGATGATCGAGAATGCTTAGCAAGGATAGGAAATTGTTTAAAAGGAGACGCGAAACAGTGGCTAAATGAGTGGGTCACGAATGATCGTAGTTGGTCAAGCTTTAAACGAGAGTTTAAGCCGTTGTGTCCGCGTAAGGTAGACGTAGCAAACATTTTATTTCAAGTCATGAGTACCAACTCCGACCATTACACTACGTATGCAGATTATGCACGTCGTTCCCTATTACGTCTTCGAATAGTAGGCGGATTAAGTGATGAACTTATGAGTGCTATAGTTATACGTGGTATAGCCGATCCGCAAATACGTGCCGTCGCGACCAATGCTAAACTAAAACCAGAAGATTTAGTCAGCTTTCTCTCGATTTATGTTAAACCCGATACATCGACTTCTAATCGTAAATTACCTAATCAATGTTCAAGTAATAACGAGGCTAGGTCTCATAATGGTGACCGTCGCAAACGAGATCATGGTGACACTAGGTCAAAATGCTTTTTTTGTGGTAACTTCGGTCACAAACAACATTCTTGCAAAAAACGTATAAAAACGGAGGAACAAGGTCGTGCAAAGTCTTCGCAATCTACCCCCAGTACCAATAATAACAGTCCAACTCCAAATAATGCTTCCAACAAATCATGTTCCTTTTGCAAAAAATCGGGTCATAGTGTAGAGGAGTGTTTTACCAAGCAACGTTCGGAGTCACGCAGGAAGTCTAATATTAATTTTTGTCGTAATACAGAGGGTGACTACAAGAAAAATGATATAGCTACAGCTGTGATTCAAGGTATACCTGTGGACATATTAATAGATAGTGGCTCGGTAGTATCCCTTATTTCAGATAGCCTTATCAAGCATTTTCAATGCAAACAAATACCGTCATGTCGTATATTTTGTGGATTAGGCGAACAAAAAATACAATCGAGTCATTACACTGTGTTAACCGTCGAGTTCCTTGAATTAACATTAGAAATTGAATTTTATGTAATCCCCGATAAATATATGAGTACTCCTGTCATTATTGGTACCGATGTCCTTAACAGAGACGGAATTACGTATATAAGATCGAAAGGCCAGCAGCGTCTTATGCGAATAGACCGAGTATTACCCATACAATCGAACATGCACCCTCTTATTCAAACACCATTGTTAGGTATTGATAAGGATCACTTATTATCAATAATCGCGGACTTCTCAGAATTCCTTATTACTGGTACAGCTACGACCACCGTAAAAACCGGTTCTATGCATATTAAGCTTAATAGTAGCGTACCTATAGTTTACAGACCGTATAAACTTTCTCATGAAGAAAAATTGCGTGTGCGCGATATTATCCGCGAACTACTTGACAAAAATATTATAAGGGAGTCTGAATCTGAATATTCCAGTCCGATATTGCTAGTAAAGAAAAAGGATGGCAGTGATAGAATGTGCGTGGACTACCGCGCACTAAACGCGATAACTGTAAAGGATCGTTATCCATTGCCTCTGATCGATGATTATGTGGACCGCTTAGGGAAAAGTAAATACTTTACCAGTATTGATATGGCTACGGGCTTCCACCAAATTAGGATGGATAGCGATTCTATACCGTTAACTGGCTTCGTTACTCCTGAAGGCCACTTCGAATATTTAAAAATGCCGTATGGTTTGGCCAACGCGCCAGTGGTCTATCAACGTATTATAAGCCATACTCTGCGTACGTTTATTGAATCGGGCAAGGTCTTGGTGTACGTCGACGACGTGTTATTGCCCTCATTGACAGTAGAAGAAGGGTTACAAAATTTACGAGAAGTCTTACAAACACTAACCCAAGCAGGGTTCTCTATAAACCTGAAAAAGTGTATTTTCCTCGCTGAGGAGATTGAATATCTAGGTAGACTAATTAGCAACGGTCAGGTTAGACCGAGCTGTCATAAGGTTCAGTCATTGACCAATGCCCCAATCCCAGGTAATGTAAAGCAAGTGAGGCAATTCTTAGGGTTGGCTGGATATTTTAGACGATATGTACCTAATTATTCAGTAAGGACTGCTTGCATTGCACATCTCCTTCGCAAAGGCGTCACATTTGAATGGAATGAGGAACGTGAGTGCGTTCGTCAAGACATAATAAAGTGCTTAACAAATGAGCCTGCTCTAGCAATATTTGATCCATCTTTCCCGACGGAGGTTCACACAGACGCCTCTGCAGTGGGATATGGTGCAGTGCTATTACAGACCGATATTAATAAACGCAAAAGACCTGTCGCGTATTTTAGTAAAGTAACTCAGGGGGCAGAGCCACGTTACCACTCTTACGAGTTGGAAACGTTGGCAGTGGTAAAAGCACTACAACATTTTCGGCACTACCTTGTTGGTATAAAATTCAAAGTGGTAACTGATTGTAACGCTTTAAAACTTACGCAAAGAAAACGAGATCTGTTGCCGAGAGTTGCTAGGTGGTGGATGTATTTACAGGATTACGACTTTGATTTAGAGTATCGTAAAGGCATCAATTTATCTCATGTTGACTATCTGAGTCGCAATCCAGTAAATGTGTGCGAAATACAGAAACCACATAACTGGGCACATTTGGCACAGTTTGCAGACGAAGAAACGCATTCTCTGTTGCAAAAGTTAGATGAGGGTGAACTCGATTCTAATCGTTATATCAAGCGAAACGATGTCCTTTACTTCAAATATGTAAAAACTGGTGAAGAACCACGTTATTTGTGTTATATACCGAAAGGACATCGCCTCAGCCTTTTAAGAATATTTCATGACGAACACCATCACATTGGCACAGATAAAACAATCGATCTAATTTTGAATCATTTCTGGTTCCCTGGCCTTGCTAAATTTGTTAAAAAATATGTGCAACATTGTATTGTCTGCTTGACTCATAAAAAAGTTCCAAGACAACCATTGCAGCCCATAGAATCATGGAGCAAGCCCAATATGCCGTTTGAATGCATACACAGTGACGCTCTGGGGCCACTCCCCGTTTCTAACGGATTTAAATTTGTTGTAATTATTGTTGACGCTTTTACGAAGTTCTGCCTATTGTATCCAATACGTAAACAAGATGCAAACGAACTTAAACGAGTTTTTGAATCGGCAATATCAATTTTTGGTATGCCCAAATTGATTGTCGCTGACCGTGGGCGAATGTACGAGAGTTCAGCGTTTGCAACTTGGGTACGTGAATTGGGGGGCGAATTATATTTAATAACACCTGAAATGCATCAAAGTAATGGTCAGGCTGAGCGGTATTGCAGAACTGTTCTAAACATGATAAGGGTTGAAGTTAACTTCAGAAATGAAAAGTGGTCAGATGTATTAGGCAAATTACAGCTCACTTTGAACATTACAAAGCATAAATCTACTCAATATTCACCTATGAATTTATTATCCGGCAGCCAAGCTACGACACCCGTCCTACGCTCTATTGTGCGCGATGTGGCCCTAGAAGGTACGAGTCCCAACCGGGAGTCCCTGCGTGAGCTGGCCAGACAACGTGCCTCTGAACTTCTGGACGAGAACAGAGTTCGACAAGACGCCCGCGTTAATGAAAAACGAAAACCGCCACGTAGTTTCACTGTTCATGACGTCGTTTTTGTGCACAAGGGCAGCCAGTCCAAGGGCAAGTTAGACGCATGTATGCGTGGCCCATACCAAATTATTAAGGTATTGCCTCATGGACGTTATGAACTGAAACTAATAGCGGATTCTTATGGTAAAACTACGCAAGCAGCCGCAGAATACATAACTCTGTGGCGTGGAGAATGGACGCCTGATGTGTGCAGTGCATTTTTTGATAGTAAGTAGTGTTACCTATTTATTTCTTGTCTGGGACATGTCGACCTCTGTTTCATGCATGAAATAATTTTGGTAATTGAGTTGGGACATGCCGAGGCCTCTGTCATGTGAGTTTAAAAATGGCTTTGGTATCCTGAGGGCTCTGCCTTAATGATGACAAGTTGAGACCCTCTAATCGAAGATTTGGTGACGCTTGGTATTTGGACATCCCGAGGGCTCTGTCTTAATGTTCATAGTAATCAGTACTTGGACTTTATGAGAGTTAGTAACATCCCGTGGGCTCTGTTTCTGATAAATGACTAATGATTACGATACGGCTCTTCTATCCGAGAGCATTGTGGAGTATAACTGTACTGAAGCATGCTGAGGCCTCTGTTTCTTTCAGTTATACAACTGAAAATGAATGTAGAACTAATGCAAACAATATAACTGTTTCAGGCACTGATGATAATGGTCGTGAAGATGTTGCTTCAGGACCACCAGGCTCCAGTGGGGCTACTCCACCATCAAATCAAGCGAGCGAGGACGCGCCGCCGTCAGGAGAGGCCGTGTTAGCGGAGAATCCTGACATTGAGGGCGTGGCTGCTGAATGACGTCACGAGGCGCGAGAGAGGGGCAGACGGACGGCTGCAGCGGCGAGCTCATTGCCTCGGTCATTTCATTTTGGGCGCTTGAAGAGCTAGGACGGGTTTTAGCTAGGCGTGTGTTAGGTTACTTGTGTCTAATTAAGATCAATTTTTGTTAATTACTTGTTTGAAAGAATTATAAGCTTTATTTTGTGGTCGTTATCTTTTTTTTAAATAAAACTTGCTCACTCTGCTAATAATACATAATTATAAATTATGATTTCTTACTTCGAGTTATATTCCTATTTTCGAAAATGTATTTAATATTTTAGGTTTCCAATTAATACCAATACCTTACTCAACAATAACTTACTCGTACAATATTATACTAGTTCCTACTCACACAAATATCCCTAAATTATAGGGAAAAAAGTTAACAAATGGCAACTCTTCGATACACACATAGATAAAAAGGTGGCTTCAGTTTTAATGTTCGCGGCGCGCTGTCTATCTTTTTTTGTTGGTCTGAGATGGGACCAAACCGGAAATCGCGAAAAAAAATTCAGCTGTTCCCTACATTTTGCGAACATAAATGTTGTTAATGTTTTACCAATAACCCTGTATACCTATAGATAACACACAACGTGCGCGGAAGAATTGATAAAAAATCAAAGTGGCGTGCGGGTCGTATCGTATAATATGCCACAAAGGTAAAAGGTTCAAAAACTTGTTTTTAAAAAGGTTTTTACTTACATTTTATTTTGTTTTTTTTTAGTATAAGAATTTGTTCAAAATATCCGTTCTATCACTTTCACTTGAAAGGTAACTAACGCCAAATCCTACGAACCCAACCACGCCTTTACACAATTAAGTCAAGGTGTGATGCCAACCGAGTTGTACTATCCAAGTCATGCCATACTTTAGAACGGGCTATCAATTTAATGAGTACCTATACAAAATTTCGTGCCAATCCTGGGTTAGCAGATAGGTCATGGTATGAATGCGTAGATAATATTTAGTGTCTGTGCTGTTAACCATTTAGTACGAGCCTCGTCTGGAGCTGGTCATGGTCATGGTGGACTTTAGAACGGGCTTTTATAATTCAACGTAAGTACGTAAAATATCTTGTCTGTAGCTACAGTTGACCGTTGAGGAGCTGCCTCGGCTGGAGCCAACCCTGCACCCTAATTGCGTAACACCCTATCAATCTGAATCTGAATCATTTTGAAAGATATTGCTAATCCATTGCTCTATACGTTCGAAAAATGTATCTGCTCAACAACGTAAATAACGCAATGAATGTTGTTTAGCTGTCAAAATTAAACCCATTGCTACTGATAGTGTGTTACGCAATTATCCCTCAGGTTGCAGCAGCCAGGTCATGGTGGGCTTCAGAACGGACTATCATAATTAAATCACATCACACTAATATTATAAAGGCGAAAGTTTGTGAGTGTGTTTGTTACTTCTTCACGCACAAACGGCTGAACGGATTTGGATGAAATTTGGCACACACAACCAGAATTAACACATAGGATACTATTTATCCCGATGTTCCTACGGGAATCGATCCCGTCGGTGTCAGTTTCAGGTGAAACCGCGGGGCGCAGCTAGTGCGTATATAAAATATCTTGGCTGTACTGTCGACCGTTGAGGAGCTCCCTCGACTGGAGCCATGGTGAACATTAGAACGGATTATAATAAGTAAATGCGTATATCAAATTCCGTGTCCGTACCGTTGACCGCTAAGAAGTTCCTTCGTCTGGAGCCAATCCTGGGTGTAGAATCAGGCTCATGCATTATAAAAATGCATTGTCTTTGAAACAGAATTAACATGTAAAATTTTAACTCCGTAGGATAAGAGGAAGTGGTTTTAATTCAGCTTGCAAGATTTGACCCGAACTACATACGAACGAAATACATACATACAAACATTGCAAGTTAAATAAAAGCTTGTAAAAATGTCCCGTAATATGGTACCCTAAAGTGTCACGTTCCCGATATCGTTCGTTCGTTCGTTTCAGCCGTAGACGTCCACTGCTGGACATAGGCCACCCCCAATTTTGGGAGGGTTTGCCATAATCGCCACGCTTGGCAGGCGGGTTGGCGATCGCAGTATGGTATGATGGTGGAATACATAGAGAACGCTGCTGCCCATTCTCCGGTACGACCCTTAGTCGCCTTTTACGACACCCACGGGAAGTAAGGGGTTCTCGATATATTTGGAGTTAAATTTCGCCAGGAGCACTATGAAATTCATTAAAACTTATATGAGCACTACCACCACCACGCCATATGAGCACTATGAAATTAATTAAATACACTATGAAATTCATTAGATCTATATTATCTATGTGTTTCGTTTTAGTTTTCACAAGTTATGTTAAAGAAGTAGGTACTTATACAATGTGGCGTTTCTTTGCGATGTGATGCAATTTAGTATCTTATAGCGGCTTTTTAGTGCAAATATTTATACTGTCTTCTAATAAATAGTAAAACCAACCAGAGAACTACAAATGAATACAATGGAATGCGTAATGAACACGAAATTATCTACTGCATTTTCTATGATTTTCATAGTTCTTATAAGGCGATGTTTACCTCCAAATATATCGGAAACGTGACACTTCAGGGTACCATATTACTTGATATTTTTTGTTTGTAAAACTGTTCCCTACCCATTTAAACTACATTCATGGTGCGCGGAAACCTTGAAAAAAAATTTAAAATGGCGGCGGGTAATATGAACCCCCTTGAGAATGTAGGGTGCAAGACCGAGCGAAGCAAACTCGAAAATTTTAGCACTTTACATTAAACCGCCTCTTCAGGGGTCTTCCACTTTTTAGAGACCCCCAACTCTGAATTGCTTCTGTATGAATGTATTTTGATAGGGATTTCATTGAAAAGTACTGGAACATTTCATTTCCACGTCTAGTTGCTCAGCTTCCTTTGCCTGTGTCCGCCTGTTACCTTTTCTATTGTAGGACACTATTATATATGGCACTCATTGGTGACGTGACGCGGCATAATGAAACTTGGAATCGTGCGAACAATATTTATTCACAATGAACGAACTGGTGCATCAAAATATTTTATTTCACATAAACCTACATGGGCACAATGAAACATCAAGAGCTAGCACGGTTCCAATTGGTCGTTTCCTAAGGCGAAGAGCCGACAAGAAGCTCCAGGGTCCATCATCATCACATAATTACAATAACAGCTAGTCACCGACCGAAGGTTCGGTTTCGGTTTCGGCTAGTTTCGGCGAAAAAATCAGGTTTCGCAGTTTTGATTTCGGCCAAAATGTTGCCGGATCTTCGGCCCGACCGAAATTGGCATAATATGGCGTTCGTGAACTGTCGGTTTGATACAACACGAACGACTGACCGATGGATAGACAACGTAGTCTTAGTACCTAATGGCCTGGGGCCCTTTCCACGCTTACAAAACCCAAAAAAAAGTGTTTACATAAAAATAGAAGTCATTTAGGTTCTTAGACAGGATTTTAGTGTCAGCGAGAAGGGATTTATTCGCTTATTGGAAGATTGATACAAGCTCTAAGGGCGACAGCAGATGCATCTTAGCGACTGTGCATTCGGTCACATTAGCAAAATCACAAGTTTCAGCGTTTACTTCGGTGCTGCGCATCACGTTGTAGCGACTCGTTACATTTGAGAACGGTTTAAAAATTGTATTTTCTAACCATGCTGAATTGTTTGTCTGAGAGACAAAACATTTTCGTTAGATAGGTATATCGAGCTCCCGAAAAACGATTGAATCTCTGATTGCTAATGTTAAATCGATCATCCGAAAAATGACTAAATCGCTAATCGCAAAAGCTAACAGTAGCATATTATCTGCTAAAGCCCAGATTTTATTTTATTTAAGTTAGTGCTTATTTTTCAATCGTCATTTTGAAATTTTGACAGTATTTCACACAAAATCTGGCAAAAGTATCTAATTTTTTCTTTAGATAAAAGAAGTCTAATAAAACCAGCCCTCAGGCTAATTATTTGTAACAAATCTACAAAACTGTAGTTTATGTGTTATAATTTAATAATTAGAACACATAAACTATAGTTTATACATAGACGTGTTATTGTTACAATGGTAAAAGGCACGATGGGGTTGACATATCTGTTTAGATAAAAACCCCAAAACAAATAAAGAGAAAAAAAATCTACAAAACGACGGGTCTCAGAAAATAATGTCCTAAATACCTAACTATACAAGTTTCGGTTTCGGCTAAAACTAGAAGCGGAGTCGAAGGTTCGGTTACGGTTTGGGCTGATAATCGTGTTTCGGTCGGTCACTAATAACAGCACATCGTCACATCGTCGTATTAGATATGCGTGTGTTTGCGCACGTGTGGCCACATCATGCAAGGTATTTAGATGAAATGTATCCTTGAGATTACAAAAAATATCTATCGACCTAGACACAGCTAAGGAGGGGGGGGGGGAACTCCCCTCCCACTATCCACCTTCGGGATGACGTCGCCGAGAGCTTGCCCTCAATTAAGCAGAATTTTAATTCGGCTTTAGGTACTTGTAGAATGTGGCGTTCTTTATTCTCTGCGTACCCATTGAATATCGATTTGCATAATTATATTATTTGATTAGGATTTCATGTTTTATTTTTCTGTTTCCACAACCCTAGTGCATATATCTAAAATGGCCTCCAATTTATCTTGATAAATATAGTAATAGGTCAAGTGGCTGTGTACGGGTCAGTGTCTATTACCTTCATTGGTCGACGAAAACATGTTATTATTGAAGTATCTAGAATACCTAAGTATAACTAAGGTTACCCAAGCAACAAAGTGTCAAAATCAAAATCTTTCCAGGTGATTTGATAGGCGGTTGTTACTTCAATCAGCTAATCAAAGCAGTTGACATGAGCTTAACAGTTATTTTTTTTGCCTTTCAGAATTCGGATGTACAACCTATGTAGGTACGGGAAGTTTTATTGTACTACTTATGCATTACCAAAGGCTCTGCAGATGCGTTATTCTCATCCTAGAGAGAAACAGGGTGGCAGGGAAATCAACGCGTAAACTGTAACCACTGTTTCAGCATTTTATCCTAGACCCCATAGCGTAGAAACTTTTTGTCGGTTATAAAAAAAATCTACTGTTTCATAGAAAATGTTTCATAGAAAAGTGCAATACCTACGCAGTCAACATATTATATGGAACAGCAGTAAGTACATATATAAAGATGTTCGCGGTACATCGTATGTCACACTTAACAGCGCTGCTGTGGGAATCGGTTCCTCCGTCATTGAATTCTGGTAAGAAGCTAATTAGTTCATTTAATAGCTACAGCTACGGCATAAAGGTCGGACTTTATGCCGTATATTTTGGACAGACGATAGAAAACTATAAACATATTTAAGGAAGATGCGCCAGGGTAGCCCGCGAAATTCAAACTTTCTTAATTTTTTTGCAATTTGCAGGTCAGTGACTCAGTGTCATGTTGAATGCTGATTAAAATAAGATTATATATATGATATTCCATGAATATTAATCAATAGGGTTATTATTAAGTTCATACTTAGAGGGTTGTAATGATGATTTTAATGATTATTATATTGTAAACTCATATTTGTTACGCTCGCGAATCATATTTACACAAAGACAGACGCGGCGGGGGACTTTGTTTTATATATTAATAAAATTTTATTATTATATTTTATAATTAAGTTTTATATACTTAATAATAAATCAAACACTGTGTGCCCCGGGCATGTTTGATTTCACTCAAAAATGTTCCCTTTGCTGTTTATCACATAAATCGTTCAAGAAATGCACTTTAAACGCAAGATAGAAGACCCAGGTCTGTATGCCAAATACTTTATTTATAATAAATAATTTATACCTAATTCATGACCTTCACGTCATGGAAAAAGCGACTGTCGCAACCCAGCGCAGGGCACGCCGCGATAGCGGCGATAAGACCCCTCTTTGAGGAGTGGCTAGAGAGGCGCCACGGCGCCCTCACCTACCGCCTGACGCAGGTCCTCACCGGACACGGAAGTTTCGGGAGGTTCCTGCACATCATCAGGCGGGAGGAAACGCCCGGGTGTCACCATTGCCAGGATCGCCCAGAGGACACGGTGGAGCACACGGTGGAGGTCTGCCCCGCTTGGGCGGAGCACCGCCGTGTCCTCGTAGAGGCGAACAGCAGCGGCGGCGACCTCTCGCGTCCGGCCCTGGTGCGAGCTATGGTCCGGGGCGAGAAGGAGTGGGAGGCAGTCACCTCCTTCTGCGAAGCAGTCATGCTAGCGAAGGAGGTGGCGGGACGAGCCGCGTAACGACTCCTGGCCACCGTAGGCGCGGGCCTGCCAACAAATTTATCTTAATCACTTAAAAAGAAGAATGCTAAGGATTTTGTATTTGGTACAAAATTATCCAACACCCAAGTTCAACGACTATTACTGCTAAACTAATAAAGTTATCTTAACCACTATACTTTTCCTTTAAAGTTCATTAAATGCACTATCATCGTGAATTTTTTCAGATTTTTCAAGCCAGCAGTTTAGGTTTTAGAGGGGGGGGACGCCCTACTGGAATAAAAAATTGCACTTTAAAGTTTAATATTTTGTAAATGGTGCATTAAATCGAAAAATTATTTTAGCAACCCCCAAGTCATTTTAGAAGACCTATTCAAAGATCCACCACACGATGGGGTAGACGACGAAAAAAAATATTCATCCCCACTTCACGTGTAGGGGAGCTACCCTAAAAACATATTTTCAAAATTTTTATTTTACCACTTTGTCGGCGTAATTAATATAGGTACGAACTTCTACAAAATTGCAGCTTTCTAGTACTAAAGGTCTCTTAGCAAAACCTCGGACAGACAGACAGACGGACTTGACGAAACTATAAGGGTTCCATGTAGAAACTACGGAACCCTACAAAGCTGGAAATAAAAAAAACATTTAAAAAAATAAATAAAAACCCCCGACTTAAAGAATTTATGTAACGAAAAAAAACCTGTATGTAACTAAAATCTATAAATTCATATTCAGTCTGGGGACTTTACATTTAGACGTCGTGGGCTTTTCAACATTTTTAATTTTGCTTTTTATTATAGATAGTTATAAGCTAAATACTCAAATCGTATCTATCTATGGTATCAAAGAATTTATTTATATAGGTACTTTATAGTAAACGTACTTTATGTTTGTTATTTATGACATGGCGCTCGACATTCTGTTGCAACTAGAAGCCGAATTGCTAAGTATCTATTTAAATATTCCAGTTTATATTAGCCTCCCACTTCGTGATTGGACTTGAGTGGTACTAAATGTTTAATTCTATATAAGTGAGCAGAAAAGGACTCGGGCATAAATTCAGGTATAATCCGCGCGCAATGAAAATGGGATGGAACCTTGTCAAAGTAAATCGAAAATTACAGTTCTCAAGTAAAATAATTACACAATAATATAAATCTTTTTATTTTTTATATTTATTAGTCAATAGTCAAGTCAAGTCAAGTCAATTTATTAGTCAATATTAGTAATTCCACATGTCATACAATCATAAAAATTAAATTTAAAATTTAAAAAACCCCCGACACAAAAAAAAAAAAAAAAAAAATTAAATGTAAGTAATTGGAAAAGGATCAAATAATTTAAAAACCCCCAACTTAAAGAATCTAGGTAACGAGACTAAAACAGATTCATATTGGATTGATCGGACAAAAAGACTTAAGTTACTTAATAAAAAAAAATTAAAAGTTAAAATCAAGCCCATTTTAAATTAAATAAAACTTGTCTGTCTCCTGCCTTTTTACAGTAAATAAAAGTTGGAAGCAGGCGGGACTCATTTGAATTTGAAAATATAATAAAAATGATATGGGTCCCGCCTGTTTCCAACTTGTATTTAATTTAAAATGGGCTTATTTTTTAACCCCCGACGCAAAAACGACGGGGTGTTATAAGTTTGACGTGTCTCTGTGTGTGTGTGGGTGTGTGTGTGTGTGTGTGTGTGTCTGTCTGTGGCATCGTAGCTCCCGAACGGATGAACCTATTTTGAAATTGTTTTTTTTGTTTGAAAGTTGAATTAGTCGGGAGTGTTCTTAGCTATGTTTGATGAAAATCAGTCCAAGATAGCCGCCGCCACAAAATGGCGGATTACATATTTTTTCACAACTCCCTTAATATGGGTATCAAATGAAAGGGCTTGAATAGTAGAATACTATACACTATGATAAATTTCAAATCCAAGATGGCCGCTACCACAAAGTGGCGAATAACATTTTTTTTTCACAACTGCCTCAATATGGGTATCAAATGAAAGGGCTTGACTAGTAGAATACTATACGCTATTACAAATTTCAAATCAAAGATGGCCGCCACCACAAAATTGCGAATGATATTTTTTTTTCACAACTCCTTCAATAGGTATAGGTATCAAATGCAAAGGCTTGACAAGTAGAATAATCTCACTAATATTATAAAGGCGAAAGTTTGTGAGTGTGTTTGTGTGTTTATATGTTTGTTACTTCTTCATGCTCAAACGGCTGCTGATGCTTGTATGGAGGTAGGAGGTAGCTGACAACCTGGATTAACATATAGGCTACTTTTTATCCCGATATTTTCACGGGATCGAAATTTACGTGGGTGAAACCGCGGGGCGCAGCTAGTAAACAATACATATATTGAAAGGGAATGAAGAATATTAACTAACGAAATGAAAACTAAAAACTTGAAAATATTTTTTTGCCCGTGGCTAAATAATAACAGCCGCACAGGTCGATCGATCAGGTTAAGCTACGCTTGCCGCGGTTGGTCTGTGGATGGGTGACCATCTTTACATACCGAGACCCCTCCGTGCCTCGGAAAGCACGTTAAGCCGTTGGTCCCGGCTGTCATTTGTGGATCTTTGACAGTCGTTACGGGTAGTCAGAAGCCCGAAAGTCTGACAACCAGTCTTACCAAGGGGTATCGTATTACCCAGTAACTGGGTTGTGGAGGTCAGATAGGCAGTCGCTCCATGTAAAATACTGGTATTCAGCTGCATCCGGTTAGACTGGAAGCCGACCCCAACATAGTTGGGAAAAGGCTAGGCAGATGATGATGAATGCTCTAGAATGATGAGGAAAGTGGAGTGATGACTGGTACCTACGACCACTGTGTTTGACTATTTTTATTACGAATGGAATTATCCTACCTAAAAAGCGTAGGTATTTCTACATCAGATAGTGTCGCAGTCCCATTGTAAAAACTAGATCTGAAATACTTAAGATATCTAATAGCTGTGAAATACGTGTACGAAAGTTGAATAACTAAAGGAAGAACTAGAAAAGGATATAATAACACAATAAAATCTGTTTAGTCTTAAAAATTGTTCTTCAACTATAAATTAATAATAATTTTTTGACGGATAAAAAACCTGATAAACACCAAATTACCTGAATCTTAAAACGCAAGAAAATAAAAGAAATGAAATACAAAAATTAAGGGGACCCTACAAAAAATATGAAATAAAAAATTAAATAAAAAATTAAAAAAACCGCCGACACAAAAAAAATAATAAAATTAAATGTAAGTAATTGGAAAAGGATCAAATAATTAAAAAACCCCCAACTTAAACAATCTAAGTAACGAGAATAAAACAGATAAATTCATATGGAAGTCGGGGGACCGTTCTGTTGAACACCTTCCATGCTAAGAGGTCATATTACTACATTATTCTACTTGTCAAGCCCTTGCATTTGATACCTATATTGAGGCAGTTGTGAAAAAAAAATGTAATTCGCCAATTTGTGGTAGCGGCCATCTTGGATTTGAAATTTATCATAGTGTATAGTATTCTACTATTCAAGCCCTTTCATTTTATACCCATATTAAGGGAGTTGTGAAAAAAATATGTAATCCGCCATTTTGTGGCGGCGGCCATCTTGGACCGATTTTCATCAAACATAGCTAAGAACACTCCCGACTAATTCGACTTTCAAACAAAAAAAACAATTTCAAAATAGGTTCATCCGTTCGGGAGCTACGATGCCACAGACAGACACACACACACACACACACACAGACACGTCAAACTTATAACACCCCGTCGTTTTTGCGTCGGGGGTTAAAAAACAAGCCCATTTTAAATTAAATACAAGTTGGAAACAGGCGGGACCCATTTCATTTTTATTAGGGTTCCGTACCCAAAGGGTAAAAACGGGACCCTATTACTAAGACTTCGCTGTCTGTCCGTCTGTCCGTCTGTCTGTCTGTGTGTCACCAGGCTGTATCTCAAGAACCGCGATAGCTAGACAGTTGAAATTTTCACACATGATGTATTTCTGTTGCCGCTATAACAACAAATACTAAAAACAAAATAAAATAAATATTTAAGGGGGGCTCCCATACAACAAACGCGATTTTTTTGCCCTTTTTTGCTCGATATCAAAAATGGCAACAGGTAGGCACTTGAAATATTCACAAAATACTCAGTTGTATTTTAATTTTAATAATAAATAATATAATTAAAATAAAATAAATATTTAAGGGGGGCTCCCATACAACAAACATGTTTTTTTCGGCGTTTTTGCCTTGTGGTTTGGAACCCTTCGTGTGCGAGTCCGACTCGCACTTGGCCAGTTTTTATATGTATTTTCAAATTTAAATGAGTCCCGCCTGCTTCCAACTTTTATTTACTGTAAAAAGACAGGAGACAGACAAGTTTTATTTAATTTAAAATGGGCTTGTTTTTAGCTTTTAAATTTTTTTATTAACTTAAGTCCGGTTTTTTATTTTATAGACCGCAGTCGGGTTTTTTATTTTTTTGAATTACTTTTTTTATTTCCAGCTTTTTAGTTTACAAATGTGAAAGATTTCGCAAACGATTTAGTTCTTGGTACGTGTTTTTTACGATTTGTCACTTCGAATTACTTTTAACCATATAGGTTGTATATATTTTTGTAATCACCTTTTAAAACTCTGTATTTTGATACCCCACTCAATAGGTTCTCAGAAAAAAAACATTTTTTGAAGACATAATGGCGCCAAAAATCGTTCATTTTAATTTTTTTCAATTTTGATATACCCAGTGTCACTCTCATAACTAAGACGAATCTAACGACACCTCTCAAGCTGAAATCTGTCAAGCCGTTTAGGCTACAGAGCGTGCCAAAGAAATTAAATACATACATACATACATACACTCGAAAAACATAAACTCCTTCTGGCGCAGTCAGGTAAAAAAGGGACTGATTTTGACGGGACTTTCACTGGCAGATAGCTGTAGTGTTATTCTGTAAAAATCTCCCCGTGAAAACTTAGGTGAAGTGAGCTGTCAATAGTGTCAAATCCCTAGCACCAGGTGAAATGACAGCTCACTTTAATCTCACTTCACTCAAGTTATAACGGTGATCTTTTTACAGAATAGCACCGCTGATGTTATAACTTTTATTGAATAACTTTTGCTTTAGAAAAAGAATTAGGATTCCGCTCAATAAAATTAAAACCCGCATGAAATCCAATTTGTATTCCGACATGAAAGCGAACGAAGTCGCGGTCACCGCTAGTAAAAACATAATATTTTCTTAAATGAATTGGCAAAGTACTAATAATATAAATATTTTTTAAATAGTCCCGAGAATCAACATGATGTCACATTCGCTACTTCTAACATTAGGTACTTTAAATCTAATGCATTATAAACCGTAAATCAATCTTGGACTCTGAATAATAGAGTTATTCACGTCGTCAAGATTTAGTGACCGTCGGTCGGTCGGCAGTATTTTAAAGAGCAATGATGTCATCTGCAAATAACACTAGTTTCGGTTGATTTTGAAGTAACTGGAGTAAATCATTAATGTAAACTAAAAAGAGGAATGGACCCAATACAGAACCTTGAGGAACGCCCATTGTCAGAATTTAAAACCTTCTTTTCATTTTTATTTCCTCGTACCTAATCACTTTCGTCGGGAGCATTTCAGATGCGGGCCTACCATTCTATAGACTGATACAACGAAAAATCACGAGGGCTAGCCAATCAGTGAACATATCACTTTGGGTGGTGAATTGGTGATCTGATCGCAAATCTATTGCTATACACCTACCTATATTATCTTCCTTGAAAACAACACGAATCTTCATAATTTTTCAGTTTTAAATCAAGATGGCAACTACAAAGTTCGGCGGACCTTCTCCTTACAAACTGCCTCAAACCTATCCGAAGGAGGACTACTTCCACACAGAGTAAGTTTAATACAGATACCTACCTGAAAATCCTTGCTTTCAATTGTCGCAACTTTTCGTTTATGGCCATTCCAAAAATCATCTCCCTAGGCTGCCTACCTATTTGCGTGGAATAATGCAGAGTTGGGAAAACATTACCTAAAATTCCATTACATTCACGTCATTCAAGCTTCTGTGGACGGACACTGCACTGATCACCTTGCCTTCGCTTAAATGGACTGGCATTCTGTTTAAACTTGCCAGGAGCGCTATATAGGACGTCCCACGGCTATGCCACATGGAGGGAAAGTATCTTGAATAATGTAGATGGAACATTTTACTGAAAGAAGACATTATTTTTTTAAACTGCATTCATAGATTTTTAAACAATTACATGGTTGAATCGGGAATCGAACCCGCTACACGAGAAAAAAAAACCGGGCAAGAGCGATGTGTTTATGCATAAGGGTTTATGCATAAGGTTTATGTTTATGAAATTAAATGTTTTTTTTTTTTAAATTTTATATGTGAGTTGATTGAATAGGTACATGGTAAATTGCGGTTTACGATTTATGACGTATTAAAAAAAAACTACTTACTAGATCTCGGTCAAACCAATTTTCGGTGGAAGTTTTACCCATATATTTTTTTTAGTCGTATCATTCTCTTATTTTAGAAGTTACAGAGGGGGGGGGGGGGACACATTTTACCACTTTGGAAGTGTCTCTCGCGCAACTATTCAGTTTAGAAAAAAATTATAGGTACTAGAAACCTCAATATCATTTTTGTAGACCTATCCATAGATCCCCACACGTATGAGTTTGATGAAAAAAAAATTTGAGTTTCAGTTCTAAGTATGGGGACCCCCAAAATTTATTGTTTTTTTTCTATTTTTGTGTGAAAATCTTAATGCGGTTCACAGAATACATCTACTTACCAAGTTTCAACAGTATAGTTCTTATAGTTTCGGAAAAAAGTGGCTGTAACAGACGGACGAACAGAGACAGTCGGACAGACGGACAGACAGACAGACAGACAGACATGACGAATCTATAAGGGGTCCGTTTTTAGGGTTCCGTAGCCAAATGGCAAAAACGGAACCCTATAAGGGTTCCGTTTTTGAGTTGATGACGATGTCGTGGTGAGTCCAGGTCGGGGATCCGATGAACACAACGTTGACTCTGTAATTGAGAATGTGTTTTCATTACTCAGCAATCGTATATTATCTAAAACTTACTGCCTAACTGATAATATGATTAGTAAGTTTTAAATAAGTAACACCATTTTTAGGGTTCCGTTGCCAAATGGCAAAAAACGGAACCCTTATAGATTCGTCATGTCTGTCTGTCTGTCTGTCCGTCATGTCTGTCTGTCTGTCTGTCTGTCTGTCTGTCCGTCCGTCTGTCTGTCTGTCTGTCCGTCCGTATGTCACAGCCACTTTTCTCCGAAACTGTAAGAACTATACTGTTGAAACTTGGTAAGTAGATGTATTCTGTGAACCGCATTAAGATTTTCACACAAAAATAAAAAAAAAACAATAAATTTTAGGGTTCCCCATACTTAGAACCAAAACTCAAATTTTTTTTTTTCATCAAACCCATACGTGTGGGGTATTTATGGGTAGGTCTTCAAAAATGATATTGAGGTTTCTAATATCATTTTTTTCTAAACTGAATAGTTTGCGCGAGAGACACTTTAATTTAAACGTCTTCGGCTCCTGGATACGGCTCGATTTGTTACATACAACCAGGTACCTACTAATTACGTATCTCTTTATCATTTTATCATGCTCTTAAATTATAATAGGGAAATGATGCGTACTTCTCAAGTGGGTACATTTATTAGTAATAGGTACTTATGATAATGTCAGTTGTATGTCCTTACGTGAATGACAGCTTTTCATTTTTCTGAACAAAATTTCACATCAAATGTTTAAATTCACGGTCTTCCTTTTGAATCCCTTCGATTGGTATGATAAAGCTACAGGGTAATTTTTTTGCAGCGGGTTGTAGCGGGTTCGATTCCCGGTTCAACCATGTAATTATTTAAAAATCTATGAATCAGTAAAATGTTCCATCTACAATATTCAAGGTACTTTCCCTCCATGTGGCATAGACGTGGGACGCCCTGTATATCTAAGTAAGGATCCTGAGCCAAATTTTGTATACCCACTGATTACAATAATTCCTTTATCTACAGTTACGTAAACAACGTTACCACAAACCATTCTGTTAAGCCGCCGAAGAAGCCGGTAGTAGCTGCTATCTTCGGACTCGGCCGCGCCGGCTCGATCCACTTGGCCAGTATCATCAACAACCCCCGCATCACCCTCAAGTTCGTCGTTGACGACCGCACGGAGAGGTTTGCCGACCTGAAGAAATACTGGAACTTCAGCGATGATGTTTCTCTGCTGTCTTCTAAGGAAGCACAGCGCGTCTATAACGACAAAGAGTGAGTACTAAGGGCAAATATAGAAAAACCGGGCAAGAGCGAGTCGGACTCGCTCACCGAGGGTTCCGTAACATCCGGGTTTATGTATAAGGTTTATGTTTATGAAATTAAATGTTTTTTTATATTTGAGTTGGTTGAATAAAAGGTAAATTGAGGTTTACGATTTATGACGTATTAAAAAAAAACTACTTACTAGATCTCGTTCAAACCAATTTTCGGTGGAAGTTTACATGGTATTGTACATCATATATTTTTTTTAGTTTTATCATTCTCTTCTTTTAGAAGTTACAGGGGGGACACACACATTTTACCACTTTGGAAGTGTCTCTCGCGCAAACTATTCAGTTTAGAAAAAAATGATATAAGAACCTCAATATCATTTTTGAAGACCTATCCATAGATACCTCACACGTATGGGTTTGACGAAAAAAACATTTTTTAGTTTCAGTTCTAAGTATGGGGAACCCCAAAATTTATTGTTTTTATTCTATTTTTGTGTAAAAATCTTAATGCGGTTCACAGAATACATCTACTTACCAAGTTGCAACAGTATAGTTCTTATAGTTTCGGAGAAAAGTGGCTGTGACATACGGACGGACAGACAGACAGACAGACGGACAGACAGACAGACAGACATGACGAATCTATAAGGGTTCCGTTTTTTGCCATTTGGCATCGGAACCCTAAAAATGGTGTTACTTATTTAAAACTTACTAATCATTTTATCAGTTAGGCAGTAAGTTTTAGATAATATACGATTGCTGAGTAATGAAAACACATTCTCAATTACAGAGTCAACGTTGTGTTCATCGGATCCCCGACTTGGACTCACCACGACATCGTCATCAACTCTATTACCAATAACAAAGATGTGTTCTGTGAGAAACCCATCGCAGAAAACATTGAGGAGACGAGGAAATGCTACGAGGTAGCTAAGGCTAAGGGGCGCGTTCTCTTCTCCGCATTCAACCGCCGCTTCGACCCGTCCTACAGGGCTTTGAAAAACAGGGTGAGGAACGGGGAGGTTGGACACGTGCAGATCCTCAAAGTCACTGCCAGGGACTCTCCGCTGCCTTCCATCGACTACCTGAAAACATCTGGTGAGACATTCTGTAATTATGGAAATTAAATAAGTGTATAGAATCAAACGAAAAGAGTAAGGTGTAGGTACTAGAGATTAGGTAGGTATGCATAAAAAGAATCACTCGAGTGGAAATTTTGAATTTGAATGTATGTAGGTAGTTTTTCAACGTCATAGAATCATGATGTTTTATTTACTCCACAAAGTCTAATCCGAAAAGATTAATTCTATATACATTATTATCAAAAATATCAAAGAGGAAAACAATGGGAATAAAAGGCAAAAACGACTTTTATCTCAATCACCAAAGGAAGACAACCAAAAAAAAGAACAAATCAAACACAATCTCACAATCTCACAAGAAAAACAAGACAGACATTAGCACCTTATTGTCAAAAAGAGATGCGCAGTCCCCACAGATTAATCCTTCCCCAAATCAACAACACTCGACGGAGACATCTAACAGTTAGCAACTAGCACGAGCCCCTCTACAAACATCTCCAGGACAGCTGGTCACTGCGGAGATATGCGACCACAACCCTCCAGAGCAACTACTCCACATAATAACGTGCGGAGTCTTTCATCTCACGCACGACTAATAGAGCTTGTAGATGCAATGAAAATATAAGATTTGATAAGAGTTGGCAATTCGAGTTGTGAATATGAGGATTTTATATTTCAATTTGTAGGAGAAACCGCAGGACTCTATGGAGTTGGATTCATTATAAAAAAACAAGAAGCAATAATAGGTATATCAGAGCGGGTGGCTCTATTAACATTGAATATAAACAGTTTCAAACTTGCTGTTATACAAATCTATGCCCCAACAGAAGGCGCTGGTTAAAATAAAGTAGAAGAATTTTATAAAAACATAGATAAAGCTCTAAATCGAGCAGGTAACCGGAAGACCACAGATGGGAGACTTTAATACCAACATTGGTATCCCTGTACCCGAGGAACACTTAATAATGCGAAAATATGGCTATGGAGTTACAAATTCTTCAGGAGAAAGAATGGTAGAATTTGCGTATGAAAATAAGCTGTCAATAATTAATAATTTCTTCGATAAAAAACTTAAAACCAGATGGACTTGGAGATCTCCTGACAGCAAAACAAAGAACGAAGTGGACTTTATTCTGTCAAACTTCCCTCAGAACGTGCAAAACATTGAAGTTCTAAATGTAGAATACCCATCAGACCATAGACCGGTAAGAATAAAAATTAAAAGTAAGTTGTCAAAAAGAAACAGAGCAAGTTATAATAAAAATTATCACAACCAACTGAGGAACATATTTCTATTTATTCTGAATCCTTAAATTATAACATGAAAAGGCTACTAGAGGTTGAAACAAACTTCACACCACAAGAATACTACGACAAATTGATAAATATAATAGAAACCAGCTTATCAAGGGCCAATAACTCTAACATAAAAAACAAAAAACAGTCAGTAATTACTGACCATACCAGGTAGTTAATACGACGAAGACATGAGAGCTACAAAACCCGAAATATGAAAAATTAATTAAAAGCTCTTTACAAATTAACTAGCAGATATATAAAGCGAGATTATATTGCCTACAGGTCACGTACAATAGAGAGACATCTAAACACAACTGGAAGTTTGAAACGAGCATTTAAAGAATTAAAGACACAAACACTGGACAGAAGGATTGCAAGGGGATGAAACGGTACACAATAACAGAGACGACATTTTAAACATTGCAACGAAATACTATAGAAGAACTTATACAGTTGCTCTACACAGACACAATCATTTCACGTGGATGTTCCCCAAATGGGCTACACCGATGAGATAAATCCTGTAGACGAAATTGAAATAATCGGACAAATAAAGAAGATGAAAATGGAAAAGAGTCCAGGCCCAGACAAAATAACTAATGAAGTTATAAAAACAGGTCACTCTCTACTGGTAAGACCACTAACAAAACTTTTTAATATGATTATCGAAAGTACTTCCACCCCCAAGCAGTGGTCGGAATCAAATATAATTTTGCTGTATAAAAAAGGAGATCCAAAAGATATTTCTAACTACCGACCTACATATAAGCCTGTTACCAACTATATACAAACGATTCTCTTCAGTCATAGAAAAGAGAATTGGTCAAATACTGGACAGTAAACAACCATTAGAACAAGCAGGCTTCAGAAAAGGTTACAGTACCATAGACCATATACACACATTAGAACAGGTCATTGAGAATTATCAAGAATTCCAAAGACCGCTCTAAATTATTTTCATTGATTACCAAAAAGCGTTCGATACAATTTCACACTCAGCAATTTGACAAACTCTACACACTCAAAATGTTAACCTTAAAATATATAAACATACTAAAAGATCTTTATGAGAAGAACCAAAGTAGAGTACAATTGGATAACGTAGGACCACCAATTAAGATAGAAAGAGGGGTCAGGCAGGGCGATCCCCTCTCTCCTCGTCTTTTCATAGCAGTGTTGGAGTCGGTCATAAGCAATCTGAACTGGAAGAATTTGGGTATCAACATCAACGGAAATTATCTTTCACATCTAAGATTTGCCGACGATATTGTACTTTTAAGTGATAATCATAAAGACTTAGGTACAACATATGATATCCACCTTACATAGAATTAGCAAAGAGGTCGGCTTGGAAATAAATCTGAGTAAAACTAAAGCAATGACAAACAATGGCCACGAAACCATATAACATAACTTGAAGATGTCCACCTGGAGTATGTGAGTAACTTATATATTTAGGAAAACAAATATCATTCAGCGCACTAAACAATCAACAGGAAGTAGACAGAAGAGTTCAAAAGACCTGGAACAAGTTTTGGAGTTATAAGGAAGTGCTGAAAGGCAACTTTCCCATTACACCAAAGACTACAATATAATGCGGTCATTACCTACACTAAAGAGAAAAATAATGAACTCATGCCTCTTACCCTCCTTGACATATGCATGGCAAACATGGATGTTTACTCATAAAATAAAAAACAAGATTTAAAACAAGTCAAAGAAGTATGGAAAGGAGCATGCTGAAGATAAGCAAATTGCAAAAAATACCACATAGCACAATAATATCTGTCTTTTTACAGACAGATATTATTGATGCCTTAAGTTACGCACAGAAATTAAAAATGAGATGGGCTGGCCATGTAGCCAGAATGACTGACGATAGATGGACCAAACGAACCACGGTGTGGGCAGGCTACAGAAAGAGAGGCAGGCCGCAAACACGATGGGCAGACGACATAATACAACAGCCGACCGGGACTAGACAAGAGTAGCAAGCAAGAGGGACTCATGGCAATCTCTGGAGCAGTCCTCCACATAGGAGGGGTTCTTGCACAAAATGTTAATCTTATCACATAGGTAGAAATTTATTGAATAATTTATAATTGAACTATGCTAATTCATTATTAATTGGATAATTTATTTAATTTATGCTGAATTAATGTTAACTATTTTAATTTTCAAATTTTATTTCAATTAAAACAAAAAAAAATAATGTTATTTTTTTTACTTTTCAATGATTATTTTTTCCATTTATTATTCTAAATCATTGGCAAGAAATAAAAGGATTTTTTAATTTATTTTATAATTGTTTTTTGGAAAGACGTAATTTTTTTGCTATAAAAGATAACACCTAGATAATTATTACATTTCAGTTTTACTTATGAGTGTTTATCCCTACACAATCCCCATGATATGTGGAATTTCGAAAAACTTTTATGAACTGATTTAAATTATAAAGAACCTAGTTAGCTGGTTTCTGAAAAAGCTCTTCCAGCAACCAAGTTTCTAGTGGCAAATTGACTTGTATTCTTTTCAGGTGGTGTCTTTCACGATTGCCTGGTGCACGACATCGATATGGCTTGCTGGGTGTTGGGGGAGCTGCCGTGCCGCGTCCAGGCCTCCGCTACTGCTCTCATCCCCGAAGTTAAGGCTATTAATGACTTCGACACCATCGCCTTCCTTCTCACTTTCCCGTCTGGAACAGTCGTGCTTGGAGACAACAGCCGCTACTCTGCCTACGGATATGACCAGAGATTGGAAGTTTTTGGAAACAAAGGTACAATAACCCTAACATGTCTATCTATATCCATAAACATTATAAATTAAAGTCGCTTTTCGTGTCTGTCTCTGTGACCGCGTTGGTTTTCTAAACTCCGCAACGGATTTCGATGCGGTTTTCATCATTCTTTATTGTATGTTATGCCGGCAAAACTTACATTGTATTAAAATTATTAAGAGGGCGCCGCCCGTGCCACTGCACGGGCGGCGCCCTCTTAATAATTTACTGCGCCACTGCGCCCTCATCGTTTGTTTGGTTATTTCATTTATTTTAAAATGAAAATGCAGAAAATAAGTAGTAGTAGTAGTAATAAGTAGTAGCAGTAAGTAAGTAGTGATTATAATAAAATTAAACAATGTAAAACTACCGTTTATAGTAAGGTTTATACGTATAATCTTGTGAAGCACAACTTAACGTGCTCATTTTCTGCATGTTCATTCTAAAATAAAAGAAATACAAACAATGAGGTCGCCACTGTCGCCAAGTGGCGGATAAAAGTGGCCACTATTTTCCGTTTTAGTGATTATTATAAAACTAAACAATCTAAAACTACCGTTTATAATAATATTAACGTATAATCTTGTGGAGCACAACTTAACGTGCTTATTTTTGCATTTTCATTGTAAAATAAAAGAAATAATCAAACAAATGATGAGGGCGCCACTTGGCGGTCGGCGCAGCCTTAAGAAATATCGATGTTTTGTAAAGTCGTAAAAACCGTGCGAAACAGAGGTGTTTCGCTTCTGTGAGCATAAGGTTTTCTAATTGTTGATTCCTTAAGGTGAATGCTCCAACCAGCCCGCGAAATTCAAATTTTCTTACGTTTTTTGCAATTTGCAGGCCAGTGCTAGGTTGTATGTTGATTAAAATATTATTCGCGGTTGTACGACATATATAGGTACAGAATTATAATCATGAAAATCATCAATAAAACGCTCTAAGTTCATAAAGCTGTTAGAATTACTTTTTCTGTTTTTTTTTTGTTCTTACACCTTTATGAAGTTGGAGGGTTGTATTGGTGATTTTGATTATTATAATTCTGTAACTACATACGTCTTACAGCCGCGAATAATATTTTAATCAACATACAACCTAGCACTGGCCTGCAAATTGCAAAAAACGCAAGAAATTTTAAATTTCGCGGGCTGGTTGGAGCATTCCCCTTAAGATATACTTCTAATAGGAGATAACTTTCAGGTCCTCGCTCACCAGCCCGAATCCTCAAGTGCCTTAACTTTAGTATATATATTTTTTATTTCTCTAGGGATGATTAAGGTCGAAAACGAGAGGCCTTACCACTCCACCGAGGTGATTATTGGCCATGAAGGCGTCAGACAAAGCCCCATCTACTACTCCTTCCCCTCCCGCTTCAAGCAAGGCTACCAAAATGAATTGGAGCACTTCTTGGACGTCGTCATCCGTAAGTACCTAAAACTTTAGTAGGTAGGTATTGTTACGATCTTGGGGTTCGTGTCAATAAAAACTGCCGATTTAATAACCAAAAATTACACTTTAATTCAACAACACTAATAACAACTCAAACACACTTATTATAAAACACAATTGCACTACTGATCGCTCTAAGTCGCACTTGAAGATCGCTTTCGATGTATTCGCTTGTATCGCTTTATCCAATCTGACCCGGTCGTGGCGCATCCCGGCCTTATGTAGTGCCGCAGATAGTTCTAGAACCTTCCATTGTAGAAACATCTAGAATGTTCGAGTACATACCGGCCCCGACTGACCAGATGTCGATAGTTCGAGAAAGTTCTAGAAAGTTTTCGCATCGAAATTTTTAGAAGGATCTTGACTACTAGGTCCGCTATTCGATACTATAATAGATTCGATACTTTAATAGAAGGCGCTAGTGGTAACTAATGTCACCATGTACCAGGCATTAATTGTGGCGCGCAACAGCATTTATAAAAATATAATTATTTGTGGAGCAGTACGATGTTTCTGAATGACAGTAAAAGTTAAATGCGCCTGCTTCGTGAAACATTGATACTTACTGTATATTTATTTATTTAGGTACCTAAAATAACTCCAGTTTTAATCGGCTATCCAAGGCGAGGTAAACTGTTGGTACAGTCAGTTTTCATCTTGGTAGTTGTGGTGGATAATTTATTTTTTATTTCTTCAGGTGGAGTCCAAATGGAAGTGACCGACTACCAGACCCTGGCCGTTAGTAAGATTGCGACGGCAGCTGAAGAGAGCGCGCGCACTGGCAAAACTGTGGAAATTGACTGGAGTAAAGACAAAATTCCCACCAACTACTCCTAAGCACTAAGAATTGAGAAGAATAAGGCTAGCAACAAGTTGCAGTGATTGTACTTCGTTGTGAATATTTTTTTGTTACACATACCTACTTTAAAAAAAATAAAAATGCAAGAAATGATTTTTTAAAATCACAACTCATTAAATTATTTTTAACATTGTGATTACCGACGACTGAAGACCCCTTGTAGGCATCACTAAAACGATGTTCGAATGTTGTTTCTGTTAAAATACAACTTACGTAACAAGTGTCTTTGCTTTGTATTTCTTACCTACGGGTATTCAAGGTTTACTGGATGGCGGATGTTGGACACACTACAAACAATTTAAGTAGGGGGCACCCATGAAGTTTTATCTATAACTTCCATGGGGGCACCCCACTGACCTCTACCATACAAGTAATACAGGTCAGTGGGGCACCCCCATTTTGACGTATTCAAATTGTATAATGTATGGCTTCGCTCTCAGCGCTCACATCATCTCACATGCGTTCCGATTTAGATATTACGATTATGACAGCTGAGAGCTGTCAACAATTCGGAACACTCGTGAACGCGCTCACAGTGCTTACTCATTGTAAAAACGACATTATTACAGTATTTCTTTTATAAACACCATATTTCTTCTTCTTTGGTTAGGTGGCGACTGTCAGCCAGAAGCACAATTTCGAAAATGCCACGTTAGTTTAATTTAAAGATGATGCAACTCAAAACAAAACATACACTGACACATCCTCACACACACTGTCATTTTTGACAGCGCTCATGGTGTTAGTATTCTAAGGCATGGTCGGCGTTATCGCAAGATGGCGCATGTCATGGCGTCATCTATGACGATTCACGCGACATCGTTGTCGCGCTCGTAGTGTTCGGTACGGGTTTAAGCACGCTCAAATCGATTATTTCCCAACTCGGAACGCAGGGTTAGAGAATGGAAAGAAATTACAATGGCAGCACTGGCAATTTTGACACTGACAACCCATCTATGTATTCGACTCAGGGGGAGTCAACTCTATTAGGATTGGATGGCTCAGTAGGTGGGTTTGATATAGGGATTCCAGTACCAAAAAACAAATGTTAAAAATTCGATGTTAAATGGCAACATCAACGTTTTCAGCAAGGAGTACGTCGGTTCCGAATTGCGTCAAAAGCGATTATTTCGCGAATCCGACCAACGTGCAACGTCACAAATAGAGATGGGCGGTGGGTAAATACCCATCGGGTATTTACCGGGTAAATACCCAATTTGGGTATAAACAGGGTTTTTACCCGGTAAATACCCAAAAGCATGGGTATAAACTATAAACACTTTATGGAACGTTTTATTTAATAAAGTTTAGGTGAATTTTAGCCCGTTTTTTTTTTTTAACACATCCAAGACATCCATGTTATAAGTTCGGCTACTTTCATATGTTTTTCGTCTCAAAGCCTGATTAAATTGCTTTATTAACTGATCATAACTGTAATTTTAGCATAAATGTAAAATTTCTTTAACTGATTTGATGAAGTTTCTATATAGTAAATGACATATATAGGGTGACTGGTAATTAGTGAACGACACTTAAACACGTGATTGTAGTCATGAAAACAAACAACTTTTACTATGGGACCAAACCTGAAATCGCGAAAAAAAAATCTGCTGGTCAGTACATTTGTGTTCGCCTAACTGGTCAAAATGTACTGAACTTGGCTGATTTTCCTCTTTATACAGGGTGTTTGGTGCATCGTTTGCCAAATGAAATTGGCCGAAAGAAGAGGTCATTTGCTATCTCTTAAGGCCCAGTAACTCATTCCTTGTATCACTGGTTTTTTTAAAATGACTTTTTAATTTTTATTTGGAGAAATACAAGAACTCTGCATTCAAGCTTAATTTTTTTTTTAAGTTATGAGTATAGTCTTCAAATTTTATTTTAATTCTTATGTTTACTCTTGTATGGTTCTACGAAATTAAAAATTTACTTGCTAATAACATCTAGTTCCTTTTTAATAACTCCCAAAGTTTTTGAAAAAAGGAAAAATACACTTAACACTCAACTTTAAATCGCTGTAAAAAAAAAACTAAAAGCGATTGGGATCTTCGAATTCTTTTAAAAGGTTCTCTTGTTTGTCCCCTTTCCAACGGTGTGCAATATATAAAAAAAAACTTTTGATAACTTCAGTAATTCGCTAAATGTGTAATCGAGACACATCAGGCTGATATTCGATATTACGATAAGAACACTAGTTTTCACATAAATAACATACTTTAAGTAGGTGGATAGTGTTATCTTACTCTTAAGCAGTCTTTTATCTCTTTCTAGGGTTCTAACTTTCCTTGAACTTGAAATAAAAAATAAACTTTTATTTAATAAGTACCTAATTATAAATTTTGTTCAAATTGTCCTCCACTATTGCGTACACACGCGCGACATCTTCGTCTTATCTCGACTGTAGTGGTGTGTAAACGTATTTCTGCTTTGATAGTGACGAAAGCCGCCTCAATGCGTTGGATTAAATCATACCTAGTCTCAACTTCCGTGGAGTAAACAAGTTCTTTGGGCCATCCCCAGATGTAAAAATCTAACGGAGTCAGATCTGGGGAACGGAGGTCAAGGAATAGGGCCATCCCTCCCAATCCATGATTCTGGGAATGCAACATTTGGATGTTGCACTCCCTGGCGGTTAATCTCCAGTGAGCGGGATAATCGTTTTGATGAAAAACAAAAGACAGGTCTTCACTGAAAATTGGTAGCTGACCTAATAATTAGGGTAAGTCTGTTTGTAGAAATTCTTTTTAAAAAGTTTGGATCATCCACGTCCGAGTGTAATAAGATGTCGCGGGTGTGTACGCAATAGTGGAGGACAATTTGAACAAAATTTATAATTAGGTACTTATTAAATAAATGTTTATTTTTTATTTCTAGTTCGAGGAAAGTTAGAACCCTAGAAATAGATAAGAGACTGCATAAGAGTGAGATAACACTATCCACTTACTCAAAGAATGTTATTTATGTGAAAACTAGTATTCTTATCGTAATATCGAATATCAGCCTGATGTGTCTCGATTACAAATTTAGCGAATTACTGAAGTTATTAAACGTTTTTTTTTGGTATATTGCACACCGTTGGAAAGGGGACAAACTAGAGAACCTTTTAAAAGAATTCGAAGATCCCGATCGCTTTTAGTTTTTTTTTACAGCAATTTAAAGTTGAGTGTTAAGTGTATTTTTCCTTTTTTCAAAAACTTTGGGAGTTATTAAAAAGGAACTAGATGTTATTAGCAAGTAAATTTTTAATTTCATAGAATCATACAAGAGTAAACATAAGAATTAAAATAAAATTTGAAGGCTATACTCATAACTTAAAAAAAAAAATTAAGCTTAAATGCAGAGTTCTTATATTTCTCCAAATAAAAATTAAAAAGTCATTTTAAAAAAACCAGTGAAACAAGGAATGAGTTACTGGGCCTTAAGAGATAGCAAATGACCTCTCCTTTCGGCCAATTCCATTTGGCAAACGATGCACCAAACACCCTGTATAATGTCCTTTCATTTAATTTGGAATCGGACTCCCTTTTTAGGGTTCCGTAGCCAAATGGCAAAGAACGGAACCCTTATGGATTCGTCATGTCTGTCTGTCCGTTCGTCCATAGGTCACAGCCAGTTTTTTTTGAAACTATAAGAACTATACTGTTGAAACTTGGTAAGTAGATGTATTTTGTGAACAGCATTAGGATTTTCACACAAAAATAGCAAAAAAAAAAACAATAAATTTTGGGAGTTCCCCATACTTAGAACTTTTTTTTTACATCAAACCCTTACGTTTGGAGTAAAAATGATATTAAGTTACGTTACAAAATAAAAAAGTAATTTTCTTCATCTTACATACTCAAGAGTTTGATGATTCACGTTTATTTAATGTATTTTATCAATAAATATTTGTTACGACATGCTGTGATATTCAAATAGTCTTTAATTTAAAACTACTATAATCAAATGTAATATAAACCACCTAATATAATATGTAAAAAATACAGACGTACAATTTTTATATGATTTGTTAGTAGAAAACTATTCTTTGCTGACACCATTTGCATTTCATGCATAAAACACATTTGATAAACATTTTTTATTGCTTAAAGTGTATAAAAGACTTAAAACAATAATGAAAAAGTAAATACCCACCATTTGGGTATTTACCTGGGTAAAAACCCTGCATTTGGGTATTTTGGGTATTTACCCGGTATTTACCGGGTAGAAACCCATCTCTAGTCACAAATAGTACCCAATAATCCTTATATTTTGTGACTATTAAATTTGGTCGGATTCGCGATTTAATCGCTTTTAACGCAATTCGGAACGCGGGGATGTGTTCTCGTTCTGTGGTTTTCAGTCAAACGTCAAAGTTTAAAAAATTCAAAATGGTTTTTCAAACGTTTCAAAACAAATAATCGTTAATTAATTGCGTGTGTGATTGGTTTTTGTTGTCGTTTTTCCTGTATTTCGCGTGATTTTCCGTTCAAATTGTCGAGTTGAGTATTCTGCTCGAGACTCCGAATACGGGATACCATACCGCAGCATTTTGTTGTTTTAGAAGCCTAGTGACTTTTTAGCTTAGTGACTCTTATTTTGTGTTTATTTGTATTCTTTGGTCAGTGAATCGGTGAAAAATTATGAAGGACAATAACCGAAAATGTGCAAAATACAATGCATCCACAACTTAAGATTCGGAACTGATCTTACATCGTTTTCCGAAACCAGGACCTTCCAACTTACAGCGGTATGTATATTATATAATCCAAAGTATAGTACCAATTTCAATCAGTAATAACATTCTGTTGTTGATAAAAAAAATTCAACCCTAAAATCATGTTTTCAGGTCGGTAGCATGGGCAAAGTTTTGTTACCCAGAGGAGAACTGGAATTCTGTGAAATTTCAGAAACGCCTCTTTGTAAGCCCTAAAATGCTTTGTTCTAAACATCCGCCCCTAAGACGACCCACTGACCCTCCACCACATCACAGCTCTCAAGTTGAGATGTCCATTGCTGACATTGGATCCAATCAACAGCCTGGAACTGGCTTCGCCCGCATGGTATGATGATAAAATTCCTGTCCTATGACCTTCTCTAAGGTTTAATCTATTTCTGTACTATTTATTTGTCAGAAAATTGTTACAAAGTTGTTACATACTTTTAAAAGTTCATACAATTCTGCCGTTTCCGGCGTAAAAATACATTTTCAGGGTTTTGGTTATCTTGTTAGATATAACATTGAATTAAATAAATTAGAATAACATTCAAATTGCAAATTAGTCAAATATTAGGAATGGAAATGTCAAAAAGATTAAAATTAAGTCAAAGAGATAATAAGAATAGAATATAATTATTCTAATATTTAAGTCAAATTTCATTTCATTCACAAAATCATTAGTTGAGTAATAGCATTTACATGAGATAATTGAATAATTTAGATTTAAATGTCCTAAAGTTAAGAGTTTTAAAACAGTCTGGTAGTTTATTATAAACTTTGGTCGCCATACAAAATACATTATTAGAAAATAGTTTAGTATTTCGTCTACGTTCACGAAGCATGTGGACTTTGCGGCTAGGTCTAGATACAAGATCATTATGCAGATTAAATTCATGCTTATTTGGGCACACAAAAATACAAATTTCAAAAAAATATATTGCTGGGAGTGGTAAAAGTTTTAATTTTTTAAATAATGGTATTTTGTATCTGTTTTAGTCTTCACATTTGGAACAGCCTGGAACTTCAAAAGCACCAATTTCAACTACTGATATTATGCAGACTCCAAACTCATCTGGTGTAAGTAAAATGTTTTTTATTCATGGTTTTTTTAAATGTTCCATACTAAAATCGCCAACCTTCACTTTATACCACTCACACTTACTTTATACTACTACTACTTTTTTTTTTTTTTTTTGGATGGAAAATCATCAAATGACTCCTTCCGCTCTGAGTGGAGCGGAAGGGAGTGTCAGACTCTTACTGACTAAAACCCACCCGTGTTCCTACCTTAGCCCTTTATGTTCCGGGCCAGCGGTAACCCTTTCGAACAATCCCGCTGGACTACTACTACTTTACGTGTACTTTATCACTCTTGCATCTGTCTGTCGTCACAGTTGGTTTTTTTGGGTTCCGTACCCAAAGGGTAAAAACGGAACCCTATTACTAAGACTTCGCTGTCTGTCCGTCTGTCCATCCCTCTGTCTGTCACCAGGCTGTATCTCAAGAACCGCGATAGCTAGACAGTTGAAATTTTCACAAATTATGTATTTCTGTTGCCGCTATAACATCAAATACTAAAAATAAAATAAATATTTAATGGGAGGTCCCATACAACAAACGCGATTTTTTTGCCCTTTTTGCTCGATATCAAAAATGGCAACAGGTAGGCACTTGAAATATTCAGAAAATACTCAGTTGTATTTTAACTTTAATAATAAATAATAAAACAAAATAAAATAAATATTTAAGGGGGGCTCCCATACAACAAACATGTTTTATACATAGGTATACCAACTGAAAGTAGACCAATGAAATTGTGAAATGAGTGGCAGGTTCTACTGTTCCTAAAATTGTGAATAATAAATTTATGTTCACACTTAATTTACATTCCTCTATTTTTGGTTTTAGGCTAAATCCACTGAAAAAACTGATAAAGGAAAGCGACTAATTAAGGGGCTTACTTGACCTAAAGTGCGGTCACTGTCGAACTTCATAGAAAAGAAAGAGAAGCGCGATGACACAACGCTGGTAATTTGAAGAAAAAATTTGAATTACAATTCAAAATCTGATCAGATAGACGGATTTCAAGACCATGGAGGAGAGTATGGACGAGATCCACAAATAGCAAGTTATGCTCTAGTGTTCATGATTATATGTATAAGGAAAAGAATTAAACAGCCTGTGGCATATTATTTGTCAGGAGATCATGTCACTGCAGACAGATTAATGATTTTGATCAAAAAGGTACATTATTGTATTGGAATTATTTACACTTATTTACTGTTTAGTTAACTGAAAATCATTTTCTATTTGTGACCCTATAATATGTTATTTTTATTTTATTTTCTTACTAAACATTATTAATTAACTTAATTTTCTAATTACAGGTTCTCCATGCTTGTTTTGAGGCATGTATCATAATTGCTGCAACTATTTGCGATATGGATGGGGTAAATAGAAGAACACTTTCACAACTAGGGGCATCTGTTGAACAACCACATTTTAGATTTCAGGAACATGAAATTGTTGCTCTACACGATACGTCCCATCTTCTCAAATGTTTTAGAAATTTATTTCTAAAATACAACTTAAAATGCAACACTAATGTTGAGTGCAATGAAAAACAAATTGCAGGTAATAATATCTTTCAATTTTATACTTTTACGGGGAGAAGTACCAGCAGTAATTTCTCATATATATCATATCATATCTCATATTTTTTCTAAAATAAAAGTAGCCTAAGTTACTCCTTATTACATCATCTATCTGCCAGTGAAAGTCCCGTCAAAATCGGTCCAGCCGTTTCAGAGATTAGCCGTAGCATTTATACATTGAGTAAAAAGCGGTTATTTTAATATTACAAACAGACACTCCAATTTTATTTATTTGTGTAGATTAGTGTATAAATCAAGGAAAATCTAAAATATTTTGCAATTTCGGTCCATTTTTTTAGATACACCAACTGTATAAATGACTTTGTAATCCCATATAAATATATAGGATTACAAAGTTACATTTGCAGTGAATGAATCAGTGTACCTGTATATCTATATCTATACATATAATAAATCTGTAGAAGGGTCAATTCTGTACATTGAAAATATTGAAAAAATAAATAGCGGGGGGTGTTGCTGGATCGATACCAAACCCAAATATGTGATTAAAAAAATTTTTGTCTGTCTGTCTGTCTGTCTGTATATGCAGGCATCACGTGAAAACTAACGGTTCGATTTCGATGAAACTTGGCATAATTATACCTTATTATCCTGGGCATAAAATAGGATACTTTTTATCCTGGAAAAATACGTAGAAAAAAAATCTTATTTTTCGGTTTTATTCATAGACGTTGTTCTGTAGAACCGCGAACACACGTTGCATTACCCGTAGTGGATAATTTTCCATTTCAATTTAAGAGAATACAGTTTCCTGTAGCTTTGTGTTACGCCATGACAATAAATAAGGCTCAAGGTCAGACCCTAGGAGTTGCTGGCGTAGATCTTACCGCGAGTTGTTTTTCACACGGGCAACTTTACGTAGCTCTTTCCCATGTGAGCAGTCCAAGAAATCTTCATGTTCATATTCCGGACGAGCTCACTAACAATGTTGTGTATGCTGAAGCTCTCAATTAACTTTCTGTCGCATTGTCACGATCACTTTTTTATTATTGCAAACTTTTCGTCATTGTCAGTAATTTACTGCTACATGCTACTTATCAAGGTCGGAATTACTATGAAAAAAATACTTACTACAGAACGCGAACTCAACAGCAGTAGCTCAATAGAGGGATCTCCTTAATTATTATAGGGTTAGCCGTATTTGGGTCCAATAGATATTTATAAGATGTCATTGTCAGAGTTACTCAAAATGGAGAAATAAACCATCCACGCGAAGACCGACATCCGCGCGGACGGAGTCGCGGGCGGAAGCTAGTGTATAATATAATGGAATAATAGGTGTAGATAGGTACCTAGATATAATTATTTATTGACTTGACAATCGCACTAAAAAACCTAATTTAATATAATATGTATTACTTGTGAGATACATTGTGTTTTCATGCGATGGCCAAGCAATCTATTTATTTAAAACATAAAATATTTTTAATCTTTATATGGTCACTATAAGATGTTGTTAGGATAGCTAATTACGTAATAACTTAAGACAGATGGACCCTTAAGTAGGGACTGAATAAATTAAACGACTTGGTATTACATGGGTCTCACAACTTTTTACGGTAGAAGAACTGAGTTGCGAGACTTGTTTTTTTTTTACAAGTTATGGTTTTAATGGCATTATTTTGACTTGTAACAATGTAAAAGAAAAATTGTAAATCGATTTTGACCCACTGCTAATTATCGTATCTGCTGTATTATGATGATCAATATATACGTCTTTTTCAGATATCGCGACGTGGAATCACATTGCAGATTTTTTTGAATTGGATAACAACAACCCATTTTTCGTGTTTGCCTGCCCCTAACGAAGAGCCACTTAAATCCGAATAATAGACAAGAAATGAAAGTACAATATTAGCCGCGCAAGTTTTGAGCCATTCCAGTGTCTGCTGGAATGTATGCAAAAATTATCGAAGGTGTGTTGATATCATAATAATGATGTTAAAAAAACATCCATGAACTTAAGAATCAGCGTGATTATGCGAGTATGTGTCTAATTACTCATTGAAAGAAGGTCGTAAGTCAAACTAAACGTCAAGCCTATGACCTTTCGGTCGGTACTGTACTACCATCTGGACCCATTTTCTTTTTTCAAAAGTCAATCTTTTATTGCAATTAAAATGTTCATTGTTCTTAAAAACTGTTTTACGTTATTTTGAAATAACTAAAATAGTATTTATTTTTACAGGAGAGCTGCCAACAGAAGCACTTGCTACAGTCAACCTGCTAAACAAAATCGACCGATTGTTTGATAGCCTAAATGCGGACTCTCCAATTTAAAAAAAGGCAAAAATGATTTGAGAAATATTTCAGACTGGAGCCCTCAGTTTGTCCATGGATCAAATGGATGAAAATACTGGGGAGATGCAAGCATGTGCCTATGTTTGTGGTTACATAGTTAGGAGAATGGAATCAAATTGTGAATTGTGTCCAATCTTTAACATCCTTTACGGATACTGTGTGCCATTTGTTTACTATATTTAAAGAATATGATTGAATGTGTAAACAAAAGTGCATCAATCATGTGTGATTATTTAAATAAAAATGCACACATGAGGGATGTTAAAGATTGCATTAAAGAATAGTTGCAAAAAAATATTAATTTTGATTTTCTAGATACATGTAGTGAACTTATAGGGCAAAATGTAACAATTAAAATAGATTCTATATTTTACATAAGCATTAACAGATTCTGTAATTTATTTTCTTTTGTAGGCGAGCCTACAAAAGAAAATAAATATATTAAAACACAAATAATATTTTTTTGACATATCAATACCAGTGGCTTTAGTGTGAGTTTTTTCGACTCACGTTCGATTGCGAGCGCGTTAGAATTTTGTATGATTAAAATTAGTGACCACCAGGCGGCGCTATAACTTTTTCTATATAAAATTCTAACGCGCTCGCAATCGAACGTGAGTGAAAAAAACACACTAAGGCCACAGAAGTATCAATTAATGTAAGGGACACGTTCACATTTTGACATTAATCATTCAAAGGAAATCTATACGTTAGTTTCAGGTTTTACAGCTTAGCTATCACAGATTTAAATGTAATTTAGAAATACAAAAATAAAACAATTGTTAATATTATTTTTATATTTTCGTCTTTTATGTCTGCGTAATTATGATAAATTCAACACATTAACAGTCTATAAAACTTAAGTTTAAAACTTCTAAATAAACAGTCTTACAAACTCTGTACTTAGTAATTGAATGAATGTACTAGAAACGAAAGATCGATTGTGAAAGATGATTAGTACGATGGCAATGAAAGTTGAAATGACGAATAGAAGGGACGGACGGATGTAAGGGAAGAAGATCGAATAAGAGGTGCATGAATTTTGTGAAAGATGATTAGAAGATGGCAGTGAAAGTTAAAATGACGAATAGAAGGGACGGACGGATGTCAGGGAAGAAGATCGAATAAGAGGTGCATGAATTGTGTGAAAGATGACTAGCATGATGGCAGTGAAAGTTGAAATGGGATGGTTCGTTTCCAGTACATTCATTCAATTACTAAGTATAGATTTTGTAAGACTGTTTATTAGAATACTATTACTTTTCAGAAGTTTTAAACTCAAGTTTTATAGACTGTTTAGTAATATTAACAATTGCTTTATTATTGTATTCCTAAATTTCATTTAAATCTGTGATGGCTAAGCTGTAAAACCTGAAACTAACGTATATATTTGCTTTGAATGATTAATATTGGTTCATACCAACATTAGTCATGATAAGAACTTATTTCCATGGTGTTAAAATGCCATAAATTTTAGTAGATAATCTTATAGTTACATAATTACAACACTAAAAGTCCTTTACAATAGAATTACGTATAACTTTCTATTTCTCTTGCTGCTTACACTACGCTCGACGGTTTACACATAAAATATTAGTAACGTAAACCACAACTAAACATGTTTTTTTAATGTAAGGGACATGCTATATTTTAATCCACTCAAATATAATCGTTTTTTGGTTCTCCTGAAAAACCGTGGTTTGTCCCTTATATTAATTGATATTTCTGGTATCAAATGAGAATCAAATTAATGTAATTATTCAGTATTTTAACAACGAACTTTTTAAAAAACAAAATAAACTAAAGCAAATACGAATTTGATTTCTACTTGTTACGTTTTATGCATATTACAGTAAGGAGCGTAAATAAAGATAGTTTTGTGAGATGTTAATGTAAGAGAATAATTCTTAAAAAACTTATCATAAATTAAAGTAAGGAACATGTTATTTAATTAATTGTCTGATTTGAGGTTTAAGTTAATGGACTAAATAATTTAATACGATGACTTACTTTATTTTTCTGAGAAGATAAATGTTAAATAATTTTTTTTTGTCATAAATCGTTTGTCGCAGTCCAAAAATTTGTACTTTATGGGACATTTTTTTTAACTATAGAAAGTTTTTAATAATACCATTCGATACAGCGGAGAATTCTGAATTCCAATGTTATAATATAACTCAAAATTATACAAAATGTTCTCTTACGTTAATTGGTACTTCATCTATAAACTATGTTAGCCTAACTATTTCTGTCTAAAAAAACAATTATAATTCTTGAACCTTAAAATTAAGTTATTATACACTTACCTTACACTTAGGTACTGCACATACACTGATAAACATTTCCAGTATAAACTGACACCTCATTGTACGAAAATTCTATACAATTCGAGATCACCTTATACTGGAAATTATAGCTTCATAATGAGGGATTTTCTTTTTCTTTTTTTTTAACGCTTCCCTAGTCGCTGGATAGATGGCGCTGAACTTGGTAAGTTACTGCAAGGAACGGAAGTCACATAATTTTTTTATTAATTCACTTGGATGTAATTTTGAGATCGTAAAACGAAAGCAAACGAAACTGTGACTCAACGAGCGTATATGACGTGCCGCAATGTTTTTTTTCCAAGCGTTTTGACTTTGGCATCTAGTAACATAGTCAGTTCAACGCCATCTTCAGGGTTCTTGGGAACTATTTTTTTTTTTAAATACTGAAAAGAAAAACCTCTCAATAATGAGGGATTTTCTTTTTCTTTTTTTTTAACGCTTCCCTAGTCGCTGGATAGATGGCGCTGAACTTGGTAAGTTACTGCAAGGAACGGAAGTCACATAATTTTTTTATTAATTCACTTGGATGTAATTTTGAGATCGTAAAACGAAAGCAAACGAAACTGTGACTCAACGAGCGTATATGACGTGCCGCAATGTTTTTTTTCCAAGCGTTTTGACTTTGGCATCTAGTAACATAGTCAGTTCAACGCCATCTTCAGGGTTCTTGGGAACTATTTTTTTTTTTAAATACTGAAAAGAAAAACCTCTCATTATGTAGCCTTGTGTACCATTTACAAACAATTGGCGTGTAATGTATGATTGTGTCTTATTGATTATGGTTTCCTTCATAAATAAAGTTGTATACGTTAAACTGTGCTTTTATTTTATTCTGTTTTAGAACTTCAAGTAACATGATGAGCACGTTCTAAATAAATTACTGATTCCTATTATTATCAAAAACTCGTTAATAATATGAATTAGTAATTTGTTTTAGAGCGAGCTCTTCCTGATAAACTACAAATTCAAATCACCAAAGAACACTCACACAAACACAACAACCATACACACGCATGCATACACACATGCACACTTTCAAATTTCGCGCCATGTCTAAGTTGCCAAAGGGGCCCACAAGCGACGCTAGTTGTCTTACTTTTAGACCAACATTTTTGTATGAACATGACGTTCTTCTCCGCTAGGAGTATAGTGTTCTGTGATTCGACTGAAAGACTTGTATCTATGGCCATGAATAAATAATAAAAAAAAAACTGACACTGACATATTGACACATTATTTAATTCCGCGGTAGTTGTCCGCATTGGTGTGCTTGAGTTTTATGACCGTTGGATATATTATTTCTCTCCTAAATAACTAACAAGGTAAGACCCAATTCTAACGCCTCATACTAAATTAACAAAAAAATGATCCTTGATTAACGTTTTCAAAGTTATAGGGTTGGTTAGGATGAGCTAATAACAACTAAAAAATTAGAACAGACATCCCTACCGCAAAACTTAGTTTACGTGACTTTGGCGAAGGAAGCGTCACTTTCATAATTTCTAAAAGTAATTGATTGTTTAAACCGAATAAAAAAGAAACTGTTACATATTGCAGGTTATGATAGGTGTTTCAAGTTTTTCTAAACAACATGTCACAACAAGAAAACTATTTTATTATGTTTTTTCTTGTTATTTTTCAGACAGCAAGATGGCTAATCAATGGGGACAAAAAGCAGAGGAGTTGGAGGTATCAAATAAAGTAGCTGGATTAGGTTTAAATAAGAAACCTACTACCCAGTCTACAGAGTCTGATGAATCTCCTGATGCAGCAAATCCAGCCGACACCTCTCTTTTAATGAAAATTATAAGGCAAGGCTTAGTCGAGTCTAAATTGGACATTGAAATTCAGAGAAAAGATCCTAACTCTCCCCTGTACTCTGTAAAGACATTTGAAGCTTTACACTTGAAGCCCAATCTTCTAAAAGGAGTATACGCAATGGGGTTTAATGCTCCTTCCAAAATTCAAGAGACTGCCTTACCAACCCTCTTAGCTGATCCTCCACAAAATATGATTGCTCAATCTCAGTCAGGTACTGGTAAGACAGCAGCTTTTGTGTTGGCCATGTTGAGCAGAGTAGATTCCAGTAAAAATTATCCACAAGTGCTATGTTTGAGCCCTACCTATGAACTTGCAATACAGACCGGAGAAGTTGCTGCAAAAATGGCCAAGTTCTGTCCTGAGATCAAGCTGAAGTATGCTGTTAGAGGTGAAGAGGTGCCTAGAGGAACTAAGATATCTGACCACATTATTATTGGAACACCTGGGAAAATGCTTGATTGGGGTGTGAAATTTGGCATGTTTGACATGACCAAAATCAGAGTATTTGTACTAGATGAGGCTGATGTCATGATTGACAGACAAGGTCATCAAGATCAGTGCATTCGCATACACAAATGCTTACCTTCAACTTGTCAGATGATGTTCTTTTCTGCTACTTATGATGCTGCTGTGATGGAATTTGCTGAAATTATTGTCCCTAATCCTATAATTATAAGACTGCTACGTGAGGAGGAATCCTTGGATAATATTAAGCAATATTATGTCAAATGCAAGAACCCAGAAGAGAAGTATAGAGCCATTTGTAACATTTATGGTGTAATAACAATTGGTCAAGCAATAATTTTTTGTCACACAAGAAAAACTGCCAGCTGGTTATCTGAAAAAATGTCCAAAGATGGACATTCTGTTGCTGTGTTATCTGGCGAGCTGACTGTTGAACAAAGAATAGCAGTACTTGATCGTTTCAGAGCTGGTTTAGAAAAGGTACTGATCACCACAAATGTGCTATCCCGAGGGATAGATGTTGAACAAGTGACACTTGTTGTTAACTTTGATATGCCAATGGACATGGACAAGAAAGCTGATTGTGAAACTTACTTACATAGAATTGGGCGTACTGGGCGTTTTGGTAAAGCGGGTATAGCCATTAATTTAATTGACTCTTCACAAACCATGAATATTTGTAAAGAAATAGAAGGTCATTTTGGTAAAAAGATTCAATTACTTGACATTGAAGATGCAGAAGAAATTGAAAAAATTGGTGCATAAGCAGTTGTTATCACATAATTATTATAGTTGCTTGAAACTTAAGTTTAAGTCCCACATTGTTACAGTTACTTATACATATTTGCTATTTTAATAAATAACTAATTTTGTAATAATTATTGGTATTACTTTTTATTCATTCATTCATATTTATTTATTTGCATAAAACATGGTATACAAAGGTATACCATGTTTTGGTATGTCATGTAAATGTATATAGGTGGTTATATCGGCCCATTCCTCGTGGTCTAACTCAGTAGTCAAACTGATTTGACCACGAGGAATTTTAACATTCTTCATGGTCAAACTATCAAATATCATCTTGTCCTCAGTTTCCATGAAATAAATAAAAAACTAACTACATAACTTATTACCTTTTTATTGCATACAAGTCGGACATGTAACAACTTATTCATAAATCACACCCCATTACAATTGTTTTACTTTGGACACCAAACAGTTATTAAACAATATAACATATTATAGGAAAACTGGTTAACCCATTGAAGGACATTGAATGAGACAATGAAGTTTTATTATTATTACATCCAGGGGCGTTTAGTGTCCCACAACATTAAGGAAAACAACAATTTCAAAAAGCATTTACCTACTTCATGCAGGATAAAAACCATATTGATGAATTCATAATACAGAGAAGTTCACTGGTGCTTACACTACATAGGTACACAAAGACTACAGCCTATATCACTCGACCACTAAAGAATGTTATCAAGCTGTGATTTGTGTATTTCTTCCCGCTGGAGTTATTTGGTACAGTGATTTCAGCATCTGTTTTTGGTCATAGAGTAAAAGTCATAATAATATTCCCAGATAAATTCACAAACAAAGTAACCTTACTTTTATATTTTATAAGATAGTATTAGATTAATTTACTTGTTTTACATAGACTATTTTGTAATAGCACTAGGTATATAATCGATACCTTAATTCGCAAACCAGCCAACTCCACATTTCGTCAAAAATTTTCGCGACCGATTTCGTTCATTTTTTGTATATCGTTAGAAAAGGCGATGACAAGTATCTGCTATAATTTATTCCATATATTATATGGAATAAATTATAGCAGATACTTGTCATCGCCATACTTGCCATACTTGTCAAAATGAACGAAATCGGTCGCGAAAATTTTTGACGTAATGTGGAGTTGGCTGGTTTGCGAATTAAGGTATCAAATAGTGTAGTACTACTTTCATTTATCGGCCACCTTGGGCAGCTGGTTCTGGGTTGCTTGCTCCAGATATCATGACGAATATTGCAATAGGTACAATGTACATCCACTGGAAAACAAAAAAAAGAACATTAAAAGGTACCTACATAAATAAATGCTTCATAGATACGTACATATCGGCTGGTGTTCACAACTCCACATCAAAGTGCCTATTTTGCATAAGTATTCAATGTAGTTTTATACATAATTATCAGTGATTGGAATAGGCAGACTATATTTACCTAAACTTCGGAGAACAGAGACAGAAAGTGGAGACTTCCTTACGACATTCTTTTTTCCGGAATTCGGGAAAAATCTAAAATATGTTGAAAATAAGCATTATTTAAGATGTCTAAAGGCTATTTTTAACTAAACTTGCAATTAACAAATCATAGGAATTTTCACTAAACTAATCTAACTCAAATCATGTTTTAGAATTATCCATAAACTAACCGTTGTTGCATCAAATCTTTCAATACATAACATTTGTCAAGTAAGACATGGGTCATAATATTTGTTTTGTGCGTAAGTCTGTTTGAAATTTTAACCGCTTGTGTCGCATTTATGCGACACATATTTCCGTGCCCCTACCGCTCGTGTCGTACCGTATTTCTGCGACAGAGAACATGCATGATTTTTTCGTTCTATTCAACGATTGATTTTATCGATTTAGGTATTCAGCTGCATCCGGTTTGACTGGAAGCCGACCCCAAGATGGTTTGGAAAAGGCTAGGCAGATGATGATGATTATTTTATCGATTTGTAGCCGCGCGCTAGGGGCACGGCAATTGATATTAATTAGCCAAGCGCTTAAAAGGTTAATCAATTTTTTTTTCCTAGAATTAAAGGCCTATATTGTTCTTGTTAGCCACAAGGCTAACCACTAGAAGTCGGTTAAAAAGGTATCAAAGCAGGTACCGGTTTCTATTGTTTAGCGAAAGAGCTAACAATGTCCCTCCAGCTCATTGGCTACTGCTCACTACATTTTCGTAATGCGAGATAGATAACATTGTTTATTACAGATTTGCGCACTCGAAGACCGTAAAACTAAAAATCTATATTCTAACTTAGTTTTATTACATGATAAAGTGATTGATACTAGTATAAAGCTGTTATATCCATGTTTGTAATGCTTTACTTCTATTTTAAATATATATACCTACCTAAAAAAAAATCTGTTCATTCCTGTATCTGCATTGCTGAGTCTCAAATAATTGCGACACGAAATTCTTGTCAGAAAGTTTCAGGACACCGGCATAGTAGTTGACTAGAGAACGAGTAAATACGTAATTTGTGTATTTCACAAAAAGATAATGCAATAGTTTTAAGATCCCGGAAGATTTTTCGTAAATATACAGTACCTACTTTAGAAATACATATTGAAGTCCCTTTTATGCAAATAGAAATTAGTTTTACTTAGGTGTTACACATTGACAAATGTTATGTATTGAAAGATTTGATGCAACAACGGTTAGTTTAAGGTTAATTCTAATACTTACATGATTTAAGTTATATTAGTTTAGTGAAAATTCCTAAAATTTGTTAATTGCAAGTTTAGTTAAAATAGCCTTTACACATCTTATTTTCAACTTATTTAAGATTTTTCCTGAATTCAGGAATGTTGTTGTAAGGAAGTCTCCACTTTCTGTCTCTGTTCTCCGATGTTTAGGTAAATATAGTCTGCCTATTCCGATCACACCAGTATTATAAACTAATAATTTTATTATTACTGGTTGTAACTTACATATTTGGCTAAGAATGATTTGTTGTCCTTCACATCTCCCTTTTCTCTTGCTTCTCTCTCACGTTCTAGTTTTTGGATGTATGTTGCTGTGTCAGGTCTGTTACAAAAAAAAAAACATGATGTCATGTTAACAAAAAAACAATTTAAAAAGTCAACTAGTAAATATTTTAAGAATATTAATGCATCCAGTACATTGGTTGTACTTACACTGGAGCTTGCTCAACATAACGAAGATAGAAGTTAGAGTTGATCTTATTACTGCTGCTTTTGTTAAGCGATGTCTGTGAAGAATTAGTAACTTGGAAGCTGACTGCAATCACTGCCCCGTTGGGCAACACCCACGCGTTGATCACGTCTGAGAGACCATTGGCAAGGAATGCTTTCGCTTTAACTGATGAATAGAATTCTGTTCCTTTGCTATTGTCAGCAGATGTCACTAGTGTCTTTATGGTGTAGAAACTATCAATGTCAGCAAGACTCTGAAAGGTTTTTATTACATTTGATTATTTCCTGTTTATGATGAAGACCAGTCAACAAATAATAATAAGAAAAGAAAATATTTGACCCAGGTTTATGATTGATATTGATTGATACATACCTTTAATTGATCTATATGTTGTTGATTAAACTGTATTTGATCAATAACTGCAGCTCCTGCGCGAATGCTCTTCAGAGCTATGTTGCCCCTAGAGCAATACTTTTCAGGACCACAATTTAGTGAGTGTTCTATCTTAATATTCAGCCAACCATCATAATCAATGCAAACCTGTAATAGAAACAAGAAATATACATTAAAATTAGCATCGTGTAGCTATCAGTAGAATTAATAAATAAAGTAAAAAAACTAACCGCATAACTAAATAGTCCAACTATTGATATAACTGCGAACGAATTGAAATACATTTTTTCAGCTGATTACTGTAACTTATGCTATTTGATTTCCAACCAGATATTTCAGTTCTGTTTTGTCAGTTCAGTCTGGGTTCAGTCAGTGATATTCACACAGACTAAGAAGAGAAGTTCCCTTGTTATTCACTTTCGTTCGGTAGCTATTTGATAATTTAGTGGAATAAAATAAATTGACATTGACAGAGGAAGTGACAATTTCATAGTCCACTAATTTATAGGTTAGTTTATGGTCGTAGAGGATCCCCTAAGTCGATTACTTTTATTCGATATCATTGACTTTTTTCTTGCCAACTATACAATTTTTTCTTAGCCGATTTACTTGTTATCTTTTTTATTTAATATATACGCTAACAGACTTACCCCTTTATAAACGTATTTATCAGATGAATAGTTACATACCGATTTCTCTCTTTCAGTCATCAGTAATTTGCACTGACTATGTATAATACAAGTTAGTGGCAATTTGGCTTTCGGAAGAAGAAGACAAAGCGTTGTGTAACTGTACAGACGCTATACAATTTTTATTAGTAAGGGGGTTAAAATAATAATATGTACACACGGCTACACATCAAGCTATACGTCTTCAGTTTTAGCTGACCTCGCATTGTACTGGTTATGTATAGCTTGATGTGTAGCCATGTCTATAAAAAAATAAACAGAAAAATTAAACCGCCGAAAAAACTGAAAAGCTAAAAATAATAAACCTTTTTTATTTAATCTTAATAACAAAGTTCTTAAACTAACGTAAGTCAAACAAGCAAATTAATTAATTACGTAAAGCGTGATACGCGGGGGCGGCGCAGCGCGTCACGCCCATTCGGCGGAAAATGCGAAACGTTCACAGACTACTTACAGATACTACGTATGAAACGTTCACGAAGTTAATGTCAGTGAGATAGCAACCCAAACGGGCACACACGCGAAGAGCCAACAAGAGAGGTGGCTAAAATTTTTCCTGTCAACTTTTCAGCAAATTTTAAACAAATTTTTTCCAAAATCTATGATTGCCATATGCGCTAAAATCTATACAAATAATAAATAAAATTGGAGTGTCTGTTTGTAATATTAAAATAACCGCTTTTTACTAAATGCATATGGATGTATACACGGTACAGACGCTAGCACATCAAGGTACCCGAAACTGTAAAATTTTCCCAATCAACTTTATGCTTTAGCGATAAAGTTGAAAATCGATTAAAGAAATTTGACAGATTGTAGTAGCTTGATGTGCTGGCGTTTGTACAGTCAGCGTCAGAGAAATGGAAGCCCCCCAAGATTAAAGATTATCGCCCGCTCGCTCAGCACGCTCGGGCCGGCGTCGCTCGTCGCTCGTGTGTAATACGTAACTATCAGATAGCTTCAAGTTTTTGTAGAGAAAAACAAAGATGAGGAACCTGTATCTTAGTAAAAAAGGCATTCCTTTCAAAGATTTATCTTATATACAAAATTATGCTACCCAAAACACATTTGAAGCTTGTGGCATAGAGCTTGAGTGTTATAAGTTGCTTGTTGTTTGCGTCTATAGAACTCCAAACTCAGATCCAACTCAGTTCTTATGTAAATTAAATAATCTTTTGAACTACCTAACTAATAAATACAAGTTCAAATTTCGTCTAGTAATAACCGGTGACTTGAATATAAATACGTTGAAAAAAGGTAACGTTACTAATCACCTACGAGACATATCCTACAACTATAACTTGAAAATTCACATTGATGTGCCTACGCGCAAGTCATCATGCATAGACCATATTTTAAGTAATATTCCAATTGCTTCCGCTTCAGTTTTGCCTCTCTATCTCTCTGACCATGACACAGCCCAAATGTTGAGTTTTCCTGTAAATGAAAAGATTCAGAAATGCTCATCTTATCATATATATAAAAGAGATTACAGTTCGGACAATGTTCGTAAGTTCAAGGAATGTTTAAATAATTTATCTTGGTCACTCATATACATCTCAAATGATGCAAATATATTTAGTGAGTTTCATGAACTGCTATGCTTATTCTACAATCTTTGCTTCCCAAAAGTAAAAGTAATATGCTTATTCTACAATCTTTGCTTCCCAAAAGTAAAAGTAATATTATATAACAAAAATAAAAAAAATAAAATTGGATAAGTAAAGGCTTAAAGAAATCTTGTAAAAAAAAACGTGTACTAAGATATAAATACAACAAAAATAAAAATGCAAATAGCAAAATTAATTATATGACATCTTCACATATTCTAAAAAAATGTATAATTAATTCAAAAAAGTGCGCAAATATTAAATATATAAACAAGAGTGAAAACAAATGTAGGGCCACGTGGGCAGTAATTAAAAATGAAATGCACGATACAAATTGTATAGGAATTATGGAGAAAATTACAGTTAACAATACAACGCTAACAAATCCTATTGAAATTGCCACCGCCTTTAATAATAATTATATTAATTTATCACATACGATATGTGATACTGTCTGTGTGGTGCCGGACTTAAAGAATAGCACCACCCCATACTTCCCGTGGGTGTCGTAAAAGGCGACTAAGGGGCGTACCGGAGAATGGGCAGCAGCGTTCTCTATGCATTCCACCACCATACCATACTGCGATCGCCAACCCGCCTGCCAAGCGTGGCGATTATGGCAAACCCCCCCTTTTGGGGGAGGCTTATGTCCAGCAGTGGACGTCTTTCGGCTGAAATGATGATGATGATCACATACGAGCAGTCAGGAAAGCATAAAACCTCGTATTAGTGCATCCGTTAACTCGATGTTTTTAAAACCTATGGAGGAAAGCGAGGTTAGACGAGAAACACTGTTATTGTCTAATTCCAATTCTGTGGGCTATGATGAAATCAACACTAAAATTATTAAAGAATGTACCAATTAACTAACTGCTGTTCTGACATATTTAATTAATTTATCGTTTGCATCAGGAACTTTTCCTGATGCCCTGAAATACTCGATAGTCAAGCCTTTATATAAAAAAGGAGGAAAATCCGATATTAATAACTCTCGTCCTATAACGTTAATACTCATATTGTCCAAAATATATGAAAAGTGCATGTATGGAAGAATAATTTACTATTGTGATTTTCATATAATTAATTAGCAAAGAACAATATGGCTTTCAGAAAAATAAGTCCACTACTTTGGCAATATTCTCCCTGGTAAAGGCTGTAGTTACTAATATCGATAATAAAAATCTGACCACTGGGCTATTTTTTGATGTCTCAAAAGCCTTCGATTTAGTTTCTCACAATCTGTTGCTCAAAAACTTGAACGGGTCCTACACTTCAGTGGATAAAATCATATCTCAGTAACCGACAACAACGAGTCACTAGGTATTGATAAAATTGATGAAAATCAAGTTAAGGTGCCTTTTTCATCAGAATACAAGCACAATACATGTGGTGTACCACAAGGAAGTGTACTGGGGCCTGTCCTGTTCTTGCTGTACATAAATGATATTATTAATATAAATGATCACCGATGTATATTATTTGCTGATGACATAGCTATTATTATAGCGACAGAAAAATGTAACGATTTTAGAAATAATCATGAGACTGACATTAATAAAACTATAGATAAATTAATACAATGGCTTGACATAAATAATTTAAAAATAAATCTTAATAAATCTGTTTATATTAATTTCAATAAATGTAATAATCCTAAATATAATATTAAACTAAACGTATCAAAAATTAAAGAAGTAGCACAAACGAAGTTTCTAGGCGTAATTATTGATGAGAATTTGAATTGGAAAGAGCATGTGGATAACGCTGCAAAGAGAATAAATAAATTTGTATATGCTCTTAAACAAATCAAAAATATTACAAACTTAAAAACAGCTCTCATGACCTATCATGCATATGTAGAATCGGTACTGCGTTACGGGCTTATAATATGGGGAAATAGCACCGATATAAACCGAGCATTTGTTGCTCAAAAAAAGTGCATTAGGGCAATTTACGGGATGCGCTCGGAGGAATCTAAACCCATATTTAAGAAACTAGGTTTGTTACCGCTGCCGTCGCTTTATATATTTGAAATATGTATGTTCGTTAATAAACTTTATTAATATTTATGGGAAATAGGGGTAATTTAAATAAAGGAGAATTGCTCCAATATCATCGAACATTGTGCAACCTTAGATTAAGAAAAATTGTATTGTTTACATTCCCTTACAGTAACAGTTTGCCACAGGAAGAAAATAACTTAAGATTTGATATGAACATGACATTGCACAATTTGACATATAATGATAACCAATTCCAGTTAATTGATACTAACTATTATGTTGGTAATAATTTATATTTGACAAAAGATAGATACAATATTGTTATGTACTATCTTTCTAACTATCTTAAAAGACAGATAGCTGTGTCGCTATCATATTTTTTTTCAATTTCAGCCAAACATTTGGCTAAACAAATTGCTCCTATTGAGCAATGCAATGACTTTTTAAAGTATTCTGGCAATAATTTGGTCAAAATTAATGACATTAATCATCATTTAAATTAGACATTAAGACAATAGAGACAACCTCTTGCAAAAATGTAGCTAAGGTAAATAATAAGTCAAATGAAAGTGTAAAAAAATTAAATAGTATCAATCTGGTGCATCAAAATATTCAAGGATTTTTAAACAAAGAGTTAGAAGTAGAATTATTCCTGAATTGTAACAATATAGATATTCTTTGTTTGACAGAACATCGGCTTAAAAGCCACCAGTTCATGTTCAATTTTAGTAATCACCAGGTTGGTAGTTCATTCAGCAGAGTAAATGCTATACATGGTGGCTCATTAATTTTAATAAATAACCAGCTTAAGTTTAAGGACCGAAAGGATATCGTAAGCCTCTCTGTTGAGCGAACAATTGAAATAGCCTGTATAGAATTGGAGCAGTTCATTATATTAAGTGTATACAGACCACCTTCAGGATTGTATGATTGTTTTGAAAAAGTTATGGATGAAGTGTTGCACAAAATCTGTAATACAAAGAAGTCTATCATCACTTGTGGTGATTTTAATGTTAATTTGTTAGACAATTTTGGGTTAAGTACTAAAATTATAAGTTTGTTTCAGTCATACAATCTTGCTAACCAATTTTTAGAGCCCACTAGAATAACTCCTACTAGTGCCACATGCCTAGATAACATTTATACAGATGTTATACCGACCCACAAAGAAATTATTAACTTAATAGACTCAGATCATTGCGGACAATTGATCAGTATTCCAAATTACAACAAAAACGTTACTAAAAAAGATATCACTGTTAACCCAAAAACAACTAATCGCTTGGAAACATTTAAAACTAAACTCTTGGGTAAATTACCACTTTTATTCACTAATGATGACCCTAATCAACAATATAATGATTTTTTTAATATGTATTGCACACAATTTGATAACACTTTTATTCCAAAAAGATTATCAGTTAATAGTAACGCTTCCTTCAGTGACTGGGCCACCATTGGTATACATAAAAGTAGAAAACGACTTTATGAATTATATGAAGAACGGATTTGTATAAACACTGCTGAATTTAATTTATATGTTAAGAATTATTCTAAAATATTTAAAAAAGTTTGTAGTATTGCCAAGTCACGTTATTTGAGTTCAAAAATTAAAAATAGTAGCAACATTATTAAAACGACTTGGAATGTCATTAATAGCGAAACGGGAAGGTCATGCACCCGAAGTAGTGACTACAGCCTTGCTATTGATGACAATATAATTAAATCAGATTCTCAAGTCGCCGCGGCCTTTGAAAATTTCTTTGCAGAGATTCCAGTATCAACTACTAAATCTCTTAACTCATCACCCGCTGCCGCAGAGTCTTTACTTAAAGAAAACGTTTCAGTTTGTGATTCTGAATTTCACTTTGAATATGTAACCTGTAACGATATAATTAAAACCTTTCACACGTTAAATGTTAAAAAGACCGCAGATCTATGGGGTAATTCTGTGGATGTTGCTAAGTCGATTATAAACATTGTAGCACCTACTTTAGCTGTTATATTTAATAATTGTATTGACCGTGGTGAGTTTCCTGATCTTATGAAAAACAGTAAAATAATACCGTTGTTTAAATCGGGTAGTACATCAGACCCTACTAATTATCGACCTATTTCAGTACTACCTACCTTTAGTAAAATTTTTGAAAAACTTATTTTGAATCAATTGCAAAGATTTTTTAATAAAAATAAATTACTGCATAATAAACAGTTCGGTTTTACAAGGGGTCGTTCGACTACCGATGCAGGAGTTGAACTTTTAGGACATATTTATAATGCATGGGAGGACAAATGCGATGCCTTGGGCGTCTTTTGCGATTTGTCCAAGGCATTCGATTGTGTTCTTCATGAAACATTAATCAGGAAACTGCACCACTACGGAATCCGGAACGCCTCTCTGGATCTTCTTACTTCTTACTTGAGTGATAGGATTCAGAGAGTTGATGTTAACGGAAAAAGGTCACCCGGATCTGTAGTAAGAATGGGGGTCCCCCAGGGCTCAATTCTTGGTCCTTTCTTGTTCCTTATTTATATCAATGACTTGCCGTACCTCATAAAGGATAATCATGATATAGTGTTGTTTGCAGATGACACTTCTCTTTTGTTTAAAATCAAACGTCAGCAGCTGGTTACTGACAATGTAAATAACGCCCTTGCAAAAGTAGTTAACTGGTTTAATGTCAATAACCTACTTCTTAACGGAAAAAAAACGAAATGTATTAAGTTTACGATACCCCACGTTAGACAAGTAGAAACTAGTGTTCTCATTAAGGATGAAGAGTTAAAACCCGAAGATACCACAGTATTCTTAGGCATAACGTTGGATGCCAAGCATATAGATAAATTGTCAAAAAAGCTTAGCTCTGCAGCATACGCCGTTAGGAAAATTCGTGATTTGACTGATTTAGAGACAGCCCGTTTAGTTTACTTTAGTTATTTTCATAGTGTGATGTCGTACGGTATTCTGTTGTGGGGAAATGCCGCCGATATTCAGACAATTTTTATTTTACAAAAAAGGGCAATTCGTTCTATTTATAAATTAAGTCCTAGACACTCCCTCAGAGACAAATTTAAAGAGATTAATATAATGACTGTGCCTTCTCAGTACATTTATGATAATCTTTTGTATGCACATAAAAATATTAATCTGTTTAAAAAATACAGTGATATCCATAACATAAATACTAGGAACAAACACAAATTTGTTGTTCCTACAACAAGGCTCAAGAAAATAGGTGGCTCGTTTAGATGCCAATGTATACATTTTTATAATAAACTTCCTAGCCACATTCAAGAACTAAGCCTAAATAAATTCAAAGCTTTTATAAAGCGAAAACTATGCCAGAAAGCCTATTATACTGTAAAAGACTATATTGAGGACAAAAAGGCTTGGGATTGAGCTGCTCCAATAGGTTTAGACAGTGAATGTTATTTTGCAATTTTTACACTTTAATATTTTCTTTTTTTTTTTTAAGTATCTATTTATTTACACAATGACATGTACATTTACTGTATAAAGTATTATATTATTTTAATTATTGTGAATGTGAGGACTATGTGGGTCATTGTTTACATTTTAATCGTGGTCTGGCAGTTTGAGTAGTTTATGCGGCCTACCCAAATGTCCTGTCTTTGGTATTGTTCGTCGAATCGTTGAGCTCCTGAAGTTCTGAGTTGAGCTGCACGGTTACTGACAAATGCGTGCACTGACTGGACAGGTCCACTCAATCTGTATGGTTCTTTCCTCAAAAGATCTTTTCAGACACTAATCTACATGGTCCTCAAAGATTATGTCCGGATTTTTATATACACATTGACATTGATGAATTTTATTTAGACAATGACATGAATATTTACTTTGTAAAGTATTTTTTTTTTTTTCTTTTCATTTAATTATTGTGAATGTGAGGACTATGTGGGTCATTTTTTTTTTTTCTGTGTTCCTTCTTAGTTTTAATCATGATCTGGCAGTTTGAGTAATTTACGCGGCCTACCCAAATGTCCTTTCTTTGGTATTGTTCGTCGAATCGTTGAGCTCCTCATTTCTGAGTCGAGCTGCACGATTTTTGACAAATGCGTGCACTGATTGGACAGGTCCGCTCAATCTGTGTGGTTCTTTCCTCAAAAGACCATTTCAGACATCAATCTACATGGTCTTCACACGATCTGACCAAGATTTTGTCTGGACTTTAAAAGAGACTGTGACCTCTGAGTTTGTTTCGGCCTTTCTTCTCAGAGTAGTCAGATAGGAAACGCCGACCACATCTAGTTTTAAAAAATATGATGACGTGTAAAAGTGTTTGTAAAAACCTACTTACAGAAAATAAATCATTTATCATTTATCAAACATAAAGACCTGTTTATATCAGCCAATGTCAGCCAATGTCAAAGCCTGTGTATATAATCCAAGGAGCCGGCGTGATCCACAGAGACTCGTTCTGCATGATTCCCAAGCTTGCTAAATATAATAAACGCTGCTTATATAATTGTGTTAGTATATATATTAACATACCGAGTAGCATAAAAAACTTAAACTCCAGATTATTTAAGGAAAAATTGTTTGACTGGTTAAACTCGGAAAATTTCTATAGTCTTAAAGAATTTATGGATAACAAATTCTCATGTTAGAGTGAACATATGCATGCTAAGTACAATTCTGGCAAAACATGTAAGATCTTTATTGTAAATTATTGTAACACCATGTACAAGTTTTATGCAAATAAATACTTACTTACTCGAGCGGCGGCGGGCGCATCACGTGACCTTTAAGCAGCTCCCTCCCCCGCCGCCGCACCCGTCACTGCCCGAGTGCATCCACCGATCCGCCACAAATATTATTTGCAAGTTTTTAATAATTTTATATGGTATTTTTTCGGCTTCCTTCTGGCCGAACCGTATACCAAGAAAAACTTACAAAAAGGCCCTTTGCGTGCGATTTAGATACGAACCCGCATCACCAGGCACCAGCCGATCATCTATCTAGACCGTACCTTATACCACTACGCTGTTGGCTCAGCTATCAACCTCAACGAAAATTGGAATAGCGTTACTCATTTTAGCGAACAAGGTTATTAACGGTAAGGTTAAAATTTCAACTTCCGTGTTAATTAATCACTTTAATACTAGCACCTTACTGTCTTGTTTTACAAAATGCAATACGCAACTTCTCAATTATTAACTAAAAGATAAGGTTGAAATTAGCATAGATTTCTTGTTTGGTTGAATAGAATGTGTTGATTCCGATTGTACCACTACCGTCATTTTACTTCAGAAACTTAACTGCTGAACTGAAGAACTGCGAGTTAAGGTTGAATTTAGAATACTTCTTCGCCTTATTTACTAAACTGTGATTGAGGGTATAATTACTTTTCAAATGGTTTCGTTTTCGTGCCGATCCGCTTGTGTGTAATTATCTTCGTCGTAATATTATCCAATTTATTAAGTTTTTGACCAGTTGATTCTATTAACCGATGGTATGGTTCGATTAACAACTTTTTTGAAGGCTAAAATTGTTGTTCTCTGGGAACAGGAACAAAGCATAAAGAAAATAGCACGAGATATGGGCATAACGGTAAGATTTACGTTATAATTACACGTATACCTATTTATTGTTGCAATCATGTTGCATTATTACTTACAAGTTGGATTTTTCATGTATTTCTAATAATAATTATTTTGAGAAAAACAGTTCGTAGATGGATACAAAGGTATCAAGCGACGGGTGATGTGAAATGTGATCGCCAAGGCCAGAGTAAATACAAATTGAGCGACAACGTAATATTGTGAAAGTTCTCTCAGTGGCACCCTTCAAAACTACGCAAAACTACGCGTTCAAGTGCAGACCTGACTTCAAGAAGTGATAGACAGTGACATCCTCTCCGTTATTATCAGGCAATTTACTCGGCAGATTGATTGTGTAACTTATCTGATAAAATTGTCAATCCAGTTACTCTTGTTTACAAGTAGTCTTGACCTCACATATTTTTCTAATGTTGTGTTAAATAAGGGTTATCAGAAAATGTGATACAAGAGAAAGATGTTTATTGCTATAATAATAGTTTAGCATGTTGGTTCTTCCTTTGTAATTCACAGACACAAATGACAACATTTCACTTTTTAACCAGGCTTTTTTCCGTTAAGATCATACAGAGAAAGTATAAAAAATTATGTTTTCACAACTATAAATAAATAAATATTATTGTGGTTATGTTTCTAGAAATATCTATAAACGAACCGTTATCTAATGTTAAACGTGCTAAACCTCATCCAGGGTATCTATTTTGTATTTAGTTAATATTCTAAGTAAATAACCCCAATTTAACACAGATAGAACACTGTATACTATGTAACCAGGAAGTGGATTCCATGAAGTCCTAGAAATGTAATTAGAAAAATAAATGAATATTGTTTATCAAAATGCTTTTATTACAAACCTCCATTTGATTTCTTAAATATTTATTTATTTTTTATTTATTAAAACTTTATGCACAAGTAAAAGAAATACTGTACAAAGGCGGACTTAATGCCTGAGGCATTTTCTACCAGTCAACCTTAGGGTGATGCAGAGACAAAACATGGTAGGTGCAACATATGAAATGTCAAATGATTATAAAATACAAGACTACATACTAATACATAGATACATACATACATACATATAAACAAAAAGAACTGTGAGGAGAAAAAAAAAATATCGGTAGAGGAGAAAAACGAATCCAGTACATCAGCGCTGGACAGTTCCGGCCAACTTTTGATGGATATGTTCACGGGCCTTCACTTTAAAAGATAGCCGACTGGTTGCCATCCTGATGTTCAGAGGGAGCGCATTCCAAAGAAAGACCGCCTGGACAAAGAAAGAAGAACGGTGAGAAGGACATCGTAGAAGACGATTGTTAGTGGAACGAAGACTTTTAGCATGCGCAGAGCATAAATATTGAATTTGGGAAGTCATGTAAGAAGGAGCAGTGGGATTGTCGAGAATGGAGAACAATGTATTCAGAGCCCTCAACTCTCTGCGCTGGCGAATGGGTAACCATTTTAAATATAATTAACGAAAATCACCTATTAATTAATAGAAACTAAAAAAAGGGTAAATAAATAAATAAAATAAAGAAAAAAAATCTTCTCATCCGCAGATTTAAACCCGTGACCATTGCATTGCCAAGCCGCAGTGTTCACCATTAGACCAACACGCCATTTACGTTACATTACAAAAAACTTAAATAAGTTTGATGTCAATACCAAGGGGAGTACATTTATTAAAAAAAAATAGGGTCCCACGAAAAATTAAAAAAAATAAATAAAACCAATGAACTGAAATGAAATCTATACGTCTGTATATCGTAAATCTATATGTCTGTTTGTAATATTAAAATAACCGCTTTTTACTAAGTACATAATGGACTGTACGTTTGACTCCAAAAGTCCATAGGCAAATTTACAAAGCAATAGCTTAACGTTTAGTTTGACTTACGACCTTCTTCTAAAGGGATAATTTGACACACACACCCGCATATTACTCGAATAATCACGCTATTGAATATAGTTCCGTGTCATGTTCGTCTTGTTCACATAGTTCGTAAAACTTTATGATTATACCCACAAAAATCGAATTATATAAATTATAAGGTACACAGCTGCAGGTAACTTACGGCTCATTCACCGCGACTGTTGTTCGTACTTGGTTCGTTTTTTATATTGCGGGTTAGTGACGTGTGTTTAATCTATTAGCGGTGTTGTAGTTCATTTTGAAATGCAAGCAAATTTAAATATTGAGATGAAAGCGGACTGACTGTGAGTATTATGATTTAATATTTTTATCTAACATTTAGCTAATTAAAGTAGGTATAAATGCTGATCCCAGTAGTTATTTTTTTAAACGTATTTACCATAAAGTCTAAATAGAAGAAAAAAATATATTTCCAAAAGTTTATTTATTTACTTTTGGAATGATTAAACATTAAGTATAATTATAATACAATCATTTTGTAACATTTCTATTTTCAAAATAATTTTGTTTCAAAATGCTAATATTATTTTATAATTTTGCTAGTAGCCTAACTTAAGTATTCCTTTTTTGTTTTAGAGGAATTACCTACTGTGAGTCGGAGGGTGAAAGGAAGAGGGAAGAGGGTAGCCTTCACTTGCCAGTCGAAAGCAAAGTGGGTGGTCAGTGAATATGAAACAAGTGGTTTCATACCAACGAGATATTTTGCCAAATTATTCGACACGTCTTCACGAAACGTTCGCCGTGCAATCGAAAACCAGCTCAAAAACCCTAGTTGATTGGAAATCATAAACAAGAACGTTTAACTACATTTTGCGGTAAGATACAGCGATGATAGATACAGTGTTGGGAAGCACGGAATGAGAGATCTGATGAACAGTTGAATTTAAATTCATGGAAATATGCAGATATATTATGTTTATTTAAACATACGACCCGGAAAGGATAAAAAAAAAAACGTAGGAAGGACCTGGTTTTTGACCTGAAACCATTTAAAACAGACTTTTTCAGGAGATAACCAAGCTACATGGGTCCTTACCTGTATAATAAAATAAGTGAAAATACACAGTTACATAACTTACCGATAAAAAAACTAAAACTTACCATAGATAACTTCCTTCTCTCTCAAAATTATGTAGAAACTGAAAAAATAAAATAAAACCACTCAGGCCCATTCATACAGGCAAACACATACACACACACACACACACACACAAATACACTACACACCTCACACACACACACACGTTAATTAATAATAATATTGTAAGTACCCTTAGGTACTTTTGCACCGCACCACACTTGTAATGGCAATTCGATCACGGTGGTGGCGGAAGTAACTGGTGCTTATAGCACAGGAGTCCTCCTAGTTTAAGCCCAGTTGCATCATGTCTTGTATCTTGCCACTGAGTTACAAAGCCTAATTTAATATGGTACAAAAATGTAAGTCTTGGTTAAGTCTTGAACAAATAAATATTGTTTATTGTTGTTTATTTATTGTTTAAATATTATAGGATCCATGCGCCAGCGTTTACTTGATAGCATTGATAATAAGGGGGATTCCTTATAGAAAGTATTAAGATAAAAATTACAAATTGATTTTAGTAATATTAAAATAATATTGTGTCATATCCATAGTTTCAATCTTCTTTTCATAATGAAAAATAACCGCAATAAGTCATAATAGTTAAATACGATTTGTTAACTTTGATGTTTGAGATAGTGCACTGGCAGTATAAAAAAAGAAGTATCACTGAGTAATTTTTAACCGACTTCAAAAAAGGAGGAGGTTCTCAATTCGACGGTATGTTTTTTTTTTTTTGTGTGTTTGTTACGCGATTACTCCGCCAATTGTGGACCGATTTTCAAAATTCTTTTTTTGTTTGAAAGGGTATACTCTCGAGGTGGTCCCATTATCATCAAGTTGGAATCTGATGAAAGGATCCCATGGAAATCGAGGGAAACCCTCAAATTTTATAGGCAAAGCTAAAACGATTTGGGTATTTTTTTAAATAACTTGAGCATTTGCTCTCGGAAATCATCATTTGATAAAGTGGAGATGATGAAGAAGACCACAGATGGCCCTTGGAACTACTCAACGACAAATATTTCACGGGTTGCGATTCGATTACTTTAATATGGTTGCTAAGCAATTTATGCTCGTCACAATGCGTATGGTGAATGGTTGTTAAGGAGTTCTTCTGGTTCTTACCAATCTGGTTCTTGTCAATAAACGAAAATGCGGAACCAAAGACACCGACTTCCGAAATTAATGTTATTTTTCAATTTGTAGTGTTTTTTTTGGAAGTCGGTTGTTTTTTTTTGTAAAAAGTTTTTATGTATTGTGATGTATTGTGAAGGAGTTCGCACTTTTTTTTATTTACGTGCGTAGATTTGCTAGTCCTGGTTTGTGGGAGTAGATTTTAAGTCTAATGGTCGTAGTTCAGTGATTACCTGCTTTACTTCAATTTATTGTTCTTGAGAAAGTTGAACATTGAAATTGGTTTTAACTAAAAATTTATTTCTAAAATTATAACGAATAAACATTTTGAAATCGCTTAAGTATAAAACATTTATTTTTTTTACTTTTAATCCCATATAACTTAAGCTTATTAATAATAATAATAAAAATATAATAATTATTACATTATTATTCTCGTTTATTAATCTATCGAATAATAAAAAAAAAACGAGAAAGATAATTGTTGAAAAGAAAAATAACAGTCTCATCTCGAGATTGGAACCCAGACCTTCGCGTTTGTTTGTTTTAATCCAATACGTAACGTTACTAGCTATATGTGCTCGTTGTGATGAAATCAATTTTAGCAATCATATGAACCCACCAAGGTCATTTGTAATTACGTACCCTGTATGTAAAAGCGACGGTATATTTTTGTTTCGTTCGATCACACTGTCAATCTGTGTGTGTAACACAGATGTAGGTACGGGCCTGCGGCTTCACAGCAAAAAGCAAAGCAGCTCTTATTATGCTAAAGGAAATCTGAGGTATACTGTACATATACCAAAAGTTTGGTATATGTACAGTATACCTCAGATTTCCTTTAGCTCATATTTTACAATTTTTGTATGTCTGTCTGTTTGTTCCGGCTAATCTCTGAAACGGCTGCACCGACTTTGACGGGACTTTCACTGGTAGATAGCTGAAATAAGGAGTAACTTAGGCTACTTTTATTTTAGAATAAAAAAAAATGAAAAATAGGGTCCCACGAAAAAAATTAAAACCAATGAAATGAAATCTATACATCTTCTATACAAATAAATAAAATTGGAGTGTCTGTTTGTAATGAGAGCCCTTTCAGCCGATTCAGAATTTAGCGAAATTCTTCTTGATGTCGGAGAGGGAAAGTGTCCAGAAGTGAATAGTACCTACTCATGATATAGAACTACCTACCGGTCTTTGTCAGGTTGTGGCGGACATGACATTTTAATACATAGTATTTAAGATGATATTCACAATCTCAATGTTTAAGAAGATTCGTGGTTGTGTGAAAGATCAATTTTAGCACCTATGAACGACAAGGTTACTGCGCTTGATCAGCGCATTTTAGATAAGCTATCTGGTGAATCACAAACATACCTTTCCAGTATAGTACCATACAGTTTACATTCCGGATGAAGTGGTTTTATTACCCAACTCACAAACTAGAACTTAAGATTGGCGTGTCCATCATACTACTCCTTAATTTAAACCCACCGAAATTTTGCAATGGTAGGTACCTACTCGGTTGCGAGTAATGTCGTTGCAAAGAAGTGTTATAGAAGGCCGTATAATATCTGGATGCGGAAAAGGTGGGATAGTATTTATACCACGGATTCCTATAGGTAGTACCGTCGAATTTTCCATTTGAATTCAAAAGATTGCAATTCCCTATCAATGTCAGTTTTGCTATGACAATCTACAAGTCACAAGGGCAAACGTTAAGCAAAGCTGGCATAGATTTAACTACGGGTTGCTATATCCATGGGCAACTATACGTGGCATGTTCACGTGCGAGGAATGCCAGTTGTGTTGTTGTTTTAGCCCAAGAAAATCGTACACCAAAATACATATATTGTATATAAATACATTTTTCAATGAAGCTAATACGAAAAACTAAAGATAAATAATAATTAAACTAAAAATGTAAAAACGAAAAAAAAAGGACTAAATGGAGAAATATGTAGGTACAAAAACAAAATATCGATTCATTCAAAACAATTTCATTAAAAGTGGCATAGGTATTTCTTAACGTGGAATACAGAATTACCTAATACCTAAGTTATCGTAAACTCTGCGAACTGAACAATAACTTTTTTGTTAAATTCCACGCGCACGAAGTCGCGGGTAACAGCTAGTATAGTAATAAAATTGCGTAGTTACAGTATTGCTTATGAAAACATTTTTTAAGTACCTAAATATCTGTTTTCGATGGTTTTTGTGTCTAAACACACTATGCCGAAGTTACGCGACCGAAGTTCGGCATGATTACGCCTGCAATGCTATTTGAATTACTGACGACACATTATGCCGAAATTACGTTGCGTTAAATAGCATTGAAATAGCATTGCGGGTGTAACCTTGCCGAACTTCGGTCGCGTAACTTCGGCATAGTGTGTTTAGACACTTAGGTTCGACAGTAAAAACTCAAGCTGAATTCATTGAGATATAAGTACTTACGTACCTACTAGAGTGGCCGCCGCGAGTCGATAATTTGTAGCACGCTTTGTGGTCTATGGACCAGAAGTCCTTTAGTCTGCGCAGGACGCTTGTCGCGACGTGACACGTAGCACTGATACAGTTAATTCTAAAATGCCTTTGTGTGTATTGAGATACTGTTCAAACCACTCTAGAAAATTGAATAAAAGTCAAGGAGTGATGTTTCACCGGTAAGTTTATTGTATTTTCTGTAAAACGTGCGTTAAATCGTATTTTATCAACAACAATTTTCGCCCACCCGGCGTCGCACCGTTCGACGTTCGGCCATATTTTCATAGACTGTGTAGGTACGCAGAGGGGACAGTAATTATTGTACCTATCATATTTGTACTGAAGTATATTATATGCGAAAAGGCACATTGTTATATTATAATACTATTTATTATTACTTCGATTTCAAGGTTTCCTCAACCAGGCCATGAATTAAGAGAAGCATGGATTAAATATGTTCAAAGGAATCGTAGTGAAGAAACGTGGTTACCTTCTGACCACACACATCTGTTCCGTGCATTTTAAAAGTAATGATAAATACACCATGAAAACTGGACGAGTTTTCCTAAAGAAATCGGCAATGCCTAGCAATAATGTGAGTATTAATACTTCATCATTTCAGCTGGAATTACTTGTCAAAAATTATTGAAGGCCTTTCATTCAAACAGCTACTAGTTAATCCTCTAGGATTAACTAGTAGCTGTTTGAATGAAAGGCCAATTCAATTTGAAACTATACTACTAGATTTATTGTCAATATCCACAGGTTTTAGATTAGTATAAATAATTACATACATACCTACACTGATTTTAGGCAAGCATGGCTTTAGTTAAAATATCGTGTCATATAACAATCATCATCATCATCATCATTTCAGCCGACAGACGTCCACTGCTGGACATAGGCCTCCCCCAATTTTAGGGGGGGTTTGCCATAATCACCACGCTTGGCAGGCGGGTTGGCGATCGCAGTATGGTATGATGGTGGAATGCATAGAGAACGCTGCTGCCCATTCTCCGGTACGACCCTTAGTCGCCTTTTACGACACCCACGGGAAGTAAGGGGTGGTGCCATTCTTTAAGTCCGGCACCACACAGACCGAGAGTCCTAGAGTCCTATAACAATACGCGGTTACAACAATTACGAGACTAGTGAATCTTCTTACCTCTGGAAGCAAAAAATATCAAAAATGACTCGGCGGACAACTTTCGGCTTCTAGAAATTTCGAGAACATTCCATTATGCAGTACAGTGCTGCTGCGGCGTCGAGAGGCGACAACTTATAACAAACATTCACGACTAAACAATGATTCATTCATAAATCGTCCCTCTAGCGTAGCGAAGCGTAGCTTAAGCGGTTATCGAATATTTCATTCATAAATGATGAAGCCCTCTAGCGTCGTATGTGGTACAAAACAGAAGGACACGCCCACATTTCTTACGCCACCCAACTACAGAGGGCGCTATGATGTATATCGGTCACAATTGCAGATAGGTAATTGTCATAACTTTGTTGCGTTACATATCTATTAGAATGCAGACCATCTTATTTAATAAGAGATGAAGACTGAAATCAAGCAACGAGATTCTTGTTTTACGCATAATCTTATTCAACTGCGTTGGCGAACAGACCATTTTTGTTTGGAACAAGAAGTAGGTACCTATCTCTCTCTGCTTTAGCAGCATTCATTAATTAGGTTCACAGTGAAAGCCGCTTCAGTTATCCTGAATAAAAGTATGGGAGAAGAACAAATCATTTTTAGGGTTCCGTACCAAAATGGTAAAAACGGAACCCTTATGGTATCCTTATGGTACCCTTATGGTATGGCTGTCTGTCACAGCTGGATATCTCAAGCACTACTATTGTTATCAACTTGAGATTTGGAATAGTTTTAAATGACGTTTGCCCAACTATTTTGCAAATAAGAAAGAAATAAACATATATGTATATTTTTTGCAACAGAGACTAAAAGGGGGTCTAAAAAATTCGAAGTGAGGCTACTAGGGCATGTGGGGTATCATATGAAAGAGCGCAGTTTGCACATTCTCAAAACATTTTTCTTCTTTTTTTAGGCCGCATTATAAGCGCAATAAGTTATTAGAGTTTCATTAATTTCAAAAAGTGTTCATCACTAGCAAGTCAATAAGTTTTGAAAGGATATAAGTTAAATATTTCCTTTTATTAAATCAATTCTTTCAATTTAAAGAGATTAATATAATGACTGTGCCTTCTCAGTACATTTATTAACCTATCTTTTGTATGCACATAAAAATATTAATCTGTTTAAAAAATACAGTGATATCCATAACGTAAATACTAGGAACAAACACAAATTTATTGGTCCTACAACAAGGCTCAAGAAAATAGGTGGCTCGTTTAGATGCCAATGTATACGTTTTTATAATAAACTTCCTAGCCACGTTCAAGAACTAAGCCTTAATAAATTAAAATCTTTTATAAAGCGAAAACTATGCGAGAAAGTCTATTATACTGTAAAAGACTATATTGAGGACAAAAAGGCTTGGGATTGAGCTGCTCCAATAGATTTAGACAGTGAATGTTATTTTGCTATTTTACACTTTAATATTTTCTTTTTTTTAAAGTATCTATTTACTTAAACAATGAAATGTACATTTATTGTATAAAGTATTATATTATTTTAATTATTGTGAATGTGAGGACTATGTGGGTCATTGTTTTCGTTATAATCAGTTTGAGTAGTTTATGCGGCCTACCCAAATGTCCTGTCTTTGGCATTGTTCGTCGAATCGTTGAGCTCCTTAAGTTCTGAGTTGAGCTGCACGGTTACTGACAAATGCGTGCACTGACTGGACAGGTCCACTCAATCTGTGTGCTTCTTTCCTCAAAAGATCATTTCAGACACTAATCTACATGGTCCTCAAGATTATGTCCGGATTTTATATATACACATTGACATTGATGAATTTTATTTAGACAATGACATGAATATTTACTTTATAAAGTATTTTTTTTTATTTTTCATTTAATTATTGTGAATGTGAGGACTATGTGGGTCATTTTTTTTGTTTTCCTTCTTAGTTTTAATCATGATCTGGCAGTTTGAGTAATTTACGCGGCCTACCCAAATGTCCTTTCTTTGGTATTGTTCGTCGAATCGTTGAGCTCCTCAAGTTCTGAGTTGAGCTGCACGATTTTTGACAAATGCGTGCACTGCTTGGACAGGTCCGCTCAATTTGTGTGGTTCTTTCCTCAAAAGACCATTTCAGACACCAATCTACATGGTCTTCACACGATCTGACCAAGATTTTGTCTGGACTTTAAAAGAGACTGTGACCTCTGAGTTTGTTTCGGCCTTTCTTCTCAGAGTAGTCAGATAGGAAACGCCGACCTCATCTAGTTTAAAAAATATGATTGACGTATAAAAGTGTTTGTAAAAACCTACTTACAGAAAATAAATCATTTATTATTTATCAATTTAATTTCCTCACATAACTTTTTTCTCCAAGTGAATTAAGACATGCTGTCTTAGGATTAATTAAACTATTCCACGAGGTCAATAAAGATCAACATAGTTAACTAGTGCTACAGTTAACTTTGTGTCTGGGTACGGTCTTACCCATTCTCCTTTATCAAATAAAATGCACTAGCAAAGAAAATAAAAAACTAATCAAAGAAAACGGAGAAACTATGATGCAGGAGGTAGCAAAGCGAGCTCAAAAATTTTAGCATACTCCGTCAGGCAGGCACACTGCTTGGTCGGGGTAACTGGGTGAGTGGTCCTCAGGTTGGTTGGGGGCCTCTAGGCCGGGGCCTTGAAGGTCTAGGCGGAAATCTGCGGTTGTACCCTACTTATTTTCTTATGCATTAATTAATTTATGATTGATTTCTCTAATTTGTATGTTTATGCAAAAGAGGTAGGTAAGCAGAATATTTTCATAATTTCACGAACAACTCGGCGCTTTCTAAAACAGTATATTGTAATATTACGATTCGTGAAATCGTGACATCAAAAGCAATAGTGGCGTGCACCGCCTAACTAAACAGCTGAAAGGCTCGTGGGATAAAAGAGTTGGTCTTATTAGCGCGGGCTACCTACCAATCTAAGTTGTTAATTCCCTACAGCGTGGCACGCACCTACGGGATTACAATTGCTTGTTGGTTTGCAATAAAATCGTGTGATTGTCGAGTTCTGTTTTAACAGCAGTTTGTTTTTTTTTTTTAGATTTTGTTAGTTGACCTGACAAGTTCATTCTTCAGCTACAAATATCTTGATATCGGACATGTGTCTGTGGGTCCAACCTTATGGTATCGGTGTCTAATTTTGCTAGACTACATGGCCTTGATAGTTTAGCCTAGCTGGAATTCTGTTGGGAGAAATTTCTAGTTTGGAGAATTTTATAATTTGAATTCTGTAAGACCTAAATATCCCTTACGGTTTTTGGAGATTACCTACTTACTTTACATATCAGAACTATAATGAAATTAATGAATATTTACCAGCAGTGATTTTCGTATATTTATGATCTTCAACTGAATTGTAGTTATTGAAAAATATATAATAGGTAACAAAAAAAATCAAAGGAATTCAACCAATATTATAAAACGTATAGCCAACCTATACCTACGTCACTGCAAAAGATCAACGCGATACTTATGAAACAATTCTTTGCTAAGAATTCGGGTCCAGATAAAAGATTTTTTACGTGCTCTCGAACGGGATGAAATTAAACATGAATACTTGCTTTTACCTCTGACGTGGAACATTCCGCCCCAATACATTCACTTTGAACACAAGGGAAACTCCAAGGGGGTAATCGGGTTTAGTAACATACATCTCCTTTAACCCCCGCCGCAATGAGATAAATGACTAAAATCATCTTGGCTTTATTGAAATACCATGGTTCGGCGGGCAGGTTAAATTTAAAGAATTCTATGATCGGAAGCATTGACTGGCGGTGTAGGGCTAAGGGTAATTGAGGGCGTAAAGTATCTGGGAAGCAATTGTCGTTGCTACGTTTTTGTTCCCGTTGTAGGTGTACTTACCTACGTAACTTAGCTACGTTTCACCATCTCTCTCCATGCTGTAATTAAACAGTTTATCTAGGTAAACCATAAAATTTCAAAGTCAAATCGTTTATTTCAATCAGACTATTACACACATTTACAAGAAACAAAGTATTGAATCTAGTTGTCTTTTCCAATACGCAGTTTCGTATGGAGAAAAAATACTTCTTAAAAAAAATAGTTTTTCAATATTTTGTTTACATTAATTATATTTAGAAGAGGCTAAGGTCGTCCCTACAGTATTCCATTTTCCTATCTCTCTGTTACGTTAATTCTCCCTGGTTAGCGTGAGTGATGAATTTGCTGGAGACACATTTCTTATCAGGAATCCACTGCGTGATGTCACTGGCCCATCTGTCCTGTGCCTTGTATAGTCTTGAGATAAGGTCTTGAATATTAGGAAATTATGGGGATTTTATTTAATTTCGAAAAGCATAAAAATGTGAGTGCCTTTAATACGGACAACATTTTTGTTTTTGGTATGAAGAATTTCGAACGTATATTTTTAAGATGCGGCAAAAAGCCGTCGTTGTTCTACAAAATAATACAGACGATGTGAGCTTTCACCACATTCACATACATTCCGAGTGCACTTTAATACTATTTTGCAGATAGGTCACCTAACTGGCTCGACTTAAGCAAAAACTGCTCAGGTCGCTGTGTCGTATCGTACGTTGCACCGGCGAGGGCGAGCGGTGAGACACCCACTACTAACGTAATTTAGTACTAGTTGAAGTGGATAAGCGCGAGTAGAATTATTTATCCGATGGGAACTCTTGGTGTAGGTGACACAAGTTAGCGCGGGGTGCCCGCATGGCGGTAGCGGGAGCGATTTACATACAATAAAAATACTCAGCGGCACGCGTAGCGACTTCGTAGCGTCACACGTAGCGACTTGGTAGCGCCACCGTAGCGTCACACGTAGCGACTTCGTAGCGTCCCACGTAGCGTCACACGTAGCGACTTCCTAGCGCCACCGTAGCGTCACACGTAGCGACTTCGTAGCGTCCCACGTAGCGTCACACGTAGCGACTTCGTAGCGCCACCGTAGCGTCACTCGTAGCGACTTCGTAGCGTCCCACGTAGCGTCACACGTAGCGACTTCGTAGCGCCACCGTAGCGTCACACGTAGCGACTTCGTAGCGTCCCACGTAGCGACTTCGTAGCGCCACCGTAGCGTCACACGTAGCGACTTCGTAGCGTCCCACGTAGCGTCACACGTAGAGACTTCGTAGCGACACCGTAGCGTCACACGTAGCGACTTTGTAGCGTCCCACGTAGCGTTACACGTAGCGACTTCGTAGCGCCACCGTAGCGTCACACGTAGCGACTTCGTAGCGTCCCACGTAACGTCACACGTAGCGACTTAGTAGCGCCACCGTAGCGTCACACGTAGCGACTTCGTAGCGTCCCACGAAGCGTCACACGTAGCGACTTCGTAGCGCCACCGTAGCGTCACACGTAGCGACTTCGTAGCGTCCCACGTAGCGTCACGTAGCGACTTCGTAGCGCCACCGTAGCGTCACACGTAGCGACTTCGTAGCGTCCCACGTAGCGTCACACGTAGCGACTTCGTAGCGCCACCGTAGCGTCACACGTAGCGACTTCGTAGCGTCCCACGTAGCGTCACACGTAGCGACTTCGTAGCGCCACCGTAGCGTCACCCGTAGCGACTTCGTAGCGTCCCACGTAGCGTCACACGTAGCGACTTCGTAGCGCCACCGTAGCGTCTCGCGTAGCGCGTTGTCATTTCTAACCTTATTATTTATTTATTTATGTTTAGTTTTTATTCTTAGTTACTATACCAACGACTATTTTAAAAACACATTGTCTGCCTTTGTTGAATCTGCTATTTAACTCTGGCTATAAGCTAAATAAAGTCAAGCCATACCTACATTCTTTATATGCCATAATATCTGCTCTGTATTTAACTAACTTTGAGAACTGAAACAGTTATTTTTAACTCTTCGACGTGGCAGTAATTGAAAAATGCAGTTAGTGCTTTCGCTTTAATTTCTAATGCATGGGCGGAAAGCGGAGTTCTTTAGGTCTAACTTATTACTGTGACGTTACTGCCGAGTATCTAAACTGTGGACAAACTATTTAACTCGGAGTAATTATTTAATGTGAGAAATGGGATTTGGGTAATTTTCTCGCTCTTTTCGTATTTACGGAGAGTGATAAGATAAGATAAGATAAGATAACATTTATTTATTTGTATAAACATGGTATACATACAAGAGCATGCAAGATGATAATAAATTCCATTATAGGTATATATCCAATCATGTTTAGCCTTATAATATATTGGCGTACAAATATTTTGAGTCACATTGCTAGTTTAATCAATATAATTAATAAACATAATAATAAAACTAATGTCAGACAAGTTTTTCGACCAAAAATTCAAACACACTATAATATGCCTTTTGCGATAAAAACACCATCAACTGACGTTTGAGCGCATTGATACTTAGCTCCTTCCAATGCTTAGGTAGCTTGTTAAAGATAGTTGGAGCCATGCAGATGATACTTTTGCGCATGACTGCAGTTTTAGCAGGATATACGCGAATTATGCTTATATCCCGTCTGTTACGTGGGACAGCATCCTGTAAGCGTGGAAATTATTTGGGATTCGCTTTAACAAACATTACAGTTTCGAGGATATATAGGCAAGGCAAAGTCAATATCTTGTATCTTATAAAATACGGTTTACAAGTATCAACAGTCTTCAGCCTAAACATTGACCTAATGCATCTCTTTTTTGCCTTGAATGCGATGTTGAAATCAGTAGAATTTCCCCAAAAGATTATGCCGTATCTTAAGTGAGACGCAGCTAAGCCGTGATAGGCCGCAATTAAGGTATCTACATTCACGACTGCAGCTAGGGAATGCAAGGCGAAAGCAGAACTACAATTTTTTTTACAGAGATTCTCTATGGGTGATTTCCAGTCCAGTCTTTTGTCAATGATTAGTCCGAGGAACTTAGTTGTATTAACGCTTTCAATGGTTTTATTATCAATATTTCATCATCATCATCATTTCAGCCGAAAGACGTCCACTGCTGGACATTGGCCTCCCCCAAAAGGGGGGGGGGGTATGCCATAATCGCCACGCTTGGCAGGCGGGTTGGCGATCGCAGTATGGTATGGTGGAATGCATAGAGAACGCTGCTGCCCATTCTCCGGTACGCCCCTTAGTCGCCTTTTACGACACCCACAGGAAGTATGGGGTGGTGCTATTCTTTAAGTCCGGCACCACACAGACAATATCAATATTTATGTCCAAATTATTACTCGTCAAACGTTGGCTAAAATGCATGATATTAGTTTTATTTAAATTGATCTTTAAATTATAGTCTAACAATTGTGTTACACAACAAGTGCTATTATAATAGTTGAAGCCATCGTGTCATAGGTAGTCACTTTGTTACTTCGATTTTTTATGATGCAGCCTGTTACACTGTTGTAGCACCTAAAATATGTAGTTAAATATTAATTAATAAAAATTTGGTAGATCCAAAAGTGCACGACTTCATAATGCTCATTTGATCGTATAAAAACCGGGCAAGAGCAAACAGACTCGCGCACCGAGGGTTCCGTACCATCATATGATTTTAGATTTTTATCGGCGAAGCCTACAACTTTAGTTTTTGTTTATACTAAACCCGAAAAGGGGTCATTGTTCTCATCACTTTGAAAAACTTTTTCTATGGGACCAACATTGAAATCGCGAAAAAAAAATCTGCTGTTCCATACATTTTGTCATACCTACATTCACATTCAGCTGATTTTTTTTTGGCGCATGGAATCTTTTATTTCTGACACTATGTTATTTAACAAAAAATAATTCTTATGATAAAGCCTTTCGATCGGTATTCTAAAGCTACAGGGTAATTTTTTTCTCGTGTAGCGGTTTCGATTCCCGGTTCAACCATACAATTATTTAAAAATCTATGAATGCAGTTTAAATTGTTTTTTAAATTAAAATAATGTCTTCTTTCAGTAAAATGTTCCATCTACAATATTCAAGGTACTTACCTTCCATGTGGCATGCCTGGCAGCCGTGGGACGCCCTGTATACTATAGCATCTGCCAAACTGTAAAGCAAATGTTCGGTTCTCGTGGATATTACAAGAATCATAATCAAAATTGTATTACCACGGCTATTACAGCCATATTGATAGGCATTGCCTAGTTCTACCGAAAAATGGCATAGCCACATGAAACACTCCAGTGTCTTCTTTGGGATGGCAAGCAGTGGCGTAACTATACCGTCTGGGGCACTGAGGGAGGGCTCTCAGTGCTCAACTAACGTAATAGTTTTCTTTTACTAGCACTTCTGAAAAGACTTTTTCCTCGTAGATTTCATATTTTCCCCTACTAAATTTAACACCTGACTGCTTCGTTGTTCTAGTGGTCGCAAGCGCTACTGCTGAGCATGAGGTCCTGTCCGAAAAATTAGACAAACAATGGGAAAACATTAACGTTGCGATGATACTGCCAGCTTCTTACGAATGTGCTCGTGATCTTTTAGTTTATAGGATGATCGGTTGGCCGCCATCCTGATTTCATTGAAGAAGGCGATTATTTGATGAACGGAGATTTTTATTGTAAATGTACTGAAGGTAGCTAGATAGGGTTAGATAACTAAGAGAAGTGAGAGAGTCAAGAAATGAAAACAAGGTGGTCAACGCCCTTTGCTTTCTGCTCTATGGCGTATGGTAACCACATTAGAAGCGATCTATGCGCAGAGATCAGAGGGGCAATTCACGTAATTTTAAGAACGTTCACACCTTGATCTGTCTCAATCTGTCAAAAATACCATTGATCTCCCTACATTTTTTTGTCACCGAGATGAGACTGCGTACTGATTAAAAAAAAAATTACGAAAATAATATTGGCCTTTTTTTTTTGAGGATGGGCAATCATCAAATGACCCCTCCCGCTCAGGGTGGCGCGGAAGGGACGAGAATTGGCCGTCAGATGATCATAAATCAAATCAAATCAAATCATCTTTATTGTGGACTATAGGTATACATCATAGATACAGGTCTTAAATAATTAAAATAAGTTCAGCTATGTCCCGCCGTTGAGGCATACAATAATAAATACAAATCAGAAGTTAAAACACAATTAGTCATATTATTATTAGTCTCGATACATTATTAAAATATTCAAAATTATAAATACATACAAATTCAATTCCAAGTCATATTAGTCATAATTCATTATTACAAAAAAGAGAGAAAAGAAACAAGCAATTTAAATGGTATTCAAATACAATTCACAATGTTATCATGCATATGTGAGAAATTGATACTTATTTTCCTATCTTGTCATTGGAACACAATATTTTTGTCACACAAGTAATCTTTGACATCATAATAACATTTGTCTATTAATAATGAATGTAGTTTCTTTTTAAATTGGTGGATTGGTAATTGTTTAATGTCATCAGGCAATTTATTATAGATTAATGATGTCATGCATAAAATACTTTTATTTAATAATGCTGTTTTACCATAAGGTATTTGTACTTCTAACCTTTTTTTATCCCTTAATTTTCGATAATAGCTTTTTACAGCAGTCTTATAGTAGCTTAGATTTGATTTCACAAAAATATTTGATTCGTAGATGTATAGAGAAGGCAATGTTAGAATTTTTAGATTTTTAAAATAAGGTTGACAGCTAATTGTATTATTTATTTGGCACATTGCTCTAATGCACTTCTTTTGAGCTTTAAATATAAATTCTTTATCTACCGAATTACCCCAAAATATAATGCCGTATCTCAGTAATGGTGCCACCAGTCCGTGATAGGCCGTTAAAATCGCTTCTTTGTTAACTATTTTCGAGAGCTTATAAAGAGCGAATGAGAATTTGTTGATTCTTTTGCAGAGATTGTCTATATGGGTTGTCCATGAAAGTCTGTAATCAATATTTATTCCTAGAAATTTTGTATTTGTTACAGATTCTACTGTCTGCCCGTTATAACTTACATTCATACTTTTCGGTTGAGTTCTTTGGTGAAAGTGCATTATATTTGTTTTTTCTAAATTTATTTTCAGATTGTTATCAATTAACCATTTAATTATAGTTCTTAGTGTTTCATTAATTTCATTTTCATAGTCATTTTGACTGTCACATTTTATTACTACAGTGCTGTCATCTGCAAAAAGTACCATTGGATGCTTAATGTGTCTAGGGAGATCATTAATGTAAATTAGAAAAAGCAAGGGACCCAAGACACTACCTTGTGGAACTCCTAGTTTTATGGTTCTAGTTTGGGATCTATATGTCTTCTCATCGCGCGTTTTAAGGCATATTCTAGTTATTTCTGTTAACTGCTTTCTATCACATAGATATGAGTGAATGAGGTCTAGTGCCTTTCCTCTTATGCCATATGACTCTAATTTTTGAAGCAGTATGTTGTGGTCAACACTGTCAAAGGCTTTACTCATATCCATGAAAACAGCACATATTGGATTTCTTTTGTCCATATTACTCAAAACAATGTTAGTAAGTTCATATATTGCAGCGTTAATGGACTTACCCTTGCGAAATCCTTTTTGTTCGCTAGCCAAGATATTATATTTTTCTAAAAAATTGTAAAGACGACTATGAATGGTTTTTTCGAATATCTTTGAGAAGATGGGTATCAAAGCTATAGGTCTATAATTTCCCATATTGCTTTTGTCATCTTTTTTGTGTAGTGGAATAACAACCGATGTTTTAAGTTTTTCTGGGTAAGTTCCACTAGAAATGCATAAATTTATTATATAACTTAGATGAGCTGCAATTGACTGCGACACTTGTTTTATTACTTTAGTACAAACGCCATCGTAACCCTCACTCGATGTATTTTTAAGTTGCTTGATTTCTCTGTCCACTTCTATTGGGGTTGTGGGGCTAAGGAAAATTGAGTTAAGGTTAGTGCATATGTTTTGATTCGAAGGTGCTCTATTATTATAATTGTTTGTACGCATCGATTTTGCAGCTTGGTCAATAAAATAGTCATTAAAATTATTCGCAATCGACGTTGGATCTGTAATGCTTACATTATCTTTTAATATTTCACTAATTGGTTCCTTGGGAAATTTAAATTTAGAGTTATTTATAAGTGACCAAGTGGCTTTCGATTTATTTTGAGCTGTGTTGATGCGATGGTTATTTTGTGCCTTCTGCGTAAGACAAATAATTTTTTTAAATTTCGTAGCGTATTGCTTGAATTTATGTTTGTTTTTTTCCGTCCGGTGTGTTCTATATTGCCACAGTAATTTTCTTTTCATTTTGCTACAAATTTTGACACCTTTTGAAACCCATTTAGTTTTTTTGTATAACGATTTTGTTATTAATTTGTAAGGAAAACACAAGTTATAGAAACACAGGAAAAGCTCCAAGAAACAATTGTAGGCTTCGTTTGAATCATTTGTCAGGTAAATGTCAGAGAATTTCAAGTTATTCATACAAGTTTTAAATTTTGTCAAATTTTCCTCACTATAATCGCGTACTTTAATACGCCAAGATTTTAATACACAGGATTTTTTTACTGGAAAATGCAATAATTGGGCAGTATGATCTGATAATCCTAATTCAATTATTTGGCTTTTGCATTTATGAATGTTGTGAGCAAAGTTGTCGATGCAAGTGCTACTGATGAGTCTAGTGGGAACCTTAATTTCTAGTTTTAAGTTATGACTTTCTAGAATTTGTTCAAAATTTAAAGTTTGTCGGTTTCTTTTTAATGTGTTGATATTGAAATCCCCGCATACAACAACTTTCTTACTAGTGTTATCACATATTTGGTGCAGTAACTTTTCTAAATTATCAAAAAATGTAGACATACATGAGTTAGGTATTCTGTACACACAAACTATTATCAACTTATGTTCAGTTAGTTCTATTGCACTATATTCTATGATACCTTTACTTGAAAATGTATTATTAAGTACAGCGTATGGGTGTCCTAATCTGATTAATATACAGGCACCTCCCCTATTTACGTCTCTTGAAAAACTTGCTGCCAAGCGAAATTTGGGTAAATTAATTGTAGCCTCTTGTTCTGGTGTCATAAAATGCTCAGTTAAACATATTACATCGATGGGTATATTCTTTAGTTCCAATTCTTCTAAATGTACTGTGAGAATGTCAGCTTTGGTTAGCAGACCAGCAATGTTCTGGTGTAAAATGTGTATATTATTATAGAAGAAAAAACTGTGAGTTTTGCTTATTATCGTTAGTATCTACGTAAGGAAATAACCTTAAGTCAATTTTAATCCTCTCCATAATATTTTTAAATATGAAATTTATACCAGATTTATTTAGTTTCCCTGATCTATCTGAAAACATGTCAAATTTAAATTCTAGGTCATTATTTGAGTCAAAAAAGTATGCGTATTTATGATATTCTAGGTCCATGTAAAGTAGGTTATTAAATATATCAACTTTACAGTTATATATAGGGGATCCCCGTACGTACGTAGGTGTGCATATTATGATATTTGTGTGGGTCATTTGTCTCAAGCTTTCATTAATTACTTTCACGAGGTCAATATAGTTATTGTCAGTTTTAATATCTGAATTGCCTAATAAAATTATACAATAGTCATTTATAGTGAATTCTTCCAATTTTGTTTTAATATTAGTTAACAGATGTCTTATTTTTGTGTTGGGCATTAAATAGCTACAATACTTAAAGTCATAAGAAAAAAATTCTTCAATTGCTTGTAATATGCCTCTATGTGTACTATTACTCAATACGCACAGTTTTCTTTGTTTGGTATTATCGTGAACTCTTGGTTTCGTAGTGTTCTTCTTTTTCGGTGTCAAGTTATTTGTTTGGTTTAAGTTTTTATTTAGATTCAGTTTAGGTTGACTAGCTTGGGTGGTGCTTGAATTGTTGATAGAAGTATCTTTACTCAGTACTTTCACGTTGTCAGTCTCGAAGGGTTGAATGGAGGCTTCGAGGGTTTGTTGCTTAGTGGAGTTAAGACAGGATTCCAATGCTTGATTTTCAGAGCCTTGCTTTGAAGGAGGTCCGCCGTCGGTAATTTCCTGGTCATTATTACTTGTGTTTAGTTTGGAAAGTGAATGAGATTGAGTTGGTGTAGAGCAGCGTCCTTTTCGTTTATTAGTACGCGATGATAATGGAGTCATGCATCGGGTATCAGATAGAGCAAGATTTTTATAAGCTTGAGTTGTTTGCAAGCTTTTGTTCAAATCACATTTTAAGCGATGGTTTTCCATCCACCTTACTCATACTCCGAGAATTACCGATGATGATCACCTGACACTTACTAGGGTTTACTGCAACCTAAAATCTATCACACCAGGTTTTTATAACTCTCAAGTCCCTATTAATTTGTCGATAGCTTCAGGTATTTCTTCAGCCCTCTCTTGACAGTATAATTGCAAATCATCTGCACACATATGATAAGCACACTGAAGTTCAGAAGTTATAAGATTAATAAAAATTTAAAACAGAAGAGGAGAAAGAATACCGCCTTGAGGAACGCTAGTTTTCAAATCACACCAGCATGATGAAGAATCTGACAGACTGCTGTCGTTTCTGTAGGTAAGAGGAGATTCATTGCATTGCCTCGTGAGAGATCATAACATAAACCACAATGGCTAAAAGGATGTCGGGACTGACGGTATTAAAGGCATTCAAGAAATCGGCCAATCGTGGGTAGGAGATCACCCAGTATAGTTATGATCATACCACGGCACGGGTGTAGTGTCACATCCCCCACCGCTTTTGATTTGATAGATAGAATGATCTTTTTAACCTCTCCCGTTTCTAAATAGCCGTTTAAAACTGAAAGGTTTAAACGGTTATTTATTTATTTTGTTTATTTTTGGTTTAACGCGAAATTAGGGACAGAGTTTGTTGCTTGGTTAGACGATCCGCGGTAGCAACAGTGGAGAAATTATGGTTGAAATTGTCCAAGTCAATTAAATTAAGAAGGTCTAAATGTTGCGGTTTGCCGATACCAAGAGTTCCAAGAATTTTCTAAATATCGGCAGAAGAGGAAGAATTGATTGCCTGATTACATCTATTTCTTGCAGCTTTAAATGTGTCCAGTTCTCATCAGTAGATACGATCTCTTTTAAATTTACGAAACACGCGGTCCCTACGTCGCATTGCCATCTGTGTTCCTCTTGTCATCAATGGTGCAAATGAGCGTTTTAACTTCACTTTTTTGACGGGAGCATAGATGACAAAAAGGGTGATAACAAACATCATAGAAGATCGCACTTTGCTGTCAACGACACTTTTACCTGGTGGTATCGTTTAACTTTAAAACACCCACCGTACCACCAGGGGTACGGCCAGGGGTACGGTGGGTCTGCAGTGCGGAAATGGGTACTTTAAATAAATTTTTGGCTACTTTAATTTTGGTTAGGTACAAAATGTTCGAAACTTGAATGATGTCCTTTTTGCACATATTCAAAAAAAGTTAGAATTTTTAAACTTATGTTAGGCTCTTCCTCTGCTCAAGACCTTCTCGGGCCGGGGGCCCAATCTGGCTGGGGGCCCATGGCTCATTTTGCCCCAATGCCACCCTATAGTTTCGCCACTGATGGCAAGGCAACGTATCTACGACACCTCGACCAGATTCTGTTGTTTCTTTTGACCCACTCCTTTAGTCATTAGGGTTCCGTACCAAAATGGAAAAACGGAACCCTTATGGTGAGACTAAGTCTGTCTGTCCGTCTGTCTGTCTGTCTGTCACAGCTGTATATCTCAAGAACTACTAATGCTATCAACTTGAAATTTGCAATAGTGTTAGATGAAAAATGTAAAAAAAAGAGCGTTCCCCCTTATCTCCGAAGTTTGCAAAAAAAATCTGAAATTATTCTATGTGATAGAAATTTATGTAAAGATTACAGGAAAAATAAAACGAATTCTCTAAATAGCACACTTTCAAAAATCATCAACTAAAGTAACATTAGTTCCACTATCGGTCAAGAGATGGCGCTGATATAAAACTGCAATATTCTACACCGCAGCGCACAATGTTAAGATTCTCTGATGATGAATATAGGCTTCGTCGATGAAAATGTTAAAACATAATAACAATATTATGGTACGAAACCCTCGCTCCATGAGACCGACTCGCTCCTGCCCGGTTTTTATTTTAAAACCCTTGCATATTCACAACTACTCGATACCGTACCGTAGGTACCTAACATCAATCAATATTATCGTTAGAGTCCTCTAAACGCTGTTCACAAGTCCAAAACTCGAAAATTTTGTCAGTTTAAATCAAATAGTCAACTGCTATTCTTCCGACAGCTGTTTGCTGTCGGGGGCACGCAAATCAGGTTGTCGAAATGTGTCATTTTCGATACGATAGCCGGTCGGATGGTTGTGAATAGGTATGCTGGAGGCCCTACTTACCTACTCCTCCCTACCTGTAAGGAATCATAGAACCACATGGTTTGAAGTGCTGTGTTGAATTTGTGCAATGCGCAAAAGATCTTGTGTGAATAAGACATAACATTACTCCGTTGACTCTAACAAATGGCTCAGGGTGATACACCAGCTGATGCCTGATATATCTTTTCTTTATGATTTTCTTTTAACTTGCAAATGTCAAACCTTATCCCCCTAAACCTTAAGCCCAGCCCGCGAAATTCAAAATTTCTTGCGTTTTTTGCAATTTGCAGGCCAGTGCTAAGTTGTATGTTGATTAAAATATTGTTCGCGGCTGTAAGACGTATGTAGTTACAGAATTATAATCACCAAAATCACCAATACAACCCTCCAACTCCATAAAGGTGTAAGAACAAAAAAAAAACAGAAAAAGTATTTCTTACAGCTTTATGAACTTAGAGCGTTTTATTGATGATTTTGATGATTATAATTCTGTAACTACATACGTCTTACAGCCGCGAATAATATTTTAATCAACATACAACCTAGCACTGGCCTGCAAATTGCAAAAAAACGTAAGAAAATTTAAATTTCGCGGGCTGGTTGGAGCATTCACCTTAAGCCAAAGAAGGTGTTATAATAAATAAGGAAGTGTTTTTAATTCATTTAGACACAGTGACTGTCTCCGGTCCCAAGTGATTGAGAGCAAATCTTGCTTCTATTATTAGGAACTATCATTTTTTCTATTCACAAGAATCTATTTATTTTAGTATATGAGCCTATTAAGCCTTGCCCGCGTGCATGGCGGTAATGCATGTTTTTTTTTTTTTTTTAGCGCGGAACCCTAAAACTTTTTCTAAAAAAATTAAAACGACTTCAAAAAAATTAATTAACTCAAAATGATGAAATAACTTTAATTTCGGAAGTCGGTGGCAAAAAACTAAAACTAAAATACAGATCCCAAGACACCGACTTGAAGTCGGTTTAATTTTTTTGAATTACTTATTATTTCGTAATTTTTAGTTTTAAGTAAAAACTGGAATATTTGTTTGTAATAAGTAGGTAGGTAATAGTTTTGTTGTAAATATTGCACTACAATTTGACAAGGTTTTGATATGTTTTCCCTTTGACACTACACCCGTAGCTCATACCAATAAGCCAGGCCGGCACAGTTACACGTATTAGTCCATAACTTGAAAATTACTGAATCGATTTTGATGAAACTTGCACTATTCCCTAAGTTGAAGTAAATGTAAGCCAATAAAAAATGGTCACGATCTGATTAATAGTTGCGGAGTATTGCACTACAACTTGACAAGGTTTTTTGAGATGTTTTCCCTTTGACACTACAGCCGTAGCTCATAGCAATAAGCCAATAGAAAAAATGGTCACGATCCGATTAATAGTTGCGGAGAAATGCGTGGACCAACATACATAGGTACTTACATCTATAAAATTTTGTATATTAGTTTGGAAGCCCTAAAAGATTGTCATATCACACTTCACACTAATATTATAAAGGCGAAAGTTTGTGAGTTTGTGTGGGGGTGTGTGTGTGAGTGTGTGTGTGTGTGTTTATATGTTTTTTACTTCTTCACGCTCAAACGGCTGGACCAATTTTGATAAAATTTTGTATGGAGGTAGCTGACACCCTGGATTAACTTAGAGGCTACTTTTTATCCCGATATTCCCACGGGATCGACAATTACGCGGGTGAAACCGCGGGGCGCAGCTAGTATTACATAAATACACATATCGAATTGATAACCTCCTTTTTTTTTTTGTTTGAAGTCAGTAATAAAAGTAGCCTTAGTTGTACCTTTTATCATCGGCTATCTACGAGTCCAGTGAAAGTCCTTTCAAAATCGGTCTAGCCGACTCGGAGATTAACCGAAACAAACAGACAGACAGACAAAAATTGTAATACCTACCTGTGTGTGTATGTTTTTTCTTATGAGTACCGTAAGTACTTCATATGCATTTAGTAAAAAGCTTTTATTTTGACATTACGAACACACACTTTCATTTATTTGTATATAAATATCATTTGAACCTCACCCACAGCAAAAGAGCCTATGATTTGCCAGAAGCTTAACACTCGTTCGTAAAGTGGCACTCATAGGTGTTCCTACAATTTTTAATATTGCAGGAGTCAAAGTAATCAAGCGAACATTAATGAGGGTCATTAAAACGTTTAATTCAGGATTATGAATAAACAAGTTGGCCAGTGCTGTGCCGATGATATAAATATTGCGGGCGAGGAAGCGGAAAATTAAACAACGTATCGTTGACGTTATGTGACGCCATGCTTATTACACAATGTCGTATCTGTCTAATAGTGGGAGGGGACTTACGTCTTTTAAGCGCTAGTTACTTAAAGACGAAATGTTTTAAGTTTTGTTATGTGTGTTTGTTGGAGTGTAGGCAATAAATCAATACAAGTTACGCGATTCAAACAGATTTACTATTTTGTACAAAGCAGGCATAAAAATGGAACACAGAACAAAAAGGTCATTTTGACAGAGAGAGTAAAACATCAAAATCAAATGACACTAACGGCTGTCGCGTCATCGCTGTCAGTGTCAGATACCGTTTACAAAGAACAATTTAATTACCTGGAAAAAAGCGCGGGAAACTTCGGACTTGGTGGACGCGGTTTTTTATAAAAGATTTTAAAATATTGTTTATAAGATCAGTAGTCGTAGTTTTAGTGCTCTATTTTCTTTCTCATTTCATTTAATTTTAGTTTATTTTTACCGACTTCACAAAAAGGAGGAGGTACTATGTTCGGCTGTTTGTATGTTTTTTTTTTTTTTTTTTTGTATGTTTGTTCATCGATTACTCCGCCAATTGTCGACGGATTTTCAAAATTCTTTTTTTGTTCGAAAGTAGATAGTTCTGAGGTGGTCCCATTGTCACTAAGTTAGGATCTGATGATGGGATAGGCTCACTTATTGTTTTTCGCATATTTTATGAAGTATCTTGTGTATTTGCGTACGGTTGTCACCATCTCAGGTAGCTGGGCTGATGATGGAAGGTTCAACTCCTTAACAGTAAGAAGTTACTCGAACAGGCAAGGACTGTTTTAGTAAATTGTTTTGATGTTTGATTGGGCATTTGCCACATTTGGTCTCATGATCATCAAGTTATGGCCTGATGCTGCAGTCAGGATAGTCTGCAGAGTACCTAACTCTTCGACAACTAACAGCAGATATATCGTGTTTAGGCTCATTGAAAAGGGCTCGATGTGTGGATAAACGTACTGTTAATGAGGAACACCGAAGTACATAGAGACCTGATGCTGAAGCCAGTCGAGCATCAGAAAAAGTACAAACCTTGAAATTACAGCACCGTAGTCGTGTTTGGGCTCATTTTAAACAGGACTAAATGTTTAGTTCAATGCAATGTTGACATAAGTTGGCCTGATGCTGCAGCCAGGATTATCAGCATCTAGTCTAAAAACTAATAAATACTTCTTAAAGTGAAATACTTTTGCGAGTTTTTCTTCTGTATAATTTATCCTAACAAAGGTTGCCGGTAGTGGCTAGATGAGAGAAGCGGAGGATCGCGAACGTTGGCGCAAACTTCGGGAGGTCTACGTCCAGCAGTGAACTGCAATTGGCCAATGATGATAATGATGATTTATAAAAGCCTCAATCGTTGCATTTCACGCAATGCCTTTTCGTCATGTGGTCTATTTAGCAATTTGGTAGGTTCCAAGTCGCATAATACAATGTCGTACAGCGTCTTTACACGACTAAGCGTAACATAAACCTGGCCCTTAGCAAAATTTTTCTTGCCTTGTTTTTATTATTAAAGTAACTTGAGCATTTGCTCTCGGAAATTATGATTTGGTAAAGTGGAACTGATGATGAAGACCACAAATGGCACTACTCAATGACAAATATTTCACGGGTTGCGATTCGATTACTTTAATATGGCTGCTAAGCAATTAATGCTCATTACAATGCGTATGGTGAAGTGGAGCTGATGGTGACTTCTCAATCAGCTCCAGTTCTCCTGGTTCTTACTAGGAGAACTCCTCAACAATTAACGTCCATGCATCGGGAAAAGCATATTTTGTAAAAGGTGATAAGCAGTTGACATTAGGCTATTATAACTTTGATAAATTACAAACTGACCCGCTAAAAAGTGAAAAATAAAAACTTTTTTACAAAAAAAAAACAACCGACTTCCAAAAACACTATAAATAAAGAGAAAAATAACTTTAATTTCGGAAGTCGGTGGCAAAAACTAAAATACAAATCCAAAGACACCGACTTCCGAAATTAAAGTTATTTTTCTCTTTATTTATAGTGTTTTTGGAAGTCGGTTGTTTTTTTTTGTAAAAAAGTTTTTATATTTTCTTCGGTAGGGGTAAGTTTTTTGTAATTTTTTAGTGGTAAGATAAACGACCCGCCTGACCCGGGGGACATTGTGCCCCCGGCAGGCAATTTCGTCACCATTGCATCAAACGAATCGGGCATGGATACCGATGGGTCATCGTCGGCCCGTGTTTTAAAAAGAAGCCGAGTGCATGTGTGCAAGCACTGCAATAAACGCCGCCGTACCCGCAAAAACCACGGTTCCGAGTCTTCGGGTTGTGATTGCACGGACTTACTAACTACTACATCAGAGCCTAACTGCTCTGATCCTATACCTATTAACAAAAAATCCGATATTCCTGCTCCGTCCTTGGTTGTTCCTACTCAGATTGGTAGAAAAACCTATGATAAAACCGATATTTCACCATATGTTATTCATGTCCAAAAAAATATAATTTCACCCGATGATGGGACAACACTGCACCCAATCACATTTGGCAAGTTCCTAAAACACAACGCCTTCCAGAATATAATTAACGGTAGCGTTAAAAAAATCGGCCGCAATAAAATATCTCTATCTTTTTCAAATTTCCTGGACGCAAATTCTTTTATTACAAACAATAGTCTCGTAACATATAATTACAAAGCTTTTATACCTACTTTTAATGTAACTAGAATGGGTTTAGTGCGTGGTGTTCCTGCGGAATGGTCTCCGGAGGAAGTTATTGATAATATAACGGTACCAATTGGTTGTGGTCCAATTTTGAAAGTCAGACGCCTTAATTTTAAAACCATTACTGATGGTACAACCATTTGGAAACCTTCTCAATCCATAGTTCTTACATTTGATGGACAGGTTCTACCGAAAAGAATTTTTATGTGCTATAATGCATTACCTGTGGATTTATATATTTTCCCTACTGTACAATGTTTCAATTGCTGTCGTTTTGGTCACACTAAAATTCAGTGCAGGTCCAAACCTCGTTGTTATAAATGTGGCCATGGCCACACTGGAGAAAGTTGTGAAAGAGAAAAAGAAAGTGCGTCTTGCTGCCTTTGCTCTGGTTTTCACTATGCTAATAATAAGTCATGCCCAGAATTTTCTAGACAAAAATTAATTAAAACATACATGGCACAAAGTTCAGTATCTTATGCTGAAGCGGCAAAAGTATATCCCCCCGTAACTAAATCATATGCTGATGCACTCTTATCTTCTCCTTCAAAAAATTTTGCAGATAGTCCATCAATCTCTTCATCAATAGAATTCCTGCTTCAAGTAGCTATAAAAAGACTGTCTTTCTCAAACCACGCTCCCCTCCCAAATCCGTACAAGGTTATAATAAAGAGGCTCATAATGCCATTATCAAAGATTTTGATTTTCCCCAACCATCTAATGGTTGTGCTTTTTCTAATAATAATAACGAAAAAATAGACACAAATTTTTCCATAAACGATTTTCTTTCTGCATTACACAATCTTCTATCTCAGTTCAACATTTCACCGTCCAACGTTGCCCCTTCTTTCAAAGTACCTCAATCCAATCATGATGGACAACACATCCAAAATAATCCAGTGAAACTGCCGCAGTCTAGTAAACAAAAAGAGTGAGGTTATTTATCTTTTAAACAAATATGAGCCATTTGCCTTTGCCTTATCAGAGACTTGGCTCAAATCTAATCATATTTTTAAAATTAATGGTTATTTAACCATTAGAGAGGATAGATCTGACGGGTATGGTGGAGTAGCTATACTTATCAAGAATTCTATCCCTTTCTCTGTCATTTCCTTACCTCCTCACAGTGAGGAATTTTCAATTGTAGCTATTAAAGTGCATCATACTTGTCTTGTTTCTATTTACATTCCTCACCCTTCTTCTTCTGTTCTTCAAGAGATTCAAAATCTCTTTTCTTGTCTTCCAAAGCCATTCTTAATATTGGGGGACTTTAATTGCCATCATCAATCATGGGGCTGTTCAACTTCTAATTGTTATGGTGATGAATTACTAGATATAATAGACTTACATAACTTATGCATCTTGAACTCAGGTGCTGCCACACGCCGTTCAGATCCCAATCAGAACCAAAGCGCAATCGACCTTTCTATCTGTTCTCCAAACTTAGCATGTTCATTAACTTGGCATACTTTAACCTTTACTTATGGAAGTGATCATTTTCCAATAGTTATTTCTTATCCTCTTTCCAAACCACATGCTCCATTAAGGAGATCAACCTTAAAACATAAACTTCCCAATAGAAATAATAATGACTGGGACAAATTTAGAAATATTGTTGACACAAAGCTTTGCTCCTTGCCCGTTATTTCTGATGGCAATGAAAATAGTTGTGCTGAAGCTTTAGCTCTCATATTAATCGCAGCGGCAGATGAAGCTTTTCCTGTAAAAAATAACAATATTAGTACAATTCCCTCCCCTCCGTGGTGGGATTCTGAGTGCACAGAATTGATTAACAAACGTAAAGAGGCAGAATATAACTATACCCTTGATATGTCTGATATTAATTTTGAAATCGTTAATAACTTAATAAATGAAACTTATAAACTTTTTAAGAAGAAAAAATTTGAATCTTGGCGTAACTTTTGCTCATCAATTTCACCGAACACTCACCCTACGATTGTCTGGCGCAATATCCGTAGATTTAGGTCCATTTATAACAACCCTTCTCCTATTCCGGATTCTTTAGCCAATGAATTTTTAGATAAACTAGCTCCTCCTTTTGTTCTTGAGCTGTCTCTCGCATCCACTATCCATGATACTCATACGACTCTTGATCTTCCATTCACTCTCACTGAATTAAAGTGTGTTATTCATAAAACTAAGGATTCTGCACCAGGTATCGATAGCATTCCGTATTCATTTTTTGCTAATTTAAATGACGACGTCCTCAGCTATTATTTAAAACTTATTAATTCTATTATGAATACAGGAAACATCCCTGTTGAATGGAAACGTCAAAGGGTGTTGCCATTCCTTAAACCAAATAAAATTCCATCTGAAGCTTCCTCATACCGTCCCATAGTTTTGTCTTCAATTCTGATGAAATTAGCGGAACACTTAATTAAAAATCGCCTAGAATGGTATGTTGAAAGTAAGGGTTTTGGCAGAATCACAATATGACTTTAGAAAAGGTAAAAGTACAACTGACTGTTTAAGTATTTTAACATCCGATATTCGGTTATCATTCTCTAATAACCAATCCACCGTTGCAGTTTTCCTTGATATAAATGCAGCTTATGATAATGTTGTATTATCCATTTTACAAAATAAATTAAAAGCCTTACAAGTCCCATTGAATTTATCAAATTTCATTATTAATATCCTGACTGAACGCTCTGTTAATATGTTAATAGGAAAACATGAGGTATCTCGTCTTGTATGGAGAGGTCTCCCACAGGGTTCTGTGCTCAGTCCCATTCTTTACAATATTTATACGTTTGATTTAGACTCGTCCTTAACTAACAATGTTAAGGTTCTTCAATATGCTGATGATTTATTATTATATTCTTCAAGCCAATCTATTGATCAAGCTAGCTATGCTATTAATACTGCTTTATCTTCTTTGGAGTCATGGTTACATTTAAACGGTTTGGATTTATCCACGTCTAAAAGCGCAGCTGTTTTATTCACCCGGAAAAGAAATATTCCTTTAGTAAATCTCTTTTATAAGGAAGTACTTATTCCAGTGAAAGATAAATTCAGATATCTAGGTATAATACTTGACTGTAAATTAAGTAGTGTTCCTCATTGTGATTATATTGTTAACAAATGTGAAAATCACCTAAACATGCTTAGGTGCCTCTCTGGCGTGTGGTGGGGTGCACATCCCTTTTCTTTGAAACTCGTTTACAATGCAATCATCAGAAGCACTCTGGATTATGGAACGTTCGTTCTGGAACCAGGTAGTGTTATGGCTTTTAAAAAATTGGATCGCTTCCAGTCTAAGGCTTTACGCATTATTTCGGGTGCCATGAAGTCTAGTCCCATTAATGCACTACAAGTTGAATGCGGGGAAGCTCCTTTATATCTTAGAAGACAATTCCTATCTGACAATTATTTGTTCCGGATTCATCAGATCTCAACTCATCCTCTCATTCCTAAACTGGACTCATTAGTGTTGCAGATTGAATCTTCAGATTACTGGTCCCATAAACGTTGTTTCCCATAAACATTAGTTGTAAGCTACAAAAAATTCCTTTCACTTTCTTCTCCTATTCACCGTTCCAATAAACTTCCTATATTTAGCAGTAGTTATGAGAGTATACAATTCAGTCCCATCATAAAATATAACTGTGTAAGTAAATCAGATCCCGATTGTCAATCAAGTTTTAATAATTTTCTGGCTGAACACTTAGAGTACCACCATATATTTACGGATGCTGCGAAGCATTCTCCGACGGGTTGTGTTGGGATAGGTACTTACCATTCGCAATACAACATCGTACAAAAAATAAAACTACCTCCTGAGACTTCTGTTTTTACGGGGGAATGTTTCGGAATTTTAAAAGTCATTGAATATATTCGTGTTTTAAAACTTAAAAATAGTATAATTTTTACTGATTCTCAAAGTGCTCTTCTAGCCATCAATAAATCCACTTTTGAACACAAATCACAATTTCCTATAATTTATTTAATAAGATAGAATTTGGTTCTGCGTTTAGAACCATCTCTGAGGGTAATACACTGCAATTTGTGTGGATTCCAGCCCATGCTGGAATCCATGGGAATGAAGTGGCTGATACACTTGCCGGTGATGCGGTGCAATGTGGGGACCTAGTTCCATATATAAATTTTTGCTATGACCTCATGACGTTACCAAAGACTTTTCTCCGAGACACCTGGAAGGTAGCTTGGGATATCGGAAGCAAATCGAAGGGTCGTTATTTTTCTCTTATCCAACCCGACGTTCCGGAAAAACCGTGGTTGGGCAGGGCAAAGTTTGGCAAGATGGAGACCTCCATTCTAATACGGATGAGACTGGGTCATGTCTGCTCTCCAGCCCATCTTGCCAAACTTCATATCATCGATGACCCCATCTGCCTGTGTGGCACAGGCGTAGGCGACTTAAATCACATTTTTTTCTCCTGTCCCTTATACTATGACCGTTCATCCTTTCTTAGTAACCTCTTGTCCCTCAATACTCCTTTTCCTACCTCAATACTTTACTTTGTACAAATAGTTTTTCTGTATATAAATGTCTAGTCTCATTCATTACTTTAAATAATATTAAGTTATAATATTTCATCATTGTATTTAGCTCATTTTTATATCCGTTATAAATACTGATCCTGTAGTTATTATTCCTATATCCCGTTATAACTAATTCGAAAAATTATATTTTTGTTTCCCTACCTTTATTTCCTTCGTAATAAAAAACAAAACGTGACATTGGCTAAATGCACAAACCGTGCGAGGCCAAAAAGGAAAAAAAAAAATAATTACCTACTCAAAAACTTTTTGGTTTATATGGAATAATATTCATAATTCCAACAGTGTATAATGCTAAATTTAAAATATTTATTTTATTGTAACCTACAATTTATCTTCATCTAAAAAAAATTAAATGAAGATAGGTATTCATTTAATTTTTTTTTAAACTTATGGTATCTGTATATTCCGTATAACAGCCAAAATTCTATATAGGTAGGTACCGTATAAGGTCTTTAAACCACCAACTTTTATAACTGGTAACACCTATACATTTTCTGCAAATAAATGATTCCTATCTTATTTTAGTCAGTCTCAAGCATGTTCTAATTTATAAGCGTACCACCTGTTATAATTTTGGCTAAGTGTCGCAACATAGGCTAGGCTCTCTCTAAAGTTATTCCAAATTAACAACTTAACTTCGGTAAGTACGAGGAGATGCCTATCAAAGCACTAGACAGAACAATTAAAGGAGGCATTACGAGTTTGCTAACTTTACGAATCGTACGGCGTTCCAGCGAAGCAAATAAAACGTTTAGTTGTCACTTGTTTCGCAAGGAAATCGTTAAACCAGTGCACTGAACACTCCATCAAAGTTTTTATGACATAGTGTAGATCTCGAGGAGGTAATTAATTTGAACATTGGCTATCTGCTGTCAGCATCGGTGTGTTAACGTGAACGCAGCACGGTATCAGTGCTGTCCAGCCAATAACGTGCTGCAACCTATGCTCCGACCGGTAATTGAACATGTTCGGCTTAATGAAGTTTTCTCTGTATGATGGTGCACATAGGTCACATTTTGATGCTTATATGTATGACCTGTAGGTATATATATCACGGTGTTAAAACATAGGAAACTATCAAAAGTCCTTCCATAAAATTCCTTTTGAAAAAAACTCTTATGATTTTTCTTCTTTTGATTTTCACATACATGAGAATATCTTCACTCAGTCTAAGTAAAATAAAATCAATAACGAATAAAACGAAAATAAAGCGGAGCCCTCTCAAAACTATTGATTCATCGGTGTCTAGTCTAGATACCTACTTACCTACGTGTACGTTGTGAGAAAGCTTGAAAACGTGATTGCTGGTATTGTGACATCTCAAAAGCACTTTGATGAGAACTTTTACGGGGAACTTGCACTGCCATGTTCGACAAATTCTCGGTAATTTTATTAAATTCATAACTGCCCGGAGTGTTTACCTTGTTAAATTCTTTTACAATAAGGTTTTGTAAGGCTATAGGTATAATGTCCGCAGCGTGGTCGTTGCGAAAGGGTAAAGAAACTTCATTAACCGCATGATTTGACAAGAACAACGTGATCAAGCAGTATTCATCAAAAACAAATTAAGTTGCCGTGCTCTGCCCGCCCTCAGGAATTTACAGGACAATTTAGGATTAATACGAGTGTAATATCATGAAAATTTGTTTAAGTACGCCGTATAATCACAATGTTAGCCGCGTGTAAACTGAAAATAATATGCTTTTATAAAATGCTTCCGACGCGTAAATTGCAGTTTAATATTACAGTAGTTATACGAATAATGCGACATAAAAAGGACCGTTATAACTTTATTACGAAAACATTTTAATTATTATCATTTTTGTACTCGTGAACCTAGTAAGTACCTATGTTTACTTGCATAAAAGAAGTATCTACCTTTATAAGGATCGCAGCACGTGGCGTTGTGAAGTCTGTGGTACTTATTGGCCCCTATCGTTAAGTATGGTAGATACTTTTATAAAGCCAAATTATAGTGACCGTATGAATTTTCAGCAGAGAATAGATACGAGTGGGAGGTTCGATAGGGGATTTCATATCGAGCGCGGCCAGCTAACATTAAAAGGTTAATCGTTCACATAAAACACGGCACAATAAAGAACGTTTCACCATTCATGAGGCGGCGCACCGAGTCAGACATCTCGCGTTATTATACTCGTAAAGTTCGCCCTTTCCTTGCATAATGACATGACGAATTGCGCTCGCGATATTTTTGCTTCTTTATACGATGAGGTCATTACGCGTCAGTTACGACGCTAAAGGCCGGATAGTAATGGCTTCCGGATATAACGTAGTCGATACAAGTTTTAAATTAAAAAAATATAATCAACCGCTGAAAACTCTGCAGCTGAAATGAAAACATTGTGCACTGCCTACAAAACTTTAGCAGCCAACGTGCTAAATACACTCGAGTGCGTATTTTTTTTTAAGTGGCGAGGAAATTTAAAACAAATTCGGTCGTGGAGATAATGGAGAGCGCGAGTTTCGAGTAATAGAGAACGTGTGGTTGGCAAGCTGTGGCGCGGCCGCGTGAAAAAGTACAAAAGTTGTGTTCGCCCGCGTTCAGACCACGCGGCCGACAAATGTGTTTATACCGCAATAATACATATCTTCATACATACTCCGTCCTGTTTTAATAATCATGGCTCTCAAAATGATGAAATAGTTGGTTTTTTCTATTAGAAGCTTTATTTAAATAAGGTTTTTAACTGCGACACACTTAAAGTTTGATATTTTCAGCTTCGAATAGTTCTTCAAACTCGGTGCAACTTTTACTTCCTTTCAATTCCGATTCATAATTCTTCTTAAAACTTAAATGCAAGTTAAAAGCTTAAAATAGTACCTAGTGAGCACTTTCTTGATTTTTTAATTTTTATGAAGTTTCTCTGTGGGCTTGCTAAGTATTAAGTGGGTTATTTTGGATCATTATATTTACAGTTACTTCGAATATAATGGAAGTAATCGGGGCATTGATTGGTAATACTTTTTATAATTTGTTTGTGTGTTTGTTTGTTGTTTTTTGTAATTTGATGTGATTTTCAAATAATTAATTAGTGTTAAAAACATAATGTTGTAAAGGTAATAAATAATAAATAAATAAATAAATAAATAATTGTCAATTTCTGAAGCTGTTATTTGTGTGATCTATTAATTAGTGAGTTTAAGTGGGTACCTAAGTGTTGCTGAGGTTAATAAAAACTTTCTACACCAACCTATATCTATCGAATTAAATTATTCCTTGAATATCTTTCCGAGTGTTTGTGTAAGACGATGTGATACTAGTGTAGCTTTTCAGATTGTCTTATAGCTTTGTCGTACTCTATTGAGTTTCATACATCTCTCTCCAACTCCGCATCGATCATTACAAAGAAAAATGAAGTGTATCTTTAATAATTTCATAAAAATAAACGAGCAAATCTCCTCGCCAGAGTGGGAGAGCAGTTCGTGCTCGGAATAAATTTCTTCAGAGGGATCGTTTTCAATTTCATGGCTCAATCTTCGGGATCTCAGTGAGAATATGTAAAGGGGCATTTGTCGGTGTCAACACAATGTAATGAGCCCCTTTCGCATTAGCTACGTGCTTACGGCTGTTTTTATCTACCCTCATCCATGTGTCTATCGGTGATATCATATTATGGATATTAGGATTTGATTTTTAAGGTTCTTCTTGTCGTGAGGAGACGATGATTTTGATGGCGGACGAAAATTACATTGTCTGTTATTAGAAGTAGAAGTTTTTGAAGCTACTAAGGTTTTCTATTGTATCTACAATATACTTATAATAAAGCTGAAGAGTTTGTTCGAACTCGCTCTCTGGTAGTATAGGTACCAGTAGGTTTTCATTTTTTTTTTTATTGCCCTATTCTTGAGAGATGCTTAGGTTACCTACTTAACATCACGCTGGGACCCTTAGGAGACGAGAAAAAAGAAAAAAATGAAAGAAAGAACGCGAACACAAATAAGCGCGGGTAAGCGATGCGATGCGACGGAGTGTGTCGAGCAACGAGAAATTTCACGCGGACGAGGTCACGGGCAGAAGCTAGTTTTCTATAAACAGGAGAACTTGCTGTTAGAAACGAGATGTTTTATTCGTTGGACACAAATCAAAACTTTCCCTGAGTTTTACTTAAAGAGCTTCTTTTTTATCAATTTTATGATGCATAAAGTGGTTCTTTGTTCACAATAACACCCCCTAACTGCAATTAAGGAAACCAATTAAAGGTAGCTTTATTAATTGGACCACAAAATTTAGGTAACCGTGACAAAGATATTTCAAACGCTACTCGGCTAACCTAACTTATCCCTCGTTAGGTACTTTGGCAATACTTAACTTAGTTAATTTAATAAAGTGAGTAAAATCTTGTCGCGGGTTAACGACTTAACTCTATCACAAAGAGGCATTTTGAATTCTTAATTACCGCCGGCGGCTAAATGCAACGAGGTACGAAACCCGCTCCTTCAGCTCTACTTCATATACTTAAAAACTTGAACTTTTTATAATTTATTTACCTTTTATAAAATTGAATTGTTGAAGGTGAAGTATTTAATGAGCTAAATATGTTGGGTTTTATCATCTCAATAAATATTATTTACACCTGTAAAATTAATGTGTTTCTGAAAGAATGTTATGTTGCTACAAGTTCCTAGAAATATTTAGAGAATATAGAAGTTTGAAAGAATAATACAATGATAAGAAGCGCAGGTATTTAATTAAACACACTATAAATTACGACTGTACCTAGGTACACCTGTACCAGACATTTTTCAAACACATTTCATTCGCATTTAACCAAAATCGCAGCCTTTAACCCAATTAACGGGGAGATAAAATCATAGCGTGGTTTATATGAAACAATAACGAGGTGTGGGAATACGGCGACGCTGACCCTCAGCCCTCGCTCCTCGGCCCTCGGCTCGTGAGTGACGGGCCGTGTCTGCGCCCCTCTGACCCTCGTATTATGACAACAGACGTATCTATCACAATAAGTGAACGTTTATGTTTGTGCTTTTACTAGATAAAGCCTACGACTCGGGGAATGCATGCGGTATTAAGTTTTTATGTCGAATTTAAAACCGCGTCCACACTAATGTTTATAGGATAGATTAAATATGTGCGTCTGGCGTTTTTTGTATTAGATCATTTCTTCTTGTACAGTGTTTATATCTGTATGTATTGTAAGAACATTTTTGGTTCTAAGTTCTGAAAGTATTAAAACATTATGATCCATTCTCTTTGCAACTGATTCTCTCTGTCCAACCGTGTGTTTAGCAAAAATATTTGATTTATTTTCTTTAAAAAATATATGTAAATAAATATTACAAACATCGAAGATTTCAGCTGTCTAACTATATTCTTTTAAATTCTTGCATCGAATTTCTCCAGCCAAAATCTCCTCTGCCTTTGACATTGAAGTTCCCGCTATTGTGAATTGTTTCAGCGGAACATTCCGCTATTGGAGCAGTAATAACGTTTGTTCAAGAAATTCAAACGTGAAACTATTGCGAGGCGCGTTCGAGGGGTGCGCGGCGTGGCAGAAACGTCGCCGCGATATTGTGCCGACGTACCGCGACCCGACACACCACTCACACACCGCACACCGCACACACGCCGAGCCATTTGCACAAACATTCACTTGAAAACATAACAGTAACTGTGTGGAAATTGATTTGGTAAATCGTATGGATCTGATAGGATGTCAAGCTGTTGGCCGCAATAAAAATATCGTAATTTACATGAGTCGTCGTACATAGGTATGTCAGTCTTATCGCCGCGACACCTAGGTACATTCGCTCTTGCTCGTTATTTTTGATAGGTAAGCATGACATGTTTTGGAATTCTCATATTTTCTGGAATGTTATTTTCGTTAGCTTGCAGGGGAAGAACAATTTATTTATCTTAGCAGTCTCTGCAACGCATTGACAAAGGCCTCAGATGCGGTGATTACATTTCATTTTTGTGTAAAAACAATCTAATTCACATGTTTGTGTTTGCGGAACGGCCGCGGCAAAGTCGTAGCTATTGAGAACCGAAATGTCACAATGAGTAGAAAGAGCCCTTGTTGATGAAGCTGTGTTCGACATGGAGCGAGGGGGTGAGGTGAGATTGCGACCCTTCTGATTACACAATGTTGGCTTTCATCCCTTGTGCAAGTCGCGCTCCGGAAATCTTTTGTGATTCGACTTCGGTTATTGTGGCGTGGCATACTAATACGAGGTAGGTGACGCCGCTGAAATATGTGACGAGTTGAAACCACAGGACTAGCTTATTTCATACTCCACACGTAATAAACGTACCGGCTGAAGAATACGGTGCAAATTGACGCCTCACTGCGGCTCCTACGAGCCGCCGCGATGCCTACACATCACACACTTTTTATAGTACCTACGACTATTCCTCTAAGCGGAAGTATGAAATTGTATGTCTCTATCAAACAATCGCAATCGCAAATTTATTAAAAAAAAAAAATAGATCAGCGTAAGTAGCTAATTAACCACTTTAACTATAGCAAACTTTCTTCTCACAGTTTTTGTCTTGTGTAAACTCGTGTCGTGAACTCGTGAGACAACCCAGCTTATCCGATAGTGGGTAAGAACTAAATTAAATTTGTGCTGCCTGTCGCCCTCATGATCTAGTGGAGTCTGAACTCACAGGTCACTCGCACACTTCACTTGCTTTATGGACACTAAGATACTGAATGCTTGTATTTACACAAATGTTTTGTTGTGTCTTTGTATTTCCAGTTTTTTATTTAATCGTACTTAACTACTACGGAAGAGACAGGCACAGCACATTTGTAACAATATCAACTCATTAATTTATTGGTGTAATTGTTGCATACACGACGTACTATTTTGAAGTATTTTGTGAATTATCGTATCGCCATTGACCCCATATAAGTTCACAAGTGGCCCATTCATCGCCTGGATTGTAAAATTTACATTTAAGTCTTTAAACTTTTTAATGGTTTTGGTTTTCCATACCTATAGCTTACGGTTCAAGACGTTTAGAGCAAATGTCTCATTATGGTAAACCCAAGTTTATTTACACTCGTCGTTAATTACTATAATAGTTGCAAATCCAATGAAAGTTGTTTAGTCGTTTTGTGAATAGGTCAACCAACCATTTAACAAAGCATTCCGGGCATGATTTGAATAAAAAAAAACTATGACACTCAGCGAGTACTGACAGAAGTGAAAACAAAACACAAACAGAATACTTTGCAATCACTCATGACATATCGGATATAAATTAAAACTGTACATCCCGAGAACAGCCGAACACACCCGCAGCGGGTATTTTTTTTAAAACACGCGTGGTGTCGCTTATGGTAACAGTGACTTCATTGGTTTTTTCTCATCTCAAAAAATTCCCAACGCGCCTAAAGAAGTTTTCACTTCAAACATATTAAAAACGACTCATAAATACCTAAAAATAATGTCGTTGTTTGAAGGCGTTTATATAAAAGCTACTGTCGCAGAAACAAAGCTTTCTTTCACACAGATAGGAACAATAAAGCAGTGGAAGTAATCGAATCATCGTCCCTTTTTACGTTAAATCCTAAAATTGCCACAATAATATTAAAGAAAGACGAAGAAACTGTAATCCAAGACAAACTTACATTCTTGGGTAAAGGATTTAAGTCAGTATGTCAGAAGCTCTCCCGGAGTGTGTCTCTTCTCTGATAAGAATACGTAAGAGCATAAAAATAAAAGTTCACATCGAAGGAACGGGAAAATGTCGCCGAATAATATTTGGGATTCCAGTTTTATTTGACTGCAGACCCTCTGCGAATGGAGACAGAGATTTTCCGAGATGGCCCTATCAAACATTTATGGAGTAGCTACATAAAAGGACAACACTTAAGAACAGTTTCAATAAGTGTTCGACGTAACACGAGTGTAACGATATTACCGACGACGCATAAAACTTCATGGCTCCGTTTGAATCTAACATTTAACTAACGATGCGAACATTTTTATAAGCTTCCGATTCCTGTGGGGAATCTATGGAAACAGTTCCCTCATAAGTTAATCAATGTGGATAATTAAGTTCGGGTACATCATAGGTACGACTATTTAGCAGTAATCAAAACATGTCAGCTTGCAGGCTATTAAGAGATTATCTAATCGCTACATGAAGCACTAGCTATTGTACTTAGGTATGCCTGTGTAGCTTGCCACGCTATTGTGTAATATCTAATTAGTAATTAAGAGAAATGTCTCTTCGCTGCAGCTAATTACAAACAAACCTGCAAGTCTGAATAAAAATATTGCTTTGAAATGTGACAGAGCTCCGGTTTTCTCGGAAGTCTATGAAGGGTTTAGCCTTTTGAACTGAAATTATTAAAGGAGTTCTTTAAATTTAAAACATACCTACACTGGCAAAATTATTTTGATCGACAAAATTGTGTTTTATTTTTCAATAATCATATCAGATCAATGATAATAATTTGTTCATCTAAAGACAAAGAAACGTATGAATTCTGTCAGTATTTGAAGACAAGCCGTTTAGATATCGACGTGGTTTGACCGAGCGCGAGCGCGAGTAGCTCGTATAAATGCAAATCAGCCGATTGTAGTCTTGCCTTGATTAATTTAAAACATTTACCAGTACCCTCTTACTCTTAGTGGCTGCTTTTTAGTTTCACTGAAGCTGCCATTTATTTCAACGACAGCGAATACATTTTTTTTTCTCCAATAATAACGTCTACGCCTTTCAATATTTGATGTCAGCGCAAACGTTGCCTTTTGACTTCTTTGTCACATCGTTCATATAATATTTATCGTTACTGTAACAAAGAAATTCCATTTTGGGGCAAATTCGCAAATAGTTCGACGTTTGAATTTCCCCTGTGTAAATGTTATTACAGTACGTTCCGTTAGTGTGTTGCAGGTGAAACATTCCGCAATAACAGCCAAGTCGGTGCCTTGACAAAGTGGGATTGCCATATAATGCCGGAGTCCCGCAGAGGAAGCGCGCCTTGTCTTCACAATACATTTGCATAAGATGGTAAATCGTTGATCGGTAAGAGTGCATTCGTACTTCAATACAACAATCTTCCGATTCCGTTGTAAGTTAATTTTATTTTTCATGTCAACTTAATTAAATTTTAATGTTCTCCAAGCTTACGTTCGCCTCAGTCACCTGAGCAGTCTGGTAATTCTTTCAAAAACAAAATTAACTAAGTTACTCGGCTAAGTAAGACTGATAGATATTTGTGTGGGAGTGAGCAGGAAAATGCTGTGATTGACATAATATTAATGATGCTTCGTAATTTGTTTCGTTAAATATTAAGTTAACGATTTGTTTTTTGAAAATAAAGATCACAGCTACGAATAACGATCACACAAACTCAAACTCAAAGCATTTATTTCAATTAAATCTTGTACAGGCACTTTTGAATTGTTAAAATTAAATAGTCTTTCAGTTAGTCCGAAAGTTCAACCATTCCAAAACGTAGATCTCTATGAAGAAGAACATAAAACTTTTACATAGTTTTTATATTCTGACTGTCTAAAGATTCACAAAGGAGCTAACATGGAGATAACGAGAAAAAATAATCCGTGTGTCGTTTCCTCTTCACTCCTGGCTCTAGCCGTGAGATTATCACGCGCACCGTGATTATGATTAAGCGCCACCAGCCGCGGAAAAACTGGCAAGAATAAAATTAAAATTACATTTTGTGCGTCCTCATTATACTTTTATACCTCCCGGAAAATGTTATACGTTTATATTGTGACGTTATATAATAATATCTATGGTGTATGTTTAATGTGGCTAACCCATACATTTTAATGTAATTGACACATCTCATTTTGCATTTTAAAATCGCTCTGTTTGTTAAACTGGCACTTATTTACCCCGAAATATGTAAATAACATATGATTTTTCCGTTTTACATAGTACGAGTACCTACAGTTAGCATCGGGTATTACGTAAATACTGGTTGCAGACAGGTATCGCGGCCAGGTGGCTTTAACAGCCGTATTTGTCATCCGCGTACCAACTCCGAAATGTTCCTATTTATCACGAATTTGATATTTATCTACTGTTTCTTGTGTTGTAAACACTATGTGACTTAACAGCGTGTGTTTATTATATTTAGGTATTTAAAACATCAAGTTTTATTATACCTAATAAAATAAGTATTGGAAGTCATATTCTTCGACGCTATACGCCCGTTCTACGCCGCTTCTATAGTTTTTGCTGTATTGTTCACATTTTGTGATCTTTTAAGTACAAATATTGCAGCCATGGACATATGATAGGAACAACAGTCGGAACAACAGTAAACTAAGAAAAATTTAATACCCAACAAACACTATGCACACTTCAATCTTAAATTGTTATAGAAACAGAACCAAAAACCAATCACACAAACATATTTATTTGGAGGCGCATCAAAACACTCTTATAAGTAGTTTCCAGCAAGAAGACGGCAGAGGGCGCCGTCCACAAATAGTGAGTGTAAGGGTCGTTTTGTTCGGCGAAGTTTTTATACTGTGTACGCCTGGCCACATAACGAGCACCTGCGGCCTCATCTACATAATGTGGACAAGTCGATGAACTCGGAGCTGGACACTTTCTGCTTCAGGCGCAACTTGCCAGCCTCCGCCGGATACTTATCTATATCTATACATATAATAAAATTGTAGAAAAGTGGTGTCTGTACAATGGAAATATATTAAAAAAAAGTAGCAGGGGTTGTTATTATATCGATGCCGAACGAAAATGTAATTAATTTTTTTTTGTCTGTTTATCTGTTTGTCTGCTGTGTTTGTGCACGCTAATATCAGAAACGGCTTATTCGATTTAGATGCAGTTTTCACTAATATATTGTAGTAAGCTTCTCTTAACATTTACGGCCTTATTACAAAACAAGATTTATCTTTAGACCAAGGTTTAAACCATCCAGCTATTTTTAAATTTCGAACTATAATCCGACGAAGCTAAAGTTCTTATTACAAAAACTGACGTTAAACCCGAGTCTAAGTTGTCAATTTTGCATTAAGAACTTTACAGTTGTCAGAATAGTGTTCAAAATTTAAAAATGGCTCGATGGTTTAAACCTGGGTCTAAAGATAAACCTTGTTTTATAATATGGCCGTTAGTGTTTATTTCATTGTCAATCGGTTCATAAATAAAAACTTTTTTATGTCAATTTAAAGAATCACGGCGAACATTTGTTAAGGTATTCTATCAGAGTACGTTCACGCCTCGCACCTGCGCGTCCGTGACTATATAAAGCGCGCTGAGAACCACGCCGCTGCCATAATTCCGATCCAGCCTGTCCCTTGCTGCCCTCTCCCAGCGACGCCCTAAGCCGAGGTCCGTACCCCACAGGGGGTGCCCTTAGCGTGTAGTCGCTTAGTTTTTAAGTTTATATTGTGTAGTTAAGTTGTGTATTATGCCCTGGCTGGAGGCCTTAATTTATTGAGGCATCCACAGGAAAGCCAGGTTAAGCAGTCGACAACCCCTCAGGTTGAACTGCGAGATGACCATTTCAAAAGAAAACGCGCCGCTGCCATAAGGATTCAGTTATTCGTAGCGAACGCACGTATCCTGGAGAGTATAGGCGAATAGTTGGATTCGATTATTGCGATTCACTTGAATACTGACTGTTTGCATATTTCATTTATTTATATTTTAGGGTTTGTAGGTTAGGTTCTTTTTCTTAATTTTCTTTAAAATTTTGTAAGTATTTGGTATAGGTTAGGCGGTTCTTTCCTTGATTATTGGGTATTTACTTATCTTAATTTTTATTTAGGGTTTGTATATAAATATTATAAGTATTTGGTATAGGTTAGGCATTTCTTTTCTTGATTTTCTTTATTAAGTGTAAGTTCATTAGCTTAGGTTAGTAATTATTTTTTCTAGCAATTCTTTTGTTTTATAAAGTTAGTACGTTTGTCTGTGTAGAAGAATAGCACCACCCCTTACTTCCCGTGGGTGTCGTAAAAGGCGACTAAGGGTCTCACCGGAGAATGGGCAGCAGCGTTCTCTATGCATTCCAGCACCATACCATACTGCGATCGCCAACCCGCCTGCCAAGCGTGGCGATTATGACAAACCCCCCCAAAATTGGGGGAGGCCTATGTCCAGCAGTGGACGTCTATCGGCTGAAATGATGATGATAATGACGTTTGGTTTACACGTCTTAACACTTATTACTTAAACTGTGATAATTTTAGACTATATAATAATCTGTAAGTATTCATAATTTAATTGTTTACGATAGTACGTGTTTACTAAATAACTGTGTGTTAAGTAGTAAGTACTATTTTATTGTAAGAATGCCTCGAAGAAGATCCAACCTCTCCCAATGTAGCAGAAATGCTAAAAGGATGAGATTAGTTCGATCACAGGAATCTGAGGAAGGTCGTGAGGCAAAAGGCTCTCTGCACCAGGCTAGGTTTCGTGCTGCAGAAACTTCGACTCAGCGAGAATCTCGACTGAGTTCAAATCGTTCTCGAATGATGACAACTCGAAATAGGGAAAACGGGGAACAACGAAAGGCACGTTTATCTGTCGATCGCGAAGCTCACGCGCTATCGCGTGAGTCTGAGACTTTTGCTGTCAGGGAAATCCGCCTGAGCTCCCAGAGAGTACGGACAACAAATGCTCGATTCCAGGAGACACAGGACGAACGGGAAATACGTCTCACTGCCGATCGTGAAGCTACACTATCGCGTGAGTCTGAGACTTTCACTGATAGGGAAATTCGTCTGAGTTCTCAGAGGGTTCGGACAGCAAATGTTCGGTCTCAGGAAACACAGGAAGAACGAGAAATACGTCTCACTGCCGATCGTGAAGCTCAAGCACTAGAGTCTGAGACTTTCACTGAAATTCGCCTGAGTTCTCAGAGGGTTCGGACAGCAAATGCCCGGTCTGTAGACGGTATATGTAATTCAAAATATGCTGCCCGAAAAGTCACTATTCCACGCGGACGAAGTCGCGGGCATAGCTAGTTTCTAAATAATGACTTTCACGGTGATACATACTCCTCATTTAAAGTTCTCAACTCAATAATGAAATAGACATACCTACCTGAATTGTCTCAAAATTCCATTCCATTCGCTTTGAAGCTTTGAAAGCCTAAGTATCGTCTGTGATGGTTTCAGTTTTCTACGATAGAGATCAAAACTGTAGACGCATTTGTTTGCTTCTTTAGCTTCACGGCTTCAGAAGTAAAAGTTGAATTTTCATGTCCCCCTCAGGAATAAAAGGTAGCCCACATGTTTGTCTCGATGTCAAAATAAGAAGAGGAAATATTGTTTTGCAGTAACTATTAGTTGAGGCGAGGGTTTCTGGGCTTGGAGGCCTTTGAAACGCTGCCAGTGCCTCCCTTAAATGCAACGCAACGTATTAATTTACGATGCGCCGCCGACCATTTCGCGGAAAATCCATGCCACAGTATAAAATATTTGCAGTTAATCAACTGAGTTAGTTTTTCTTAGGTTCGATTTTTATTCCTTAGGTTTACATTTTATGGGTACCTACGGTGTATTGAACTACAATGATTATTTAAAATGTCCTGTGAACCTAATGGGCGTTTTCACATTATCACATAACGCCACCAACTTGATACCGATATGTCAGCAGCTATAGGTACCCACACTGATTCTATACCAATATAATTAATATCGGTTTGATGCCATGATATTGGTGAATATCGATGATCATCGCGACGCACTAACGATCACAGTTCAAGTGAGTTCAAGTGAAAAAATGCCTGCTATTCTTACCCCGCCCTGTGTCTTCGCCGGTAGATATCGTGGCGATATCAGTGCCGGTCGCGTGTCTGCGACGATATAGGAGACAAAGACATCACAATGTAAAAGCGTTTAGTAGGTACTAAATGTATGCGATTATCTGACCGCAGATATCGTGTCGGTGTTGGGTCGGTATCGTTATCGGCTAATGTGCTGTGTTGTAACAATCAACTTATTTTATTAATGAAACAAAGGCAGAAAGGAGGTGGATAACGGCCCCATACTCGCTTGGCCCAGAAATAGACAAAAATAAAACAAAATGAAGCATTATTAGTGTTTCAAAGCCCTGTGTATTTTCGTTCGTAGTAAAACTTTGTGAAGGGCCTTATAACCCTGACCAAATCTAATGAATTCAAACCTGTCAAAAATGATGTCGATCGCAGAGTAATCCACTGTCATCCAACAGATTGAATTTTACTCAAATCTAATGACTAAATCCCAAATGAATCATTTGCTATGCACCGGTTTATAAAATTCCGGGTCTTCGTTTGGAAACCAGGCAAAAACGGAGTATTCCGAGATGCGAGTTATTTATTGTTATTGCAGCCGAGATAAACTGCAATGCTAAATGCACGAAAGGCGAAGTCACTCAGAAATGCAAAAAAAAAAAGACAAACAGAAACACAGCCAATGAAATTTTTAAACAAATCACAAGAAACAACAAAACATTCATGATGCTGTCACACGCGGCACCACAGAATTAGAAATCGTCAAAGACTGACTCCGCATCAAAGACCAGCAAGAAGGGTTATGTTTTTGGCGCATGTATGGTACATATTAGTTATTCTTTAGGTATGTAGGATTCTTTATTCTCTCGTACCATCCAGAAGTCTGTCTGGATGCATTTTAATAATTTACATGTCCTGAGGTTTGTGGTGACCGCCCAGCGCACTTCACTTACCTACATTCGCAATCGGAAAGATTGTGATGGAAATTCCTAATCCAATAGGTATACAGGGTGGAATTTTCGAAGCGTACATGGAGGGAAAGTACTCTAAATACTGAAGACAGCAAATTTTACTCAAAGGAAACATTCCTTTATTTTTAAAAACAAACAAAACTGCATTGGCACACCTTGTAGTCGAACCGACTAAAATCCGAAAAAATAGCATCCTGTACATAAGTACAATAGGATACAATGGGTACAATGGGATAGGGTCAATCATGTGGATCAAATCTCGGCACAATCAGATGACCTGCGAGATCTCCAGATTCTTACCCCTTTAGATTTTTTAATGAGGATATGTAAAAAATCAAATTACCAAAAATCCTATACAACTAAACGAGCTAAAAACTAAGGTTCACAATACAATTTTCAATATTCACCACAACACGCTACTAAAAGTTACTCAAAATGAATTCCTTAAAATCATAAATTTGTGCATTCATGAAAAAGCTCATTTCAAGCAATTATTTAGTTAATTTACTTACTCGTTTTTTCCGTTCGAATAAAATAAGTTAATCATGTTTGCTAGAGAGATTTGATCCTTATAATTTATTAATGGATTGGTGCCATAAAAGTGCAGAATGCTATTTGATTCCAGGGCCTCAAGTCTGCTATTACTATAGTGTCAGAATGGTATATCATTGATTTCATAATTGTTGATTTTGACAAGTTTGGTAATCTACTAATATAATGGCGTCATTATGACTTTCCAATGGTCAACCACTGACACTCCATTGAATGAAATGGCATAGAATGGTAATCTCGTACATAATGAAAAATGAATTACTGACTTACGCGGTAATCTGCAAAAATTTTGACAGTTCCTTTGATCAGTAACCTACCATTAGAACGTCATTGTGCAGTCATTGCTTTTAATTCGTTACGAGTATCGCATAATTTCTGTGCCATTGACCGACCAATGATCAACCATTATGAATTTAGCAGATTACGAACTTTTAGCAAAATGACAATGGGATGGTGGTGGGGTCGTGTTGGAATGACGAATTTATAAAAATAGCAGACTAGGGCCCCAAGGCAAGCGTATTTTCAAAAATGTTTAAATGCAGTTTTGTTTCTTTTTAAAAATAAAGGAATGTTTCTTTGAGTAAAATTTGCTGTCTTCAGTATTTAGAGTACTTTGCCTCCAGGTATGCTTCGAAAATTCCAGCCTGTATTTGGAAGCTAATAAGTAAGGTCGTGAAAAAAGATGTGAGTGGTTAACAATAACATTGTTTACACTGGTTTTGTGCTAAAGGTAAAATGCAAAGTGTGTATGAAACAAAGCAAGAATCACTTACGGTCATAAGTCATATTTTACATCACAGGATGTTTCACATAGAAAAAAGAAATTATTGTGGTGCATTGATAATGTTTTAATGCAACCTCTAGTCATACCTAGCTCTGTGCAGAGCATAAATGACATAATTATGACAAATGCATGACAATGACGGGCAGTGACAATGATTATGAAAGATAAATATGGTACATACATTACATACTTTTAAGACTGGACTTATCTATTTATTTTAAAATGAAATTGATACATTAATCAATTATTAAACATCATGTTAATTATAGTCCAGTTATTAATCAATATGCTTTAAATACAGTTATAACATTTTATAATCTAAAAATACCCGTGCTGGTTCTTATAATAAGTAATATGTTCTTCTTAGTTTTGCTAAGTGACGAAAGCTGTGGTGGGATTTCAAATTTTATCAGTTACTTTTTAAATATTATTAACTTTTTGTCTGTATTAGCCCACAATTTATCTACGTCCTTTATTTTCTTGCATAACCAACTTTTGCCTGCGGCTACGTCCGTGTGAAGGTTGAAAATTACCCCGAGATCATGCTACCGAAATAAAAAATATCCTATGTGCTAACTCAGGTCATGGTGTACCATATATTATCGAAATCCGATGATATATGACACACATACATACACAGAAAGACAGACATACGGAGTTACTTTAACACACCATTCATTCGCATTTATATTTATAAGAATGGAGTACTTACCTATATTAAATGAAGTATATTCCCGTGTCGGTAAGGCGTGCTCAATCTTTGTCCACTTTTAAAATTATGATAAAAACACACATATAATGTTAAACATCATCGTTATATTTTCTCTGCTCCTGTGTCATGTTTATTATTTATTTAGACTAGTATAATATACTTTATGTAGGTATTTATTGTATTATGTAAATGGTACACCACAGACTACCTACAGTAGGTATTTGTCTGACCTTCCTCTTTTTAATCCATCCAAAGGTTGTCTTTAAAAGATCGCTGTTAGCGATAAGACCGCCCATTGTTTCACCCTTTGTACAGTTTCTATATTTATGTCTGTAATTTATATGGTGTACATAATAAAGAGTGTTCTATTCAATATTAAGTATTGCGTGTTACGAGCTGCTTCTCACACGGACAACTGTACGTCGTTTACTCCCACGTAACCAGTCCTAACTCTCTATAGATTTCGTCTGCTGAGACCAAAACTACAAACGTAGTGTGCAGGGAAGTTTTATATTTTTTTTACGATTTCCCTGCGAACGAAGTCTCTGCCAGAAGCTATTTACAGAAAATACCAAAGTTGTAATTTCGTTCGAGTTATAAGAAACTTTTTTTCAAAATGTCATGCTTCTAGACCCAGCGGTGAAGACTGCGTTGTTTGACAGTGAATTTAAGAATTTTATGAAGTAGACAAGATTGTATTTCCCATCAACAAAAATTAAACCGACTTCAAAAAGAAATTTACTCAAAATTATGAAATAACTTTAATTTCGGAAGTCGGGGTCTTGGGATCTGTGTGTTTTAGTTGTATGCCATCGACTTCCGAAATTAAAGTTATTTCATAATTTTGAGTTAATTTCTTTTTGAAGTCGGTTAAATTTTTTAAATTACTTTTTTATTTTGGAATTTTTAGTTTTAAGTAAAAACTGGAATATTTGTTTGTAATAAGTAGGTAATAGTTTTGTGGTGAATATTGCACTAGAATTTTATCAAGGTTTTGAGATGTTTTCCCTTTGACACTACACCCGTAGCTCGTATCAATAAGCCAGGCCGTCACACTTACACGTATTAGTCCAAATCTTGAAAATTAGTGAATCGATTTTGATGAAACTTGCACTGTTCCCTAAGTTGAAGTAAATGTAAGCCAATAAAAAAGAAATGGTCATGATCCGATCAATAGTTGCGGAGAAATGCGTGGAAAAACATACATACATACGTCTATAAAATTTGGTATAGGTATTTGTTTGGAAGCCCTAATAGATTGTCTTAAGTGAATATAATGCAATTCCTATAATATTACATACATACGTGTCGAATTGATAACCTCCTTTTTAAGCCGATAAAAATGGCGAATTTCTGTATTAACCTCTCTAGTGGCTGAATTTTCAAATATCCTGAATTTAAGATTTTTATTAAGAGGCTTACAGGATCTAAACACAATAAACCCAAGTTTTAGAAACAATAAAAGTATATCATCGACTACAGTAAACAAAAGCAGAAAAATATATGATATCTTCAGGATATATTCTAGGTAGATAGTGTGTTGAAAACATAATAATAATACAACTAATTTGATGCGATAGAAAAAATCATAAAAATCCTCTAAAAACTTTATTTTTACAACAAAAACCATACTAATATACATACATACAATCATTCTGATTTTTTGTCAGATTATTATACAAGCAACATACTAAAATACTAGTGTTTTAATTTTTTAGTGCAAACGATAGATTTTTTGTGAATAACTAATCGCTTAATATTTAGCAATAAATTACCAGCGTTGTGTTTTCGAGCTTCTCTTTCTTTTCTATGCAGTCCGACAGTGACCGCGCTTTAGGTCATATAAGCCCCTTGAGTACCTACAATGGGTTAGCAATGGTCTTTCTAACTTTTTCAGTTATACTGTAACCATATTTTTTTGTTTTTGATGTTTGCCACCGCTCCACACATAAGAATGGTTCAAACTTCATATCATGCCGTGTAGGTAATAATAATAATAATCAATAAATAATAATAATAATCGTAATCACATTTTCGAAAACAATTATGTGAATTAAAACTATAATATAATTACGACATAAATTTTCTGAGCTGTCGCAATTTCATATCTATGTTCTTATATTTGTTTTTTTTTTTAACAACGACAAGGAGGCCCAATTTTTACAAATTCGACACAGGTCCACCCTCGATGACGTCCCGCAGGACTCTGAGCGTAAGCTGATTTAGCCCGAATTACTATTTTAGGTGCTTGGGGGAAGCGTATGTCCAGCAGTAGACGTCTTTCGGCTGAAATGATGATGATGACTATTTTTGTGTTTATAATAAAATAATGATTAAATTCAAAAATCTAACCGTTACATTCCCTATAAAATACGATTACCTCGATGAAAATTGCATGGTACATGCAAGCATTGCATGGTGCATGGTGGTGCATGCATGCATTTATTATTTTGTGCTGTAATTAGGGATTGAAACGAAAAAAAGCCTGGTCTGATAAATTTGGCTTAGCTGTAAACCCTACAAAGTGTCAGGCGATCATCATTGGCAGTACTCGTAGTATTAGCAAGGTAGATGGTACAACCTTGCCGCCATTTGTATTCAATGGTACGATCATTCCTTTTGGTACTAACGTGAAGGACCTAGGCGTGCACATTGATTGTACCCTGAACTGGCGGACTCAAGTCGCTAGGGTGAGCCAGAAGGTTACTGGAACGCTGCGGGCTCTGTACCGTTTGAAAAATGTATTACCATCAAGTACGAAGACAATGCTTGTACAGTCCCTTATTTTCCCTATCATCGATTATGGTGATGTGTGCTACTACGACCTGAATGCAGATCTCCTCAACAAACTTGACCGTCTTCTCAATAACTGCATTCGATTTGTTTTCAATCTGCGTAAATAAGATCATGTCTCTGCGCATCGGTCGCTTCTAGCGCAGAGAACTAAGGGCGCTGACCACCTTGTTCTCATTTCTTGATTCTCCGTCTTCCCCTGGTTATCTAGCCCCCCACTTTCAGTACATTTGCGCCAACCACAATAGAAATCTACACACAATCGTCTTCTCAACACGTCACACAATCGTCTTCTCCAATGTCCCACTCACCGCACAGACTTCATTTACTCTTCCTTGTTCGTTCAGTCTATCTCTCTGTGGAATGCGCGCCCCCAGGAAATCTGGATGGCAACCAACCGATTATCCTTTAAAGTTAAGGTTCGCGAGCACATTCGCAAGAAGCTGGCAGTTTCATCACAACGGTAATATTTTCTCATTGTATGTCTTATTTCTTTTTAGTCAGTATATTTATGTATTTATGTATAGTTATTTGCTTATATTTATATGTAATTAGGTACATATTATTTTCAGTTTTAATAGGTTTATGCGTATTTTAATATTTAAAATATTTATTCCTCAATGTACATTATTGCACCTACCACTGTTTGTCTCTGCATCACCTAAAGGTTGACTGGTAAAAAATGCCTATGGCATTAAGTCGGCCTCTGTACATATAAGTGCTTGAAGTGTTAAATAAATAAAATTGGTTCTGAAATCGACCCTGTTTCGATTTTTTTTAATCGAGCATATTACAATTCTTCGTGTTTTGAACCGTTAATTTCCCTAAAACAAGATGTTTCTATGACATGTGGTTTTTTTCATGACCTAAATACACAAATGTTACCATTAAAAATTGATTCTTAAACAGGCAAATTCAAATGGGGATTATCCGAATTTGGCTGTTTAAGAAATTCGTTAATTTCTTAAAGAAAATATTGTAACTAAGATATCAGAAACAACATTAATAAAAAAAAATCTCAAATTATTTGGAGTTTACATACACACATCAAAAGTGTCTAGGGATCAAGCATTTTTATGCGGATTTCTTGAGATTGAGATGTGGCTTTGTAATAAATTTATGATTTTATAAATTTATATGGATCCTTTTTGGTGCATTTCATAATTTGAATCAGGAACTGTGAATCAAATTCGAGTAAAAGATGAAAATCAGCTGTCAATATTTTCTCTATAAAAACATACAACGCATTGAAGACATTATTAGTGCTACTGTTTCCCTACTACTGATTAAAACCAACGTTATTATGGAGCGGCGACGTCATTTAAGCAGGGAAGAAATGCTCAGAGCCGTGGGAATGATAGAAGCTGGTTCCCGGCAACGTACTGTGGCTTTAGCTCTGAATACAAGTCAGAGTGTTATCAGTCGACTTTGGACACGTTACCGAAGCACTGGTACCGTGGCTGAGCGCCATGGAGGACGGTATCGCTGCACCACACGGAGACAAGAGCGATACATTCAAATCTTAACTCGAAGAGCTCCAACAATAACCGCCATGATGTTAGCCGTGAGGCTTCATCACTCTTCAGGGAACTTAATTAGCGACCAAACAGTCAGAAACCGCTTGCATGAAGTGAACCTTCATTCCCGAAGACCGCTACGGGTACCACCTATAGCAATGCACAATCGTAGGATTCGATATCAATGGGCTCTTGAACACAGAAATTGGGCAGAAGAACAATGGCGTTTCGTGTGCTTTTCTGATGAGTCTCGTTTTGGTATGAGACCGGATACAAGACGTATACGACACTGGAGAACCCCTGGACGCCAACAGCGATTAAAATCCTGCCAGGAAGTCCATCCTTATAGTGGTGGAACCATCATGGTATGGGCGGGTATTTGGATCGGCGGAAGAACTGAGTTGATTTGGATCAGAGGCAACCTCAACGCTCAAATTTATGCTGAGACGATTGTATCAGACGTCATCGTTCCTCTACAAGTGCAAATCGGTCCCTTATTTCAGTTAATGCATGATAATGCACGACCGCACACCGCAAGAGTTGTAAGACAGACTCTCGCCGCAGCTAACATCAATGTCCTGCCCTGGCCTGCTCAGTCGCCAGACTTGAACCCGATTGAGCATGCATGGGATATGCTACAGAGAAGAGCTCTGCCGAATATGGAGGGTATCCAGTCGCAAGAAGACCTTTTTTTGTTGTTGCAACGAACATGGGCGGCCATTCCACAGCGTGATTTGGATGAACTCATTTTGAGTATGCCAAACCGATGTTCTTGTGTTGTTAGTGTTCGCGGTAGAAACACGGATTATTAATTGTTTAAGTTACCCAATAAAATTTTAAAGAAAACTGTTATTTCAGTCTTTTTTTCGAACTTTTGTGTTAGTGGTTCAAATGTCAAAAATCCCTTTATTAGGAAAATGGCAAATTTCTTTATTAATGCAAAGGTGACTTGGTTTATCGTTACTGTGACAAACGAAAACACTTTATTTGATGAATCCTTAAAGAAAATTTTAATTAATATCAATCAGGAGAAAAGTTATTGCAAAAATATATGTTGATCCCTAGACACTTTTGATGTGTGTATTTCGAAGTATTGATGCCTTTGGTTTCAAAATGTTCCGATTTGTTATATCGAAAGCTGTGTGTTGTCAGTGTTTGATTGCAATATTCATATGATTTTGAACTACTAAGTTTCGAAAGATGAGGAAAGTGTCGAAATTCTCAAAGTACAAAACTACGTACCTAACCCTAAAAATAAAAAAGATACAGCATCCCGAATATCACAAATAGATATTATCTTTATTTATAATCCCAATAAAAAGGAACACGAAAACAAAAAACTGCGAAACATATGTGCATGTCGTGTGTAATGGGAGGTGATCTGATAAAACGGCAGGCCGTGATGCTGTAGGGAGCGCATTTAAAAGGTATCCGGAGAGTCGTAAAGAAACTTGTGCCCTTAGCGACAAATGAAACAACGGGGAAAACGGAAACTTGTAACATTCCGCAACAAACGTTATAGTCGAGTCGTTGGGGCTATGCTAACACCAACAGCACACATGACCGAAATACAATTTAATTTCTTTAAAGTTGTCTTATAGACAATTGTACTTTCTTTGACGCTAGACGATTGTGCCGTTACATTTTTATTGCTCAAAAGATTGGATAAACAAACAGAAATCAAAATGTGTACAAATATTTGCACTCGATTGTCTTTGTTTATTGAGTCGTAACTAAAAAAAAGTGTCGTGAAATAAACGTAACAGTTCACAGCTTCTTTATGTCACACGAAGGATAAAATAAACAAATAAAATACAGTCTCAACGAGTGTGTTCGTTCGGCTCGTCTTCCGTTTGACTATGGCCGTTGCGTTATTATTTGCACGGGAACGATTTACATATAAATAGGACGCAGACACACATTACAGCTGAGAGGCTGCAATTATCTAATATATCTGGATCTTCACACTAATGGGATCATGGCAAGCACCGCTTTTGATTGGGTGTCGTTGTAATTTGTGGTAAACGGATAGGACGTTTATGGAACACAGGTATGGCCAACATTTATTGCTTAATTTAGGGTATCTATTGCAGTTTATTCTACGTTTTGGAATGGGCAACTAGCTTCAACTTTCTGACTAACTGACAGACTATTTAATTTTGACAATTCAAAAGTGCCTGTACAAGGTTTAATTGAAATAAATGCTTTGAGTTTGAGTTTTGAGTTTTCTAATATATAAATAAATAGATCCTATGGTATGTTCTCCAAAATCAGCTTATATTTGGTTGATCACTTTTGTGCTTTTTATATACAGGGTTATTTGTAAAACACCAAAAACCTCTTAAGAGGTCATTGTACTCATCATTATGAACAACTTTTACTATGGGACCAAATCTGAAATCGCGAAAAAAAATCAGCTGTTCCCTACATTTATGTTCGTATAACTCGTCAAAATGTAGGGACCAGCTGTTTTTTTTTCGCGATTTCAGATTTGGTCCCATAGTAAAAGTTGTTCATAATGATGCGTACAATGACCCCTTAAGAGGTTTTTGGTGTTTTACAAATAACCCTGTATATCCGTATTAGATAATGGAAGTCTGCTTTTTTTCTAAAAGGAGGTGTTTGATTGAAGAATCCAATTTTTTATTGACCTCCATTTTAACCAATCAGTTTTGGTAGTACTAGGTTTGAAACTCTCGAAGATAATATTTTCAACACGCTACACTCACTTCTTACACCAGTTCTGTGTCAAAATAAACTAACGTTGACTGTATACTCAGTTTTAAAATAAGTTCATTTATTTTCCCGTAATTTTTTCAGCAGATTTTAAAGGTACTGTGAAAACAGCGCAACTGTTAGTTGGAATTAGCTAATTACTTAAACAACTGAAACTCCACCTTATTGAATCGAGGACGTGTAGCAAGTAAGCAAAATTGTAAAGATGCAATCCTAATGTTGCCCCTCGTTAACAGCGCGGGGAAAAAAGCGACAGAAACAAAACGTTGTCGTTGCGGTTTCAATTAGGGTGGTCGGTGGCTAGCTCTAATTACCGAGCATGCGGTGCGGTGTGGTGCGGTGCGGCTCGGTGCGGCTCGGTGCGGCGCGGTGCGGCACTGTCCGGTCGCGACTCGCCGCGGCCGCTGCGATGCTCACCACACTAATCACTCGCTTGGGATTTTAACTCGAACAGATATTTAGGAATTAGCTCATTTATGATATTTCGAATGCTCGATGGTCTAGTAGCTTGACCAGTAATGCAATTACCTGTTATAATAACATAGTTGCAGATTTAGATTTGGTTTGGACTGTGTTATGGCTGGCACAAATAAACTTCAGAAACTATTCTCTTCACATAAATAAATACGTTTTTCACAAGGAAACTCTATTGGTTATTTCACCAGAACATGAAATCAAACTAACAATAAATAATACCTACATATTTATTAACAATTCAAAATGCGTACGTAAACAAAATGCACCGTGATATACAAATTGTCAATTTTATTCAATGGCTAGGGCAATTTCTGTCCAGGCCCATTTACATGATGCGTCTCAATCGCCGTTACCGCACGCCCTAGTCCCGCCGCCGCGCGCCGCGCCGCCGCGCGCCGCGAGATAACGGCTAGTGTAAATGCTTGCTCGTAGCACATGAGATTTTATCTCATTCGAAGAAGAAGATTTGTGGAATCCTTTACTATTTTCGTGTTGACGTTGCTAATTTGTATCATGTACGAAAAGTAAGATGGTATTTATTTAGGTTTATATGTACAACATAACAGAATATAATCCCAAGGCGTTGTACAGAACATTTAGGTAAAATACAATAAAAAAAAAACCCGAGAAAATAACAAAATGTGAAATAAATAAAATACAAACAAGTGAAAAATACCCGTAAAATTTGTACTTATTTAATAATAATAGCAACTTTATTGTGCGATATTGAAAAGCAGCTACAACCACCATTTTGTTTGACAAACGTGGAGATTTGGACAGTAGTATCTCGTAATGACTGTTAGACTAGATATCGGTCTGTAGGGAAGAGCAAGACAGGGTCGAGATATGTCGACTTTTGCTTGAAACACTGCTGACGCTGCTGCTTACTGCAATAGCGCGAGTGTTCACAATGCATAATGTAAATGAACCCATTACCCTTCTCTATTGTTGTACTGCTATTGTTAACGTACATCACTCTTTATACATAGTTGTATGCTTACGGCGGCTAATCATAAGAGCTGATTAAAGGCATACATTCAAGTATGTAATTGACTAAAAGTGCAACTAAAACTATGAATTTTTAATCTACTTATGTAATGGCGGCGGTTAGTTTTCGTGCTAGGTTGCGTAATAAAACACGTGAGAGAGTTCAGACTTCTTGTTATAAACTAAAGACATTAAATTATTTACAATTATAAACGTTAGGTCTCGTCGCGGGCGGCGTTCGCAGAACGCACGCATAGCTAACGAACGTGGGCGGCCGACTGGCTGCGCGGGCGGATCGCGGCAGTGGAGAGTTGGAGAGAACTTTGTACAGACGGCGTGGACGCCGTCTGTTCGACGCAAGCTTGTTGCGGCGCGCGTAACCTTGCAACGCTACACACTCCCCCTCTAGTTCGAACATAGCGCCCTCGCGTTCGGGCTAGCAATCATAACGACGGGGTCTACCACGCTTGCGCTTCTCTCTAACCGGGGGCTCAACATCGCCAACGAATGGGGTCAGATGGGAAACATGGTACCGTCCTACGTGCTCACCTTTAGAGATCCCTTCTATCAGGTAAGTAGTAGGGCTCACTACTTCGCGAATGCGGTATGGACCGTCCCTTCGAGGTATGAATTTCGCAGACTGTCCAGGGCCTACGTCATTCATCCCTTGCGTCCTCAATAGAACAAGGTCACCTACCTTATAATCCGGTGGCGCGCGTCTTCCTTCATCAGCGTACCTCTTCTGCACAGCCTGGTTACGTTCGTGAACGTCTCTGGCGTCGAGGAGTACTGTCGACAACTTACGCAGGTAAGGTGTAATGTTGTGTACGAAGTTATCGTTCTCAACGATGGTCTTCATATCTCCTACGACATCCGATGGAGCGCGTAATTCCCTCCCAAAGGTAAGGTATGCGGGTGAGAATCCAGTACTTGTCGTGACAGCGGAATTCATCGCGAACCTAACAGCTGCGAGGTGAGCATCCCAAGACGCGTGGTCTTTTCCTACTAATATGGCTAACTGAGGTTTTAGGTCACGGTTTTTCCGTTCCACGGGGTTCGCCTCTGGGTGATATAGCGGCGTCAAGGACTGTTTGATACCCATCACATGACAGACCTGCTGCATGACTTCAGCAACAAATTGGACTCCATTGTCGCTGATCATCCTACGTGGGACTCCGAACCTCATGAAAACTTCAGATATTAAAAGCTCAGCGCACTCTACGCTGGTGGCGTTCTCTAACGCGAACAGCTCGACCCAATGGGAGCAAGTATCCTCTAGAATTAAAATCCAACGGTTACCTTTGGATGTTTTTGGCAGGGGTCCAAACAGATCGACAGCCACAACTTCGAAACGTCGGTTCACTGCAGGAGTTCGAAGTAGTCCTGTAGGTTTTCTATTGTCAATCTTGTATCGCTGGCAAGCAGTGCAGCGTTTAATATAATCAGTGATGAATGATCTCATCCCTGGCCAGAAGTATCTCGCCCTGATGCGCTGCAGGGTTCGTTCGGCGCCGAAGTGACCTGCTGTGGGGGCGTCGTGGAATTCTACGAGCACGGCTTCTCTCTCATGCGCGGGCACCACGAGGCAGGCAGAATCTTCATCTTCGGAGTCGGGTGCACACCTGTACAGCACACCATCTGATATCACGTAACCTTTTTCTGACCAACCCCTCCCCCTGAAGGGATCGTCGGTAGCTTCCAGATCCTCGATGATCTTCTTCAGGTCAGGGTCTTGGAGTTGGCTGGTGCGCACCTCCTCAGGAATCCTGCGTGGCATATCCACAGTCGCCAAGCACATCTCGCAACCACCTGGATTTTCCTCACAACAGGCGGGGCGGCTTAGTGCATCAGCGATTACGTTCACCTTCCCAGGAGTGTACTGAATCTGCAAATTATAAGCCTGGAGGGTTAGTGCCCACCTGGCAAGACGACCGCTGGGAGATTTTAAGCTCATCAACCAACGCAACGGTTGATGGTCAGTTTTTACTGTAACTTCCGACCCCTCGATGTAGCCCCTGAACTTCGTCACCGCCCAGACGACGGCTAGAGCCTCTCGTTCGGTGGTTGTATAGTTGCGCTCGGCCGGCTCTAGGAGACGGCTGGCGTACTCTATAGGTCTCTCATCAGGGCCCTCCCCCTGCATCAAAACAGCGCCGAGACAGTAGCCACTGCTATCTGTCCGGAGGGAGAAAGGCTGGGATTCGTCGGCTTGGCGAAGAATGGGAGCGGTGATCAGAAGCTCTTTGATGCGCTCGAAACTTGATTGCTGCTCTTCATGCCACCTCCAAGAGCTGTTTTTCTTGAGGAGGTCGGTTAAGGGTTTAGCAACTGCAGCGTAGTTCGGTACAAAGCGCCGGAACCAGCTGGATGTTGCCAAGAAACCCTTAAGCTGCCTTTCGTTCTTAGGGGCAGGCATGTCAGCAATGGCCGAGGTCTTCTCCGGATCCATCTGTATTCCACCTGGAACGATGATGTGACCGAGGAACTTCACTGAGTCACGGGCGAAACAGCTCTTCTTCCGGTTGACTCGAAGGCTGAACTTTTCGAGTCTGTCGAAAACTGCTTCGAGGTCCTCCATGTGGCTCTCGAAAGTCTGTGATAAGATTATCAAATCGTCTAGGTATCCTAGAATAGTCACAGGTCTGCCACCTTGCGGGTTGGAGTTCGGTTCTTTGTTGTGTACATGAGGTACATTTAGGTTCGACTTGAAACGGTCGATTAATCTTTGAAATGTGGCACCTGAGTTGCGGAGGCCCATCGGCATTCTTTTAAACCTATAGGTGCCAAAAGGTGTCACGAATGCGGTCTTGTCACGATCCTCTTCTGAGACACACACTTGGAAATAGCCAGAGTGGAGGTCCAGGGTGGTCATGTAGCCGGTCGTCTTTGCAGCGTGAAGCACGTCTTCTATGCGCGGGAGCGGGTATCTATCTGGCTCTGTCACCGCGTTGAGCTTCCGGTAGTCCACGCACAGGCGGACGCCACCATCCTTCTTGGTGACCAGGACGACATTAGCGGCCCAAGGCGACTCGCACTCTTCTATGACATCAGCTTCCAACAGCTTTTCAAGTTCACCTTCTAACAACTGTCTCTTACCCTGTGACATTCTATAAGGTGGTGAAGCAGTTGGTTCTTGCTTCTCGTCTACCCGAATGCGATGAGTAGCATAAGTTGTAGGGGGGCCTTCGGTGGCAAAGCGCTCAGCCCTACTGGTGATGAGCTGGTTGAGCTGCATTCTCTGGGCCGGCGACAGCTTCGTTCCTTCATCTTCTCTCAGCGCCGGACTGGTGGTATTCACTTGCATCAGTTCTGCGTCGCTGGCGGATGTGAGGCTGTATGTTTGCACGAAAGTAAACTTTTGCTCAGGGGAATCACAAAAATGCCAACAGTTATGTTGGAGATCCAATAATATACCTGCTCTAGCGATGAAATCTTGCCCGAGAAGCGTCCTATTATTAGCTTCTGGCATCACTAGGAAAGTGGTGGGGATAATACGTCCCTGAACTGTGACGTTCGTATTACACGAAAACAATTCACGTACCTGCTGCGTGCCGTCCGCGAGGCCGATGTTGCGGTGCGTTCTCGTGAAAGTGTTGCCACTGGCCAGCAAGACTTTGTATAGTCCGGGGCTGGCAAGACTCTCGGTAGCACCTGTATCTAGCACTGCGACACCTACCAAAGATGCAACCTCTATCTTTATGGTGGAGTGTGTCACGTCGGTCACATAGGTAACAGCACTTTGAAAACTCACCTTGTCGGCGGGGGCGGGGGGTGTACCCTTACATGTCGGACACTTCGACCGTATAACACCTTGTCGACCGCAACCGTAACACGACAACGGTGCGTTTTCAACTAACTGCTCATTCGATTTTTGTTTATTTCTACACTCATCTACTGAATGACCAAACCGTTTACAGAAAGCGCAGCGTGGCCTGACACGTTTCGAATTCGCGACAGTACTTGTTGTGTTCGAACTAGAATCGGGTGTCGCATGCGAAGGGTTATTTTGAACAACAGTAGCATTCGGAGGGTTATTGTTATCATTTCGTGTTTTGTTAGAATTATTATGATTACGAGATGAATTTAATAATGATTTGGATGGACTTACTTCGTTCAGCGTCTCCTCCACATACCTCGCGCGCTCGAGCAGACAGTCGACGCTACTTACACTATCGCGTGACACTCTTTTTCGGATTTTACGATTTAAAAGGCCGTAAATAATATCTAGTTGCATTATTTCTGAAATACTATACGGTATACGCGATAAGTTGGCGCGCACTCGCGATATAAACGAATCTACACTGTCACTTTCACTCTGGTCTTTCGCGAAGATCTCTCGAAGGATCCGGTGAGGGGGGCGTGGGGCGCCGTACATAAATCGTAGTCGGCGTATTGCTTCGTCCCACGACTCCACGGTAGATTTGATGCCTTGCCACCACACGGCGGCGTCTTCCGTCAGCAGCATGGATAACCCTCGAAGAGCGTGTTCGTCGGATACGTTTGCGCACTCTTTATATACGAGGACGTTCTCGACGAAAGCTTCTAAGGCTTCGGCACCGCGTGCGGCTCCGTCGAAACGGGCCGTGCAACGCGTGAAGTTGCTATGCTGGTTTGCGTGGTTTGACGCACCGGTGTGTATGGTTGTAGGATGAGTCGGTCCCGTAGACTCGCCATTCGGTGACGTCGGCGTCGGCGTCACGACGCTTCGCATAACGTTCGATAACAATCGTGTCAGTTGGTCTTCGGATATCGCTATCATATTACTCCCACGTTCCGCTGTAGGCGTTGCCGAGGCGCTTGCACTAGCGCGGTTCGCCACCGCGTGGTTCTCCTCGTCGCTCGTATCGGAAACATCGTCGTGGGCGTTGTCCTTAGACGCGTGCCGGCGTGTTTTTGGCGGCATTTTCTCGTCGAAAACTTATCACGATACGAAGATACGAGATAGTTAGGTATATAGTCCACTAGGATAACACAGTCGCGTGGGTTTCGTTCGCACTCGCGTCGGTACTGTAGGTATTAGCCGTACGGAGCACGTGCCACGAGTTGGGCGCAATTTGTAATGGCGGCGGTTAGTTTTCGTGCTAGGTTGCGTAATAAAACACGTGAGAGAGTTCAGACTTCTTGTTATAAACTAAAGACATTAAATTATTTACAATTATAAACGTTAGGTCTCGTCGCGGGCGGCGTTCGCAGAACGCACGCATAGCTAACGAACGTGGGCGGCCGACTGGCTGCGCGGGCGGATCGCGGCAGTGGAGAGTTGGAGAGAACTTTGTACAGACGGCGTGGACGCCGTCTGTTCGACGCAAGCTTGTTGCGGCGCGCGTAACCTTGCAACGCTACACTTATATTTAAAGACATCTTGTAAATGCTTTAAGACTTTCATTATTTTTTAGTTTTATAAAATTCCAATGTGCAAAATGTAAAAATCTGTATTATTTGCTATTTATAACTTGCAATAAAACGGTTATTATTTTTAATTATACTGTGTAGATTTCTTTAAACTACAATAGTAAAATAGTATAACATTTCTATTTTATGGAATAAAATTTTCGATTAACCTACTGACTTCACTTTAGCTATTTGGCACTATGGTCTGTATTGGCTACGCTGAGGTGCATCATTATACACTGTTCGTGTATCTTTGATCATCATCGACACAGCTCGGTGTCGTCGTCGTGCGAAACGCACGGAGCTTCGGGCGCAGCCAGGAATAGTTTCCCCGACGCACACGCACATAGTTGGTAAACTTTAGTACTTCTCACGTTTTTATTAGGCTTGTCAGTTCTAACAGCTTCTTTTAAGTTATTGATCACTATATTTTGAGCGTTGAGTTTGATCTGCAATGATAAATTAAATCAACTTGTAAAGATACTATAATGTCGTCATCAGAATCAAATCGAAATGATTAGTTACAATGTATACTTACAGCACCAACAACAGAGTCTAGTTTAATGTTGCCATGCGCTGTAATTTCTATTTTTCCGGCTCTGCTTTCGAGAAATATGTTCTCTGGTGCCCTCAAATCCAACCGCCTAGTCAGAGATTCCAACCTTAAATAATAAACAAAAAATAAAAGTCTAAAAGTGCATGTGCATTTTATCGGAACTGTCCGGCCAATTTCGAAGTCAATCGGCCCAAGAGGCAAATTAGCATGGCAACCGACGGTAGCCTCGCCCAAGGGCTTATCGAAGGTCACAAAATATAGGATGTATCACTTTCTAATGCAATGAACTCACTGTAAGTCAAAAGCAGGGGGCGCGCGCACTATCGGCACTTGCAAGGCACTGCGCACGTTGATGCCGCCGGGCGCGTCCACTGCCAACGCGTCGGCGAACACGCGCACCTCATCGCGCGAAGCCGAGAACACGGGATTACCGCGTGCGTCGCGAACGTGCAACGCGCGACCGCTGAACTCGAGGTGGTCGCGCTCTGGAAATGATCGAAAAAGTATGTTAAGAAAATTGATGATGGTGACATACTTCCCACATTACACTCGTAAATGTGACGCTAGACAGAAGTTACTATCTAATTTAACAGTATCGTAAGTTCAGCCCGAAGATACTCGCCTAAAACCTACCAAATCCGTTAAAATAATCGGAGAAAGAAATTAATCTTGGCTTGTAGCTATGGCTACGAATGTGACCCTTTAGTTGCTACGACTACTACGAGAATTGAGTCTCGTACCAGCCGTAGACGCTACGAAACAGAAAGGTGCCCTATATCATCATACTGCAGAACTACGTCTTAAATTAATGTTAAAGATCTGATATCAAAGTTATTTTATAACAGAAACCTCTTGTGACATTTTAGACAAAATAATACTAACTAATAAAAAGCTTGGAGTGTTCCAAGTGGTCTGGTTCAGCGACCTGCACGGTGAAGTTGCGATGCGAGTGAATAGTGATGGGTTGTGCCACCTGTGAGGTGATGGTAGATGCCACCAGGTTGTTCACCACCCACGTCTGACCGTCCACGTGGATGCCACCCTTCACTATCCTAATAGGTCCCACACTGTTCTGTAAAATGAGCGAAAATAAGTATGAAACTTGAAAATAAAATTCTTAAAGGTTCCCCATTTTGGATTAATAATTTATTGTCAGACAATAGATACGTATTTTATTCTAAATACTAAAGACTGGTTACAATGGGTTACTTCCATAATTACCTTGCTTCGGTAAGCGTGGAATGTGGTCATACGAGAATAGGTAACAAAGAGCCCGCTGTTAAAGATAAATTGTCAAAAAAGCTTAGCTCTGCAGCATACGGCGTTAGGAAAATACGTGATTTAACTGATTTAGCGACAGCCCGTTTAGTTTACTTTAGTTATTTTCATAGTGTGATGCCGTACGGTATTCTGTTGTGGGGAAATGCCGCCGATATTCAGACAATTTTTATTTTACAAAAAAGGGCATTTCGTTCTATTTATAAATTCAGTCCCAGACACTCCTCATTAATATAATGACTGTGCCTTCTCAGTACATTTATGATAATCTTTTGTATGCACATAAAAATATGAATCTGTTTAAAAAATACAGTGATATCCAAAACATAAATACTAAGAACAAACACAAATTTGTTGTTCCTACAACAAGGCTCAAGAAAATAGGTGGCTCGTTTAGATGCCAATGTATACGTTTTTATAATAAACTTCCTAGCCACATTCAAGAACTAAGCCTTAATAAATTAAAATCTTTTATAAAGCGAAAACTATGCCAGAAAGCCTATTTATTATACTGTAAAAGACTATATTGAGGACAAAAATGCTTGGGATTGAGCTGCTCCAATAGGTTTAGACAGTGAATGTTATTTTGCTATTTTACACTTTAATATTTTCTTTTTTTTTAAAGTATCTATTTACTTAAACAATGACATGTACATTTACTGTATAAAGTATTATATTATTTTAATTATTGTGAATGTGAGGACTATGTGGGTCATTGTTTTCGTTTTAATCATGGTCTGGCACTTTGAGTAGTTTATGCGGCCTACCCAAAAGTCCTGTCTTTGGTATTGTTCGTCGAATCGTTGAGCTCCTTAAGTTCTGAGTTGAGCTGCACGGTTACTGACAAATGCGTGCACTGACTTGACAGGTTCACACAATCTGTGTGGTTCTTTTCTCAAAAGACCATTTCAGACACCAATCTCCTGGTCCTCAAATATTATGTCCGGATTTTTTATATACACATTGACATTAATGAATTTTATATATAAAATGACATGCATATTTACTTTGTACATATTTTTTTTAAATTTATTTAATTATTGTGAATGTGAGGACTATCTATCTTACGTAATACAACTTCTACATTCGTTTTACTCTTGATAAACGTAACTATGTCTTCCATTTTTGTTTTCTTGTTTACATATAGATGTAAAAAGGAACATTAACATCAGCTGCCCTAAAAGTGCAATTAGGCATTATATCTGCCTTGCCTTTCAACCCAACAAAACTACTATGTGGGTCATTCCTTTTTTTTCTATTTTCCTTCTTAGTTAGTTTTAATCATGATTGGCAGTTTGAGTAATTTACTCGGCCTACCCAAATGTCCTTTCTTTGGTAATGTTCGTCGAATCGTTGAGCTCCTCAAGTTCTGAGTTGAGCTGCACGATGTTTGACAAATGCGTGCACTGATTGGACAGGTCCGCTCAATCTGTGTGTTCTTTCCTCAAAATACCACTTCAGACACCAATCTACATGGTCTTCACACGATCTGACCAAGATTTTGTCTGGACTTTAAAAGAGACTGTGACCTCTGAGTTTGTTTCGGCCTTTCTTTTTAGAATAGTCAGATAGGAAACGCCGACCTCATCTAGTTTAAAAAAATATAATTGACATGTAAAAGTGTTTGTACAAACCTACTTACAGATAATAAATCATTTATCATAAGGTGAAAATGATTTCGTTTTGGCTTCATCTTATCAATATATCAATTATTACTTCGTTGTAGGATAAATTATTCATTTGTTCAGATATACGGAAAATAAGAAAGGGCTTTCAAGTCTTACCATACTCAGTTTTAAGGCGCCGACGATCCACAACGTGAGCCCAATATTTAAAAACACGAGTATCATCAAGAACACTAGTATGCAGTACAGAGTGGTTCTCCTCCATCCCCTGGTGAATGCTGTGGGTAGGCATCCTTTTCTAGAGGTGACCTCGGATGGCACTGCGGTTAGCGGTGGTTCACCAGTAGGTGTGCAACCCCACCCGCGGATGGCGTTCGTGCTTCTGTCTTCCACACTCATACTTTGTGACCTCTGCCTACTTTATTAGACTGATTTACTGTAAAGCTGTAACAAAGAACATAGGAAATGAATTGATTGGAAGTGAGAGGGGTATTCAAGTTATATCATATAACTCAAATAATCATAAGAATTCTCTCAACTGCAACGAATAAATAATAAATTTAAAATGTAAAATAACACTAAACGGACTCGGGATAATTTCTTTAGTTTCATAGAAGGTACCCCCACAACCCCTCGACAACCCTAAAATATCGTGTAGTTATTGCAGAAAACATAAATATATTTTTTAGCTGTTTTAGTAGTACGAATAACACCACGAGAGATGTAAGATCGATACGTCAGGTGTAGGACTTATGCAAGTGTTGTGCCCAGGGGCCCCAGGGGCCCGGGGCAGACACCTGCACCCCGCCTTTGTTTCACGAATGCTGGCCTTGCACATTCACGAATAAAGAAAACAAACATTAAAGCCTTCCAGGTCATTTACTATTCTCGGAGTCATTATTTTGGTCTCTGTTTCTATTAACCCACTTAATTAAGTTGTGATGAATAATTATTGTCGCCGAATAAGATCCCATCAATAATAAACAAATAATTAACTCACACTAATCTCAAGATGAGACATTATACATGTATATTATGTGTAACAATCGATACATACTGCTAGCGTTACTTATGTATGTATACTTCGGTGAGCATTGTTGCACATCCCATTTACAATACATTCTCTTCAGCGTGATTTTTCAATTTAGTTGGCTTGTAATTGAATGAAAAACAAGGTAGGAGCGAGACAAAAGTTGCAGATAAAGCGCACAGTACTAATGAATGGCGCACAGCGAGCACCCACTAATGAATATAACACTGGAGCTTTTCGAAAAACATCCATTAAGTAGGCTGAATGTTGTTATAAACTGTTCACAGAAATCTATTCTGTTAATTCTTTACTAGCTTGTAAGAGATGCATTTATGTATGTATGCAGAAATAAGAACAAAGACTCGAAATCTTTATTTTATTATTAAGTAGTTTGTTTGATTTATTAAAATGTATTTCAACCAAATCTTATGGTTAGACCTCCAATAGAAGTATTAAACTAATCTGTTATCTATTGCAAGTACCTACTTACCAAAGTGAGTAAATATAAAAAAAAAACTGGCCAAGTGTATGTCGGACCACGCACAGTGAAAAACAAGTTTGTAATTTATACTGTTTCTCGAAAAAAAACTATGAAAACCAAAGCTATTAATTACTGCGTTCGTAACCGAAAATATCCCATAACTCGAAAAGTGTTTACGTAAATAAACATCATCATACTTTTTAATGGGATCCAACGATATCCCAAATTGTTTTTTTTTTTCATTTCTCAGTTACATCGTATGAGGAGAGCCGGGTATATATATATACCCGGAATAGAAGATAAAAGTAGATGATATGAAAGTAGATGAGATGTTATTCTGCTGTCTGTATGTCATCCGTGATATACAGAATAACAAGACACATTTAATTCACATGTACCTATATATGTACAAAATAGAGTGCAGCACTATGGAGTCAATTAAAGTTGCAGACGGGTAGGTATTGTTTATTTTTGTTGAGTTCCATGCTCTCTGGTTATATTAAAGTCGTTTCACACATTGTGATACAAAGTAGCTAAATTAAATGTTGTTCTTATTAAGTCTCATCTATATTTAAGGACCTGTAAAGTTGTCAGCAACTTACCCATCTCATAATGAAGAGGTATCTTGTCAGTAACTGTGTTTAAATTCTGAGTGAGTTTTTTTTACTAAAACTATTTTGGTTTAGTGATGTTCTTAGGTTGAAGGGCGCATCGACAAGAATTACGCGAATGTTGAAACTCGTTTTGTGGCTGAAGCCTGCTCCCGTTAAAATTTAATGATCTCTTTAATAGGCATAAATTGTAATTAACGTCAAAAATAAATATTTGCATTACCTACTTATTTTATTTGTATCTTGAATGATGGGAAAATAATTACAGAAGTTATTTTCGTCTGCTGCGAAAATTAAAGGCACAATTGACATCTCTATTTTATATTGGTTTCCAGTTCATCCATTTTTAATACTCGCATTTTCAGTTTTGTCAATACAATGCGTTTTTAGGCAAGATTTGTCATTGCTTGTATTTGAATGATCAAAGATTAACTTACGTTGGTTTATCTGATTCTACGATTAATTCGGTATTATTTTATAGCGGCATTATAGAACCAACGGATGTGTCGGGCGTTCTATTCATAGCCAAGATCATGATCAATTTCTTATAAAGATATTTCGAAGTACACACAGTGTATTAAACTCAGCCGTTTACTCAAGCTGACCTAAATACTTATGTCTAAATGATTTATAGTCATATCTCAAATGTTAGGTCGATAATAAACTAAAACGATTTAGTTTTCGAATTGAGTTTAATCTATACATATAATAAATCTGTAGAAGGGTCAATTCTGTACATTGAAAATATTGAAAAAATAAATAGCGGGGGGTGTTGCTGGATCGATACCAAACCCAAATATGTGATTAAAAAAATTTTTGTCTGTCTGTCTGTCTGTCTGTCTGTATATGCAGGCATCACGTGAAAACTAACGGTTCGATTTCGATGAAACTTGGTATAATTATACCTTATTATCCTGGGCATAAAATAGGATACTTTTTATCCTGGAAAAATACGTAGAAAAAAAAATCTTATTTTTCGGTTTTATTCATAGACGTTGTTCTGTAGAACCGCGAACACACGTTGCATTACCCGTAGTGGATAATTTTCCATTTCAATTTAAGAGAATACAGTTTCCTGTAGCTTTGTGTTACGCCATGACAATAAATAAGGCTCAAGGTCAGACCCTAGGAGTTGCTGGCGTAGATCTTACCGCGAGTTGTTTTTCACACGGGCAACTTTACGTAGCTCTTTCCCGTGTGAGCAGTCCAAGAAATCTTCATGTTCATATTCCGGACGAGCTCACTAACAATGTTGTGTATGCTGAAGCTCTCAATTAACTTTTTGTCGCATTGTCACGATCACTTTTTTATTATTGCAAACTTTTCGTCACTGTCAGTAATTTACTGCTACATGCTACTTATCAAGGTCGGAATTACTATGGAAAAAATACTTACTATAGAACGCGAGCTCAACAGCAGTAGCTCAATAGAGGGATCTCCTTAATTATTATAGGCTTAGCCGTATTTGGGTCCAATAGATATTTATAAGATGTCATTGTCAGAGTTACTCAAAATGGAGAAATAAACCATCCACGCGAAGACCGACATCCGCGCGGACGGAGTCGCGGGCGGAAGCTAGTATCTAATATTAACCGGGAGTCTTTCCAAAGAACGGTTCCGGTCCACTCGCAACCAATGGATTTTGTGCTCGATATAATATTTATTAGCTATGTCTGAACTGCTCGAGGTTGCCTGTCTAGCTATATATAGTCAATACTAAGGAATTTAGTTTAGTAGCGATTATGAAACTAAATGCAGATTTCAGTTCAACTAACATCTATTGTTTATAGAATACTGGCGACTCTACCGCGCACGAGTGCAATGCCGTCATGTCCAAAATCATTTATTTCAAACTAGCTTCCGCCCGCGGCTTCGCCCGCAAGGTATGTCGATAAAAACTATCCTATGTCCTTCCCCAGGATACCGTCTATCGCTCTGTCAAATTTTATCGAAATCAGTTCAGCGGTTTAGGCGTGAAAAGGTAACATACAGACAGACAGACAGAGTTACTTTCGAATTTATAATATTAGTATGGACAGGCACATAAAATGCACTTGTTAACGTCAAAATTTACAAAAAATATAATTGAAGAATGGGCAAGAAACTCCACCGTTACTCTTATAAAGTGTTTTACAAGGTTTTTTTATACATTCAGTATATATGTGAAAACGATGCACTTAGAATAAAATTATTTACTACAAAAGGTAAAAAGAATTAAAAATAAAGCAATGACAGGTAAATCAATTATGTGATACACACATAATAAAATTGATTTGTGGTGCTCACATATTTACAAATATTGTAAAAGTGATTTTCCTAGAATTTTAACAAATGTGTGAGTTGCAGTAGTCACATAATGTTAAAATCAATGTCATAAAAATTTAAAACACAAACAAAACAATGCATTTGTGAGCTATATTTAACTAAAATTTACACATACACCTTTCGGAATGAATGCTCTAAATGATGCTGAAAACCGCATACAAATCCATTGTTTAGGTACTCGTAGTTTAGAAGATCTTAGCGGTCGCGTAGACAGACAAGAAATTCAACTGTGTTTTATATTATGTACAGATTTAAGGTCGTATAAAATCTATTTTTAAGACGTTTTGAGATATTATTTCTATCATTTATTTTCTCGGTATTTTTATCTTTATCAACAATTTTTGCGACACAAGTTTAGGAAGAAATAACCATCATCTGCCTAGCCTTTTCCCAACTATGTTGGGGTCGGCTTCCTGTCTAACCGGATGCAGCTGCACACCAGTATTTTACATGGAGCGACTGCCTATCTGACCTCCACAACCCAGTTACTGGGTAATACGATACCCCTTGGTAAGACTGGTAGTCAGACTTTCGGGCTTCTGACTCGCCGTAACGCCTGTCAAAGATCCACGAATGACAGCCGGGACCAATGGCTTAACGTGCTTTCCAAGGCACGGAGGGATCTCGGTATGTAAAGATAGTCACCCATCCACAGACCCACCGCGGCAAGCGTAGCTTAACGTTCGATCGACCCGCGCAACTGTTATCATTTAACCTGATCGATCGACCTGACCGTCTATTATTTAGCCACGGGCCCCAGGAAGAAATAACCAATGATATTAAATTAAGAATCTTAGGAAAACAATTAAAATGCAACTTCATAAAAAAATGTGCTAGAAGGTATATTATTTGAAGAGCATTTGTGGACAACAAGAAAATTTGTATGCCAAAACAACTGCATTTATTGTTCATCTGTTATAAGCTGTCTGAACTATGTGGTTCTAAGACTATAATACAGATACCTACAAGTAACAATGATCTAAATAAATCATGCATAGACTACATAACTGGTAGTTTCTAAAACTGCATCGATTCGTACTAGGTTTCTCTGTTCCTCTTTGCTATTTTAATCCCAAATAAGGAAACAATGAATTCATAAATTGTAGAAGTAGACACAGGTAGATGAATTGATTATGCGCGCGAGCTCAGCCTGTCTGACCTATTTACATTTTTAGTTTCAAGTGAACAACAGATGCGTTTAGCGAATAATTATGATTGACCAATACTAAGAAAGGCACTCTTGTTTCAAACGTATATTTTGGAGGACTGCGCATTAAAATTGCATTTCCAATATTTAAGTTTAAATTAGCTGCTGCGCTTATTACTTGCATTATATTTATGAAAAGAGTATCTCCCAGTTCCTTTGGAAGTTTATAGAGGAATCCCTTTGATAGATTTTAATTTAATAAGGTACAAGAGTACAGTGTAACACTAATTGATTCATATTGTAAATATCCAAGTAATACCCAAAAAGCGTTTTCCGATTCTCACGTGAAGAGTAGAGGTGAAGAAGAAATGCTTATACAATAATTGAATATTTGTAGGGGTGCTGATGCAGGCATTTCTAGTACATATAAACAAGTACTTAGGCACAGCTTGGTTAAAATCTCTTATGGTCTGTGGTTAGTATAGTATGTTATTGCATCTATGTCAGCGTAGGTATAGCAGGCTTTGTAGAGGAAGCTTTTCACAGTACAATAGGCCACTCTAGCCGAGAATGAACATTCCTTTATATTTGAGTTTTACTACACATTGATATTACGGACATTGATCGTGCTCTACCATCTTTGAATTAGATATAAATAGTGAACATACCTAAGACATAAGTAGGTTAGATTGGAAACATAAACTAAAAAACAATTAATGAATGACGATGACGTATAAGTATAAATAGTTGTTTATTTATTGAGTATAGGTAGGTACTCTCTACTCGATGCAAAGATGAAAAACATAAACATAACAAAAATCATAGTAACAAAATACAGTATTTTTACACGAATTCGTTTAATTAATAGTTAGTTGGGATTATGTAAAATAAATATAATAGCGCGTCCTCGTAGTCAGACATACCGGTGTCTCGTCGACCGCTGTGGTTAACGCCGGGCATCGAGTATGCAAATTGTATGATAGCTGTGTTTTACGCACTTAATTAAACACATGAAGCACACAGCTAATGAACTTTATTTTAACGTTAACTTTTCACTATTTCATTTGCTGTTGGGCCATTAAAACCACATAACTTTCCAAGTAAGTATAACTTTAAATGCTAAACTGCAATATTTCCGGATATTATCGTCTTTGATGCAAACAGTATCGGTTATATTAATTGAGCGATGCGGCCGGCTGCACCGGGCGTGTGCTGTGACTGAGACTAGGTAAATTCATAGGTGGTGGAAGCAACACTCGAAATATCTGGCGCGAAGCGAGGTGAGGCGGCGTGCTCCAGAATATAATATCAGGCAGTGGAGTGGCCTGCGCTCGACTCGCGCCCGGCTCGCCCTCAGTGCGCCCATGCCGCCGTGCCGCCGCCGTTGCCGTCGGCCCTCATAATAAACGATATAGTGCGAAAATAGAAGCGGAACGGGTATCGCTGTGCTCTCCACGTAAATAAAATACCGACGTTTGCAGCGTTCCTGTCTCCCGCTGGTCGCGTTTCTGTTTTACGAAAGTCAGTAGGTACCAGCATGGCGATCGATCTGACGCCGATGGTTTAAAAATAAATGGCGCGCTTTATCCTACGTCAACGCTTGAATTTGTAAACTAAGCAAATTGGCTTCTCTGTCACATTTTCGGAGAAAAGTTTCAGCACTTACTAACACTGTATTTTTAATGCACTTTTCAGATTTGACTTACTTCGGACGGTATAATTATTATTCTACATGAGGAGCCGTCACATGACCACTACAACTGCATCAAGCACTACTACACGTATGGCGCGTGTGAGCGCGCTGTCTGCTCCAGCGTCATAACAACACTGGCTGCGCGAGCGACGGCGCTGCCGAATCCAGCTCGTTTTGAAGTGTTGCATTTTTAATCGGGCGCCTGTCTCGCGCGGGACATAACTCGACAATGCTCTGGATACAGCTGGGCTCCTCTCTATTACCAAGTCTAGTTAACGTTAACGTGTCATTAACTGACACGTTCATATAAACTTGTAAATAATTAAAGCGGACACGACCCTGACAACAGTAATTACCTCTGTGATACCTTATTCGTACCGCGCCGCCGCAGGGCTTACGTTCTTGAGATATGACTATTGAATTTTGGAACACGGCAGGATTTATCTGTTGCTTTTGTATACCGTATATTTAGCTACGTGTGAATTATTAATTGCTTCCCAAAACCTTCACACTAGTCGGACAGTCGGTATTTCTGAACGGTGTGTGGTGTTTTTTCTTTATTACCAACTGGTCAAAGCAAACACTTGGAATAAAGAATTCGTAAACACATTTTGATAGTCAAAATTTTATGTAGGTATATTTATTTTTTACGATCACGACCGTCACACACCACTGTCTGCCTTCCAATATAAAAGAGAATTCAAATACTGCTTAGGTTCAACATAAAAGTTTACGTGTCCATAACAAAGTAGCGAGCGAATAATAATCCGGAATATTTCATGTCCTTTTTTGGGGATTTTTGGAAACAGCGATGAAATCATATTGGATGTCACTGAATGTTTTCATGGAAGTTTTATTGAGCTGATAAATGTCAGCCCCGGGGGACACCCACGCCGACATTTTTAGATAAGTATAAGAGAAAAGGGCAATGTTAGTGAAGCCTTCAGATTGTTTTTTTGATAAAGAATACGTACCTGATGTGGTGTCGAGGGCCTTGGTGTTGTGATTGAGTTTTAAACATAGAAAATCATAGATGTATAGACAATAACTGTGGCTGATATAAAAAACCTGTCCTATTTTTTATGTTTTTGAGTGAGATGTTTCAAAAAGAGAGAAGCAAGTGCGATTTGTTTCAGTCCCGCTTAATTCAGGCCCCGCTCCCACTCGATCCTGTTTTAGGAAACAATCCCCGTGATCCCCGCGTGATGCTGCATAATGTCGCCGCTCCCCGGACCCCGGCCCCGGACCTACAAGCTATTATCAATTTAAATAAAACTGCGCTCCACGACATTGTTAGAACGAAGAAAAAATATTTAAAAGACGGAGCTTCGTGTAAGTCTACCCTATTTTAGAGCTTAAATCATATTTTGGTGTTTTATTTATTTTTTGATGATTTGAAGAAGTATGATAATCGAATAGAATAAATGTTTATTTAAATTGTTTTATAGTAAAACCTCTGTAGTTTTGCCAATACTCTAAGTTCAACCAATTTACTGTAAGGAATGGTGACTTATTGGAGGGCTTATTATTTCCTCGTCATGAAGTGGCTTACAATTAGCGGCTTACAATTGTTGAGACTACGAGTATTTACGGATGTGAGAAATATTTAAGGTAGGCGGCAGTCCGAGCCTAACAAAGTAGGTTCAGCTTTAAGTACCTAGTTTAAAAAGCAGTTTAATGTTCTCCTAATCCTTGTTTAAAAAACCGGACAAGAGCGAGTCGGACTCGCGCACCGAGGGTCCCGTACCATCATGTTTTTAATGTTTCATCAGCGAGGCCTATATTCGTCAGAGAATTTTAACACTGTGCACTGCGGTGTAGAATATTGCAGTTTTATGTCAGCGCCATCTCCTGACCGATAGTGGAACTAATGTAACTTTTGTTGATGATTTCTGAAAAAGTGTGCTATTTAGAGACTTTGTTTTATTTTTCCTGTAATCTTTACATAAACTTCTATCACATAGAATAATTTAAGATTTTTCTTTTGCAAACTTCGGAGATAAGGAGGTGGACCGGTATTTTTTTTTATTTTTCATCAAAAGTCGAAAACTAAGTATGCCGCCTATAAAACTATTCCAAATTTCAAGTTGATATCATTAGTAGTTCACGAAATATCCAGCTGTGACAGACAGACAGACAGACAGACTGAGTCTCATCATACGGGTTCCGTTTTACCATTTTGGTACACAACCCTAAAAAGGCAAGGAGTTTTATGAAAGTTATAAGTTTATTGCCCATTCTAAACTATTAAGAATTTCATACAACTTGAGTGGCATTCATGTAAAACAATATCACCTTTCGGTTGGAAGGGAGCGGCGGCGGCGCGGTGGCGGTGCGGTTGCGGTGCGGCGCAGTTCGGCGGCGTTGCGTCCGAAGCCAAAGTTCTCCATCATACCTGCGTCACTTGAAAATTGAAAAACTTTCGCAATGCCTTTCTTATGGAAATAGTTCGCGTTTACATTTGAGTGAGTTGTCATTGTAGGGATTCAGCGCGCTGTCTTATTGAAATAATAGTTGACTATAAGAGCGTATTACTTCTAGTTGGCAAATCGTGAAGTTCCGACTGCGATAAATTAAAGCGGTGTTTGTTGCTCACTTTGCAATCAAAAGCTGCGTAGATATTTTAAGGATAGCAAAATGCAAAGCATCGCGATAGCTCGTGTAAATCCGCATGAAATATTGATACAGTTTCGTGTAAACGTGTAACAAATGCGGTAATTTAAGCCACCTGCCGGCGCGCGGTGGCCGCTCCGCTCCGCTCGCTCTGCTATGCACCACTTTTGAACTGCTTACCTCATATTGCTGCGATTTTACGTTGATGCTATTTTTGCCGGAGCTATTGATTTTTTGCAAAATATCTAATTATAGACAGTATTTTATGCACCTGCATCCGCAGGAACGCGCGAAAATAGTGCACTCGTTTTATTTAACCCTTTGGTAAGCTTGTATGGGAAGTAATAAGTACCTTCATTTTGTCGAGGTAATAAAAAATAATTTGTCCTAAGTAAAAGTAAATATTGAAAAGGATCAATCTTTTCGAAACTTACTCTAAGTACTTTTATTGATGACGTAACGATGGAGCGTCCATAGTGTCGTTTCCGGTCGCGTTTCCAATCCAAATAAAAAATTATGCATTATTTTATTTAACATAAATAATTTAGAGTACAAAGTTAAATAACTAACTACACAAATATATACAAGGGACACTTAGACATCTTAAAATATTAATATTTCTCACAAAAATGTAGGTACGCCCAAAGTTTGTGTACCTACTGTGTACGAGGCCAAAACTTACAAATACATTATACACCACCTTCCTAAATCATCCATCAAAGTTCAATAATAACGACAGTTATTAGCTACCATAAAAACACCGAGACATCGATGGGGTATGTTGAACAATATTTTCCGAGTCCGTATACAATGGGGTCCCGGATTCGTTCTCCACCGTCTCCACAGCCTCTTATATTTGCTCACCATCTATTTACAGGAACATCTACACGGGTACTCCGACGTGTTGATTTAGGCCCGATACCGGTATGGGGAGTGAGAAAACCTCCTTAGTTAATATTTCCGCTTCATTAGCTTCTTACTGTAATTTGATAAGTTGATAGTTTCTTTATTGTTTGTAATGAAAATATTTATATTGTACAATGGCCAATTTAATTAGCTAACAAAGTTAACTACACTACTTCCGTTCCTTGACCCCAAAAAGCAAATCGTCAAAGCATTTATTTTTATTTTATCATCGCCCCTTACGTCTGCGGAGTTTCGCTAGTTAATTTAATGTGACCCTATATAGGTATTATGCACCTTTATAGAGATTTTGAGAGAGAACCAAGGTAACCGACATAGCCTGAAGAATTGCCAAACTTAAGTGGCAGTGGGCAGGGCACATTGCTCGCAGAACAGATTGCCGATGGGGCCGAAAGGTTCTGGAGTGGCGACCGCGGACCGGAAGACGTAGCGTTGGAAGGCCTCCCACAAGGTGGACCGACGACCTTGTGAAGGCCGCAGGAACCCGTTGGATGCGGGAAGCACAGGACCGGTCGAAGTGGATGTGCTTGGGGGAGGCCTTGGGGGAGTCCAGCAGTGGACGTCTTTCGGCTGAAATGATGATGATGATGATAGAGATTTTCACAACACACACAGTCATTAAACTGTGAGGTAATTGTAACACACTATCAGTAGCAATGGATTTCATTTTGACGGTTCAACAACATTCATTGCGTTATTTACGTTGTTGAGCTGACGAATTTTTCGAACATATGAAGCAATGGATTAGCAATATTCTTCAAAATGATTCAGATTGAGATTGATATAGTGTACTACATAATAAGGGTGCTGAAAAATGTACACCGACTGCTTTAACCTCAATATTCTGAAATCAAATATTAAAGCAGTCTGTTGTAACTGAGTTGCGGAGGACAATTACAAGTCACTAAACGTGCGTAATGCTAATTCTAACACATTTGAAGGTTAGGATTATGATTATTTGTAAATTAAATTAAATATTTTGCAAATTTGTTATTCACAAAATAGTTAATAATCTATCTGAATTGTAGGCCTAGAAATTCTGCTCACTCCCATAGGTTGTTTAGCACCACAATATACATCAGAATATTAGAGTAAGTGATTTTCATATCTCCTAAATAAATAAAAGCCCTAAGGCGGAGTCGTTCGAAAAGAGTCCACTAGTAATGGTGCAATCATCTAATGAATGCTTCCGGCCAGATAAGCTTCGATTAAATGCTCTCTTTATTGCTAAAGGAAAGGCGCGTTCCCTTTATGTGCCATTGAGATATCTATTTTAGTACAAAGATACGGGAAATATGATACGATTTAAAAATACGTTGGCAATGGGATTATCTGTGTTGTGATACTGGTTGGTTTATTGTGCTAAAGAAATTGGATATATTATAGCCTTTTACCCATTTTTTTACAGTCGAGGGTTAAAATGCTTGTGCACTTAAAAACCTACCTCGTCTATATTTCAAGATTCTTATCTAAGAATTGTCAATTACACCATTAAACGTTTCCTTCTGAATGCGCGATGGCGGTTAGATTTAAGATAGTAAGAACCGTAGATACGCGTGTATGTGTAGGTAACACTCTTCAATTTATCGCCTGCATATCCTTTCAGCGGGTAGATAATGACCGCAGTAAAACGTTTAAGCACGGAATAACTGCTGCTGGAAGCCGTTATTACAATATTATGAATGGCTTCCCTCGCGCCTCGCGCCCGCGTTTCGCCTTCGTAGGCTCTAGTAAGGCATACTATTTGGGGGCTACGTAGCCCCTTCGTAGCCAGTTCCGTAGACATTCGTAGCACTTAGCTACGAAATCAAAATTAATGATAGGAAGAAGTTACTTTTAATTCATACATACATGCACTTTACCCGCTGACAGCGATGCGGACAATTTTTTTGACGCCGTATGATTCTTTACCCTTGTTTTGTTTATATACATGCGCCAGAGGGGTTAAGGGGATCAGACCGGAATAAATCAGATAATTTTATCCGAGGCATAATTTAGAATTTTTCTTCCATACAAAATCTTGCTAGATGTCATTTATTTATTTATTTTTCAAAAAATTTACATTTGTGTCGAACAGTGGTTTTAACAATAAAAGTAACACAAAATTAAATAATCATCATAAATTCAGCAAAGGCACAAAAAAAAAATTACATTCCACATTGGTCACAACATTATTAGTCTTAATATTAATTATAATAATTTAACTTAATATTACTTAACTCAAAATTAATATAAATTTAATTAAAAGAAATGTATGTCAATAAGAGTCATGATAGAATGTTGAATATTTCATATAAAGTCATTAAAATATATTAGTACACCCACTATATTAGTGTTTTATGCTAAGCAACTCTTCTATGCTGTAATAACATTTCCTCAATAACAATGACTTTAATTTTCTCTTGAATTCGTTTGGATTCATATATAGAGTTTTTAAATTCTACAGGCAATTTATTGTACAGATTTACTGATTGCACTCTTGAGGCATGTTTAACAACATTAAGCTTAGACTGTATGAAATTAGGTAGATCCTTTCTTCGCGTTTTTATTCTGATATGTCTCTGTTCTTCGGTCTCAAACTTATGGATATTTTTAATAAAATGACTAAGCAGGACTAGAATATAGGTACTGTGAGAAAGTGCAAAGTCAATTTTGTTCTACGAATAAAAATTATCTGTCGATTAAAAAATCAGCCCTAAGTCTGTTAAGTAAATATTATTTTAAAAATAAAAAAATATTCATACCTGCATGTAATGTTGCAAGGTGCTTTGTTTTTAAAATTAATATTATTACTTTTGACGTGTCCTCATAATTATTGAAAGTGAACAAAGCCGCAGACAACAACCAACATAGAAACATACGCTTAAAACATATACAAATCGTAAAGAGCAAATGATTTTTAAATTATTTCCCCTGGAACATAAAAGACAGCGACTGTATTAGATTGTTTCCCTAACTGAGAAATTGCTCTGGGATTGAATGCGCAAACAAAAAGCGATTTAACATCAATTTAGGATAGCTGGAATCACGCACGTCTTTGTACGATGTAATACAGTAAGACTGGGGATGATTCACATCTTACCCATGTTTGTAGAAACTGTTATCTGTGGACATTCTTGTGTGGTACGAAATAAGGTTAAGTGATAATTATAGAGCGTCCCTATTATGTATATGCGGTGCGTTATGAGTGGCGTGTAGTAGGTAGACTTCCTCTGCATTCAGCGTGTTTCCCTCGCAAGAGGATGCGAGCTCTGGCTTGCTCCGGGCGACGCGACGCCAGTAATTAGCAGCGCTTTCCTTCCGCTCGCTCAGCCTGTCACACAGCGCGCGCCGCCACGACCTCGGAACCCTTATGCCACTTCTTACCTCAATTATACTTGAACCCTACGATTTTTGTCAAACGTATGAGACATTCTTTGCGGGCCACGTGTCTTCATTGTTCGTTATATTGTTCGTATCATTACGATTGTGATGTGGAAACTTCTTTGTTCATTTATGGTAAAATGTTGAATAACTTGGGTTGAGAAATGACGAAGCATTATGAAGGTCCATATGAAAGTAATTTATTTTACTGTCATTCGTCAACACAACAAAGAAATTCTAATCAGTTTGCTTTCTGTAGACAAATATGGTAGACGCTTTAAAGTGTCTTTTTAGTTGAGAATGCAAGACCTTTGTGTCACAAAAAGGGAAAAATGAATCTAATTTTAGAGGATACTTTTCTTGTTCATATTCAAATTGTCATCGCCCTTTAAATTCCTCATAATCCGTCCAATTCTGAACCGTCGAGCGGAGCCCGGGTCGCAGTAATCAAGACGGCTTCAGCTGGATTTCATTCCGCACACCAGACGAGCGGACGACTGTTGTGGTTCATTTCTGAAAGATAAACGTTATTAATAAAATAAGACTTAATTATTATAAAACTAGAGTGAATGCCGTCGGTAACTTATCAGGACTTTATTCTAAAATCATACGGCTGTGTAAACTGCACTTGCACTACATTAAATCCAGTGAAACTCGACATGGTGCATGAATGTGTTGCGCATTTAAAAAAACTCATTACAGGCGGCAACCGGCGCGCGGACGAGTGGCGTCTTTGAAGGCCCGCGCCGCTACTGCGGTATTATTCCAGATTATACCGGCTTCCATACAAATGAAATCTCGCTTAAACCCACTGCAATTTCGGAACGAGAAAATAAGGCTCAAAAGTTGTTTTACTGCACTCGCACTTTCTCGAAATTCTTTTGAACTTGTGGGCGGGGCGCGTTCAGATTAGTTACGCTCTGTGGGGCTGTATTGACGAGACACACAAACGACAAAGAACATTTTCTGTTCCCGCTCTAATTTAGGAATCATGAATAAGAAATGAAATAGCAACCAAACTAAGTATGTGAATTGTATTTGAAGCATGCACGTAACTTTATCTGGTCAATTTGAAGTGGGGCCTAAGTGTAGCGAGACCGCTTCGAATAACCATTACATATTTAGTTAGTTTGTCCCCGGGGACTGCGCTTGCGGTTCTTGCCATTAGTGCGATTGAGCACTAGCCGACCGACCTCTGCTTAGCTTAAACCCGCTTTCGAAACTTATGATTTTTACAAAGAACTCTATTTAATTCATTGCCTGCTAATGAACTGATTACGTGAAAGCTACGAGTCGATACATTTATTATCCTCATCGGGAAGTTAAAGTAAAATATCGATGCTTTGTTGGTTGCGGCGGCTCCGACTCGTATAGATGCAGATGAGCTAACTATTTGTCTTGCCTGATAGCAGGGGCTTGATTAAACCGTGAAACATTTAGCGGGGTTCACCTGCTAGGCTCGCAGCCCTCCGAGCGGTTCAACACACCGGCCTTTGTAAATGTATTAGTTTTTATTCGCGTTCATTATTATCCTTGCTTAGTATAAAGCAGGGGTGAGTTGGTATTTAGTTAGTTTGTTTATGCTAGCTATTTTTAAAATAATCGCATGGGCACAGGCACGGGGCGAGCGCTCACACAGTGATTAGGACAGATAAATGACGGACATTACTTGTAATGAATGTTTAGGTGGTCGTAATCGCATCGCGTAAAGTGTCGGCGCCATTACTTCACAGCTGCTGTTGCCGAGATATTGCCTCAAGCACCGTTTGCCGTTTTGGCGTGGATTTATCCTTCCACATACAGAAGGGACAGTTTTACATGTTAAGATAAAAATGTAGCGGTCATTTTATTAAGGACATTTGGAATCTTCTATTTAGAGGTGGATGATGATTATAAATATTCATTAATATTTGATGTAGAGTTACATTTGAATCGTGTACCTATATTCAGGTCGGTTCCCCTCGATAATATATACATTTACAGAGTTGATTATAGGCCCGTGTAGGGAAGAGTAAAAGCAGTTACCGTTCGGTAGGTGTGCCGATGGAGGAGTCACAATTTCCTGCACTTAACAACACAGGAAGTAATTTTGACGAGTCATCAAACGACGGACACCGATTGACGTCGCCGAACATCAGCCTATCATTAGGTGCCGCCTGGAGACAAATTAGAAACGGTAGCCTTATTATGGCAGGTGTGCATTTAGTGGCGAGTGGCGATTTAAGTTTGAATAACGAAAATTAAAAGGCGTCCTTGCAACTTGTTCCTTTTAAATGTACCCAAGTAGTCGCCAACAAAAGTCTACAAATCGTTGGTTCTGTCTGCGGATGCCGGGCGTCGTCATCAAAGTTTGGGAATTGTGGCCATCTGCCGCGCGCCGCGTCGCTCTCAGATTACCACCGAGAGCTTCCTTTAATCGTTTTATTAATACGCCGACAAATCGTTTAACTGCCACTTGCTTCCGCTTCGTTGCTCATTTTACCAGATTTTTGATAAAGATAATTTTCTCGTGGGTTTGTTGGATGTTATTTAGAACTCTTCGGCGAAGTTTCAAATTAGCCCACTGCTGGAATCTTTCTTAAGGTAAATGGTACTTCAAGTTACCTACGTTGATGAACTTAAAATATAACAAAGGAGCTCATCTCCAGAAATATAGTATGATGGTTAGTTAGTTGGTGCTTTGAATAAATACATTCTTATCGTAAACGCTTGCTACCTAAGCAGGCTAGGAAGCTAGAAAGTTCCTCGAAACAAGTTCTTGAAGAAAGTTTTTCGCGGACCACAGTACTTGTAGACTAATTTATGTAAAGTTTTCAGTAAATAACCGTTAAATATTCCAGACGGGTACCTCGCAGGCGGTAGTGTTGCGAGGAGGTAGTTCCTGGTGGCTAGTCCGCCGCCTGCAGCCCGCGCCTGTTATTAGGGCCCGTAAATAATACAGACTATTAAAACACTCGCCCTGTTTTATTTGCAGATACTACAAATAAATACAGTTCACCGAGACCATATAAATAAAACAAGAGACAGCCTACATAAAATCTTCACTTATTTATCACCATATGTAAATATGAAACAAAGTTTTTACCGCACATGAAATGCATATGAAATACAGATACACGTACATTAAGATCCCAGCGTATGACAAGAGAAGTGGTGTTGGCGGCGCGATGTGCGAAATTGACACCCGTGTCCAGCGCCATTGGCTCTGATTGGATTAGGTTCGAAGCGGCGTCGCACGCTGATGCCGAGCTCAAACGTAAAATTTTACGTGACCACTTTCCAAATGTCGACTTTCGTGACGCGATTGCATACTTGAACCGGCGTCCGCGTCGTCCTCTGCAGCTTTGATCGCTCACTATGCGCCACAATATTATGTAAATTCACCAAAGCCAGCAATAGAGCTACATTACTTACCTATTGACATTTCGCCTCTAAACGTACACTTCTGAAATTCAATTCCCAGTATCGTGTCTTACAGCCCCCACGGATTACCGACTCCGATTGTAGATTTATAAATTGATGCGACTGCAACAGTTATTTGAACTGTTTCGTGATAATGCATATTGTTTAAAAGAGTATAAGAAATTCAAGGGTCCTATAGTGAACGCAGCGGGTATTACGGAGACTGTGATCCTCTTACCTTGATAGTACCGCTATCGAAACGTTTTGTTGGACAGACCACGGGAATGCTTTTGTATACTTTGCCCCGTCTACTTTATTTAAGTACCTATTGGAAATAATAGAATAGAAATTAAAAGACCAAGACTTGGTACGAATGTACAGTAAGTTGCTTGGTGAATGTTAACAATTGAAATCGATTTCTTCTTGTGTATATTATAGTCATAAATTTTATGCTAAGTTAACCAATGCAAAGCCATTTTTACGTTCTGTACATGTAATCTATATTTTCTTAATGTCCTCCGCTTATTCTTGAAGCAAAATTTATGCGCCATTTGCCGCGCCATACCTCTTTTCACTCGAACTAGGTACAACTTTGACTATATTTAACACATTTTTGTATATCAACGTATGTGTGTGACTTAAAGCAGTTTAGTTTATTGCAAGCTTGTTCAAGTTCTTGGTCCGCAGGCTCTTTGTGTGGGAGCATCTAAATCTCATAAGAATGCCGTAATATCCACATCTCATTACACGTAACTTTGAAGAATTATGACTTGGCAAAGTCCTTTATTGGAAATACCTCCACGGGCCTGAAATATTGCTATGTCGTGAAGAGCTAAAATTTCTAATTAGAAATTCTTTAGTAAAACTTTATTAAGTTTTTACTTACTGCAACGAACCTAATGAAAATGCCGCGCTGTCAGTCGCGCTTGCGCTATACCTACTTATACATATCTAAATTAAATAAATTATACTCGGAAGCGATGCTCTGGTTTTATGCAGTCTTTATTAGGTATTTTCTTAAACCTTCAACGAATATTAACAATTTCATTAAGAAAGCTATTTAATTTTATAGCACAAAAGATAGACACTGTTATTAAAGATGACTTGTTACGCCGTGTAACTAGATAAACATGAAACAATGCACATTATACCGTCCCCGCGGTACGAGTGGTATGGGTCAGCCCAGGTATATTGGTGCAATTGTGTTTGTTTGTACAAGAGGTCAATGTTTGATTTGCTCGTACATTTTTATGAGTTATGGATTAGGTGGGTCTGACAATGTTTGCGGTTTCCCTCTAATTGTTTATTTGTTTCGTGGTAGGTACGTCTCGAGCTTGTAGTAACCAATATTTTTGTGCAAGTTACTTTATGAATGTTTAAAAATCAGTCAGAACAAATCTTTGCTAGTTTCGTACAAATGGCATATGTTATTTGGCGACAGTATTTATGTGAATATTTTTGTTCGGCTCGAACGGAACGTAGACGCGATACCTCCGTCGTTACCAGTGCATTAGACGTCGCGCAAACAATTACATTACCCTTGCATGCATAGTTTGGCACGGAACCAACCAGTACTACCACTCGTTGAACACGACCGACTATTTTCAACTGTTATTGTATGTTAAATTTGAGTTTATGGCACTCTTTACCGGCTGGCAAATCGATACCCATTTTACGATGAACGGTGAGATACACAAAGTAGGAGTTGTAGCGACTGAATGGAAACGCGGCGACGATTCTTTTTCGTACTTTAATTCGAGATCAAAGTGGACGTTGGGTTTAGTGTTTAACTGTTTATACATTGTAATTCGCTTATTAAAAATACATTGTACCTATTTCATACAATTAAAAATAAGTAACAATGAACATAGGAATGTTTATTGTTACTTATTTTTCACGGGTTTTTAACGTGATTCTGTTCTTCCATTCATTAAATTCCTATGTACAAACGCCAGCACATCAAGCTACCCGAAACTGTCAAATTTTCCCAATCACCTTTGAACTTTATACTTTAGCGATAAAGTTGAAAATCTATTAAAGAAATTTGACAGATTGTAGTAGCTTGATGTGCTGGCGTTTGTACGAAAAAAAGTCGTTTCTTTGATTAGGTATATTATCGTTGGTAGTGGTTGCCCTTCTTCCTTTATAAACAAAAATGTAACTATCAAAAACAAAACAACAACTCCGTTGAGCATATTATTTAAAATGGGACGTCTGAAGAAACCGTGTTGTATCTAAAACAAAGAGATTTTAAAGAAATGGAGGAAATCATTTCGTTCTTTGTGTTGGCAATATCGAGCAAGCAGACAGACTGCTGCGCCTCGGGCATCGCGGTATTAATCGAGCCAAAGCTGATTATGCACTTGTTTTGAAAGTTGCCTTTTTGACGGTTTCCATTTCATTTCTAAGGTATTTCATTTTGTAAGCGTCTTAGGTTTCATAATGATTTTGTTTTCTTGAGGAATTATAGGTAAGCAGTATTGATCATTATATTTCATTGTTTTCTTGGAAGAGTTCTTCTTCTTCTTCTTGTCGCTGGCACGACCGTATTTAGGATTTTGTTGGCGCAAAACTTCGTCACTTCCACAGCGTTGTCGGTGGCAGCGCAGAGGTCACTTTGACTGCCTGCTTTGGGACACAGAGGGCAGGATAAGAGGTGGAAAATGGTTTGTGACATAACTGTAGAGCTCCACATCCACAACCTGCTGCCGTTCCATCGAGGTAGCCCCACTTTACGAGGTGGGAGTTACATCTTCCCACTTGTCTCCGGCGGCGGTTCAGGGACTTCGAAGTGGAGCACGAGTGAATGCCAAGAGTTAATGCCTCCTTATACTGCACAAAAGTGAATCAAGCATGCAGTCTATTAATAAATTATGTTATTCTAATTTTTTTCTTCTTAATCCATTGTGTGAAATGGAAAAGTAAAATAAATGGGTCCGCGTCCACTCGACCCGCTTAGACTCGACCCGAAGAATATTTCTGTTTTGATAGGCGTAAAAACGTCGATGTATAGTCAGACAAAAAAGTGAAAAAAGTGTCGATTTAACGCTTGCACCACAGATAGTGTCAAATTTAAATAATGTTTGGATAAATAAATTTATAATTAAACAAATAAGTCCTTATACTTTTTAATATAGTGTCGTACGCTTTGTATTTTGTAGTCAAAATCACAGATTATTGTTAATTATCATTACAATCAGCTAGTGGCACGGTGGTATTTATTGAATCAGTCTTTAAACGTGATTAAAATTATTAGGGTAACAAGTAGGAATAGGAACTAACTTCTAAAATGTAAAAAAAAAATATTTTCAGTACAAAATCAACAATTTCTTTCTATAAATAATCGACATGAAAAAAAAATACAAATAATTACTTAAATAGTTATTGAAATAATCAACAATCGAGCAGTTTCTTGTAATAACTTTTCTTGATATTTTTTGTCAATAAACATAAAGTGTTATCATTTTCAATACTTTTCTTCTTCCTTTGGCTGATTGATGTGTTGCGATCGCAACGGAATCTAAAAAGAAGAACTATACTTAGTACATAACTTTACAGTATCTATATATTGAACAAGTTGTTGTATACAATATTTTACCTTTGTTGGACTCTATCATAATGCAGAAATATCCATTTCAATCATTTGTATCAGTAAAATCAAATTAGCATAATATCACTTTGCCTGACTGTACAAATGGCACTGAATTGGTAGTAAAACATCTGATATTATTCTTCGGGTCGAGTCTAAGCGGGTCGAGTGGGCGCGGATCCAAATAAATACCTACCTAGCGGAATATAATTATACAATTTGAAAATCAGTAAAATTGATTGGTTCCGACGGCGAAATGCGAAATGGGAAACTTTACGATGAAAAAGATAACTTTTTGATCTGCTATTTTTTTATTTACGTCCGTATTTTAACAGTAAACTGGAAATAAAATATTCCTAGATACCTATATAAATAATTACGACATTAAGCAGTAACTTGTTATCCAGATCTCTAGAAACTAGGGACAGGGTCAGTGTTCCATTTATGTTACAGAATGAGCTTTTCTACATACTGTTGCAATAAAACTCTAGACACCCACACGATCTAAGGCTACTTTTAGTACTATATAAATCGCAATAAAACCTTTTTGTATAACCGACTTGACTTTCTGTAATCTTGTCTCTTTATTTTCTGAAAAGTCTTTTATATTTCCTGATATTATTGTCTTGATAAAATGTCGCGTTTTTTTCCTTGGCAAGCTAAGATGTAATCGCTAAGCGACAGGTTTTATAACCGTAATAACTAACTTTGTAATCGAGAGCTGAGTAAGCATGCGGGTTTTATTTTACGAAGGATCGATATCTTTACTTTTGTTTGAACCTTTTTGTAGACTGACATCAAATATCTGCTTAGCCTTTTTCTCAACTATGTTGGGGTCAGCTTCCAGTCTAACCGGATGCAGCTGAATACCAGTATTTTACAAGGAGCGACTGCCTATCTAACCTCCACAACCGGTAACATGATACCCCTTGGTAAGCCTGGTTGTCAGACTTTTGGCCTTCTAGCTACCCTAAACGACTGTCAGAGATTTACGAATCACATTTAGGGCCAACGAAGGCATGGAGAGGTCTCGATATGTAATGGATGGTCAACCGACCGCGGTAAGCGTAGCTTAACCTTCGATCGACCCGCGCAACTGTTATCATTTAACCACGAGCCCCACCTGTAGAAGCTTATCATAATGTAGGAAAAAAAACATAGACTCATGAATAACAAAAAAATCTTTATTTTCGTAAGTTGAACACGGCATCGTAATTAATTATTTAATTTTCAAAGTCTGCTCCATAATTTATACTTAATCTACGTGAAGTAGGTATTAGGATAGTAAATAGGAGAAGATTAAAGTAAGCCGTCTAATATGGACCAATGTAACATGATTGCATTCATGTGTAGTATCCAAATGGTCGTGTGTCGTAGCACTTGTAGCCAGAGTGCTACGCCGCTACGCCGTAGCCGGTCCACACCGCCCAAATACCCACCAGGCGGCTTTAAGCCGTATTTATATTTAACGTCTCGGTCGCGAATATCGTTCTGGATAAATACCTCGAGGCACACTACAGAATGGATACAATCATATGAATAAGTAATTTTGAATAAAATTCTTGGAAAAGACAGGATCTGAACTTGTTTGAATAAAAAGCGGTAATTAGTTCAATATAAGAATGTATTCTACATAAAAATACCTATTGAAATTCTAGTAAGGTTCAAGTTAATTTTACCAGAGAAGAGTTAACTGAATATTTCAATTTGCTGAAATTGACTCTAAGCTAGGCAATTGATAAGCCTCACGAAGGATAAATTTGCAACAAGTAATGGAGTTAAAAAATAAGTTACTAACAATTTTCAGTAAAACTAAACGTTAGAAGTTTCCCCGCAGGTTGTGTGGCCAGCCTATAAGACAAGCAGAGCGTGTGGCCGGCCTACTCCGCGCCGCGATTTGCAAGATCCGCTCTATCACTGCGAACACAGCGAACAGTTTCCACTGTTTTACTCCCAGTGTGCGCTGTTTTAGACGCGGCCTGATGAAGGGGCTGATCGACCTAAGAGAATGTATTTATGATAAGTAACACATTTTGAATATCAATATTTGGTGTTTATTTTCAAAGATAAGCTTAAGCAGAATTTTAAATGTCTGAAATCCAAATAAATGTTTTGTTATATTTTCCCTTACTTTTGCATTTTGAAAAAAATACGTATTTTATATTATAAAAATTATACATCTTAATTTGTTAAAAGCTATGTTTACTCTGGCAGACTGGGAAAGTTAGTGACAATTTACTATGTGTAATGCTTTCTTTCAACACGTTGCTACTCCGATATTTTTTTTCTAAAATTGTGTTTTATAAATACTAAGAACCCAAGTCTTTTCAGCTGCTTAGCTGTATCTCAATCGTAGAGCTCGGAAACTGAAAGGCTGTCACTAAAAGGTGTTATTAAATTCCCATTTGAAACAAACTTGAGTGGAAACATTCGTAGAATGTTGATTTATACCCGGCTGTCAAACTCAAATATTTAATTCAAATTAGTAACAACAACCGCGTGTGACGTAATTTAAAATGAAAATGCCAATTTATATACCTGACGGTTAATGTACCCGTTGGAACATTGCAATAAATAGTTCATACAAAAGTAATTTTGTAATTAGGGGCGTTCCCAGTAACCACCAACACCTATACAATGCGATTGCAACATAAATGCCAATTGTCGAATTGTGATCCGTGTGTCATCATTTATTGCATAGCACGTCTGTAATTTGCATACGTTTGAATACTAAGTACAGCCAACGTCATGGTTTGAAGCTACTTTAATTGAATAGTTCGATTTATGCTTATTAGTTCTACTTTGTGTTTTATTGTTAAATTAAGGGTTATTAGCTATCACAGTTATCTGTGTTGAACATCCGAATTGTCGTTATGATACTAATATTCGATATTCATTGGAGTTTAATACAGTAAACATTAATGCATTCGGAACAGTGGCAGATCACGTAAAGTAAGAGGTCGGTGAAATCGTGTTGAGTTTGCAGCAAATACAAGACATGGGTTAACCAACAGTCATGCCAGATATCAGGCGGCGGTAATATCTTATTTATAGCAAGTGTCTTCTAGACGGCTCGCGTCCCGAGTTCTACGTGCTCCTTAAAGTAGGGACGTTACCTCGTACTCAGAGGTGTTTATGTCCAAATTTCGGGTTCTGAAATAAGTAGAATTTCTAGTTCCCCAAAATAAGACGGGTATTTTTTCTTTAAAATATGTTATGAAGAGAAGGGGAGGTAAAATTGAAACTGGCGTCATTACTTAGTATGCATTGGGCGGCGCGACGTGTTGCGATCGCCCCCGCCGCGGGATCGACGCTCCGGTCACGTTTTTCCAATTGTTTTCTGACGACGTGTATCATTCTTTTAAATCAGATTTCATGATTTATTGTCGCATCGTACACGGTGTAGGTAGGTACGCCCAAAGACTCATACGGTAATGATTTTTTGGGTGAAGTCGCATGACATATCAGTATCATTTGTGTTACGAGCAGCAGACTCAATTTCGCGCACGTGAACGGTCCACAATAGCGTCTTTAGTATTCATGGGTCTGGTGGAGATATGGTATGACATTTGCAATTTTTGTTTCATTAAGAATTCAGATGTAAGGGATTGTGGGAATGAATTGTTACGAGGCGTCGCGCTGTCGTGCGAGTTGTGCTGATACACACGTACGTCCCGCTTTGTATTTATTACGTACTAGTGCCCGCGACTTCGTCCGCGTGGAATAGTGACTTTTCGGGCAGCATATTTTAAATTACATATACCGTCTACAGACCGGGCATTTGCTGTCCGAACCCTCTGAGAACTCAGGCGAATTTCAGTGAAAGTCTCAGACTCTCACATATTTTTTTGATAGCAACCGAACGCTATCGCATGAGATGTTTAATTATAGAACAGGCAAAATTAACTATGATGGAATAAGACATATATACAGTGAAATCATGGAGAATATTATGATTGACTACGAATTAACTACTAACACTATTGCTAATAACCCAAAAAACCGTATGGACACAACAATAAATAATAATTTGACAACTGCTACCTCTGACAAGAGAGAGATCAACTGTAATAATTTATTTCGTATATAATTATCTTACAATTATTCATCAGAATGTAAACGGAATTCTCAATAAATCTGACATGCTTTCTGTTTGTGTTGAGGATTTGGCTTCCCATGGTCTCGCTGTTGATATAATTTGCATTACTGAACACAACATGACTAATGGGGATGAAATTTACCTCAAAATTCCGAACTACAAGCTAGCGTCATATTTTATGAGAGACAGCAGGCATGGAGGTTCTTGATACTCACTAAAAATAATGTCTCATTCAAGCCACTTCGTGATATTGCAAAATTTTCAATCCCTAACTTAATAGAATGCTCAGCAATTGTATTACCGGAACATGATATCACTATTTTGTGCATTTATAGACCGCCAAAGCAATCACCAGTGCTAATTAACAAATTCTTAAATGTGTTAAATAAAATTCTGCATATTATTACGTGCTCCAAAATAAATAAAGTTATAGTTTGTGGAGACTTTAATATAGACATATTAAAAGAAACTAAACTCTCCAGAGACTTCAGAGAGCTCTTAGCTGACACAATTTAAAACTAGAGTTTGAAGGTGTAACTCGATTCGCTAGCAGGACTTGTTTGGATAACATAGCTCACAACATAAAAGGGTGCAAAGGCTCACTCAAAGAACTTTCATTATCTGACCATTGTGCACAAATAATTAAGATACCGATAAAAAAAACATGTACATTAAGATATTGGTACAAGTTAAAACGAGATTACTCGAAAGAAAATAGAGCTATTTTTATAAAATATCTAAAGCAATTAACAAATAGTGACGTCTATGATTGTTCAGATCCTAATAAAGCTTTTAACGTATTTCATGACAACTTCCAATTACTTTATGACCTAAGCTTTCCTGTAAAAAGAATTAGAATGTTTAGTAAGTCAAACCGAAATGGATGTCCCAAGGAATAAAAAGATGTAGTACACGAAAACGGGAACTTCTGTGGAAATTTAGGAAAAATTCGACATCAACAAACAAAACCACATATAAAACGTATGCAAAGAGATACAAGACTATAATTAATCTAACAAAAAAGGCACAAAATGACTACTATATTATATCGGCGACAAATAAATCTAAGACAACATGGAAAGTAATAAGTGACATTAAATATACATTTCCTATTGAAAGTGTGAATCAATTAAGTATCAATGACAATATACTAACAAACCCATGTGAAATTGCACAATCTTTTAATAACTTCTTTCTTGACATTAACACTAGCAATATAAAATATCCAAATAATATTTCTGATAATTCAAATAATTTTAATAATACTGATAATTCAAATAATTTTAATAATACTGATAATTCTAATAACTTAAAAAATCAATCAATGAATTCAATTTTCAAGACACCTGTAGGACCTGACGATATACTTAAAATTATTACAGCCCTAAAAAACACAAACAGTTCTGGTTATGACGGTATTATTACAAACATTGTGAAAGAAGTCGCTACCGTAATTAGTGAACCCTTAAGTTATTGCGTCAACTTATGTATTGAGAAGGGTATATTTCCAGATAAATTAAAAGTATCGGTCATTTAGCCAATTTTTAAAAAAGGGGATAAATTAGACGTCAATAATTATAGGCCCATAGCTATTATACCTATATTTGCTAAGATTTTTGAAAAAGTTATATTTAACTCCCTGTATAGGTTCTTTGAGAGTCACAATATATTTACACCCGCTCAATATGGCTTTAGGAAGAATAAATCAATAAATGTGGCCATATATAAGTTTTTATATGAAATTATGACTAACCTAGACAAAGGACTCCCTGCTGTAGCTCTATACATGGATATTTCTAAAGCTTTTGACCGCGTGGATCACGACATCCTCCTACGCAAAATGTATGCATATGGAGTAAGAGGTAATGTTTATGACCTCGTTCAATCATACCTCACAAACAGGAAACAGTTCACTGAAATAAAAAAGCTAAATCTTGCAACAAAAACTGAAGAAGTCTATGCTTCAGAAACAGGAACTGTTCGACTGGGTATTCCACAAGGCACTATTGTAGGCCCGTTATTCTTCCTCGTCTTTATAAATGATATGCCTTCCGTGTTAGACTATGAAACCATACTTTTTGCAGACGACAGCACCGTTTTATTCACAAATAACAATTCCAATAATCTAGAAAACGAAATTAATCAATCTTTGACTTCCATAAAGAATTGGATGAATAAAAATAATCTTAGGTTAAATATTGATAAGACCACTGTTATGAATTTCCGAATAAGAACCAGCCGTACCCCCCCTTTAAATATTAGATATGTACAGAATAACATAGCAGAAACCGAAGTGACAAAGTTTTTAGGATTAAATATTGATAATACAATTAATTGGAAAATACATATTGATAAATTATGCAAAAAACTAAATCAATACTCATATGCACTCTACAGATTAAGAAAGGTGGTCAACAGGGCAGCGTTATTAACAGCTTATCACGGATATGTAAGTTCCACTCTCAGATATGGCTTAATATTCTGGGGGAACAGCGTAGACAAGGAACGAGCATTCAAGGCTCAAAAGCGTTGTATCAGGTCTATGTTTAATCTGCATCAGACCGATTCTTGTCAGCCATTTTTCACAAACCTTAGAATACTTACATTACCATGTTTATACATATTCGAATGCGCGGTATTTGTAAAGAGCAATATTCACTTATTTGAATACCGTAGCCGAATACGCCATCGGGATAAGTTGTGCACAATCACAAGCAAGACAAGTTTTCTGCAGCAAAGTGTATTGTGGGTTGCTCCAACAATATTTAATAAAATTCCAAAACATATTAGAAGCATCTCAAAAATTAAATTATTTAAAAAGAAACTTCATGACCTGTTAGTCGATAAATGCTATTACTGTTTAAAAGACTTTATGTCAGACAAGTCCCTTTAAATTATATTTTGACCGAGACCATGGTGCAGTCAGTGCTGCTTTCTATTAATTTTAAGATCTATAACTGACCTATATTTTGTGTTTATTTTTATTTTTTTCTTTTGTTGTAATATTAGATTGTAAATAATTTAATTTTATTTTATTTTAATAGTAATGTTATTTTTTTATTTTTTTTTTCTTTGTTAATTTATTAAAATAGTAATTTTAATTTCTTTATAATAATATGACACAATTTTAATATTGAATAATTTGTATTGTATGCCCAAAAGGCGGGACATAGCTGATCAACATCACTGTAATTCTTAACACCTGTATCTACTTCTGTACCTATGATCCACAATAAACATGATTGATTGATTGATTGACTCTAGTGCTTGATCTTCACGATCGGCAGTGAGACGTATTTCTCGTTCTTCCTGTGTTTCCTGAGACCGAACATTTGCTGTCCGAACCCTCTGAGAACTCAGACGAATTCACGCGATAGTGTATGAGCTTCACGATCGGCAGTGAGACGTATTTCCCGTTCGTCCTGTGTCTCCGGGGATCGAGCATTTGTTGTCCGTACTCTCTGGGAGCTCAGGCGGGTTTCCCTGACAGCAAAAGTCTCAGACTCACGCGATAGCGCGTGAGCTTCGCGATCGACAGATAAACGTGCCTTTCGTTGTTCCCCGTTTTCCCTATTTCGAGTTGTCATCATTCGAGAACGATTTGAACTCAGTCGAGATTCTCGCTGAGTCGAAGTTTCTGCAGCACGAAACCTAGCCTGGTGCAGAGAGCCTTTTGCCTCACGACCTTCCTCAGATTCCTGTGATCGAACTAATCTCATCCTTTTAGCATTTCTGCTACATTGGGAGAGGTTGGATCTTCTTCGAGGCATTCTTACAATAAAATAGTACTTACTACTTAACACACAGTTATTTAGTAAACACGTACTATCGTAAACAATTAAATTATAAATACTTACAGATTATTATACAGTCTGAAATTATCACAGTTTAAGTAATAAGTGTTAAGACGTGTAAACCAAACGTCATTATCATCATCATTTCAGCCGATAGACGTCCACTGCTGGACATAGGCCTCCCCCAATTTTGGGGGGGTTTGCCATAATCGCCACGCTTGGCAGGCGGGTTGGCGATCGCAGTATGGTATGGTGGTGGAATGCATAGAGAATGCTGCTGCCCATTCTCCGGCGAGACCCTTAGTCGCCTTTTACGACACCCACGGGAAGTAAGGGGTGGTGCTATTCTTCTACACAGACAAACGTAATAACTTTATAAAACAAAAGAATTGCTAGAAAAAATAATTACTAACCTAAGCTAATGAACTTATACTTAATAAAGAAAATCAAGAAAAGAAATGCCTAACCTATACCAAATACTTATAATATTTATATACAAACCCTAAATACAAATTAAGATAGGTATACCGAAAATCAGGGAAAGAAATGCCTAACCAATAATAAATGCTTACAATATTTATTTACAAAACCCTAAATAAAAATTAAGATAAGTAAATACCCAAAAATCAAGGAAAGAACTGCCTAACCTATACCAAATACTTACAAAATTTTAAATAAAATTAAGAAAAAGAACCTAACCTACAAACCCTAAAATATAAATAAATGAAATATGCAAACAGTCAGTATTCAAGTGAATCGCAATAATCGAATCCAACTATTCGCCTTTGCTCTCCAGGATACGTGCGTTCGCTACGAATAACTGAATCCTTATGGCAGCGGCGCGTTTTCTTTTGAAATGGTCATCTCGCAGTTCAACCTGAGGGGTTGTCGACTGCTTAACCTGGCTTTCCTGTGGATGCCTCAATAAATTAAGACCTCCAGCCAGGGCATAATACACAACTTAACTACACAATATAAACTTAAAAACTAAGCGACTACACGCTAAGGGCACCCCCTGTGGGGTACGGACCTCGGCTTAGGGCGTCGCTGGGAGAGGGCAGCAAGGGACAGGCTGGATCGAAATTATGGCAGCGGCGCGGCTCTCAGCGCGCTTTATACAAGGTGTAACGGAAAGGGGGTATCAACCCTGAAGGAGGTGAATGTGCTCATGAAACTGAACAAATTTCCCCAAAGAACATAGGTCGAAATATGAAAAAAATTTTGGACCTCCCATAGTAATAGTAAATCATTGATGTGCTATTACTATGGGAGGTCCAAATTTTTTTTTTCACCTTCATTCACCTCCTTCAGGGTTGATACCCCCTTTCCGTTACACCTTGTATATATAGCCACGGACGCGCAGGCGCGAGGCGTTTACGTACTCTGATAGAATACCTTAACAAATGTTCGCCGTGATTCTTTAAATTGACATAACTTTTTTATTTATGAACCGATTGACATGAAATAAACACTAAATGTTAAGTGAAGCTTACTACAATATATTAGTGAAATCCGCATCTAAATCGAATAAGCCGTTTCTGATATTAGCGTGCACAAACACAGCAGACAAACAGACATACAGACAAACAGACAAAAAAAAATTTAATTACAATTTCGGGTTCGGCATCGATATAATAACAACCCCTGCTACTTTTTTTAAATATATTTCCATTGTACAGACACCACTTTTCTACAATTTTATTATATGTATATATAGATGTTTATGGGCATGAGAAATAATTGATTCCTATGTTGTACCTGAATCTTTTTCACTCTATTCTGCAGTTTATTCCGTGGATTTGCGGTGATCGTATCGTATCACATTATCATCTAATTCGATTTTATATTTGTGTATTTTTAACTATACAAAAATCTGTGCAACATTTCTGCTTTTTTGCATGCAGGCAATTTAAATAACTTTTGCTCACTTGATTTTTATACTTATACAATATACATATTTCCCGATTTCTGTACTTTTTATCGCAGTGAAACTTTGACAAATTTTATTTACAGCTTTATGGTCGTCGTTAATATCGGTCATTTATTAGCGGTGACCCAAAAGGATATTATTTATGAAGTTTTAAAGGCAGTTTCTGTGAGCTATCCATCATGCCCAGTGTCAATAACGTGTATCAGCAGAGTGAAGTTAGGGTATCAATCATCCTAACTTAATTGTACTGGTTTGTACGTAGCTTTCTCTTGTAGATGCGGATAGAACACGTGCTAGAATTTGTTAGTCAAGGTTCTTGTGTTCAATAATGTTCTTTTTTTCATCATTTTGTTCAATCATTATAGATTTATTCGTATAAACGGTGGGTATGGTGTGAAGTGAATTAGCAGATAGATTTTTTGTAGCATACATATCTATAGGTTTGTTTTATACTTATAATAAAAGTTAACTGCAGACACGGAAATTAAGAACTTACCTACTTGACCAAATTGTTAAATTTTTAAGCAAATCAATAATATTAATAATACTCTTTTGATAAAATGGTAATGGCCTATACCTACACGACACTAACAGGGCAAATTGAAAAGTAGGTACTCAACGGAATTTTGTTTGTCTACGAAAACATCTTTCATTTTCTTTTCTTGGATTCAAATTACTAACTTACTAAGTAGGTAATTGAAATTACTAGCATGATAAATGGATATTGCGTTTTTTTACGTAATTTTCTTAAAAAAATCATAGTAATATTTTTGTTTTATTTAATTGATGTGTCGCGTCTTGTACAAACTATAAAAACTCTTTGAAATCACAATTTCTTTCGCGAATAACATTTTCCAAAACAGAACATTATCGTTGTCTATATTAATGAAGAGACACGGACTCACCTGCGCATTTGTATACGTACCTAAGTGAAATCCAAATTTCCAAGTGAAGCTTAATCCTGAATGTGTTCCCTCTAACTTTGCTTTTGCTGTTGTTTTAGTTATAATGGTTCACTTTGGTGGCCAGGGAATTATTGCTAATGCAACTTGCATTCGTGATGTATTATGTGAATATATCATATTTTATTAACTGAATCCTAGCCTTGTATTTGCAGTTCAGATTCATGGTCTGGAAGCACTGGACGTTTATGTTCATATTATACTGTTGTTGTCTTTCTGTTGTGTCCGTTGTATCTACCAATTCAACATTACAGAGGTCTGGAAATAGAATTTTTAAATTATGTTTTTCGCTCGATATGTCTGTATAAATAAATTATTTTAGAGAGTTCTACGATAAAAAAAAAGTTTTTATTCTTTATCATACAATTGTTCTACAGCACAAAATTGAGCCAGCCCCGACAAACGATAACGTGACTAATAATTATTTAATTAAAGAAACTGCTTTATAACATTTCTTGTTAATAAAAGTATGGGTTTATATTTGCAAAACTATGGATTAATAAAATGAACAATTTTTCCGTGTGAATAAGGCAACGTGAAGAAAATATTGAAAACCTGATAAACATTTTTTAGAATACGTAGTAACCGTTACTACTAAATAGGTACTTATAATCAATCAACATTTATACGTATAAATGTTGATTGATTCGGTAGGTGCATAAGTGCATTATTCATTCGGGTCGTAACTATTATCGGGAAAACAAGTATCATTATTTATATCAACATAACAGACAAAAATAGTCATGTAAAGGCAAGTGAAGCCACAACACGGTCCCATATGGCCCCCAGTCCTCGACCTCCGGCAAAATGCTGACATAGTGATTCTATTTTGCCGCTCGAGCGGTTAGAAAAATATGTTATTCTCTGAGTGTGACTCCTGAAATATGATGTTATTGATCTGCCTCTCGGAACAAATAAAATATAGTACAGAGCTGCTGTTGTTACAAATGTTTTATACAATGCTTAAATAAACTTTTATTTTTCAGACAGTAATCGGTTTAGAAGAAGACGAAAGAAGAAGTAGTGTTGGAAAGTCTCCCACAAGTTGGACCTGACCTGACCTGATGACCTTGTGAAGGCCACAGGAATACACTGGATGAGGAAAGCACAGAACCGGTCTAAGTGGCGGTGCTTGGGGGAGGCCTATGTCTAGCAGTGGACGTCTTTCGGTTGAAATTATGATGATGATGAGTCGCGAACTTAATCTTTGTAGGAAAACAAGGGAAAAAGTTTATAAAAGCAGATTGAATGTGTGTAGTTTTTGTATCCAAAGCTCAAAGTAGATTTAAAATAATAGGTAACAGATAATTCAGTTCGTGTGTCAACCCAAATAAATATTGCCATACCTTGGTGTGCAAACTACAGCTGTGGTACAGCGCAACACAAATCCGAAATAAAAACTTCAAACCTGTTTAAGGGTACAAAATTATGTTAACTACTAAATCTATTTCCCTCGCGTTCGTTTTGTAACCGTCGAAAAGCTAAGCTTCGGCACAAAGTAGTAGGGGAGGTAAGCCTAAAACGGGTAGCCCGCCTAAAACGGGTATGCTTTTTAAATTGCGCACCGTTATTGCTAATAAGAATGTGTGCGTGCAGCGCGCGGCGCCTGCCGCTCGACAATCACAGGGAGTCAGCGCATTTCTCTGGCGGACACGAGTTCACGGTAAGATAAGAAAGAAGTTTTTTGCTATTTCCACTAAAAAAAATTGAGTTACATTACTTTTGAATACTCGAAATTGGTTTACAATATGTTCTTACTAGTTTTGTGTTATTATTTTGCAATAAATAGACGTTTTATTTGTGTAATAGGTTGGCGTTTATTATTTCGGTTTTAAGGATATGAGTCGATTGAAAAAAATACATGCTTGTGGGCAAAAAGGGTAGGGGTAAAGCGGGTACCCGTTTTGCCCATACCCGATTTGCCCTGTATAATTTTATTGGCTGCTTATTAGTTCTTTTATTTTTGCAGATGGTTAATACATACAAAAGAAAGACTGCAAATGCATCGTGGGACGAGGGAGTTATGAAGGTTCCGATAGAAGAAGCTCTCAAAACTTCCGTCAATGGTGCAGCAAAAAAATATGGCATCAACCTTTCGACTTTACAGATACATGTAAAGAAAGGATGTAAAAAAAAAACTAGAAAGATTCAAAACAGTTTTTACAGTAGCTCAAGATTTAGAGCTAGTTGAGTATCTATTTCATATGGATAATCTGTTTACGTTGCCAACTCATTACGTTGTCTACAAAGTGCCGCAACCATTCCAAGAATACTGGTCCATTGGTCCAACCATTATCACTGCAAGTAGCTGATGATCCTGGTGGAGCTCCATCTTAGTTATGATTGTTATGAAACAGTTCTAGTCATTGATTGACGTTGATCTCATGTAATTCAGTCCCTACCCGCTTTGCCCAAAAGCCCTACCTGCTTTAGGCCCCCCCTACGGGCAAAACGGGTAATTCGAATGGTAAAGATTTTGGTTATTTTTTTATTCTTAATGTACAAAACTACTAAATATGTCATTTATTTTATAGTCCTTGATAACTAAACATTTCAAAATGTACAAATAAATGTTCAATTTGTATCTATAAATTGTTTTTATTTATCATTTCAACCTTAGCTTACCCGTTTTGGGCTACTCTCCCCTAGTGTTGATGGATTTTATGCAATTTTCAGTATCTATCACATCCAGCGCAGGATGGCGGGGCCCGCTGGGATTAAGTTCGATCTTTTCGCAATACTTACAGGGTAAACATCTTGAGCGCGCGCGCCGCGCTGCCCCACATAACTACCGGAGATAACAAGCTGATACAAGTATTATAAAAGTATGCTTTTAGGAATTGTTCGACGAGCTAAGATTTTATTTGAGATTACATATTTAATGACATAGACGTAGAGCTGTACGTAGTCAAAATGTACAAGGGTATTTATTATTTTTGTTGTAAAAAATCCTCTGTAACACACAGATACTACTTATATTCAATCATGCTCTATCTTAGATGTACTATTTTACTGCTGTTAACTTTTAGACTTGATTGCAAGAAATTAAATAAGCTCTAGTTTTGCTACCTTTTCATAAAGAGCTCCTAAAAACGTAATGCCAAAGTTTTATCAAAGGTGTTGAGTACGCAAACAAACTACAATTTTAAATATAGTAGGCACTTCATTATTATGAAGTGGGAACGCTTATAAAATTTTGCCAAATGCCGGCTTTGCAGCGGCAACCGACTAGATTGTATGATGGCTCATTCATAGCGAGCCGAGAGTGAGAAATTAGTTTTTTAATAATAAATTGCTCAGGTTTTGTTGCTTACCTACACAAGCATTTAAATTGTATGGAAATATTCATGAGCCATAAAATCATGACGCATGGTAATTAAATCGATTTATAAACTTCCGCCATTCCGTTCAATCAGCTTTCTGTGCATTATTCCCGGCCTTTGTTGTGATTCCAATATTTCAGTGAATCTATAAATAGCCGTGAAATTAAACACGTTGAAAAGGCAAGTACCAACTTTGGTTTACACTATACAGCGTATTAACGTTTTAAAATGTTTTCTGATTTTCAAGATAAGGTGCTAGCAATACTTTCAAAGTGAGTTAAAGATTTTTTTACTCTTTTCAGAGTACGTCAAGGCAATGTATTCTGTGAGCATTGCTCTTAGCACGTACGTGAAATGTAGTTCTATGAAAGTGCATTAACGAGTAATTAGCCTAAAATATTATCGGAAATAGATCGATCAACACAAAGTCATCTATAATGACGTCACACTGACATAGATATAACAAGCTCCACTCGTGTTGTGACGATATGTCGAGGACGTGCGTGGAATAAATTTTTGTTCATAGAAACCATTTTCAATTTCACGGCTCAATCTTTGTGTGCTCGGGGTGAATATGTAAAAGGGCATTCGTTGATGTCAACAAAGTGTAATGGTTTCGTGCTAGCGCGCGCTTGATCTATGAGTTAGAATCCAGACCGATTCTAAATTGGAAAAAATATTATTATAGCACCTGCCTATTCAGGGCACACACGACCCGTGCTATTAAATTCAGTGTTTGTCCGTGTTTGAGCTCCACATAGAAATCCTTGTACAGGAAAACAAAAACATGCAAAATATTTAACACCCCTAGTAATTAATTTTACAAGATCCACTTAACGTTTTTACTCCTTTCTCAATTTACTAGGTGTTGATAGATACGCTAGGGTATTTTCATCGATCAATGTCGTGTAGCTATTGCTCCGAAACGTTAATTGTTGATTTTATCCAGAACTAACCGTTTTATTCGTATACTTAGTGTTTATAATGGCATCGTAATGTCGGTAGCATTTTGTGATTTGGTTTGTGTCATTTAAGTGAAAAATTGCCCATACAAGTGTCAAGGAAAACGGGAATAAGTAGGTAGTGGAAGACGGCGGCAGTATGGGCAGGGAGCGACTTTTGACAAATTATTTAAGAACGTGTGTTAGGGGACGTGGGCTATTATACGCATGATTGATAGTGTTGATAGCGAGCCGACAAACGTTTCCTTTTTAATCTTTTCTCGAGTTTAACATAGATCTTTTGTTAAAGAATGATTGCCTTTTGTATAGCGAGGCGCTAACATATTGTTTATTATCACTTTGATATTTTGTTCGCGTTACAAGGCTGGCAGGGCGCCAAGTGACACCAACACAAAATGTTGGCTGTTTTAGAAGCCGCGTACACTAATAATTTGGAGATCACACTACCGCATAAATGGTAACTTACTGGAGTAGGTACCATAATGGATCAGCTCGTTGATTATATTCAATGATTTAAAGTTCGTTAAGATAAAGTTTGTTTTGAAAAGGATGAAAAAAAAAAAAAAATCCTTAGGAGATATAAGGTGACGTGATCACTGGTGAAGATCACAGACAGCTATATACGTAGGTACGGAGACGACTGGGTACCTATACCCGACAGTGCGTTTCATATCGAATGCACCTATATTGGAGGCTCGTATGTCTAGAGTAAACAGTACTCGCATTTCGACGCCTATCGATTGTGTGTGAGAAACCTAAAGCACACCGCAGTTGTTTGTTCCTATTCCTATTAGGTACTCGCATGCATCCATAATAAATGTTAAAGTTAGTAATAGGTATTATAAATGTGAAGGTACCTCTGTCTGTCGGCCTGTTTGCCTGCACTTAATGGTTGAAAAGATTTCAATAAAAATATAAAACTTTGTATGATAATTGTTTTCACAGAGAAGAGAATTATTAAAATTACTCTTTTGTTTATTAAACTTATATTTTTTATAAATAATAAGATTTTTATAAATAAAAAGAAAAGTCCTGACTGACTGACTGACTCATCAACGCCCAGCCCAAACCCTTGGACCTAGAGAGCTGAAATTTTGCACAGAGGTTTCCTTTATACTTAATATAAACAAGGAATAAGGAAGGTTTTTTCGAAATTCAACCCCTAAGGGAGTTAAATAGGGGATGAAAGTTTGTGTGAAAAATCTTATTCCTTGAGTTAATAAACATGAAACTTGGCATGAATACTTAACTAAGTAAATTATGAAGTTAAGCATTTTTCGTTATTCTAAACTACCTCCTAAAGGGGGATTGGGGGGTGTCAAAATTTGTATGAAAGAATTTTAACGCGAGGTCCGAATACCTCGAAACTCGGTATTTATACTTAAGACCAAACATAAAGAATAACGTGTATCAGAGTTTTTCGAAAATCTACCCTTTAATGAGGTGAAAAGGGATAGTTAATTATATAGGGGATGATTTTACTGCGTGGCTTGTTTAACTCGAAAATTGGTATAAATAATCTTTGAGTTCAAGACCAAAAATCTATAGATATAAAATTCAAAGTCCTGACTGACTGATATATCAACGCACAGCCTAAACCGCTGGTCCTAAAGACATGCAATTTGGAGTGTGTGTTCTTTGTGAAGAATACCTAGGTTTTTCGAAATTCCACCCCTAAGAGCGTGAATGGGGGGAGGTTGAAATTTCACGCGGACGAAGTCGCGGGCAGGCATTATAAATTACCGTTTGTTTTATTGACACAAACTCTTAAAACAAACAAGAAATACGGAAATGTTTAAGGTTAAATATTAATTTTCATATTAATTTCCTCCTAATGAATATTGGTATTTACAAAAAAAAACATGCAGGTAAAGTGTCGGTTCGTATATTATTTAGTAAAGTATTTATGAATGAAATATTGGAATCATTCGTTATAAGCGGTGTGCTGTGGAATGTAAACAAGGGCGCACTTACATGGGCTTCGTACATAAAGCTTATTCATTTTATATGGGGATATCCATCATGTTTATATCGGACCCCGGTGTGACAGCGCGTAGAGGTTGACGGCGATATTAGGCGGAATTAACAACAGTTTGTGATACTTTGACGAGGAATAATGTCGGAAATCATTCAATACGGACATTTTTTACGAGTAAACGCGTATTTTGAATCGAAAATAACTCTTAAATATTAATCGTGCAATGATATGTTTCGGAACCTTTTTAATGACCTCAAAGCGCTTTAAAAGCTTTTACTGCTGCAATTTTCAGTAGTATTTTTACTGTTTATTTACAAAAAAGTAGAGTATTAATTGTAATAACAATAATTTGGGGGCATAATTGTTTGCAGAGGGCGCTAGTGTGCACGTGTGCCGGTGGCCGGTAGGCACTACAGGTAGCATCTACGTCGGAGAGCCGTGGCCCCGGGGGAAATCAACACAACAATTACAGCGCAGACCTACTTCCAATAACACCCGCCAAACCTTTAAAAACCGAACGACGTACTCCTATTACAATCACGTGAAATATTGCTTTGTTCCACACAAATCGACGTCGCACTACATCGCGAAAGCTACGTAAATGATTCTTATCTCGAAATGAAAGGTATTATGTATTTACGACGCTGCTCAGTTCTGTAAGTCGGTTTGTGATAATACTATGAATATTCAGAGGCTTCGGTCGTCCCTGAGGATGGGACCCTTCCAAGCATAAGAGAGGAAATGCGGATGGTGAGTTCCAAAACAATATGATATTATCGCGGCGTTTAGGCGGTCCTAATAAGATTTACCTCAATATTAATGCGCATCGCGGCGTCCATTATTTGGAGGTATTATCTAAACACGGACGGTATATTCCGTCAGTTTCATTTTCAGCTTTTAATAATAGGCATTGACGCGCCGAGGGTTGGCAAGTGGTCTTTAACAAACTATTATACTGTCTACGAGTGTTTGATTGTAATATATTCGATTTTATGGTAACAAAAGAAAAACCCTAGTATTACAGAACAATCGTGTCCTCCAACCTTTAGCTCCATAAAAGAGTAGAATGATTAATTGTTTCTCCGACCTCTTCAAAACACCCCCTTATTCTTTTAAAGACTTCCGTTATTTTCCGACTCGATGACGGCGAGACGGTGATTTTCGTCTATAAATTAATATTAAATTACGGATTAGGAGCGAAAACATTTTCAGCTGTTGTTTTTCTATCTACCAAGCTTATAAAATATTATTTCAGAAATTAAGTAGGTATTAAAATGGAACGTTCTATTTTGGTATGGTCTTTATTTTTTAAATTAATAATTGAAATGCCTAATAAATCTTATATGTCAATGCCTAAATCACATAGAAAGGGGTGAAAGTAAAATAATTGAAATGCGATGCCTATATACTTTAAGCCCGTAATACACATGCCTGTAATTAGCACAAAAATAAGCAAGTAGCTTGCATGCCATCTTGATATTCACCAATCAGAAGTTGTTAAGGGTCAACGGCATGCAAGCTACTCGCATATTTCTGTGCAAGTTACAGGCATGGGTATTGCGGGCATTCGGTTCAACATTACACAACATGCTCACCTTCCTCAGTATCTGCACGTGCACTTGTCCTCAATTATTGTTTTTGGTTAGCGATCTTGTCGTGTTGCGGAGCGGCCAAGCAGACGCGTGAATTCAATCTATCGGCTCACGCGCCACGGAGCGTCGCGTCGGCCGGCGTCGGGCGGCGCTTTGAACAGGGCCACTAAAAGCGATTCGCCGTAAACAAGAATTAACGCCAAACCTGCATCGACCACTGCACTCTCCTTTATGGTGACATGATAAAAGCTCTTCGTTTTGAGAGCTAACGTACGTTATACTACTGAAGTATGTGTGGTTTATCCAATAAAAATCTCGAACTTTGTATAAAAATTTCGATGAAATACTGGCTTTAAGAGTCAAGTTAGTCCAAATGCACTAGCTCCATAATACAAGTATTTACTATTGCCTGTCAATTTACAATTTAATACGATTTATTTAATCAAAAACTAATATTAATCTTCACAGAAAGTAATTAGAAACTTGTGTTGTTGCAAGATAATTTTGTTTGCCATTTCGTATCGAATTATATTACAACTTCCTTTCGCGGAATATGCACGATCTCTGCAAAGAAAAAGCTGAAAAGTGAGAATATTTTATCGAAATAAAAAAGACTGTTCTGCATGATCTCTTCTGTCCACTAAAGTGAGAAAAATGGTTAATATTCGTTCGTCTATATTGAACCGACCCATCGATACTCGTAAAGAGGAATTAGTGTAGCTCTGTGTTCACCGCACACCCTTTTATGGGCGAACGATAACACCACATTCGGTACCTACGGTTTGATAACGGCTGAAGTATTTTGTACCAGGAGTATGCGGTGAAAGAGTATGGTATTAGATTTATTAGTGTGGTAAGAAGGTCTTTAAGCTATTAACAAGGGGCTGGGCACATTGAAAGTCTTTACGTCTTTATCTAGACGTGATGGCGATGATGAAAAGTAGTTCAAAAGTGCATCAAATTAATAAACAGTGTTAAATTTGGTTTTAAAACAGATTTTCTCGACTTATGTTCATATTTTATAACACCATAGTGAACACCAGCCTATTGAGTTTAAAAACTAATCTATACGAGTAAAAAACAGTCACTTTTAATTTGTGAAATATAATATTATTAGGTACCGTAAACGTCCCTAGCAGCCAGGCGGTCCATAGAGTATGTTTTACGAGTGATGTGTCGCAGAGGGCAGCGTTTTTCTTAACAAGACGTCCCTCAGGGCCTCGCGAGCCTCACGGAATGTTAAATACACTCCCTCGTTAGTAACTTTCGGCTACTTTCACTTCTCGGTCCACTGTGGAAAGCTGCAATGTAAACAAATAATGAATTAGTGAATGATGGAAGGTAACATTTAATAAAAATCTTATATTTTAAATTATCTAAGTATTTATGATAGCGTATGATTGAGTTCTTTGCCCAGCAGTGGGATGATGCAGACTATCAGTTGTAGTAGTAGTAATCGTGTAAACTATCCCAAGCACTACTACGCTGCAGAGCCTGAAATTGTAAATTATACGTTACGTACGTTTCATGAAAAAATGCCCCTTTGTAATTTATTGGTTCAAAAAGCTTTGCATTTTTATTGCAAAGTGATTCTTGGCAAGGGTTGCGTGTAAACTGGAATTGAAGCGGCTGGCTTGAAATGCATGCGGCGAAAGGCGTCAAAGGCTTTATTCACACTCATCGACACGTGACGTCATCATCGCCGGTGCCGCCCTTTGCAGGGAATTTAAAAAAGCCGTGAACGCATGTTGTTGACAACAAATTTAAAGTACTTTCAACACTTACGTAAATACTAAACTATGTACGAGGGACCTGCTGTGTACAGCAATTATACACAAAGGATGTTTGTTTTAAATAGGTATTCGGTAATAGGTTTTTGGTTTGGTTTTGTAGGTGTTTCTCAGAAACGCGCTGGCGGATTTAACTCGTAATTCAATAGAAATAACTTGCTACGCATGATAAATTAACGAATTAATTGGAGATCGATCTTACATCGCTACTTACTCTATCGTAACCAATTTATTAGTTAAAGTTGAGACACCGCGAATTGCAACCATTCTGAGTGAAAGCTTAAAGTTTCAGTGAGGCAGTTACGCTCCCCTTCTGGGCGATCAACGTAAATTATTCCCCCAGAAGAAATCTCCAAGGGCTGAATGACGGATAAGGGACGAGCCGTTTTATTGCCTACACCGGCCCGCCTTTGTAGCCGCTTTAAAAATCGACCCTCGAATGTTAATTGAGGGATAATGTTATTCAATACTGAACCGCCACTGATTTAATTAGCCACAAGTCAAGTAAAAAAGCCAATAAATATTAGCCACTTAGACATCAATGTAACTTTGTTAACGACGCTTGTAAATTCGGCCACAAGGCGTCAAGCAGACAACTGCCAGCTATATTCTAATAACTGGCATCCTAAATCGTTTAGCTATTCTGTGTTCTAAATGGTTTATGGCAGTAATTTTCCGCGGCTGAAAGGCGTTGTAAGTGATAATTAAAACCCCGTTACTGCAGCTGTTACTGGCGTTATTTCAGAGTTTTAATATTTCAACTACCACGTACAATACCATGAAAAAGCGATTAAGTGCATATAATGTAGAATATTAGCTCGTATTATGATATTTTATGACTTTCTTCTAATCTTCATAGTATTTAAAGTATCTACCTATTGATGTTTAACAGACATTGTGTCTACGAGTGTTTGCAAGTACCTGTGCTGTAAAGAAGGCGCGAGAGGATGTCCCCGTTCCGCGCGCGTCGGGGCATGCCCGCCACGGCTGTTACTTCCTGTCATACGCCTCCTCGTAGCGCACAAAGCTGCTCACAGCTCCAGATCGTTTTAACTAAAGACATACTTATCAACAGTGCTCGCTATGAAACAAATGTAATACAAATATAATCTCTGGGAGACGAACATAATCCGCTTACTAACAGGGATTCCAAAACTCGTTCCCCTGACATAATCGACACGAATTTTTCACGTATATTTCTTTCACTCGCAAATCCAATTTAATTAAGGCGAGGAACTCGCGGTTAAAATCCTATTTAAGCCGTTTTTATTACCGCCCGTCGGGCAAAGACGGTTCGCCACTGCGCTCCAAGAATTTGAGCGCTCACGAGGATTTCTCTGGCTTTTATCTTAGCAGTTCTGAGTAGAATGGTAAGCGATCTCAATGCAAATTATTTGTTTTAAACTTCGATGTATGCCGAATTCGCCTCCATTTGTTTTACAATCGTTAAAATACAGTGAGCACAGATTGTGGACAAAGTTGTATTTGTGAAAATGGATTAGATTTACTTAGGTAGAGTAAGTAGAGTTACTTACTGAAAATTGTGCCAATTAGCTGAAGTTTATATAATTGTTAGATTTCGTAACAGCTTATTCCCAACAATGAAGTGATTTCTATTCTTACATACATATATAAACTCACTTCTTCTTCACATGAGGGTAGGCAGAAACTATAGAAACACACCTGCTGTGATCCTTACGTACTCCTTTTGATTCGTTTACGTTCATAATTATCCTATTCATATTAATTTTCACATAGTCAGTTTCCGGTAAATTAAAAAAAAAACAAACTACTTAGCAGATAGTTAGCGAGTGAGAAGTAATACGATTTTCAAGTAACAAACAGGCTCACCTTAGCGTGTGCTCTGGGGAGCGGATCTCTCGGATGTTTACCCTCAATTCGGAAAAGATCGCGCTAATCCGGCGCTCCCGGAGGGGCATCTCTTCTGATATGTTACCGGAGCCCTGCCCTCGACCTCGTACAATTACTTTTCGTGTTGTAGCGACACACATTGATTGGGTAATGTGCGGTAAACCGTCCTATTCTGTTGTATTATGTTGGTATATTTGATTAATTACTTTATCTAGTACATTTTGACTTACTTTAGGCAGTTTGTAACGTAATTTACACAATATGGTAAAATATTCTATAAGATGTACGTTAGATTAGATACATTATTTAATTTTTGGTGACTAACAAATACACAGACCTACATAAGTATGTCCATCTTCTTGTGCACCTCATATTTCATCATCGTTAATCTAATTATTTTCGGTTATAAAAACATTAATGTAGTCGATTAGCTTAGGTTTAGCAGTACACATTAAAATGCTGTGAAAGATTTGGTTCACGAAGCAATCGTAAGATTTTGAACTGAGGCCAAGCGAGCCTCGGTAATGATCCGAGAGTGCATGCATAATTTACCCGCAAAGAGCTTGTTTTGTAATGTTATTAGTTCGTAATTTCGCCGGAAAACAGCTAACAACATTATTTTGCGCCAGCTAAAATATTAAAATAATTTATTTTGAGCACCAGGATACGTAGGGCTTCGTTACATTTCGAATTGAAACGAGATAATATTTCATTTTGGTCTTATTACTGAAGTAATTTACCAGTTTACTGTGGCAATTTAACACTACAACTTATGAAATAAAGGTTTCTTTGTAATGTTCTATAATAATACTTATAATCCGCGGGCTTTGAAACACATGAATGTGTCGTCTGGGTAATGCAAAGCAAGATAAGTGGCAATTGAATATTTTGACAAATGAAATCGTAATTCACCCTCAAGTTTCATGTTTTATTTAATATATTAAGACAGCTTTAAATAATACCATAATAAAACGTTCGGACTAATCCAGTGGAAGCGATGAGCGAGAAATAACTTTAACTGTAGCAGTCTGACTTTGCAATGATAATTTAATCACGATGTAAGTGAGTCGACGACTCTTATTATTGTCTCGAAGGTAGTCATAAATTTTCTGGATTATGTTACGTAAAGCGTTATTTTATAGAATGTGCAATTTTATTACTGTTTATAGCTTTAAGTGGATTGAAATGTTACCAGGATAAGGTGTAATCAGGTAGAACTGGTTTTGAAGGAGAATAATAAGCCATGTTACGTATTTATTTATTTATTTATTAAAACTTTATGCACAAGTAAAATAAATACTGTACAAAGGCGGACTTAATGCCTGAGGCATTTTCTACCAGTCAACCTTAGGGTGATGCAGAGACAAAACATGGTAGGTGCAACATATGAAATGATTATAGAATACAACACTACATACTAATACATAGATACACAAAGTAAAAATATTTACGAAGAATCGAGAAAAAAAAAGTTAAATTTATTGGAATTGCAAGAATAAAAGCATAAAACTGTAGGAAAGTGAAAACTTAAAAAAAAGTTCTGGTGCTGAAACCTAATAAAAATATTTGCGATGCTATTCTCCTCTATCAATGTAGGTATTTTTTACAATGAGTATGGACCCGAGCATGGTATGCGTTGGCTTTGAGTCCAAACACGCCTCACGGCTATTGTCTGCCGATCTCACAAACAGGTTTCATCTGTCTAGGTTTTACACTTTTATTGTGTAACTTATTTCAATACGTCTTTTTGTGCCTTTTCTGGTAATTTAATTGAATTTAAGAAATCGAAATAATTTATAAAAAAGAAAATGGATGGCGGAACCATATTGAAGGATCTCTATAATTTTACGGTAATATAGTAAAGTCAAGCTGCAATGCATTTAATTTCGGCTTTGGACGCCTAGCATAATCAATCAGCTTATAATGTTCCCACTACTGGGACACAGGTCTCCTCTTTGTGAGAGGGGAGTGAGCCATAAACCACCACGCGTATCCAGCGGGCGAGCGGATGTCACATGTCTTCCAATTTTTAGTTCTGGGACATGCCGGTTTCCTCGTGATGTTTTCCTACACCGTTTTGAGAGCAGTGGACGTGATGAAATAATTTACAGAAAGTAAAGCGCCTGCTTGTCTGTGTGGTGCCGGACTTAAAGAATACCACCACCCCATACTTCCCGTGGGTGTCGTAAAAGGCGACTAAGGGGCGTACCAGAGAATGGGCAGCAGCGTTCTCTATGCATTCTACCACCATACCATACTGCGATCGCCAACCCGCCTGCCAAGCGTGGCGATTATGGCAAACCCCCCCTTTTGGGGGAGGCCTATGTCCAGCAGTGGACGTCTTTCGGCTGAAGTGAGTGAGTGAGAGCGCCTGCTTGGGTGCGAGCCATCGGCCTACAACTCGTAAGTCGCGGCCGTTACCAGTGGACCACTACTGCTCTAAAATTATTAGTTTGTTTGTTTTTTATAATCCAGGTTTAAAGATACATATACATTTTCTACGTACCTAATATTTGAGAAGTGAAAAAAACACTCATGTATCCACCACCGCCGCCATCTACACCACTTTACCAAAACTAACACCAATAACAAGAAACGTTAACATTAAACAGCGGCCGTATAATTGAGTACAAGTCAATAATCAATGTCCAATGAGCTTACACAAATCAGCATAGTGTGCAGTGCAGTGGTGCAATGTATTTGACAGCGGCGTTTATAAAGAGAATGATTAACCCAAGCCTGGCGGTAATCACGGCCTAAACATATTCCTCCCGGAGCGTGTCAATAAGGAGATGCGGAGAACGTATTCAGTGCCACGCATCGCAACTGTCGACATTTGTGCTAGCTAAGCACACACCGACGTCGCTGTCTGCTCCATAGCTCTGAACTCCGAATTTGTTCGTGCTTCGTGTGGTTGTCTATTGTGATTTTTATGGTTGCTCGTTCGATGTACAGCCACGAGCACTGGTATAAACATAGCAACTTTTAATCGTAATTTTCTCCTACTGTAATTAATAATTGTGATTTTATAACAATTACGAACAAAGTATTTTGAACAAAGTATGTAGGTTTATGTGAAATAAAACATTTTGATTTTTGATTTTGGGACTAATATTAAATAAGTCTTATCTCAAAGTTACAATCGTTATTTCATGTTTTAATTTTGGTAAGTGCTCGTGAAAAGTTATGAGGTTTAACAAGTCGTAAATGTCATATGCTAAAACTAGTTCCAAACCAAAATAATATAAAAGGTTTTATTGACATGAGTTAGTAGTTAAAAAAATTAAAACAATAAAATAGTTTTATCATTAAATTTAACCGCTTGTGTGCCGTAATTACAGATACAATTAAAAAGGCCATTGTGTCTCGCGTAGATCTACGTTCCGGCAGACTAAGGGTTAAAAGCAGTAAAAATAACTGAAAACAGAATGTACAGTTGTAATGTAACCTGAAAAGTTACCATAATCAGGCGGGACAAGGTTAAGATTGCTCTACCGAGTGCATTAGCTTCGAGACAATCGAATTAAAACAAAGATATCCACCGAGTTGGCATTGTACCAATTAACTATCTCTCTGCTATTGAGTTACCACCTTACAATTTACGCTTTTAGCTGAAAATGACTTTATAGTCTATTCAGTTTTGTTCGGCCATTGGCAGCTTTTTAATGTACTGGCTGACCAGTTTAATTGTTCCGCCAAACATGACTGGAGGTCAGTAGTTAACCCTCTCCGGCGAGCGGTGGCTATCGACCGAATAATAAGTTCGCAAACTGTTTGCCGAACTTGATAGGGTTCCCGAGATATTATCATTTTGTCAGCTGTAGCTTGGGATCGTATTTGTTAGTTCGAAAGGAGTAGATATAATTTTTGGTTTGCAAAGAAGACAAAAACTAAGCAGAAAGTAAGTAGTTGAACTTTTACTAATTCAAATGCGGCTACAGATGGTTATTTAATACAGATGGTTATTTAATAATATTTAATAGTGGGAGACGATGGTGAAGAGTTACCTACTGCTCTATAGACCTCAATAAACGTCAAATAACTCATGAGAATTTAATTAAAATAAATTAAAACCGATGTAGATCGCTCGGACACGGAAGGTAGCGGGTACATTCGCCATCGCCACTATAATATTTCAAGTGTGTAAATCCACGCGTTTGTTTTCATTTCAGTTCTCAGCGCTGACAGGTTTTAAAGGAAGCTCGGCTCCGGGGGCCTTCCGTGTCGTGTGCAGGTGATAAATCGTACGTAACATCACTTTTTACTAACGAGACAAGGTGTCGTGTAGCTGCTTGCAAACATATTCAAGTAACGATTGTTAAAGCCACGTCGACGTCATGTTTTTGTCGTTTTACACGGTATGTACGATTTTTTTTTAGTCGCAGTTGATGGTTCGGGTATCAGCGGAATGTTTTCGTCCGATTTCGGGGAATGGAGATTTTTCAGCGCGGTTCAGTAGGCGCCGTGTCGTACAACTGCACCGATGACAATAAATATCGGACGCGGCGAGCCGTGAAATCGAATAGGCTCCGTCTGTGAGCGCTTTACAATCAGCAGCCGGCTGTCGCGCGCCTCCGCCGCTCCGACATAACTTACTGACGTTACCATGCATAACTACTTATTTTAAATCTATTATTTCGGTTTAATTAAATTGCAATAGTTCACTTTTTCATATGAACTTAGATAGGTATAAATATGATAATTTTATCACCTTATATTTTTTTGGTCATGATCCAGATCTATCATCGTAACATACACATAATAAAAATGATCGTGGTGATAAACACAATCTGGCGCCTATCTTAAAACCCAAAAATCCCAATCGATTAGTTGGAAATAATAAATAATTAAAGGTCATTAGACATTAACCCTCGTGCAGCAAACGCGACGTTGTAAATATCTTAATAATACATTTTAAACATTCGTACGCAGAATGCTGGAGTAATTTGCGGTTGCGATGCGCCCCGCCACCCGCCGTGTCCCCTGACGCGTGTTCGATTAGAGTACAAGTAATTCCGGAAAGGAAATTGAAATCTTAAAGCAATACCCCACGGACTTTATGTTTCTACCACTGCTCTGAATGAAGAATAAAATGAAAAACAAATAGAGGCTACCACCCTCTCTGAACAGTCTCCGTATTACAAATAACAAAACACTGCGCCACATATTTATGTACTAGTTATAGCAGCACTAGCGCATTAAAAGTGGCAAGTATATTATTCTAGTTGAGCACTAATTATCACAGTTTCTAATTCCAATGTTTCCATACAGCTCTTTCAGTGGTACTTTAGAGCTGCATTCACAAACAGCGGTGGAGTAATCGGGTGTGGAGTAATGAACACGAGCCGGGGGCCCAGGAGTTTAATTTTCCTCTTCCGCGCGGCTGTCCGTGCCGGCCGGGCGCCGGGTGCGGGCGCCGGGACGGGCGGGCGCCGGGCCGGCGGGCGGCGCGGGCGCCGGGCGTGCGGCGCTCATTAATGCTGCGACAATACCTCGCGCCTCATCATTTGCAACGCGACGATGCAACGCCTTCATACCCTCATATCGAACAATGCGTTCAAACTTTCTATGGACATTGTTTGTGTATCGGATAGTTTTGTTATTACTGTTATATTTTGATAGCCGTAGCGTACCTATACCACAAAATACAGATAGTACAGAAGGCAATCACATGTATGTACTTCACTTTTCATACCTACGCTCGGCGGTCGCGCTAGGGTTGTCAATTTTGGCTTATGCACAAAAATACTATCGTGGTAATGGCACTCGTATCTAGTTGTTTGATTTATTGTTGAGCTTATTCTAAAATATAGCTTATATTAAAACAAAACAATAAACATAGTATTACAATACAAAAAGTTTACAGAACAAAAACATATAAAATTTTACATTTGTCAATTTTGACTATCGAAAATCCCTAATAACTTTAAAACGGATTACCCTATTTATACAATTTATTTTGCCCTATCTGTTTTAGACCTAAACCTATCAAATGACACTATAAACAACACAAAAAAAATCATGTTTTCGACTTACGTAATAGTTGGTGGCGTGAATTTACCTTACAAAAAAGTTTCTTCGTTTATACTGATTCAAAATATGAAACTATTATATAAATCGAGCTTAGATAGCCAGACTTTGATTTTCCCTATATGACTATGCTGACGTGTGCTACTTTGACTTGAACGCGGTTTTGCTGGATAAGCTCGAATATTACTCAACAATGGTATCCGGTTCATATTCAACCTCAGGAAATATGACCATGTATCGAACTATAGGTCTGAGCTCAAATGGATGTCCATTCGTCAAAGAAGAAGTTTGCGCGCTTTGGCGACGCTTTTCTCCCTTCTCAACTCTCCCACTCCTCCTTTTTATCTCGTGTCTCACTTCCCAATACCTATGTTCTTCTCACGCTAAGAATCTGCGTTCTTCTAACAATCTTCTCCTACTCTGTCCTTCTCATACTTCTGTCTTTGTTCATTCTTCCTTACATATTCAGTCCATTCTTCTTTGGAATGCACTTCCTCTTGATATCAGGACGGCCACCAGTCGGTATGCATTTAAGCGGAAATTGCAGAGTTATTTTTAAAATAAATAGAGTAGAGTCATCTCAACACCTGTCTCCCTTGAATTTGTATGTATATATATATATTATAAGTATATATTATAGTAAATAGTATGTATGTGTATGTAATCTATTTATGTATTTGTGTACCTAGTTTTAATAGTTTTTTTAAATTTTATCATTGTTCCTCTCAACCAAAGCACCTGCCATCCAATCTCTTCACCACCCTTGGTTGACTGGTAGAGAATGCCTAAGGCATTAAGTCCGCCTTTGTACCTTTTTGTGCGAAAAGTTTAAATAAATAAATAAATTACTGTTTTATTGTGAATTTAGAGACGGTGCGTGTTTTTAGGGTTCCGTACCCAAAGGGTAAAAACGGGACCCTATTACTAAGACTTCGCTGTCTGTCCGTCTGTCCGTCTGTCCGTCTGTCCGTCTGTCTGTCACCAGGCTGTATCTCAAGAACCGCGATAACTAGACAGTTGAAATTTTCACAGATGATGTATTTCTGTTGCCGCTATAACAACAAATACTAAAAACAAAATAAAATAAATATTTAAGGGGGGCTCCCATACAACAAACGCGATTTTTTTACTCTTTTTTGCTCGATATCAAAAATGGCAACAGGTAGGCACTTGAAATATTCACAAAATACTCAATTGTATTTTAACTTTAATAATAAATAATAAAATTAAAATAAAATAAATATTTAAGGGGGGCTACCATACAACAAACATGTTTTTTTCGGCGTTTTTGCCTTGTGGTACGGAACCCTTCGTGTGCGAGTCCGACTCGCACTTGGCCAGTTTTTTTTAAAATATGCGAACAATCCGCTATCAGCCGATAGCAAATAATAATGCTTTAATTACGGAGAAAAGCTAAGCAATTAGGTAGGTGCAATTAATTGAGGGAGTCGTTACGTGTAATGTCCGTTTGGCCCTTGGCTTGGCCTTGGCCATTTTTAAGGTGATTTTTTCTCGGATCAGTCGCAATACAGCCGTTCTACCTAAAAATACACTCAACGCTAAAAGTGCTTGTTATTAGAAAAATAGCACACAGACCAAATTAACATTTTGTGAAGCATGGTGCATGCATTGCTCCATGGTACAGGCGAGAAGACTTACCAGGAGATACTTTGTGTCACCCAAAAAACTAAAATACAGATCCCAAGACACAAAAGTTTTGTTTACAATCCGATTAATAATTTCGGAAAAATGCGTGGACAAACATACATCTATAAAAATGTACGGTGGGCTGCATCAATTGGGTACCCCAGTTGCATTAATAATAATAATAATAAGTAGTCTTCTCGTCTAGCTAACGGAGAGTACTTGCATAGACACAACCTCGTAGCCAGGATAATCCACCAGCAACTTGCTCTGAAATACAGCCTTGTTGAATCGGAGGTACCGTACTACAGGTATGTGCCCGACCCAGTTCTCGAAAATGGAAATATCACATTGTACTGGGATCGATCCATCATCACTGATAGGACTATTGTTGCCAATAAGCCTGATATAGTGGTGGTGGATCGATCAGAGCGGCGCGCAATGATTGTTGACATAACCATCCCGCATGATGAGAACCTCGTGAAAGCCGAGAAAGATAAACAAATCAAGTATTTTGACTTGGCTCGCGAGGTTGTCGACATGTGGGATGTGGACTCAGCGGTCATTAGGCCGATAGTCGTGACAGCCAATGGACTTATAGCCAAGAGCCTCGACCAACACCTGAGGAGTCTCGCGTTGGGCAGCTGGATCAATGGCTTGATCCAGAAAGCAGTACTTCTGGACACGGCCCGCATTGTTAGGAGGTTCCTCTCTCTGGAGCCCTGACCGCCGGTAGCTTGGACCCTGTTCCCGATACCGGTGGGCTACTATTTTTTATATTTTTAAATGTTTTTATACTTTTTTATACTAATATTTAAAAATATAATTTACATGTATATAGCTTAATAAAGGAAATAATAATAATAAACCATTTATTATCAGGTAACAAAGACCCATAGATACATACCTTAACCTAAGTATACATAATAATATAGTAACAATTTTGTTAGTAAATAAAACTTAATAACTATGTTAGTATCACTTAGTTGCACTAAGTCTTTGTGCGTTCTGGTGGCACTCGTCCGCGAAAGCGGCGGAATACCACATCCTGCGGCCAAAAGCTTTCTTCCATCACCAGGTGCATGTAGCATGTTGGTATTAAAATTTTCATACAATTGGGGTACCCAATTGATGCAGCCCACTGTACGTGTACATCAATTAATTAATATTAAGCTTGCCTTCATACCTTATACCATGATTATACCAAACTTTGTTTATTTTTAATTATACTTTGCTACCACTCACTACAAACATAGTCCTAACTTGACAAATGAATCTCACAAACATATCACCCACTGAAAGTTGGCGCTACTAAACGTCTTCGAAGAGCCTGGGCGGCGAGCGCTGGCGACGTAAGTGCTATTGACCACGATAATACCTGATATCTGAGTGGGAATGCGACATTAGTCTCATGAATGAATCATTGCGACCGCGTCCCCAGACCCCGGCGGTCGTATTCGATTAGCACGAATAATTCCGAAAGGGAAATTGAAAAGCTAAAGCGATGCCCTGAGGACTTGCTCTTTCTGTTATTTGCGGGTAGTACTGCAGACGTTGCGAGAATAAACAACTACATTCACTGTGGCGTACTGTATTAACGTTCGATATTGATATTATCGCCTTGTTCCACTCTTATTTATGTTTCAATGCTCAAAGGACTAATGTTCAATTTGTTAAAAAAGTTTTATAACGTTTTTCGTTGTGTTTTTATTTATTTTTTGTATTATAAGCAGAAACAATTTAATGTGTGACTGATTGTTAGCCTAGGTGTACACATTAGAACGCGAAGTAAAGTTATAACTTGAAAAATGTTTGATAAATCCAGGGGCACGGGCGTGCCCCCGCTAAGACGAGTCAAGCGAAGCGCAAGGGCACACCTACCTTTTCTCGAAGCGCTACGTCGTTTTTTTGAGTTCGGGGTGGTCGGTCAAGGGTGACTCTCATAACTTGGGTTTAGATTATACAAGATAAACAAAATTCTCAGGATATTATGTTCATAGTGAACTTATTAAACATTTAAGTTTCAATTGCGTAGCTCTTATACTTTAGATTTTAATTATATCTAAAGTTTCAATTGTATAGCTCTTATACTTTCGATTTTATTGATAAAATAAAACCCCGACTTCGTCACTGATCATCACAACTCTTAGGGTACTTCATAAAGTCCTAGAAAGCTGAAATTTGGTATGTAAGCTAGTATTAGTACACAAAAGACAAAACATTCTAAAACTTGGAACTTTTACACCCCAACGCCTTAAACTAGGGGATGGAAGTTTGTGTGAGACTTCCGCAAATTTTGATGCTAGAGGTCTGAGAATTGTATCCTCCTTATAAATAATAAAATTCATATTTCAGGATTTTTTGTAAATCATCCCAAAAAAAATGTTTTTTCATATATGTCGGAGTTGGCTTCAATTATTACAATAATTGTGGGTAGTCAACATAATTTGTTATGGTTTGTTTTTATTATTATAAATATTCAAGTGATTTTACTATTGTCTAACAAATTGGAACATAGTTTATTGAGTACTTGGTGTACGCACTAATTGATTTTGGCAACTTATCTTGATTATTGTTACCAATGGTTTTGTTGGAAACAATTACTTTGATTTTAAAATGACTTCTTTACTATTGTCTAACAAATTGGAACATAGTTTATTGAGTACTTGGTGTACGCACTAATTGATTTTGGCAACTTATCTTGATTATTGTTACCAATGGTTTTGTTCTGTTTATTTACGATAAGAGCCAAGCTTCTAACTCTACACGCCCTAACTCTACAAGCCCTAACTTCATAAACTCTACACCTTAGTCAAAATATGTGGCTTGGCCGTTTCACTTCCATCATATGGGCGTAAGGTGAAAAATTTATTTAGTTCTTGTAGTACCGAAACGGCCAAGCCTCATATTTTGACTAAGGTGTAGAGTTTGTGAAGTTAGGGCTTGTGGAGTTAGGGCGAGTTAGAAGCTTGGCTCTACATGAGATCAGATAACTTTTTGACAGTGCGAGCCTTATGTGGTCTCGACTTGGCAACATTTTACATTAAAATGTTTTTGGTGGGATCTGAAGTTTACACCGAGTTGCTTTATTTCATTTTAATGTTGATTTTTTTTTGTTTTACTAAGTATTTTTTTTATTAACTAACTTTTGATGTCACTTTTTGTCAGATGGCCGATGGGGCCGAAAGGTTCTGGAGTGGCGACCGTGTACCGGAATACGTAGCGTCGGAAGGCCTCCCACAAGGCGGTCCGACGACCTTGTGAAGGCCGCAGGAACCCGTTGGATGCGAGAAGCACAGAACCGGTCGAAGTCCCGCAGATGACGTTCCGCAGATGTTATGGGTCCATATCTAATATGATGAAACAAAAAATGATTTTTTTTGGGGTCATGGATCGCAGTTTGTGTCACTTGCAATATCAGTTTTTTGGGGTCATGGATCGCACTTTGTGTCACTTGCAATATCAGTTTTTTGGGGTCATGGATCGCAGTTTGTGTCACTTGCAATATCAGTTTTTTGGGGTCATGGATCGCAGTTTGTATCACTTGCAATATCAGTTTTTTTGTGTAAACTTCACAGACGTCATGGGTATCGATATTTATTTATTTATTAAAACTTTAGGCACAAGTAAAAGAAATACTGTACAAAGGCGGACTTAATGCCTGAGGCATTTTCTACCAGTCAACCTTAGGGTGATAAGATAAAACAAAAGAAAACAAATTCTATCAACGATGACCCCCCAAAAATCCATCAAATCTCTTTTATTTTTATTTTATTGTGTTTAGATACCGATACCATCACATCTGCAGAGTTTCGCTAGTCAATTTAATTTTACCCAATATACATACATACCTACAACGACAACGACGAATCTTATCAATGACATGAATATTTACTTTGTAAAGTATTAGATATGAATTAAAGCATAATATTTCGTGATAGCAGTATTTTATTGAATGACATAAAAGTAATCAACAACCGTAACTAAGCGACACGTATTTAGTCTATGACATAAAGAATTATATTATTATTACAGTGAATGTAAGGACTGTGAGTTTGTTTCGGTGTGTCTTCTCAGAGTAGTCGGCTAGGAAACAGGAACCGCATCTAGTTTTTAAATATGATTGACGTGTTAAAACTATTGTACGCATTGTCTTGGATTTCCGTACAATCAGAAGTTAGCTTGTACTGGTTAAATATCTATAGCTTGATGTGTAGCCGTGCATACAAACATTAAGTATGTTTGTATGCACGGCTACACATCAAGAAATAAAATCATTTATTTATTGCTTTACAAATCTACTTACAGATGTCAAATCATTTGCTTATAAGCTTTAATAGAAAACTAACAACAAAAAAAATTACCATGAAAAAACCGGCCAAGAGCGTGTCGGGCCAGGCACAGTGTAGGGTTCCGTAGTAGCCCGTTATCACAATGTAGTACGATTCTGTTGTTCTTTATTCTGAATATAAAAAAAAACATATTTTCTTTTTCAATGCAAGTCTTTACCCGTTATAAACAAGCAACTACTTCATCTTAGTCACCTTAAAAGATTAATGCTAAGGATTTTGTATTTGGTACAAAATTATCCAACACCCAAGTTCAACGACTATTACTGCTAAACTAATAAAGTTATCTTAACCGCTATACTTTTCCTTTAAAGTTCATGAAATGCACTATCATCGTGACTTTTTCCAGATTTTTCAAGCTAGCAGTTTAGGTTTTAGAGGGGGGGGGCGCCCTACTGGAACAAAAAATTGCATTTTAAAGTTTAATATTTCGTAAATGGTGCATTAAATCAAAAAATTATTGTAGCAACCCCCAAGTCATTTTAGAAGACCTATTCAAAGATACCCCACACGATGGGGTAGACGACGAAAAAAATATTCATCTCCACTTCACGTGTAGGGGAGCTACCCCAAAAAAATATATTTTCAACATTTTTATTTTACCACTTTGTCGGCGTAATTAATATACGCACTCCTACAAAATTACAGCTTTCTAGTACTAAAGGTCTCTTAGCAAAACCTCGGACAGACAGACAGACAGACAGACTGACTTGACGAAACTATAAGGGTTCCTTGTAGGAACTACAGAACCCTAAAAATGAGATAAAAGCCCATTATAGATTTTTAAAATGACACGGTAACGTGGCTTGTTGTAAGACAATTTCGCGTTATTAGTGTACTCTATACAAATTCTTTTCCTTGAGAAAAAAAAAATAACTGTTTGCAAAACTTAACTTACAACTAATTAAGAAGTTAATAAACTATCAACCCGATCTAAATTCTGAACTCTGTAAATTATATAGCAAGCGCTAAGTGTAACAGTAACATACCATGCATTAGCAACTGGAAGGAAACTATTTGCTGTTAATGAAAGGTATTGTTCGGCACATTGTTTCCTTTGTCTTCAAATCTAGTTGTAAACAGTAAGTAGCGGTTGGGTCCGGGCGGTAATCCAGCCTTAATTAGCCGTTGGTTGAGCGGACGTACCGTACGGACGAGCAAACACTCCGCCTAGCTAACCAAACGTGTGACCGCTGTCGATACATTATTGTGACACAGTTTAAAAGCATGTCCGTGTGTTTGCTAGGGTTTTGTTTGAAAAGACATGGAAAGATTTTTAAAGTTCTTTTCGTCATGTCAAAGTTTGGAGAAAACAATGATTGAAAATAAAATTTAAAAAGTATTTGAACATCCATTTGGTTAGCGTTGAATGGGAGTTTATAGGATGTTTGCAGATACAGGTAACAACTTAGTTTTGGCACCACCGTCCTAACAAACAGATTTTTATGATAGTTACAGATAAAAAATAATCTTGTACGTAATATTTGTAATGTAATTTTTGTAACAATGGACAAATAAATTTATTGTTATTCTTAATTGATATTGCAATATTATCATAGTGGACTACAAATTGTTTTTAAGTCCTATCCCTTTAGGCTTCCATAGAAAAAACTCTGTGCCTGCTTTTGTAGGTACCAGTGTGTTTTTTCGTGTCCGGTATCTAATCAACTTTCTTATACTTAATTATATTTTTCATACAGCTTTTACAAACGTTTGTAACACAGTGTCCGCTATAATCACTATGTTACTAACTCAGTATTTATAGTGTGAGTTTGTACACCGTGTGTGTTGTGTGTGAGGTTGGCCGAACCGTTCACGGTGTACGTTGTGTGTCGCCGCCCTAATGTAACGGCCAACGTGGACGGCATACGGTTCGGATCCGGCTTTTATCACGCCATACGCGGCTTCTACTACGCATTCATAATTACTTTAAGAACAAATTATACTGATAGAGGATTTCGTATTGTTTAGTGTTTATAGTAATTGGTTAGTGTTTATAGTAATTGGTCAGATTAGGCGGGTTTAATTTTTGAAGCCTTTCGGGTATAAGTGTGAATCGTGCTACGACGTAGCACCTCGTAGCACTTCGTAGACCTTTATCATCTACCTTACTTTTGATAAAGATAACTTCATAGGTGAAATTAACGATCATTGATACTGAAAATCAATAGTTAAGTACTGCTTAAATCCTTCTTGGTTGGGTCGATCAAGTTTCTCATCACCAATCTACTTGTTCAAAGTTCAAACTGACATCACATATCACTATGGGCTACTAGAAGTCAGTTCTTTTGAGAAAAGCTTCTAGAATAAACAGAATCATTATAACTTCGCAATTCAACTGATTATTTAATGTAATCGAAGTTATGCAAATGGTAGATTATTTTAATATATTATAGTATGTTTAATTTAATCGAAGTAATGGTTATGCAAATAGTAGATTTATTTAAATCCATGACTTAATTAAACTAAACGTGTGAATTATCTAATAAAACATAGAAAGAACTTTGAAATAATTAACAAGCAATCTCAAGAGTATATTGCCCGGCGATCTCCCAGCGTCGCTAATCCCACTCTAATTGGTGGTCAGATGGCTATTGGACTTGAAACGGCAAAGCCAATGCAATTACGCGGACAAAGGATTTACTCTATAATAATAATTATATTTATCTACCTACTATCTCAATTAAAAACTCATTTTGAACGATATTCCGCTTCATAAAGGAAACTTTCAGGGCAAATTGAAAGAAAAAAGAAAAAGGATTGATAGTTCCCCACAAATACTTCAAACAACTCGTAAAAGAATCGTTGATATTGAAAATCGAACTTGAAACAACATTTCCGAACACAATATAATCTCAAGTAAAGTCATCTCCGACATGAAAGAAACACATCGACATTCTTAAGGGGAAATATTACTTTGCAATCGCGAAATTCTTCTCTGAAACAACTCTTGGGAAGGTAACGTTCATTTCGACAAAAGACGAGCAATATTCCGTGCACAAAGGAAAGCACCCGATATATTCAATGCAGTGACACAAGAAATGGCGGCACAAAGCGGTAACAAAGCTCATATTGAGAGTTACACGGAACGCGTCCGCCACTCCGCCACTCCGCCCGTGGACTCCCACTAATATTTTACCTCTAACATTTTATTAATAGTCGTGTCGATGTCGTGCTTGTTCATTATCTCTAATTAATGCTGTCCAGGATCATGATTGACATTGTTTGTGTGTTTTCTGACGTTATTATGGCAAAGCTTTTCTGTGTTTTCTCATTGTTGTTTTATACCTACTGGTAAAGTTGTCAAAAACTAATAGGCCCGTTTTGACATTTGAGAAAGAACCTAGAATGTAACTTGGAACGAAACTGAAAGAAACAATAAAATAATAATTCATTACATAATAGTGTTTTAAAAAAATACATAATTTTTTTGGCGCGTTAATAAATATGATGGAATATATTGCGAGTATTCTTTTTACGTTTACTTTATAGTAGCATGCAATTTCTAATTATTACGACACGTGTCAAAAACAGTTACGTTCTCAGTCTTTTTTTTTTTTAAATACCAGTGTTGTAACCAATTAATTACTGAATTTCATCAGCTTCATTCGATTTTAATAGTAATTAAATATTGTGTAGTGATCTTTACTGAAAAGAATGAGCTTGGCGCTCAAAGCCGTAAATAAAATTTTGAATTGGCGACGCTGGTTTCTGTAGAATGGCTTGTCTCTGACCAAGCGGCACGGCTTTGCTTTTGTTCACTATCACGTTAACCTTGGCTCTTCTATTTTGGACATTTATTTAAAGATAGTGATTTAGACTCGAAAAAAAGATTAATATCACTTTACAATACATAATCAAATCGATCAAATACTCATACAAACTTGAATCGATTTATCGTGAATATCGAGTACCGAGTCGTATGGTTACTTCACTAGTAACGTCGCGATGACAAATGTCAAAACGGGCCTATTAGTTTTTGACAACTTAAACTAAGGACACTTATAACTGGCTCTTTTGATTGTGTTAGTCCCATGATTGCGTGATGACCCCTTGCTGTCGACGGTCTTTCTTGTGCCACTATTCTAATTGTGTAAATTTATGTTACCTACATTAATTTACAAAATTAAGTAAACGACATTATTTAATTTGTATAAATGATGGAGTCTCAAGATTCAAAGATTCAAATCATGGAAAAATGGCAGCATTAAAAAAAACTATATATTGCGGGTAAGGAGACTGCTGTCCAGGATTATCTATCTCCGCCAAATAATCTTCTCCTAGGCGCAAAAGAACAAAAACAAAGTTGCTTAACGCACTGACAGCGCGGCAGCGCCTGGAGAAGACCGGGAGACCAATGCGAAGATGGTGGAATGAGCATGACTCCTACCGAAAGGACTGACCTGCAAGAGCAGAAATTAGAAATTATTAATTTATTTCCTTCCTCGTTATTTTGCAATGCAGCAGTGTGACAATACTCCCAGATATACTCGTATAGATAGCAATGTTGGAACTAATGAATGGGAGATTGTCCACTATATTAATCGGTAGTCTTTATTAGGGTTCCGTACCAAAATTATATAAAAAGGAACCCTTATGCTGCGATTCAGGCTGTCTGTCTGCCTGTAACAGCTGGATATCTCAAGAACTACTAATGCTATCAACTCGAAATTTGGAACAGTTTAGATGACGTTTGCCCAACTATAAAAAATGTATATATTTTTTGCAACAGGGACTAAAGGGAGCCCCCTCCCTTCAGTCCCTGTTGCAAAATATATCTTAAAAATTAAAATGTCTTAAAAAATAGAAGTGGGGCTACTAGTAAAGTATGTAAAGATTACAGGAAAAATAAAACGAAGTTAAATAGTACACTTTTTCAGAAATCAAAAAAGTTACATTAGTTCCCCTAGCTATCAAGAGATGGTGCTGACCTAAAACTGCTATATTCTACACCGTAGTTTCAAAATTCTCTGATGAATATAGGCCTCGCCGGTAAAATTTGAAAACATAATATGGTGGTACGGAAACCTCGGTGCGCGAGTCCAACTCGCTCTTGACCGGTTTCCATTTTAATTGCAACACCTAAGTCAGTGCCCCGTGTGATGTCTTTTATCTGTCCCTTACACAAGATACTATGTTAAAACATAGTGTGCCTATAATTTGAAGAACACCCGCGCTCAAAAAGGGTATGCTGGTAGTACTGTAAGTAGCAAAGTCACCTAAAGGCAATGGAGAGGGCTATGCTTTTAGTTTCCCTGCATGATCGAATCAGGAATGAGGAGATCTGCAGGAGAACCAAGGTAACCGACATAGCCCGAAGAATTGCCAAACTTAAGTGGCAGTGGGCGGGGCACATTGCTCGCAGAACAGATGGCCTATGGGGCCGAAAGTTTCTGGAGTGGCGACCGCGTACCGGAAGACGTAGCGTTGGAAGGCCTCCCACAAGGTGGACCGATGACCTTTTGAAGGCCGCAGGAACCCGTTGGATGCGAGAAACACAGAACCGGTCAAAGTGGAGGTGCTTGGGGGAGGCCTATGTCCAGCAGAGGACGTCTTTCGGCTGAAATGATGATGACTGTAAGTACTTCCGCGAATGAACTTTTTCACAAGGAACTTTATTTCTACAGAACGCAAGGTAAGTAGTGCAGATAGGAAAACAGTTATAAAACTTAGCTCATTTTGAAATTATTAAATGATTCACTTGGAAAAACTGGTAGATCAGCTTGCAAACTAATATTCAATTAGAGAAGTTTCAGTTTCAATAATTAGTATTAATAAGTAAAGAAACTAAGAAAGAAAGAAAAATATTTTATTTGGCACACGCACAGGAATTACAAACTCTGAAAAAGAACAATAAGTCTAACAAAATCTGTAAAACATTAAAAAAATAAAGAACATTAAAGTAACATAATAGTGAAAACAACAAAGAAAGGGAAGCCTGTGTGAGGCCAAAAAGGCTCCTATTTCAGCATGATGCTGCGAGAAAACAGATAAAAAAAACAGATATAAAACAGTTATATTATGGTATGCATAGATATCAGGTATATAAATTCTTTGAAAGCACAGTTTTCTGTAGCCAGCTGTATCAAGTATCTTGATTTATAACTAGCTTCTGCCCGCGGCTTCGCCCGTGTGGCTGTCGGAAATTATCCCGCGGGAACGGGCTACCGGGACAAAAAGTAGCCTAAGTCCTTTCCCAGGATGCCTTCTATCTTATTGCCAATACATTGGACTTCATGGGTTATAATTTATATGCGTGGATATTTAATTCTTTTCCTAAAATAAAAGTCTAAACTACTCCTTAAAACATCAACTATTTGCCAGTGAAAGTCCCGTCAAAATCGATCTAGCCGTTTCTGAGAATAGCCGGAACAAACAGACAGACAAAAACTTTAATTTGATTTTTGTTAAAAGTACCTAACGTATATATTTTCATACTAGCTTCTGCCCGCGGCTTCGCCCGCGTGGATGTCGGAAATTATCCCACGCGAACGTGCTACCAGGACAAAAACTTAGAGCATATACCATTTACGTTACTCCATAACATCAGCCATCTGTCAGTGAAAGTCCCGTCAAAATTGGTCCAGGCGTTTCGGAGGTTAGCTGGAACAAACAGACAGACCGACGACATACAGACAAAAATTTATAAAAATGATTTTTTGTTATAAGTGGCGTTATACTTTCATATGCATTTAGTAAAAAGCTGTTATTTTGACATTAAAACTGAAAACGGACACTTTAATTTTATTTATATGTTGAACGCGAATATTTTCGTAGTTAATAAATCCACAAAGTGATCGTTTGTATTACTCAGGAAAAACATGATCTATTTTAATTACTTGTTTATTAAAATATGAAAATATTGTGCTTATTTGCCAGTTTCCAGTTAAAGTGATTTAAATAATATTGATTATAAGCAACAAAATTTCCGTAGCCGATAAATAATATCAGAGTGAAAATAAAACAGCTATTTTCACTACGAAACAGCAATTTAAAAATGGTATTCTAATGCCCTCATCGCAAATGTTATACATATTTGATCACCTCAAACTGTCGATAATATTTTTTACTTGTGACTCAAACACTAATCAGTTCAACTTAGTTCAGAGTTTGAGAAATAATTCAAGAGATTTACGCATGCGCCTGTTTTACGCGCCACCCCTCGAAGCCTTACGACCGCCTCTCTGGCGGGCACATTACCTGCAATATGAACCCTCAGATCTTAAACATAGAGGTTTCTACTTCGCAGGCACGTCATCTCACGAAAATTTTGAGGCTCCCGTCATCTTCAGTTCTAAAGTCGTCATTATGTTCGCGTACGAAGAATTAGATTTTCGTGACGTATTCTCCCGAATTCTCACTCCATCGCGGGAAAAGGCTCTCAGGGGTTTGGTGAAAGTAAAAATGGACTTTAAGTTGTGAGGGATAAGGTGAGTATTCGATCGTTTGAATTTCGGTTGAAAGGATAATGTTTTAGAGTAAAGAGTACAGCGCTCAGTCGGCTGCGAGCCTTGGAGGTGAGTGCACTGCACACTCTGCCGGGATCCGCGCCGCGAGCGTAACTTAGTTCGTAACGCGGGAGAATGCAGAGTTGTTCTGTTCTATAGTAACTTTCAGTGATTATTCAATGCATGCAGTCATGTTACTTAGTATCTGTAGCTACAAAATGTACACACTGTTATAAAATAAACTTTTGTATAATCAGCATCATAGTGAAATAATAAATACCCTTCCACGGCTACGGCCACTAAAAATATTGCTGGGGAATAATAATTGTAGTGAGTATTCATAAATTCGTTTAGCTGAAAGTATAATTTTATTATAAATAGTCTACACACGAATTATTTCAAGAAAAGTTAGCTTTCAACTTGTATTTTACCTAGAGAAAAGTAAAATTTCTGCAGACTGTCTTAAAGAATACGTATTCTATTTCCATATTGATTAATGTTCGGCAATTCCTTAGTCGGTTTGCGAAATAAAATTACCCCAGTCTGTAAATTAAATTAAATTGTGTTGCTGTATCTTGTAAATAAATAAGAGGGAATGTAAATCGTAGTTAGCGTGGCCGGGCGGCGGCGCGGGGCGGCCGGCCGATCCAGGCATATTTGCTGTTTCGCCGACATTCCCCAGTTAATTAAAGCCCATTTGTACACTGTCTTGCGAAATATAATTTATGAAACGAGAAAACATTTTAACCTTTAAGAAATATTTGGTTCTGAAAATATCCATTGCTATTAGTGCGTATAATTTATAGGTCACACGTTTAGACCTTAATTCAAAATTCTATTGTTGGTTCTTCGGTACATAATATCTTTTGTAATTTTAACAATTGTTCGGCTCTATATATCTAAGCGCAGAAGGTATTGATAAACAAGTAGATGCCTCCACTCCACCTCCTTGTCGATTCCAAATAAGCCCGCCTCGATCCCAAGCTCCGCCTACCCGTAGAAGATAAATAAGTGCTTATGTAAACAGTTTTATGTACTGCCTTGTATACAGGTATATTGTCCTCCAATGTACATCTGAGTAAATAGTTATGTAAGCTGCCATAAGAGAATGAACAAGTCTGTTGAGATGTGGTTTATGTACCTTTAATTATACATTCTTTAGTAACAATCCGTATTAGTTGTAACAACAGTTTCTCTATATAAGTATTTATCCAGGGTAATAAAAAACAAGTTAAAAAGCAAGCTTGAATAAGTAACTTTTGAAATAAGGAAGTACGAGAACTACGTTTTACAACCGGGCTTTCGTTACAGATGAACAATTTAATACAATGAAACTTAGAGCAAAGTTTGAACAATAAATACATAACAGAGGAAAACCGAAACAAAACGAAATGTCCATGCTGCGCTTGATTTTACAAAGTGAGCAAACACAAAGGAGATAAATCTAGAACAGTTCTTGAACAGGACAATGTTAACAAACAAAATCAACAGAGCGGGTGAAACTTTCACAGCTAAGAAGTCGAAACTGTGTATACAATGTTGGTGGAGAGCAGCGCGCTCTAACAAGCCGGCCATCCGAACTTGTTAAACGTGGCCGGGGAGTAATTCACCGAAGCGGTCACTAGCTGAACACTCAGACAGTTCGCGGCTGTGTGTGGCAAGGCTAAGAGCACGGATTTGTTTCTGCATGGCAGCCGCTGTGTAGCCGGGCAGGGCATGGGCCGCCGATGATGGAGGCGCACTCGCTGGCCCGGAGTCGGCAGACTCCCGCCGCTAGGAACCACATTGTTTACACCGACCATAAAGGACGAAAGTGAGTATGATCTTTTTACGTTTTCTTCTGCTTTGAAGTTTTTTTAACACTTTTCTTGTCTCAGGGCTTCTGTCTGTATTGTTAAAACATGAGCGAATATTTTAGTATTCTTTTACGGGACTCTGAGATTTTTACGAGTGAACGTAGTTACCATCAAAATCTTTTAAGCAGTATTATAAGTAGTTAAGTTTAAGTAGGTGGGTGTATATGTAAAATATGTAAAGTTTAAGGTATAAATGTTAGGTTGTGGTTTTGGCGGCTATGTAAAGAGAAAGAAATAAAAGTATGAAATAACGATGTAGTTCGGAGGAAAAATTAACGAATCTTTTTTTAGTTCCTGTTATTAGAAACCTTAGGAAGCTCGAAATACCAATTCACCTAAATTAGTATTTTGAGCACCCTAGGATTTCTTTTTAGCCGCCTTCAAAAAGGAGGTGATTGTCGATTCTGTATTTTTTATGTAGGTAAGTAGTTATGGTATGCAATTTCTCCGACATTAACCGATATGCTAAATCATTTTGAATAAAGAAAGAGTAGGAGTACCATCTAGTTGGTCCCATATCCATTCAGAGAAGATCTGATGAATATTTTGGCATAGGTATGGAAAATCTGCAAAGAGCAACGAATCACCTCGATCGATTCTAGCCAAGGGCGGGTTTTTTTACTCTTTTTACGCCACGAAATTGCCTAATTCAAAATTGAAATCCAAACTCATTAATTCAAATTGGACTGAGAATCAGCACTTTTTGAACGTCAAAATTACATAAGGCAGCCCCCCAAAACGCCCGCACTTCATCACTTCCTGGTGGTTTAGCTGGGAAGTGGCGCATCCAATTCCCCAGCAGCACAGTAATTGTCATATCATATACACTTCTGGACACATCTATTGGCCCACCTTGTATTTTCAGTTTCGTTTGGTCCTAGCTAAAATTTTATATTAGGTCGAGCAAAAAGTTTTTATGCAGTTTTGAACCTGGCACATTCACAATTTCATTCAATAGTCTGTTTTTGAATTTCGGACACAGAATTTAAAGAAACAAAAGACAATTTGGAGCCTGTTTGTTGATATCAAACAATCGAATACTAATAAAACTTGGTTTTATTGGTTTTCTTGGATTTAATTCTTGAAAAAGTGATTGATATCTTTGGTTTTGCAACAAACATTACTTATTCTTAACATTAAGGTGAGGTTCTATCAATAATCTATGGATACTTCACCTGAAGTCGCCGCCCAAGCTGTGGCACTTATTCAGGCCGGACACAGCCAAAGAAACGTGAGTGCTCAACTTAATTTAAGTCGATCTGCGGTCCGAAATGTTTATCGGAGGTACCTAGAGACTGGCGGCTTTGTTCGTCGCCAAGGAAGGCCACGATCTCGGGTCACAACTGAAAGGCAGGATCAATTCATCGTGACGACCAGCTTGAGAAATCGTCACCTTACCTCCATTGAGATACTAAACCAACTTTGCGACTTCCACGGAGTACCTGTGAGCGCTCGAACTGTTCGGAGAAGGTTAAAAGAACGCGATATGGTACCACACAAGCCAGCTAATGGGCCCAAACTAACGCGAGCCCACCGAACAGCGCGCCTTCATTTCGCACGCAGTCATTTAAATTGGACACAGCAAGATTGGAGCCGTGTACTCTTTTCTGATGAGTCTAAAATTGTGTTACATGGCAATGATGGAAGGAAGAAGGTCTACCGACGTAAGGGAGAGCGTTTCGCACAATGCTGCTTTGAAGAGAGGGTTACTTATGGCGGTGGCTCATGGACTGTCTGGGGCGGTATATCCGCGAGCGGCAAAACTCAATTTGAGGTTGTTACAGGACCACGGCTGCCAACATTAAATGCTGAAAGGTACATTCGTGAGTGCTTAGAACCTCACGTGATACCATACGCGGACTATGTGGGCCCAAATTTCCTTTTTATCTTCGGGATGTGAACATCACAGTTATGGACTGGTCAGCCAGAAGCCCAGACATGAACCCCATTGAGCACATGTGGGACGAGCTAAAAAGACGTGTTAGGGCTCGTCAGCCAGTTGCCCAGACGATGCAGGAGTTGAAAACTGCCATAGAAGAGGAATGGGAGATGATCCCTCAAAATTTCATAGAGCGGTTGATAAACTCTATGCCTAATCGCATGAGAGCTGTGGTAGATGCCCATGGAGGCAACACGCGTTATTAAATTAAACCTTTATTTGATAAAACATGTTTTTTATTCAAAAATCAATTGCCTTTAACAAGGCGCATATCCGACTTGTTAGGTGTAGCTCCATGTCGTATGGTATTCTGAATTCAAATTTAAAACAATACGATCGAAAAAGATGGTAAAATGTATCAGGTTTAAAACTGCATCAACAGTTTTTGTTCAATCTAGCAATCATATTTCGGTAGGGGCCATCGAAACCTAAACTCTAAGGTGGGCCAATAGATGTGTCCAGAAGTGTATAATATCATACTACATAACATAAATCCAATAAACGGCAGTTTTTATTTGTTTTTTGATTACATACAGGCTGGATAAATGAGGCCATATCCAAAAAAAATCTCGAAAAACGTTCAATTAAAAAATATAACAAAAGAGTTTTTATTATAATTCAATGTATTTAATTAAAAATACTGGCAATTTTCTCTGAAAATTGTAGCTGTAGTGATTTTTATAAAATAATAAGGAACTTTTATATTTTAAAATTATCTTGGTTATTTTTGGCCAGTTCGCATTCATTAAAACATAAAAGAGGTTCGTTGTTTTTTTTTTTAATTCGCATTTCATAGACGGGTGGAATAACTAGATATTAAAATTGGTCTGGACCATAATAACAAAAATCATGCAGGAAATTAATATTGTGTGGGTTCAGGATTTTGTTAATTATACTTAAACATCATCTTAACAACATACATCTTATCATGAAAGTTAATCAATTTAAAAAATAAACATCAGACATCATTAAGTGTTTTTGTTTTAAATTGTGCGATAAATCGTTCTTTCCAATTTTTAGTTTTATCACTAAATTCTTCTTATGGTCCTGTGTCCTGGGAACATTATAGTGTACTATAAGAATAATGATAAAACTAAGAATTGAAAAGAAAGGTTTATCGCATTCTTCTAACCATTAGAGGGACCTAAATAATAACGGGTCGATCGAAGAGCTTACGCTAGCTGCGGTCGGTCCGTGGATGGGTGACCACCCAGGACACATCGTGCCTCGGAAAGCACGTTAAGCCGTTGGGCCCGGCTGTCATTCATAAAACTTTGACAGTCGTTACGGGTAGTCAGCAGACAACCAATCTTACCAAGGGTTTTGTGTTACCCAGTAAATGGGTTGTGTAAGTCGGATAGGCAGTCGCCCTATGTAAAATACTGGTATTCAGCGCATCCGGTCAAACTGGAAGATTACGAACTTTTAGCAAAGAACAATGGGTGGTGGGATCGTGTTGGAATGACGAATTTATAAAAATAACAGACTTGGGCCCCTGGGTGGCGTACCTTATACTCAGAATATCAGAATGGTATTCGCTGAAGGTTTACGCCCCGACCTCGTCACGCCCCGACGATGAAGTAGAGACCATGTATGATGATATTTCCAGACCCATGCATGGCTCTAAAACTTACTTTACCGTTGTCATGGGGAACTCTAACGTGAAACTGGGTAAACGAAACGATGATGAGCTGCGAGTGGGGCAATTTGGAGATTGACTTCATTATATTGACGAAGAAGCAAGTATTCAATGCTGTCTCTGTGATCAACGCGGTGAAAACCGGAAGTGATCACCGCATGGTAAGAGGCACATTGAACTTAAATATCAAGCTGGAAAGATCTCGACTGATGAAGTCTACGCTTTGCCTAGCACCGATCCAGGCCCAAAACCTGTCCTTACGGTCGGGTCTAAGACCTTCAAGACCCGTCGTACGAATTTAAAAAAGAAGCTCTTTGATCCTACTTTACAGCTCATGAAGGAGAGGCGCGAGATAATCCTGCAGTCTTCAGATGAAATGAAGAAAAGAAGAAAAAAATGCGCTAAATTACCGGCAACTCAATAGACGGATCTCTAAGTCCTTGAAAAGCGATCTTCGCCGCTTTAATACAGACCGTATTATGGACACGATAGAGCGAAGCAAAGGCTCCAAGGTCTTTGGGGGTTACATAGAAATGTAACCCCGTTACGAATCTGGCAAGCGACCCAAGAGCTAGATTGACCCGACACTATACCGAAAACATCTCGGACGTCAGCCTGTACGAGATTAGGATGACTCTGAAGCAGCTCAAAAACAACAAGGCACCGGGTGATGACGGAATTACGGCCGAGCTCCTGAAGGCCTGCGGAAAACCCATTCTTAAGGCCCTTCAGAAGCTGTTTGGTTTCGTCATACTCGTGGTTTAAAACACTACAGGCATGGAACAGAGGTGTGGTGATACTTTTCTTTAGGAAGGGCGACAAAGCCCTTCTTAAGAATTATAGGCAAATCTGACTTCTGAGCCATGTCTACAAGCTGTTTTCGAGAGTCATCACGAACCGTCTCGCGCGCAGGCTTGACGACTTGAGCCTCCCGAACAAGCCGGATTCCGTAAAGGCTGTAGCACCGTAGACCACATACATTCAAACGCTGCGACAGGTCATATAGAAGACCGAAGAGCCTGTCTCTCTGCTTACAGTTTGTGGACTACGAGAAAGCCTTTGATTCGATCGAGACATGGGCTGTGCTGCAGTCAGTCAACGGTGTCAGATCGACTATCGGTACATCGAGATGCTGAAGTGTCTGTACGAAAACGCCACTATGTCAGTCCGACTCCAGGATCAGACCTTGAAACCTATCTTTTTCCAGCGAGATGTGTGAGACAGGGAGACGTTATCTCTCCGAAACTGTTCATCGCTGCACTGGAGGATGTCTCCAAGGTTCTGGACTGGAAACGGGCTGGCATTAACATCAATGGTGAGTACATAACTCGCCTTCGGTTTGCCGACAATATCGTAGTCATTGCTGAGACTATGGAGGACCTCAGTATAATGCTCGATGACATTAGTAGAGCTTCCGAAAGAGCGGGTCTTAAAATGAACATGGACAAAATAAAGGTCATGTCAAATGCCCATGTAACGCCCACTCTCATAAAGATCGAAAACGCTACACTCGAAGTCTTGGACGAGTGTGTTTACCTAGGACAAACTGTCCAGTTAGGTAGGTCTAACTTCGAGAAAGAGGTTAATCGTCGAATCCGACTCGATTGGGCAGCGTTCGGGAAGCTAAGCAATATCTTCTCATCCCACATACCGCAGTGTCCATACCAGTGCGTGTTGCCAGTGATGATTTATGGTCTGAAACGTGGTCGCTCACAATGGACCTTATAAGAAGGCTAAAAGTCACCCAAACGGCAATGGAGAGGGCTATGCTTGGAGTTTCCCTGCGTGATCGAATCAGGAATGAGGAGGTCCGCAGGAGAACCAAGTTAACCGACATAGCCCAAAGAATTGCCAAGCTTAAGTGGCAGTGGGCAGGGCACATTGCTCGCAGAACAGATGGCCAATGGGGCCGAAAGGTTCTGGAGTGGCGACCGCGTACCGGAAGACGTAGCGTTAGAAGGCCTCCCACAAGGTGGTCCGACGACCTTGTGAAGGCCGCAGGAACCCGTTGGATGCGAGAAGCACAGAATCGGTCGAAGTGGAGGTACTTGGGGGAGGCCTATGTCCAGCAAATACAAATACAAAAATACAAAAAGTTTATATCTTACATAGAGACCTCCTTTTAAGTAAAGATATACCTGTGCTAGGAGGCCCCGTATGCAGCAGTGGTCGTCTTTCGGCTGAAATGATGATTATGATCTTCAATTTATATGTGGCATTACAAATTGGCATCAACAGGTACGTTTTATGATCCATTTGTTTACATTTTCATCAGATACTTTTAGAACAGACCATACCTACCTGTCACTCCATGAATATTTTGTAAATATGCTAGATATAGTTAGGTGTAATATGGGAATCTATTTATTTCACAAATATGGGATGAGATAAAAATTATGGGAAGAGCTCTGCAAAGAGGAAATTGCACAGCCGGTAATTTTCCACTAAATTAGATTTTTCACCAATGTTAGACACTTTTCTTTCCATTTTCATCTTTTTATGGATCACTCTCCAAGTCGCACACATTTTTATTGTTTTTAATATAATTTTATTAAATTTAAATAACAACAGAAACACAATAGTGACAGTAAATAATAGTGTTGCCACCACACGAATAAGCTTTCGGTTTTAGGTATCCGTAGCCAAATGGCAAAAAACGGAACCCTTAGGCCTCGTTTCTGGAGACGCGAGGCGCGACCCGCACTAAATTCAAACTTACGGCGTTGTATGAGAGCGTTTACGGAGAGGCGTTTTTACACGCATTTGTATGAAATGTAGCATTATTTGCGGATGACGACGCCGCGTCGCACGGGGCGTCGGTCGCAGCGCCGCACGCGGCATCGGTCGCAGCGTCGTACGCGGCGTCGATCGCAGCGTCATGCGCAGCGCCAGCTTTCTTGTGTCCTGGGCAGTCCCTTTCTACCCCCCGCAGGGTTAGCCGCGTCCGCCGCCGCGTAGCCCGCCGCGTCCGCAGCTAAACTTCACGCAACGCGCCATGACCCTCGGCTCCATGAACGAATTCGTAGTTAATCATATGTTTGTTTTTGTGCGTGTGAAGACGCGGACCGCTGCACGCGCAGTCTCTTTGTGAACGCAAAAAACGTCCAACGCCACACTGCACGCGACGCGCGAAGCCACGCGTCTCCGTAAACGAGGCCTTATAGATTCGTCATGTCTGTCTGTCTGTCCGTCCGTATGTCACAGCCACTTTTCTCCGAAACTATAAGATCTATACTGTTGAAACTTGGTAATTAGATGTATTCTGTGAACCGCATTAAGATTTTCACACAAAAATAGAAAAAAAAACAATACATTTTAGGGTTCCCCATACTTAGAACCGAAACTCAAAATTTTTTTTCGTCATACCCTTACGTGTGGGGTATCTATGGGTAGGTCTTCAAAAATGATATTGAGGTTTCTAATATCATGTTTTTCTAAACTGAATAGTTTGCGCGAGAGACACTTCCAAAGTGGTAAAATGTGTGTTCCCCCCCCCCCCCCCCCCTGTAACTTTTAAAATAAGAGAATGATAAAACTAAAACAAATACATAATGTACATTACCATGTAAACTTCCACCGACAATTGGTTTGAACGAGATCTAGTAAGTAGTTTTTTTTAATACGTCATAAATCGTAAAACGTAATTTACCATTCATACAATCATCTCAAAAAAAAAAAAAAAAAAATTTCATATACATAAACCTTATGCATAAACCCGGATGTTACGGAACCCTCGGTGCGCGAGTCCGACTCGCTCTTGCCCGGTTTTTTAAACAATAGAATATTTATCTATAAGCTCAGCAATAAGCTGCCTACCCCCATGAGAAGAAGATCTGCTGAGTTTATGTATGTATGTATACCCTGGTTTCTGAACACCTATTAAATTAGATTCAACCTGTTGTTGAATCTCTTGTCAGTTGTTTTAATTGGCTGTTGTTAGTTCGGTCAACCAATCACAGGTGTTGACATAAGTTTGACATCATGTTAGTTAATTAGGGTTCCGTACCCAAAGGGTGCCAACAAGACACAATTAGTAAGCCTTCGGCGATTGTCTGGTACTAGGTGTGCATTTTATATCTATTATAATGCCATCACCTACCTGTGATTTATGCGATTATCTGCATTGCACGCACATCAATTTGCGTGAAAATACTTAAATAAGTACTACACATTTTTATCGTATCTCGATAAAAATGTGTAGTACTTATTTAAGTACTTAACGATTTACAATTAACAGGACAATTCTATTTTATTGAGCGTTCGGATTACGGTAAAATAATAACTTCCGGCGTCGGGTGGGACTGGAAACCTTTAAACCAAACAAATGAGTCCTATTATTTCTCTCAATTTAGTCTAACAAGCAACTTAGAGTCAAAGGTTCGACGAGGCGGGGAACTCAATGGCCGTGAAATTTGTAATCTTCATTAATTTCAACTGAAAGTTAACTTTCGCCCTTCCTACTTTTGTTCCTGTTAATTTAGCTTGACTCTTTCAAAATAATATTGTGTAATGTTTATGTTTCACGATCATTTTTATTCAGAACATGGAGGTATAACATTGGCCAAATGTGCGAATTATGTTTATTGTCTTTTTCCTTAAGAATGTCAGGGTTGGGCATAATTTATTATAATAACAAGTTAGCAAATGATATCAAAAACTTATAGTTTAAATGAATGCTAATACCTCTTTCTTCCACGCCTACCTTTACATTTTAAACGGATCATATGTTAAAGTCATAACAAAAGAAATTTTCATTTAAATTAAGTGTATAAAGTTAGTAACCGCGGACTGTAAGGAAACGGGACCGAGTGAACTTTTGCAGAAACATTTAAATTCACTGGTAGCTCTTTTATGACGTTCAGTAGTAACACCCACTCACTACTCGTCCGTATTGCGAGTTCTTTTAAATGTTGGGATCATTTTTCATAAATCATTCCAGTGAAACCATTGAGAGAATTATTTATTTCAAAAAATTAATTAAAAACATTCTACGCTCAGTTTAATCAAAACGCTCTTAGAAATAATTTTCACAAAAAATTACAAAGTAATTCAGTTACTTTCTCAATCCGTAAGCGTACATTACAGTACTAAACGTCATACAATTTATTTTTGATATAATTTTCTATCTAAAATGTTATAGGTGTTGCAAGAATTCTTACTTATTTCTGCTAATACTTTTATTCTTAATAATTAATTGTTAATTAAAGAAGGTGTACTTAATTAAGAATTGAAACAGCGTATTGTTAGAAAACGTCGGTATCTACACACTTATGTGTATAATAAATATTGTAATTAGCAAGTAGTTAATGTTAATTATAATGGCCGGCAATGTGTTGCGTTCCGACGCTACACAGGAATCTAGAGTTATACTGAATTCTCGAGTTTAGTACAAGTAGCAGCAATAGCTTGTTTATATTACCTAGGATAAACATTTATTATTTTGTGAGCTATCGTAACTTCATATAGAAATCTAACAAAACTAGTTTAACTTAAGTAAGTTGTTAAAGAGATCAGCACATGGTTGAAATCTAGAGTATCATTCAATGAATATAACATATCAGTATTTATGGTAGTTTCTTGCGAAAAGGGTCACATTAAATTAGTTCCATTTTACAGAAAATCTTAGTAAATAAACTCAACCACTTGAAAATTATTTTGTCTGCCATAAATCTAAATGTCAACCTCAGAAAGGATTAGTTGTGATATACAGTTGTGCATGGAAATTCAAATACTGCAGGCGTTAACTTCTATGTTGGCAACTTTCCTTTGTGCTTGTTACGTGTATAATGTATAAATATAGTGAAAAAACGTGGTGTAAGAAGTGAATAACGTTGTTTGTTGTAATAATAAAGAGATTTGAATGGGTAGCTAGTGCCGCCGGCGGCCGGCAGGCAGCGCCGCGCGCTCGCATGTGTCGCGAGTGCTAGGAGGGTGGCGGGGAGTCGCGCGGTGTGAGCCACCGAAGGACAGCGGAGTTACTTGTACACAGTTTCCGTTAGTCACATTTTCGCAACAAGGTATTCACATTTCGAGGACTGGAAAGTTGGCGTTATCGCGTTTAAAATAGAACGACAAACACATCTAACTTTGTGATGCAAAATGAACACGACGAACCGGACAAACCGTTTCGACTGCTTATTTTATTTCGGTTGAAAGGCTGTGTAGCGTTTAAGTGATTCTTAAAAGGCTTAAATTGTATAGGGGAATGACAGCGGCAGTTTAAAATTTCACAAAGTAGGTACTTAGCTACTGAATAATTTTATGTTCAGTAATTTATACCTACTGAAGTAGGAAAATAAATTGTCACACACGTACAGTGTTATTTAAAAGTAAGAAAAGAAGTTAAAACAAGAGTTTCTTAAGTATCCTCTGATATAAAAATATAGGATTACGCTCACACACTACTTTATGCGATGAAAGTGTAACATATTCAGAGTCGGTCTGTCTCGACACGTGCCGAACTCTCTGAGAACATTATAAGTAGGTACGGGTAAGTGCACAAATTGATTTATTGAAGTTGAGCGGGTTCAGAGTTGCGCCTGAGTATTCACAGTCCTTTGCGTTACACAGATAAAGTGGAAATAAAAAAGAAACTTCACAAACAGAAATCCCCTTGTCGCGAGATTTACGAGCCGACGCACCTCCGGCGCAAATAACTTATGTACATGTAAATTTTATGTTCCGTTGAAACAAACGCTTGTAGGTACAGAGTCAGTGAAGCCTCTTATAGTGGCGTGTCAATTACCCACGAGCCCGCACTTGTTCATGTGTTCACGTGCGTACAACGTACGTCACGCGGTCGATCAACTAAATTAGGTTAACGATCAAAAATTTCGAACAACATTAGCGATCAATTTTCAACTAATACAATTGAAGCAAAGTTTTAGTAAAACCAACAATTTGTTTTATGATATCTGAATGTATAGCATCCAAGTAAACGTGATCATTTTCGTGATAATTATGTAAAGTCACGCAAATCGTGTTTTAGATGTTATGAGTCCTAGTATATAATGAATTTTCTTGGTGGGACAATAGACGTGGTAATGGGAATAATCTTCTATAATCACACTTTTACGACGGAATGATAATGGAGGTAATAATAGCACGATTGACTTATAGATTCACCTGTGAACGTGTATTCGGTTTGCATAAAAAGTGAGCTTAATTGAATTGCATGCCAAGTGAGGCATCGCCATAGCTAGTAGGAAGTGGATTTTGATGTTGTTCTGACGTGATGTTTATTCATTGAATTAACATCCCGCAAATGCAAGCACAATTTAAGCGCTATTTTCCCGGCACTTCTGTTTGTCAATTAAAATATTTGGAATCACGAAATCATTTCAGTAGCGGTTTATTTGATTACTCGAATCGAACTCCACAAAAGATTGCAAATTGCAGTGTATGATTATTTTCCTTAGTTTGGTAAATTAAAAAATTATTTCGTGCAAAAAACGTAATAAATAGGAATAGCGAGAACTTTGTTACATAAAATACTAATTCAAGAATAAATACAAATACTGAAAATGATAACATTTATATGCTCATTGACTGTACTAACTTTTGATTTAATGTATATATACAGTGTATTAGCAATCGATTCATACGACATCAAAAAAGAATTTCAATACAAATATTTCGAAATTTGAAAAATTCGAAATTCGTATCAATCGTATAATTGTCAAAGTAACAATTGAATGGGTGTGAACTGTGCGAGTTTAGCGTGCAGCGCGCCGCGATTTGTATTGCGTGACACGTACCCCACGGCTTTGGCTTGTTTGCCCGGCAGCCACGGGGCGCACATTCCATACCTAGACATTATTGTCGCCTTCCATTCTCTTTTGACTTTTATACGTGAAAATTTTAACCAAACTTTGCATCCAAAACAAATGTTATGTTATCTAAATGAGATGTGAATATATTTATTTGCAACAGAATATTTACGAGGGATAAACAACAATCGGTGTGCTGAGAGGAATAGATTTATCGTGCGCAATCACAGATCAGATGTTGGTATTCGGAGCAAAGCCCCAGGGAGCAGGCTTCGCATCGACTGAATTATTTACACTCACGTTACTCTTAGAGGCTGCGGATCTGCAAAGGTACAGCTGCACGCGTGAACAGAAATATAATTTTTGTGTAGGTTAATCTTGTCGATTCTATAATTTACGTGTTTCGATTAAGTAAGTTTAATTTATAATAAAACTTATTGATTTGTTTTTTTAATATAAAGCTAATAAAATCCAATGAGCCAGTAATTACAATTTATGTTTTTAATACACATAGAACGATCAACTCAATGATTCACAAAACCAAACCGATCACAAATCTCCCAAAAATCACTTCCGAGCGTAATTAATACAATTAAAATCAATGCCTAAACAATTTAACAACCACAAACAAATTTTGAACACTTGATATCGGCGGGCGCTAAGCTCAAGTGAGCAAAAGTGAGTAAGTTGTCGTTACGGAGTGTATGAGTGGAAAGCCGGCCAACTTGCTCCCAACTAAGTTCAAGTGCTTGTAAGTAAAGCGTCTGCGGGGAGCTCGCCTTCGCGAATTACTTCCAAGCGATTTCGCGATCTCGAAATGATGAGTTAAACTTCCACATCTGCCGCCGCCGAATAAAATGATAAGTTTACTTACAATGGAGGTGCCACTGTTTTGGTTATAGTTAAGGGGTTAGTTATGCGCTTATTTAACGCATCAACAATGTAGTGTAAACTGAAACTTTTATTTTATTTTTGTTGGTCTTAGTTTTCTTAATTATATTCTAAGACAACGTTATTTGTAACAATATTTACTTTGTTACTATCAAAACCAGTTGAAAATTTGATACGATTCCACCAGCACGGGAAACAGGACGTTTAGATGCAGGAACCAACCCAGTATAAGTACCCTGTCGAGGAACATTGTCTTCCGCATCAAGCTCTTGATTGCACCAACTGACGAGAACCCCATTCTTGTTGTGTAAATCGCGGTCTACTTTCACTTCAAGAATGAATTAAATTAATGCAATAAATTAGTGCTTTTAAAATCACTACACTGAATATTGAAATTGTAAATTCAGTAACATATATGCGTGTGCAATTATCAACTACCAGCTAATACGAACTGAAAGCGAAGTTTTGGGTAAACTAATTATAAAATTGTGGTCACCTGTTAATTTGAATATAATTCAATTTTACAATCCATGAAATGCTAATTGATGGAATGCTGACAGACTTAATGATTCATTTCATTCAGTATGTAATGATGTTACGTATTGGCTCGATGCAGTATTTCACAATGGAAGTACTAATTACGTTAATCAATACAACGGTGTGAGTTTTGCACTCTCGAATAAGTTCTTTTATTAACTGCGCTGGAGTTTTTTGAAGATATGACGATTAATCTCCTTATTGGTTTCAATCCCAGCTGTTCTAAATCTTATAAAAAAATGTTAATTATCATTATTAGACATAGCAATGGACTCGTAGTAAAATAAAATGATTTATAGTTACTTCAATTTATTAAAATTACGTAAAACGAAAAAGCAGACTATTCAGCAGCGGTTCTTTATTGTTTTGTAACAGTGTTTTAATAACTGGCTATAGTTTATTTGGCAAAATAAGTCTATGAAAAATTATACTTGCCAGCGTCAGCTTAGGTAACGTCCTATTTTAATATTTTCCTGCCTTTACTCTAGTTACTAAAAAAAACATTTAGTTTTTATTATCTCATAAATATTATTATTCTTTGACATTTTTAATACTGTACTTTCCGTACAGAGCTGGGGGCCTAAAAAGACCACTTTAGTGCAGCACAAAAAAAAACACGGAATGTCTTCACCATATATTATGATTCATAATGTTATCCTTTTTTATTCTGTCAAAGTGGCCTTTTTAGGCCCCCAGGTATAATACGAATAAAAATATAGGTACAGGAGAGATATATTTTCATTGAACACCATTTTCTTCTTGCTCAATCACTTACCAACCAAATCATTGAACTAAAGTTGTGCTGTTAGTGGCAATAGTTGTCCAACTTATGAAAACCGGTGCCACAATAACCCATTGACCCAGTCAGGGTCGCGACTCCCACATGCGAAGTATTCCGTAGGTCCAGTGCTACAAGGATCTTTTGGCGCCTGAATGACATTGATAAGAGGGTGTTGATGGTAATTTGAGGAATCGACACAGAAATTGAATAGACAAAACAAGATGGCGGTGTTAGTTCCGATTTTGGCCACACGCCAAAATAACATTGTAGCGTTGTACAGGCAACAGGGTGCGAACATTACTCTGACATTTTGAGCTATAGAAAGAGCCCCGACAAATTTTAATTGTCAATGTTTTACTTTTATCAAAGGAAAATACTCAGAGGCCTTGAACCTTTTGTCCAGCAGTGCACGGCAATAGGCTGAGTTGATTGAAAGGAAAATAAGGATTTTTCCGGTAATGAACATTACAAGTAGAAATCGTTAAAGTGATACTGTGAGAAATAACAACTTTGCGGACACAATAACCTAGTGAACTCTATATGGGCAGTGACTGTTTTACATATGAAGTGTTAAGAGGGAACAGGGTACGAACTGGTTAGATGGCTCAAGAAAAAGAGACAATGATTGTTTTTGTTTTATAAACAGACTTCATAAAAGGAGGAGGTCCTCAATTCGGATGTTTATATATTTTTTTTTTTCAATCAGCTGTTATCTCAATAGACAGCTGATGGATAGCAATCAGCTGTCTATTTAGGTACTTAAATGACGGGGCAGCAAGCTAAGATCTTCCTTACTTTTTATCACAACCACAACCAGTAACTTCGGCAATTAAAAATTAATCTGTCTGTAACCATAATCCATAGAATTGAAAGATCAGTGGCAATGCATGAGCAGCGTCGCCGATCCCGTCGGGTAAGCGTTGTTTTATGGTCGTCGTGCCGCCAACAAAGTTCGGCAACTGCTTTATGATCCTAATTTATAAGTGAGCGGCGTCGGGAGTATTTACGACTCTTTTTGGAGTCGTCCCGTGAGTGCGTTCAGCCTCGCATTACATGTACGCAGAGGACTATTTGAGGACGCGCGTGTCTGTGTCAGTTTGCGTTCGTCAAATGTTTCAATGATGTGTAAGTGCGTGTGGGTGTTTGTGTTTGATTGGTTTTTTTCAAGTTAATTTCTTAGACCAACTTTCTGGCCTTTTCCCAACTATGTTGGGGTCGGCTTCCAGTCTAACCGACTACCTATCTGATCTCCACAACCCAGTTACTGAGTAACACGACACCCATTGACAAGACTGGCTGTTAGACTTTTGGGCTTCTATATACCCGTAACGACTGTCAAAGATCTGTGAATGTCAGCCAGGACCAACTGCTTCTATGGAACACCCATCCACGGAACGGCCTTGGCAAGCATTGCTTAACCTTGAAGATCGACCCTTGTTATTATTTAGCCACGAGCTCTTCTAAAGTTAATTTGTTTAAAAAATATGAGAATTTAGTGTGTGGGTAAGTAATTGACGATGCATCTCATATCAGTTACTTGTTTTATTCATATCTAATAAGCTGGTTTTAGTTTATTTAAGTTAGACACAAGACAATGTTTCAGATTTTAATTGGCGAACAGGGGTTCTAAAAAGGCCACTTTGGCAGAATCATAAAATGGCGAAGGCAGTCCGTGTTTTTCTTTTTTTCGCTGCACTACGTAGGTATCAAATAGATTGGGATTGGATTTGGATTGGATGGATTGGTATTTTAGCACAGACAAAAAAAAATAACTGAAAAATCCTTCACCAATGGGATTTGATGCGATTAACTTAGCAGTTAACTGTCCATTATGATTCTTCCAAAGTGACCTTTTTAGGCCCCCAGGTCAGTAACGGAATGAAAACATAATCGAAATAAATATTACTTTACACATTTATTAATTGATGAATGTAGTTTCTAACTTAATAAAAGGAGGTTTTCCGTTTATGATATAAGGGATTGGTGTTATGCGTAATTTAGTAGGTATATTTAATAAATTGTGCTTCAAAGCGCTCTCACGTTAAATGAACAGCCGCTTAAAATGTATGATCGCTACCACCGAGCAATATGTTATTTTATTTTAACATTTTTGGACGGATAAAAATACCTTTAGTATATTATATTCCGGTCTGATCCCCTGCTAGTTCTTCTTCTGTTTTAATCTCTGTTTACTTCGTTTATTTTTGTCTTGCCAATAAATCATGCAACTTAATTGAGTCAAAAATATACAAGACTTAAGAAGTTAGAAATGTGGTTCTTATTTTTACCGACTTCAAAAAAAAAGGGGGTTATTAATGGATTCGATTATATTTAGCACTTTGGCCATACCGAGAAACATAAGCGCTATGGCTTAGTTGTAAGTAAGCCACGCTTATGTTTATAGCCCCTTAGTTGTGTACAACTAAGGGGCTTATTTATAAACGTTGCTTAAAGTTAAGTCATGATTAGCGACTGTTTAACCATACATTTTTGACGTTTAAACGTCTCTTAAATCTGTATTAGACAACTTTCCCTAGTAAAAAATATATTCTTTTTACCTTTAATGCCGTGCACATCGTAATTAACTGACTACATATGATAAGTTTTCATATACGTCATGCGAAATGGCACCTTGGACATGAAGAGTTCCAAGCCGATGATTTACAATCTCCGAGCTGGAATGAGGTTTAGGAGCATAAATTAATTTTCAATTTCCCTTTGACGTTTCGCTGAGCCCGGGACATGTCTCCGGGAGAAGGTATTACCCCATACATGACACGTGGCGCCTATTCGATGCACCCACGTCGTTGCGAACGGGTGCTGATGTTGTAAAATGCTGGCTGACTGTTGGTTGTTTGTGCAAAAATATTGTGGGATAAAACAGTTTTGGGTGGGGAAAAATGTTTGGACACAATAATTAATGTTGGTTTAATGGAAATTAAGATTTTAATATAAAAAATTAAAATAATTTAATATTCAAAAAAATCAAAGCCCTTCTACAGAGGACTAAGAATTATGATAAAAAACAAGGATGTTTCAAGACATTTTAGAAGCATGAACAGTTTACAGAAGTACTTTTAAAACATAAAATTTATTTTCTCACCACGTTATTACAAAGTACATATTACATGGTATCAGAGTCAGACAACATTTTATTTTAATTTTAATTGTGGGAGTCTGGTGCCTAAACTAAGCTGGCCTGTATTTCAGGACACCAGAAGGCCAATTCTACTAATTTAAAACGTTCAAAATCTAGTCGCAGTCTCATCTCAGCGACAAACAAATGTCAAAAACTTGTCAAAATGTAGGGAAATTAAAGGCATTTTTGACAGATTGAGATCAGACTGTGAACTTTTTTAAAATTACGAGAATTGCCCCTCTGGTCTCCGCCCTTTTACAGAATGATACATTTTATTTTGTTATGTACTTGTACAGTCACGAGCATAAGTATGTATACACTTGGCTTTATTCAAAGACGATTTTCTCCTTTATTTTTGAATGAAATTTTATAGTATTAGGAACATAGTATTTTCGAACCCATAGGTTTATGTAAAGTGTCGTATTTCAACGTTGCATTCGTTATTTCGTGAAAAAATCGCAATTTAAAGTTGCCAAGTGTTGACATATTAGTGCTCGTGACGGTACACCTTAACACATTGAAGGACACTGAACGAGACACAATAGAAGTTTTATTGTTATTACGTCGAGGGGCGTTAAGTGTCCCGCAAAGAGTTAAAGATAAAAAATCAACATTATAAAAATATTGGTGACTCGAGACTAAATTTTTTAACTTCACATAATTATAACCATAATGCTAGCTCTATGTAAAGTAACATAATAGTCTACTAAAGCACTCAGCGTTGTTAAGTGATGGCCTGAAACACAGGTTTGAATAAACCTACATCAAGCAGGTCGCTATTGTATTCATAAGGCCTTTAACCAATATTTATATAAGATAAACACTAGATTTATTTCAGGCATAGCTTAATATTTTCTTCATATTATTAATGTTAATATGTAACTTTGTAATGATGTAAGTTACATGTGAATTTATGAATAAAAAATATTCTTATTCTTAAATTCTTCTAAACTAAACTTTGTGTGTGGGGGTGTGTGTGTGTATGTGTGTAGTGGTGTTGGTCCGTGCGAGCGACGTAAAGGTGTGTGTACATTTGTGTAAGGTGCTTTTTTGGGCGTGCGTGACTGAATGATAGTGTTATATTATATTATCTATTATGTGACATAAAGGTAACTTTAAGACTTGTGAATGATGATGTAAGTAGGTTTGTATTTTTAAAGTTATTGCTAATTCTGATAGTACACCATAGATCAGTTTTCAGTATCCTCATAATTTAGTTGTTGTAGTAAGGCAGTCACTTTTGGCACATAGTTTTACTGAGGTTAACAACAAATGACATCCTGTTTATTTTGCTATATATAAAACCACCAAAAATAGTGATTACTATATTCAGAATATTAATAAACCTACCATCAACTCACTTCAAATAGGTCGAAACTCTAAGCTGTACTATTATAAGCATAAATAATAACTCAGAACACGAAATAGAAAAGCTTTCACCACCCTAAGCCAGAAATGCGACAAATTTAAAAGATTTAACTGTATTACGCATAATGTATGCAGATTAACATCCAATGCAGTCAATAGGCCACAATTTGGTGCCGATAGAAATATTAGATCGTTCGCGAGTTACGAGGAGAATGCGGCACAGAATGCAACATGCAAAAGCCATTGAGTAGCAGTGAGTGAATGGGTGTCCTCCGCTGGGTGGCGCCCACCCGACCATTGTGACCATACAACGTCACATAACTTTGTTGTAGTTGCCGACATTCTTGTCTAAATAAAACAATATGCACTTATATAAATCTATGGAGTTTGTGCTCGCTGTTAGTGTTTGTGTTGGCAGTTGGTTTGTTGAAAGTGATGCTGTTTGTTAAAGTTGAGTGGACTTGTTAGTCTGAAAACGGATTAGTTAAATGTTAATAATTATATTACGCAGTTTTGGGATTAGTGTGCGTCTTGTGTGATAACTATTTAATGATAAAGATATACGTGAATGTGTTGTAAATTCTAGGAAAACTAACTAAATAAAACAAAACAAACATACAGATATTAACACTACGGCTGAACACGAAACTTTTACAGTCCAGTCAATATTGGGCGCGCAAAGTTTAAGATGCAGCGTAGATAGGGCGCGTAGTTTCGTCGTAGCTACGTAGCTACAAACAGCTACGAGTCGCTACGAACCGCTACGAAGTGTGGCGGTGTAGCGCTGTCGGTTCGGCGGTGCATTGGTTCAAATATCCGTCGCTCGGCGATGGCTCACCGACACGAAGGAGGAAGGAGATTTCAATGCACTTGATTTATGACCCACATAATGGAGCGCTACGCTGCATTTTGCTGCATGCAACCAACCGTCGGCGTCGGCCCTCCACGCTAAACATCCTCTGTATTTATGAAATGTACACAACTAAACATAATTTGATCATTTAAATACGTAATAGCTGTTCTAATATATTATACTTGCGTCTGTTATTGTGTCTGACTAATTTAATATGTATTTGGTGTTATTATTGTCGTATTATACACATTAACTTTAAAGTAATATTTTGAAGCGTAGTATAAAATTACATGAGCAACACGAAAGCGGCCATCCAAAATATATTAGCAAAGGGTGCTCGGTTCACAGTCTTAGCGATGCGTCATTGGCAAATTGAAAACTTAATTTATAGCTCTCCCATCGTCTGAGCTTACACAGCTTACTGTGGGCTGACAGCCTGAGTGCTGCGGATTTTCTTATTTCCAAGCCGCGGCCTACACGAGACGTTCTTGGAAAATGTTGAGGTAAAACATTAACTGACTTCTTTCACTGGTATTGCCACCTTTTTCTATGTGGGAGGCGAAATGTGAAGGAGTTTGTGAATGAGGTTTGGTTGCACTGTTTTGCGTTGCATTTATAGTCAGGAATATCAGTAGTTTATAGCGTGATATACGGCACTGATTAAAATGGCGTGTGGTCGAGTATAGGTCATGCCATCCCCTTAAAAGCGTAGTATGTATTTTGTTTTCGTTTTTCTTGGGAGCCGAAAGGGTGATTTTGATCACTATTATTGACTATTTTACACCACCCCGAGCGCATTTAAGCGACTAATTAAGACCATAAAGGAATTTGATCTTTCATTATAGCAGTCTATTCGGAGGCTTATTACCAGTGGATATTTAATAGGCATAAAGAGAGAGGAAAGTTAAAAAGTGTAAAAGCACAAGGATTTTTACTGAAAGTCGCGATTAGTTTGAATCCATTCGTGTAACAGCAAGCTGCCATAAATTCTGCTTCGTGTGTTGAACAAGACGCATTGCATATATTCCATCGCATTGCTCCACGTGCTTCTGGAATGACAAAGGTACGCTCTGAAATATTCGGCGTCACTGAATGGTATATTTTATCAATACGAATGTGACGCAAAAAGGTTGTGAAAAATGTAGTTTTTGAAAAGGCCGCTGTGTATGATTCTAGAAACATCTGTCAGTGGGAGTGTGTACGGTATTCGTGGCGCAAAGTGCTACGTTATTCAACTTAATAGCCATTAGTTTGGTTCGTTAGCGGAATATTGCTAACGAATGTGCGGCGGCCGCGCATTCCGGTCGCCGGCGCGTGCTGAAACGCTCAATTAGCACACACTGCTAAACTATCCCACCTAGCGCTTCTATAAAATACCAGTAATTTCATACTACCCCCTGTATCTGTCAAAACGCGCAAACACCGCCCGGTCTGTTTATTGCAGTTGTAGAACTAAACATTGTGCTAGAACACTCACTATTGTATATCAATAGTAGCTGTTGCCAGCCACTTCTTTCGCATACAAACTTTGTCCCACTCAGTAGTGGACTTCTGAACAGTTCGTTCTTATCGTCGCCTCCTAACTCTCTAAGAAACATAATTCAATCATGTTCCATCTTCATTAGTTTTTGAGTTAGTCAAAAACAAAGCAACAGACTCGTAGGTAAACTGTTTATTCGAAGCAGAACTTCAGCTATCTGAATGTTTAAGGGCAACAGCTCTTGTTCACCGACGAATTTATATTTCTTCACATCAATCTCTTTAAATAATACGATATATCTCGCACTCCACAGACCGAGGGGTTTTTGCCGTTATTATGCATTCAAAATTGAGCACCGAATATGAAATGATGTGCCTTTATGTCAGGGCTGCTCACCCTAACCTGCGGGTGTTATGTACGGGCCACATCCAATAGGTTTAGACAGTGAATGTTATTTTGCAATTTTTACACTTTAATATTTTCTTTTTTTTTTTAAGTATCTATTTACTTACACAATGACATGTACATTTACTGTATAAAGTATTATATTATTTTAATTATTGTGAATGTGAGGACTATGTGGGTCATTGTTTACATTTTAATCGTGGTCTGGCAGTTTGAGTAGTTTATGCGGCCTACCCAAATGTCCTGTCTTTGGTATTGTTCGTCGAATCGTTGAGCTCCTGAAGTTCTGAGTTGAGCTGTACGGTTACTGACAAATGCGTGCACTGACTGGACAGGTCCACTCAATCTGTGTGGTTCTTTCCTCAAAAGATCTTTTCAGACACTAATCTACATGGTCCTCAAAGATTATGTCCGGATTTTTATATACACATTGACATTGATGAATTTTATTTAGACAATGACATGAATATTTACTTTGTAAAGTATATATTTTTTTTTTTTTCTTTTCATTTAATTATTGTGAATGTGAGGACTATGTGGGTCATTTTTTTTTTTTTTCTGTGTTCCTTCTTAGTTTTAATCATGATCTGGCAGTTTGAGTAATTTACGCGGCCTACCCAAATGTCCTTTCTTTGGTATTGTTCGTCGAATCGTTGAGCTCCTCATTTCTGAGTCGAGCTGCACGATTTTTGACAAATGCGTGCACTGATTGGACAGGTCCGCTCAATCTGTGTGGTTCTTTCCTCAAAAGACCATTTCAGACATCAATCTACATGGTCTTCACACGATCTGACCAAGATTTTGTCTGGACTTTAAAAGAGACTGTGACCTCTGAGTTTGTTTCGGCCTTTCTTCTCAGAGTAGTCAGATAGGAAACGCCGACCACATCTAGTTTAAAAAAATATGATGACGTGTAAAAGTGTTTGTAAAAACCTACTTACAGAAAATAAATCATTTATCATTTATCATCGCTTTTACGCAGCCTGAAACCTGAAGTAATTAAAACGAGAAATTTAAGCAGGCTAAACTAGTGAGCGACATCTGACCATGATTTGCGGGCTTCTAAATGAGGGTTGTTTACCTCTGACGTAAAGTAGTGAGTTTATATTTGTTGAGAAAAAAAAATAGTAAGTATAGTGTTGTAGTTAGTTTAATGTTCTCAGAAAAAACTAGCCAAGTGCGTGTCGGACTATACTGACCATTCTGACGCCTAATGAATTAAGGGTTCCGTGGTTGGGTTGAATTTGTTCCAAAAACAAACTTAACATTGTAGTTAAAAACATGTTGATACAATGTTGTTTTTGTTTGTCGATATAATTCACGTTCAATTTTCCAACAGCAAAATGTAAGTTTGTAATCGCATTTATTTTTTATTTGATTTAAAAATACTTATTTGTGATGTGAGACCCTGCTCCTTGTCAAATTTTATGATTCTAGGTCTAGGGGAAGAAGTCTATAGGTTTTCATTTATTTGCGAGTATGTCGCATAAATGGCCGTATTTTTTTATTGCGTTGACTGTAAGCTTGATTTTTTTAGAGCTCTATGGGACCCCGTAGACCTTCTTATTTGATATTTATTTCAACTTGATACCTCCACGTGTTCCTGCGAATAAGGTTCTTGACAGACAGATAGACGAACGGACGGACAACGAAGTTATGCTATAAGATCCCGTTTTTTTTCTTTTGAGGTACGGTCACCAAAAGAGATAAGTAACCAGGGTCGTCGGATATAGTTGAAGTTTAGTAAGAAACCGATTGATGGATTGATGTGTTCGAATGAAATTAAATTTGATATTGATGCTGCATCCGGTTAGACTGGAAGCCGACCCCAACGTAGTTGGGAAAAGGCTAGGCAGATGATGATGACAAGTTATTTGTAAACTATTAAGTAGCTTTCGTATTAGCCATACAAACCCGTAATCGTGATTTTTATATTCGTAGTACCCATTACTACGAATTCAGACTATACGAAATTCAAATCACGAACCGTAATAACCTATTGCATATTTAGTTTCCATTCAAAACGAAAAGATTTTAGTTTTGACGCGTTATGTTTTATTTATCTCTTTGTCGACACGATTGGTACAGGCAGTGATAAAGATGATAATTTTGGTAAGTGTGAAATTTTAAACTCCTACAAGTTTTTATTTTATTTGCCATTTGTCTCCCAACCCCTTTTTAAATAAAATTAACATCTAAAAATGCACTTTGATTGTGACATTCCGTTGCAATGTTCACTTTTAATTACCATTTCATTATCTCAATTTATTCTTGGCAAGAGGAAAAGGTTGCCTTATTAAGGAGAATCTGGCAACAGAGGAAGCTCAAAAGTCGAGCTGCCGTGATGGGGGATGATTAATATGGCTCATTTGCGGTGCCCACCCCTCCGGCTACCGAGCACGGCTACGAGACTACGAGGCTACGAGGATACGGGCTACGAAGCGCTACGAGGCGCTGCTACGTGCCCGTCTCTGCGTACATCGTTTACGCTTCCGCACAGAAAATTTATTAGATTCCACCCCATTTCTACCTTTTATCTCTATTATGTATTTAATGCAATAATATAACATCCCAGACACATCGTAACGTTAACTAATCGTAAGCGGAACACTGCATTAATCAGTATTAACATTATTTACCTCTCATGGCATAAAGTAAGCGCAAAATTATATTAGTAGGTAAGAATCTCGGTGTAACAATATATAATCATGTTTTCAGAGTTGATCTAAAGCAAAAAGTATAAAGACGGGGCAACTGGAAGGTATTATTCGTGTAATTGGTTTCTAATGCCACGTAAACCCTCCAAACGTGTTGGGAGAGTGGACCGGGAGATAAAGTGCACGAACCTTCTCACACAGATTTCACCTTTTTTATTTTCCCAAGTCTTGCCAAAAAAATGTGCGGCTTTACAAAAATTGCATCACTTTAGGAATTACTTTATCTTTATTTTGGATGAGTACAATGTTAATATAGAATTTGTTTTTTTTTTTTTAATAAACAAAAGCTTATCCATTACCATCGTTTAATTGTCTAGCGGAGGGGATTTCTAGGAGTAATATTGATGATAATTTAATCAAAATTACTGCATGTTTTTCTTACAACGAAGAAAATTAAATACAAATATTTTAGAATAAAAATATTTTATGAATAATAAATTAAAAAGTGTTCTTATTTTATTGAAAAATGCTAAATAATTCTTGCCTACCTGTATCATACTATTTCATAGACAGTTTACTATATCACCTGATATCTACTGAGATAATAGGGAGTGAAGCAGGTGCCTCAGTTTGGCAGACGAGTAAATGAATGGACATTTTGGAGCTTCATGAGTCTCATCTTATTGTATCAGGCTTATCCTAAATCCTGAGCAAAGCACTCGCTTCAAAGAATCCATGTGATGTTTCAATTGAAAAGTCGCTGAATATTGTAGTTGAATGTTGAGTCGTGATAAGTTACATGGATATTTTTGATGTTAATCCTTAAATTCGTTGTAGATTGTTTCGATAGTATATTTACATAATTATTGTTAAGTCTTTTAGTAAAACAAAAATTTCGACGCTATAGAACTATTCTTTTATCGTGAACTGTCAAAACAAAATAGTAATTATGTGAAGCACATATTACGACCGCTTTAAAATGTCACTGTGATCAGCAAAACAGTCACAAAATTTCACCGAAAATAATGCTGTCATCACATATTAAACCAAATTAACAACACAGTTTAGTTGCGCTTAAAAATAGTTGCGCTTTGAGGAATATCCCTACTTATGTACAATAAATAAACATTGCCAAGATGGGAATCCCTTGCGGTCAGAGCACTCTGCGTGTCAACTCTCTGAAGTTTGCAGTGAGAATGCATTTCAGTTAAGTACATTTCGCATTATAAATAACATTGTCTCCCGACACTGTTATAAAATGCAACGACAGACTTTCACTTATTATACGAAAGTAGTTTTGTATACTTTTCTAAGAGAACCAGTTATTTTTAGTTTGTTATTTTGTGTGATAGTTGTCGAATATATTATATTATTATATTATATTATATTATATTATATTATATTATATTATATTATTGTATTGTAATATGATGTCTTCTTCTTCTTTTGAGAATTTTCTTGGCTCCTCGCCAGGATCCGCTTTATATCAGTGAGTAGCTTTTAGCCTGTGTATATTATGAAGCTAGATTTTGATTTCACTTAGTGGCTGAACTAAGAGATAATAATATTATGTTATTCCTTGAGATACTAAAGTTTACTTAGTATATTTTTATCCCTTGAAGATGATAGGTACCTACTCATTTAATCATATTCCCCTGAAAATCGAAGAGATTTTATTTTTTTGCTTTAACAACTATTTACAAGTACTTTTTTCGACAAGGTAATCTGAAACCTGAAGACAAAGTTACCTATCATAGCTATAGGTAGTTGAACATGATCGTCGCCGTTCGCGACGAGACACAGGAGGGTAATTCCTCTCCTTTCCTTCCCGTGATGCACTTGTAAATATATCCCTTACATCCTTGGAGGGAGCTTACTAGAATTTTTCAGTGTGCATTGCCCTGTCGTGCTCGAATCCTTGTAAATTTATGACCCTCGCTCGCTGACGGTGGCCAGTTTCACGAATATCGAATGGGCTGCTTTTATATGCGTCGCATAGAAATATGTTTCGGTGTAATAGTACCAAAATATCGGGCGTACAATAACTATTAATTTATATAACTGTTATTTGAAATGCAGCTAGCGTTATTCTAGTTTAGTTTGGTATAAAAATTTGATTGGAATTGTGGGTGGTAACCGTTTACGACGGTTTTTCTTGTTTACATCAATCTTGTTGTAGAACTTTTGTGTCTAAATATTAGTTGTGCCTCCGTTGCTATGATGGTGAAGAAAATGCGTACGCTCAGCCGATCGATTCTATTAAAATCTCACCTTGAAAACTTAGGTGAAGTGAGCTTGAAGTGAGCTGTCATCCCACCTGAAGCTAGTGATTGACACTGTTGGCAGTTCACTTTACTTAACTTTCATGGTGTGATTTTTACATGATAGATTGGCTGTTTTTACACCGACAAATACTTACTGCGCTGTATCTAATACTAATATTATAAAGAGGTAAAGTTTGTAAGTTTGTATGTAATCTCTGGAACTACCAGTCGGATTTGAAAAAATCTTTTTGTCTTTGATAGCCCAATTCTTGAGGAAGGCTATATGCTATAGCCGAGCAAGAAGATAAAAAGTCAGAAAGAACACTAATCAAAAACGAAGTAATAGCGCGGGCAGGCGATGAGATGCGACAGGGTGGGTCGAGGAAACAAGAAATTTCACGCGGACGAAGTCGTGGGCAGAAGTTAGTGTTTGATAATGAAGTCAAACATCCTGTTTCACAAAACTGAAGACGTTGTTCACGTCCGTATCACCTGCATACAAGGTTTTGTCCGCTTTAAGCTGTGAAAGAAAATGTAATATCTACGCCGACGGCGGCTACAGAAAGTGCCAAGCCATTAGGAGACATCTGATATAACAGCCACTTTGCTTTTTTAACATTAAGAAATTTTAACTATTTATCATCTTTGATTATATATAAGTATTTTTTTTGTAAATTAGAGATAATTAACCTAGCAAACATGAAATCTGGCACTAGGTTACAACTTTAGACTATAAAAATTCTGATTAGGTACTTTTAGAATAAGAAAATAACAAAAAAAAAATTGATAAAAAAAAATTAAGATTTTTTGTAAATAACAAATTAGTTTGGAAAATACAGTTATGACAATAGCGATGCTCTTCATAGCTAGGTAGTGTACCATCAATAAAATTAACTTTAATCATATTTATATATCTAATAATAACCTTAACTAACAAATCGGTACTGACCTATTGTGAAAATATAGCACGAATTAAGGATTTACGATCGTCGGATTAAGTACGTCATACACGAGTATATGGAATGTTTATTCTGGGTCATAAAAGCCCTGTTTAAAAAAAAAACAATAAAACGAATTCGAAAATAAAACTGCATTTTATTCGCTGTCGAAGTAAAAACAGACGCTTTTAATGGTACCAATACGCGCGGGAAGTCGTGTCGCCGGCCATACTATTTCCCTCTGCGACTGCCCGACAACATACCCCAAATTGGAATGTAAAACCGAATCAATGAAGCTTGTTTTAAATACGAAATATGTAAAATAATGTTTTATAATCTCTATTTACTTTGACCAAGTATTTTACATTAGCAACAGTGTCTTTTACCGCAAAAAGGTTCATTATCTCTGCCTTTGTTTGTTATACGTTTGTGTTACGAAAAATATTACCTTTTGTTTTAATATAATAGTTGTGCGCTATAATTAATGAGTATTATAGTGAGACACATTCAGGTTTATTTTTGTTTTCAGGCCTCTCTATGTTTGAATTACGATATCTTTGCACATTTGCGATTTGAGCTCTTGAATGGCTCCGTTCAGATGGAAACTCTTCGCAATCAGAAAAATACAAATGGTGAAATCGTAAATAACTCAGAAGCATTCTTATGAAGTTTCTTTAAAAAAAACTTGTATATTTAAATACCATCCCAGGATCCTTGTCTTTACTAAACAGTTACAGATCTCTACGTACCTGAACAACAACAAAAAAAAAAGGGATTGCCTGTTTGATGTTTTTCACATTCGCAAACCTTCTTCATCTTTTTCTCAAACCAACACAAAACTGGAAAAACTGGCAGCCAATCACAAACAGATATTTACATTTCCAGCTCAATAGCACATTGTTTTAACCAATGACTTTTCTTGCAGAATACCGTACGCAGACAAGATCACTCCGGAGCCGATCCTCCACAACAATAGCAATAGGGACACAAAAGCCGATTCGATCAGAAACAGCTACAACAGCCAGTTCAAAGTAGGCATCTACGGCTGGAGGAAGAAATGCCTGTACATCCTGGTCATGGCACTTATGTTGATGATGGTCATCAATCTCGCGTTGACGCTCTGGGTGCTTAAAGTGTTGGATTTTAATTCGGTAAGGGCTAGACTGGCTTTCACTATCGTATTAACAACTTTGAAAGCTCTTTTGTACAGTCGGTGGACTGAGATAAGGATCCACGTAGCTTGCACCTTACCAAGTTAACTACTATGCAGGGTGAATGTTGATCTCCGTCCAGTGAATATACAAAGAAGCGCTTAGTTTTTGTGCCCTAAATATTTTGTACCTAACTGCAGGTGTAATAAAGACTCTGAATTATAAGTTTAGTTCAATCAATTAGTCGTCTTATTTATTTTGTAGGAGGGAATGGGCCAACTTCGCATAGTGCCAGGAGGCTTACAACTATTGGGGCAAGCTCTAATGTTGGACTCTCTGTTCGCGTCCACCATCAAGTCACGTCGAGGATATCCAATTTACATGGAAGCTTCTCGAAATTTTACCGTTTCTACAAGAGACTCGCACGGAATGCTACAGAGTAGATTATATCTAGGTGAGTTCTAATTTCACCTTTGCTTGCAAAGCTACCTGCGTTAAAAGCTTTACAAAGGAAATAATACTTACCTGTGTAGTTCTGTTCATTAGTTGGTAAGTTTTAATGCTTTAAAACATTCTAGGGCACGATCGTTTCGAACTGAACGTAGCTCGGCTCGAGGTGCGCGACGCGCGGGGGGCGCTGCTACTGGGCGCCGGACAGGACTCGGTGACCGTGGGCGCCGACACGCTCACGGTGGTCAGCCCGGCCGGCGTCACCGTGCAAGCCGCCGCGCAGACACCCCTAGTCAAAGCCCCCCCTTCAAAACCATTGCTGTAAGTATATTCGTGTGTTTGCACTTCAGCAAATTTACGAGCTTTGTCCTCGTCGCAGAGGAAGTTAGAACTCGTTAGTTTGAACATACAGTTATGTCAAACGCACCTACTGAAGTTTGTTGTCCGATCGGAAGCATGCCTTTACCACATGTTTCATGAAATTTATAGGAACATGCTGTTTATTAAATAACTGATTTTCAGAATTTTCAATAGGCTTTGAGCTTTGTTTATTATAAATGTTCCGGTAATGATGTGGCCAATGTAAAAATAAGGACTTTAAGTGCCTACGGACATTTTGCTTATTCGTTTCAAGGTCGACTTTCAACCGCCTATCGGTATAGATCATGAGCAGGAACCTGAAGTACACTCACCCTTGCCTTAAAATTTAATAACATTAATAGGTAACTAATTTACATCTGTTGCCTCATGACAGGCTGGAGTCGCCGACGCGTTCGCTAGAGATGCACGCGGCACAGAACATCGCGCTGGAGTCCCGCGCCGGTGACATCAGCGCCAGCTGCCTCACCACGTTCCGGCTCAGATCCGTCGCCGGCTCGGTGAGTCTCACGGCATAATAACCGGATAAGGCCACGTTTTAACTTAGTAGTAATTACTGGGAGATTGTTGTGTTTTAGATTTCGGAATCTAAAACGGGTAAGGTTCCCGGGCAACGTCTTGTTGATAAACTTATTTTGTGGCATAAAATACTGTGTAGTAGCTTATAACTTCCTTGAGTTCATTAAAAATTAAATTACATATTTGTTTATTTATGGCAACTAGGCCCAATTGTTAGTAACATTGTTTAAACACAGAAACAAAAAGAAAATTGTAAGTTAATCAGCACCCTTATTACGTAACACACTTTCATTCAAAATCCCCCTTGGATTGTGAATGAAAGTGTGTTACGTAATTTTGAAGGAAATTCTTAATCCATTATTTCATAGGTTTGAAGAATTCGTCTACTCAACTACGCAAATAATGCAATGAACGTGGCTGAACTAACAAAATTAAAGGCATTGCCATTCTATATGTGTTGCACACTTACCCCACAGGTTTATTTTCCTTGCTCTTCAAACGGCTACCATAACAACGTTGAACTACTTGGAAAGTAAACCATACATGTACCTTATTCAAATTAAATTTTACAGATTCGCCTAGACGCACCCAGTATATTTATGCCAAAGTTAAAATCGGCGCTGCCACTGCCGCCGTCCGCGGCTCATTCGCACGACCCACACCATCAGAACATATACCAGCTGTGCGCTTGCGCGAACGGCAAGCTGTTTCTGGCACCCCCACACGGCGTCTGCGCAGCAAGGGAAGAGAGCCTTATCTGCCGATGATGAATGAATTTAGAATTTATATTGTGATCCTTTGACATTGTTGTTCATTGACGCTTGTTATTAATTACTTTCGCGGTTTTTTATGCGCTGTGTATATTAAGAAAGAAGTATGTAACTACATTACCTGGCCGAAAATAGGGTTATATGATCGACAGAGACGACGCTAAAAAAGCAAACGTTTAAAAAATAACGATGTGCCGTATTATTGGCCACGTACTGTGTCTTAGTTTGTAGTTGATGTGTCAACGTTGTGTTCTAAGAATTATATAATATAGCTAAGAATGGATTTATAATGATTATACGAGGTAGATCATGCCGAAGGACTGCAAATTGAAATCATGAAACTTTTTTTATCAAATAACAATGTAATTGTTGATATAAAATGCTATTATAACAATAAGCAAATAGAAAATGATTTGAATGCATCGAGTGTAGACTTATCTATAATAATAATAAAGCTGAAGAGTTTGTTTGTTTGTTTGAACGCGTTAATCTCTGGAATGGTCGGATTTAAAAAATATTTTTTCTGTTGATGACCCAATTCTTGAGGAAGGCTACTTTAGGCGGCTTAGGAGCCGGGCAAAAAGGAAAAAGTCAGAAAGAACACTAAGCGAAAATGAAGTAATAGCGCGAGCAGGCGATGCGATGCGACGGGATGGGTCGGGAGAACAAGAAATTGCACGCGGTCGAATTCGTGGGCAGAAGCATAAGTCGAGAGACGAAGACATAGCATTCAACTCATTTTCAGATAGTGTTTATCGGCTACTTAATTATATACCTCCAACGCTCATGCCTCTGCTCCAGGTCATGTCAAATGCCCATGTAACACCCCCTCTCATAAAGATCGGAGACACTACACTCGAAGTCGTGGACGAGTATGTTTACCTAGGAAAAATTGTCCAGTTAGGTAGGTGTAACTTCGAAAAAGAGGTCAATCGACGAATCCGACTCGGCTGAGCAGCGTTCGGGAAGCTACGCAATTTCTTCTCGTCCCACATACCGCAGTGTCTCAAGACGAAAGTCTTTGACCAGTGCGTGTTGCCAGTGATGACTTATGGAACTGAAACGTGGTCACTCACAATGGGCCCAATAAGAAGGCTAAAAGTCACCCAAAGGGCAATGGAGAGGGCTATGCTTGGAGTTTCCCTACGTGATCGAATCAGGAATGAGGAGATCCGCAGGAGAACCAAGGTAACCGACATAGCCCGTAGAATTGCCAAACTTAAGTGGCAGTGGGCAGGGCACATTGCTCGCAGAACAGATGGCCGATGGGGCCGAAAGGTTCTGGAGTGGCAACCGCGTACCGGAAGACGTAGCGTTGAAAGGCCTCCCACAAGGTGCATGGACGACCTTGTGAAGGCCGCAGGAACCCGTTGGATGCGAGAAGCACAGAACCGGTCGAAGTGGAGGTGCTTGACGTCTTTCGGCTGAAATGATGATGATGATGATGAGGTACCTCCAAAAGAACTATCGAACCGAAAAAAAAATCTATGACGTCCCATGATTTCAATTTTCAGTCTCTTTAATACTTTCGGTGGATTAGTCAAGTCTCAAGCCGGTTGTGCTTATCGTAAAAAAAATGGCGAACAATTCTGTTATTTGCTTCGGAATAATGTTATTGTTAAGATTAAAAATACGTGAATCTTAGGTACATTTTTCATGGAAACAATACCTTTAAAGAGTATGATATTACAGCGATGTCAAAAACTCGTAAGTGTAACGTAGAACGAATTGCAAATAAATGTAATATTTGAGCCCCATGTTGAGGGGCCCGTGGCTAAATAATAACAGCCGCACAGGTCGATCGATCAGGTTAAGCTACGCTTGCCGCGGTTGGTCTGTGGATGGGTGACCATCTTTACATACCGTGACCCCTCCGTGCCTCGGAAAGCACGTTAAGCCGTTGGTCCCGGCTGTCATTCGTGGATCTTTGACAGTCGTTACGGGAAGTCAGAAGCCCGAAAGTCTGACAACCAGTCTTACCAAGGGGTATCGTATTACCCACTAACTGGGTTGTGGAGGTCAGATAAGCAGTCGCTCCATGTAAAACACTGGTATTCAGCTGCATCCGGTTAGACTGGAAGCCGACCCCAACATAGTTGGGAAAAGGCTAGGCAGATGATGATGATGATTTGAGCCCCATGTTAGTGAATTATACTCATTTCTACGAATGTGTCTCTCTCAGCGAGAGGAGGCCTGTATCCCAGAATTGGGAACATTATAGCTATGTACGAATGTGTCTATTTGTCTTTACCTTGAAGGGGAAGTAGGAGTGTAAACTTTACACAGACTGTCTAAGTGATGCAGTGGCTTGTTCTTCATCCACTGTGTGCCCGCATCGGAAATAATATTCGTGTAGCCAATCGCTGCAGATGTTACTTCCTAGTCTCCTCTGGATGTTTACGTGTACCTTGTATGTCTGATGACTGATGACATCCACGGCACTAAACGTAGTGTGGGCTATACGTGTAAAACATAACGGGTGTAAAAAGACACGAAGCCGACTCACTTGTACTTCCCGTCATTGTAATCATTTTTTTGTACTGTATCATACCTGGGAACCGTCTGGTTACGGAGATATTGATGGTCAAAATTCCAATTTTTACAGACGTTTTTTTTTTACGAAAACCCGATTTTAATGTTACAACACCACTTTAAATACCCCCACGACTCCTGTACCGTTGAATGCACCCAGAAACACAATATTTTGCTACATTGAGCATTATCGCAAACAGCTTAATACCAAAAATAAAAGTTGTTTCAGCAATTATTTTTGTGCAATGTTACTTACAATTGATGCAGAGAATGGGTAGTTGGTGGCTATGTGATGGGTCTTTTTACACCCAAACATATTAATTTATGTACTAATGTGTTATCAATTATCAGCTTATTTATTAAAAACTCATGAATTTCAACTACAACGACTTTCGGAAACGTATAAATTCAAATCTATTATAATAAAAAAATCTAGTGCCTTTTGGATCGCGTTTAGAATAACGATTGGCTGAGAGAACTTCAATTCATATTTTGTTATGCGTTGTGAATAAAGTTCCATCTGATTTTAATGTTTACCACCCCTGATGTTTGCGGAATATATTTGCAAACAAACAAATCAATTTGTTTTACGTAATGTTTGAAATGCTATTGTTAATTTTAATGTATTTATAGAGGTTTGTAAATTAAATTGTTGGTTAACCCTTTAACAAAATCTACTGTCAATTAGGATTTTTTACTATTCTGCTGCTACATAAAACTATTTAGAAATACTCGTATCTCAAATAACACGTTTCCTTGATTTGTCATCATTTGTATATTTACTTGAACTATTACCGAAAACGGGCTAAAAGCCATAGCACACGTATCAAATCGGAAAGGGATCAGCACCGTATCGCCTTTTGCCTCGCCCGCGCCGTCAAACAGGCGTCAACCCAAAGTAAGCACGTAACCAAAGCGGATTAGAGGCTCCGATACGTCGACTCGGCTACGGCTAGGCGACGACGCCGCGCTTATGACTCGCTGACCGCTGGTTGATGGTGCAGGCAGGCCGCAGGATGGATAAGAGGGGCAAGGGTGGACGAAGAGGTGTAAGCTCGGGTACGGAGAGACGTAAGCGCGGGGACGACGAGCTGTAACGCACCGCACCGCGGTTCGTGAGCCTGTCCCGAGGCGAGGCGATTACGTTACGATTCCGATTAGTGTCGTTGCATTAGGGAGTTTCATACAAAGAATACTGAACAGCTCTAGTTGATACGGTGTCGATCCCTTTCCGGTTTGATACGTGTGCTATGACGTTTTTTCCTTTTGAAGAGAATGTATAAAATTTACTTACAGCAAAGCTCACAAAACTTCATGAGAATTAATTTAATTTACATTTATAAGAAAGTCTCATTTTTCGGCTAAAAGGGTAAGTTGACGGATCTACGTGTCATAGGGAACATTATATTTAAACAATTATACGCAATACTGTAGTAATCATTTATGTATAGACTTCGTGTAGAGATTTATATGATGTATAGCTAATCTGTTACGCATAGGAAAATGTATATTAGAAGTAAACGTTTGTTGATATTGTTGTAAATATATGTAATTTATGGAATTAATTAAGTAAATATGCATATTATGTCAATGTGACTTTATTTTTCGTATCATTCTGAAGCAATTATCAATAACTCAATAATTATCAAAAATATAGGTACAACTTCATATTTGTTTGAACAGAAAATTGGTCCTGCAAAGAAAAGGATATGCACTGCAAAGTACAAACTAACCAATTTTTTTTTAAACCCCTTCGAGAAAATATACAACAATAGTTATGCGAATACATAGAGATACAAGTTCTACGCATGAATTTGTGCACAGTGGTCTTTGAAACCTTATTTTAAAACCTCTGATTAATTACCAACATCCCACTCCGTTACACTTTCTCTCAAAGAAACCAGCCTACACAAAAACGTAAAAATATCATTAACTATCAATTAAACCAGAAATCCCCATTACAAATATAAAATATTCAAAAAGTTCTTAATTGAATTCTACCGGCAAACTGACTCAGGTAATGTTATTATAAAACGAACTGGGAATAACTTGGAAACTTTCATCATTTAATTTGGTTTTAAAGGCAGTTTTCGAAAACAGAGCTAACTGGATCTGTGCACTTTTATTGTAGCTGGACAGATTACATTGTCGTTAATATGTATTTACGACTAAAGAAGAATTTAGTTTTTTTCGTCGTTTATTTAGTTAGGTAATATCAAAGTGTGCGTGTTGGGTATGGCTTAGAATACACACACAAGCACATCACAAGTATCTTCGGATTACTTTCTAGGAAGCCCCTGCAACTTAATTGTATCTAGATTTAAGATAATAAATACATTTTTTTTTTATATAAACGTCTCACGCACGTTGAACTAAATTATTGAAGCTATTCGAAATAGTGATAGAAGTGTACCTACCGGAAATTTTACTTTAGTTGTCAGCTCATACTTAGGTTTAACGATCGAACGTGTTTTTCAGTTTGGGTAAACATCCGCTTTTCAAAAACCAACACCGGTTTTTGACAAAAACCTAGCATGTATAAGCATATGTAAAAAAAATACTGGTGAATGGTAAATAAATACTTCAGTAAACATTCTATAATAATAGTGGGTTTTTAAACAACACAAAAAGTAACACAAATGTTGCGAAAATCCAAAAGAAATGTATACCGACCCTGTGTGCACATTGTATGTAACTACTTGCAATCTATGTAACAGTGTACCAAGAAATTACCATTCAGCTGCACTCTTTGTGGTGTTTAGTTCAGCGAGATATTCTTGTAATATTCCTTTTATAATAGGTATGGCTGCAGCGGCGCGCACTCACCAACATTGTCTATTGACTAGTGAGTCCCCGGAGACGTTGGACGCTGCACATTCTAACAATCTGGACAGTACAGGGCGCAAGGCCATTGATATGAAACTATTTCTATAGATTTTGTATCAAAACGAATCTGAATTCGAATGATGCAAACGTATACCTACGGAGTTTTTTTCTTTCTATAGATATGGAAAAGGTTTCACAGAAGTTCAGAACCAACTGTTCATATTTCATTCTCAAAAATATGAAAACGACGATTGTTATGAACCTACGCTAAAATTGATTAAGAAACGTTCCCAACAATGGATCTTATTAAATAACGAACTGAGACAAATAATTAATAATGTACAATCGATACGACGGATTTATTGTGAAGCTCAATGAGACTGTGAACAGTCGCGGCTAAAGTTTAATTAAAGATTCATGATAAATTGTCGCAGGAAGCTGCATTCTGCGCGGCGTCGCACGTGAATAACGTTCTGAACACTTAAATAACTTAAGACAGTAACCTAACAATAAATTCATGAGCCAGCCCCCTTTGTTTCGCGCCGCGATGTTTTAAAGCGGCTAATTGGCAGGAAACACCGCTAAAATGATCGCAAATTAGTAGGTGGCGCGCGTTGTTTACAAGCGTACAGTGGCGGTACATAAATCTTCTTCGTTTAGTGTAAGCTGCCTCCTGTCTGGGGTATAAGTGCTTAAGGACGTTGCGTTTTCACTTTTTAAATGATAGCTTAGTAATCTTACCTTATCTCAGGCACAATTATATTAAAAATAATTTTAATTAAATTAAAATGTACTAAGTATTAATGCAGCGCCATAAAAAGTTGTGCACTTAGAATTGAATATTTAGAAATAATATAAGACTCTCAGTTCCATCTACATCTAATTGAATTTCGGAGTCCTTTGTTGCGGTATAGCCGTGCGGGAACTCTTAAAGCCATTTCAAAGACACCTCGCTCCTCGGCATCTGAGCGAGAGGAAATAAAGTTATGATTTATGTAGTGAAATATGTTCGGGGAGGCCAACGCTCTAAGCGTCCCGACGCCTCCTGTCGTTGACAATATAAATTCGTAGCAAAACGAGAAGACAATTGCTTAGAAGCGTATGCCCAAACGTAACCGAGTTTATTATTTACGAGCTTTATATTGATTTGTTCGATGAAACTTATTACGAAATACATTTTACATTCTGTTGCTGAAGGAAGTAATTTTCTCTCTCACACTTTCGAAGCGTGGTAGCGGTTTACTCGCAATCAATTGATTTAAGTGCGCTCCAATGTTTCAGCTAATGAAAACCCCAATTAAACTAGTAGCTACGAGGTATTATTTATTTATTTATTAAAACTTTATGCACAAGTAAAAAAAATACTGTACAAAGGCGGACTTAATGCCTGAGGCATTAAACCATAGGGTGATGCAGAGACAAAACGTGGCAGGTGCAACATACGGGATAGGTAAATAGCTAGGAAATTACTATAAAATACAAGAATAAATAGAAAAACATAGATATATACATACATATAAACAAAATGAACTGTCAGGAGAAAAAATGATCGGTAGAGGAGTAAATCAGCGTTGAATCCAGCAAATCAGCGCTGGGATGTTACGACCAACTTCTGACGGATATGTTACGTGCCTTCACTTTAAGAGATAACCGACTGGTAGGTATTCATATTTTTTCTTAGATTTGTATCGTAATTATAGTAATCCGCTCGGAACGATAGGTCGGGAGACGTCGGACGAGGTCGGAGGCTCTCGGGTACAGTTGACTGCAGTTATCTGTGTGGTTGTGACACTCAGGTCGTGTTCCTTAGCCCGATTTGACGGAGGTCGAGCGTGGTCTGCCTCGATTAGGACTCTCGGCCCGACAGGATTTGATTACGACACTCGGAAGCTAGTAGGGATTATTACAGGAGGCCGAGTTAGAATATCACGTATGTTATGATGAATGTACTTCGTGTGTGCTGATTGCATCTCTCGTTTTAAATTATAGGCGGAAGGGATGAAAATTAAATTTTGAATGTAATAGTTTGGCTGTTATTGCTCGAATAATACGCCGTTTGTATGTATAGAGGAAACTTTTCATGCATGTTTTGGTATGATTTTCCATAAGTATTTGAAATGTAGAGAATTCCTGCCCATGCTTCATCACATCAACAGAGCCTAGAACAGCAGTGTCAAAAGGACCACCGCCAGCCCAATGCTCAACAAAACCCATTGTAACATAAATTATAGAAGTAACATTTAAAGGAAGGGTTTAGTTCATATTCCGGTAGCAACTATAATGCTATCTTGACAACCTTAACCCACATTGCTCCCCTAGAATAAACCCACCTAAAAGGAGCCGAATATACCGGTTACAATGTAAAGAGGAACAACAAAAAGACACTTCCTAGACGAAATAAAGCTTCGTCCTAATTTTGTGGGTCACGAGTAGGTACCTTTATGATTCAATTGTCTGTGACCAGACCGTCTTCAAGCGGACCTGCGTCACGTCATGGTCACGTCACAGACGTCGGCCCCTTCCCAATATAATTAACACGTTCAGACGCTAACTACTTACTAACTTCTAAAAAGACTCACTTAAATGTATTATGCTGTTTCATGTTGTTTACCGTTTTACATTGTCGCTTAGTTTTCGTATACTCTAAGGTCTTTTTAGGGTTCCGTACCAAAATGATAAAACGGGACCCTTATGGTGAGACTCAGTCTGTCTGTCTGTCTGTCTGACTGTCTGTCTGTATGTCTGTCTGTCTGTCTGTCTGTCTGTCACAGCTGGATATCCCAACAACTACTAATGCTATCAACTTGAAATTTGGAATAGTTTTAGATGACGTTTGCCCAGCTATTTTGGAAATAAGAAGGAAATAAAAATATATGTATATTTTTTGCAACAGAGACTGAAAGGGGGTCTGAAAAGTTCTACTAGGGCATGTGGGGTATCATGAAAGAGCACAGTTTGCAAATTTAAAAAAAAAAAAATTATAGGTCGCATAGTTTGCGCCTATTGATGAAAAATGCCAAAAATTAGGTACCGTTCCCCCCCTTATCTCTGAAGTGTGCAAAGAAAAAAATCTGAAATTATTCTATGTGATAGAAGTTTATGTAAAGATTACAGAAAAATAAAACGAAGTCTCTAAATAGCACACTTTTTCAGAAATCATCAACAAAAGTTACATTAGTTTCACTATCGGTCAAGAGATGGCGTTGGCATAAAACTGCAATATTCTACACCGCAGTGCACAGTGTTAAAATTCTCTGACGAATATAGGCCTCGCCGATGAAAATTTAAAAACAATGCCACGGAACCCTTGGTGCGCGAGCCCGACTCGTTCTTGCCCGGTTTTTTTTTTATATTGGAACGTTTGAAATAAAAATAAAAACTTGATAGCCTAATTTGTACTATTTACTTATTAGTTTAGTAAACAGTTTTAGCATTAGTTACCTTTAACACTGTTTATAATTAAACTATCTATCCATTATAAAAAAAAAGTAAATACAGTATAGGTACCTATGTAATACAGTTTCGTTGAGCAAAAGATATAGAAATAACTCCCAAGGACACCTCTGCAACAATAATCCAAGTATGCACTAATAACAAACAATGTGATACTTGCTATAGCAGCAGATCGTTCCCAAAGACATATTGTTACAATCAGATGAATTTAGAGCAACAGGAATGCAAGCAGTGTCTAATCTAATGTAATGCAACCAAACTGCGGACAGTGGGCACTGGGATAGAATCGGATTCCGAGCAAGCATTTGGGTCCCGGACGTTTGATCCCTACATACACATCTATCTGCAGCTAAATGCCTCCACAAACGAACCAGCCCACTTCGAGCATAATCGCAAGGTGCGCTATGGGACTGATTCATATTCCGAAGTGCCATTCAGATTAATTTACCGTTACCGCCCAAATTAATCTGACATTTAAAGACGGTAAGCCCCACCCATTGAACTCTTAGGAAACTTTGTTCTGAATCAGTGATGTATCTTTAACATGTGTGGGTGTCCGTGACGCGATGCGATGCATATATGAAAGTTTATAAAGTGTACCGCTAATCCGGCCCGCGCGAGCGATAGTGTTAATGCGAGGCATTAAACTCAGGCGCGGGCGCCGGGCTGCCTGCTACGTACTCCATCTACACTTTACCACCAACAATGACACGTTTTATGACACCCTTCATTAAAATGGCAACGTCGGTATTAACTACGTGACTGCTAAAAGAATTCATTATTAAAATACCTCCGAGACTACAACTGTCTTCGTTAATGTGAGCTAAGATTTAAGACGGTGTACGTGTTCCTTGAAATTAAAAATATTTTTTTCCTTATGAACGCTGGGGATGTATGGACCTGCAATGGAGTTTTACGGTCGCAGCAAAAACACGAACATTGAAAATGTTTCACGTGTTTATGGAGTGTTTCAAACTAGCTTAATGGGTACTCAGGCTCCACCCTTGTCATGCACAGTCTTAAAAATAAATTAAGAAGAGCTGCCATGTTTATTGTTCCGTTTCATTCTATTATTCACTTTTCAGTGCTCACTTTGTATTTCAACTAACGCTCTAGTTTATGAATGTCGTATATAAGTAAATTAGTTTATTTCCTCTTGGCGACAATTTAGCTCACGCTCTTGTCACAAATTGTCGGCGAGGGTAAATGCAGACTATTAAGGAAATACAGCAATTCAAGCAGCCCTTACCCTACATTACTGCGCAATCTTACACCGGCGAAATTATAAGCAACACCTTCTTGTGCCATGTCTGGAGGCAATAACACTGCGCAGCCAATCACTGAACGGACGTTGTGACGAAAATATCAAGCGTAATTGTTTTCAACTCATTGTCTTGTGAATTCAGGAGAAAAGTGATAGTTGGGGATAATCAGACGTTTCGTTTATGTTGCAGAAAAGCTTCTCGGTTAACAAAAAGTTCCTGTACACAATAATTTTAAATCAAACTTTAATTACACTCATCTTGCAATCGTATATAATGCCGAAACCGCAACAATTCATAAACACGTAGTAACGAGTCGTAGTCGAATAGCTGCAACTAGCCAGCACACGGCGCAGTTAGCACGGCATGGTAAATAACTGTAAATACGGAAACCGCTAGGTTAGTATCTAAAGTACAATGTAACGTACATAGGTAAGTATGTGCGATAGTAAGTGATACAGTGTAGGTTACTTTATCACTGGATCTGAAGAGAAACTCAGAATTAATTATGAATACAGGAGGATTTAAGCACAGTGTATTAAGATAGTGTGGTAGTTGATTTAATAAGTCGTTATATGGTTATTAATGCTGTTTCATTGTTAATAAGATCGCCACTGGTGTGTGGGGTCCAAGGTTCTATCTAATCGTAAGTGGGCCAAATTGGTACTGGATTTTGATTTTATGTAGGATCCGAGAAGTGACGACAACTTGCTGCCTATAGCGTGGATGCCTTCTCCACTGGTTTGTGTGATAACTCTTTGCCGAATTCTGTGCTAAAAATATTTAGCATAAACTCATAGGGGTCTTTTAAGTAAGCGTGTTTATCGTCCAACACATCGTCTCTTCATCAAAGAAAGCCTACCTAATTTACAGGAGTATCCTCCTGTAAATTTCAGCAAGTAGTCTCTGCCACTCTGTTTCAGCAAGTAGTCAGGAAAACTTGTGTTCACAACCAAATCACCAAATAAAATAGCGACTGCAAAGTCCAAGTTAAGAAACAGACGATAAAATTTACAATTCCGTGTGTCAGTCCGGTGCAGGACAAATAGTAAAACTCTTCCGTGCGAGTTGGTGCACTGAATTCAAATGACGTAAACAAACAAATACGCGCACGTATCAATATATACATACATACCAATACAAGGCTCACTATTTAGGTACAGGGCATGTTTGTTAAGCATTTTTCCATACATGATCTTGCTATTTCAGTTTTTAGCTGCAAAAACCTATGGGATTTAAGCAAAATATGCTATGTTTGAAACATGTTAAGCTGATTTGTATAGGGAACCAATCTTTTCACGTTACTATTGAATAGTTTTGATAATAATAAACTGTTCGAAAATACATATAAATATGCAGATCACAGTAAAAACACAATAAAGTAAATAGGTAATACAAAAAAGAAATATACTAAAAAATGTCATACATACACACAAACCCAAACTCAGATTCACTCAGACAAGCGTAAATATTTATTGATTCACTAGCTGCGCCCCGCGGTTTTACCCGCGTAATTGTCGATCCCGTGGGAATATCGGGATAAAAAGTAGCCTATATGTTAATCCAGGGTGTCAGCTACCTCCATACAACATTTTATCAAAATTGGTCCAGCCGTTTGAGTGTGAAGAAGTAACAAACATATAAACACACACACACTCACAAACTTTCGCCTTTATAATATTAGTGTGATGATTATTTTCGCGTGCATGTCGGAAAACAAATTAGATTTAATGGGTTTTTCCTTTTTTTTGCTTGGTGCTCTAATTATTTTCGAAAATAAAACCTCCGTTACTCCTTATAACATCAGCTACCTGCCAGTGAAAGTCCCGTCAAAATCGGTCTAGGTTTCGGAGATTAGGCGGAACAAACAGACACAAAAATTTAAAAAATTGTTTTTTGGTATAAGTACCGTATTTTTACTTTACAAACACACACTTAAATTTTAATTTTTTTGTATAGATGTATAGATAAAGCATGTCACACAGTTGCCGATCTGCAATATCTCATCTCACCGTGAACACTTAGGTGAAGTGAGCATAAAGTGAGCTGCCACTATAATGTCAATCCCTAGCATCAGGTGGGATGACATTTCACTTCAAGCTCACTTCACCTAAGTTTTCACGGTGAGATTTTTACTGAATAGACTGGCTGGATTCAAGTGATAACACCTTTATTTTTCACCTAAATACATACCTTTTTCACCTTTATTTGCAATTATATGATCCTGATTCTTATTTCGTAAGCAACTGATCATTTCTTACGATAAGACACAAGATTGTTTGCGCTTTTAGATCAGTCAGGCATTAAAATACTCCTGGTCCCTTCCAGGGACTAAGGGACCGGGACCACGGGCGACAAAGGGAAATGGGTACTTTTGAAGAAAAACACAGGTGTAGAATTTGTAAAAATTAACGGCACGTTATATTCCGGCGTGGCGTCCGCCGGCTGACACATAACTAGTGATTACCGGGACTACCCGCTCTCATTCCTTTTATAAAGGTACCTTTAAACTTCCGATAATCTCCAGGTATTATACAACTATGGCTATAATATTAAAGCAATGTTCCCGGGGGACTTTTGACGTGAATAGTGGGAGGCAAGTCAAAAATCAATGATAACAAAATCGGGGGATACAGTTTGGTGTTGTAGCTTCATATCTATCATGTCCATCCTAAATTCAATTGCAACATTGAATAGCTAAAGAATCAAAGAATTCATTATGCCAAGTGAGGACTGCGATGCATCGCGCGTGGTGGAGGCGGAAACGCCGCCATTTTGAGGTATGTTTGCTGCGTATCGAGATTTTCACTTAGACCACTGTTTTAGTTTCCATCGTCAGCTCTCGTCAAAATCTATCGATTGTATACAAAATATTAGTGTAAAATAGTTACAGACTTACAGTAAATATAATGTGTTAATATAAAAAGTAAAATAATATCAAAACAAATCAAAACAAAAGCCGAATCAAAATACAGAGATTGTATACGGTTGGAAAGGGCTTTTCAAGAGCAATCGAATGGTACCAATTAAATACCATATGACCGAGTCAAGCAGTGCCGGAAACGTAAAAGAATAAATGCGGCCGAGCGGTCAACCCCGTTACGTAAGTATCATCTGGTCCCGCGGGTCCAGAAGCGACCAGGTCCAGCTGACCGAAGACTCAAACGTATTCACGTATACACGGCCGTGTCCATGACGCAGCCACACCCCAGTTTTTTTTTCAAGTAGATTATTCAATATTTTTGTAGCACATAGTCTAAATACATTCCTAGATATCTTTCTTGGAAGCAGTGGTCGCCTAGTAGTAACGGCCGCAAGTTACTAGGTGTAGGTCGTAGGTTCGAACCCAGTCACACGCTTTACTTAGTGTAGAATTATTTCATCACCACTGCTCTCAAAACGGTGAAGGAAAACGTAGTGAGGAAACCGGCATGTTCTAGAAACATTTGAAGACGTGTGACATCTACCAACCCGCACTGGGCCCGCGTGATGCATTACTGCCCACTCCCTCTCACACAGAGGAGGCCTGTGTCCCAGCAGTGGGAACATTAAAGGCTGATTATGATGATTTTTTTTAAAACGTGTAATTAAATATAATTACATAGTTGAGGACCTGCTGAAGAAAGTGGTTTTCCCATCCTTTTCTACTTCGCACTAAGTCCTTACTGACTTAATTTCCTAGTCCAAGTCCAGACTTGTTCTAGGACATGAAAACAGCTAAACCACCATAAAACATATTTTTTGGTAGTGCAGTTTCAGAATATGCTGAATTTTAGTGTGACATAGCGTTGTTATGGTGACGTGGAATTGATTTCGCGGCGTCACCTCGCGCGCTCTCCACCTGATCACTCATTCGCAATATCCAATTTGTCGGAACTACTCCAAAACATAGCGATCCGGTTCCTCAGTGAAACGCAATTAGTGACGCATCACTGTTTTCACAACTTTTTTCTTTGTGTTACAAGCTGTACCTACCTAGTGCACATTTATGTGCTGTTACGGAATGTGTATGATATGAATAGAAACGCGACATTTAGGCATTTATCTCTTTGTGTTTAATGTGACTAGTAATGTGGGTTGCATAATATTAGAATGAGAAAGATGGTGGATGGACGATCCATTGCACCTCTAAAGCCGGGCGCTCGCGCTGAAACACTTTGATCCGTGCCGACAGCAAACGGATTGGTGGCAGATGCCTCTGCCGACGTCAAATACCTACCACAGACTAGCAAATTACCTAGGGCGTCTTCACGTCGGCGGAGGCATTCGCAGATGGCCATCTGCTGATGGATCTGTCGACGTCTGCGCACGCGTCTGCCGACGTGTAGAGGAGGCATAAGACGTAGGAACCTCCTACCAACGTTAGGCGTAAGATTCACATCAAGTTTATCAGTGGACATAGCCCCAAAACCACGCCAATCGCTTTACCCGTTGCAATAAAATAAACGATAAACAAAAAATAAAAAGATCGATTTAAAGAACTTTTTTAGAGTAGAGTTAAGGTTAGGGTTGAGTTTATCCTAGTACATTGCATCTATCATTAAAATACCTTTGTAAATAATTTCTAAGACTTTCAATTTTAATACTAATTAAATATTTAGTTATATACATATTTTATTAACAAAAATACACCGACCCACTTGCTAATTTACATAAGAAGACATACATACAAAATATCTTGAAAAGTTTAATCAAAAGTGTTGTGCGTCTGTCTTGCGGAGGTGATGTCGTGTGGAGCTTTTTTATCTGTTAGCGGCACGCTGTGTTTTCTCACAACTATTCCACTAACTTGTTTTCTGTAAGTATGAAATATTGTGCTGGATGTCTGCGGGACGACGCGACGCTCCGCCTGCCCGAGGACCAGCCTACTACTGGAGTTCCTATTTTGTTTTCCTGTTATCACATTACTTAAAATTGCTTAAAAAATACGAATTAGTTGATAAATTAGGAGTTGCTGAACGTTCTGTTATTACGATAAATTAAAACCTAGGTACGTTACCTAGGTAGGTTATATACAATTTAAAACCGCAGGTTATTATGATTGTATACAACAATACATATTTGACTAAAGGAATTGCACTAGAACTTGTTACATGTAAAATAACACGTCGCTGAATTCACACAGAGCCTTTCCATATAAAAACTGTAACAAACTGTAATTTGATTCAACAGACAGAAAATAACATTTTTGTTTGTTTATCAAGTTTTCGTGCGTATATGCAACAAACTGCAATGGGTTAAGGCACGTGTCGATTGTGCAGAAAGATACTCAACACTATAAACAAGTAAAGTGACTATCAGTGGGCAGTCAGCCCACCGGTTGTTGTTCAGAGTTGAGCAACTTTCCCTCTTCACGTGAAATCGACGCGATGAATTATGCATGAGAATTAAGTTTGACGGCAGATAAGCGGCTCAAAGATTTATTTGCCGATATGATGTGTAGAAAACAATCCAACTTGTTCCCACTTTCTGAATTATGGTCGTTGTTTTATTGTAAGCACGTCAAACGTTTGGTAACTTTTAGACAGCTACTTTTTACTTTCCTTACAGTTTTTCTTATAGATATAAGTAATTACATAATTAAATAGGTAAGTATCCACAACTTCGTAAGTGTGTAGGTACCTACTACCTATATAAGAATATTTGAAACATGGAAAATGTAAATCACTAATATTATATTAGGGTATTGTGTATTTATCATTTCTAAACTGTCACACAAACACGGAATCGGTATTGTGACGGTGTAGCCTTTTATCAGAGTTACGCACGCTCTTACAGGACCTTCCCGGAAATTTAACTTCGTTAAGAATGAAATATGCCCCGTCGTTATTCCACGGCTTGTTGCGCGAATACTTACATTTCGAGTTCTCCACCTCTAGTTTTCTCATCAGACCCAACGGAAATAATTTCAACCGAGACTGAATTATGACAAAACTCCGACGGACATTGCCGCATCCGTAATGAGAATGAAGTCGAGATATGTCTGTAATTTATTATCACATGCTCGGAGAACGTGCAATCCGCTCTGTAAAATTGACCGTTTTAACTATAAATGGTATTTACGGCGGTTATTCGTGTATTGACGGAGGAATAACCTCATATTCATGAGTAGCGCTAAACGTTTACAATGTAGCGTCAGAGAGCAATAAAGCGAGCAGTAGATAAAGTGAAATAGTAGGTAGGTGGGTGGTACAAGGAAGTATTTAATTAAATCTAGCGGCGGGGGCTCCAGGCCGCTTTACATCACCACCGCTAATCACAGGTAGGCCGTCGACACGTTCGCCTATTAGAATACCAAGCTGTTATTTTGAAAGTGCCAGAAAACTCATTAAACACCTGCTTAGTTAAGCTTCCTATGGCCGTTTCAAACCGTTTTAAAGCTATAAAGTAATGTAGTACGTTTGCATTTTTTATCGTTTTATGTCGTACATTTAGATTTAGGTTTTATAGTATGAGGAATTCTCACGGATAAACCAATTCCCGTTTAAGTACGCCGATGGCACATCTCCGGACAGTTACCTGCACTGAGTTTATGATCTGCGTTCGGGACTGGCACTCTCCCGACTTGGTGACTCCTGGAGCACAAGTATGCGCAGAAGGCGCCGCTGGCTCTACTAGTATAGGTAACCTAACACTACTGCCAATGCAAGTGGAAAAAGATCCAGCTCGATTGTATCAACCAGAACCGCTTAGAATTTCATATCAGGCACTCTTCGAACGTGTCCTGATCCTCATTTAAGCGTCCGACCTTTATATCTATCTATCCATCTGCTTATCCCGCAATGTCCCACTGCTAGGCAAAAGAATAACTTTCCCTTTGCAAAAAAAAAAAGTTTTGATTATTGAGATTTTTAGGTATGAAGCTTATTATATATGCAGAATCTTTGCGAATTTCTGCTTCATATTTACTTTTAAGCAATGATAAATGATTTATTTTCTGTCGTCAGCATATTTTTTAAACTAGATGTGGTCGGCGTTTCCTATCTGACTACTCTGAGAAGAAAGGCCGAAACAAACTCAGAGGTCAGTCTCTTTTAAAGTCCAGACAAAATCTTGATCAGATCGTGTGAAGACCATGTAGATTGATGTCTGAAATGGTCTTTTGAGGAAAGAACCACACAGATTGAGCGGACCTGTCCAATCAGTGCACGCATTTGTCAAAAATCGTGCAGCTCAACTCAGAAATAGAGGAGCTCAACGATTCGACGAACAATACCAAAGAAAGGACATTTGGGTAGGCCGCGTAAATTACTCAAACTGCCAGATCATGATTAAAACTAAGAAGGAAAACAGAAAAAAAAAATGACCCACATAGTCCTCACATTCACAATAATTAAATGAAAAAAAAAAAAAAAATACTTAACAAAGTAAATATTCATGTCATTGTCTAAATAAAATTCATCAATGTCAATGTGTATATAAAAAAATCCGGACATAATCTTTGAGGACCATGTAGATTAGTGTCTGAAATGATCTATTGAGGAAAGAACCACACAGATTGAGTGGACCTGTCCAGTCAGTGCACGCATTTGTCAGTAACCGTGCAGCTCAACTCAGAACTTAAGGAGCTCAACGATTCGACGAACAATACCAAAGACAGGACATTTGGGTAGGCCGCATAAACTACTCAAACTGCCAGACCATGATTAAAATGAAAACAATGACCCACATAGTCCTCACATTCATAATTAAAATAATATAATACTTTATACAGTAAATGTACATGTCATTGTTTAAGTAAATAGATACTTAAAAAAAAAAGAAAATATGAAAGTGTAAAATAGCAAAATAATATTCACGATCTAAACCTATTGGAGCAGCTCAATCCCAAGCCTTTTTGTCCTCAATATAGTCTTTTACAGTATAATAGGCTTTCTGGCATAGTTTTCGCTTTATAAAAGATTTGAATTTATTAAGGCTTAGTTCTTGAATGTGGCTAGGAAGTTTATTATAAAAACGTATACATTGGCATCTAAACGAGCCACCTATTTTCTTGAGCCTTGTTGTAGGAACAAAAAAATTGTGTTTGTTCCTAGTATTTGTATTATGGATATCACTGTATTTTTTAAACAGATTAATATTTTTATGTGCATACAAAAGATTATCATAAATGTACTGAGAAGGCACAGTCATTATATTAATCTCTTTAAATTTGTCTCTGAGGGAGTGTCTGGGACTTAATTTATAAATGGAACGAATTGCCCTTTTTTGTAAAATAAAAATTGTCTGAATATCGGCGGCATTTCCCCACAACAGAATACCGTACGACATCACACTATGAAAATAACTAAAGTAAACTAAACGGGCTGTCTCTAAATCAGTCAAATCACCAATTTTTCTAACGGCGTATGCTGCAGAGCTAAGCTTTTTTGACAATTTACCTATATGGGGGCCCCATTGAAGCTTGGCATCCAACGTTATGCCTAAGAATACTGTGGTATCTTCGTGTTTTAACTCTTCATCCTTAATGAGAACACTAGTTTCTACTTGTCTAACGTGGGGTATCGTAAACTTAATACATTTCGTTTTTTTTCGTTAAGAAGTAGGTTATTGACATTAAACCAGTTTACTACTTTTGCAAAGGCGTTATTTACATTGTCAGTAACCAGCTGCTGACGTTTGATTTTAAACAAAAGAGAAGAGTCATCTGCAAACAACACTATATCATGATTATCCTTTATGAGGTACGGCAAGTCATTAAATAAGGAACAAGAAAGGACCAAGAATTGAGCCCTGGGGGACCCCCATTCTTACTACAGATCCGGGTGACCTTTTTCCGTTAACATCAACTCTCTGAATCCTATCACTCAAGTAAGAAGTAAGAAGATCCAGAGAGGCGTTCCGGATTCCGTAGTGGTGCAGTTTCCTGATTAATGTTTCATGAAGAACATAATCGAATGCCTTGGACAAATCGCAAAAGACGCCCAAGGCATCGCATTTGTCCTCCCATGCATTATAAATATGTCCTAAAAGTTCAACTCCTGCATCGGTAGTCGAACGACCCCTTGTAAAACCGAACTGTTTGTTATGCAGTAATTTATTTTTATTAAAAAATCTTTGCAATTGATTTAAAATAAGTTTTTGTTTTAAAAAAAAATTTACTAAAGGTAGGTAGTACTGAAATAGGTCTATAATTAGTAGGGTCTGATGTACAGACTGCAGCACATCAATGTAAACTCTATACATATCTTTAACTACGACGCGCTGTATAGTGTTAGAAAGAAAGTATCCTTGGTATGATTGGTGGAGTTTTCAACGTTTCTAAAATCACCCAATCGCAACCATACTAATAATTGGCAGCCAATTATCATGTTCACGACTACTAAAAAAAAACCAAGGCGAGGGTGGATGAATAAAAAGAAATATCGCGCATCAGTAACATTTTAAAGTTGTCTACTGTTAATATCTAAATTCCATGATTCATTATCTAAATAGCTGGTTGTGATTGTGCGATAATGAACTTTATGAAAATGTGCCATATGGTTTAAATTCTTTAGAATATTGCGCGTATCATCCCAACTAAGGTCGAATTTCAAAACATATTATAAGAGCTGGGTTGGTCTCATGGTCACTAAGGCAGCTCGATAATCATCGTTATCTGCGTTCGAAACCAGGAGAAACATAGATACAGCTTTTTGTTAGCAATGTTTTGTTTTTAATTAAATATTATGTTTTTTTTTTCTTTTTTTTTAACGAACGAAGTCGGGAAATATCTTTTTAAATGGGTAGTTTGTATAGAAATGAAACAAAATCATTGCAAGTAATAAAAATGTTTATTATTTCATTAAAGTAAGATAAAGTAACTAAATGCTCATAGTTCCAAATTATTACATTTTATAATATCATATCCAAACCTAACCATTTATAAACATTTAAAAAAAGTCATTGCTAATGCTTGGAAGTTTGTTATCGATTGTTGTTGTTGTTATGTTTTACAGATTTATAGCTAAGTATAATTATGTGTAGTGAATCAACATGTTATTTAAATAGAAAAATGCATTTCCATTTATAACAATAACATCACCACATAATCTGCAACATTAGCCATTAATGGTTTAGCATTCATTCAATTGGGCATTTACTTACATAGTGTGTTTTAAAATACTTATAAGTAGATTAGTTAGTAGCGGAGTGGCGCACCGTCTTCTTCTTTAGCTTGTGTAAGCGGCTACGCATACCACACACCATGTTCCAACACAAATCTTTTCCTCTCATGTGCTCCCATGTCGATGACACGATCTCAGCCAAATTGTTTTTATTTCGCACTTCGGATTTGTCCCAATTTAAAAAGATTTGACCCCATAGGTTTTCTATAAGTATGGTTCAAATAGGGAGTTTTAGATGGCCAGTAAATAATAGTTAAACCTTCTTGAGCAGCTAACCAATTCTTCACAATGCCTGCACGGTGGATCGGGCAGTTATCTTGCACGAAGTAAATATCAGTGTTAGGATAGATAAGCAATTCGCACAGTCGGCAGCATGACGTCACGCAGAATCTCCAAATACTGACTAATATTATAGACAACATCCAGCCAGCAATGTTTTGTATATAGTCATTAAGTTGCGACATGACGCTTTGATTTCACCAAATTCATTAAAAATGCTTTTCACGATTTACTTCAAACGTTTTAGAAATGTTTGTGCGCCGCAGTCGCTGTTTAGGCGTAGGTAGACTGACTTTTGTCACTTAGATCAATTTAATATCCATCTACCCCACGAAGTAAACTTTTACTTCGACCTACTCATTCGAGGACTTAAGTATACTTAGTTTTTTTTAATTTACCCACTGGTTTTTGCCGTGTTACTTAAAAGCTTTTCAACTTTAACGACAAGAATATAATGATTAAAATGGCTTAACAAGATATGCCGACTTGACTAAGACAATGTTGGTCACCGCACTGCAGCACGAAACATTACAAGTAAGGACAGACAAAAAGCTATATATCTCTTTCGCACGATTCTCGCTGTTGTTGCTCATAACGCGTTCAAGGTCAAAGTGGGGTAAGTTGATGTGCTGGCAACTGTACTACCCGATTTAAACAACGGTATTATTTTACTGTTTTTCATAAGATCAGGAAACTCACCACGGTCAATACAATTATTAAATATAACAGCTAAAGTAGGTGCTACAATGTTTATAATCGACTTAGCAACATCCACAGAATTACCCCATAGATCTGCGGTCTTTTTAACATTTAACGTGTGAAAGGTTTTAATTATATCGTTACAGGTTACATATTCAAAGTGAAATTCAGAATCACAAACTGAAACGTTTTCTTTAAGTAAAGACTCTGCGGCAGAGGGTGATGAGTTAAGAGATTTAGTAGTTGATACTGGAATCACTGCAAAGAAATTTTCAAAGGCCGCGGCGACTTGAGAATCTGATTTAATTATATTGTCATCAATAGCAAGGCTGTAGTCACTACTTCGGGTGCAAGACCTTCCCGTTTCGCTATTAATGACATTCCAAGTCGTTTTAATAATGTTACTACTATTTTTAATTTTTGAACTCTAATAACGTGACTTGGCAATACTACAAACTTTTTTAAATATTTTAGAATAATTCTTAACATATAAATTAAATATACAGGGTGTTTGGTGCATCGTTTGCCAAATTCAATTGGCCGAAAGGAGAGGTCATTTGCTATCTCTTAAGGCCCAATAACTCATTCCTTGTTACACCGGTTTTTTTTATTATGACATTTAATTTTTTATTTAGAAAAATACAAGAACTCTGCATTTAAGCTTAAATATTTTTAAAGTTATGAGTGTAGCCTTCAAATTTCATTTTAATTCTTATGTTTACTCTTGTATGGTTCTACGAAATTCAAAATTACTTGCTAATAACATCTAGTTATTTTTTAATAACTCACAAAGCTTTTGAAAAAAGGAAAAGTACACTTAACACTCAACTTTAAATTGCTGTAAAAAAAATAACTAAAAGCGTTCGGGATGTTCGAATTCTTTTCAAAAGTTCTCTAGTTTGTCCCCTTTCCAACGGTGTGCAATATAAAAAAAAAACTTTTAATAACTTCAGTATTTCGCTAAATGTGTAATCGACACACATCAGGCTGATATTCAATATTACGGTAAGAACACTAGTTTTTACATTAATAACATTCTTTAAGTAGGTGGATAGTCTTATCTCACTCTTACGCAGTCTCTTATCTCTTTCTAGGGTTCTAACTTTCCTCGAACTTGAAATAAAAAATAAACTTTTATTTAATAAGAACCTAATTATAAGTTTTGTTCAAATTGTCCTCCACTATTGCGTACACACGCGCGACATCTTCGTCTTATCTCGACTGTAGTGGTGTTTATACGAATTTCTGCTTTGATAATGACTTACAACCGTACGCGCTAACATGGAACGCAAACCCTTTTTAGCCCTACTGCGTACCTCACCGATGTTTTAGGTTAGGTAACGGCTTTGACGTCACTCTGCCAGATGTTATGTTATCCCGCACAATTGTACTTTTTACAAATATTAAATAAAAAATACCCCTTAGGAGAAAGTAATTCATTCTCACTATCAAAGCAGAAATACGTTTACACGCCACTACAGTCGAGATAAGATGAAGATGTCGCGCGTGTGTACGCAATAGTGGAGGACAATTTGAACAAAATTTATTATTAGGTACTTATTAAATACAAGTTTATTTTTTATTTCAAGTTCGAGGAAAGTTAGAACCCTAGAAAGAGATAAGAGACTGCGTAAGAGTGAGATAACACTATCCACCTACTTAAAGAATGTTATTTATGTGAAAACTAGTGTCCTTACCGTAATATCGAATATCAGCCTGATGTGTCTCGATTACACATTTAGCGAATTACTGAAGTTATTAAATGTTTTTTTTTTGTATATTTCACGCCGTTGGAACCCACAAACTAGAGAACTTTTTAAAAGAATTCGAAGATCCCGATCGTTTTTAGTTTTTTTTTTACAACAATTTAAAGTTAAGTGTTAGGTGTATTTTTCCTTTTTTCAAAAACTTTGTGAGTTATTAAAAGATAACTAGATGTTATTAGCAAGTAATTTTGAATTTCGTAGAACCATACAAGAGTAAACATAAGAATTAAAATGAAATTTGAAGGCTACACTCATAACTTTAAAAATATTTAAGCTTAAATGCAGAGTTCTTGTATTTTTCTAAATAAAAATTAAAAAGTCATAATAAAAAAAACTGGTGTAACAAGGAATGAGTTACTGGGCCTTAAGAGATAGCAAATGACCTCTCCTTTCGGCCAATTGAATTTGGCAAACGATGTACCAAACACCCTGTATATCATTCGAACACTGACCTCTATAATACAACTTGTATTATAGAGGTCAGTGCAATCGAAGGATGAAATAGGTACTTTTTGTTAGTCTATTTCAAAGACTACAATATAATGCGGTGTATTTTAAAACAAAATTAAAGGAAAGTGACATTTGCATTGATAATTTTTTTACATATATTTTTTACTATGAAGAAAACCGATGTTTTTCGAACTATTCAGAAAGGCGAATGTGTAACTAGCATATATGGGCAGACTTATTTGCCCGATGATCATTGTGATCATAAAAGATCCGACACCGAAACACCTGAACAAGATGTAGAAGCATTACAGGAAGAGAACGATGAATGGGTATCACCAAGTGACTTATTAATAGGCATATTAGACTTAAAGCCACCTTTTACATCCAAAATAACTAGAGGTACGACACACCAAGGTATCCTTAAAATAGGCGATGCTATCTTAAATCGAGAACATGCCAAGTTTTTAAAATATATGAATGGAAAAATTAAAGAAAATGATGCTGCTTGGAATTATATCATGGAACATGAAAAATCTGCAACAACACAGAAAGTAAAGGCCATATATCAGGATATTCTAACAAATAAAAGTAAGATCTTAATGAAAGAAGTAAATATATTTTTTGAAAAAAGTCTGCAAGAACTTGAAGATCATTTAAGGTCAGAAGTTCAAACCGTGCTGCTTTCTGCTCACGCTAATATTATAAGCGATCTTAATTTCGAAATAAAAGAAAATTTAAAGAAAGAAAAGGTTATTTTAGAGGGTGTGTTACAAAAAAGATACGACGGCGAAGTCAAAAAAATTACACATTACTATAAACTTCTTTTAGATAATGAAATTTACAGAAATAACAAACTCATTAATCAAGCTATTTATGAAAGAAATGATGCACTTAAAGCGTTTTACAAGCAGATAGAAGCACAAAATATTACTAGTACTATGTATATTATGAGCACTGAGAGAAAAAAATGTAGAATCAGAAAATTCATTCTTGAAAGTATTCAAAGCACTGAAATAGCAGAAAAACTTCAAAAAATCAAGGAACGTCAAGAAGTTATAGATGCATACAAAGCCCGAGAAAGAGAAATATCTGAAATTAATAAAGAATGGGAAGAGAAAATAAAAAAAATATTGCAATTATTTTTGAAATTTGTCAGTTTTAGTTTAAAATTACTACCTGAACAGACAACGTTCTTACTTGATCTGGAAAAAATGGTTGTCTTACAGTTGAATGAAATGCACAAGACACCTTTACAGACGACCTCTATTTTAGTAGATCAAGACGATCAGGATATTTTAAAATTTGAAAAGCCCGAATCAAAAGAGAATGTCTGTGATAAAGAGCCATTTATAATCGAGGGTGACCTGTCAGACCCGGTTCCACCGACATACGGCAGTAGAGAAACTCTAGCTTCGGATGTCGATCTGCCGTTTATGAGACTTCAGAGAAAGTTTATTTATGCCAAATGTGGCAAAATGGATGAGGTTAGGGCATTTCTTGAATCACAGCGCTGCAAATGTAGGGATCAACCGCCTGAACCTCCATCTCTCTCTACCCCAAGTGAATCTACAATAACACCTGAAATCGAAACACCCGCTGAAGATAAAAGCGACTCTTCTTTTGAGCCTTTACTCATTGATAACATTGAGATACTTCGAGACTGTCCCGTAAGACGGTGTAAAGATTGGGCCAATAAATATGCTTTTCCATGGTTGGTTTCCTACTTGGATTTTTCTGAAGAAAAATATCAGAATGTCAAAACCATACTTGGTAAACTACCTACAAAAGTCGCAGTACCTGATCTTATTGATCCAATGATGATGACTTCCCAAGAGTTGCCTTTTGCTGCGACCAAGGAGCCCTATCACACTGTAGGGACACAATATTCAAGCCGAGATGATACTTCTATTGACATTAAGTGTCCGTGTATGGGGAATGCGACAGCAAAACCAATATTACCGGATTCCGAACCTCAAGTTAAGTTGTCTGAAAGTAAAGAAATTAGAGAAATAATAATGAGACGCCAACAATCACTACAACGAATAATATGTGACCATCCTAAGTTACTGAAACTATTCACTGATGAAAATTTTGATTTTACTTACAAAATAAAACTATAGATAGGTTGGATAATGTAATGTTTTTTCTAAACCATTGCTAACCATTTTGCTTCGAATACATTATTATTTAGTTTCTAATTACTGAAGTTTCGTATTCAGCGTTCACTAAAGGTTTAATAGAATATATCTCCGTGCCAATATAAACAATATGTAGGTCTAATTGAACCAGGTGTGAGTATAAACTGCTGACGGAGATCACAAATTACTAGATGTATCTTTGCGGTTCCTCGCTAAACTCTATTCATTTGTTCTTGCTGGCTATACGGTATCTGTTTACGTAGAAAGTTTGGATGTAGTATACGTAACATTTTGCGATAAACTTTTACAAGGAACTGTATAAGTACCTACTACCAACTAATTTTGTGTCCTGTCCATTAATTTTTTGAAAATGCATTGTAATTGTAAAATTACCTATGAGATTCTTAGTAAATATACAAAGTAGCTATTAAAGTTATAGATGGTAAATTATTATTATTTTGTTATTTCAGTACCTATGTTCAGTAAGAGTTCACATTATAACGTTGATCAAGGAATAACACACAAATATTAAAATTCAACAGTTTACTACAGTCACAAACATATACCTACTCAGCAATGATATAAATTAGATCGTTAGCTAAGAATAATGTAGGGACGTGGGTGCTCGGGTATATTGGGTGTTAAGGTAAATTTACACAAGTCCCGTAACAAGTTAACTTATTAAGTCGTCAACGTGACGATGCGAGGCGAGGCAACACGACACGAAGCGACGCGACTCATCGCATTCCTAGCGTGGCATCATTTAGCATAACATTACTCGTGTCGACGTGTAATTTTAATTATTGTTTTATGCCACGAGAGCTCAGAACATTATTGTATTGTCTGTTTACCTATTGAATTGGTCGTTCTTACTTACTTATAGCTTTATAATTTTAATAACCCAGTTAATGATTTCCTTTCTTTTTGTGAAATGAGGCAAGTTTGTCACCATCTGCTTCTGTAAAGAGACTTCTTCAAACAGAATGCCTTGACAAACCATGAAACAAAGCGATCGCGATGTTCAGTTAATTAAACATAATCTTGTTCGATGTCGCAACGGAGTGACAGGACTAGCTCTTAAAATCAAGATATAAAGGCATAACAACCAACAATAATAAAGCACTCGACGTTTGTAAATAGATTATATTGTGTACTTTATCTATTGCTTTACGATTTCACAATCACAATATCGCTGGGCGGCGTCAACAAGCTTCTCAGTAACCGACACAGTACTTGCATATTTTCAATATAACAGAGCAAAAGCGTCTGTCTCACTTTAAACTTATCGATACAAGCGAAAAGCAATTCAGTTTGTAAAGAACTTGGAGACGATAAATTATTTATTAAAGCGTCCAAGAAACGGTTTACTGGTTTATAATTGTGTCTGAATAAACAATGTAGGCGTGTAATTATTATTTACGTTATAATTAGCACAATTTCAGGGCACTAGTAAGTATTAAAGTCTTAGTCATCGCAGCCCGGCTGTAACTTTTATTCCAATTTTACTATCGCCAGCGAAGTTAAACAGTGTTATGCTAAGTTGACGTTTTGCCATTCCATAATATTGTGTTAAGCGCCAGTTCCCGTGAAATCTGACACAACTGCACAGTCTGAATAAACTTGCCAACTTCAACGTAAAGAGTTCATTCATCTTTTGATTCTGTTTCTATTTTATATAATGAAACTACTTTTCAAGTTAATTTACTTTGGGTCTGTTGCGCGATGTACCAACATTTTCTGATAAGAAATGATAAAATACTTTGAGGTAAATTATTGCATTCCTTTCAAATGAGCGTTTAAAACAATTTGTGAAGAAATGTAAGAAGCTCTCGCATTTATTAAACGTCGAAATAGTAAAAATAATGAACAACCCATAGCGGTTATTGGTTATTCAATTTGAGCACCAACAACTACCTACTTTTACCCAGATCATAATATTAGTTTTCACCCTATTTTAGTTTTGAGAAAGTAATTAGTCTTTCTTAATTATATTTAATGATCACAAAATGAAATACGACATGACTGCTACTCGCATGTTATTGTAACTCTGGTCTCTGCTAAATAACAATGACTAGCACTAAAATTAAAGTTCTAGATAAAAAGCGACTATAAAAATTGGCACAGCACATTGAATTATTATCATACAGCACATTTAGGGAAACCCATACAAGAGTACGTTCGCAGCGAGGGGCGACTGTGGGCGACCGAGTAGCAGCTATTGATCAAACTACACGACACTGCACTACTAAATCTTACACGTTGAAATATACACCCAGACGCGTTATATATGTTTGTTTATTTTCTCTCCGATCAAAACAATTATGATTTCGGTAAAACTGTTGAGTTTCAAATGCTTCATCTATACACTATTGTAAACAAAAAAACTATGATACTGCCAGTCGATTCTGTAAAAATCTCACCGTGAAAACTTAGGTGAAGTGAGTTGGTTTTTGCTGGGAATTGACACTATTGACAGCTCACTCCACGCTCACTTCGCCTAAGATTCACGGTGAGATTTTCACAGAATAGCACCGCTGGTTATAAACTGAAGGTATAAAAAATGCATTACATTAGCATTTTTTATACCTTCAGTTTGCCTAATCCAAAATGATGCACTTATATTAGAATAGAATACATTATATTAGAATATTTGTTTCATATTTTGGTATCATTCTTATAGGTATTTGTAAATCTGCGCTTTATTTATTTTAAAGATTAAAAACCGTTTTCTATTGGAAAGGTTGAACATAGGTATCGTGATAGGCATAGCCCCATGTTTATGTGGTGCCCATGGAAACGAGTCAACAAACCATAGACTTAAGAATGGCATACAGAAGGAACAATTGTAAACTAAATTTGGAAAATATGAGATAAAAATTATAATGTCTTTCTACAATATAGTTAATTGTTAAGCAAATGGACATCCTACATCTATTTGCTTTGTTATTGTCATTTCATACACCTGTCAAAGAATGAAAAATGTGATTTGCATAGACGGTTAATTTAAATTGATAGTCAATTTGCAAATCTACCAACCCATACTGGGCCAGCGTGGTAGATTATAGCCCACTCTCTCTCGAAGATAAGAGGCCTGTGTCTCCAGAGGGAACATTATAGGCTGATTACAAACAATTGCTAAACAAATATCTTCCCTGAGTTTACACTGTCTAAAAATAACGCAAACACTGTTTTCTTCACAGAACTATCAAGGAAATAATGCCCAAAACATACCAAATTGTTAGAGACTCTTATTGTTTACAAACTACCAAGTCGTTAACATTTTAAAATTTGTCTTAAAGAAAACATGTGAAACTTAGTACCTACCTACTTACGTTAAAGTTGTCGTTCGCTTCCCGGTAACAGGAAGCCCATTGAAAACTAAGTTGAAGAAAGAAGAATCAGGTACATCTGATTCAGCGATGAATGTAATTGGGCATCATAAGCAGCTCAGCCAGAAGCAGTACTATCTCACTAATACCAATGGACAATAAAAATCCAACGACATATAAATTGCTGCCATGTCTATCCAATAGAGTAGTCTGTAGAGAAATAGTCTGCGTTTGTTCACCGGCAGCGTCGAACATTGAAATCACTTGACGGTCCCGCCGGGCGCGTCACGACAGTTTTTTATTAAATCTATGCGGCTCTCATTGACAAACCTACCACATAAATATTAGAAGTTAGTAGTAGTCATGGACAGCGTTCGAGCGGAAGGAAAAAGAAAACCACGCAAGCTTATGAAAGTTAACGAAAAAGCATTTATGTCTATGTACATGCAAAATAATAAGAAATACTGGAACGATGTGTTTCATAAAATGGATACGTATAAAGAGTCAGTGGTAAGTGGTACCTACAACATCGTCATCTTATAGATTCTGCTTTTTCTTACAGCAGAATACACTTTTATTTGTATTTAATTTGTTGAATTATGTTGTGTGCCATTTAGTCGGTGCTAAATAAATTAGGTACATTTGCCACATCAGTCTCAGCATTACGGTTAGAATATTAAACTTATTTTTCAGGAAGACGAAAGTAGGGTGTTAGCAGAAGTGCTGCCGAAGGAATTGTATTTAAAAGTTTGTGCTACACTGAATATTCCCAAAACTGAAATCGAAAAAGAGGAACCTGAAGCAATTGAAGGTATTCTAAACTTAATTTGTTTTAGTAAATTATGTAAGTAATTTTTTTACCTAGCCCTTGAAAGTTAATCTCCTATTATACTTTTTGCTATTTCCGTAGTTTTACATAGCATACATAGGTCTCACATTTGCTTTATGATATAAAAAATATTTGTTTCAGTGAAACTGCCACGACGCATGATAAAGGAGCCACAGATATCTTCTAGAAAATGTCTGTACATTAGCAGAGAGTTGGATTCGGACACTGACGTGGAATATTGCCCCAGGTATTTAATAGACCTGTAATGCTATTCTGTAAAAGTCTCACTGTGAAAACTTGGGTGATGTGAGTTTGTTTTTGCTAGGAATTGACGCTATTGACAGCTCACTCCACGCTCACTTCACTAAAGTTTTCACGGTGAGATTTTTACAGAATAGCACTGCAGTATGGTAATTGTGTAACATAAAATGACAATTGATCGCAATTCCTTTCATTTTGACAGTTCAGCCACGTTCATTGCGTTATTTAGGTACTTTGTTGAGCAGACGGATTTTTCAAATCTATAAAGTAAAGGATTACTAATCTCCTTAAAACCCTTGGACAGTGATTGAATACGCAATTAGGGTACAAGATCGCAAAAACCTGATAAAAAGACTTCAAGTTCACTAAAGCCATTTCCACGATGCTTGTTGCAGCTGTAGCATACAATACAATTCAAGCAACAAACTCGCGTGTACTCTTTCGTGTGAACTGTTTAGACGAAATAACGGGCCTTATTATTATTGATTTTTATTTAAAACGGCAGCGGGAGCAATAAGAAAGGAATAAGCTGTAAGGCGCGGACTGTAAATCGAGAGGGCGTGAGTTCGAACCTCACCCGTGTAACTATTGACATAAACAGCTTACACCTGTTTTGAAAACTATACTCCCAGACTGGGAGTAGACTTTTAAAGAAGCCTTGACCACCTGGGGTCCCAGGTGGTCAAGCTTCTTTAAAAAGTCTTAGTATCATTATTGAAATTATAGCTCTACCTTTTTTGTGAACATACTTAAAACATAAAGGCGAAAGTTTGTGAGTGTGTGTGTTAATATGTTTGTGACTTCTTCACGTTCAAATGGCTGGACCAATTTTGATAAAATGTTGTATGGAGGTAGCTGACATCCTGGATTAACATATAGGCTACTTTTTATCCCGACATTCCCACGGGATCGGCACTTATGCGGGCGAAACCGCGGGGCGCAGCTAGTTTGTTTTATATAACCTATTCTCGCTGTCTTAGTGATGAAGAAGACCAGCCCAACATCCATCTGGAGTTGTTGAGCAAGCCGGTGCGCGAACAGATAACCTGGCCCACTCGGTACCTGCAGCCCGAGAAGGAAGAAGAGAAGAGCCTCGTCAAGAAGGCTGATGACCTCACCGATAGGGTACTCCTCCACGTTACCATCATGATCAGCTTACAGCGGTCCATTACTGAACGTAGGCTTTCTCTATTGCACGCCGTTTCTCCCGGCTTCTCTTATTCATAACTACCAACTCCCTTTCCGCACAAAATGTATAAGCATTACACAAAACATACGATTCAATTATTTCTTACCATCACGGATCTATTTAATTACGAGTATTATGAATTCTTGCCATAGTTAGAGAATTACTTATCAATAGATTTAAACTTTAACAGATTGCAAACGAGTTTTGCGAATACATGAAACAACTGGGAGGCGACCAGCAGTCCAAACTGTTTACACCGAAAGCTATCAAGGAACTTTTCCAAGTAAGTTTTGGCCTCTATCAACTAATTGAATGCCTAGTAGATAAGCTTAGCAAACTTTACTGCTTACTAACATAAAATCAATCAATCAACTCAGCCTATCGCAGTCTACTGCTGGACATAGGCCTCTCCCAGACTGCGCCACAGCATCCTGTCCTCCGCCTTCCGCATCCAGTCTACCCCAGCCACCTTCTTTAGGTCGTCCGTCCATCTACCTGGGGGGCGTCCCACACTACGCTTGCCGATACGCGGTCTCCACTCCAGGACTCGTCTGCTCCACCGGCTATCGGTCCTTCGACAGACATGGCCGACCCACTGACACTTCAGTTTGCTTACTCTGCAAGTTATGTCAGTAACTCCGGTTCTTTTCCGGATAATCTCATTCCTGATTTTATCCTTTAAAGAGAGCATAGCTCGCTCTATAGCGTGCTGAGCGACCTTGAATTTGTGGACCAGCCCGACCGTCAGTGTCCACGTTTCAGCACCGTATGTCATGACGGGCAGGACGCACTGGTTGAAGACCTTAGTCTTTAACCTTTTGAACGCCACGGTCGAGTATAGACGACAAACGAAAACGTGACAAACGAAAATGCGTTGAAAATTCTAGTACACCGGAGTGTGCCAGTTGTGCTGCTAGGGACCCTCGGAAGGTTGCGAACAGAAATGCGTTGAAAATTTTAGCACACCGGAGGGTGCCAGTTATGCTGCTAGGGAACCTCGGAAGGTTGCGAACAGAAATGCGTTGAAAATTTTAGCACACTGGAGGGTGCCAGTTGTGCTGCTAGGGAACCTCGGAAGGTTGCGAACAGAAATGCGTTGAACATTCTAGGACACCGGAGTGTGCCAGTTGTGCTGCTAGGGACCCTCGGAAGGTTGCGAACAGAAATGCGTTGAAAATTCAAAAGTTGTCTTTCTTTACAATCTTTGTTTGCTATTTCTTGTAAGAGTTCTTAATTGTTTCCTTTTTCTTATTTATGACGGACGAGTTACATAAGCTTTGTTTCTGTAGAACAATTCGGGTTTTGTTTATGTTTGAAACACTGGGAAAATTGCTTTCTTTAATCTAAAGTAATTATTTCAAAAGCCTTTTTGTTTTTTTTTCGTTTTGTTTTGGTTTCGAACACAAGTTATGTAACATTAAATACCACATCTATGCATATTAAAAATGAAAGTCGATTTTCGTATCTGTATGAAAATACGCAATGCATTTTGATGCGGATTTCACCGTCATTTAGAGGATTTATTCCGGAAGGTTTATGTGTATAAATGAAGTTCCCGATGTTTTTTTCAAGTCGTAAAAACCGTGCAAAGCGTGTAAATAAATGACTTACTTAATATTCATTTATTTCACTTAATTTGACATTTGGTATTAGCGTAACTTACGCTGCGTAACTATTCTTATTTAAACTTTCTGATTCACATTGAATTAATCCTATTTAATCATTATTATTCAAAAATAAACTTCTCATTGAAGTTATATAAGTAAACTATTTGCTTTTGTTTTTTAACATAAATTATGCAATAATTAAGTGAATTATAAAGAAATCGGCTTGCATACACGAGTCACATTCCATTATACAAAATTAAATTATCTGGGGGCACGGGAATGTCGGCGTTCAAAAAGTAAAAAATGTCGTTTTCTTGTCGGCTGTAGACGACTGTGGCGTGTTGGGCACGTTTTCGTTTCTCGTATATACCTGACCGTGGCGTTCAAAAGGTAAAAAATTTCGTTTTCTTGTCGGCTGTAGCCGACTGTGGCGTGTTGGGCACGTTTTCGTTTGTCGTCTATACCCGACCGTGGCGTTTAAAAGGTAAAAAATGTCGTTTTCTTGTCGGCCGTAGACGACTGTGGCGTGTTGGGCACGTTTTCGTTTCTCGTCTATACCTGACCGTGGCGTTCAAAAGGTAAAAAATTTCGTTTTCTTGTCGGCTGTAGCCGACTGTGGCGTGTTGGGCACGTTTTCGTTTGTCGTCTATACCCGACCGTGGCGTTTAAAAGGTAAAAAATGTCGTTTTCTTGTCGGCTGTAGACGACTGTGGCGTGTTGGGCACGTTTTCGTTTGTCGTCTATACCCGACCGTGGCGTTCAAAAGGTAAAAAATTTCGTTTTCTTGTCGGCTGTAGCCGACTGTGGCGTGTTGGGCACGTTTTCGTTTGTCGTCTATACCCGACCGTGGCGTTTAAAAGGTAAAAAATGTCGTTTTCTTGTCGGCTGTAGACGACTGTGGCGTGTTGGGCACGTTTTCGTTTGTCGTCTATACCCGACCGTGGCGTTCAAAAGGTAAAAAAATTCGTTTTCTTGTTGGCTGTAGACGACTGTGGCGTGTTGGGCACGTTTTCGTTTGTCGTCTATACCCGACCGTGGCGTTCAAAAGGTAAAAAATGTCGTTTTCTTGTCGGCTGTAGACGACTGTGGCGTGTTGGGCACGTTTTCGTTTGTTGTCTATACCCGACCGTGGCGTTCAAAAGGTAAAAAATGTCGTTTTCTTGTCGGCTGTAGACGACTGTGGCGTGTTGGACATGTTTTCGTTTGTCGTCTATACCCGACCGTGGCGTTCAAAAGGTTAAACACTGCTGGATATGCGACGAACATAACATAATCAGCCAATAATGTTCCCACTGCTGGGACATAGGCCTGCACCCTAATTGCGTAACACACTATCAATCGGAATCTGAATAATTTTGAAGCAATTGTTAATCCATTGCTTCATAAGTACGAAAAATTTGTCTGCTCAACACGTAAATAACGCAATGAATGTTGTGAATGTACACGGATAATTTAATGGGCGTGGGAGAACGACCTTCATAATGTGACATAAACTTAGCAGGCTGAATCTATTAGGGGCAGAGCTTCCACGAGTGACGAATATACATGTCAGGTACCTACGCCAGTACAACTTGGAAGGTCAGTCTCGGCGCTAACCTAGCCGATTGGCTATATTTTTACCACCACACGGTTACTACCGCATTACTCATCCGAACATCAGAAAAGATGAAAATTAAAAAAAAAAAATAATTAAGGAGGGGAGGGTTATACGAATATCAAAAAATTCGTCCGCATCGCTGTCATCAGGAAAAGTGCAAAATGAAACCGATTCCGATTGATAATGTGTTACGCAATTGCCCCGCTGCTTTCTGTGAGAGGGAGGGGGCCGTAATCTACCACGCGGCCCAATGCGGGTTGGAAGATGTCACATGTTTTAGAATTGTTGGTTCTATGACATGCCGTTTTCCTTACGATGTTTTCCTTCACGTTTTTGAGAGGAGTGGTCATTAAATAATTTACACAAAGTAAAGCGCCTGCCTGGGTTCGAACCTACGATCTACAACTAGTAAGTCAAGGCCTTTACCACTGGGGTTCCACTGCTCACAGGTTACTAATAAACCTCTAATCTCAACACCAGTCACCTTTTTGCCAACTTGATTAGTCAATCGGTCATCGGAAATTTTTATTACTAGCAAAATTATATATTTGTATGTACCTACCTTATTAAGCTATGTAATGAATACACTATTTCAGATCGAGTTTGACACTCACGTAGCCCAAAGCCTCAGAGTCATACCGAAAGAACTACCAAGCGTTGAAGAAAAAATAGCCATAACTACGGGAAAACCGGAGGTAAGGTATTATTTTGTTTTAGTTTCCATACTCGACAATAAGTATCTTTGTGCTGTAACCTGTTAAGGCACAATTTCGCTGCACAGAGAGATTAGGCATGCTGCGCGTGTTCATATGTTTTTTGTTTTTCTTTTATAAAGTATCACCAACTGTGATTCACAATAATATCTAGCGTATTAGCTAAAAATAATTTAAGCATAACCGCTGCGGCTATGGGCGAATTACACTTACTTAATTTTTAATTGAGAGTAAATTTTGAATTTTTGACAGTTTTTCCATACCAGTACTATCAGACGTCGATTCTATTGCAAGGATATCTTTGCTAAAATCAGCCCTAAGTACTTAGTACAAAACTAAAAAATCTACCAATAACGTATTTTTATGGCGAAGACACTTGATTCACGTGTTCTATAAAAAAGCCAGCATAATTTGTTTAACAACCACGTTTTCATGTGTAGCGTACTCATGGGCAGTAATAGATCTGCAGGTACAGTATGACTTAACTTTGGCTTGGAAAATTGTCGATCGTCATTATATTCTCACCAGACTTCTTCTTCTTCGTTTCATGTCGATGGTGCTTTGTTTTTATAATGTTTGAGCCTAGTAGGTGGCCACGTTTATTGCGGCATCAGTGTCTTTCGTTAGGTCTTCTTTAGTCTAAGTGAACGGGCACATAAAACACTCCAGCAAGTGGGACATGGTCTGACTGATTATAGTACATACATCATTTTAAATCTTGCAGATGTCCCGCTTCGCAACATTAAACCGCGAAATCACCAAAGACATCAGAGCCGAACAGCGTCCAGTTAAGATGAAGGCGTTTGGTCAGAGTCTGCCGATGCAGGACCAGTACCATCCTCCCAGGAATCATACAAAGAAGCTGTGGCGATCGGCAAGACATGTGCCGAGAGATCTTGTCACGCTGAAAACTGTTTGGGAAGGGATTACTAACCTGAGGTAATATTTTGTTATCGTAATAGCAAACCATTGCTAAACATGTGGTCTATAACAGCTATGATCGCTCATCAAAATCAGAATGGTCAGAATAAATAGGTTGGTTCTCTATGTAGTGTAAATATTACTCTGTACGAATGGAAAAATATGGCAGAATCAGCCTCAAAAAGATGTATACTTATATACCTACATCACATCGACAATCTTTGTTCCATTAATTGTGAAACAAACTAATTCTTGTCATCTTTTTGAGGCTGACTGTACCTGGAAATTAATAGTAAGTCATTTTATTTGATGCAGAAGTGTAAAAGAGTACTGTCGTTGGATGATCCACCATCCCGAACACCGACGGCCTCCGTACTTGAGCAGCCTGGGTCTCTTCGACCCCGCCGTCCTAGACGCAAGGCTGACATTCGAAGCCGAGTACCAGATGACCCCACCCATCGGATCGCCCCACGATACTCCAGCGCCGATCGAGAACATACGCAAAAGATTGTCCCAGTTGATGGATTCTGTATAAAATAATTATCATTGATATTGAGGATGATATCAACGCTTATCACATTACGATAATCTCACTATGTTCTACAACACTTATGACTGGTCTAATCTATCGATCGTTTCTAATCATGTTAGCGGAGCTACCTAAAACTATCAGTCACCATAGTTTACGGGAATTACGTTTTTTATGTTTTACTGTTGTATGTATTCCAAAAAATAAATGGAGAATGCTTTATGAAACGTAAAAGATTTAATTTTAAATTTTCAGTTTCCGGTTTCCCCACGATTACAAAGTTTAAAGTTTTTAAAATTACTTGTCACTGCTCTCATCGGTGAAGGAAAATATCGTGAGGAAATCGGCATGTCATAGAACCAAAAATTCAAAGACATGTGACATCTACCAACCCGCACTGAGTCCGCGTGGTGGAGTACAGCCAGCGGGCTGTACTCCACCACGCGGACTCAGTGCGGTAAAAAAGTCAGCATAATTTATTTGACAACCACGTTTTCATGTGTAGCGTACTCGTGGACAGTAATAGAACTGCAGGTACAGTATGGCTTAACTTTGGCTTGGAAAATTGTCGATCGTGTTTATATTCTCACCATACTTCTTCTTCTTCGTTTCATGTCGATGGTGCTTTGTTTTTATAATGTTTGAGCCTAGGAGGTGCTCCTCTCACTGAGAGGAGGCCTGTGTCTAGTGTTGCCAGGTGTCCTGATTTGTGCGGGACGTCCCGATTTTCAGGGGTCTGGGGACGCGTCCCGATTTGTACCCCATCGGGACGCTAAATGTCCCGATTAATCAAAAATGAAAAAAAAAATCATAAAAAAATGTATATTTACGCTACGTAATTTTTTTTTAACAAGGAACGCCATCTATTGGCTTTGGGTATATTCAAATATTGAGAATTTCGAAACTGTGCAAAAAGACTTAAAACCCCTTGTTTTTTTTGTTTACTGTCCCGATCTGCAACCCTAAATCCCGATTTTTTTGACCTCATGTACCGATTTACAACAAATCTGACCTGGCAACACTACCTGTGTCCCAGTAGTGTGAAAATTATAGGCTGATTATGTGTAGTGTTACCAGATCCGAAAATAAATTTTCCTGGAAAAATCCCTGCCTTAGCAATAAATTTCCTGACATTTTTCATTAATTCGTGCGCAGTGGACAAAGGAGAGAAATAGACTGTCCATAGCTTAATTATTAGATTTTATTTTTTGATTATGATTTTATTTCCTAAAATTTTCCTTTTTTTTTAATTCCTGACAATTTCCAATTTTCCCTGTTTCCATGATAGACAGCTGAAATTCCGGACATGTCAGGAAAATTCCTGCCATCTGGTAACCCTAATTATGTGTAATGTACATAGATATCCGTGGTGATGTAGGTAGGTAATAGTAATGTTATAGGTATCAATAAATATTCTGTTTCATCGAACCCATAATAAAAATGAAACAATTTAATGTTGAAGATAACATTTAAAACTCTAGATAACAAAAACTCAAACTCAAACTCAAACTCAAACCATTTATTTCAATTAAACCATTTACAGGCACTTTTGAATTGTCAAGAAAACGAAATACATGTATATAAGGTGATTAATTAAATCTATTACAGAAACAGAGTCTATTTTTCTGAAAACATCATTATATGTATATTAATAATTTGGAACACATACATACATTATTTGATAACATATATACAGGATGAAATTACCCAGTAACTGGGTTGTGGAGGTCAGATAGGCAGTCGCTCCATGTAAAATACTGGTATTCAGCTGAATCCGGTTAGACTGGAAGCCGACCCCAACATAGTTGGGAAAAGGCTAGGCAGATGATGATATACAGGATGAAATTGAAAACATGCGACAAACCGAAACGGGAGATTGTACTCATTATTATGAACAACTTTTACTATGGGTCCAAACCTGAAATCGCGAAAACAAAATCAGCTGTTTCCTACATTTATGTTCGCATAACTCGTCAAAATGTAGGGAACAGCTTATTTTTTTTTTCGCGATAGCAGCTTTGGTCCCTTAGTAAAAGTTGTTCATAATGATGAGTTCCATCTCCCATTTCGGTTTGTCGCATGTATTCAATTTCACCCTGTATATACGTATGAATACCTACTTACAGCAGTATATACATGCTTATAGGCAGTTAAACAAGAAAATTGCCGGAAACAATTTGATTGCATTAGGAGCGATATTACTACCTTATACTTAAGATAAATGAAATAGGTACATACATAGATTGTCATTGTGCAATAAACAGAAACTGTCGTCTAACTGTAGGATTAAAATGCTAGATAGTAGATAACGTTTATTTGCTTTTTCGATAGCGATCATATCATACGCTATATAAAACGGTAAGAAGTCTGAGATTACCATATTGACGATTTTTTTTCAAATTCTTTATTTATCTGTCAATAATTAATATGGACAAAGAAGCAAGTGAACGTGAGTCCGACACAGAGTTTGACTCTGTGTTGTATCGTGAAGTGGGACAGTTTGGAAAATATCAGATGTTAACTATTAGCCTGCTAGCTTTCCCTTCGCTCATCTGTGCGTTTATGGCGGGAGATTACATATTTACCGCGGGCAGCCTCCCAACACGATGTGCGGTGCCGGAGTGTGACGGACCAAATCCATTATATTCACCGGACTGGATATCAAACGCCGTGCCTGCCGCCACATCCGGGATTGATAACTGTAACAGATACGTCAACGCAACCAGTAGTGTGATCTCACCCGACGGACTTTGTCCTGCCAGCTTATTCGACAGAGATATAATTGTGCCATGTGACAGCTACGTACACGACAGAACGAACACTATGGTGTATGATTTTAATCTAGAATGTCAAGAATGGTTGAGAGCCTTGCCCGGGACGTTGAACAGTGCAGGAGGAATGGTATCGCTCGTGCTCGCAGGATTCATATCTGATCGTCTTGGCAGGAGAGTGTCTATAGTGTTCTTTTCGTTCAATGTGGCTTTAGTAGGAGTAATTCGTGCCTTTTCAGTGAATTTCGCGATGTACTCGGCGTTACAATTCATGCAAACAGCAATCGGTGGAGGTGCTTTCAGCGCTGCCTACATACTGGCCGCTGAAGTTGTAGGACCACGGTATCGTGTCAGGACGAGCGCTACTATATCTAGCATGTTTGCACTCGGACAAGTTGTTTTAGGCGTACTTGCATTTGCAGTGCGCCCATGGAGAACTCTGACACTGGTGCTATACATACCAGTATTCATCATAATATCTTACTACTGGATATTATCTGAAAGTTTCCGGTGGTTGCTCAGCAAGAACAAGCAAATAGAAGGAAAGGCTGCTTTAGAATATGCTTCTCGTTTGAATGGAAAACAAATCTCTGCTAAGAGTATGGACTTTCTGTTGACCGCAATACCCAACCAAATGCAAGAAAATAAACAAGTCAACGAAGAAAACCTCTTGTTTAGAGTTATTAAGTCACCTGTTCTAGTGCGAAGATGTTGCACGACGCCCATCTTGTGGATGACCACTACATTCATTTACTACGGCTTGTCGATCAATTCTGTTAGTCTATCAGGAAACATGTACTTAAATTATGTTGCGATTGCCGCTGTCGAGATACCTGGCTTTTGGACAGCTGTCTTAATATTAGATAGAGTAGGTAGAAGAGTTACATTATTTTGCGGTTTCATGATCTGTGGAATTTGTTGTTTAGCTTTTGCTTTTGTCCCTAAGAGTATGTACACCTTATCATTAACATTGTATCTTATAGGAAAGTACTGTATCGGTCTAGTGATGACGTCTGTATACTTGTATACAGCAGAACTATATCCTACCAGGTATAGACATTCATTTTTAGGTTTTTCTTCAATGTTAGGGCGGATTGGATCGGTAGTAGCGCCACTAACTCCTGCTTTAATGATTTATTGGTCGGGTATACCATCCGTTATGTTTGCAAGTACAGCAATAATATCTGCTTTATTAGTCCTCACACAACCTGAAACCCTTGGCCAGAGGGTACCAGATACAATTGAAGACGCTGAACGCCTGGGTAAAAAATAAATTAAAATCTTTATAACTATTTTACTATTAATTTACTTACTTAAGAATTTGTTATATTACCAATAATCCATTTTATTTACTCTTTTTATAGTTGTCTGAAACAATTTTGCCAAAAAGCGCCATCTATGTACATTTATTCAAACCATTAGAGTTTCATTTCGCGTCAAAGATACTATGTTTTAGTTTTCCGCCGCCAATTTTCTCTTGCTACCTTGTTCTCAAGCATTCTACGTAATATTGAAAAATCATAGTAGATGGCGTTGTTGTCATAAATATTTATGTAATAATTTGGATAGAATTGTTTTAGAGCTGATTTTTCTAATGCCAGATAATTTTATGTATTTTTGACAGTTCTTGAATACAAAATCTATCGGACGTCAATTTTATTGTACGAATAAAAATTGTCTCTCTATTGAAAAATCAGCCCCTAGTACGTAGATAGAGAATCCCTAGTAAGATAAATATCTTTGTTTTTGTTTTGTTTTTTGTTCTTTGTTTTAACTTTGAAAACAAAAACAAAGAAATAGGTAAGCATCGACCATTGAGGTATCTATCAAAAAGTACTCGGTGTACATATGACATAGACTTGTATTAAAAGTCCATTTAAATAAGTTCCTATCGTTCACTATTCTGTCATCGACATATTACAGTCTATCAAAAAGTACTCTGTGCACATTACAAAAGTTGACGTTGACGTAACTGATTTAATGTCCTTGTAATAAAAGAAGATTTTGTATTTATAATATTTCTTGTCTTATATTCCAATGTCTTAATAATTCTCGTTATCTTTACTCGATATTTTAACGATAAAAATAAGGAAGCAATAATTCACCATGCCCTGCTGTAAGCGCACCCTTGTTAAAAAATGGGACAAACCACGACACTTAAGGGTTATTACTCCATCTCCCTATGAACAAACTTTAGCTAGCGTAAAAGTACACTGGCAGAACGTTATCAAAGATTTGGAGATGTCCTACAAAGATGAAAAGGTGATCATACAAATTATCTTTTACAATAATAAAACTTGAATATACATTATCCTGTAATGCACACTCAATTATAGGTAACCACAGCTTACACGTTATCGAGTACACATGCTCTGAATACATAATTAAGTTGTACATACATTAATAAACAACAATACATATACCTACATGGATTTACCACCTTACTAATAAACGTTTTGTCTCCTTCTTTCGAAAGTCAAATTACTGACGACTGAAAGAGAGAAATCGGTGTGTTTTCATCTGATATAATATAACACGTGCAATAGTAAGGGCTCTTACATTAATAAAACACAATAAAACCAACCAAAGTATTTAGAACGATAGTAGGTTGCCTCGCCTACAATTTGAACAATTTGAAGACTGGATTGGAGTATGATGCGTATTAGTGCAGAGCTGGACGCTACAGCCCACAGCTACAGTAGAACAACGCTACAGCAAACGGAAAAGAGGCTGGACATTACGATAGTGCCAGGCTCTTTCATAATCATCATACGTATGTAGCCTAGACCTTTTATGAGACCCACCAACGAAACGTATGCCCTGTGGTTTTCCAGAACATACCTGAAATTCTATGTAAAGATGATAAATGTAGACTAATGAGTGAATCCTTTTTTTTGGATGGGTAATCATCAAATGACTCCTCCCGCTCTGGGTGGAGCGGAAGGGAGTGTCAGACTCTTACTGACTAAAACCCACCCGTGTTCCTTCCTATGCCCTTTATGTTCCGGGCCAGCGGTAACCCTTTCGGACAATCCCGCTGAAATGAGTGAATCCTAATGCTGATATGTAAATCTATCTACTTATGTATAAGTATCTATAAGTACACTAATAATAAAGCTGAAGAGTTTGTTTGTTTGAACGCGCCAATCTCTGGAACTACCAGTTGGATTTGAAAAACTCTTTTATAAATAGGATATAATAATATATATAAGATATTTAATATCACGCTATGACCCTTAGGAGCCGAGCGAAAAGAAAAAAGCAGAACGCTAAGCGAAAAAATGTAACAGCGCGGACGGGCGATGCGATGCGACGGGGTGGGTCGGGGGTGCAAGAAATTTCACGCGAACAAAGTTGCGGGCAGAGGCTAGTCGTTCACAAAAGAGTTAGAGGTGTTAGACGATGTCCAATACTCAATACTTTATTTGCATTCCACTATGTGTATGTATCTAGGTACTTAGGTGGTGTAACTTAAAATTATATAATATGATCATTATAGACCCTGACGGGCCTGTGGCTAAATAATAACAGCCGCACAGGTCGATCGATCAGGTTAAGCTACGCTTGCCGCGGTTGGTCTGTGGATGGGTGACCATCTTTACATACCGAGACCCCTCCGTGCCTCGGAAAGCACGTTAAGCCGTTGGTCCCGGCTGTCATTCGTGGATCTTTGTCGTTACGGGTAGTCAGAAGTCTGAAAGTCTGCAACCAGTCTTACCAAGGGGTATCGTATTACCCAGAAACTGGGTTGTGGAGGTCAGCCAGGCAGAAAAAAAAAATACTGGTATTCCATGTAAAATACTGGTATTCAGCTGCATCCGGTTAGACCGGAAGCCGACCCCAACATAGTTGGGAAAAGGCTAGACAGATGATGATGATCATTATGGACCCTGTCGGGCACAGCAATACCTATCGTAGGAAAGAGGAAGCTTTTAAAAACTTAACTTATCTTATCAGTCTTCTGAACTAAATATAATCTTCTACTTCTATACATATAGGTACATAAAACAAAGTCGGGTTAGTTACAACATTTATAACTCAAGAACTGCTGGACCAATTTTGATGATCTTTGATTTGTTGGATTTGTCTCCGCCCCGAACAGCAGAATAACTAATAACACATGGGAAAAAAATTCACAAAAAAAAAAATATGAAGATTATTTTTTCTCGTATACCTACAGTACATTTATTATGTGGAACGGCTTTTCTGATAATATCTCGAGAACGGATTGAATACTTACTTTTTTTTCGTTACCTAGTCTGACTATTTTTTAGGGTTCCTTACCTCAACTGGAAAAAAACGGAACCCATATAGGATCACTCGTGTGTCTGTCCGTCCGACTATCACAGCTAATTTGCTCCAAATCTAATGGACCGATTAAGTTAAAATTTGGTGCGCATATGAATCTCTGTGACCCAAACACAAACGTGTAACGTAAATAAATGAATTTTGAATATAGGGGTCATTTTTGAAGAGCAAATAGAAAATAGAAAAAAAATTCGCAATCTGTACCGTGTGACATATCAAATGAAAGGGCTTACTATGAGGATCTCAAATATATTTTTTCATAATTTTAAAGTAAATCGTATTAAGTTATTTAAGAAAATAGACGACAATTGGAACTGATTTACTGGATTCGTTTTTCTCCTCTACCGATAATTTTTTTCTCCTCACAGTTCTTTTTGTTTATATGTATGTATGTATGTATCTATCTATGTATTAGTATGTAGTCTTGTATTTTATAATCATTTCATATGTTGCACCTACCATGTTTTGTCTCTGCATCATCCTAAGGTTGACCGGTAGAAAATGCCTCAGCCATTAAGTCCACCTTTGTACAGTATTTCGTTTACTTGTGCATATAGTTTTAATAAATAAATAAAATTGACCATTCCCCCCCTTTTTTTTTTGGATGGGAAATCATTAAATGACTCCTCTCGCTCTGGGCGGAGCGGAAGGGAGTGTCAGATTCTTACTGACTAAAACCCACCCGTGTCTTCCTTAGCCCTTTATGTTCCGGGCCAGCGGTAACCCTTTCGGACAATCCCGCTGACCCGGCAGGCTTCGGCCCTAAGGGTAAGGATATTTATTTTCCTACCTTGAAGCATTTACCCCCCCCCCCCTTACCTCCGATATTACAGACACTAAAATTAAAAAAAAAAATACAGAAAATTGTTCGATTACAGGAAAACCTATAAGAAGTCTGTGGTTTTAAATCAACATGGTAAATCTCTCAATATTGTGCCTACAAACTTACATTTTCAGTTGGAAAGTATGGGAGAACATATTTTTCAACTACAATGTTAAGTTTGTTCTTGGGATAAATTCATTCCAATTACGGAACCCTTCATTGTGCGTGGTCCGACACGCACTTAGCCGGTTTTTTAATCTTATCTCCGAAATTACAAACACTAAAATTTTGAATAAAAATACAGAAAATAGTTCTATACCTGTAGATTACAGGAAAACCTATAAGAAGTCTGTGGTTTTAAATCAACATGGTAATTCTCTCAATATTGTGCCTACAAACTTTCATTTTCAGTTGGAATGTATGGGAGAACATATTTTTCAACTACAATGTTAAGTTTGTTCTTGGGATAAATTCATTCCAACTACGGAACCCTTCATTGTGCGTGGTCCGACACGCACATAGCCGGTTTTTTAATTTAAAACGTTTTTAATAATCTGAATTAGGTTTCCATGGAAAGAAAAATTGGAAACTCATTTTCAATTTCGGGAGAATCTGAACGTCCATTTCATGGGATTTTTTATTGGACAGGACGTCTGTCGGGTCAACTAGTATATTATATTATAAAAAATATATATGAATTTTAACTGTACTAATACCTATTGAGATATATAGCACTTAGACTGTCGTTTAAATATTCGACTATACTCTATTAGCATTTTCTTATTAAAAATTATTTTAGTTTTTTATAAGTAAATAAATATAGTATTTTTTTATTAATTCAGGAGGTTTGTCAAACGTTTTATGGATATTACATAGAGACTTGTAGAATAGAACTATATTATCATCATCTGCCTAGCCTTTTCTCAACTACGTTGGGGTCGGCTTCCAGTCTAACCGGATGCAGCTGAATACCAGTATTTTACATGGAGCGACTGCCTATCTGACCTCCACAACCCAGTTACTGGGTAATACGATATCCCTTGGTAAGACTGGTTGTCAGACTTTCGAGCTTCTGACTACCCGTAACGACTGTCAAAGATCCATGAATGGCAGCCGGAACCAACGGCTTAACGTGCTATCCGAGGCACGGAGGGGTCACAGTATGTACAAATGGTCACCCATCCACAGACCAACCGCGGCAAGCGTAGCTTAACCTGTTCGAACGATCTGTGCGGCTGTTATTATTTAGCCACGGGCCTCCCTCCTAGAATAGAACTATATAAGGTGTAAACAAAATTAACCTTACAAACTTTAAGAGGTGCTTTAGACCATTGGACTGAACAACTTTCACTATGGGACCAACTCTGAAATCACGAAAAAAAAATCCGCTGTTTCATACATTTTGATCAAGTAGGTAATGAACTTTTGTATTAAACAGTGGATTTTTTTTCGTGATTTCAGAGTTGGTCTCATAGTGAAAGTTGTTCAGTCCAATGGTCTAAAGCACCTCTTAAAGTTTGTAAGGTTAATTTTTTTACACCTTATATACAATATGTTGATTTGCATCCTCGTCAAAGTTCAGGAGGTTGTCATAAAATACATAAATAATCAATTAAAGTACGTTATGGGGCAATAACTAGTAAGCGCTGCTTTTTTTTTGTTGTTGAAATTGAACAGTATTTCAGAATTACACCCTTAATTCAATACAAATAAAACAGAATCACCCGACTACGCACACAGCGACAATGCATGCAGCTGTTTTTCCCCGAAATGGTAGTGCCGTCGCGCCGCGTAGCAATGACCCGACCGGTAGCAATAATTTTACCTAATTTTATTTCGAAAATCACCTACATTATTGTCATAAATTTCGCTTGATAATTAACTCATTTTTGAGCATCATTGGAATACGGAAATCTTACTAATGGCAGTAATACTAGTGCGCCAAAGAAAAGTTCACTGACCTGTTATCAGATGATTAATAATATCCTTCAACCTAAAGTTTTCGTTGTGATTTTGTTTTTATTTGTGGATTAAATTGGTTGATTTGAAACTTTCCTTCCTACTTAACGGGCTTAGGGCCGGCAATAATACCTACCTTAGTTAGTGTACCGATCTACTAAGTCTAAAAATGATGTTTTCTACGTTTGATGAAATGGAAAGACGTGCTAGTTAAGTGTAAGTACGTGGTATACTTACTTTCAACTCTAGGTAAACACTCGTCCATCCACAGGATGTTGGCGTCTTGGTGTTCCAGGAACCAGCGACCAAAATGTAACCCGCACGGCATTATCACCTGGGTGAATGTCTTGGGCCTTGCGGTAGTGGAATGGGTGTTGCAGCTCACGCTTCAGTAGGCGCCACACTGTAGTGTGGTGCACTCCAAAGTGTTGACCAGCCTCCCGCGTGCTTGCCCGTGGGTCTCGCTGGAAGTATTCCAGGATGTCTTCCTGCAAGGCGACAGGCAGGCCTACGCTGCCGCGAGCTTGAGCATGCCGGGGAACGTCAAACTGCCGATGATCCCGCAGTCTCTGCGTAGCAGCCAGCATGACGCTCTGTGACGGGGATTCCCGATCGGGATACATTTCCACGAACATCCGGATGGCTCCACGTAGGCTGTCTCCACTGATGGCGACCATCTCCACCAACTCGGCATTTGAGTAATTGTCCGTCATCACACTTTGTAACTACGTCTCGATGTACGGAAATTCGCAAAGCGCACTCGCGAACACTTCGGCGAGTTCAATCACACTGTCGGCGCCGGCGCCGCTGCGCGCGGCGCCGGCGGAGAAAAGGGGCGTGGCTAGGAGCGGCGCGGGAGAGTGTGATTGGGAGATGGGATTGATTACCTACGAATTTATCGAATGAGAGTTGCATGTATGGTTTGCATTTGTGTGAGTGTGAAGCGCGGTTATAGGGCTAGTAACAGACGGGCCGCGTTTAAATACGGCTGGTTCACACCCTTTGTCGCCCGTGGTCCCGGTCCCTTAGTCCCTGGAAGGGACCACGAGTATTTTTTTTGCCCGTGGTTCCTTCAAGAAATATATACTGCCAAATTAAATAGTACTGCATTTCAAATATATTTTTGAAATGCAGTCATTGACATTTTTGAGTACATTTTTTTAAGTAGGTACCTACTGAGTTAGGTACAGTGGGCTGCATCAATTGGGTACCCCAGTTGTATGAAAATTTTAATACAACTGAGGTACCCAATTGATGCCGCCCACCGTACATATTTTTTTGTTCTTTTTAGTCTCTATAGAAACATAAATTAAGTTGTAATCTTTATTTTTACACTCCAAAGAAAAAAAAAATGAAGCTTAATTAATTAATTTTAATTTTTTATCACGTATTGTACAGACGCCAAGCACATCAAGCTACTACAAATTTGTCAAATTTCTTTATTAGATTTTTAACTTTATCGGTAAAGCATAAGGTTCAAAGTTGATTGGGAAAATTTGACAGTTTCGGGTAGCTTGATGTGCTGGTATCTGTACCAACAAAATGCCTACCAAAGAATTTTTATCTGACTTACCTAGGTATAAATTGAATTCAGCAGTATTATGTACCTAGATATCTTTTAGGGAACACGAAGAAAAAAGCTCCGTGGTCCAGGGACTACGAGAAGGGACCACGGGCGAAAAACGGTTCACACTTACGGATTTCCTTAAATAAGAAAAAAAAATAAAAAAAATACCTACTCATTTTATTGTTGATTTGGGTCGAGAATCATTAGCATAATTACGTCCTTGAATTTGACTAGGATGCAAATCAACACATTGTATATAATAAAATAAAAAGCATCCTATAAGATTTACTGGAAAGTAGGGAATTCAGTTCCACCTTGGTGCAAAGGATAGCCACCGTAGTGGTACGACAGGTAAGAGACCCTCAAACCTTTACACCACCTGTGCCCTTCCTGGCGGCGACTATCTACGAGGGCTACTCGAACCAGGATGCACCGGAACTTCACGACTTGATTTTTTGACCTTCAATTAAACCAAGCTTAAAATATTCCAACCCACCACAATAAAGTTTGTTTTATTTTTTAGTTCTGGGAATCAAATTGTGCTACTGTACGCGAATTGGTGGGCCCAGTTATCTTCCAGCGAATCGCCAAGATTTTTGACCTTTCCAAGGACGCGACAGAGTATGAGCCCGGAGACCAATATTCTGACGTAGTTCTATCCGATGAACAACAAGCCGTGTCAACAGCCCGGGTAAGTTTTTTTTAAATACAATCACTTGACAAGAATAAAGTTGGGGTTTAAATGAAGAAGCGGTTCAGTTAACGGCATCCGATTAATTGTAACCACCAATTTTGAATTTAGCTTCACTTAAATAGGTACTTACTCAAAGTAAATTATTTACAAGAAACAACAACTTTCGACCAATAAAAAAGCTTTCCAACGGTTGTTCAAGTCTTCGGGATTTAGTATCACTTTAAACCCCTCCTTATAGTCACTCTGCATGCAGGTTCAGACCTAATAATTGGATAAACATTTGTTCTCAGGTATTAAGACCTGGTTTATCTACTCACACGGATTTTGAAATGGAAGCAGAGGAAGAAGCCAAGCTTGAAGAGGAATCAGACTGGACTGAGGGTACCATAACACCGGTTGAAGATAAAAAGCCATCAAGCAAAGCAATTAACGTGCCAAAGTCTTTATCCAAAATTCTATCCAAATCTTTCTCCAGACATTTATCAATGTTAATGCAGCAGTCTTCCTCGCATATCGAAGTTGCAGAAAAGTTCTCATTCTTTTCGCCGCAAGATTCTATAGCGACCAGCGATGATGACATGGATGTGCGCGCAGGCAGTATCTTAGAGCGTCAACATAGGTACCTAAATGTAACGGTCACTACACTATACAGGGTGTAAAAAGGCACATCACATAGCCGTCAACAACGCATTCTGTACCAAACTAAGGGCTAATTTTTAACCGACGAAAAAACGGAGGAGGATGGCCACGTATAACTTTTTACAGAGTAGTCTGATAGTGATAATTCTTTTTTTATTCGAAAGGGTATACCCCGAAGTTGGTCCCATATAAATTTGGAAAAAAATCCTACCTTAAGGGTGGGGAAATAAGGGTGATTTATTGTTCACACACTGATCAAATAATAGTTAAAGTAGGATTTTATAACAGTTAATAGCTATAGTAAGGTAGGTAGCTATTTTAAAAGTAATCAAAAATTAAGCATTAATTTAGTAATTAGTAAATTATATCTATAATTATAGCCACAAAAAATTATAAAATAAAAACTTTTTAACAAAAAAATAAATCCGCCGCAAAAACTGAGAAGCAAAAAATAATAAACCTTTTTTATTTAACCTTAACTATGTTCTTAAACAAATGTAAGTATACCTAAATAGTTTTGAGTCAGCGCCAAACAAGCAAATTAATTAATTACGTAAAGCGCAATGCGCGGCGGCGGATGCGCGGCGCGACACGCGCCTTCGCCGGAAAATGCCTAGCGTTCACGAAAAGCGTCAGTAAAATCTCCGTATCAAAAAGGTGAAAACTTAGGTGAAGTGAGCGTGGAGTGAGCTGTCAATAGTGTCAATTCCTAGCAAAAACAAACTCACTTCACCTCAGTTTTCACGAGGAGATTTTCACAGAATCGACCGGCTGTTATTATAGCATCATCATACAGCGAGATTACAATGCGATGCACGTGAATGTAATGTCATTAGCACGCCTTGCGTAGTGGTCAGCTGGCATCAACACCCATACCTAAAATCGGTCATAAACGGTCAACGGTCAAAATTACCTTTATCAAATCGGTCCACGAACGCTATTTATACAACGTGTTACAAAATACCCCGTAAAAAATATAATTAATTATCAAAGTCAAAAATTTTGTCAACCCTAGTCAAGCTGTCATGTCAGGGAACCAGATTATTGAACAGAAAGGCCTACGTACCTATTTTACCTAATAATTGTCTACTTTAATAGTTTTTCTATTTTTCATTCATAAATGTTTGCTACCTCAATACAAGGATGTCATTATCCTCAAGTACTAGTTTCAAAAAATGTCAAGTTGGAAAAAAAATATGTTGTCAATTTCAAATCTTCTAATCGATATCCTACAACTGTTTCGAGTTTTTTTCCAACATTTTTTGCAAAATAACGATGCTTTCTAGCTCGAAATATTACGATATAATGTTATGCGTAGGCCATGGAGATAGCAATTTAAATCGTGCTCGCGAACTGCAACGATTTATCGTTCGTAGACCCCTCACTGAACAGCGACGGCTGCCTTCGTACCAGTGTTTTCTGAACATGTCAAGACGACTACATTCCACCGGCTCTTTTCATCGGTCTACCGGAAGTGGACGTCCAAGCACAGTTGACGCCAGGCTGAATTAGTGTTAGAGCATTATGAAGAAGAGCCGACCACAAGTACGAGGCGAGCCGGAACAAGATTCGGTATAAACCATGTTGCAGTTTGGCTAATTCTTCGTGACGACAATCGTCACGCTTATCACTATCGCCGTACACAAGAGCTGATACCCTCCGATTTTGCACCCAGGAAGAACATCTGCGAGTGGCACCTCAGGCAGTTAGAGGAAAACCCTAATTACGTAAACTATGTTCTTTGGACCGACGAGGCAACATTCACGAGGTTAGGACTTTCAAATATGCATAACGATCACGTCTGGGCTCGCGTGAATCCACATGCTTCACGGCAGGGCAGATTCCAACACCAGTGGCGGCTGAATGTGTGGGCTGGCCTTCATGTCATCGGTCCCGTCATTATGCCATCACGTCTGATCTTTATCAACTATCTAACGTTTTTACAAACGGAATTCGAAGAGGCGATTGACGACTTTCCTGTAGTTGACTGGGATTACTTTGAGAACAAAAGAGACATGGTGTTTCAGCATGATGGAGCTCCGGCACATTTTGCTCGCAACGTACAAGAACATCTTAACGTTCGCTTTCCGCGAGGATGGATCGGCCGCGGGGGACCGGTGTTATGGCCAGCTCGTTCTCCGGACCTCACACCCTTGGACTTCTTTTTGTGGGGTTATGTGAAGGACAGAGTGTATTTCTCCGATTGCCCAACGGTTGCCGAAATGGATCAGCGTGTTAGATCGGTTTTCGCATCAATAACAAAGACGATGGTGCGAAATGTCACATATCCCGACAAGCGAGGTTGTGTATTGAGCAAGGCGGAGCACACTTTAAGCCGTTTATGTAAATTTGACGTTTATTATGAAAAATTAAGTGTTCGTTTAGGTTGTTTCGTTAGGTAGGTCTTTTAAAATTTTGTCGTTCCGCGAATTAGGTAGAAAATAATGTAAGTACATTCTGCGTAGTTTACTCTTTAATTTTACTGAAATAGGGTTTGCACATCAGTGAAAATAATAATATTTTTTATTTTTTTGGGGTATGTTATACAGCGTTACAACGGTTCTTAAATATTGTGAATGGACTCAATATAAGGCCCCATTTAACCTCCTTTCGGCTTTACGGGTAGTTTTGTAACACCCTGTATATAAGCTCCTAATCATATTCGTATTTATGTGCCGCAACTTTATTTATTTAAATTTCAGGCATCAGCCACCGGCACCAAATCCATTTTTCGAGATGCTATACTGCAATAAGTCTGAAACGGACATGATAAAGTGGAAATCCAAATACAAACAGAAGACTTTCGAAGTGTCAGCTTCCGATGAATTTAGCAAGAGAGCAGAAATTTTGACGAAAAAAGTAATCGAATCATATGTTTTCTACATTACCTACAGCTCATTTCTGAATTACAAAGTTTTATAGATTTTTATTCATTTAAAATATCATCCTGTTTTTCTCGAAAATAGCCTTTGATCTTTTGTGTACATTTTCAGATATCCAATGAATTCTACGATTGGTGGGTTGGTTTGGGTAATGTTGAGTTTAAGAGTGAAATCAAGAGACCAGAAGACATTGAAGCTCTGTTCCAGGTATCATTATGTGTATCTTGAATAGTAACATTGGATAGTAGTATTGGATAGTAGTATCAAACTTTTGCTAACGTAAGAAGAGAAGAAATAATTCATTACGATTTAAACAAACTACATATGACCAGTATGTAGTAATTCTTTCTAAAAGAATGAAGAATAGTGTTAACGAATGTCCAACTTTCAGGTGTGGTTCGACGAGCATTCTTCACGCGGGCTTGTGCTGGATCCCCAGATAATACCATGTGTATTAAAGAGCATTGCTGTCTTTACTGGAGTACAAAGGGTGCGTTATTAAGCTAACTCAAAAACTTAAATCATTTGTTTAAATCAGGCACTTTTGATTTGTAAAAAGTCGGTCAGTTAGTCAGAAAGTTGAAGCTAGTTGCCCATTTCAAAACGTCGATCTCTATGGAGAAAACAGGCAAGAAACTCCAAGTGAACTAAACTCCAACTGCCTACATAAGTGATAATAATTTAGCCTGCCGTGAGGACAAGAAATCTTCAGCTTACCAGATGTTGGTTGATTGGACTAAGATGCACTTTACTTCGGAAGTCGCTACAAATATAAAATAATTAAGTCTCCGAGACTTAATTATAGAAGATTATTAATCTATAGTAAAATTTACTTCAAAAAACAAACTCTGGGTTATTGACATTGAAAAACAGCTACTTCTGACTTTCTATTGTGATTTCTTTCTTACTTGTCTAGGACAAGTTTTGCGAATGCTGAAATGCTTTACTTGAATTAAGGAAAGTCGTATTATTTTTAGTATTAGTTAACTAGCTTTCCTACTTAAAACGTGTTCTACAGGGGTGTGTAATTTTTTGGTATAATAACAGATAGTCTCATTTCATTTGACATAACTTTCATATGATATAATTTTCGTATGCTATAAAAACATTTAACCTAATTTCTTATGATCTAATGTTATATTTGATATAATTTTCATTTTCTCTAATTTCATATAATTTTCAAATTGTATAATGCTCTTTTTATATAATGTTCATTTGACCTAACTTTTATATTAAATAATTTTCTAAGGTAACGCATAATTCTTGAGAAAAGCAAATTATATTGTAACCTAACCTCAAAACGTTAATGTTGGTTTTGCATCATCTCCGGCGATTTCCGGTTTTCGCGGAGTCCCCATTTTTGCGTAAAGGGTTTAAAGTAACCTAACCAAAACTCGGGTGCCCTTCGCTCGCTCTTGCATCCTACTTTGCTTATTGCATTCGTTGAGTTCGGGTGCGGTAACGGTAACCTAAGTATATAGCGAAAGAAGAAAAGATAATTCGGAAATAATTCGGAGTATTGAAATCGGAATGTCGTTTTTCGTTTTTGGGAAATTGTGTAATAATTTAAGTCAATATGTCAAACGTTTTTATTCCAAGCGTTGTTTTAAGAGATAAAATGAATAAAAAATGAATTGTTTGTCAAATAACACGTTATTAAACAAAAGTATACCTGGTAATTATTTTGTAAAGTGAATTATTTGGCAAACTTGTTGTTGTTTAATGATGAAATGACAAATCATGATTTTGCTAATCGTTGCTTGTCAGGTTAAAATTTGTAAATTAATTTTTGGTGAATTGACAGGGCACCGTTTAAAATCAAATCAGTTTTTGCAAAAATAAAAGTAGGCATTTCCAAATTATATTAAACGTTACTTATAGATTTTGAATATTATAGCAACTGAATATTATATTAATTGAATATTATTTCAAATGTGCATTATATAAACTGTTCATTATACCATATGAAATTAGGTAAAATGAAATTATATCAATAATTCATTATATCATTTAATCGTTATATTAAAAAAATATTAAATGAAATTAGGTCTTATGATCATTAGAACTTTTGTTATTATATCAAACGTTACACACCCGTTCTACAGCGGGGCTACTGCTCTATTATTAGGTGTATGCCTTTTTCACTGTTCTCATCAAATATCTAATTGAGTTTAACTTATTACATTTTATAATGTTTTATTCTAGGCTTCGTGCATAAAGGCGCTTAGGCGGCAAATAGCATACGACATCAAAGCGGAAACCAGTCCAGCCCATCTCAAGGCATTTGGGGCTAGCCTGCCACACAAGTTGACGCATATACCTCCTAAGAACAACACGTACAAGCAGTGGCGCGGTGTCGAGATCCCAGAAGATCTGCGCACCATGTCGTGCGTCTGGGAGGAAATACAGCATCTCACGTAAGTGCTAAAATTACCCAGTCATAATACTTTTTTTACAAGTAGTAGGTATCAGTAGGCTCGACATGACTGATGATTGATGAGTGGAGGCCATGAATTGGCGTAGCATGGGATGCTTCCCAGCTCGATGGACCGTTGACGACCTTCAAAAGGTAAAGGAAAAACTGAAGAAGAACTGGGTGTCGTGATGTGTCATGGGAAAGGCCAATGATCTGCAGTGGATTGTGATAGGACTGTCATCGGTTCTCTATTTTGTTACCTAACTTTTTTACACATAATCTAAAGTGCCATTTTTTTTTTGTCCTAATCATCATTTGTCCGAATGATAGCTTGCCCGAAGTTAATGTCACATAACATCGAATACCATAAAATTGAAATCTCTAAATACAATACCTATGCCCTAAAGTTTGTCATAAATATTACAATCAATAATATACAAAAGACCTAAAACCGTTTTCAATAAAAGTTACAAGTTATAAATTCTAATTACCTAATGTTTATTTATCCTAATAATGGTTTTAATACAAATTTGTATTACATGCGTGCAACATGCAAGCAAGCATGCAGCAAGCATGCAAGCAGGCATGCAGCATGCAAGCAAGCATGCAAGCAAGCATGCAGCATGCAAGCGAGCATGCAACATGCAGCAGGCATGGTTTCTGTCACGGCTCCGGCGTTGCGGGTCTCCGGCGGTCCGACGCGATTACGCGATTCTAAATTGTACTCTAGTCTAGGGGTAGGGCAGACAAGACTGCGTAGAGTCGGATTTCCAGCGATTCGTTTCTGTCACTAAAACCTCATTTTTAGCGGGTAGTAATAAAAGCTCCGTCAAAAAAATAAGATTTGTCCTTACCCAAAATATTAAATCTACTGCCTAAAATACTAACTTTCCGACTGCTTTAAATAAAAATGACGAAACGACCGAATGAGATACTGAAATCTTCGAAAAATAAACATTACTGTTTATTGCTATATTACTTTTCTACCAGTTTAAGTTACGTTCTACTGAAAACTATGAGTCTCTAATCAATTAACATAATCCTAGGTAAAGGTATTCATCGGCGAACATCAACCACTGCGCCTGCGCTCAGGACCTGTTGCTCCAGAGCGTGGCGCAGTGGTCGATTAACATCGCCGTGGTCGCTGAGCCGTACTTTGTCCCGCCCAGGGATGACTGGGTGGAGGACCTGAGCGGCTCAGTGGCCATACTTTCGTCGGCCGCCGCCGGCACCCCGTCCCTCGAATGCGTCACGAAGGGACAGGGGTGCGTAGCAGCACGGTTCGGGGAGATAGTAGTAGTGGGGGTGTACTTCTCTCCGAACCGAACTCTCGCCGAGTTCCACAACTCTTTAACAGAGTTGAGTGTCGTCGTCGCCAGAAGCCATCCCTTCCCCGTGCTAGTGCTCGGGGACTTCAATGCCAAGAATTTGGCCTGGGGTTCCCGTTACACAGATGTGCGGGGCAGGATGGTGGAGGACTGGGCTCGGGAAACAGGCCTGGTCGTCCTAAATCGGGGTTCTGTTCCCACGTGTGTGCGGATGCGGGGTGAGTCCGTGGTGGACATCTCGTTCGGCAGCCCCGCTCTGTCACAACGCGTCATTGACTGGCGCGTCATGGAGGGGGTGGAGACCTACTCCGATCACCGGTATATCCGGTTCGACGTCTCCGCCCAGACCTCTAGCGCGCTGGTCCAACAGGCCCCGAGTGGTCCGCGGTGGGCGCTGAAGCAGCTGGACCGGGAGCTCCTCCTGGAAGCCTCGATCGTGCAGGCCTGGGTGTCATCACCGGACAGGCCTGCCAACATCGACGATGAGGCGGAGTGGTTCCGGGAGGCCATGTCCGAGATCTGTGACGTGGCAATGCCCCGAGTCCGGCCAGGACGCGCCCGACGTCAGGTGTACTGGTGGTCGCAGGAGGTGGAGTCACTACGCAAGGCGTGCGTCGATGCGCGACACCTTTACACCAGGCACCGCAGGCTCCGCATTCGCCCTCCGGATGCGGAAGCCACGGAGGCGGAGCTGTACGAGGGGTACAGAGCGGCGAAGACCGCCCTCCAAGAGGCTGTCCAGCGGGCCAAGGATGTGGCCCGCGAGGAGATGGTGGAGACTCTGAACAGAGATCCGTGGGGGCGCCCTTATAAAATGGTGCGGAATAAACTCCGCACCTGGGCCCCCCCGCTGACGCAGAGTCTCCGCCCCCAGCTGGTGGAGGAGGTGGTGAGCACTCTGTTCCCTTCACGGGGGGAGCACACTCCCCCGCCCATGGCTCCGCCAATTGCGGTGCCCGAAGCGGACCACGCGGACGACGACGACATCCCTGCTGTGACCGGGGTAGAACTGAGAGCGGCGGTAGGAAGGCTGAAGGCCAAAAATACCGCCCCAGGACCCGACGGCTTGCCAGGTAAAGCCTGGGTCCTGGCCTCGGGGGCTCTCGGGCCTCGACTGGAGGCGTTCTTAAGCGCATGTTTGGAGAGAGGCCAGTTTCCACGCCGTTGGAAGACGGGGAAGCTGGTCCTCATTCGGAAGCCAGGGCGCCCTGCGGACTCTCCGTCCGCATTCCGGCTCATCGTGCTGCTCGACGAGGTCGGCAAGCTCTTTGAGAGAGTGATTGCGGGCCGCCTCGTCGGGCACCTGGTGAGGACGGGGCCGGATCTTGCGGACAGCCAGTTCGGTTTCCGCAAGGGGCGCTCGACGGTGGACGCCATCATGCGCGTGAGAGCCCTCACGACGGGGGACGCGGTGTCCCGGGGTGGGGTCGTCGTGGCGGTGTCACTCGACATCGCCAACGCGTTTAACACCCTGCCCTGGAGCACCATTGTGGAGGCACTCCGGTATCACCGGGTGCCGCCCTACCTCCGTCGAATAGTCGAGGCGTATCTGACGGAAAGAGCCGTCAGCTACCCCGGTCGCGATGGGGAGTGGAACCGGCGAGAGATGTCGTGCGGTGTCCCACAGGGATCGGTCCTGGGGCCGCCTCTGTGGAACATCGGGTACGACTGGGTGCTGCGCGCCGACCTCCCTGATGGCGTCAGCGTGGTTTGCTACGCTGACGACACGCTGGTCCTGGCGCAGGGGAGGTCGCATCAGGCGGCGGCCGACGCGATGGCACGCGGGGTTGCGATAGTCGTGGAGAGGATCCGGCAGTTGGGTCTCGAGGTGGCATTGCACAAGTCCGAGGCCATGTCGTTTCATGGGCCCCGGAACGCGCCGCCATCGGGATCCCAACTAACGGTAGGAGGGGTTCACATCGGCGTCGGGATGACGATGAAATACCTGGGTCTCGTCCTCGACAGCCGGTGGAACTTCGTGGAGCATTTCCGACGTTTGGCCCCCAAACTGGAACGGGCCGGGGCCGCCTTCAAGCGGCTCTTGCCCAACCTGGGGGGGCCAAACGCCTCCTGCCGGAGGCTTTACGCGGGGGTCGTGCGGTCCATGGCCATATACGGGGCCCCGGTGTGGGCGCGTTCACTGCGGCGGCGAGCCGCCCACTACCTGAACGCGCCCCAGAAGGTGGTAGCCATAAGGGCTATCCGGGGCTACCGCACGATCTCTGGCGAGGCGGCAAGCCTCCTTGCCGGACTGCCGCCATGGGATCTGGAGGCGATGGTCCTCGCGCGCCTGTATGAGTGGCGCGCGGAGGCACTACGCCGGGGGGAGGATCCGCTTCCGCGGCAAATCGCTGCGGAGCGGACGGATCTCCGGCGCAGGTCCTCACCGGACACGGAAGTTTCGGGAGGTTCCTGCACATCATCAGGCGGGAGGAAACGCCCGGGTGTCACCATTGCCAGGATCGCCCAGAGGACACGGTGGAGCACACGGTGGAGGTCTGCCCCGCTTGGGCGGAGCACCGCCGTGTCCTCGTAGAGGCGATTGGCAGCGACGGCGACCTCTCGCGTCCGGCCCTGGTGCAAGCCATGGTCCGGGGCGAGAGGGAGTGGGAGGCAGTCACCTCCTTCTGCGAAGCAGTCATGCTAGCGAAGGAGGTGGCGGAACGGCTCAGGGAGAGAGCCTCCCGTCCCAGCCGCCGCGGGAGACGCTCCGGGCGTCGGGAGCCGCGTGACGACTCCCGGCCACCGTAGGCGCGGGCCTGCGGGCGGAGAGTAATGGGTAGCTCACCGCCCGATCAGGACCAGGCCCGTGCCGGACGGCGCGTACGTGTTCCACGCGCGCCTCAAAGAGATGTCAGCATCGAGGAGGGGCCCCTTAGGGCCGAAGCCTGCCGGGTCAGCGGGATTGTCCGAAAGGGTTACCGCTGGCCCGGAACATAAAGGGCTAAGGAAGGAACACGGGTGGGTTTTAGTCAGTAAGAGTCTGACACTCCCTTCCGCTCCACCCAGAGCGGGAGGAGTCATTTGATGATTTCCCATCCTCAAAAAAAAAAAAAAAAAAAAGGTAAAGGTATTTGTATTCTCATACGCTCGCTCTTGCATTCTATGTCGACGGAGACCCGCTTCGCGGTGCTCCTATTTCTATATAAAGGGTTTAATGTAACCTAGCCAAACGGAACCTCGTGGTTCCCTTCGCTCGCTCTTGCATCCTATGTCGACGTGAGCCCCGTGCTATTTCTGTGTTTAAAGTAACCTAACCAAACCGAACCTCAGGTTGCCCTTCGCTCGCTCTTGCATCCTATGTCGACGTAGCCCCGTTTCGCGGGGCTCCTATTTCTGTGTAAAGGGTTTAAAGTAACGTAACCAAACCAAACCTCGGGGTGCCCTTCGCTCGCTCTTGCATCCTATGTCGACGTAGCCCCGCTTCGCGGGGCTCCTATTTCTGTGTAAAGAGTTTAAAGTAACCTAACCAAACCGAACCTCGGGGTGCCCTTCGCTCATTCATAAATATGTTTTCGGAAACTTAGTATTTATTTCAAATGTATAGTATTTTTGTTTGAAAATTAATTTATTATATGAAAGTACAGATTATTTTTCGTAGAATTGTTGAATAAGCTCATTTTTGTTAGTTAAATTCAACATTTCAGTTAATTTTGCGTAAATTTTTCAGTAATTCATTTTAACACAGTTTAGTTAGTATTACATTTAACCATAGATCTCCGGAAGTTAATTTGTTTTTCGGAAGCAATATTATTTCCCCTTTTTAGCAAATGTTTTAGGACTAACAATTTTATTAAAAGTGAACATTCGGATTATCACACAATACTTAGGACATATGAAATTTATTCATGCAAAATTAGGAGATACAATTATTATAGTACTCGACATTATGACAGAATAGTTTTAGAAGTAAAGATGTATATGAAGAATTATGTAAAACAAAATTTCGTATTTTTGAACATTATGGTTACAAACGTGTTATGGATAATGATTTTCGGACAAACAATTTTAGGAGAAGAAAGGGAGTACCCTGTCATCCCGTGGCCTCCACCATATTCATCATCACCCCTTCTTTTGTCCTCCTCTAGTCAACCCAGTGTAAGATTTGTGACATTTTGAGATAAGTTATAACTCCAATACAGTATTTTATTATTATCTATTACGTTCTTAATCTTCGTAAATACTTGTCCAGGTCGACTAAGGCATTCCAGCACTGGCTGGTGAAACACCCGCACAAGCTAATGCCTCCGTTCCTGCAGCAGCTGACTGCTCAAGGTGACAAGAAACCACTGTTCGTGGTGCCTTCGGACTACATTCTCAAGGACAAGGGTGGTTCGACTGTGTCTGCTCCAGAGCTCGCCCTCCCAGTCTCCCAGTTTTCTTTAGAACTGAAGGACGTGCTCAGCAGACTCATGGACACATAAGCATAGAGGATGTTTGCTAAGTATATATATTATTATTATTATATTATTATTTAAATTGTTGGTTTTTTTGATGTGTGACTTGTTAGCTTATTTATATTTTGAATTAAACTTATCTTTCGAACTGTGTATTCTATTAATTGAGTTATAGTTATTCTTCGTCATCATCATTTCAGCCAAAGACGACCACTGACAACCTTTGCCACAGTTATTCTTAATTTACAGATATTATTCTCGGGTCGGGTGGTCTGTGTGGTGCCGGACTTAAAGAATACCACCACCCCTTACTTCCCGTGGGTGTCGTAAAAGGCGACTAAGGATCGTACCGGAGAATGGGCAGCAGCGTTCTTTATGTATTCCACCATCATACCATACTGCGATCGCCAACCCGCCTGCCAAGCGTGGCGTTTATGGCAAACCCTCCCAAAGTTGGGGGAGGCCTATGTCCAGCAGTGGACGTCTATCGGCTGAAACGACGACGACGACGATTCTCGGGTATACTTCTTAAATTGCCACATGTATGCCACATCTGATAGTAGGTACCCCACAAACATAGGTTTCTTTAGTGCTTTAATCATTTATCTACAGGAAAGTTATAAATTTTTATTGATAAACAATTATATGGATTAATTTTAAGAGTGCACTTTTAACTGTGAGGTGGATTCTCGTAATGAAAATCATGCGATCATAAATAGCAAGACATTATGTATATTATGTATACATTATGCTGTCAGACACAAAATAACTGGATTAAATGGAACATAGATTAGGTCATGAGTAAAGTCTTAAAAGTACGAGAGCCCTTGAACAAATTTTTTACCTCATCGTTTTACGACCAAAACTGATTTGGTTATTTAAAAATACTTTCACAAAGCTTCCACATGTTTGATCTGACCGCATTTTCAAATATTATTTTTAAAAAAACTGACCTGTTTCATAACAATCTGTCTGATTTTTCAGAATGTAGTTAAACGATAGATTTTAGATACCGAAAACAACATTTTTAGACACCAGTAGCGTTGCACGTACCTAGGAGACCATTTGAGAAAATTAAAATTAGGCAAAAAAACTCATATCAAATTGAACATCTTATGTGTGGAAACCATTTTGAACTTGAAATTTTTTACCGGTCGGTAACATAGTATTCTCCCCAAAAACTATTGAACATTGTAGTGTATGCGCAGGCATTGGCGTGGCAGTCGCTTACCGGCCGTAGGCGAATGCAGACGTTCTCTGGGTTTCGGATAGACTATGTCACCTCAGTGATCTGTCAAAGTGTGTTTTATTAACCCAGCGAACATTACAAGTGGCGACGAGGATAAAAGTAAGTGCTGAAAACATTTACCAAAAAAAAAGGGGAAGAATGCACGCTGAAAAATAATGCACGTTGAAAGTTGTTTACGATCAGTTAAGCGACTATATTTCGACAAGGATCGTTTATAGTTGGATACTAAAGTAATAACAGAACGTAGTCACGCTGTACCTACCTTCCTACACGTAAATAAATCGTTACCAAGGTAGATGGTTACAGCTAATGATTGCTTTATAAGTTACGAAAAATAAATTCTGCTTCGACTGATGTAAACAACTTATAAGCGTAGGTAAATGTTAAAAAGGCTATGCAGTAAATATTTTTCACAACAAAACAAAAGGCCATGCCTGAATAGTACGCAATTATTTTAAATGTGCTGTAATGCAAACAGTAAATTATTGTTAATTATTATTATTGAGTAAGTGCTTTCATTTAAATAACAAGATAATTGAGTTATTTGCACGCTTCTAATTTTCAATAAAAATAATAACCGATTATTATCATAAATCTTGGACATACTTAACTTTTCTGTTGTAAATAACCTACATACCCACTTATTGTAAATATAAAACAAAATCAGTAGATACTATTTTAATCAGATCACTGGTTTTGCCAGTATCAATTGTTTGCATTTCGACACAGAAATATCAAGGTCACGCAAATACTATTCGCAAAACGACCATGCTTAATGGATAAATATCAGAAAAGACCGGGAAACGTTAGTGTAAGCATCAATAATGGCTTAATTACTAGCATATTTACTGCCAACTAGTTAATAAACCTAATTTGTTAATAGATAAAGGTTATTATCAGTCAATTCCCATAATAATAGTAAAGTATAACACTTATTATCGTGTCCTGCGTGTCCTGTCAGCTACACGTTACAGGAACTGATGGACGCTGGTGAAGGCGCCAAACAAGTATCCGAATTCTGGGCCGAGTCCATTTAGATTGCTATTCTGGACCGAGTTCACTTAGATTGCTATCGACACACTAAAAAGAAGATTGTAAAGTAACGTTACTGAATAAAGTTATTCAGTATATTTAGTTAGTCATACTTACGCTTACGTCAAAGGTCATGCTGAATCCGAAATGCTCTAATGAGCATGCATACGAGTCTCAAAATCCTGTTACAGGACGCCACAAAAAATGACTCACGCAATAAGTACTTACATAACATACATACATAATCAGCCTATAATGTTCCCACTGCTGGGACACAGGCCTCCTCTCGGTGGGAGGGAGTGGGCCGTAATCCACCATGCGGGCCCAGTGCGGGTTGGCAGATGTCACATGTCTTCTTGTCTTCAATAAGTACTTACAAAAATATAATAGGGCATGCAGTTGTGATACTGTTACTGATTTTCAGTAAAAGCCACGCAAAAATAAGAATCAATACAGAGTAATGTATTCATTGTAATACTTACGAAACATAACAAAAATAAAAAAAATAAATAAAAAAGAACCGTCCCACAGAGGATAATTTCCTGCATGTAGGAAGAACTACCTAATGAGTACTACTGATAATGACATATGTACCCGAGTTCTAGGGTGACATAATTTAGATTGCTACCTATCAACAGACTAAGGAAAAGACAAAAGCTATGTAATTGTTACTATAATTAAATACTAGTATCAACCAGTTAAAATAATAAGTATACATACTTTGAAATAAAATGGGGGCTAAGTGAAAATAAAAAGTCACAATAACAACAAACTGCTGTTTGATGTTATTGCAATGTTAATTAATAATAATAACAGAAAGCTGCCATCTTAAACACCTGCAGAATAGTTAGGAAATTCATGCAGTTAGAGGAAGAAAACACACTCTAATCCACACCACACGTTGCATTTACTTGGTTTTAGCCCGTAAATGTAGCTAAAACCAGCCAAAGAGGTGAGAAAAAAAGACACAAAAATAATAAAAATAATGTTTATTTCCAGAACAATGTTCACAAAGGTTACAAGTACAGTAATATGGTACAACATATAGTACATTGAGTATTATCTCCTGGCACCCAAACTTGGTTTATAGCCTGTGACTTGGGGACAGATACTCGTAGATGAACAAAATGTTTTAGTAAAACTGTTTTCACCAGTAACATGAATTAGAATGACATAATATTTTCTTATGATAATATGATGAATCGGTAAATCAATTTTGTTTGAATTTTGTGGTAGTACCTTCAAAGGTCACTAAGTTACAGGTGCCATGTAACATTATGTGAAACCAAGACAATAATGTACAATAAAGCAATAAAGATTGCTTATCTATTCAAACATAGGTGGGAGAACAGGCGTGATGTGGTTATGAGATTATAATTCTTATTTATCATAAAGTTGATAATACTGCCCTATGTGAGGTAATTAAAATGTATTTGTGATGTACCATTATTGATGTAGCACACAACTCAGTGGCAACACTGCTCGAGTCAGTCACGGCTTACCCCCGTGTCGACCCCTTATGTAAATAATATCGAGAAAATATTATTCGATCAAATAAAAAAATGTTCCAGCGAAAATATCGTTAATGTACCAGTTTTAACAGAAGTTCCACTTCGGTGAAATCGAAGTATAGTAAGAAATTATTATCTTTCTGTTAAAACTAGTGTTATAAAATAAATGTATTAAGTAGCGAAAATATCGTAGCTTAACAAAAGTTCCACTTCGGTAAAATCGAAGTTAAGTAACAAATAAAATTATTATCTTACCTACTGTTAAAACTAACTAGTGTCATAAAATCTGTTATGGTTATTGATTGAACTAATCGTAGTCAAATCAAATGCATTTTGCACTGGCTATTGTAATTTGTAATCAACAAAAGAATTCATAGAATTCATTACAGTGTTGTAATATCAAGTGAACATTTGCTTTAATCACATAGCACACGTCGTCAAAGGACCTTTGTTCGACTTGCTGGCTAGTCAAATATGAACGGCGGTGATTTAGTTTAAAATAAACTTTAATTACAATTATTACAATTTTAGGACAAAAAACATTGTGCGACTGTACTGGGTATGGTACAACAAGACATATTTTGATATACATTAAAATATGTGCGTGTGTGTGTGAAAGACACAAATGGAACAAGTTCCAACAAAACAACCTAATGGTTGCGAAAAACACAAATGGAACAAGTTCCAACAAAACAACCTAATGGTTGCGATTAATACTGGCAAGTTAACGAATGAGGTTTATTTAATTAATAAAATTGTTTCTCCAAATAGTTAGTGGCAAAATATAGCATTATTGATTGACTATTTGGGAAACACGGGACGTACTGGTGTTATTTTCGGGAACATGCGAGCGTAAAATCGAATAATTCTAAATTTGCTTATATCTCGAAAACGGTGCGTCCTATCGAAAAAATAATGGAAAATTTGCCCCCCTTTTAGAGCCCCCTTGTCGCAAAATTCGCGACATGGATAAAAAAAAATGTCGATGTTATTTGTACAGCGTTTTAACTTTCTTACGCTTAATATGTACAGTGAATTTATAGTTTTACTTTTATTTCGTATAACCTCATTTGTTGATAGGTGCCAACCCAACTAAGCCATTAAATGTTTGGTTAACAGAATTGCCTAATATAAGCCAAATAAGATCGCGGAAGTCGCGATACTGATAGATTATGTGGTTAATCGGTATCAAAACATTACGAAGTAATTTGAAGAGGTAAACAATCAAACGAATAGTGGGTACCTAAAAGTTAACAATAACTTATACATTGGTATAACCAACCAGTGTATGCAATCAATGGGTGAAAACTCATCAAGTTCATACATTGGAACCGACTAGTTTACGCAATTTACAAAATAAATCATGGTTAGACATTAAAAAGATTTTGATCTCTATTGCCAATCCTAGGTATGAGGGGCACGTGGCTAAATAATAACAGCCGCATAGGTCAATCGATCAGGTTAAGCTACGCTTGCCGCGGTTGGTCTATGGATGGGTGACCATCTTTACATACCGTGTCCCCTCCGTGCCTCGGAAAGCACGTTAAGCCGTTGGTCCCGGCTGTCATTCGTGAATCTTTGACAGTCGTTACGGGTAGTCAGAAGCCCGGAAAATCTGACAACCAGTCTTACCAAGCGGTATCGTATTACCCAGTAACTGGGCTGTGGAGGTCAGATAGGCAGTCGCTCCATGTAAAATACTGGTATTCAGCTGCATCCGCTAAGACTGGAAGCCGACCCCAACATAGTTGGGAAAAAGGCTAGGCAGATGACAATACCTAGGTATGGCAGTAGAAATCACAAAAGAGATAAAATTTCCTGACCTGTAAATAATGCACATTGCATAAAAGGGTAAAAGTTTCCTGTCCTGTAATTAATGCAAATTGCATAAAAGGGTAAAAGTAAAAGATGTAATTTAGTAAAAATCACAAATGAGATAATAATTCCTTGCCCTGTAATTAATCCAAATTGCAAAAAAGGGTAAACGAAAAACGGTAATCTTAGTAAAAATCGAAAAGTAATAGACTAAGTAAAAATCACAAAATAATAATAACAATAATAATTTTTTTTTTTTCAAAAAGCCAAGTACAATTTGTCCATCTCCATCAAGCAAAAAAAAAAAAAAAACAAAACAATGAAGTACAACGCTATGCATTATTTGAGACAGAGTGAACGTCTGTGTCTGTGCTAGTATAAACTGTGTTACAGACACAGGCTGCAAAAGTGATAATAGTTCGTGCCCTAAAATAATGCTAATTGCAAAATTACCTTTAATCTCACTACATTTTGACAAGTTTTGACATTTGTTTATCGCCGAGATGAGACTGAGACTAGATTTTGAACGTTTTAAATTAGTAGAATTGGCCTTCTGGTGTCATACCGCACCGTGTCATACGTAGGCACATACACATAATAATAGCATTTAAGTTCAGCACAACAGTGGTGGTGGTCTAGCCCGACTAAGTTCGTGGGTTCGAAACCAGGCAGGCATTTTGTGTATTTTCACTCATCACCACTGTTCATCAATGGTGAAGGAAAACACCGTGAGGAAACCGGCATGTCTGAGAACCAATACTTCGAAGACATTTAAATTGGACGCAATGGGCATCCATTAGATTGGACGCATTTGGACATCCATTAAATTGGACATTACAAAATGGTGAAGAAAAACATCGTGAGGACATCATCGTGTGGATCTTGCCATATGTAACACTCCATTAAATTGGATTTATCAAAGCGAAAATTCTAGGAAAATCATCTACTTTTACAATATTTGTAAATAATTTGTAAATATGTGAGCACCTGTATTTATCACATAATTGATTTACCTGCCATTGCTTCATTTTAATTCTTTTTACCTTTTGTGGTAGACTAATTTTATTCTAAGTGCCTTGTCTTCACATATAATTATATTATATAAACAAGACCTTGTAAAACATTTTAAAAGGGTAACGGTGGAGTTTCTTGCCCATTCTTCTCCATACGAAAACTACCTTTTGGAATGGGCGACTAGAATCAATTCAATATTTCAATAAATATGACAACAACAAACATATCAATTCAATAAAAATAAAGGAGGGATGTAGTGTATGCGCAGGCATTGGCGTGGCAGTCGCTTACCGGCCGTAGGCGAATGCAGACGTTCTCTGGGTTTCGGATAGACTATGTCACCTCAGTGATCTGTCAAAGTGTGTTTTATTAACCCAGCGAACATTACAAACATAATGAAAAAATTTGCGAAGATTTAGAAAAAAATTATATCAGACAAATTTATTTTAGCGCCTTGACAACTTTTCGATGGTCAGAAATTTTCACATATTTACGGCGTGTTTACGTCTATCAAGCAAAGGCACAGGTTGCTATCAAGCAAAGGCACAGGTTGCAACTCTCAAATTCTTAGATACCTAATTATTAATTAAGAGCTTACCCGAAACCATCGAAGTGAAATTGAGGGACGTTCTTAATAAATTGGACAAAAAAAACTTTAAAAACCAGAACACGACTACTAAAAAGGATGAAACAAGAAAGTACTTCCCGTAGTTCGCAGTCGTAATTTTGGGGTTTATTTCAGTAATATTTATATTTTTGAAATTTCAGTATATATTTATATATATATATACCCACGGTTGATTATATATATATATATAAATATATACTGGAAAAAGGGAAAAGGGAAAAGGCTAGACAGATGATGATGATGATATAAATATAACACACAGTAAAACACACATATAATATAACATACAGTGTATATATTTTGCTTCGCCGTAGTCGGGTAAAAAGGAAACTGAGATAACGTCTGAAAAATACTGTTTATTGAAAAAAACAGTTATTAATCACTGTCGGACTCATCATCGTGGTCGTCATCATCACATCACTCTCAAGTGTCACTCTTCTCCAGTAGGTACAAGATCTGTAATGAATTCTTCGGATAAAAAAATAATTGTTAGCCAAATACACGTATTCTTATTAATATTATAAATTCGATTTTTTTTCTGTTGTTGTCGGTCTGTCTGTATGTATGTTACTCGTACCTTTTCACGCGTATACTACTGAATGAATTTCGATAAAATTTGGCAAGGATAGATAGCATCCTTGGTAAGGACATAGGCTACTATTTGGCTCAAAAATAATCTTTATGAGGGTGATATAGGAGATGGAAAATTGTATGGGCAACCCAGCTTTTCTTAACTCATCGAATGCCGTAATTAGACACACAATAGAAAGACTGTGTAACTTATGACATTCAAAAGGTTAAGTAAGGGGTATAAAATTCTTATGCTTTTGGTAAGAAATAAAGAATTACGTGTTTCAGCCTTATAGTTTCGTCATGTCCGTCTGTCTGTCTGTCCGAGGTTTTGCTAAGAGACCGTTAGTATCAATTACGCCAACAAAGTGGTAAAATAAAATTTTAGAAAATATTTTTTTTAGGGTAGCTCCCCTACATGTGAAGTGGGGATGAATTTTTTTTTCGTCGTCTACCCCATCGTGTGGGGTATCGTTGAATAGGTCTTCTAAAATGATTTGGGGGTTGCAAAAATTATTTTTCGATTTAATGCTCCATTTACGAAATATTAAACTTTAAAGTGCAAATTTTTGTTCTAGTAGGGCGTCCCCCCCCCTCTAAAACCTAAACTACTGGCTTGAAAAATCTGGTTCCTGCACATCATCAGGCGGGAGGAAACGCCCGGGTGTCACCATTGCCAGGATCGCCCAGAGGACACGGTGGAGCATACGGTGGAGGTCTGCCCCGCATGGGCAGAGCACCGCCGTGTCCTCGTAGAGGCGATCGGCAGCGGCGGCGACCTCTCGCGTCCGGCCCTGGTGCAAGCCATGGTCCGGGGCGAGAGGGAGTGGGAGGCAGTCACCTCCTTCTGCGAAGCAGTCATGCTAGCGAAGGAGGTGGCGGGACGGCTCAGGGAGAGAGCCTCCCGTCCCAGCCGCCGCGGGAGACGCTCCGGGCGTCGGGAGCCGCGTGACGACTCCCGGCCACCGTAGGCGCGGGCCTGCGGGCGGAGAGTAATGGGTAGCTCACCGCCCGATCAGGACCAGGCCCGTGCCGGAGGGCGCGTACGTGTTCCACGCGCGCCTCAAAGAGATGTCAGCATCGGGGAGGGTCCCCTTAGGGCCGAAGCCTGCCGAGTCAGCGGGATTGTCCGAAAGGGTTACCGCTGGCCCGGAACATAAAGGGCTAAGGAAGGAACACGGGCGGGTTTTAGTCAATAAGAGTCTGACACTCCCTTCCGCTCCACCCAGAGCGGGAGGAGTCATTTGATGATTTCCCATCCGCAAAAAAAAAAAAAAAAAAAAGGGCGTCCCCCTCCTCTCTAAAAGCTAAACTGCTGGCTTGAAAAATCTGAAAACATTCACGATGATAGTGCATTTCATGAACTTTAAAAAAAAATTATAGCGGTTAAGATAACTTTATTAGTTTAGCAGTAATAGTCGTTGAACTTGGGTGTTGGGTAATTTTGTACCAAATACAAAATCCTTAGCATTAATCCTTTAAAGAGACTAAGATGAAGTATATAGTTGCACGTTTATAATGGGTAAAGATTTGCAATGAAAAACAAAATATGAAATAAAAAAACCATAATAAATTAACATAAATTTCTTTTTTACATCCATTTGCCTACACAAGAGGTTCTCTTATAGATATCATTTTTCTAACTTCCAATGTGAAGTCAGATTTTATTGCTCATTTTTTAGCTACCATCGTCCTTTGTGGAGCCGTTTTTAAGCTTTAAGACCATCACACTTCTGATCGACATCGGGGGCACGTCTTCGAACTGATAATTCAAATTTAAAGTCGATTTTTGTTATTATAAGATATTAGGAGTTAATGGTTATAACCATTAACTCCTAATATCTTTACCATTACTTATATTCAGAATAAAGAAGAACAGAATCGTACTATATTGTGATAACGGGCTACTACGGAACCCTACACTGTGCGACGCCCGACACGCACTTGGCCGGTTTTTTTATTATTACTAAGGGCAGGTTAATAAAGTACTTACGTCAAATAATAACGAATAGTAGATTTTTTGAAGATTAAGTAAAGAACCCCCAGATAAACCATAAATAAAAAAGAACATTCCCATCTACTTTTTTTAATAATCTGTTGGATCTCCCAAAGCATTAGCGAAGGCTCTACATCGGCGTGGCATGCTGAGTATCAGGTTTTCTAAATCATCACCTGTGTAATATCGCTCCATACTCGAAACTCGTATTAATACTTTTGACAGAAAATAAACACTAATACGGATTTGGGTAAAAAATCAACCTTGGAGGGGGAAAAACGGGTTGTTAGATTTTAAAGGGACTTTGCTACGTGGCTTGATTAACTAAAAAAATGGTATAAATAACGTTTGTGTCAAATTATAAAAACATTCCAAACGATTTCTCAAAATTCCAATTCAATTTTGGATTTTGAAAAGAGGGGATACAGTGTATATAAAATGATAAATGATTTTATTTTTGTAAGTAGGTTTGCTCAAACACTTTTACTCGTCTGTTTTTTTTTAAACTGGATGAGGTCGGCGTTTCCTATCTGATAAGTACTCTGAGAAAAAAGGCCGAAACAAACTCAGAGGTCACAGTCTCTTTTAAAGTCCAGACATAATCTTGGTCAGGTTATATGAAGACCATGTAGATCGATGTCTGAGATGGTCTTTTGTGGAAAGAACCACACAGATTGAGAGGACCTGTCCAGTCAGTGCACGCATTTGTCAGAAATCGTACAGCTCAACTCAAGACTTAAGGAGCTCTACGATTCGACGAACAATACCAAAGAAAGGACATTTAGGTAGGCCATAAATTAGGTACTCAAACTGCCAGACCACGAAAAAAAAAAACTAACAGAACAGAGAGAATAATAAAAAATATAAAATTAATAAAATGACCCACATCGTCTTCACATTCACAATAAATAAAATAATATAATACTTTACAAAATAAGCAAATTTCACTGTTTATAAAAAAATCATTAATGTCAATGTGTATATAAAAAAAAGAACATTCAAAATGTAGAAATTGGAGGCAGCTCAATCCCAAGCCTTTTTGTCCTCAATATAATCTTTAACGGTATAAAAGGCTTTCCGGCGCAACTTACGTTTAATGAAAGATTTGAATTTATTAAGGCCCGTATTAATAAACCTTCCTCAATGACGTACTCAAGTGCGGTATCATTTGATACGCCATTATTGCGATATCAGTATCTCAAGATCATTGCTAATTAATAAACACATGAAAACAGTATCTCAGTTACCAAGATCAGCTCGTCAAGATGTTGTACGTGAGGGCTTGATCTCGTGAATGAATACATCAAAATTACCGAAGTTTAGAACAACATTCATCACATTTCGTTCTTGACGTTTCTTGCTATGTCGTAAGATTTATTGAAATACTTGTATTTTGTTAAAATTTTAATGATTAGCGCTGTATCACGTTTTATAGAGTATAATTCGGAAGCGCCCCGATCACATGAACCTCCGCCGGCTCGGTAGCGGGTCCCATCGTACCCAAGAATGACGACATACGACACCCTTATTTGATATGTAAATATTTATTATGCTATTCATCAAATCTTATGAACGTGCGTAAATTAGGAGTGTTGGATAAAAATCTCATAATATGTTCATATTTAGCGCACAAGTTTATTATTATGAATTTACCTTCAATACACTCAAGTTCGTAAATAGGTTTCTGCATACGAAACTCGCCATTTTGATGACAGTGGTGGTCGAGGCTAAAAAACATAAAAATTGGGGATTTCGAACACCCTAACTTCACCACAGGGACAGTGAATAATACATCATTTAATTATTTGACGAATTTATCCATGGTTTAAGGTAAATAAGTAATGATAATGAAGTTTTTGGATATCTAATGTCGAAGTTTCGTGCCAATCGTGCGTGTTTACATTTTTACTTTTCACAAATTTCACACACACAGTTAAAGATAAGATTTAAAATTTGACAAATATTCTTCAAAATATTGTGAACAACACGAAAATGCCCAGGTCTTAACGTAATATTCAAATACAGGTCCAATAACACGTACATTACCATTACCACTACTCAATTTGTGTTCAAAATCGCCGACCATTGTTTTTTTATTGCAGTGATGTGCGAAAGCGATTATTCCAAACGATTTTTTTTTTTAATTTCGATTGATAATGTGACGAATGTACTTGGAAGTTAAATAAAATTATTTTAAGCAGTAAATACATTATGCATTGTTTATAATAATGATTTATGCTTTTCTAATGTCATTTCAATAGTTTTTTGGACATTTTACTGAAACAGAGTCAATAACAGACAGGTACCTCATTTATTGAATTTCGCGCCGAAATGTTTCTATATTTGAATTTATATTCGGAATGCGCTCCCTGTTTAAAGTTATTTTAATTTATTGGTTGGAAAAATGGTAAAAGTAAGAATGCAGACAGAAAGATAATCTCTTTATTTTTTCCTTTTACATATTTTCAGCGATAGAGTAGGTTGTTTATGTAACTTTTATTTATTGTGAATTTTATTTTTGATACTTTCTAATAGTTTTGTACAGAATTCCCAGTAGTTATATATATTTTTAGGGGGTTTACTCAGGTAGGCTTAGTAAAATTTTGTTTGAGAATGATGATAAATTAATTCTATAAATTGGGTTTTCTGCAAACACTTTCAATACTTTTTGTTAGTTATAAGAGTTTTTATTCAGTTTCTATTTTTTTTTAATTGTGAATATCGATTAGGCTGTATGCAAGTTTTGAATCGAAATAAGAAAGTTGGGTTGATGGTCAGTACTAAAAAGTGTCACGTCGCAACACAATTTTTAGTAATTTTTATCAAGATTTGAGCGTTTTTTGATGTAGTTTATGTATGAAAAATAAAGTAAAGTAAAGTAAAAATTTATTTATTTTTCCACACTAATCAAATACAGTACAGACATTATTTAAATAAATGGAGTGGACTGGAGCCTAAACTAGGGCAGCCCTGTATTTCAGGACTCCAGGTCTTCCACCCGCGGCGAGGGCTTGACTTTAGTATCCGGGGGCACGAAGTGAGGGGTGACAGTGGTTGCAGGTGGTAGGGGATGGGTCCCTGATTATAACGTTATCACTCTTATTAAACGAAAATGCATATATTTCGAGAAATTTATAAAAATTGTTTCTAACCTCAAATCAGATAAAAAGTGTAACGAAACGGATTGACAACCAAATCTGTACCAGTATATTGTCTGTGGTGTAAAATGTCGTGTAAAATCGGTGGAACGGAACGTAAAAAGAACTGTACTGTCATCAGTGTTATTAAGTACTCTGTGGTTCATTCCGTTTCTTCCCGAGTGAATGTTTTGTTGTGTGTGAATGTTTTGTTGTTTTATTTGTCTTGTTATGTACTTACCTAGAAATTCTGTTCAGAAGGAAGTTAGCGTACCCCACTTTATGGTTGAAATAGGTCGAATCTGTCCCAAAACCGAATCGGGGCATCCCGACTCCACGTAGTCTTTTGGCTGCTACCCCGAGGGTGTATTTAAAAATCCGGAGGCGCGGAGGGAGTGCAGCTCCCGCCCACTGTAACAAAGCATAGGCACCCGTGCGAGCCGTAGCGGCTGAGGCTGGTCGCCGGAGGCGACCAGTAAGCCGAAGCTGCGGAGGTGAGCATGGGTGCCTATCCTTTGTTAAGTAAGGGCGAAGGGGCTGCACTTCCCGCAGCGCCGGAGACGTGCAGAAGCAACTTTGTATTGAAAACAAGTGTTTTGAGGTTAGGTTACAATAATTTGTTTTTCTCAAGAATGGTGCGTCCTCGTTTCATGGGAGTGGTACCAGGGCGAAGGGAGGACTCCCCCCTCCCCCCTCCACCCTCCCACCACCTCGTTTTCGTGCCCCCGGATACTAAATTTTTACCGCGGCGAGTAAGTTGGTACAATTATTAATGAATGACAACTAGAGGTGTAATTCATTGTATATTATGTGTGTTTGTGTGAGTGCGTGTGTAAGTTGTGTAATTCATTGTATATTATGAGTGTTTGTGTGAGTGCGTGTGTGTGTTGTGTGTATTGTGTGTTATGGGTGTGTTCGTGTGTGTGTGTGTGTTGTGTGTGTGATGAGTGAGAGTACGGTTGCGCGCGTCTGTATTTGTATGAGTATGTATGTATGCGTGGTTATGGATGAGTAAGCTTTGACTGCTCTTGATTCACTGCAGAAAAAGCAGAGAATTATTTAGAAATTATAAGTAAGGATTCCGTGTCATTGTAATTTAAATTTAGAAGATAGCCGTATATTTTGACCAAGGTGTAGAGTTTACGAAGTTAGGCCTTGTAGAGTTAGGGCGTGTAGAGTTAGAAGCTTGTCTCTACATGAGATCTGATTACTTTTTGACAGTGCGAGCTACTTGGTCTCGTCTTGGCAACATTTAACATGAAATGTTTTTGTGGGATTTCATTTCTTTTTGTAAGTTGCTTATTATATTTATACTGTAAGCGGGGTACTGTGTGCGGAGATAATAGTAAACGCGCAATACAAACATTAACAAGGTTTATTTTCTAATAATTACTGATTCTAAGATTACAAATATACAAATTAAAATGATTCTAATCTAAATGTCCGAAATCCCTAATAGCGGCGCGTATTATAAGTCGATCGTGCGGTTTCGCTAACGAAGTCAACACGATCAACGTAATAATACACGCTGCTTGGCCAGTATTCGATAAGATGCGGGGGCGGGAGGTGACCGACCTAAGCCGATGCAGAGTAGCGCTCCCGAACCGTACCGAACGCTGACTGCTTGAACTGGCTGGGGCTCGGGCTTTTATAGGCGCCGAGGGACTCGGCGGCGTGTGCGGCGGGGCGGGGAGGACGCGCACGGTCGCTCGACCCGCGCCGGAGTTTCGTCGCTGCGACGCTGTTGTTGTGGTGTTACAGTCTCCCCCTCTGGTCCCGAAGACGACCCGGCGAGGAGACCAGTTTCTGCTTCCGGAACTGCCTTCTGCTTTCGTGGTCTGCCGCGTCTGCGCAAAGGCCTCTCAGGATTAAGTGGATAGAGGGCTGAGCCCTGGTAGGGGCTCAGCGCTGAGGAGTGATACATACCCAACGGAGTGTAATATACGGCTGGCATACTCTATTGGCTGATCGTCGGTGCCCTCCCCCTGGACCGAAACAGCTCCTATGGCATAATCACTGGCATCCGTTTTCTTCTGTTATTGCAATCATTGCTAAATCAGTGGTTGGACCAAACAGCGCATTACTTTTTGGTGATAGAGTCACCTCAGCGTTGTTGATGCTCGATTGTGCATCCCGGAACAGAGACCCGACAAATCTTGGTGAGTACCCAGTTAGTGCAGGTTCCTTTCTCGAGGGCGACTGTGGAGGAGTTATAAATTCGATCAAGGGCGGTGGCCCATATGAATCCTCCATTTCACATTCTTCAGGTAGGTTTGAAGGTGGGGACGGGGTCATGAGCATTGGGCTCACAAATGGTTCCAGAGACGTCATTTTGGCGAGTTTTTCGATCGCCGTCTCGGTTTTCACAGGCTCCGTTTGCACCGTGGACACGGGTGCTCCATCTTCTTCCTCAGGAAACAAGTCATACTTCCGGCCGGGTTCATCCAAGAAGTGGAACAGCAACTGCGGCACGTTGAGTGCCATGTTGGCATCTTGGAGGAAGTCAACTCCTAAGAGGGTCCGGTTATCGCGCGATTCTGGCAACACGATGAAATTTGTGGGGATCGTCCGACCACAAAGCGACACGGGCACCAAGGCAGTCTGGATTAGCTGTCTTCGTCGCAAGCCATCTGCTAGGGTGATTGTAGCATTCTCCGGATGGAACTTAATGCCCTTTTGCTGCAATATCCTGTACAGCGAAGTCGATGCGACACTTAACTTCGCTCCTGTGTCGATATGAGCTTGACCCTTGACACCGCTGATCGTGATCTTCAGTGTTGGTCTGGATCTTGCTCCTGATGCAACTGTGGGACTTAAGGCATAGAATCCCACTCCGACTGCTCCGACTTTGGTTTTCGTGCATTTCGGGCATTTACTTCTTACTACGCCGGGTTCGCCACAGCCGTAGCAAGTGATTTTATATTTTATATTTTATTTTATTTTTAAGTATGTTTATCAGTTGTCTAGTACCCATAACACAAGCTCTGCTTAGCTTGGGACTAGACGGCGTTGTGTGATAGTTGTCGAATATATATTTTATGGGTTGGCACAGATCTGGGGTTAGGCCTGGAAGGTTCGTCTGTCGCAATCGGCTCACTTTTGACGGCTTTCTTCCGACACTCCTTCTCACTGTGGCCAAATGCGCGGCAATATGTGCACCTTTGCCTTTTCGCCATTGGAGTGGTGCTATTATTATTTTCTGATCGTTCAGCAACAACCTCTTCAAGCTGCCGAGCCTTCACCAGAAAATCGTCAAACGTTTCGATGGAGTCCCTTGGTATTCTATCTCGTACGTTGATATGCAGGGAAGTATAAAGTAGATCCAAGCTTTGCGATTGTAACAGGGGTGGTTTAGGTAACTCTGCCATTAATGCTCGCTTCTTCGCGACGAACAACTCTGTACCTGACGGAGTCTTCTGCTTGTCCATGACAATGTCATCGTATATCTTGTAGGCTGGCCTCTTCGGTGCAAATGTGGATCTCAACAATGCCGTAGCCTCATGCCAAGTAGTAACAGTGCCCTTGACTCCAAGCCACCAGATCGACGCATCTCCAACCAATAACAGAGTAAGACCTTCAATGGCATTCTCGTCGGTAATCGACTCAATTTTCTTGAAGGTGCATACCGTCGACAGGAATGCCTCGACTACTGCTATGTCACGCGATCCATCGTAACGGGCAGTACAAGTACTAAAACTACCTGTTTTCCTAGCTACGGAACTATCCCTATTAGCCAGGACTCCTAACAGATCACGGAATTGATCATCAGTAAAGCTGACGTTTGCCATGTTTTGTTTATTTCTTCGGCTACGTCTAGGCAAAATATGATACAACTCAATTTTGATTATGAACTATGAATAACAAAGCAATGAATGACCTAGCTCCTAAACTATAACTACAATCTAAAGCTACGATATAAGGCTAACTAACTACAATAAACGTCTAACTCCTGAACTATTAAAAAAAAACAACTCCCGGACTAAAACAAAGAGACATAATAAACTAACCTAGCTCCCGGACTATTAATAAAAATAAATGACTATCTCCCGGACTACAACAAATACTCCCTAACTAATCTAATCAATACTGGGCTAGTATTGATAGAAGAAACGAAATAATAAAAAAAAATAAAAAAGTGAGGGTAGAAAAAAAACTTTTACGTAAATCGGATAATGCAACAATGGAAGTAAACAAACTAATCAATAACTAATGTGGGAACTGGCCCGCGGTGGGACGCCAACTGTAAGCGGGGTACTGTGTGCGGAGATAATAGTAAACGCGCAATACAAACATTAACAAGGTTTATTTTCTAATAATTACTGATTCTAAGATTACAAATATACAAATTAAAATGATTCTAATCTAAATGTCCGAAATCCCTAATAGCGGCGCGTATTATAAGTCGATCGTGCGGTTTCGCTAACGAAGTCAACACGATCAACGTAATAATACACGCTGCTTGGCCAGTATTCGATAAGATGCGGGGGCGGGAGGTGACCGACCTAAGCCGATGCAGAGTAGCGCTCCCGAACCGTACCGAACGCTGACTGCTTGAACTGGCTGGGGCTCGGGCTTTTATAGGCGCCGAGGGACTCGGCGGCGTGTGCGGCGGGGCGGGGAGGACGCGCACGGTCGCTCGACCCGCGCCGGAGTTTCGTCGCTGCGACGCTGTTGTTGTGGTGTTACAATACGAGGTTTTTTTTCTGTTGTTCATTTTTTCTTTCTTTTTTTGGGGTTTATTTATAACAAGGACCCCCTATATAAATTTTCAGACCTCTAGCATCAAAATTTACGGAAGTCTCATACAAACTTTCACCCCCTAATTTAAGGAGTTGGGGAGGTAAAAGTTTCAAGTTTTAAGATTTTTTTGTCGTTTGTGTACTATTACTAGCTTACATACCAAATTTCAGCTTTCTAGGACTTCAGGAAGAACCTTAAGAATATTGATGATCATCAGTCAGTGAATCAGTGACGAAGTCGGGGTATTTTAGATATTAATAAAATCTAAAGTATAAGAGCTATGCAATCGAAACTTTATAGGTTTAATAAGTCAACCACTGATATCATATCCCGAAAATTTTGTTTATCTGGTATAATCCAAACCCAAGTTAAGAGGGTTCAAAAATACGACGAAGTGCTTCGAGAAAAGGTAGGTAGTGCCCTTGCGCTTCGCTTGGCTCGTCTTGGCGGGGGCACTCCCGTGCCCCCAGATTTACATTCATGGGAGGTTTTTGGGAATATATTTAAAAGAGAGTTAAGTTTATTATATAGATAAGGAGCAAGGAAACATGAGTGTCTTCTGAAGAAAGCAGTTTTGTGTTTAGTTGCCTTGCATATTCTGTTATTTCTTCGTGCAGGATATGTTAACTTACGATCGTAGGTTACTTCCTTATGTTTGCGGAGTGTAGTGTGAAGGATGAATAGTTGCCTCACTGTCAAGACATTGCAGTCCTTATATAGGTTCACTGTGGGATAACGAAAGGGTTTTCTGAGCATTACTTTGAGTAATGACCTTTGTGCACGTTCAACTTTTATGATTTTTGTCTTGCAAGTCCCACCCCATACCGGAATACAATAACCCAAGATTGATTGAACCAAGGCAAAATAAACCGTTTTTAACATCTTTAAGTTGACTACGTTTCTGAGCTTTCTAAAAATCCATATCATTTTACGCGTACGTGCCGACAGATTACCTAGTTGTGCATGCCATGAAAGGGTATCATCTATTTGAGTTCCGAGATATCTAATATTGGTGGTTTTTACGAGTGATGCGCAGGAGCACGTTAATGACTGGGCATTTTTACAGATGTGTGCTTTTATAATGAAGTTATTTGGTTGTGTTGTTTTATTTATCGAAAATGTTATATATTTTGTTTTATTGACATTTAATGTTAGAAGATTTTTATTTGGAAAAATGGTAAAAGTAAGAATGCAGACACAATGATAATATCTTTATTTTTTCCTTTTGCATATTTTCTGCGAAAGATTAGGTTGTTTATGTAAATATTTTCACTGAATTGAAATTGTCTACTTTTCGGATAGGTGTGTAGTAAATACCAATTCTATACAACTTTCGCAGGAGATTAACGCAGTTTGACCGACCTCAACATGTAAATAAATTATAGATTTTTGGTAAACGATATTGCAAAGACCATAAAATACACACACAGAACTCTATTTCACCATAATAATTAATTTCATCTAAAATATTTTCAAACTCCGTATTTGGCGGTACTAATCACGACCTCAAGTCATGGACCACCTGCACTCAGGTTTAAGCATCTTGAGTACACGCACCTATTGTATACTTAAGTGTCAAGATTTATTTATTAGTCAGTCCATCACTCGGCTGATATCGTAAACCCAAACCGTAGCTTGAGTACGTCAAATAATACACAAATAATAATAATAGTCAAATAATATGTTTATTAATACGATCATGACCTCAAGATCGATATCAAGTGCGAGCTCTTGGGCTGAGTGACGTTTATTAATACTGGCCTTACTGACTAAAACCCACCCGTGTTCCTTCCTTAGCCCTTTATGTTCCGGGCCAGCGGTAACCCTTTCGGACAATCCCGCTGACCCGGCAGGCTTCGGCCCTAAGGGGGCCCCTCCTCGATGCTGACATCTCTTTGAGGCGCGCGTGGAACACGTACGCGCCGTCCGGGGGCCTAATGCGGGTTGCAGACCAAGAGCTAAGCTAAGTTAGTCTAGCTTAGCTCGCATAGCTGATGTAGTTTTTCGGCCTTTTCTATTTATTTAGTTTACCTTATTCATCTACTTGTAGGATGATAATTATCATGTGATATCAAAATGACCGCAAACTATGAACAGAAGTATGAAAAACTACATCAGTTATGCGAGCTAAGCTAAACTAACTTAGCTTAATTAGCTCTTGGTCTGCAACTCGCACTAGGCTGCGTTTCCACCAGAAATTTGCGAGGATGCGTAGCGAGGAATGTGTGTAAAACTAACCAATAACAAGTTATTGGTTTGTTTCACACTCATCCATTCGCATTCTTCTTGAATTTTCTAAGGCTTAGATCTTGAACGTGGCTTGGTAGTTTATTATAAAAGTCTTAGTTGATAAACTTGAATATTTGCCTCGGTAAATAATAAAGACTGTCACTTTTAGTTTTTTTAAGCAATCCCTCACGAAGATATAGGGGGTGTCAAAGTTAGTAATGAAAAATTTTAACGCGCTGTCTGATTAACTCGAAAGTTGGTACTTAAAACAAAAAATAATAAAGTACGTGTCTTAGAGTTTAAAAACAATCAACAACTAACGGGGTGGAAAAGGATAATAAAGTTTAAAGGGTGGATTTTAGTGTTTTTTTCAATTATCTCGACAATGGCCCGTTGTACCGTGTGCACCATTGTGGGTATAAATATTGTTTAAATCGTGCAATGAAAAAACAATTTTACAAAAAAAAAACAACCGACTTCCAAAAGAAAACACTACAAATTGAAAAATAACTTTAATTTCGGAAGTCGGTGTCTTTGGTTCCGCATTTTCGTTTATTGACACCGACTTCCAAAATTAAAGTTATTTTTCAATTTGTAGTGTTTTTTTTTGGAAGTCGCTTGTTTTTTTTTTTGTAAAAATGTTTTTATTTTTCACTTTTTAGTGGGTCAGTTTGTAATTTATCTAAGTTACAATAGCCTAATGCCAACTGTTCATCACCTTTTACAAAATATTGCTTTTCCCGATCCGGGGACGTTAATTGTTGAGGAGTTCTCCCAGTAAGAACCAGGAGAACTCCTCAACAATCACTCATCATACGCATTGTGACGAGCATAAATTGCTTAGCAACCATATTAAAGTAATCGAATCGCAACCCGTGAAATATTTGTCATTGAGTTGTTCCGATGGCCGTCTGTGGTCTTCATTATCAGCTCCACTTTACCAAATGATGATTTCCGAGAGCAAATGCTCAAGTTACTTTAAAAAATACCCAAATCGCTATAGGTTTGCCTATAAAATTTGAGGGTTTCCCTCGATTTCCATGGGATCCTCTCATGAGATTCCAACTTGATGATAATGAGACCACCTCGAGAGTATACCCTTTCAAATAAAAAAAGAACTTTTGGAATCGGTCCAGCCGTCTTCGAGTAATCGGTGAACATACACAAGGTAGCTACTGTAAACTGTTGAGTAGTTCCCTTAACTGTCCTTCGTCTTCATCATCAGACCGTTAATGACAGTCACAACCTGTCTAGGTGTAAAGTTCACATCAATACAAATTAATCAAGCCCAAACACAAGGTAACTGCTGTAAATCGTTGAGGAGTCCCCTCGACTGTCTTTCGGCTCCATCATCAGATCAACTCCAGACCTTCATTAAATTGTAGTGCTTTAAAATACTTAATGAAAAAAATAAACGCACTAGTCGCTCCTACGATTTTTGAATGTTCCCCTCGATTTCACTGGGATGCCATCATCAGATCCTGGTTTCCTTATCATGGGACCACCCTTGGCATATCTCCTTTCCAACAAAAAAAGATAGTCAAAATCGGTTCATAAACGACGAAGTTATCCGCGAACACACATAAAAAAAAAAAAATATATACATATATATACGGTCGAATTGAGAAACCTCCTCCTTTTTTTGAAGTCGGTTAAAAAGGTACCAAAAGCTTTTTTAACTAAGCCCGTCCCTCGTGGTAATATGGGACGACACAGTTTATTTGAAAAAATCCTTTGAAATATAAACTAATTAGCCCCATCATCATCATCAGCCTAGCCTTTTCCCAACTATGTTGGGGTCGGCTTCCAGTCTAACCGGATTCAGCTGAATACCAGTATTTTACATGGAGCGACTGCCACTAAAAAAAAACAAAACAAACTAAACCAAAAACTAATTAGCCCCAATTATATTTATTAATTGATTTATTATTATTAATTTATAGCTTATTTTCTAAATAAATTAAGTATAAAGATCGTAACATTATTTTTCGAAAACTTCCTTTCTAAGAAGAGGGGGTGTATTTTTAGCATTCGGTTTTTCTTTTGTTGGAAATAGAGCGGCAGCTTTATTTTACCAGAACGGATTTTTTTAGACATATTAACATAACCAGAACTATGAGAAATAGATAAAAGTTGGTATTGAGAGTACTCATAGTTCTGGTTAAATGGCTTGTAATCTCATTTAAACACAAACTGATTATACAAATAAATTAATTTTTAGGGCCCCGGACTCTCAAAGGGTGCCAACGGAACCGTCCATGTCTCGCCGTCTGTTTCTTCGTCTGTCTGACTATGTATCCGTCATAGGCAGCTAAATTAAAAACGCCATTGTACTATTTACTTATTTTGCTTATCTATGTTTTTAGGGTTCCGTACCTCAAAAGGACAAAACAGAACCCTTATACGATCACTTTGTTGTCCGTCTTTCTGTCTGTCAAGACCCTTTATCTCGGGAACTCAAGGAGGTATCGAGTTGAAATTAAAATTAAAACCGTATACTCAAGTCTGCGGTTCCTTGAAGCTGTGAAAAAATTAAACTTCTATGTTAACGTAAACAAAAGATACGGCCGTCTATGCCGCAAAAACGTATATTTCGACACTCTCAAGGGAATCAAATGTATAGGGTACTTCCCGTTGACATAGAATCATGAAATTTGGCAAGAAGCAAGCTCATGTATCACAAGTAAAGGAAAAATCCTAAAACCGTATATTTGTACTTACATTTAAAAAAACCCGTGATAAACTATTTACATTTGTACGTTTTTTTTCTTACGGAACCCTCGCCGCGCGAGTCCGACTCGCACTTGTCCGGTTTCTTTTTATTTGTATTACTATAATTATATGTTATTAAACTATCATTAGTTTCGGTGGTCTGTAGGCACGGAACCACAGTGCGCGAGTGCGACTTGCACTTAGTTGTGTTTTTCAGTTTGTGACCTGAATGAGTTATTAAGTAAGTACCACAAATGTAGGTTAAATTACTCATAGTACCTAATATCCATATTCTAAAGGTACTGAACAATACATATTGATAGAAGAAATCCCCGTTTTTGTTGTCAAAAAATACGTTCAATCAAAGCAACAACATCTACCCATACCTGTCACGTGAAATCAATCAAAATAAACCGCCTTCGTTGTTTAAAGTCTATTTTAGAGACTTTAATTTCCTGCCCATTCGTAAATGGCTAACGGCCGAACCCAATAACCTATTCACAGATCGCTACTGATGGTAGGCAGTAGGTACAAATTATAAATGCCAGTATAATATAATCATACAGATCGCTACTGATATAGATTATTGGGACGTTAAAACCAGAAATAGATAGGTTTTTCTACATTCAGTATGTCAATACTGGTGATAGATGGGTTCGGCCGTAAATCATAGTGAATAAGTAGGTATCTATGAAGCTGGTTACAAAAGGCGCCACTAGTCGATATTTTTTCCATACAGATTTCGGGAGAGTATTACTCCACTGTTTGACATTGTGCATCCAAAGGTAAACATGATATCGTTTTGTCTTATTATTAATGTTGTCTGTACGGAAAAAGAATAGTAAAATAAAAAGCCATTAAAAAATTATGAGCCAACAAAGATTAGTTTTTCTTGCTATTTTTAACGTAACTTTGGGTGTGAATAAGTAATAACAGAACTGTAAAATCTTCAAAACCAAGTCCGTACCGACAAAGCTCAGTTATCGAAGAGTTCAATAATTTTTATTTGTAATTGATTTATGCAGCGGTTTTTTCATAAAACTCGATTTTCCGAAGTACTTTTCGAATTTTCTTACGTGCCTATCAGTTCGGATTGGTGTTTCTGTGCGTGAGAACTAAACTTTTTTCGTGTAGACTAGCGTCTAACTGCTCATCACTGATACTAGCTCTGTCGGACACGAAACCAGGTGAGACAGCGTGCTTTTTGGCCATGACCACCAGTGAGTTCGAGCTCGCGACTAGTTTACTCTTAAGACCCTCGCGTAGTTCTGCTTTAAAATGAGAAAAACATCCACATGATGTAAAATGTGAATATGCAAATATATCGAGGAAATCGGCTCGAAAAACAAAAGGTCACTAATGCATGGCCTCCTACGTTTGTAGTCGGTTAACAACAATGAAACAGGTGGCGCTTAAATAAACCCAGTGTTATTGTTGAATCAAATCTCTTCAACATAAACAAATCTGTACATCCAAATTAACATTGAAGAACTAATGAGTAATAACTACTCATAATAAGTAAAGAAATTATCAATTTTTCGGTCGAAAATAATCCAAAGAGGAAGTGTGCGTTGATCGTAAAATCGCGATAATTACACATTTATTATAGATACGTCTTTACCTGATAACAGATAGGAAAACGATTATGTTTTTTTAATTCATTTCCAATCTAAATCGCACGAGCTTAGTGTCAACAAACATGTCGTCTAGAGAGTGATATATTTGTTAAAAAAAAAAAACAAAAGTGTACCTAAATTAAAAATAATATCAAAATGACGGATACTAACGCTTCGAGGAAGGAAATTTTAGATGAAATTGTAAATAGGGGGAAATTGGGAGGCAAGAAGTTCCACTCGGAGACGTCGCTGCAACAATTTGGCGAAGATGAAGGAGCGGATCCTTCGGAGACTGGTAACGGAGACGATCCAGGGGTACGTTCAAACAATGTTATTTTTTTAATTTTCAAGATATTCCCCTTAATTCAAGTGTGGCCCTGTCTCAATTGGAATCAATATTAGAGAGCGCAAAAAGGGATTTTGAAATAATTTGGTATTATTATTGGTGTTTAAATGGTGCCCGGGGCTAAATAATAACAGCTGCACAGGTCGATCGATTAGGTTAAGCTACGCTTGCCGCGGTTGGTCTGTGGACGGGTGACCATCTTTAAATACCGAAACCCCTCAGTGCCTCGGAAAACAGGTTCCGGCTGTCATTCGTGGATCTTTGACAACCGTTACGGGCAGTCAGAAGCCCGAAAGTCTGACAACCGGTCTTACCAAGCTGTCTCGTATTACCCGTATCGTTGTGGAGGTCAGATAGGCAGTCGCTCCATGTAAAATACTGGTATTCAGCTGCATCTGGTTAGACTGGAAGCCGACCCCAATATAGTTGGGAAAAGGCTAGGCATATGATGATATTGGTACTATTGGTAGGTAGGTATTTAAATATTATAATATTTATATAAATATCTAATAAGGTATTATCATACCCTAATATTTTCGCAATTTTATATAACTTGCATAAAAGTATAAATATGTTTATCTTCTTTGCAATTAAGTTACTTTTTTGTGATAAACGCTAGGTACTTTTCTACTTTTGACTAAAAATATTGCATCGCGAAAATTAATTATATTTAAAGTCACAATGTCCATATTTCTTGTCCTCCTAATAGTCAAACAGTGAAAAAAAAATCTTTATAGGCATTGATCTCAAGTTTTGAGTTACAACTTCAACTCGTCGAAGTCTATTGTTAAACAAAGCATTTAAAGACAAAGTGAAGTAGATCACTAATTACAATCACAATGCAAAAATCTTTACTAAGTAACAATGCCTAAGTGAATCGACAGCATTTATAGAGAAGTACGACGGACTGTCTTGACTGTATGTCAGATGTCCACCCTTGCCCATCTCGAGAGCTCATAAGCGTCTTACTCACAGCTGAGATGTACCGCCGTGATACCAGCTACCGGACGACGTTACATATTGATACACAATGCCTCAACGTGAGTCCCCATTGTTTAAACTATATTGAACCAACGTTCAATTAAGATGCGATAAACCAGAATAATGTTATCGGTCTATTGTTTTATGGGACTACCGGTGAAATCTTGCTGTAGGATAGAATAGTTGGGAATTGTGACGTCACGGGTGATTAAAGCTCAAACGCTATCAAGAATCTGTACCTCTACCATGAGTTGTTATCGAAAACTTACTCGCTAGCGTCAAACTCGCTAGCGTATTAACGTGGTTCGAATAGATTTCGATAATGCTTGCACCATGAGTTTTACGGTATCTTACGCAGGCGCTAAGGTGAGCTCGATAGATCGTATCGTATGTAACGTCACTTCCTTAAGTTTTGTTTCTTTCTTTCTCAGTAATAAGGAAAGAGAACGGCATAATATATGCTCAAAATGTAGTGCTATCGCCTATGCTTAAAATGTTATGATAGGCAATAATCCGACTAAATAGAATGGTTGGCGGTTAGTGATCTTGTTAAGGTATTTAGTGGTTGTTGAATTTTTATTCCTTATATGTCACTGTTGTGTCATCGAGTGTCGTTTTCAATTTGTAATTTTGTATTTGTTGACATTGTGTTCACGGCGTTTTTTAATTAAATTCAATGAAATAAGTTTACAAAATGACAATAATACAATGAGGACCAGTGTGGCACAATTTTTAGAAACTGCACCAATCCTGTCGCTTCTGCGCTAAGAATCGCCGGTTCATTTGTCGCATGGAGCAAAAAGTTGTGTGATCCAATCTTCCAAAGAAAGATACCTAATTGTTCCGGGTCTGGGTATTTGTGCATGTGAGATTTGTGTTTGTAAATGCACCCACGATACAGGGGAAATCCTAGTGTCCAATGTTCAAAGAAAAAATTGTGTATTTAATAGATAATAAGTACGTGTTTTTATGTCAATTTTTGTGTTCCTTATTTTGATAAATATGCTGTATGTTTCCCATATAATAATAAAATAAATGAAAAGGTTGTTTAAGTAAAATGTCTTTTATTTAAATTGAAGTTAATTTTCATCACAGAAAGCCTCCTAGGTAGCTGCGTAATGCCCCGCTCATTGGTAAGCTAGAATTTCATTTTCCTGTAATTACGGCTTGAAATTCACGTTGTTTATGTCGTTGGTCTTCAAAGTCAGTGGCCGCCAACATATTCTATGCTAAATAAGCTCTTCCAGACATTATTTTGACTCAAAATACTCACAAACGTAAATAATTTCAATGTAAACATATGTTTCACGTGTCAAAATGCCAGTGACTTACGTAACTACTATCGTAAGCGTATTTTTCGATAGCGTCTGTCAAATTATTAACTCATGGTGCCGTTTTGTATGGCGACTGCTGAAAAACGTTAGTGACTATCGAATAGATTACGTTAGGTTTCTTACCTATCGAAATCTATAGTGCTCATGGTACGAATTTTAATTCTTCCGGTGACCGCTAGGGGCGCTGTACAATATTTCATACATATTATTTACGTAGACGCTAGCGAGTTTTGGCTGTGCAAACTCATGGTAGAGCTACAGTGCCATGCTGTCATGCTTAAAACCCCGCGAAAGTAGGAATCACGTGAGTAGTACTGATTAGTATAACAAAGTCGCTATTAAAACAGTTGGCGCCAGTAATGTCAATGACTCAAGTATACTTAAAACAAAGCATAAAAAAAACAGTTGATACGCTCATAATTAATTAAAATATTTTCCTTAATGAACTAGAATCTATTGCTCATTCAAATCAATTATCTTTACGTCATAACGCTGATGTATTCACTTAACAGCCGATACTCATGAAAAAGTGAAATTAATTATGATACGCTTATCTAATTATCTTAATGCATGAATTCGCACTTGGCTACCCACTTTAATCTTTTATACAGGTGCAGATTTATAAAAGCGCCATCACAGAGATAATGATACATAACTTACTATATTTATACATGTGTATAATATCCAACTCCAATCAACAAAAATGCATTTAATAATCAAGGTCATTTATGAGTTACTGAAATTAACTCAACAAGATAAATATACGTTTGTATTCAACTTACTATGTTTTATTTCTTAAAACTGTAATATCTGTATAATTTCCAATTTCAATCGACAAAATGTGTTAAGAAGCAAAGAAAATTAGTCTACAAAAAAAACTTATTCATCAACACCATCATCATCACCCTCATCCCACATCATTATTTTCATCATTTATTAAATTAATACATTAACGTACATATTGAATACATTTTTAAATATTTTTATAAAAACATTATAAAATATATTAATAAATGATAAATGATTTATTTTCTGTAAGTAGGTTTTTACAAACACTTTTACACGTCAATCATATTTTTTAAACTAGATGAGGTCGGCGTTTCCTATCTGACTATTCTGAGAAGAAAGGCCGAAACAAACTCAGAGGCCACAGTCTCTTTTAAAGTCCAGACAAAATCTTGGTCAGATCGTGTGAAGACCATGTAGATTGGTGTCCGAAATGGCCTTTTGAGGAAAGAACCACACAGATTGAGCGGACCTGTCCAATCAGTGCACGCATTTGTCAAAAATCGTGCAGCTCAACTCAGAAGTTGAGGAGCTCAACGATTCGACGAACAATACCAAAGAAAGGACATTTGGGTAAGCCGCGTAAATTACTTAAACTGCCAGATCATGATTAAAACTAAGAAGGAAAACAGAAAAAGGAATGACCCACACAGTCCTCACATTCACAATAATTAAATGAAAAATAAAAAAAATACTTTACAAAGTAAACATTCATGTCATTGTCTAAATAAAATTCGCCAATGTCAATGTGTACATAAAAAATCCAGACATAATCTTTGACGACCATGTAGATTAGTGTCTGAAATGGTCTTTTAAGGAAAGAACCACACAGATTGAGTGGACCTGTCCAGTCAGTGCACGCTTTTGTCAGTAACCGTGCAGCTCAACTCAGAACTTAAGGAGCTCAACGATTCGACGAACAATACCAAAGACAGGATATTTGGGTAGGCCGCATAAACTACTCCAACTGCCAGACCATAAATATTTATTATTATTATATACTTAATTAATCATTATTAAATTAATAACAATTTAATAATTACTAGCTACCTGCCTCTGCTTCGTACGGTTTTAAGTTTGATAATAAAGAATTGAGTTCTCACATAAATCTTTCGGAATAAATTCTCTAAATGATCGTGAAAACCGCATCAAGATTCGTTGCAGAGTATAAAAGAAAAATACGGTCACACAGTCAGACACGAAAAGCGAATTTAATGTATAATATGTATAGATTACGTGAACGAGCACAGTATTTACAATTCTACCTATTTCATAATCTCGTTTAAGAAAAATACTCAGATTTTCCTTTGACAAGAAGATCTGCAACCATAGCCACACATCAAAGGATCTTTTCGGTTGATATTTAATTACATTTAACTCAAAAGAGATTCTGTCTCAGTAAGAATATGGATATCATCTCGGTAATTTGAGGGAATACAGAATTTCTCTTGTTTAGTGCAAGCACATTATGGGCTGATATAAAGTTAGTGCCGTTTGCAATTACTTATAAAAAATATATAAATTATGTACTTAAGTAAAATAAATTAGTATTTTATGAAGACTTTTCCAGACATCAAGCGTACAAATTTTTCATAGGTTATCAAAAAAAATCAGCTGTTTCATAGATATGTGCAATACCTACGTGGTCAAACGTGTGGAACAACATTATTTTTTTAAATAACCCACGAAAAATCTCAGCGCAAATGCGCGTCCAGAATTATGTACAGACGCCAGCACTTCAAGTTACTACAATCTGTCAAATTTCTTTAATATATTTTCAACTTTATCGCCAAAGAATAAGGTTCATAGTTGATTGGGAAAATTTGACAGTTTCGGGTAGCTTGATGTGCTGGCGTCTGTACAGACGCCAGCACATTAAGCTACCCGAAACTGTCTTTCCCAATCAACTTTGTACCTTATACTTTAGCGATAAAGTTAAAAATCTATTAACCCCTTGTATGTAGATAATTACAGATACAATTAAAAAGCCATTGTGTCTCGCGTAGATCTACGTTCCGGCATACTAAGGGTTATTTAATTTTGACAGAGTCTGTACCTACTGAATCCATGGTAACAGATTGCGCGTCGATGTGCCTGCTACCATGCATAATTCAAAACTTAGCCTTTAAACAGAAACAGTAGATAGCCTATTTTGACATTGCGGACCCACCATACCACTGGCCATACCCCTGGTGGTATGGTGGGTCTAAAACTATACCACTAAGAGAATAGTGTTGTGGACTACAAGAGCATAAATTATTCAGGAGCTACCTATATACTTAGGAATGAGTGCATGTGCTATATACAGATAGAAAAGTCGCTATCACGAAAAACTGTGTTAACTGTGTTAAAAGGAGTAAACTATAATATAGGTAATATTATGGGAAGTTGGTTTTTCTCGCATCCATGTTTTTTTTTTATAGGTACTTGAGGAGCAGTGGTGGCCCAGTGAGAACGGCCGTGACTTACGAGTTGTAGGTCGTAGGTTCGAACCCAGACAGACGCTTTACTTTGCGTAAATTATTTCATCGTCACTGCTCTCAAAACGATGAACGAAAACATCGTGAGGAAACCATGTGCGTGTGGTGTGAGGGCCACTTTGTTTAAACTCTTTGAAAATGTGCTTAGGATTTAGTGAACATACCCAAAGAATTGTGAAAGTTTGAATCAGATTTTGTGAAAGTCAAATAACCGAGTTCTGTTATGGACTGTAAAGTTGGGCCCTCAATTCTCACATAGAGGATTGAGGGCCCACCTAAAACTGATAAACTATGGACACCACAGAAAAAGTCTTTATGCCAAAATCTAAGCTAATGCCAAACAAAATTTGTGAAAACAAGATATTATCTCAAAACACTGTCCTACTTTGTATATCTTCGTACAAAATGGGCCCTCAATTCTCATACACGTAAAAGTTTATTACGCAAATAAAATGAAATCATTAACTTACAGCTACTGTTTGAAATCCTATATGCTACTAAATAAATTGTGAAAAATTATGAAAGCAAGAACAGGTCACCACTTTTTGTTGTTTGAAAGATATGACCTAGATAAAATTCGGGCCCTCAGTCCTCCATTTCTTTTGTTTTCGATTTATTACGCTTATCGTATCAGAGATAAGACAAATACAAAATTGTCTCTTTTTGTGAAAAAAATTGTGCAACACATGCGATACCAGAAAGAAATTAAAAGACCCTTTACTGTATAAGAAAATCGAGTTTTATTTTTATTCTCTGAATTAGGAAATAGGGTGACCACAATTTCTTTTAGATTGCAGTAAAGATTAGTAAATGTAGAGTCATAGGTTTTAATAAACTTTCTTCGATTTTTCGCTTATTATCGTCATAGCATTTGTACTCAAGTTTCGTGATAAAAAAAAAATAATTTCGGAAATCCAGCGATCACATAGAAAAATACTGTTACCCAAATCATTTTTGCTTGAAATATCGTTCGTTCCGAAAAACTAATGACAATAATCAAATAATTTATTTATTATTTTTATGAAGGCTTTTGCCCAGCAATGGGACAATGTAGGCTAAATATAATCTTAACTAATATTATAAATGCGAAAGTAAGTTTGTTTGTTAGCTTTTCACGCCTAAACCATGAACCTTTCATCCTGAAAAAAAGTGCTGTTGTGGAAACAACAATAACGTTATTATGATGGAGCCATGTGACTTTCGAATTTCACGCGGACGAAGTCGCGGGCAGAAGCTAGTACCTAATAGAGGAGTGCGTTCCTGAATGATTTTTTTATTCCTAGGTAGGTACTTGCACAATAACAAAGATGTTTTCTGGATTATGTAATAATTATATTTTACTTTAAAAACTTTACAATTTATAAATAGGTGAAATTGAATTAAACAATTCTTAGAGTTACTATCTAAGTACTATTTAGTAAAATATTACGTACTTATAAAATTATGAGTACCTTTGTATCAAAACAAACTTACCTTGACTGGTGATATCTTGACCGAAGACGATCGAGTGTCTTGACCGAAGAAGTGTTTGCGTAATAAAACAATATTATTATTTTTATTCTTCACTACAACTGTATCATAAAACTCGCCTTAATGCTTATTTATATAAACTATTGTTTAGTAACTACACTAAATAATACAACTATTGTGCATATATGTAAACAATAATTATATAATACATTTATAATATTAGTTAGGATTATATTTAGCCTACATTGTCCCATGGCTGGGCAAAAGCCTAAAAAATAATAAATAAATTATTTGATTATTGTCATAAGTTATTTCAGAACTAACGATATTTCAAGCAAAAATGATTTGGGTAACAGTATTTTTTTATGATCATTCGAATTCCGAAATTATTATTTTTTTATAACGAAACTTGAGTACAAATGATAGGACGATAATAAGCGAAAAATCGAAGAAAGTTTATTAAAACCTATCTCTACATTTACTAATCTTTACTGCAATCTAAAAGAAATTGTGGTCACCCTATTTGCTAATTCAGATAATAAAAATAAAACGCGATTTTCTTATACAATAAAGGGTCTTTTAATTTCTTTCTGGTATAGAATTTGTTGCACAATTTTTTTCACAAAAGGAGGCAATTTTGTATTTGTCTTATCTTTCATACGATAAGCGTAATAAATCGAAAACAAAAGAAATGGAGGACTGAGGGATAACTTTAAAACAACAAAAAGTGGTGACCTGTTCTTGGTTTCATAAATTTTCACAATTTATTTAGTAGCATATAGGATTTCAAACAGTAACTGTAAGTTAATGATTTCATTATAATTGCGTAGTAAACTTTTACGTGTATGAGAATTGAGGGCCCATTTGGTACGAAGATATACAAAGTAGGACAGTGTTTTGCGATAATATCTTGTTTTCACAAATTTTGTTTGGCATTAGCTTAGATTTTGGCATAAAGACTTTTTCTGTAGTGTCCATAGTTTATCAGTTTCAGGTGGGCCCTCAATCCTCTATGTGAGAACTGAGGGCCCAACGTTACAGTCTATAACTCGGTAATTTGACTTTCACAAAATCTGATTCCAACTTTCACAATTCTTTGGGAATGTTCACTAAATCCTAAGCAAATTTTCAAAGAGTTTTAACAAAGTGGCCCTCACACCACACGCACATAGGAAACCGGCATGTCCTAGAACCAAAAATACGTAGACATGTGACATCTACCAACCCGCACTGGGCCCGCGTGGTTAATTAGAGCCCACTCCCCCTCACTGAGAGGAGGCCTGTCTCAGCAGAACACTGCTGCTGCTGCTGATTATGATAGGTACTTTTTTTAAGACCTAATCACGTGTCAAGGCTGTTGAACCTAACAAAACTCTGACACAGTCACCCTAAAACCATCACAAGTAGACATTAATATTTTCCTAGGAGCAATGACTCAAGAAAAACATCATAATCTTTTTTACTTCTACCCCAGGTCCAGAATGCTTCAGTCAATGACGGTTCCAGTTCTGAGGACAACCGGGGTCGCAGGCGCACCATGTCCCAGCCAGGGCCCGTTTCAGGCAACTTAGTGACCGCAACTGCAGCCCGGGCCGCGCGCCGGAAACCGCAGAGGAATGTCATGTACCACCCGGATATTGAGCGAAGTGTAAGTGGATTTTGATAATAATCTATACTAGCCGAAGAGTTTGTTTGATGGAACGCGCTGATCTTTGGAATTACCAGTCGGATTTGAAAAAAGCTTTTTGCATTTAATAGCTTAATTCTTGAGGAAGGCTATAGGCTATTTGGCTATTTAACACCATCACTGACCAATAGGAGCCGAGCAATAAGAAAAAAAAGTCTGAAAGAACGCTAAGCGAAAACAAAATAATAGCGACAGGGAGTTTTATAAAAATGTGGCTGTTATTTTAGTATCGCCAATTTGTATATCACGCGAACGAAGTCGCGAGCAATAGCGTTTATTATTAATATATTACTTTATCTTCGTCTTATAAAACTGTATATTATTATTATATTATTTTATGTTCATCTTATAAAACCTTTCTAATTATGATTTTCTAATTAGGATGCTGTTTTAGCTCGGGTGAATTGGCTGAAACCCTGTCTACATTAAGCGCCATGATACTACTACCAAACTTGGTAGCCGTGTCGAATAGGTTTTAGCGTTGTCTGAAAATGATTTTTATCAACATTGCAGGTGTGCATTTCACTGGTTCTGAAAGTCGTCAATAGTTATATGTATAAGTAACTATTAAAGCCATTCCAGTATTGTTTGAAGGCTAGGTTCTTCAACCACTGCGTCCTGCCCCATATAACATACGGTGCTGAAACGTGGACACTGCCATTCAGGCTGGTCCACAAATTTAAGGTAATTCAGGGTGCTTTACCGCTCTATAGTGTGCAGAGCGACATTTTTTTTTTCCTTCAATGTAACATAGCCCGATAGAGCACAGCCCGCTGGTTATGCTCTAAGTTTTTTTAAAGATAAAATCAGAAACGAAATTGTCCGGAAAAGAACCGGAGTTACTGACGAAGCTTGCAGTGTAAGCAAGCTGAAGTGGCAGTGGGCTGGCCATGTCTGACGAAGGACCGATAGCCGATGGTGCCGACTAGTCCTGGACTGGAGACTGCGTATCGTAGTGTAGCCCCCCAGCTAGATTGTCCGACAACTTCAAAAAGATGGCTAGGGCAGACTGGATGCGGAAGTCGGAGGACAGGGTATTGTGGCGCACCATGGGAGAGGTTCAACAATCGACTGCGATAGGCTGAGTTGATTGAACTTTTAAAGTGCTGGTCCTCTCGAGCTCGACAAAACATACTCCTGTCCCTTTAAAGGGACTGTAATTAGTGAGTCATTATGCCAGCGATACCTAGTTAAGCTGAAAGGCGTCCCTCACTATGTTTATACTACATAACTAAGTATACAATACATCATCAGAAGCCCGAACTGTCGAGTCTGACAAGGTATCTTACTACCCAGTAACTGGGTTGTGGTGGTCAGATGGGCAGTCGCTCTATGTAAATTACTGGTATTCAGCTGCATCCTGTTAGTCTGGAAGCCGACCTCAACATAGTTGGGAAAAGGCTAGGCAGATAATTTTAAAATTCTTAATTAAAAATATGCATCCTCAAACAAAAGCTCATTGAAATTGGGATGTCAGAGATTCGCAGCGATGACTGACAGTCAATTAATTGCCGGTAACATACCATGCCAGCATACGAGGCTATATCAGCTAGTAACCAGTATTTACTGCGTCTGCCTACTCGGGAGGGATCAGTCTAGATACTCGGGAGGCCCACGTCATCAATTCGCCAACAGATAACTAGATTAACTGTAAAAGCCGCTGAATCGGAGGGTTAACATAGATTTGTACACAGATTTAACTGGGAACAAGCTGTGACGTCGGCGTTTATCGATCATTCTGTTAATATTATGCTCTAGCAATGACAGCCTGTGGACGCATAATTATGTCTATTAGAGGACGTCTTTTAGATGAAAGATGATGTTGAAGGCAAGCCAAACCCCATACGACGACTAGAGCTCGATAGCTCTAGTGACATTTCACTGAAGGATTTCAGCGTAGTTAGCTCTAATTCAAATCATGTCAAAGTATTTATTTCAATTTGACTATAATGCACTGGGAACCATATTTTTGAGGATTCGGTCAGTAAGTCAGAAAATTACTAGCAGTAAAACATAATAAAATCATTATGTACTCCGTAAATTAACATATCACTTATTTACCTTCAACTGAACACGCTTTATAATAATTGTACTTGTTTCAATTAATCTTATCAGCATCGGGCATAAATTTATTGAAACTAATTAGTAAACAATTTAATTTAAGATTGAAAAATATTATGTTTTTTTCTTTGTTAGAAGCGGAAAAATATTATAAATTAATATTAGGCATGCTACACACTTGTACAGGTGCTGACCCGTATTAATCGGCAAAGCCGGGCAAATTCGACTATATGTAGTAATTGTTTCGGGTCGGTTTTGTTGTTAATCAAATATCTACTGATATACTAAATGTACCGACACGAACAAGTTTGCGCCTTATTATTATTTTTTTAATGTTTTTCTTGCGAATCCAGCTGTAGATTAATACGATAATTATATTGTTGTTAATGATAAAATCTCCATTAATATAAAAATAAGTCACTTCCTTTGTTTCCGCCGATATAATAAGAAGTGATTAACAATACCTGCCGGTCGTAGACTCAATAATGCATTCAAATGGGCTATGCCTCTGTCACATACCTACCTATAAAACCTTTTTATACCACCGATGAATATATAATTATGTCGTACGATTCAAAGAATTAGGCTATAAAAACTAGAAAAGGACAAAAAAGAAAAATGAGTTTCTAAATAAAACCCAGCCATTTCATTAGATTTCACTATTTTGAATACCTACTTTTCAGACATTTAAAGGAGCTTTAGGTTTTAATCAAAGTGGGATTTGGACACGAAACTATTACCAGTTTATATCTTAACTAGCTTCTGCCCGCGACTTCGTTCGCGTGAAATTTCACTCTCCTCCCGTTCACCCTTGTAGGGGTAGAATTTCGAAAAACCCTTTTTTAGTGGATACCTACTCTTCACAAATAATATACCCTCCAAATTTCATGTCTCTAGGACCAGCGGTTTAGGCTGTGCGTTGATATATCAGTCAGTCAGGACTTTGAATTTTAATATCAAAATTTACTGAAATCGATTCAGTAGTCAATTATGAACAAACTACGTCCAGGACTTGAAACAGGACAGAATTTCGTACACAAAACAAATTAATCTCAAATGTTATCGCAAAAGTTAGTCATTCTTAGGTACAGCTTTATAGCATTTTTATAGTCTGCACCTAGGCTGTGATATGGGTACTCAAAACGAACGGACGGACACAACGAAGCTTTTATTGAACTAGTGAACCCTAAAACCATGTTACAGTCATGATGCAAAAGGTTGTAGATTAAATACCGTGCTAACAGTAGTTACAAAAGTATAAATATTAAAAACCATATTGAAGGAAATTCCAACGAAAATCCTACTAATACCTATTATAAATGTGAAAGTTTGTGAAGATGTTTGGATGTTTGTTACTCCATCACGCGTAAACCGTTGAACAGATATGAATGAAAATTGGCGCATAGATAGGCCATTACCTGGATTAACACATACGATACTTTTTATCCCGATATTCCCACGGGATCGAAACTTACGCGGGTGAAACCGCGGGGCGCTGCTAGTATGTAGTAAGAAATAAAAGTGAATAATAAAATGGCATTAGCAAACATTTATTTTGAAGTCGGGGTTTTCTATATTGATAAGATTCTGATTAGATTAATTATTTATTGAATGAGTTCTGCATAAAGGTATCAATCTAGAGACAAACAAACCAGGTTACTCTGTTAAAACCATGACAAGCTAAGGAAAATCATTCAAATATAAAAAAGTAGGTATTCAATAAAAAAGTAATTTAAAAAATAAAAAAACCCGACTGCGAAACTGAAAAGCTACAAACAAGCCCATTTTAAATTAAATAAAAGTTGGAGGCAAGCGGGACCCATTTGAATTTGAAAATATAATAAAAATGGTATGGGTCCCGCCTGCTTCCAACTTTTATTTAATTTAAAATGGGCTTGTTTGTAGCTTTTCTGTTTCGCAGTCGGGTTTTTTTATTTTTTAAATTACTTTTTTTATTTCCAGCTTTTTAGTTTACAAATGTGAAAGATTTCGCAAACGATTTAGTTCTTGGCAGGTGTTTTTTACGATTTGTCACTTCGAATTACTTTTAACCATATAAGTTATATATATTTTTGTAATCACCTTTTAAAACCCTTTATTTTGATACCCCACTCGATAGGTTTCGACAAAAAAAAAATTTTTTGAAGACATATTGCGCCAAAAATCGGCCATTTTAATTTTTTTTTTCATTTTTAATATACCCAGTGTCACTCTCACAATTAAGACGAATCTAACGGCACCTCTCAAGCTGAAATCGATCAAGCCGTTTAGGCTACAGAGCGTGCCAAAGAAATATACATACATACATACTTACATACATACATACACTCGAAAAACATAACCCTCCTTCTGGCGCAGTCGGGTAAAAACAAAAACCAGCTGTTCTATTCTGTAAAAATCTCTCCGTGAAAACTTAGGTGACTGAATGGGCCCGCTCTTGACCTCGATCACGCCTGATGGAAAGCGATGGATGAGGTCTACAGAATAGATCGACTGCTTTATTATGTCATCATTGTGCCTCTAGCCTCTATGTTGGGGTCGGCTTCTAGTCTAACCGGATGCAACTGAATACCAGTATTTTCCATGGAGCGATTGCCTATCTGACACCCTAAACTCAGTTAATGGGTAATACGATACACCTTGGTAAGAATACTGGTTGTCACACTTTCGGGCTACTGACGACCCGTAACGATCCAGGAATAACAGTCGGGACCAACGGCTTAATGTGCTGCTTTATTAGGTATATTCCTAATTATAGTTCTTATTGTGGAATAAAAATATATACAATATACCTTGAAAAAAAACTTTAATCAGTTATTAGCACAAACCAACCCGTTCACAACCCGTTTTAAAAATTATTCAAGAATTACATTTATGTCACGTGTGGAGTCTACTAAAAATATATTTTTTATCAAAATTCCTGATGCGATTCAATAAGGATAAGTAAAAGCCCCGCACAATGTAAACAATTGATTCATTGGCCTTTACACATATCTGTCACAAAAAATACATTCTATGAACCATCAGTTGACTGAATGTTATCTCAGTTTATTGTTCAGATATCCAAAAACTGAAAGTCTGCACGATAAAATTCTAAATGAAAGGCCATATTGAATACCTAAGTTATCAACTTTATCATTCAGTATTTTCGATTTTAATATTACTATGGACTGATAAAACGTTTAATGAATGTATTAACGTAATGGAGATCAATGCTACATATTGATAAATAAAAGAGTAATTTGGGAAAAACCTGCCTATTCAGAGACCGTGTTTTTTTTATTGCAGTGTTTTTTTTTTTTAATTGGTTCTTTTTACCCATTAACAGCTACAAATATTGAGAGCATTAACATAGGTAATAGCAACGCTAGACTGGTCGGTGATCATAGTTCCTTATTACTTCTAGACAGAGGATTGTTGTTGTCTACAACCTTAACACAAAGCCACAAAGTCGACTTTTGCAACTAAAAAATATTTTTGCCGCACAGCCTTTTCTAACTACACTGTGTAGAGATACTAGAGATGGCTCCCAGTCTTGCAGTAGTTGCTGCATTTCGGCGCTTACTTTGCATGAAGTGCCATCAGTCGATATTTCCGTAAAATTCTCACAGTAAAAATTTTGTTGAAGTGAGCTGTCAGTAGTGTCTAGGGATTGACATTTTCGGCAGCTTACTTCAAGCTTGCGTCAACTACGTTTTCACGGTAAAAATTATACAGAAAAGACCGGCTGACCTCCACAACTAAATTGCTGGGCCTTGCAAAGGTTATAAACACTGGCTAACTGGCTGTCCAACTTGTAGGCTTCTGAAGTTCTGACACCTGTAACTAAATACCTACTGTCATTCGTCTACCTACAGTCAATGATCTACGGTTAAGAATGCAAACATCGGTTCAACCACAGATATAGATAAACCTAGTTAACGCAAGAGCAACTACTTCGCGTGCCAAAAATTGCACCAGCTTACGATTACAAATCGTAAGCCGCCCCTTTCGCGCTCAGTCCTGTGTACTGCTGGCTGGGTAAGTGTGAACGAGAGCGCGAGCTAGTGACGTCATAGTAGGTAGTCAAAAAATGGCACGCTTGGTTTTCATACAGTTCGTGATACTTGCGTTATCTAGGTCTATATATCTGTGGGTTCAACCATCAATAATCAATTCCGCTTATCACAGTGCACTGCTGGACACAGGCCTCTCCCAGGCTGCTCCCTGTCCTCCACTTGTCCTCCAGTCTGTCCCAGCCAACTGCTAGGTCGTCGGTCCATCTAGCTGGGAAAACATAAACATCGGCTACTGCAGAAAAATGCATATTTTACCTGTAAGGCATTCACATACTGAATAACCAAAATTCGAATTTTATTTTGTAGAATTGTAGTTTCTTTAACACTAGGCCGCATTTTTTGTATCAAAGAAATACTAATTTATTATATAACTCGTGCCCGGCGACGCCCGGGTGAATTTTATTTTTATAGTGATTTTCATACAAAAATGCCAAAAAAACAGCCAAATCAATGAAACCTTTCTCAAATGATGATCTTTCATTCATGCTGCAATAAATTTTTAGTTATATAGTTATGCAATACCTTTGTACTCAAGACTTATACAATTTTTCACATTCTATTTTTGTAATACGACTACCAACCTTTTTTTTTTTTTTTTTTTTTTTCGGATGGGAAATCATCAAATGACTCCTCCCGCTCTGGGTGGAGCGGAAGGGAGTGTCAGACTCTTACTGACTAAAACCCACCCATGTTCCTTCCTTAGCCCTTTATGTTCCGGGCCAGCGGTAACCCTTTCGGACAATCCCGCTGACCCGGCAGGCTTCGGCCCTAAGGGGCCCCTCCTCGATGCTGACATCTCTTTGAGGCGCGCGTGGAACACGTACGCGCCGTCCGGCACGGGCCTGGTCCTGATCGGACGGTGAGCTACCCATTACTCTCCGCCCGCAGGCCCGCGCCTACGGTGGCCGGGAGTCGTCACGCGGCTCCCGACGCCCGGAGCGTCTCCCGCGGCGGCTGGGACGGGAGGCTCTCTCCCTGAGCCGTTCCGCCACCTCCTTCGCTAGCATGACTGCTTCGCAGAAGGAGGTGACTGCCCCCCACTCCCTCTCGCCCCGGACCATGGCTTGCACCAGGGCCGGACGCGAGAGGTCGCCGTCGCTGCCGATTGCCTCTACGAGGACACGGCGGTGCTCCGCCCAAGCGGGGCAGACCTCCACCGTGTGCTCCACCGTGTCCTCTGGGCGATCCTGGCAATGGTGACACCCGGGCGTTTCCTCCCGCCTGATAATGTGCAGGAACCTCCCGAAACTTCCGTGTCCGGTGAGGACCTGCGTCAGGCGGTAGGTGAGGGCGCCGTGGCGCCTCTCTAGCCACTCCTCAAAGAGGGGTCTTACCGCCGCAATCGCGGCGTGCCCTGCGCTGGGTTGCGACAGTCGCTCTTTCCATGCCGCCATGAGATCGCGCCGGAGACCCGTCCGCTCCGCAGCGATTTGCCGCGGAAGCGGATCCTCCCCCCGGCGTAGTGCCTCCGCGCGCCACTCATACAGGCGCGCGAGGACTATCGCCTCCAGATCCCACGGCGGCAGTCCGGCAAGGAGGCTTGCCGCCTCGCCGGAGATCGTGCGGTAGCCCCGGATCAGCCTAACGGCTACCACCTTCTGGGGCGCGTTCAGGTAGTGGGCGGCTCGCCGCCGCAGTGAACGCGCCCACACCGGGGCCCCGTATAGGGCCATGGACCGCACGACCCCCGCGTAAAGCCTCCGGCAGGAGGCGTTTGGCACCCTCAGGTTGGGCAAGAGCCGCTTGAAGGCGGCCCCGGCCCGTTCCAGTTTGGGGGCCAAACGTCGGAAATGCTCCACGAAGTTCCATCGGCTGTCGAGGACGAGACCCAGGTATTTCATCGTCATCCCGACGCCGATGTGAACCCCTCCTACCGTTAGTTGGGATCCCGATGGTGGCAGGTTCCGGGGCCCATGAAACGACATGGCCTCGGACTTGTGCAATGCCACCTCGAGACCCAACTGCCGGATCCTCTCCACGACTATCGCAACCTCGCGTGTCATCGCGTCGGCCGCCGCCTGATGCGACCTCCCCTGCGCCAGGACCAGCGTGTCGTCAGCGTAGCAAACCACGCTGACGCCATCAGGGAGGTCGGCGCGCAGCACCCAGTCGTACCCGATGTTCCACAGAGGCGGCCCCAGGACCGATCCCTGTGGGACACCGCACGACATCTCTCGCCGGTTCCACTCCCCATCGCGACCGGGGTAGCTGACGGCTCTTTCCGTCAGATACGCCTCGACTATTCGACGGAGGTAGGGCGGCACCCGGTGATACCGGAGTGCCTCCACAATGGTGCTCCAGGGGAGGGTGTTGAACGCGTTGGCGATGTCGAGTGACACCGCCACGACAACCCCACCCCGGGACACCGCGTCCCACGTCGTGAGGGCTCTCACGCGCATGATGGCGTCCACCGTCGAGCGCCCCTTGCGGAAACCAAACTGGCTGTCCGCAAGATCCGGCCCCGTCCTGACCAGGTGCCCGACGAGGCGGCCCGCAATCACTCTCTCAAAGAGCTTGCCGACCTCGTCGAGCAGCACGATGGGCCGGTATGCGGATGGAGAGTCCGCAGGGCGCCCTGGCTTCCGAATGAGGACCAGCTTCCCCGTCTTCCATCGGCGTGGAAACTGGCCTCTCTCCAAACATGCGCTTAAGAACGCCTCCAGTCGAGGCCCGAGAGCCCTCGAGGCCAGGACCCAGGCTTTACCTGGCAAGCCGTCGGGTCCTGGGGCGGTATTTTTGGCCTTCAGCCTTCCTACCGCCGCTCTCAGTTCTACCCCGGTCACTGCAGGGATGTCGTCGTCGTCCGCGTGGTCCGCTTCGGGCACCGCAATTGGCGGAGCCATGGGCGGGGGAGTGTGCTCCCCCCGTGAAGGGAACAGAGCGCTCACCACCTCCTCCACCAGCTGGGGGCGGAGACTCTGCGTCAGCGGGGGGGCCCAGGTGCGGAGTTTATTCCGCACCATTTGATAAGGGTGCCCCCACGGATCTCTGTTCAGAGACTCCACCATCTCCTCGCGGGCCACATCCTTGGCCCGCTGGACAGCCTCTTGGAGGGCGGTCTTCGTCGCTCTGTACCCCTCGTACAGCTCCGCCTCCGTGGCTTCCGCATCCGGAGGGCGAATGCGGAGCCTGCGGTGCCTGGTGTACAGGTGTCGCGCATCGACGCACGCCTTGCGTAGCGTCTCCAGCTCCTGCGACCACCAGTACACCTGACGTCGGGCGCGTCCTGGCCGGACTCGGGGCATTGCCACGTCACAAATTTCGGACATGGCCTCCCGGAACCACTCCGCCTCATCGTCGATATCGGCAGGCCTGTCCGGTGATGACACCCAGGCCTGCACGATCGAGGCTTCCAGGAGGAGCTCCCGGTCCAGCTGTTTTAGCGCCCACCGCGGACCACTCGGGGCCTGTTGGACCAGCGCGCTAGAGGTCTGGGCGGAGACGTCGAACCGGATATACCGGTGATCGGAGTAGGTCTCCACCCCCTCCATGACGCGCCAGTCAATGACGCGTTGTGACAGAGCGGGGCTGCCGAACGAGATGTCCACCACGGACTCACCCCGCATCCGCACACACGTGGGAACAGAACCCCGATTTAGGACGACCAGGCCTGTTTCCAGAGCCCAGTCCTCCACCATCCTGCCCCGCACATCCGTGTAACGGGAACCCCAGGCCAAATTTTTGGCATTGAAGTCCCCGAGCACTAGCACGGGGAAGGGATGGTTTCCGGCGACGACGACACCCAACTCTGTTAAAGAGTTGTGGAACTCGGCGAGAGTTCGGTTCGGAGAGAAGTACACCCCCACTACTACTATCTCTCCGAACCGTGCTGCTACGCACCCCTGTCCCTTCGTGACGCATTCGAGGGACGGGGTGCCGGCGGCGGCCGACGAAAGTATGGCCACTGAGCCGCTCAGGTCCTCCACCCAGTCATCCCTGGGCGGGACAAAGTACGGCTCAGCGACCACGGCGATGTTAATCGACCACTGCGCCACGCTCTGGAGCAACAGGTCCTGAGCGCAGGCACAGTGGTTGATGTTCGCCTGGAGGAGGCGAAGGGGAGCCATTACTCCTCCATTTCAGCCCCCTCCCGGGCCCCTTGTGAGGGCCCCTCGACAGTGGCGACGGTGGCAACGGCAACGGCAGCGGCGGTGGTGGCGGCGGCAGCAGCGGCGTTGGTGGCGGCGGCGGCAGCGGCGGCAGTGGCGGCGGCGACGGTGGTGGTGGCGACGGCGGCGGAGGGCCTGCCTTTCCTCCTGGTCCCGGCGGGTGGAGCGCAGGACTTGCTTCCCGCCCGGTGATCGGCCGGCTTGCCAGCAGCCGCACATGCGATGCAGTGCGGCGCGGCGTTGCACGAGCCGGCCTTATGTCCGGGCTGACCGCAGCGGAAGCACAGTGTGCTGCGGTCTACCTCCGAGGTGCACTGGATGCCAACATGGTGCCCCACATGGCATCGGTAACACCTCAGAGGTTTGGGTTCCAGCAGTTTGACCTGCGCTGAAACCCAGCCCACCAGGAGCCTTCGGCCCTCCGTGATCGTTCTGGCCGCCGTCACGGGGCAGCTTACCGTTATGGTTCGCATGCCCGTGTAGTCAGGACGTATGGTGCCTGCCTTCACCTGGTCGGCCAGACACCCGCCCGTCCTGACAACGGCGGCCACCACCTCTCCCTCCGTTACGGAGTCATCCAGGCCCAAGATGCGCATGTCAGCGCACTTGACGGGCCTGGAGACTCGAGCCTCGTCCGCATTGAGAGACGCCCTTAGCTTCTCAGCTAGGGCGTCAGCGGCGGGGCCACTCGTCGCACCGGGGATCTCCAGCATGCGGGCGCCAGTAGCGGTCACCCTGTGCCGGAGGCCCCCGGTGATCCCCAGCTCCCGGAAGTCCACCGTCTCTCTCGCTTTAGTGAGCACGTCGCAGTACGTCACGCCCCTCTTGACCGCTTCCGGCTGTAGCGTTATAACTACAGCCGCAGTTTTCGGGGCGCGAATCCTAGCCGCGACGGCTCGCTCCTTGCGGCGCCGCCTTTGCGCCTTCTTCCTAGCCGCCTTGGCCGCCTTCCTCTTCTCCCCGACCACCTGCCATTCGGCGTCGGTCGTGGGAGAAGTGGGAGGGTTTTGGGGGCGAGGCGTTGGCTCTGGGGCCTTCGCCTCCCGTGCCGGCCTGCCCCTCTTCCGGGCCTGCGCCGGGGTGTTGCCAGTGGGCGCCGGGGCCCCGCCAGCCGGCGCCGGGGCTCCTCCAGCCGACACCGGTTTGGCCGACGCCGGTTTGGCCGACGCCGGTTTGGCCGACGCCGATTTGGCCGACGCAGGTTTGGCCGACGCCGGTTTTGCCGTCGCCGGATTGGCCGGCGCCTGGGCCCGGCCAGACGGCCCGGGTTTAGGGGCGGCAGCTGCCGTAGCGGCCGCGTATGAGGCCGCCTTCGGCCCCGGGGCCGTCCCGCCCGCCAGAGGGGGGCGCAGGACTATGCCCTCCAGAACGGAGAACCGTGCCTGGAAGGCCGCCAGCTCCTGCCGGACCAGGTTCAGGACCTGGTTCTCCACCGGCACGGGCCGGCCCGGCAGTTGCGCCTGCGCGCTGCCAGCAGCCCTCAAGCCGGCCAGATCCGCTCGGAGCCTCCCGTTCTCCTCCTGGAGAAGCCCCATGGCAACCGTCAGGCGGGCGACCTCCGCCCGCAGTTCAGCCACTTCTTTAGCCAATGGGCCGGCATAGTTGGCCGCCTCCGCTGCCGCCATGATGGAAGCCGTCGCCGAGACTATGGCCCTGTTCTTAGAAGACTGTATCTTCTTCAGGGACACGTCCCGGATCGCGGCCTCCACGACCTCGGCAAACCTTTGCTTGCAGTCCGCGTCGGGGCCACCAACCGCACCCGCCTCGTCGTCTGAGGGCTCCGAAGCGACCGCGCTACCGGTCCCCCCCTCCTTTGTGGGGTCCCCCTCCGCTCTCTCTGCGGCCTCCCGGGCAGTGAGCCCCCTGCCCTTGCCTCGCTCTCGGACTCCACCCCGCCTACTGGTGGGGATCTTCCGAGCCGAGGGTAGCTCACCGTCGGAGGACGACCCCTGGCTGTCCCCTGACCTTGGCCGCTTGCTCTTCTTCGCAGCGGCCACCTCCTTGGCACGGCACGGGCTCACTGAGCCTCCTGTGCTCGCGCCTCCTGATGCGACGTCGGACTCCGACCCCGCATCACTCCTGTTCTGGCCCCTGTCCCCGAGGGGACCAAAAGGAGGGGCCTTTTGGTCCCCTCGGGGACAGGAGCCTCCTCGGCTCTTGTTGCCATTGGCAAACGGGTGACAATCGTTGCCCCCCCCAGAATACGAATGGGGGCTTGACGTTCCCGAAGGGAACGTGGCGGATTCTCCGACTGCTGAGCAGCCGGTACCGCCCTGGGGTAGTTTTTTCTCGAGTGTCGCGTCCATTTTTGTGTTCCTTTTAAGGGTGAGGTCCCTTGTTGCGCTAACGACCGGATCCCCTCCGGCCATTCATCCCCTCGGCACGCTAGACCTTAGGATTGGGGTAATTTTTTATAGAGGATTTCTTCCTCGCGGCCCGGGCCTCAGTGGCTCGGACCCCCGGTCCTGAGTTCAGGATTACGGGGTGGCCGACGGCTGGGCAAAACCAACCGCCGCCCCGGCGTCCCCACGCTGCCGCCGGATGCCGGACAGACGCAGCGCGGGCATGGGACACCCTCCACCGCCCACACTCTCGTGGGTACCGCGGCACGAACCGCCCTGTGACGGTATGCGCCCACTCACCTTCCTCTGTAAGCAGAGGGGGAGTAGACGCATGACCGTCTATAGCCCGGTTCCCTTCACCGACCATCAAGGATGATCGGTGATTGGAACCATGACCTTCCCCTCCTGTCGAAGATTTGCCGCCCGCCCCAATTGTCCACCCAAACCTGGTGGGCAATTGGAACCGACGTTGCCCAGGGTGCGCCACGAGGAGGCTCTTCAACGTGCACCCCACGACTACCAACCTGTACTAATAATAAAACTGAAGTTTGTTTGTTTGTTTGAAGGCACTAATCTCTTGAACTACCAGTTGGATTTGAAAAATTAGTTTTGCATTTGATAGCCAAGTCTTGAGGAAGGCTATCGGCTATTTAACATCACGCTACGACTCTTAGGAGCCGAGTAAATAGAAACAAAAGTAAGAAAGAACGCTAAGCGAAAACAAAGTAATAACGCGGGAAAGTGATGCGATGAGACGGGGTGATTGGGAGGAACAAGAAATTTCACGCGGACAAAGTCACGGGCAGAAGCTAGTTTGAAAATAAATGATTTAACGTACATTTCATTGCCACGGGCAAAACCCAGAATAAAAATACGTTCCAAGATAATCAAAAACATTTAATCATTACTAATTAATTATGATTACCTATCGAGATTATCCGATTACGCCATGTACCTAAGTATTAGTTACAAAATTCTTTCTACGACGTGTGTATGATAATGTCACATATTTTTTTATTCAAACTCAAAGCATTTATTTCAATTAAACCTTGTACAGGCACTTTTGAATTGTTAAAATTAAATAGTCTGTCAGTTAGTCAGAAAGTTGAAGCTTCCAAAACGTAGATCTCTATGGAGAAGAACGGGCAAGAAACTCCATGGACACTCTTTTAAATCAAGATATTACAAAATCCTGGGTACATACATATTTGCAACAGGCTGTTTTAGCCCGTTTCAAAGTAAATGTATTTTAAGCGTCGTCCGTAGTTTAAACAACGAATTCGTATATATGGGTTCAATGGGTTGTAATGATTTTTACAAGAGCAATATGTGGATACGCCTTTGGGAAAATAAATTCTAATCTGTATTTTTTTTTTTTTTTGCTTTATTTAGTATTTTTACGGTATGCAAAGACACCTTGTTGACACATTATTAAAATACCAATTATATTCTGTATTGTTTATTGTTAACCATTTGTTAATAAAAAACTTAATGCAATTTTTTATAACCCTAATGATTCATTTTACAATACAACACATAATATATTAACTTGGTACAATTTAATATATTTTTAGTATCTTTGGTAATTATTAAACTCGATTCAGCCATATCATGGGTCTATTGCTACACAAGTGTATCATACGACATACATAGATATTGGATTAAATAATGGTCTTCCAGAATTTTTCTAAAATGTTGAGACAGATTTCATTTCATCAGGAGAACTAGCACAAATCCAGAAACAGTGAACGAAATCACTTTAAATAAATAAATGCAGTTGAGAATGTCCCTTACAAAACTGGCTCACAATATATTCACTTGAGCGTGTTAATGAAGGCTGTCTATCAAAATGATCATTCTGCAACAAAAATAAAATTTATAAAAGGTTTGTAAAGCACCGGTACACTTCCATAGCGTCGAGCGGCGAGCGCGGCCCGAGTTTGTGAGGCGGGTCACTCTCGCGCAGCCAACTGTAAACCTTTTGAGCCCAGCCGCAGCCGGCCTCGGCCCACCCTCACCCGCCGATGCCCCCACCCCCGCTAACCTGCCCCCACCTGCCTGTTAATACCGAGTGCGGACATACCGTGCCGCCCCAACGCCTTGCCTAATGAAAATTCGATCTCTACTTTTTATTTCCCCCACAGACACTGTAAGGTTTATAAAACATGATCATTCGAAAATGTCATTAGCCGATTGTCATAAGTGTCGTTTAATTATTAACCTTTACCTAGCGGTGATTGATTAAGCGATATTTAAGTGATGACGCGCTGTTATCTATCGATATGAACTCTAGGTCGGAAGACGTACCTAAGTGCGCACTGAAAATCATGCGGACATTTTATCATCCGCGATAATTTAGGGACGCTTTTAATTTTCTTCGTCATTAAAACGTGTTTTTTTTTTGTTATGACTACTATGAACATACAACCTCCGAACTGTGCACATATACAGATAGTTTTAACTTTTAGCACAAGTATGTACTTAATAGGCCAAGGTTCAAAAATAACTATGTTTATCCAACACTAATTAGACACTATTTATTGATTTATTTATTTATTTATTTAATACTTCAAGCACATAAATGTACAGAGGCGGACTTAATGCCATAGGCATTTTCTACCAGTCAACCTTTGGGTGATGCAGAGACAAAGAGTGGTAGGTGCAATCAAGAACATTGAGGAATAAATATTCACTACGACACTACCGTAAAATTTTCGTGCCACATCATACACATTAATAATATATGTGTAAAAGCATAACATATCCGACAGCATCAACGATAACAACAAGTATGAAATCTGAATGGATTCTCTTTAACAATACAGTAACGCCGCCGCCCGTCCCCGTCCGCCTCTGTACATTTATGTGCTTGAAGTATTAAATTAATAAATAAATAACAAATACAATACAGTGCATTGGAAGTATCGTAGCATACAAAGCGTTTTTTTCGCCGGCTTTTACAGCGCGGGCCGAAATTCGCTGCAGAGGAACACTGAAACGCTGTAATGGGATTATAGTGAAATACAGGGTGGTGTCGATCGAGAGAAACAAGCGGCTAATGAAGTTATTAATCCGATTTTATACGGCTTTCGAAGTCCATGTTCCCTACTTTTTTAGCCTGCCGGTATCGCTATGCAGATATGAATTTGCAGGCTATTTGCAGGTGAACGCGGATTTTATTGCATTTCTAAATTCGTTCTGTTTTTCACAGGATTCCACGATGGACAGACAATCGTCCAGGGCTTTCAATCTTAGTAGAGGAGAGGAGTCGGGATCTGCTACACCTATTGGTGAGTATAAATTAAAAGATAATTTTATATTTTACTAATGGGCTTTGAAGATCCGTGGCATACTTATGTGTCCGCCATGTTTTTATTTTCAAAATGGCAACATTCTTAATTCATTTTACTTTATTCGCGTACCGGAAGACGTAGCGTTGGAAGGCCTCCCACAAGGTGGACCGATGACCTTGTGAAGGCCGCAGGAACCCGTTGGATGCGGGAAGCACAGGACCGGTCGAAGTGGAGGTGCTTGGGGGAGGCCTATGTCCAGCAGTGGACGTCTTTCGGCTGAAATGATGATGATGATGAACATTCTTAAATCGATAGCTGACATCAATGGAAACAGAAAATATAGAGTTGATCACGGGACATCCATATTTTTCCAACTTGCTTACATCTTGTTGCATAGTTTTCAACTTCCTTACATCTTGTTGCATAGTTTTCAACTTGCTTACATCTTGTTGCATAGTTTTCAACTTGCTTACATCTTGTTGCATAGACGTTTGATTATTTTAAACATTCAGAGTGATTATTTCACAGGTAGGTATGCCAGGCTATATATACTTATAAATATCTTCTATCCCCTTTATGAGGTACTAAGAAATCCGTATCGCCTTATTTTCGTTAACAGTTCGTAACCATGTTAAGATAATCATAACTTAATTATTATTATTATAAGCCCGAGTGGTCCCACTGCGGAGCAAAGACCTCCCTTCCCTTTTTTTCACGTTTCCAGGTCTACTGCGATTCCTAAATCGCAAAGGATTAGCCCTCGCCAATCCTTTAAGAAAGAGTCCAGCTCAATAATTAACTAACATTTTATTTTTATTTATCAGGTGATCGCGGCAGTCCAATGCTATACAATGGTAACCTCAGAAATGTAGACGCAAAATCACTGAGTAAGTATTAAATTAAGAAACTTAATTGTATAGTGAGTTTAAAATATGGCCAACAAATTCCTAATAAAAATTCAAGTAGCTCAACAATTTAACATCAATAGTCAGATAGGAAACGCCGTCCTGGGGGCTAAGGATTTTATGATTCTGCCAAAGTGGCCTTTTTAGCCCCCTCCCCCCCTCATCTAGTTTAAAAAAATATGACTGACGTGTAAAAGTGTTTGTATAAACCTACTTACAGAAAATAAATCATTTATCATTTAATAACTAACTTACACAATGTATTTCTAGTTCAACAGCTATGAAATCTAGAACTTTACCTAATTCTGTTATTAAAGCAGTATCTATCTTTACAGTTCGTGTCAAATAACTTTGCCGCTCTGAAGCTAGGCTTTTCTTACTTTTACTTTAAATAACTTTGCCGCTCTGAAGCTAGGCTTTTCTTACTTTTACTTTAAATAACTTTGCCGCTCTGAAGCTAGGCTTTTCTTACTTTTACTTTAAATAACTTTGCCGCTCTGAAGCTAGGCTTTTCTTACTTTTACTTTAAATAACTTTGCCGCTCTGAAGCTAGGCTTTTCTTACTTTTACTTTAAATAACTTTGCCGCTCTGAAGCTAGGCTTTTCTTACTTTTACTTTAAATAACTTTGCCGCTCTGAAGCTAGGCTTTTCTTACTTTTACTTCAGAGCGGCAAAGTTATTTGGCGCGAACTGTACTTACCTGATATTTATTACCCGTTTTAAAATATTACCAAAATCATAAATTAAAAATGACAATCTTAAAAAATAAATTCCCTGTGCTAATTCTACTATCAGTTCGCAATCCGGGTATCAGTGGAAACCCACTGACTTCCGCAAAATTTAATTAAATGTCATGAGTTTTTACCGATTAGGTACTTCAGATTTAAGTTATTTTTTAGGTGATTTAGGGAAATAATCTATCACAAGAGACAAATTTACGCAATTTTGTTAACTTGTTACCGTGCAATGTGTATTTCTGTAAGAAAAATACTCTATAAGAAGAAGAATACTCAATATTATCTCTTCATTTGTTACACATAAAAAGAAGTAAAAGTGGCGCAGCTAGCGTAAACATTTACAACACACACATAGTAATGTGTGTGTTGTAAATGTCAAGCCACTGTTACAAATTAATATTTGTTGCCTCCTACGACAATCTAGGTTTGGATTTGAAATAAATAGAAACAACAAACTATGTCAATTACTGTATAATTAAAAGTTTAAGTTAGAACTAAACTAATTAAATACAAAACAAATTTACTTTATTACATATAAACTAGGTAGGTGACTATATATATATGCTTATGATTGCCAGCCAGCTAAAACTACAGCAGAAAGAGCTATAGGCGTGGGGACATCTCACTCACTCATACACACATTACTTACACATTATTATAGCGTAGCGTAATCATTTTTATTTTTATTCTATCGTGTTTAGATATCGATACCCACCTTGTCTGCAGGGTTTCGCTAGCTAATTTAATTTGACCGTATATAGCACCGCTTCTGTCACAAAAAAGTAAAATGTCACAACCAAGCGTTCAATATAAAACGTCACAATATCGAAAAATTATAAATAATTATCCAAATAGTCTAGGTTGGATTATTGATCGAAGATTGAAGTATTAACTGATAAACAGGAGATTACATTCAAGACGGATTGATTTCTCGATAAATTACACCCACCGTATTTTGTAATACCTATTATTTTCTATAGAAACGTGATACACGATACCACAGGACGGAAAATACAGAGCAATTTTTTATTGCGCTCATAATTCCTTGCGATTGAAAAATGTTAAAACCAGTTTTTAATAATTACATGAGTGACAAATAGGTATCAAATGTCATCGCCCTGAGATGATAATGGCGAAGTGATATAAGGCAGAGTAGGGTACCTGCCTGCCACAATCTAAGTTACACGTCTATTTAAACTTTCACTGGAGTGTGTTAGACAAGCAAACACGAACTCCTGAGACATAATGTATCGTAAACTTTATCAAATATCTGTCTATCTCTGAAATTCATTTGTCTTATCAAATTAATTCCAAATTGCGTGACTTAGGCGGTTCAGCAGGTACTCCCTTTCTTCTCCTAAAATTGTTTGTCCGAAAATCATTATCTATAACACGTTTGCTATAAACGTCAGTAACAATAATGTTCCAAAAGTCGAAATTTTGTTTTACATAATTATCTTTACTTCTAAAACTATTCTGTCATAATGTCGAGTACTATAATAATTGTATCTCCTAATTTTGGGCACAGGGCAACAGGCACGGGCCTGGTCCTGATCGGACGGTGAGCTACCCATTACTCTCTGCCCGCAGGCCCGCGCCTACGGTGGCCGGGAATCGTCCCGCGGCTCCCGACGCCCGGGGCGTCCCCCACGGCGGCTGAGACGGGAGGCTCTCTCCCTGAGGCGTCCCGCCACCTCCCTCGCTAGCATAACTGCTTCGCAGAAGGAGGTGACTGCCTTCCACTCCCTCACGCCCCGGACCATGGCTTGCACCAGGGCCGGACGCGAGAGGTCGCCGCCGCTGCCGATCGTCTCTACGAGGACACGGCGGTGCTCCGCCCAAGCGGCGTAGGCGCGTGGGACCGCCGGAGACCCGCAGCGCCGGAGCCGTGACAGACACCATGCCTGCTGCATGTTGCATGCTCGCTTGCATGCTGCATGCTTGCTGTATGCTTGCTTGCAATCTTGCTTGCATGCTTACTTGCATGCTTGCTTGCATGTTGCATGCATGTAATACAAATTTGTATTAAATCCATTATTAGGATAAATAAACATTAGGTAATTTGATTTTATGACTTGTAACTTTTATGGAAAACGGTTTTAGGTCTTTTGTATATTATTGATTGTAATATTTATGACAAACAAATTTAGGGCATATTGTATTTAGGGATTTCCATTTTATGGCATTCGATATTATGTGACATTAACTTCGGGCAAGCTATCATTCGGACAAATGATGATTAGGACAATAGTACATTACGATACATGTGTGCTATGTTGATCATTATGCTCGAGGCGATATTATTCGCGCGAGCCGCAGGCGAGTGCGATAAGAAAGCCGAGAGTCTAATGATCGATGCACACGCGTTTCATACGACGTTTTTCAACACACTTTCGAGGAAAAAAACAGACTTGTATTGTTAAATATTAACTTGTATGGAAAATGGCGCGCTGGTTTTGTCTTTCCGCATAGCCGGCACTAGCAATGCGCGCGCAAGTGTAAATAAAAGCACTGACCACAGAGCATGTAAAAAAAATTGTAAAAAAAAATAACAATTGTAGTTTAGTTAGTATGGAATTAGAAAGTACTATTGGCATAGAGAAATATACCTACATTAGTTCAGTGAGAATCCGCAATGATAGAACGCCAGTCAGAGTCTTTTCCGTTTGGTTTCGGGTAGGGACCACGGACAATTTTAGGTTTTTTCAAATTTTCTTACGTTTTTTGTAATTTGCAGGTCAGTATCAGGTTGCATCTTGATCAAATATGATTCGCGACTATAATATACAGAGCGTTAGGTTAAACGAGGGACATACTTTGAGGGGAGTTAGTACTCATGAAAATGAACAACTTTTAATATGGGATTAACCCTGAAATCGCGAAAAAAAATCAGACGTTTCCTACATTTATGTTCGCATAGCTCGTCAAAATGTACTGAACAGCAGATTTTTTTTTTTGCGATTTCCGGTTCGGCCCCATAGTAAAAGTTGCTCATTTTCATGAGTACTAACTCCCCTCAAAGTATGTCCCTCGTTTAACCTAACGCTCTGTATATGTATTTACAGAATTATAGTCATTAGAATAGAATCTTTCTAGTTAGATTTTTTCCCTAAGAACTTTTCCATAAGAAAGATGTATTAATGATTCGAATGATTATAATTCTGTAAAGATGTAGGTACCTGTTAGAGTCGCAAATCATATTTTGATCAAGATACAAACCTGACACTGACCGGAAAATTGCAAAAAACCTAAGAAAATTTAAGGTGAATGCGCAGTGGTAGACCACTGCGCATTCACCTTAAATTGTCCGAGGTCCCTGCGCATTCACCTTAAGGTAAGTAAATATTAGTTAATTTTGGGACCAAGGACAATACAGACTATTAAAAAAAAAGTGAATTGGTGAGATTAAAAAAGCGCGCATCTCCGACTAGTAAATAGTTATCTGTGGAAATAAAGCACATGTGGATTAAAGTAAAGAAAAAGCACGCGTTTTTAATACACTGCATTATGGACCTAAAAGCGGTTCAATAAGAGCCACTTTACGAGCAAGTGTGTTGAAAAAACAATTATGGCACTTTAGATTATCGATAAAAAAGTTAGTAATAAAATAGAGAACCCATCAAGTATGCATTTCCCAACTTCCATAACTATATGTACGGTCTCATCAACCGTACATTTACTTCGCGAGCGCAGCAACCTACTTGGATGTCGTGCGTCACAAATATTATGCTATAATTATAACGTTTTAAGCAATGCACATCTAATCAGACAATAACTGTGGAATTAAACACTTGTCAAGAGAAAGAATCGCTACCACCTTTAACTTGTTAACCTTCTACATTTTAATACGAACTAATAACTTTAAAATCAACTTGTGGTTCTTTCTGTGTGCTCCTATAACTAAACAAACATAAACAAAGTGATTGTGTAGCCAATGCTCCTACACTATATTACGTTGCTTTAGGTAGTTAAATATGTCTAAACAAAAAAAAACACGTGATTCATTGGTACTAAACCTTTCATTACAAATTTTGAAATAAATACCGAAATTGCACTAATGCCTATTCACACGCACTTTTAACGAAGTTAGTTTATCAAAAAAAACTTATTTTACAATTTGTTTACTTTTAATTAATAATGAGGTATAAGCCTAAAATTTGTTATAAAACATCGAATAAAACTTAATAAAAATTGATAAAATCATTATCAAAGTAGTTGCAAAAGTACCAGAGATACACAGAGAATATCAGAACTAACAAGCAATTGCATAATGAACTGTTATCTGCCAAGTGAAGCATGATATTTTAATTTAATTTACTTGTTAACGTGAGCATGAATATCTTATTGGATTTTACATGACGTACTTAATACGTTGTTAAATAGCTTTATATTCCATCCTAACGAGTGGTCTAGATACCTAGTAACGTGTTTTATAAAGGGGCCACTAGTGCGTGCATTACGAGGCCCGTGCATGGAGATAGGGTGACATATTTTTAGCTGGGAAGCACAGGGCAACGGATTACTATTTATCCTATTATCTTTGTCTCCCACTTGGTCCCTTTGTGCTGTATAATGCTGAGACAAAATACGACATAGCCTGTTGAGTAGTGTTTTACAAGTTCATAACAACTACACTTTGAAGTGTGACCCAACGAGACGATACTATGCATATATACCTAGCCCCCCTAGACACGATAGGTTACACATCACAATTTTATAAAAGAAGTTTCCTTCATGAAAATTGGTCATAATTTCAATGTTCTAGAGACGAAAATAGAACTCACTCTCATTCATACTTTCTTGTAAGATTTGCTCTTGAGATGTTAATTTCAACAGACAGTTACCGCCTATACCTGCCGCAGAGCGAATCGCGAGGCACCGCGACCCCTCGAAAGCGGTCAGTGACGACCATGGATGCTCAGTCCATTCGCTCAGTGGAGACCCAAGCCCCACCACCCACCAATCCTGATGAGAATAAGAAGCTTACCAAGTAAGTTCAGCTACTGAGTAGTAGATAATACAGTGATGCGCCGTCCCTGACAGTTCAAACCGTCAGTTGGTAGGTACCAGGTTCCACTACAGTCTACGCAGTGGGCAACTAGCTTCAACTTTCTGACTAACTCACCGACTATTTAATTTTGACAATTCAAAAGTGCCTGTACATGGTTTAATTGAAATAAATGCTTTGAGTTTAGGTTTGCAGCCATGGAAATATACCCAGGTTCCCTTTTCATTAAAAAAACTCAAAAAATAGTTTGGCCTACAAACAGAGTCATTTCTGTGCCTGATTGCTTGTATGATTGCCTAGGAAATGACCAATTGGAACCGTGCACCTAGTTTCCGACGCTAGGGCACGTGTATAATAACATATTTCGAGGAGTGGGTGAAGTCAGGCTGCTGATGACGATCATGGGAATTACATTTACCAATCTGTCGTTTGGGAAAACTGGAAAAATTTTAGTTACGGACACACTGTGTGTAATTCATGCGCATTTACAACATCTGTATTTTTTTTTAAACAGACCTTTATTTATTTAGATTCGTCACATATTTAGTTCTTCGAACAGTTAGCGCTGAATTCCATTCTGTGTTTGTCCGGGGCGTGGCTCACTGCCTTAGTTCATTGATCGCTACGGCCGGATTCACAGACTCACCTTTTAACCTACTGAAGTGTAATTCAAAATATTTTGGACTCAACTTCCACGTTTGATCAGTAGTCACACGACTATCTAGAGTAGGGTCACAAGGTCGATTCTGAGGTCGGGCAAAGTGTTGTTGGATTTTATATCAAACAATGTATTCTGAACTCTATATGTAGCCGGAATTTTAAACTATACTATACCTCACAACTATATTACACAAATTATAACCGGAAGTTCAGATTTTATTAGTAACTATAACAAAACACATAACATCTCGCCTGTAATCCCTGAACGGTTAGGCAGAGATGTAAGTATAGTATAGTAGCTAAACTCACCGGCAGTTTTCAATTCCCATGTAACAGGCCTATTGTATGAGCCTATTGCATCAACCGGGCACAAATCCAATCTCCAGTATTAGTAACTATAGCTTTGCTTTTTATATGTACAGGGGCTGATCTTTCCAACGCCAGATAACTTTATCGGAGGAATAATTTTGAATTTTTGACAGTTCTTTCATACAAAAACTGTCAGACGTCAATTTTATTCCAAGAATAAAAAATTATCGGTCGATTGAAAAATCAGCCCTAAATAGAATATATTAGAACATTGTTCAAGTTAGATTCCAGGAATAGAATCCGTCTACTTCTTCTATATAATACTGGCGTTACATGCGTATCTAATTAATTAATTAATTCTAATATTTAATTATTTTTCCAGAAAGTACCTGACCCTAATAATAAGCTGCATGTATGCGATATTGCTAGTCACCCTCGGTCTAGTGGTACACCTGAGCGATTCATTCGTCAAATACCCTATTTCCGAGGTAAATAAGACTTATTTTTATCTCTAAGTGCCTATCTTAAACTGATTTCCCACTCTGCCATTGTTTCAGCGTGCTAATACAGCCTTAGAGTTAAGGTACTGACAGACGTGCTCATTACTAGCATGCTCAAACCAATCGGAGCACGCGAAACTCACGTGACTTTGATTTTCGCGTGCTCCGATTGGTTTGAGCATGCTAGTAATGAGCACGTGTGTCAGTACCTTTAGTGCAGATGAGTTCGACATGTAATCTTATCAATGGAGTCGCAAATGGAATAATTGACGTTGAATTATTTATCTTATTGATTGGGAAATGATTAATTATTTTGACAACAAAATAAACATGAACTGTGCTATTTTTAACCTCCGACAAAACCAGAGGGGTGTTATAAGTTTGTTCTGTGTCTATCTGCGCCATCGTAGCTTCCAAACGGCTGAACCGATTTTGTCTTTTTTTTACACACATATTGCGTTCGATACTTGAACGAACTTTTATAAATATCAATTAAAGTTTTAATAAAGCAGAATGCACCTTATGTAGTTAGGTTCCACACATAACATTACCAACTTTCGAGATCATGTGCCTATATTTTTTATTTACCTTTCACTGTACTGTGTCATTTTAAGAGTTGCCTGCTATGAAAATTACCAATGCACAAGTCTGTACCCACCATTATTTATAAAGGTACATAAAATAAAAAGTTTCCACAACTTAAGGAACTTACAGCAGCAGTCCTATTTCTTCTAAAGATAAAAAATATTTTCTAGATTCTTCTTTAATAATATCTTTACTTTATATTTCCAGATTTACTCCATAGCGCTCTGTAGCGTTGGAATGGTATATATCGTGTTCCTAATAGTCGATATAACAAGATACAAAGCGATTGCAGTTAAAAATCATAGAATTAAAGCTCAACACCAAGAAACAGTTATGGAGTATTTTAGAAAACAAGAGGTGAGTGATTTTCTTTTGTTTTACTGAGATTAAAAATAATTTAGTTAGGGCTGCTTGAAGAATTCTTTTACATATATTTAATAATAATAACTTTATTGATACTAAATACCTTCTTTACAATAAGTAGTACATGTTCATGTACATTTCTACTGTATAATATTTGATATACACCCTGACATTTTGATCGTTTTAATCCTTAAAAGGATGACCCCTTTTAAGGATTAAACAACTTTTACTATGGGACCCACCCTGAAATCGTGAAAAATAAATCAGCTGTTCCCTACATTTTGATGTAGGGAACAGCTGATTTTTTTTGCGATTTCAGGGTTGGTCCCATAGTAAACTCATAATGATGAGTATAATGACCCCTTTTAAGGATTAAAACGATCCAAATGTAGGGGTGTATAATGTTTGATACATTCAGTTTTTTTTGCAGTCCACAATTCAAGAAAAAATAATTTGAAAATCTTTTTACGTTATAACTTAGGTACTTACTTTTGATAACTGTACCACTCAGTACAAAAACATAATTTCTAAGTATTTCTCCTCGACAATTTCAGGCGCTAATAGCCTCAATAACCCCCGGGGACCGCACCCCTGAGTCTACATACCGTATGCCCGGCATGCCACCACCGGTGCTCATCCCCACCAAGCATGAATACTGCTTCAGTCAGGGCAGGCATTCTGGAAGCTTCTACCTTAAGATGGGTGCCGCTGGTAAGGATTTATTTTGGCTATGGCATTCTACATACTTCTTCAGGTAAAATCAACACTGCCACTGGCACAAGCGAATATAATTATTTACTTAGTAATTATTTATAGCTCTGTGGTTCAACGAATAATGCCGAATCGTATGTACTAACCCGAACAATAGTGTAGCACACCTAATATGACATCACGAAGGAGTTATAGGCATCGAGGCGAATTACAATTTATCCATATTCTGCCATTTGTTTAATAAGTCTCAAGTAATAAAGGCAAACCTATTGCCAACCATCCAGACTTCGGGTCGCTACCGAGAATTTCCTAATTTGAACATTTAACGCATTGCCAGACAAGAACCCCAATCACGTAACACACTTTCTATCACAAATACGTAGAAGGTTTTTGAAGGAAATTCGTGTGTTACGGAATTACCCCGCTGGTGATCCAACTCACCCTCAGCCGAGCGACTGCTCACTGTAGGGTGTAACCGGTCTAACCACTCGACAAACTAGGCAATCGCTAGCTAGAACATAAGATAACACATCATCATACCTGCTTTTTTGAAGGGTTTGGCAGAGATGAACCCAAAGTATATGTAAGTACCCACCTTTCGCCAGTTATGTTACAGGCCCATGTAATACGCGAGCCTATAGCCATCACCCGAACACAAATCCAGACTCTGAGCTGGTACTGGAAAAATCCTATTGGAAAACCCCAAAAACACTTTGCTCGGCCTTGGAATAGAGTAGTCGCTAGCTAGAGTATTTATCATTTGCGTTAAAAGAGCCACTATGTGTGGATACATAAGACTAATTATCCTTTGCGTTAAAAGAGCCACTATGTGTGGATACATAAGGCTAATTATCTTTTGCGTTAAAAGAGCCACTATGTGTGGATAAAGAAGGCTAATTATCCTTTACGTTAAAATAGCCCCTATATGTGGATACATAAGGCTAATTATCTTATCCGCCTGGCGCACCCGGTACAGTCAGCCTAGCTACGAATCTTACTAAATAGCTAATTTCAATAGTACCATGACTATAAACCTACTGATTCCAATAATAGAGTCGTGTGACATTTATTAATGGCAAGACAGAAAAAAACGTTTTTATTTAACAATTTCAAATACCTTTTTTTGCGTTGCAATGCCTTTTTTTGTGAGGAACCTTCTCCTGCGCGCACGCAACAATTTACCAAAGTTTCATTACAATCGGTCGAGCCATTTTTGTGTTTTTGCGAGACTAAAAAAACGGCAATTGATTTTTATATATAAGAAACAGGTTAATGTGGCGTAAAAGTTGTGTAATTCTAGCACATTTTTGTAGTGACCAGTGTCGAATATTTATTATTGACTGATAATAAGTAATTATGATCAGATAAAATGATAGCAATAATTAAAATCATGGTACTGTAACGTGCTTTGTCTTTATCAAAATCTATTTAAAAACCCTTTTTATATTGTTTTAAATTATATAAGGCCCTTTATAACTATGGTTTATTCGCTGTGTGTGGGCACGGTCGTCAGTGTTGTATGATTCACTAAGGAAGCTTGTTGATGGACACGTTTTTTTTATGGCGCAGTTTATACGCCGTACCGTAAGGAAACCGTGTCTTGTACAAAAGGCCTAAAATTACAAGCTTTTGCCCGCGGCTTCGCCCGCAAAGAGGTCGGAAATTATCCCACGAGGGAAACTTCCGGAAAAAAAGAAGTATCCTATATCCTTCCTAAATCAAGTTCTACCTATGTGGCAAATTTCGTCGAACATGCATGATTGCAGACAGTCACGCATTTTTATCTCTGTACCTACGGATGATATCATCTAATATTATTATACAAATAAATGAAATATTTACATTTAATAGATAAACGTCGGTACCAAATTTACATCAATCAGGCTCCGCGCTATCATAGGAATCCATTATTGTTTAAATTTCTTACTGTGACCCAAATATCCTTTGCACATTCCACGCTAGGATAAATGCAGCAACATGAATAACGCGTAGATCATCATCATCATCATTTCAGCCGAAAGACGTCCACTGCTGGACATAGGCCTCCCCCAAACACCTCCACTTCGACCGGTTCTGTGCTTCCCGCATCCAACGGGTTCCTGCGGCCTTCACAAGGTCACTAACCTAGGTTGGACCACCTTGTGGGAGGCCTTCCAACGCTACCGTCTTCCGTTACGCGGTCGCCACTCCAGAACCTTTCGGCCCCATCGGCCATCTGTTCTGCGAGCAATGTGCCCTGCCCACTGCCACTTAAGTTTGGCAATTCTTCGGGTTATGTCGGTTAGCTTGGTTCTCCTGCGGATCTCCTCATTCCTGATTCGATCAAGCAGGGAAACTCCAAGCATAGCCCTCTCCATTGCCCTTTGGATGACTTTGGAGCCTTCTTATAAGGCCCATTGTGCGCGACCACGTTTCAGTGCCATAAGTCATCACTGGTAACACGCACTGGCCAAAGACTTTCGTCTTGAGACACTGCGGTATGTGGGACGAGAAGATATTGCGTAGCTTCCCGAACGCTGCCCAGCCGAGTCGGATTCGTCGATTAACCTCTTTCTCGAAGTTAGACCTACCTAACTGGAAAGTTTGTCCTAGGTAAACACACTCGTCCACGACTTCGAGTGTAGCGTCTCCGATCTTTATGAGAGTGGGTGACACATGGGCATTTGACATGACCTTCGTATTGTCCATGTTCATTTGAAGACCCACTCTTTCGGAGGCTGTACTGAGGTCATCGAGCATTGTACTGAGGTCCTCCATAGATCATCAATAATTAGTAATTTAACATTACTTAAAGGACCTATAACATAATCAGCCTATAATGTTCCCACTGCTGGGACACAGACCTACTCTCTGTGAAAGTGAGTGGGTTGTAATCTGCGGGCACAAAGCGACTAGGGAGATGTCACACGTCTTCGAATGTTTGGTTCTAAGACATGCTGGTTTCTTCACGATGTTTTCCTTCGCCGTTTTGAGAGCGCTGATGATGAAATAATTTACACAAAGTGAAGCGCCTGCCTAGGTTCGACCCCACGACCTACAACTCAGAAATTGCGGCCGTTACTACGGAGCCACCACTACTCACCCAACATACCTATGCCAGGCCCTAACTGTCCTGCTATATGAGATGGGAACTAAGGAGATAGGCAGATAGGCTATAGGCATTAATCACAAAGCTCACTGATTACGTGTTTCAGGCTTAAAAAAAGTACTTTCCTCACTAACTCAGTGATTTCCAAGATGATCTTATCTTAAGAAAGTACCAAAATAAGGAAAATAGTCACATTGATACTTACCTTGCAAACCGTGCTCTCGTTCTCGAGGAGCGAGTGTTCTACTGTAAACCATCATCCTGATCATCATTCTCTTGCCCTTATTCAAATTTCTTTAGGGTCAAGGCAACATATCTTATTCTTCTATACTTCTCTATTAGTCGTCATTTCGGTAGTCACCTAGGGGGCGACTACTACATCATCTTTCACACAGTCCATCCACCATTTCTTTGGTTTAAACCACCAACAGTATTACAGCTTTTGAGACCCAGTAATTTTTATTTTTTCCCACAGGTTTTGCTCTTGGACATTTAGTTCACGCGATCCTCCTATTAGCAGTACAAATAGGAGAGTTGACCGACCAAAACCTCGATAACGATGAATGTGTGAACATGCTCCAAGTGGTCCTCGATGTCATGTTCCCGCTCTATTGTTTCCTGCAGCTGTACTTCATCTTCAAATACTCTAACGTCATCATCTTGAGGGCACAGGTACATCATCATAGAATACTATTCATCTACACATAGGCACAAAATGATACGACAAATGTGCCACCAACTTACACCATCATGAAACGAATTTTATTAAAACAAGAGCATACACATTATCCCTAGATGAACCTACAAAGTACCTACGCATGCTTCACATAATATATTTGCCCAGATAGCGTGAATTAGCGAGAAGAAGCAACAAATCGAGAGAAGTGGAGGCCTTTGCCCAGAAGTGGGACAGTTCAGGATAACTAAAAAAAAATAACACCAGCTCCGGGATGCGGATCTGAATCAATGTTTATAACGTTGTTTGGGGTTACGAAAAACCTGTATTATAACGCAACAATAACTATTTCAGTATGACGTCAATGTAGGTTAAAATCAATAAAAATGTACAGTGTTTATGCGAATCGAACGCATTACTTATCGTGAGGTCCGGATACGTGGAACTGAGTAACGAGTCCAAGCACACGTTTTCCACTTCTTCTTCCAATCGAGACAATTTTTATTGAAATTCCATTCTAGGCTAACAAAGCTGAAAAAAGAGATTCCAAAGTTAACTAAAATAATGCAACTATTTGAACATCATGTGTGAACAAATGCTACAAACAATGCGAACGGTTTCAGGGCTTAGCTCACTTCGCGTTCATGCATCTAATCGGCAGCAGTCTATGCTTTTGGGTGTCTGCGATCGTTCGTGAGACCATCTTGGGATTGACGCTGTACGCCACTTCTAAGCATGAGTCCGGCGAATACTCAAATTATGATGGAAACGTCACTATTGCTGAATATGGTAAGATGTTTATTGAGTATACAAATCATTTTAAACTCTAGAAAAATACTTTTGCTATGACTGATTATACATATTATTTATATTTTAATTGTAATAATCTGATTTTTTCAACCTTCTACGTTTGACTGTTGATACCTCCCTACAAACTTCTAACTCTTCCTCTTCTTTAGTAATCACAATCATTGCATTAATATTTTTTCAGAAAAATCCCTGGACGATAGATTCATCGACGTGAGCAATCTGTACAACCCCGCATGCAGCAGTTCTGCGGCCATTAATTCGATATATGTGAATTTCTCACCGTACCTCTATCCGTTCAAAGTGGAATTTAATATTCTTATTGGTACGTATCACAAATTCTCTTTGATTGGTAAATTGGAAATGAAAGAGGCAAAGTAAAAGATGCAAATTGAAAAAAAAACATGCGTGGAAAAGTTCCTGAAAGTCAGCCGTCGAGTAGGTTTGATTTGCTTTTTTGTTACTGACTTCTGAAGCTGACAATATTTCACTGACAATATTTTTCCAAAATTGAGACATTTGTTTTTCAGTTGCTATTTACTACATTATCTGGAACAACATCGGCAACTGCGACAACGAAGACAACGGTTCTGATGCTAACTCCAACAGCGAAGACAGCTACCACATGTGCAGGTAGTGTAATATTGTATTATTGGAAAAAAGATACATGAGATTAAACTGTTCTTTCTATCTCTTCTGCTAAAGTCTAAAATAGTACATTACTGCAGCTGCCAGCAAAAGAGGCATGCATTGATGGACGTACGTGTACCTAAATGTGGGCCGAGGCGAAGCCGAGGCACACATACGTAAGTCCATCAATGCCTAGTTGTGGCCAAGGCTTGTATAGTACTTTTCTCAAATAATGCGCGGAAATTAAAACTAAGTAGTATCTAGGCAAAACTTTTTATTTGAAAATACAATTACTTTTCAAAATCAATGACGAACAACAATAATTTTTAGTGCGTTAAAGTGTTCATTAGTTTTTTTTTCTTCAATAAACAACTTTCTATTTGCAAGCCAGTTTGAAAATTAAATAAAACCTTTGTTAAGTTACTTCCTTTTTTAAATTACTCGACAGATATGAGTTTATTTGACCGCTAAACCACGACAGATATGGATTTTCATACAACTTTTGCCGGCCTCTGCTCGCATGTATTTGGCCAGTACAGCAATTTCGATTTAACTCGAAGAAGGTTGTCAAAATAATGCTCAAATTTCCAAGCATGTTTGAGAAAATGGTTATTTTTAATCTCTATAACAATTTGACTTATCCGTGGTTATACCACCAACGGAGAATGTAGAATCCAACACAAAGTATTGTTACGAGCTTCGGGTTCGTGACAATAAAAACTGCCGATTTAATAACCAAAAATTGACACTTTAATTAACAACACTAATTACAACTCAAACACACTAATTACAAAACACAATTGCACTACTGATTGCTTTAAGTCGCACTTGAATATCGCTTCGATGTTTTCACTTCGATCGCTTTATCCAAACTATGTCGCTCGCGGCTCACGCCGGCCTTATATAGTGCCGCAGAGAGTTCTAGAACCTTCCATTGTAGAAACATCTAGAATGTTCGAGTACATACAGGCCCCGATCGACCAGATGTCGATAGTTCGGGAAAGTTCTAGAAAGTTCTCGCATCGAAAAGGGTCTTGACTACTAGTTCCGCTACTCGATACTAGATGGCGCTAGTGGTAACTACTGTCACCATGTACCAGGCATTAATTGTGGCGCGCAACACTGCCCCCTCCTAAGACATGCTCGTCCCGAGCATTATCTGCCCCATAATAACGCGCCAGTCGATCCACGTGGACGATCTTAGGAGTACCTCTTGCACCTTTCTGTATCCGGTAGGTTACGTCATTGATCTTTGTCACAATCCGGTACGGTCCGTCCCATTTAGCTTGAAGCTTAGGAGATTTCCCTTTGCTGCGGACTGGATTGTGCAACCACACTAGTGAACCTTCGTCGAACCCTTTATTGTTCATCTTACGGTCATAACGGGTTTTCATCTTTTCAGACATTTGCTGGCCCGATTGTCTGACGTGCTCATAAATGTCATTCATTTTGTTCCGCAAGTCACTCGCATAATTGGTTATACTGCATGGGGCATCAGGTGGTATTCCGGTGATCAGGTTTGCAGGCAGCCGTAATTCTCTTCCAAAGTTTGCGATAGCTGGTGTCACCGATGTACTTTCGTGAACAGCGCTTCGATATGACAACAAAAACGGTTGTATGTTCTTGTCCCAATCTCGTTGCCGATTTTCCACAACTTTGGCTAGGTACCTCTCCAGTGTCTGATTAAATCGTTCCACCATTCCATCCGATTGCGGGTGGTAAGAAGTTGTTCTCGTTTTATGAGTACCCATTACTCGGCAAGTTTCCTGAAATATTTGGGACTCAAAATTCCTTCCCTGATCGCTGTGAATCTCCAAGGGTACTCCAAAACGGCAGAAGACTTCATGAACCAGTTTATCTGCAACTGTTGAAGCTTCTTGGTTTGGAATGGCGAAGACTTCCGGCCACTTAGTGAAGTAATCCATCACAACCATGAAATACTTGTTACCACTTTCACTTATCGGAAACGGCCCAGCAACGTCAAGGGCTATCCTCTCCCATGGTGCACCAACATTGTACAATTTCAATGCACCTCTACTACGAGTCTGAGGTCCCTTTACAGCTGCACAACTTGTACATTTGCGACACCAGTCCTCGACATCGTCCCGACAGTGGACCCAGTAAAACCGTTCTCGTATCTTCAGTAGAGTCCGTTTTACTCCCAGATGACCTCCTGAACAACCATTATGGTACAGCTGTAGAACATTCGGTACTTGAGCTTTAGGGACAACTATTTGCAAATGACAGCTGTCTCCCCGAGCGTTTTCCCATTTACGGCACAGGACTCCATCCTGAATCACCAAGCTGTCCCATTGGGCCCAATAGCTTTTGTGGTCGAACTCATTGCTGAGACGTCGCTCCACCTGGGCTTAGGAGCTCTGGCCTTCATCCACTCCAGAATCGGCTTGATGTCCGAATCTTCCTGCTGTGCACGTTGTAGGCTTTCCTTCCACTAGTTGCTGAGGTCTGTCTTGAGCATCCTCACAGGTACGACTTCTTTACTTTCTTGCCTAGTACAATGCTTGCAGTTTTCAGGACAAGGTCTTCTTGACAATGCATCTGCGTTGCCATGAGATTTCCCGCTGCGATGTTCGACCTCGAAGTCGTATTCCTGCAGTAGTTCAATCCATCTCGCAACTAGTCCTTCTGGATTTTTGAACTGCAATAGCCATTTAAGTGCAGCATGGTCAGTTCGTAGGTGGAATTTCCGCCCCAGAAGATATTTGCTAAAGTGCTGCAATGACTTTACCACAGCAAGCAGTTCCCGTCTCGTAACACAATAGTTCCTTTCAGGTTTCGACAATGACTTGCTGAAGTATGCTACCACAACCTCTTGATCGCCGTTCAACACCGGACAACACATCGCCAAGTCCTATGTCACTTACGTCTGTATCAACTATAAATTCCTTGCCCGCATCAAGGTACCCCAAAATAGGTGTTTTGCACAGACGGTCCTTTAGCTCCTGGAATGCGATGTTGCAACTTTCATCCCAGCAGAAATGTCGCTTCTCTTCGGTTAGCTTATGCAGAGGTTTGGCTATATCTGCAAAGTTCTTGACAAATCGCCGATAATAGGAGCACAAACCCAGAAATGCTCTGACCTGCGTCTTGTCTTTTGGAATTGGCCAATCCTTGACAGCGGCGATTTTCTCTGGATCCGTGCGGATACCTTCTTCAGACACTACATATCCCAAAAAGCTAACTTGTCGTTTGAATAGTGAACACTTCTTCGGACTTAACTTGAGGTTGGCACTCTGGATCTTCATGAGCACGCGTTCCAGGTTTTGAAGATGTTCTTCAAACGTGCGGCCTACGATGATGATGTCATCCAAGTAGACCAGGCAGGCATCGCCAATAAATTAGTCCGGTAAGTACAAGTTCCATCAACCTCTCAAATGTTGCCGGAGCATTGCACAATCCAAACGGCATAACTTTAAATTGCCACAGACACTTTCCTGTCGAGAATGCAGTTTTCTCCTTGTCCTTAGGATCAATTAGTTGCCAGTAGCCACTTTTCAGGTCCAGCGTGCTAAACGACTTTACTCCAGTAAGCATGCCCAGCGTGTCATCAATTCTTGGCAAAGGATAGCTGTCTTTCTTTGTAACGTCGTTCAGACGACGATAGTCGACACAAAACCGCATGCTGCCGTCCTTCTTTCTTACCAGCACTACAGGTGAACACCATGGACTAGATGAAGGTTCAATAACACCATCCTTCACCATTCCCTCAATCATGGTTTCCACTTCTTTTTCACGTGCTACCGGTAATCTCCTTGGCCGCTGACGGATAGGCAATTCTTCTCCTGTGTTTATTTTGTGTTGAACTAAGCCAGTCTTCCCGATGTCAGCCTCGTTTGACGAGAAAACATCGGCGAACTTGAATAACATCTTCTTCGCCTTGACCATTTCATTTTGGGACAAAGCGCTGCGGCAGTCTTCTAAAAGTGTCTTCACTGTTGTTTGTGCGTCCTTGCTGAGGGTCCCAGTCGATAGATGTTGGCATCGACGCAACTAATCCACTTCCTCGCAAGTACCAACAAGTGTGCCTTTTTCTATTATCTGTTCCTGATCACAAAGGTTCAGCACACGTACCCCTGAGATGTCAGTGGCTCTGACCAAAGTCCGTGCCACTTTCCCTGGAAGGTCATTGTCCACCCTTTCCACGAGTACACAACGATGAGTTTGCCTAGGATTCCAAGGAAGACTAACCGGCACAATCGTTTCCGATCTCGGCGGAAGAACAATCTTCTTAAGGCTGTACACATTCCCAGGTAACGCCCCTTCCACGAAAAGTTCCTCTTGTCCACATTTCAAAACACCTTGCTTGACGTCAATCTCGCAACAATTCTTCTTCATAAAGTAGGCCCAGGATGCAATCAGCCACGATGACATTATGCAGGTAGATTCTGCCACCTAGTTGCCTAGCTTCAATTCCATATTCTTCTCTCCATGGACGGGTATACGCTGACCGGTGGCTGTTACCAAATTAATGCGTTCCCGGTTGTATGCGGAGTCCCCAAGGTACCGACTTATAAGTTGGGAACTGACAATCGTGCGAGAAGCTCCAGTGTCTATGGTCAGCTTACACGGCGTTCCGTTGACCTCGCCCTTGATAATTAGGCTGTTTCCGTCATGAGTTTGTGTGATCGATACCCTAGGGGCTCTTTGAACATCAGCCAGCACCCGCCCCGCAGTCCTGGCTATTACTCGTTTCCCTGCTGCTGGTGCTGCGCGGTGCTGTTAGCCGCACTGCCCTTTGGAGATCGGTCGTCTTCTTTTTCTGCGGTTCGCTTAGGACAACTGGATCGAAGGTGGCCCTTTTCCCCACAGCCGTAGCACCTAGGGCTGTATCCTTTATTGCGGTCGCGAACTGTAGCCGCTGCAACCTCCCTGACGCGATGGGAACGATAATCTTGTCACACAACTTCCACCTCCAATGCGTGGGCCAAGGCGTCCTTAAGCGTCCCATGGTGACCGAGCCTCACAGCAACTCTAACTTCAAAGTCGCGGATGCCGTCGATGAATGCCTGCACCAGGTTCCCATCAATGAGCGCAGGTACGGACTGGTAAGCTTTGCGAACCAGCTTCTCCACTTCAAGGGCCCACTGCTGCAGGTTTTCGTTACTGCGTTGCACGCGATCCTTGAGCTGCGCACGAAACACGTGTTCCAGGTGAGCGTCGCCATACCGAGCCTCCAATGCCTCAAGGAGCTGCTCGTAAGTCACTTCCTTACCGAGAGCTTCCAGGACAGTTAAGGCCTGGCCGCGCAGGCCTAGGGTGAGAGCAGTCATGGCCTGGCTCTTATTCCATCCGTTCGCCTTCATGACAGCCTCAAACTGGATTTTGTAGGCTGACCAGGAAGTAGTTCCGTCGAACGTGGATTCAAAGTGCCACCACTTTGAATCCACGTAGGGAAGGTGTTGTAGCTACGGGAGCTGCAATTCCATCCCCAAGTTTAAGATTACACAACTCCTGCTTCACATCAGCAATGACGTTATTAAACTTGACGAGCCTGTTCCTCCTGTCGTCGAGCCTGTTCCTCCTGTCGGCGGGCTTGCTCCTGCAGCATCATCATCAGAGCAGCCAAATCTGGTGCTGCTGATGCTGGAGCTGCTGCGGACGGGCCGGCCTCCATGGTCGGTAACTGGCCCTCCGACCTCTGTGGCGTAGCTCCACCAAATCGCCTCTGGTCCGTCTCTTGCTGGCGTTGACTCCGGGTACGAATACCCTCCGTGTCGTCTTTGGGTAAAACCGGCATGACTTTTAATCCCCTCTTCTGACACCAATTGTTACGAGCTTCGGGTTCGTGACAATAAAAACTGCCGATTTAATAACCAAAAATTGACACTTTAATTAACAACACTAATTACAACTCAAACACACTAATTACAAAACACAATTGCACTACTGATTGCTTTAAGTCGGTCGCACTTGAATATCGCTTCGATGTTTTCACTACGATCGCTTTATCCAAACTGTGTCGCTCGCGGCTCACGCCGGCCTTATATGGGTACGTATTAAAATCCCGAATTATAAAAGACCGAATTTTAAAATACCAATGGACGAAATCCCGAAAATTGAAACGCCAAATGGTTGTTTGGTCGAAAGTTTAAAATCCCGAAAGTTCATTTGCCCGAAAGTTTAAAATTCCGAAGTTTAAAAACCCGAAGTTTAAAATGCCGAAGTTCAAAATCCTGAAATCGTCAAAAAATTGAATTGTCAAATTGTTGAAATTTTGTGTAAAGGGTTTAAAGTAACCTTACCAAATCTAACCTCGGGGTGCCCTTCGCTCGCTCTTGTTTCCTATGTTGACGAAGCCCCGCTTCGCGGGGCTCCTATTTCTGTATAAAGGGCTTAAAGTAACCTAACCATTTTTTTTTTTAACGTGGAGAAATGCTCATGCATTCTGCACTACCACGGGGAGGTAGTGCAGTTATGTGGGACTCTAACCCACTAAAACTCCACGGTGTCTTCCTCTGCCGCTTACGGCGGGAACACGGGCACGCGTTAGCACTCATCCGTGAACCCGCCGCGGCTGTCCGTCACCGGACCCTCCTCTGGGGAGTACTCCCTATCACAGGCGCACCAGAACACATAGCACGCCGTGACCACCCCAGGACCAAACCAGGACATGGGCGCCAGACGACCCCGTGTCTGGGCACCCTTGGTCCCCCTGCGACGGGTCAGGACATTGGCCCCGCCGCCTGCCAATTTTCGGCCGCAGAGGATAGGGAGAGCGGCCAACGTCATACCGACACTCCTCCTCCCCTGCGGCCCCACCGCGTCCGCCATCGAACGGTGGCGACCCCGTCAAGGCCGCGGAAGGTAGGGAGAGCGGCGCACCGCAATACCGGCACTCCTCTCCCGCCGCGGCCTCCAACCCTCAGCCGCGATGCCTCGGGAATACGACATCGCGGCCCGCCTCAGCTGCGATGTCGCCGAAGCGGCACCGCAACCTACTTGTTGGCCGCTACGTCGTCGGCTTACAGGCAAAAGCCCTGACGAGCGGCCCCTCCTCGGGTTCCTCTTCGCTTCACCGTGGGTGTCCAAGCCACGGCTACTGAGCCCCCCCGCCTCGACAATGCGGGAACCCACCGGGGGGGAAAGTAACCTAACCAAACCTAACCTCGGGGTGCTCTTTGCTCGCTCTTGCATTCTATGTCGACGAAGCCCCGCTTTGCGGGGCCCCTATTTCAGTGTACAGTGTACTTCCACACCCGGCGCTTTTTGATAGTAGCTATTTTTTTGGATAGAATAGACCCTTTTTAGTGTAAATTTGAAAACCGCAAAGTTCGCAAAATCATAGTGGCCGAGAAAAAATCCCAAAGTTTTTTTTTTATCTACAAAAATATGTTGTTAAGCGTAGTCGACGGAGGTTTAAAGGAACCTAACACGAAAGGGATGACGGGGGCTCGTTCGCTCGCTTTGCTCGCTCACTCGAGCCCCCGTCATCCCCTTCGAACCTAACCTGTCCATGTCGGGATGCCCCAAGTCCCGAGCTCGCTTCGCTCGCTCTTGCATCCTAAGTTGTCATTACAAATGTGTTAGCTACTAAGTAGCAAATGGGTTTGCCGGTTTGCCGGTTCTTTGTAAACACAAAACCGCCTACCTGTACTTTATATCCACCTTTTTGAGATTTGAACACTTTAAAAGTATCTTCACTCATTATAGCAACCACTCGGTACTAAGTAGCTAACAGTAACTACAAATTAATAAAACATTACGGAATAAAATATTTTTTCGAGATCTACCCCCGCTATAAAAAATATTAAAACATATTAAGCAGAATGCCCACCGTCATAACTGTGTTGTAGTGCCATCTATGAGTAATTGCGGGAACTACGTCGCCACTCTTTGGGATTTCATCCATCGGTATTTCGTCCATTCGGGATTTCATCCATTCGGGATTTCGTCCTTTCGGGCATTTGAACATCGGCATTTTGTGTTTCGATATAACGACTATCGACATTTAAAACTTTCGGTATTTTGAATTTCGGTGTTATGGACGTCGGTATTTCAATCATAGGTATTATGAACTTTCGGGATTTTGATACATACCCCCTTATATAGTGCCGCAGAGAGTTCTAGAACCTTCCATTGTAGAAACATCTAGAATGTTCGAGTAGGGGAGAGTAGCCCAAAACGGGTACGCTAAGGTTGATGATAAATAAAAACAATTTATAGATACAAATTGAATATTTATTTGTACATTTTGAAATGTTTAGTTATCAAGGGCTATAAAATAAATGGCATATTTAGTAGTTTTGTACATTAAGAATAAAAAAATAACAAAAATCTTTAACATTCGAATTACCCGTTTTGCCCGTAGGGGGGGCCTAAAGCAGGTAGGGCTTTTGGGCAAAGCGGGTAGGGACTGAATTACATTAGGTCAACGTCAATCAATGACTAGAACTGTTTCATAACAATCATAACTCAGATGGAGCTCCACCAGGATCATCAGCTACTTGCAGTGATAATGGTTGGATCAATGGACCAGTATTCTTGGAATGGTTGCGGCACTTTGTAGACAATGTAATGAGTTGGCAACGTAAACAGATAATCCATATGAAATAGATACTCATTTAGCTCTAATTTTTGAGCTGCTGTAAAAACTGTTGTGAATCTTCCTAGATTTTTTTTGACATCCTTTCTTTACATGTATCTGTAAAGTCGAAAAGTTAATGCAATATTTTTTTGCTGCACCATTGACGGAAGTTTTGAGAGCTTCTTCTATCGCAAGCTTCATAACTCCCTCATCCCACGATGCATTTGCAGTCTTTCTCTTGTATTTATTAACCATCTGCAAAAATAAAAGAACTAATAAGGTCAATGAAATTATACAAGGCAAATCGGGTATGGGCAAAACGGGCACCCGCTTTACCCCTACCCTTTTTGCCCACAGGCATGTATTTTTTTCAATCGACTCCTATCCTAAAAACCCAAATAATAAACGCCAACCTATTACACAAATAAAACGTCTATTTATTGCAAAATAATAACACAAAACTAGTAAGACCATATTGTAAACCATTTTCGAGTATTCAAAAGTAATGTAACTCAATTTTTTTTTGTAGAAATAGCAAAAAACTTCTTTCTTATCTTACCGTGAACTCGTGTCCGCCAGAGAAGCGCGACGACTCCCTGTGATTGGCGAGCGGCAGGCGCTGCGCACTGCACGCACACATTCTTATTAGCAATAACGGTGCATAATTTAAAAAGCATACCCGTTTTAGGCGGGCTACCCGTTTTAGGCTTACCTCCCCTACATACAGGCCCCGATCGACCAGATGTCGATAGTTCGGGAAAGTTCTAGAAAGTTCTCGCATCGAAATTTCTAGAAGGGTCTTGACTACTAGTTCCGCTACTCGATACTAGATGGCGCTAGTGGTAACTACTGTCACCATGTACCAGGCATTAATTGTGGCGCGCAACAGTATTAAAACAACTTGTACAACCCTATTACTATTGCAATTCTACGACGTTGGGTGTTTACTAATTATGTCTGCTTTGCACACAGTACTATGTATATAAATCTTATTTTATTCAGGCACCCAACAGCAAACGAAGACAATGACTTTACAAGCAACATTGTGATCTACGCTGACTGTCACGCCTCCAACCGCGGCCTGTTCTTGGGTCTCATGGTCGTGGTCGTCATCATCGGCATGCTTATCATCGGTTTCGTATTTAGCAGCGTCGGAGAGTAAGTTCATAATATTTAATTGCCAAACATTGATGAAATCAAAGTCTTTTACGATTTTCTTCTTCAGATAATGTTAAACAGTAACTAACTATTGCAAAAAAATATATGTGTTCCCAAATCAGATCAGGCTACTGAGTTTTATATTTATTTGTAGGCAGCTTTCACATAATTTCCTATTGTAACTACAAAACTATAATATACCACTACTACTACTTACTTTACTTTTTTAATACATCTGAATCTTCAAAATCTTTAAATAATCTCTTTTTCCAGGGACTTCATGGAGCTTGGCTATCTTCTCAACTCATGCACGAGGCTAGGACTTCACTCAGTGCTGCTCTTCGCCGTCGTCATCGCTTTCAACCAGTTGCGTCAGCTGGACATCAATGAGCACCCGATCTCTCTCCTTGATGACGTGCTGCTTTTCATCTGCCTGCCCGCCTTTTTCATGGAGACAGTCTTGTCTTTGGTTGCTACTATTAGTGTTTCAAATATTATCAAGAGCGTTGATTTTACTATTATGGTGAGCATGATTTCGGAAATATAACTGATCTTGAAACTATTCGCTAAAGTGTATTTTATATCATTTCCTTTATTTTTGATCTTACAGAGTTCCTCCGTTTTCAATGAATATCCATATTATCTCACAGAAGCAGAAATATTTCTAAAATTGTATTATTTCCCAGGTCATACAAGTCCTAATTCAGACACCCTTGATCATGGACGGCCTCCGCCGCTGCAGCAACGCCAAGAAACTTCGTAGGAAGAAGCCAGGTCGCGAGGTCCTGATGTTCCTCCTCATCGCCAACGTCGCCATGTGGATCTTCAACACCTTCTCCTACAAGTCTCCCGACAGCCTAGACGAGAGATACGAGTTCTACGGCAAAGTCATCTGGACTATATTAGGCCATATTAGTTTGCCTCTTATCATGTTCTATAGATTCCACTCCAGTGTATGCTTCGCTGATATTTGGGATTCTGCGTACAAGCCAGGTTCAAAACATTGATGATCTAGATGAATTTAACTAAAATGGTACTGTAATTTAAGTTTATCAAATAAGTATTTATCGAATTAGATTTTCGAAAGTGAATGTGAAAAAAAAACATTTATAAAATGTTAGGTTTTGTCAAATCAAAATTTGTTTCTAACATTGTTAATTATTCTTCGAACAAATTAAATTTTGAGAAATAAAATATGAAAACATGTAAATAGAAGAAGATGAAGTTGCATAAATGAAGATCATCGTGTAGCAGCAATATTGTATTTAATCAATAACAGAATAAAAATAACAAATTGCATCACGTAAAAAATGTAAATAGTCATGGTATTTATAATGAACCGAAATAATAATAATATTGTTAGTAGGTTTTTTTATAAATAAAACAATGTTTAATTAAGGTAAATTAAGTTTTTAATAGCTATTCTTATCTAGTTTTAAGCTTTTTACGTGAAAGTTTACAATTACAAAGTTCATGAGATTATTGTTTATTTTTTCATAACGTTTCCTCCTATTTATAATAACCAAATCCGTATCAGACTAGCGGCCGCCCGCGATATCGGTCGCGTGAAATCAATTCTTAGTTGATGTCCTTAATTATAATATAGGTAGATTAAGCATATGATAAATACCGATACATTTACTCTCCCAGGCTTATTACGTAAGAAAGAGCAATCAGCAATTATCGCGACACTAGCGCCAAAACCAATAAGGAGCAAACTTCGGAACTAAAGTCAATGAGGGATTTTCTTTTTCTTTTTTTTTTAACGCTTCCCTAGTCGCTGGATAGATGGCGCTGAACTTGGTAAGTTACTGCAAGGAACGGAAGTTACATAATTTTTTTATTAATTCACTTGGATGTAATTTTAAGATCGTAAAACGAAAGCAAACGAAACTGTCACTCAACGAGCGTATATGACGTGACGCAATGTTTTTTTTCCAAGCGTTTTGACTTTGGCATCTAGTAACATAGTCAGTTCAACGCCATCTTCAGGGTTCTTGGGAACTATTTTTTTTTTAAATACTGAAAAGAAAAACCTCTCATTGTCAATCACATGAAGAATGTTACAAGTTTTGTTACGAAAAAAACTTAAAAACCACTTAAACCTTCTTAAAATCGTGTTTTCTCGTTGTCCCCGTATTTACCAAAAATAGCCTGGCGCTGGTTACAAGAATAAGTGAGTGAAAACACTCGAATCGATATTCGGCTGTTAAATGAATCATTTTAATATGAATGAACGAATAATTATTAGCTTCATATTTAAAGTAAAGACTAAACAATGCAAAGATATTATCATTGCCACATATTTACCTACTTTACATTCTACACTAACTTTTGTTCTTCTTCTCGTTCGTGCCATAAACGGTCCAAGTTCAGTGTACAAATTCATAAACAGCTCTTTGGAAAGTCTGTAATGAGCTTAGAACTCGGCCTCAGATAAAAGGTTCACTGTCCACAGACCACATGATGGTCTGTAGAGAGACTTCCATATCAGTCCACAGACCGTATGTGGTATGTTCGCCCGTACAATTTCTAAGTCATCTGATACTGTGGACGTAAGGAGAAAGTCTCGTATTTAATGCGGACTTGGCAGGACACATCATAAGGATTATAAAAAGTGCTGGGACATAGGGAATAAGTCGATATTTTTTTTCTAAAGGGTATGAAATAAACATAACTGGACTTATGGACCATTCCCACTCTGGAGCCTGGACAGTGAACCTGATAAGTTCAATGCATTGGCTTGATCTCGCAGGCTACGTCTCAACCGTGCTGTGTTACGGTTTTCAATCCTGCTAGCTTCAACCTCAAGTGCTTCAAGTAAGAGAACAGCACGAGCCATACTTCCGCAATACCTAAATAAAGACTAGAGACGCAAACAATTTTTGATTATATATTTAACTAGAATACACTGAATGAATAGTCATTCAGTGTATTCTAATTAAATATATAATCTAAAATTGTTTGCGTTCCGTCGTTGGTCGTGTGCTCATTAGAACAAACTGTGGGTAGCGTAGTACAAGACTATTCTTGTGATGAGCACACGACCAGTTAAAATGTACACAATTTTAGATAAAATTCGAATTCAAATTATAAGACTAATTTGTAATAAGCAATCAGAGAGCGATTATCAACAAGAGAAAAGGTTATCGCAATTTGACAGCCAAATTTGCTCGCCGATGGCTGTCACTCTGCTGTCCAAAAAATCATGCGTAATACGAAATAGTCGCAATCACCTCGCGATCACAGTAGGAAACTGCACTTTTTAGTTAACGGATTGTTCCATAGAGGCAGCACTATCGCTAGTTTGCTATGCTGTGGCTATCGCTGTTACATAATACGGATTTGCGGAATTTGCGCGGTATTTGCGCAAATTTCGCTATTGCTAGGCTTCTGGATACGTAATAAGCCCCGGCTAAGAATAATCCACCCACACTGCACTTGTGGGTGTCATAAAAGGGGCGGATGGATAATGTCAAGTTGACATTGTCACACACAGATTGCGGCGTCTGCTTTAAAAATATCTGCAAAGCTTAGTAAATCGCTGGGGTAGCCCGCCTATCATATTTTGTTCAACAACCTGACACTGACCTCCAAATTCCAAAAAACTTAATAAATTTTGAATTTCGTGGGCTACCTAGCGCATCCCCCTTAAAAAATAATCTTAATGCATGTGAAAACTGCATCAAAATCCGTCAAGTACTTACAAATAGCAAAAAAACCAAGCGAATGCAAAGACAAACGATTGTTGTAAACTATTAATAATAATAATTTGTTTATTTTCACTTCAAGATACAAACTTCAGTGTGGCCCTGGCTCTTGTACTAGGAGGTCCCGTATCACAAGAGCCAATCATATCATATTCTGTGTATATTTTCCGCAGTAACTAAACCTTTTACGGGTTAGTTTTATTTTTGGACTGGAAATCACTGGAAATATTCGGGATAGCGTTGTAAAGGAATAAATGATTCTGGCTTTGCTTTTTCGGAAAACTTGCCAGGCTAATAATATGTTGGGACGTAATATTAACATTATTATCAAACAACCTCCTGCAGGTGAACGCGGTTACTAGCAACCACAAAGCACGTATCAATACACCGTCTTAGCTGACCAACTGAGAGAGCCCGTTAATTATGTTGCGGCCCCTAACGCAATTACCGATTATTAGGTTAAGTACTCGGACAGACAGGCGCAGCGCACTTAGCCGACGGCCGAGATACAAACTAGTTACTGCGACCACGCTTACGTACCTACATACGACACTGCATGCATATAAACCATAAACTTGCCATATACCTACTGCAATGGTAAATGATATAAAAAGAAAATTAGCAAAATCAAGTCCTCCCCGGCCGGTAAAATGGTAGGTACCTACATCAAGTTTAAGAAAAAGTTCGAACTTGTAACGCTTCATGTAATGCTTGATGATATTTACTGTATTAACGTCTCTACAGCTTGTATCAAAAATGTGTGGTCATATTTAAAGATGTGGTACCCACCAAACTTTCTCCATGGGACCAACATCGTAATCGCGAAAAAATATAATCAGGTTTCTACAAAACTTCAACACCTACTCGATCGAAAGTTATTCAGCTGATTATTTGTTTTTATCAATTAAAGGTAAGGCCTTAGATCAAAAATAATTCAGCTGGGCCTTAATTGAGCAATCTAATAGTTGTCAAGCAGATTTTACTTCTATTACCATCAAAAAAAAAAAACCTCAAATCAAAATGGTGTAATATCAGTGTGTAAGCTCGTTAGCCTTTTGGAGTCCAAAGGTTATTTGTTTTAAGGAATGTATGTTTTTTAAATAATTCTAATTACTAATGAAGCACTATTTCATTTTGTATGTTTATGTAAGTAACAGCTCACAACGTAATAACTAAAACATTTTTTTAATGCCTATCGATATCTACTATATTTGCGATGTCAAATATCGAGAACTTGCTTCTGAGCTATTTTGTGTAAAAAGACAACCACCTGATATTACAATTAATAAATTCAGAGTCTGCGCCATCTTCCCGTTCACTTATGTGAGCATTGATTAAATGCCATCTCACACAAACACGCTGTCCGATATTCATATTCATTCGTTGAATTAAAATATGGTGAATTCATTTATAAAAGGAGTAAACATCCCACGTCCACTTCAAATGCGATAACATCCTTAGTTTACATAGAAATAAGGTATAATTTTGTTTAGTCGTCTAGTTGTTTCCATGCTGGATCGGCACTGGAAAATATTCGTGAGTAAATCAGTAGGGCAGCGCGACGCACGGAACTGCGCTCGGCTGACCAATGCCACTGTTGTCTAATTGTTTCCGATCTCTTCTGAATAACCACCGCGTTGTATTGACACAATTTGAACACGTGACTGACGGACGATAAAGGTATTCAATGCTCCAATGATCTTTCACTTTATACCAGATTTTGTTCTACCAATATTTCGATTGAAGCCTGCCAGAATATAAAGGTTTATTTTAACAGCAATTCTGAATAAAGATAATAAAGATATTTTAATGCAGCTGCTCAGGTGGCCGCCTGCTATAGCTTGTCACTATTAAAATTAATATTCCTTTGTTTTTCAGGACACTTGAACCGATGCATTAATTGCATCATAAAAGCTTTTCCCGTGCGTAGGTACCTACTAATTGGTTTATATCATGGGCGTTATAATAAACAGCAGATAAAACGAATTTTCATTTAAGACTAATGAAACGAAACCGCAATTACGTTCCGTCAATTAAAGGAACCTAAGTGCTTGAATAAAATATGGTCTCTATTAATTGATATGGTAAAAGCTTTTGATCGCGTTTATTACCCGAAAGAGCCTCATATATTGTGGAGTGTGTATTATTCGTGTATGCATGAAATGATTTTTATGGATAGCTAGAGTTCATTTATTAGATGACAATAGGATATTATGGTGCGCGGCAGTGGTCGGTCACGCTCGAGGTCGCGTAGCGGCGCCGGCGCACACCGGAAGGGTGCGACACTCCGCAACGGAAGCCTCCCCACCACCCGTGACCTGCGTGTGCACACGCGCTTTGTTGTCCACCAGTGACACACGCGATCTCCTCTTAAACTGTGGAAACTAGAAATTAAAATAAACCTCAGTGATGCAACAAAACTTGAAGCATAAGGATCTATAAATTCACCAAATTCATTTATAAACTGAAACAAAGAACGAGAAACCAATTACTTCCCATAAATGCCCCCTGTGTTCCCAATCTGCGGTAGAACAAACAGCAACACATCTCGACGGCGTCTAGTCCACTACATCAATGGTATTAGAAGTGTAACAGTGGAGAGTCCTTCATACAACTACCTACCAGCGCGTCTCGACGTCGAGAGCCAATCCGGAATCTTCTCCACATGTCGACCGACAGGTAAGATTAAAGTTCTATTTTAACACTTTGATTTATCCTCAATATATTGAATTGGAACGAGTTAATCAGCAGAAAAAATATTAAAGGCACTCTTTACAATGTATTTGTATAAAAACTTCACACACAACATTAATTTATTAGCAACAAAGAGTAACCGAATTAAAAAAAATGATGATGTTCTTAAACTACAAAACTGAAAGAAAACGTGAAACAAAAAATATTTTATGTAACTTACAATGTTACCTTAATAAATATAATGTACCAATTTTTGTGACATTTCTCAACAAATTCAATATATTACAGCAATATTTCACTAAAAGCAAAGTGCTGACCGACGGTAAAATCAAATATATAATAAATATCACATTGGATTATTTTCATCACGTAACTGAATTTTCTTTTACTGAAAACTGTGTCAATAAAGGCGACATTTCGCTGGAAGGAGTAGTGTAATAAATATGTACCTACAATTAGACTCATTTTCTGGTCCATAATATGAGCACATACTGAGGTAACGACCTGATTACACTGTCTTTGTAAGTCATTGTTGTATGCATAATTGCTTGTAAACATACTGGAAGTAATGTTTAAAAGGTGGAGCGTAGCTTTCAAGACGTGTGAGTCAACCCTTTCATGCACCCGTCCCCGACATTTTTGTGCCCATAGACAAACGACGAGTGATCAACCTACACGTGCTTGCGGACGACTTATTTGGGGTGCCAAATTGAATTACTTTGGGGAACAAGTATTTTGGAAAATGCGGTTAGTGATGTGCATTGACACGGCTTTCAATACAGTGAACTGTATTCCGCACACTCTTTAGTTCTCATTTCAGAAACGAAAATGTTTTATTTAAACGTGGCATCAGTATTTAATATCTATTAATAATGAATAATAAAATATTAAAAATGATACGAGTTTCACTAAGAACTTGTAAAACCATAGTTAATCCTTAATTTTGTACTATTCTCGGGATATAGTCAACGCCTGATCAAAGACGCGTCGCCACTCACCCGGAAAATTGCCCGCGCCCAATGAATATTATTATACTCTTCAATAGATACACGTAGTTTATTCTAGTTAAGGCAATATTGCGCAACTTCTTCAACTGTTTATAATTATGAACATTACTCGTATTATTGATGACCATACAAAACAAGGACGCAAAATAACTGAATAAAAAACCAATGTAAAACTACGCAGTTAAAATCGAATAAATTGCATTCAGCACATAAAACCAGCATTGTGAAAACAACAATAGCTTTTATATCATTCAATTTAGCTCTAAACGTGTGCCAGCGTCAATATTTCATGCCAAAGCTGTGCCTACAGTTGAAAAATATTGTATAATACAAAATGAAAGATAAATGCGTCCCGTTAATTTGGTATTTAATCGGCAAAGGCTGGCGGCACACGTGACGGTGTCGTACGGGAGCCGACGTGTGGGCATGTAGGCTTAATCCCGTGTTGTAACTGTGCAGGCGACGTCACGCTTCGCCGGCCATATTTAGAGATATGTGACGATCCAGCGGCTGCCCACTGAACCGCGAGAGGATGTGAGTTATTAAGTGGTACACTTTCAGGTGATCTGTCGAGTGAGAGAATCGTGTCCCCACTCCGCTCGCCCCACGCGACCTGCAACTACTAAATGTTTTGTGTTACGTTATGTTACATTTTATTATGTTGTTTTTCAAATAACTGTCATCGTTGTATTGGTTACTAGCTGCAATGTTTTCGAAATCAGTGTTATTTTGCAAAGTTTTTTTGACAGTAATTTGAAACTCGGACTTAATTAACTTCCTCAATTAGCTGTACTGTCACCTGTATTAAATTATCAAAGTAATTTTCTATGCTAAATTAAAAACAACACTTCAATAACAAATTATTGACAACCAGCGCTCTAATTAGACCCTTTCAAAACGTTCAAACATCGTCCAAGCACGAATAATGCCACATTACTAAATTGAAACACCGCATCCACTGATTTGAAACAAATAGAGTGCACGTAGGTAAACATGATTCGTGTGTCGGCCTCGCTCGGCTCATCCATTTGTAACGAGCCTGTGATGTTATTCATTCCATATCAAACGTTTAGAGAGCATTACACTGATTCCGACTGTTTGGATTTACCTGCTGATGGTCAAGCTTAGCCGTATTATTAGTTATGTAATCGTCGATTGATTAATTCAACGGCAGTGGAATCTTTTTTGTTGTGATGCTTTGAATAATTGGATTAGGTATTGAGGGCACCATTGGTCACATACTCATAAGCAGATATTATATTTCGACATCCACTATGTATTATTTACTTGTAACGACGTCAATCTCATCAATAACAAATGATTTAATTAATTTTCATGTCTATCTCTCAGATTTTCACGACCTAGTTTTAGTGATCTCCTGTAAAATATTGATCTAGCGCATAGAACAATTTAAAACGTAGGTACAAAAGATCGACTTATTCCAAAAGAGCAGTAACTAAAAACAACATTCTTAACCCTAAACTTCACTGGGGTAAATAATATGTAACACAAACGAAAAGGAAATCGAATTTTACTGAAACTGTCCTCTTGCAAAGGTCACCTTCGGTCACTCCGATTTTCTGCTTCCTGTAGTAATGCTTGTAAAATTCGGACGAGCACATAATCGTTTATACTTCCTATCTTTTGCTTTAGTTACTTACCTACGTATGTAGCACAATTTTTCAACAAAATATGATATTAAAATTGTGGTCGCTTAATTTTGCAGTTAATTGACTTACACTTAAAATAGCGACCAGTTTCTTCGTCAAAGCCCTCAAACTAAACTTAACTAACCGGCCAATTTAAAATGTCCAACGAGACCCAAAATGCATTTGATTTTGGCACACAAAAACACAGCGAGAATAAGCAAAACAACTGCGAGGAAGTTAATTAGGCAGCACATAACGCACTAAGCTAATGTGGTAGTAGTTCTGATGCATCCGGAACTGGTCACCATTGGCTCGGTAAATCAATATCCGGTGGACACGCCTATCACCGGCCTTTGCTGCCATTTCAATAAAATCGCTAACTACTTTCTCAAGTTTGATGCAGTAGAGTAAGGGTTGCTCGGTGCCCTTAATTTCATTGCTGATGGACTGAAGTTTGTAGGACTACCTGTAAATATCTCTATATTACTCCGTTAGGAAATAGTATCTATTTTTTGACTTTTATATGTCATGTTATTGAGTGTAAAACAGGAGAAGCACTTGTGAAAGTGATGTGAAATTCGGTATCTTGGTAGCATTTTAATATCATTATTATAGTAGACTGAAACTAACAAACAAACTAGCAAACTTTAGCAGATAGGTGGGACAGCCCCATACTGGGACATTGGATTGCCACTGGGGCGTAGTAATGAATAGTTTGTGTTGTTCCTCTGGTAGATATAATAATATGTACTTACACTAGTTTCTAAGCCGTGTATATCATCATCATCTGCCTAGCCTTTTCCCAACTATGTTGGGGTCGGCTTCCAGTCTAAGCCGTGTATATGTCACGGCTAATAGCCGAAGTGCGGCTACGCCTATTTTTAGCCGGGTACAACTAGGTGCAGCCGGCCACATGCGGTTCGTGTGTATTTCGGCAGGCGAAATAGGATGCAAGAGCGAGCGAAGGGTACCCCGAGGTTAAGTTTGGTTAAAACTAGGTATAGCCTCACTTCGGCTATTAGCCGTAACATATATACTAACCAAATGGTCTATAAGGGTCTGAAATAAAAGATTGTTCTTAATTTATTATTACCTATTAAGTCATCGGCTTTAAAAAAAATAATATTACAGCAAGTTACTCTTAATTTTCTTCATATTCAAAGATAATGTGGCTGTTTACAAATTTATGAAGGTAAAATAAAATTAACGCACACCCTTTTTCGACATAAATATTTAAATGTCAGTGCTATAATCAAACCATGCCCGCCTTCGTATCTTCGTAAACATCGTGCTAAATTAAATATAAAAAATAACATTGTGCTAAGTTGCGTTTTAATATCACGGTTACTTTCCTCGTTGTAAACCCCCTTCTTAATCCAAATAAAACATTAAAAAGTATTCGTTATCATTTCATTTCATACAGCCAGGATTTTATTAACATTATTATACTTAATCAAAAACACCCTGAAGAGAGATCAACTACCCGTGTTTCATTAAAAGTTTGTTATTGAACCGAAGTTTCATTGCTTCATAGAGTTTGAAACATGTCGGGTGGAATTTTCTTGCAATGTTCAATTCGTAATAGGAGTAAGCTTCTACTTACTAAGTCGGGTTCATACGGAGTAAGTGATGTAAGAATAACAATCAATGCATGTTTTGCACAGTTGCTTTCGACGTTTGAAGTATCGATAACTTTTTAATTTTATAGCATTGGGTATTTTATTTAATCTCGTTGTCGACGAAAACCGTCTATAATAAGTAATAAGTTATATTTGTTCCATAAGAAGTTTTCCATTAGAAAGATGTATTAATGATTCTAATTATTATAATTCTGTAAATACGTACCTGTTATAGTCGCGAATCATATTTTGATCAGGATACAACCTGACACTGACCTGAAAATTGCAAAAAACGTAAGAAAAATTTAATTTCGCTGGCTACAACTGAGCATTCACCATGTGGCGGATACAGACATTGCGAATCATGCGATGAGCGCCGTGCGCTGCGCATGCCTCGTAATGTCTGTATCCGCCTTTAAGGTAAATAAATGTTAGTTCATTATGGGACCAAGGCCTGACCTTTGAGATCTGTAACTCGTATGATAAAGGTCAGTGGACCAAGGACAAGTATTACTCAGACTATTAAAAAAAATGGAAATAGGTCTCTTGCAATCTGGAACAAACCTATATTATATACACCGTGTCCCTGAGGATATACATAAACTTCGACCAGATGTTCAGACCGTGGAAATAAGCATTTTTCATTATGGACACATTAATGAATTCTTATTTTTTATTTTTTGATAATTTTCATACAAACTAAATACCTTGACGTAAATCACCCGCTAGGCACGCCTCTTAGTACGATTTGGCATTGACGTATTCTCATTCGTATGATTTAGCGGGCTAAAACTTGTCAAAACTAAGTTAGGACCCTTTCTTACTGCATAGATCAATTAAATTTCATTATAAGAAATTACAAATATCTTTGTAACGAAGCCTTTTTAAGTACTACTTCCTGTGTTAGATTTAATTTGTAAAAGAACACGGTGTATAAAACGATTTCTGTTGTTTTCCAACATCGTAGATGTATGAACTAGTTTTTCATGTCAACAATGTAGCAGACTTTCATGTGCTTTCTGTCTAACGAGTAGCGACTGAATAGTTTTTGACAAGAGAGCCTAGGCATAATGACATTTATCGGCGATAACGACACTTTATCGATCATCATCATCATCATCATTTCAGCCTCCCCCAAGTACCTCCACTTCGACCGGTTCTGTGCTTCTTGCATCCAACGGGTTCCTCTAGCCTTTACAAGGTCATCGGACCACCTTGTGAGAGGCCATCCAACGCTACGTCTCCCCGTATGCGGTCGCCACTCCAGTACCTTTCGGCCCCATCGGCCATCTGTTCTGCGAGCAATCTGCCCTGCCCACTGCCACTTAAGTTTGGCAATATTTCGAGCTACGTCGGTTACCTTAGTTCTCCTGCGGATCTACTCATTCCTGATTCGATCACGCAGGGAAACTCTAAGCATAGCCATCTCCATTGCCCTTTGGGTGACTTTTAGCCTCCGTATAAGGCCCATTGTGAGTGACCACGTTTCAGTGCCATAAGTCATCACTGGCAACACGCACTGGTCAAAGACTTTCGTCTTGAGACACTGCGGTATGTGAGACGAGAAGATATTGCGTAGCTTCCCGAACGCTGCCCAGCCGAGTCGGATTCGACGTTTGACCTCTTTCGCGAAGTTAGACCAACTTAACTGGACAGTTAGTCCCAGGTAAACATACTCGTCCACGACTTCAAGTGTAGCGTCTCCGATCTTTATCGATCATGCAAAAGTAAAATACGTATTGGATTGACATAAGCTACCGAAAAACTTATGTCAATCCTGTTGAAAGTAGTTGTAGAAATACGAAATGCTTTGAAAGGAGTTGCCACTTTTCTATACCCTTTTTTTTGGGTGGGAAATTATCAAATAATTTCTTCCGCTCTAGGCGGAGCGGGAGGGCGTGTCAGACTTTTACTGACTAAAACCCACCCGTGTTCCTTCAGTTGCCTGTGCCAGGGGCTACGGTATCTCTTTCGAACAACCCGCGACCCTGCCAGGCATCGGCCCTGGCGGACCCCGTCAGTTAGTGCTGACATCTCTTTAAGGCGCGCGTGGAACACAACGCGCCGTCGACTCGGGTCTGGTCCTTACCGGACGGCGAGCGACGGTGACCGGGAATCGGCTGTCGATTCCCGACGCCCAGGACGTCTCCTGCGGCGACTAGGGGCGTGAGTGCGCAAAGACTGCCTCTCCCTCACCTCTTTGCTATACCCTCAGGTGCCGCATTATGATGTTTTAATTCCATCATGATTCTAGTGCGAGGAAGAGACGGAGCTACGCATGACCGATGGCACCATCTCTTTCGGACATCATCGGACTGCTGGACATAGGCCTCCCTATTGCACGCCATTCAAATCGATTTTCGGCAACTCTCATCCAGCTGCTACCAGCCATCATGATGGTTCTATTGGATGTTCCCACTGCTAGGAAACAGGCCTCCCTCCTCTCGTTGAAAGGAAATGGGCCCTAATCCACAACGCGGGACCAGTGCGGGTTGGTAGATGTCACATTCCTTCGAATGTTTGGTTCTAGGACATGCCGGTTTCCTCACGATGTTTTCCTTCACCGTTTTGAGAGCAGTGGTGATGAAATAATTTACACAAAGTAAAGCGCCTGTCTGGGTTTGAACCCATGACATACAACTCGTAAGTCGCGGCCGTTACCACTGGACCACCACTGCTCACATTGATGATGATGGCATTAATACTTCATACCCAGGATGCCACATTAACTTACATACCAACTTAAAAAAGCTATCATAAATAAAACCAAAATAATACCAACGCTTTAAACTCAACCAATCATTAAAATACTCCATTCAATAAATATCACTTAACACGAAAGCGTCGTAACCCGCATTTAATTCATCCCTTAAATAAAAACGTAGGTGGAAGAGGCGCAAGAGCATACACGTCGTTGTAATGAAGATTTGAAGATAATCGAAAGAGCGGGCGCACGGCAGACGATTTATTTGCAGCGCGACCGTCCGGATAATAATGCCTTTAACAACGCTTCTGGGCGCACCGAGCCGCGTTCTAGCGTGCCAGGGGACTTGCCTGCAACGTTTGTAGGTGAAAATAGGGGTTTATTTAAGTTTTAAGTGTTAAATACTTAAATTTTTGAGGATTTATAGTTTTAATTTTGAACTAAATGAAATGATTTGCAAGATAAAAAACAATTGAAATTTTGTTTTTTTTTTTATTTATGTTTTTTTGTGGTCGGGTTTTTTTATCAGTTTCAGAAACTATTCACTAAAACGAGCATGCAAAATTATTGATTACTTACAGTAGGTAATTAAATAAATGATGCTAATTAAATTGGTACATAAATCATAGTTACTTAATTAAGAATGATATGATGATCATCATCATCTGCCTATAGCAGACCACTGCTGGACATAGGCCTCCCTATTGCACGCCATTCAAATCGATTTTCGGCAACTCTCATCCAGCTGCTACCAGCCATCCTGCGAAGATCGTCGCCCCACCTAGCCTGAGGGCGTCCCACCTTACGCTTATCGATTCGCGGTCTCCACTCAAGAACGCGTCTACCCCAAGAAGAATGACAATTATTTGTCAAATTATACTAATAGTAAGATATCAGTGTGAATCTTTAAAGTCTAAGTACTCATTCACAAAATATAATGATTTTTTTTAAAAGCCTGTCTTTACATAATGTGATGTTAAAAGCTTACCACTTATAACAGGTACATATGCTACATATGCTTCCTGAGGATCTAATGCTACTACAACAATGTGTCAGTTTTGTGAGAAAGTACTTACCTAGGCATTTTCAATAGACATTTGTTCAGATATTCTTAGAAAACTCTGCCATAAAAATCTAAACTCCAGAGTATTTATCTTAGTAGATACAGTTTAGAACGAAAAATTGCACTGATACATTTCGGATAACATTAATTAAACTATGTAAACAAAAATAAAACTATATTCTTACCCAATAACCCTTAGAAATATTATTGGACTTATGAGAATACAATATTTTCTTAGAATTCTAACTTTGTACGTGAATCCAATCTAATATTATTCTGTGGGTTTGACTGTTGTTGAGCAGCTTATTTTCCTATTTTTCTTTTCCTTTACTTTTCACTGAACAAAAATAGATAGATATAGTTTAGAAAGCAAAATTTCACTAATACATTTCGGATAACATTAATTAAACTATGTAAACAAAAAAAAAACAATATTCTTACCCAATAACCCTTAGAAATATTATTGGACTTATGAGAATAAAATATTTTCTTAGAATTCTAACTTTGTACGTGAATCCAATCTAATATTATTCTGTGGGTTTGACTGTTATTGAGCAGCATATTTTCCTATTTTTGTCTTCCTTTACTTTTCATTGAACAAAAAGAAAACTAGTTCATTAGTTTTTCCAGCGAATTCCAGTCGATCCCGATTCTCCGACACTCGTTAAATCGAATATGTTGTTACTGAAGTTACGTTTCTTTTTTATTCCCATTTTATCTGGTCCATTTTAACAGTTCCACAATATAATAAAGATAACGACAGGCAGTCCCAGGAAAACGCCGTAATTAATAATAACATACAAAAGACTGAATATAATATTATTCGATAAATAATAACATGATTCGTGTAGGATAACGAGTAATAAATCTATTTACAAAAAAAACATTACTGTAGGTAGTCGCTATTCATTGCTAATGATATCGACATTTTCTAAAATATAGTTAAATATAGAATAGAACAGAGTATAATAGAAATACTCTTTATTATGTACACCATAAATATTACAGATATAAATGTATAATTTTACAAGGGGTGACACAATGGGCAGTCTTACGACCAATTGGAACCGTGCACCTAGCTTCTGACGTTTCATAAGTGCCCATGTTGGTTTATGTGAAATAAAACATTTTGATTTTGATTTTGATTTCTTATCGCTGAAAGCTATCTTTTAAAGATCACCTTTGGATATAGTTTAGTTATATATTACATATATACAATCATTTAATTCAAATAACACAGACTTTAAATAACAATAATAGGTATACACAGTCACATTAATTAACATCATCAATATAATGTATTTGAGAACATCCTCCATAATGCCATATACGAGCAAGTAAACAAATATTTTTGTAATGAGCAGCACGGTTTCAGAAGTAAGAGATCAGTTGACACGAATCTCTTGACACTGGTTGAATATGTCTCCTCCAGCTTGGACCGCGGGCGTCAGGTAGACGTACTTTATTTCGACTTTCGGAAGGCGTTTCATAAGGTTAACAACGACACGCTGCTGATGAAACTTAGCAAAATCGGTTTTGCACCATCTCTCCTCCGGTTTTTCGCAGACTACCTACGCGATCGTCAGCAGTTCGTTAGGATCGGTATGTACGAATCAAGCACCTACCACACCTACCAAAGATTGGGTTTCGTTTTGCGTAATTGCCGCGATTTTCGCTCTGCACATGCCATCAAAATTATCGTACGTAGCAAATTGGAATCTAGCTCCTACGTATGGAATCCTCACGAAAGTACTTACGTACTTATACTGGAAAAGGTACAAAAAGCGTTCCTTAGGTTTCTTTATAAGCGTAAACACGGCTATTACCCTTGCCTCTATCCGACAAAATTTCTACTGCCTCGGATATCCTTTGTTCTCATATTATAACTCGTTAGGGGTAAGGTGAGCAAAAGACCAGCTCACCATGGCCTGTAAGACGCTCCGTGGCACTATTGACGCGCCTGATCTACATGCCGTGCTGGCTCGCTTCTTTGTGCCAGACAACTACTGCCGCGGCAGAAAGCACACGCTGTTTGCTGTGCCTCCATGTCGCACAGTTGCGCGTGCTAAGTCCCCAGTACCACGTACTCTGGCCGCACTTAATGATCTCTTGGACTCTAATCCAACAAACGATCTGTTTGCGGACGAATGGACGAAGATTTTGTCGGCATGTCAGAAGTACTGTGAGAGGGATGTATGAACTTGATTTTATATTTAATTTTTTATGTGTCTTTAATTTCTGTAATTGGTTGTAAACCATTTTAATTAAAGAATAAATAAATATGTTTTTCGAAATTAGAAATCTTCTAACCAGCAAGTGATTAGAACGAGCCACGAAGACCGTACCGCCTTCAAGTCATGCTGTTCGCTTGTTGATAGACTTTCGACCTCACATTAAGTGTTTTCTCTAAGCCCCTAACATCTGGTAAGTATTACACAACATGTTCACTGTGTTTTCGGCACATTTGGAACTGTTGTGAATTGTTCTCGTAAAACCTTTTAATTACTGTACCGTGCCATAATACACAGTGCGTATTTTTAGAAATAATAATAAAATTTATTAATAAATAATGGGTTTAAAACATAATGATAATTACTATTATTACACATAATGTCTTCTAAATTACAAGTAAGACCACTTACATGCAATATACAAATCCTAATTTTTTTTTTTTTTTTTAAGAGTAGGTATGTAAGGATCGTAGCAAGTCGTGTTCTGTCGTTTCTACCTACCCTCAAGGGAAGAAGGCGTGAATTTAATGAATTTATGTATGCAATTTTAAGTTCCCAAGAATAGATCACCTTTTTCCGACTCGTGCGTAAAATAAATTAGGGGTTAATTCTGAAAAATCGGTTTCGTTGTCGTGTTAATATCATAAAAACTCACCCAAGGATACTCAGATTAAAAAAACACCTTTTCGGCAGCTTTTTGGAGCGCCCTAAAATATAAGAAAAAATTGCAAACTAAAATAAATTCTGTCAAAATAGCTGACAAGCACAAACCAGTTGACCAAGCGAACTAAAATTAAAAGACGTTTTAACATCGTCGCTGTTATTGAATAAAGTAAGTTTGAACCTCGCCTAATAAGCTGGAGTTATATCCCGACAGGCACGTCAATAAACATGACAAAATAGGCCCATAATAAATATGGAATAGGGTTTCCAATCAAGTCAACTTCGCGCCCTCCCCCCGTGCGCGCCCGGCGCAGGAAACGACACAGACCACTGAACTTATAAAAGGATCACTTGATACACTCCGGCTATCATAAACACAAACTCCGTTAACCTTTTGAACGCCACGGTCGGCTATAGACGAAAAACGAAAACGTGCCCAACACGCCACAGTCGTCTACAGCCGACAAGAAAACGACATTTTTTACCTTTTGAACGCCACGGTCGGGTATAGACGACAAACGAAAACGAGCCCAACACGCCACCGTCGTCTACAGCCGACAAGAAAACGCGTGTTGGGCACGTTTTCGTTTGTCGTCTATACCCCGAGGCGAGCCAATAGCCATCAAACGGGCGCAAATCCAGACTTCGGGCTGCTACTGAGAAATTCCAGATAGAATAACCCAAAAACTCTTTGCCCGACTTTTGAATCAAAACCTCCTCCTCTCTAAGGTCCTTCTCATGCTCAGCAGAAGCGTTTGCGACCACAAACCCATGAGGCGGTCAAGTCTTTCAATTAAGAAAAAAAGCATTGCTCATGGAATCATGTTGATCTGAAGTAAAAGGCTTTAATTGAGAACGGAAAGATGATGAAGGGTAAATCTTTTTAAACCATGTGGAAATATAATTTTGCTTTTAGAAAAACTGGGTCTTGATTTATTAATAAAAAAATAAACGTCTACCTAACAACATTTGTCAGGCTAAAAGATAAAAGTCATGAATTTGTGTAATAACACACGATTTTTTGAAGGGTATATTACTAAGGTTTACAATTAATACCGATTGTAATATTATATTGTAAAATTACATTTAAATCCATCTTAATCCCGATACTAAACCGCGCTACGAAATATCGTAGCAGTTCTCGTAGCGTCGTAGCGCTGTAGCACGGGCGGAGGCGGCGCGGCGGGCGCCCTGCATATCTTGCTACATAATATAGACAACTAGGCGACGCCTTGGGACAAATTTTTAAATTGCCTCCTGGCCCTACAGTACCGACTGACGGCAGGTCAGCTTCGCGCTCATTACTCAAGCAATTTCATCAACCATGTTTTTTAATAACGTTTTAAATTCTTATTCCTAAAATTATATCAGAAACGTTCTGAATTTTGAGTACTCTAATTTCTTCGTTAACTTCGGTATATTATCTACACAACATCACACATGAGAGTAGACAAGCACGAGACACGTGTAGTCACAGCCTAATTTTTAAAACGTAGCACTATGTGTAACATCGACTTAAGTTTACTATATAGTCAGTAAATTTCTTCCCTACATCTCATCTCCGTCACATCAGTGTTCACTTCCTTCCCAACCGTAAAATCTTCCGCTCAATCGATCCATATATTCTTCGGTCGCCTTTTTTTGCCATCCGTCTTCATACTTAACACTTTTCATGATGAAATAATAATGTCAGTTTAGTACCCTTACCCACACAGACTCATAATACCTAAACAGAAAGCCAATTAAAACGATCAAATCTAGTCGCAGTCACTTCTCAGCGACCAACAAACATGAAACCTTTGTCAAAAATGTAGGGAAATCAGAGGAATTTTTGACAGATTGAGACTGCGATCAGACTGTGAACATTCTTAAAATTACGAGAATTGCCCCTCTGAACACATGATTTCTTCAACTAATCCAAACACAAAATATTCCTATAAATAAAGTGCTTCCTCATATCTAGCCCAAGTCTAAATATTCGCAGAGAGCACAAGCAATGGAAACAAAGCAACGCTACGGGCCCAAGATAACGCAAACTACATCAAGATACGTGAGAGCCCACTTCGGAACTTTGTGTGGCTATACGCGACTTCTGTTCATGCTAAAGTAGGCTTATTTGTTTGTTTGATATTTTACTTTATTTAGGTATGTTTCTACTAGAATATTTATTCAAAAGACTGAGAAACTATAACATGAATAATGGTGACAATCTTTTTTCAAGATGAATTTAGGTGGTACAGTATGCTTGGAAAATATGCACCTGTCTAAAGTATTCTTTGGAAAAATTAGATTATGCCAAAGATTTAGTTTTAACTTTAGGCTAAAACCAGGCGTTCTCGCCTCTATGTAATTGTAGTACGAACTTAAAATTTTTTATCGTAAATTATACAATAAAATACTGTAATGTATGAAAAAATGCGTTAAATGAGTTTTTGTTTTTGCTCAATAATCAATAGCAAATAATACCTTTCCGTAAAATAAATACAATGTATGGATGTATCATAATGGAAACAGTGACGATTGTGACAAACTTCATATTTTAATTTATTTTGGGAGAATTGTTCTCATGTAAGTGACTTCTTTTTACCCGACTGCGCGACGCAAAGGAGTGGTAATGTGTTCATCAGCCTATGTATGTATGTATGTTTATATGTTCCTTTGAAGCACTATACAGACCAAACGCCTGGGCCGATTTTTATGATTCACACGTTAATCGATTCCTCTTAGTCCGGCGAGTGTCACTAAAGACATGACGTTAGTGAAAATTCAATATGGCGACTACTGGACGCCATATTATTATTATTTTTTTTATTTTTTTTTTCAAAACCTATCGAGTGGGGTATCAAAATAAAGGGTTTTAAAAGGTGATTACAAAAATATATACAACATATATATTTAAAAGCAATTCGAAGTGACAAATCGCAAAAAAACACCTACCAAGAACTAAATCGTCTGCGAAATCTTTCAAATTTGTAAACTAAAAAGCTGGAAATAAAAAAAAATATTTTAAAAAATCAAAAAACCCAACTGCGGTAAAAAACTTAAGTTAAAAGAAACTGAAAAGCTAAAAACAAGCCCATTTTAAATTAAATAAAAGTTGGAAGCAGGCGGGACCCATTTGAATTTGAAAATACAATAAAAATGATGTGGGTCCCGCCTGCTTCCAACTTTTATTTAATTTAAAATGGGCTTGTTTTTAGCTTTTCAGTTTCTTTTAACTTAAGTTTTTTACCGCAGTTGGGTTTTTTGATTTTTTGAGAATCTTTAAAACTAAATTGATTAGTCATAGGAGGCCATTTTCTCCAGTTGTACGAACTAATTTTCACAAAAGTTTCTCTTTTAAACAAGAAAATACTTGTAAATCTAAAACAAACTAAACCACACCTTAACTTAAGTCAAACTCGAAGAATTATCTCAATCATTAAACTATTGACAAAATGTGTCCCATAAACAAACATTAGCATTCAAAACATAAGTATTAAACAAGTTAAGTTCAAGTTGAAGCGTAACATTTATTCTCACGAATATGTATTCGGATCCATATTTACATAATTCAGGCACCGCCGGAATGATTCCGTAGTTGTGTATTACACAAAATGAACGTATCCCAAGATCCCACTTACAAATTGAACCGAGTCGGTGGGTTATTCTGTGCTCACACTACTGTTGTTTGGAACACATTAAAATAACCAACATTTTCTACAAAAAAAAAATGGCAAAGAATAGAATAGTTTTTTGTAGAAAATGAGGTTTTAAAAAATGGGTGTAAAGATTTAAAGCCTCTATAGACAGATACTATGTATCATCATCCGCCTAGCCTTTTCCCAACTGTGTTGGGATCGGCTTCCAGTCTAACCGGATGCAGCTTAATACCAGTATATTACATGGAGCGCCTGCCTACCTGACCTCCTCAACCCAGTTACTGGGTAATACGACACCCCTTGGTAAAACTGGTTGTCAGGCTTTCGGGCTTCTGACTACCCGTAACGACTGTCAAAGATCCACAAATGACAGCCGGGATGAACGGCTTAACGTGCTTTTCGAGGCACGGAGGGATAACGGTATGTAAAGATGGTCACCCATCTACAGACCAACCGCGGCAAGCGTAGCTTAACCTGATCGATCGACCTGTGCGGCTGTTATCCACGGCCCCTCAGAGATACTGTGTATATAATTCTAAATTCCTTGAAATGGTTTTGATTTTGAATAAAAAAGTAATTTAAAAATATTAAACCGACTTCAAAAAGAAATTAACTCAGTTTTTTGCCACCGACTGCCGAAATTAAAGTTATTTCATAATTTTGAATTAGTTTCTTTTTGAAGTCGGTTTAATTTCTTTTTTTAATAATTTAATATTTCGTAATTTTTAGTTTTTGCACTAGAATTTAACCAAGGTTTTGAGATGTTTTCCCGTTGACGCTATACCCGTAGCTCGTATCAATAAGCCAGGCCATCACACTTACACGTATTAGTCCATATAACTTGAAAATTACTTAATCGATTTCGATGAAACTGCACTGTTCCCTAAGTTGAAGTAAATGTAAGCCAATAAAAAAAAATGGTCACGATCCGATTAATAGTTGCGGAGAAATACGTGGACAAACATACATTCATACATACAGACATCCATACATACGTCTATAAAATTTGGTATATTTTTTGTTTGGGAAGCCCTATTAGGGCTTCCCGAATATCGTCAATTAAATGGAAAAATGACATTTCTTGCTAAAAAATGTTTAGCAAGAAATGTCATTTTTCCATTTAATCAACGATATGTGAATATAATGCAGTTCCAATAATATTACATACATACGTGTCGAATTGATAACATCCTTTTTTTGTTTGAAGTCGGTAAAAAGGATATTGAATGAATGCTGCTACCATAAAAATCATAGAAATCCAACAATCATACAAGCTATCTAAGTAAAAAGCCACAAGGCACAAAAACAACAACCCGAAACGTTTATTGATTAAACAACAGCAAATCTTAAATCTAAAATGCGATCGCGATTAAGTGGTATAGAATAGAGGCGCTTACGGCCCATTGGGACGCTGCCGAATGGAGCGCGCATACTAATTCGTGGTCGTTCGAGGAGCATTCAAATAGCAGCCGAGCCCGGCTTATGGGATATGTGAGACGGGGCCCAAGATTTAGTTTACAACTTAGATTACGGCCCTGGTGGTCAAGAATTAAACAAGTAATCTAATGGCACGCGTAACGTGTCCCTACAAACAATCTAATTGAAAGGATTTCAATTAAACATACACAGCACGTCTTTTGCGGTGCAGGCTAATAGGATTTTGGAGGTTCAATTAATTTAATTTAAATTAGCTTAAGTGTATCATTATAATATTAAAGGATTACAGTTAAAAATAATGCAAAACAAAAATGTTATATATACTCTCGCCATTAGTAAGAGTACTAAAAATAATCTAAAAAAAACTAAAATATATAAATTGCAATTTAATTCGGCTTAACTTGCGGGTATTTTCAAATAATAAGAATTGTAAATAGGGTAAATAATATTTTGAAAAATAATCGACTATATCATTAGAATAAGATTTAATAAAAATTTTAAGAAATATTTACTACATTTTTAATGACTGTTAGGTATAAACTGACAGCTTTTAAGAATTCCTCAAGTTCTCAGGGATGCTGTAATTATGCTCCATGGTACATTAGAAATGACGACTTCCACCAGGACCTTAAAACTCGTCACCACCATCATTTAAAAATTTGCTGAAGTCCACGAACACAGACTTCACCGACATGTGAATTTCGAGGCAATACAGCTGTTAGACAACATGGACATAGTGCGTGGGCTAAAGAGAACTAATCCATTTGAGTTAGAGTGTAGTATTTGGGCATTTTCACAAAAATGTACCGGGGACCTTGAAAAAGAATGCTTTTTTGATAGTATTATATTTTAAACTGTCTTTGGTCTCTATAAAACGGAAATTAAATATAGTATAAGAAAAAATATAATATTAAGGGTTTAAAACGGGAATACTGTAAAATAATAATAATAATATAATAATATATTCGACAACTATCACACAACGCCGTCTAGTCCCAAGCTAAGCAGAGCTTGTGTTATGGGTACTAGACAACTGATAAACATACTTATATATTTCTAAATACATACATATTATAGATAAAAAATATTACAACATAATGGAAAGTCTCGCAAATTTATATCAGGGGGCCTAAAAAGGCCACTTTGGCAGAATCATAAAAGGATACCATAATATGGCGAAGACAGTCCGTGTTTTTTTTTTTTTCGCTGCACTACGTAGGTATAATCAAGATTGGGATTGGATTTTGATTGGATTGATTGGTATTTTAGCACAGACAAAAGAAAATAACTGAAAAATCCTTCACCAATGGGATTTGATACGATTAACTTAACAGTTACTTGTCCATTATGATTCATAACGTTATCCTTCTATGAGCGGCAAAGCGGCCTTTTTTGGCCCCCACTTTATTCAGTAGCTGAAAAAACAGTGGAAATTATAAGAATTTTTAGATATTGTTTATTTCATGATAAATGATAAATGATTTATTTTCTGTAAGTAGGTTTGTACAAACACTTTTACACGTCAATCATATTTTTTTAAACTAGATGAGGTCGGCATTTCCTATCTGACTACTCTGAGAAGAAAGGCCGAAACAAACTCAGAGGTCACAGTCTCTTTTAAAGTACATACAAAATCTTGGTCAGATCGTGTGAAGACCATCTAGATTGGTGTCTGAAATGGTATTTTGAGGAAAGAACCACACAGATTGAGCGGACCTGTCCAACCACTGCACGCATTTGTCAAAAATCGTGCAGCTCAACTCAGAACTTGAGAAGCTCAACGATTCGACGAACAATACCAAAGAAAGGACATTTGGGTGGACTCCGCTTGGGCGCTACTACAACTACAGCTTTGAGCCGTTTGGGGTCGAGACGCTCGGGTCATGGGGCCCGAATGCGCGTCTCCTTTTTAAGGAAATTTCTCGCCGGCTGGTCGACACTTCACGTGACCAGAGGGCTGGGTCGTTCTTTGTCCAAATAATTAGCATTGCCATTCAACATAGCAATGCTGCCAGTCTTCTGGGCACGTTTCCGGATGACAGCGATGCGGACGAGTACTTCGACGCCTAAGTGTCCTTTGTTTTTGTATGTACTTGTATAGTAAGTTAGTCATTTAATTTAGTATTCTAGTGTAAATAGTTTGTATTTGACATTTATTACCTAATAAAATAACAATCATATCAAAAAAATAAATCAATTAATAAATAAAAAAAAATTCTAACAAAAAATGTTTTTTAAACACTCACCATTCCCAATTTTTGCTTCTAAGCTTATTAAAAATACAATAATATAATTATTCAGTATTGTGACTTCTGGTAATTCAACTGTCATTATTATCTTTACTTTCAAATTTTTGGATCCTTTTTTACAGAAAAGGCAACAAATATTATACTACAGAATACTTTTCCATTTGAGAGACTAATTTGAAGGTCATTAAATATAAAAACTACTCAAATAATGACGAAATTCAGCTCAGTACCTAATATAGGGTCAGTCACACAATCGAATACCTAAAAAGGGAAAGGGTGAGTTTACAAGGCGAAAAAAGAGTACGCAGCACAAATAATACATACTGGATGACTTTTTTTACCGTCTCGAAATCCACAGATTGTTCTACCCATGCGTATGAACAACTTTCACTATGGGACCAACTCTGAAATCATCAGTATAAAATACAAAAAAAAAAGAAAAAAAAAATTACTTGTGGAACAAAAATTACACCAGAACAAAGAAATAAATAACTTAAAAACTTAATAAATAACTTGTAAATCACCATATTGGATAAAAAAAAATCAAGTTTCTGGTTTCAGTGGATGCAAACACGAAGGTTAATCTGAAATGAAAAATATTGTGACAAAAACTAAGATGAAGTAAGCGAAATGCAAGCTACAATACACTTTTTTCCGTAGTTTGGTACTCAGTCAAAAAGTTCTAAAATATTTTTATAGCTCAAGAAAATCGCCATGTAAACTTTGCTTTATGTGTTCAGGCATGTTGTGACTTTTCGTTCAGCCTATAGGTGACCGCCCAAATAGTCACACAGAGGAAGTCACATTTGATTATCCTCTAGTAATAAAAACGGTTTAAAATATAAACACAACACTTACATTTATCAAAACTCTTTTTGAACTTAGTTATAATAACATTTTAAAACAAATTATCTAAAAAATACAAGATAAATAGATACAACTAAGCCAAAATATGGTCACGTACCTGAGATAAGACTTCGTTCCTTGCGGCTTGCAAACACGCGTGCACTCATTCTAAGCATTATTTTTTACCCCGACGGCTTCTAAAACCTGGCACAGCGGTAGCTACGGTAGCCAGTAATGCAAAACTATTTGAACCACAGTCAACATTTTTTAGAAATCGGTGGCAAAATTTAATGTTCCGGGAAGAACAATTTTTTTGATTTTTATTTTTTATCTTCTATTCTTTTATTTTTGTAATTATGATATTATATTTTAACTAGTATCACATTAATTGAATATTCTGGACCAAATAAAACCATTGAAGAGGGTATCTTTCTCACAAAGAAGTTAAGAAATAATGTAATAGGTAAATGCGTAAGACTAGGCAGGCAACAGCTCAAAATCACCCATTTTTCAATCGATAATTATAAGTAACTTAAATTTATTTGGGATTATGTTAAGTATAGTTTTTATTAAAACAACAAAATATTATATACGTTTATTCACTTTGATAACTTATTGAATAATTCTGCCAAAAATACTTCATAAATAAAAAATCGAATTCGAGGGACAGTTGAAAATCATTTTGTGAAAATGTCCATTTATATAGTGAATGAATAATAGTGCGGTGCTAATGGTGCACACATGAAAAAAGTGTTTTATCAATTTATCCCCAAGAAAGTGCTACGAAACTGTGTAAAAGTGCAAATTGACACTATTCTTAGTTATAACATAATCTACCTCGTAAAATATTAAGTTAGAGTTAAATTGATTATTAGTCTATTAGGCTAGATTGTAATAAATTACTGAGAACTTTCGTTCTTATTGATAAAGAAAAAAAAAAGAATTCCTAGTAAATATTTAAACTCTAATTTCTATTGTTACATACTGTGTGTGTGAGTCTGTTAAGAAATCAAAAAGTTTGTGTTGCCAAATCTAGTTCATCCCATAAAAGAAATCCAAAAAGAGCCACTTGAAAAATGACACCAAGTCACTGAAGCAGCAGACCTCTCCAGATTGCGTCTGAAAAGCTTTACCTGTTGCACGACTCGTTTCAACCTACAGTCCGTGCACGGTGGCTTGCAGCTCCGTCGTTTTCTTTTTGTATGCATTTACGTTTCAGATTAAAAGATCCAATCGCCACCCCTAGGTTCGGGGGCCTTCGTGTGGGCCCGGCAGGCTTCGCCGATGTCGCCCACAGATGATTGGCCGGCGCGGGAAGGGGGTGAGTGATGACGCGTTCGAGGGAAGTTTTCGCGCTGGAAAATCAGTTGTGGTTGCGGGGTTGAGCAGCGCGGCCGTGTGCCGCTGCCTCGGTCTGGTCGCCTCGTCGTGCGCCGCCCGCCTTGAGGGTAAGTGAACATTTCATTCGATTAAAAAGCAATTTCTCCTGAGCAGTGTGATTCATATACCTTTGGCTAAGCTTTATTAACTTCAATTTGGATAAGGTGCAAAATATAAACTGGATTATTTCGCGCTGAACATTACTTTAATAAATATAGGTTACCGAGCCTTAACTGCGTTTCTCGTAAACAATCTGATAAACTGATATTGCGTAAGTGAAAAGGCCTAATTGCTAAATTTGAGTATTTCCGAGTACACTACAAATGAAATTGCTTTTTCTGAGAAAATAAATTGTGTAAAGTTTTTCAGGAGCAGAGTTGGTCAAGTTACAAACAAAAGTACTACGGATAGAAGTTTAGACAATTGTTTGTCAGGGTTTTTTTTCCTTCTAGCAGCAAATATTGTTTGCGGAAATGCAGACTATAATGAAAATAGTTTTTCGCAGTAAATATAACTTATATCAATCAGTAAATAAAACTTCAATATTTAAGAATATTTAACATAACTCTAAATAATATAACGAACTAGCTTCTGCCCGCGACTTCGTCCGCGTAAATTTCACCCTCTCCCCATCCACCCTCTTAGGGGTGGAATTTCGAAAAACCCTTTCTTAGTGGATACCTACTCTTCACGAAGAACACACCCTCCAAAGTTCATGTCTCTAGGACCAGCGGTTTAGGCTGTGCGTTGATATATCAGTCAGTCAGGACTTTGAATTTTATATGTATTAATTAATCTTAATTTTAATGAAAAACAAGAAAATTAAGAAACTCTACTAAATCATTGTTTTATAATTTAAAAACATACTTTTCAAGGTGCTAAATTTTCTATGCAACGCTAAAGTAATAGTTAATTTCGGCCTGCAACCAGCGCAATTGATACGTTTCGCAAAACAAGTATCTCTACACAATCGGCACACCTATGTTTGTTTCACGGAGGTTTTACATGACCTACATCGGCTGGGCTACCTCCTATAGAGTACCTACTTATATTTACAAGACTGTATTGAAACATGGCTGAATAAGTAGCCATATTGAAATAGTATTTGTATCCTTATTTTTTTTTGCGTCGACATAATTTTCCAGATATTATAAAGGGTTGAGGGAAACTTATTTACAGAATTAATTCAGAGATACAGAAATATGGAGAGTTTATAGGCAACAGTTTTTTAGCGGCTTAAATTATCGTTTCGGTATAACGGTATAACGAATAAGAGAGAAATAATTAGGTATAGGTTTCATTTCAAGGTACAAAATCTTATGAACGACTTAGAACGTTATATTAAAAACGTTTCCTCATATGTCAGATGATCACATCACATAAAAACAATAACCACAAGATGCGTCACATAAATTTAAAAAATAAACAGAGTTTGTATTTACTTATCTACCTAATAAATTAATCGTTAACTTTTCCGGAAGTAGTATGAATATTCTTTTTCTTCGAATACTTATTCATAACTCAGTCAGACAGGCAGTCGCTCCATGTAAAAAACCGGTATTCAGCTGAATCCAGTAAGACTGAAAGCCGACCCCAACATAGTTGAGAAAAGGCAGGCAGATGATGGTGACTTATCCTACTTCCTACTATTAGTAATATTATAAACGCGAAAGTTTGTGAGGATGGATAAATGGATGGAAAGATGTACGAGTATGTTACACTTTCACGCAAAAACTGTTGAACTGATTTAGTTGAAACTTTACAGTAAGTAATATATTGTATATAAGTACATCAAAATAACACATAGGATCATTTTTGTCCCGATATTCCCACGGAATCGACACTTCAACTCAGTCTATTGCAGTCCACTTCTGGACATAGGCTTCTCCCAGGCTGCGCCACAATGCACTGTCCTCCGCCTTCTGCATCCAGTCCGTCCTAGCCACTTTCTTTAGGTCGTCCGTCCATCTAGCTGGGGGGCGTCCCACACTACGCTTGCCGATACGCGGTCTCCACTCCAGGACTCGTCAGCTCCACCGGCTATCGGTCCGAATCGGGTCGGATCGACACTTATGCGGTTGAAACCGTGTGGCACTACTAGTTCACAACGATAAGAAATTTAGCAATACCTAATAATCAAGCAGCTACTGTGTAAAATGGACAGCTTAATTATGAAGACATTAAAATAAAGAAAGCTATTAAGCTTTCACATTCTATTAAGTAAAGATATAAGTCGTGTTCAATACACAACGTTTCCATTTAACAATAAGTCTCGTTAATTATGTTTACTTTGCGATCCAATTTATTTTTTCTCTCTCTATCTGCGGTTGATTACGTTTAAAAACAATTTTATAACATAATCGGGATTACTTCCTATTCGGCAGCTTATTTGCTGTTTTAAGCAAAGTAAACTAATAAAAAGGGTTATTTGTGCTTATATTTATATGTAATTAGGTATATATTATATTCATACCTAGTTGTAATAGGTATATGCGTATCTTTATATTTAAAATATTTATTCCTCAATGTTCTTGATTGCACCTACCACTGTTTGTCTCTGCATCACACAAAGGTTGACTGGTAGAAAATGCCTATGGCATTAAGTCCGTCTCTGTACATTTATGTGCTTGAAGTATTAAATAAATAAATAAAAGGGTTATGTTTTGGTAGATTCTGTATTATCAAATATTTTAATCGTTTATGATAAATCAGTCATTAGTTACAATTTATTTATTACCTAAGCCAACCATTTATAACCGCGTAGGTACCGGTTATTTTGTTAAATATTATTACAATGTTTTATACGTAAAACCCTCCGATCTTGGATCTGATTTTTTATAAAACCGGATGAAAACTACTATATACTTTCTTTAACCGGAAATATATCTATTATTTAACAAGAGTAAAATTATTATCTTAGTGAAATACAACGAGAGACAATCGACAATCAATATTTCATGAATATCCGTAGCTAACTTAAACTGTTAAAGTAATCCCTCTTTGTGATGAGCGAAACAAAACTTGTTATAACTACCTAAATTATTATTCATCTTTATTATTTCTATCACTAGAATTGTTGTTTATAACTTATTTAACATTATAAATTAGTTTTGACAATAATATAATAGTTTTACACATAGAATTGAAGGTAAAAAATTTTTTTTTTCGAGGTTTCTTTCTTTTTAAGCAAATAACATTTATGAAACAAATTAACGAGAATGGTTAGAAAATATTATTATTATTATATTATTATTTGAGGGGCCCGTGGCTAAATAATAACAGCCGCACAGGTCGATCGATCAGGTTAAGCTACGCTTGCCGCGGTTGGTCTGTGGATGGGTGACCATCTTTACATACCGTGACCCCTCCGTGCCTCGGAAAGCACGTTAAGCCGTTGGTCCCGGCTGTCATTCGTGGATCTTTGACAGTCGTTACGGGTAGTCAGAAGCCCGAAAGTCTGACAACCAGTCTTACCAAGGGGTATCGTATTACCCAGTAACTGGGTTGTGGAGGTCAGATAGGCAGTCGCTCCATGTAAAATACTGGTATTCAGCTGCATCCGGTTAGACTGGAAGCCGACCCCAACATAGTTGGGAAAAGGCTAGGCAGATGATGATGATGGTTAGAAAATATTAAAATTACTTGCTCAAATGTGAAACCCCTAAAGGCAGCTAGTTAATAAACAAATAATAACTTCTACTGTTCAACAAAACATATTGCCCTAAACAATTGACTAATAAAACAAAATGTAAGATTTCCTCTTTGTGATGAGCGAAACAAAACTTGTTATAACTAGGTACCTAAATTATTATTCATCTTTATTATTTCTATCACTAGAATTGTTGTTTATAACTTATTCAACATTATAAAATAGGTTTGAGAATAATAGAATAGTTTTATACATAGAATTGACGGTATTTTTTTTTTTTTGCGAGGTTTCTTTCTTTTTAAGCAAATAACATTTATTAAACAAATTAACGAGAATGGTTAGAAAATATTAAAATTTCTTGCTCAAATGTGAAACCCCTGAACTAAAGGCAAACGTAATAAACAAATAATAACCTCTACTGTTCAACAAAACATATTGCCCTAAATAATTGACTAATAAAACAAAATATAAGATTTCTGCCCAAAAACTTGTAGGTAGCGCGAAAACACTTATCTCTTTTTACAAGCTTTTATATTATATTATAAACAATTGAGCTTCCGCTGTTCGTATGTAAGTATGCATGTATGTAAGTTGTCCGTTCAAAATTTGCAAACCATTTTTCAACCATTTGTTGGTAGGTATCCGATTGAGCTGAAATGTTGCATACACCTTTAATTCTGGTAACAATACAATGTGCAATACTCAATATTGTAATAATTTCAATATGGCCGCCGCTCCAAGATGGCGGATTACATATTTTTTCTCAACCCCCTTAATATGGGTTTCAAATGAAAGGGCTTTCAAGGGCTTTCTTTTATTAACTTTATCGTTTTCTACTCTTCAGAGTAGAAAACGATAAAGTTAATAACATCACAATAAATTCAATATGGCCGCCGCTCCAAGATGGCGGATTTTTTTTTTCAACCCCTTTAATATGGGTATCAAATGAAAGAGCTTGAAGAGTAAAAAACTATAAAGTTAGTAACATTACACTAAATTGAATATGGCCGCGCTCCAAGATGGCGGATTAATTTTTTTTACAATCCCCTTAATATGGGTATCAAATGAAAGAGCTTGAAGAGTAGAAAACGATAAAGCTAGTAACATTATACTAAATTGAATATGGCCGCCGCTCCAAGATGGCGGAGTAATTTTTTTTACAATCCCCTTAATATGGGTATCAAATAAAGAGCTTGAAGAGTAGAAAACAATAAATTTTGTAACAATACTTTAAAAATTCAATGGCCATTTTTTTTTCAACCCCCTTAATATGGGTATCAAATGAAAGGACTTCAAGAGTAGGAAACGATACGTGAACAATCAAAACGATTAATTCAATTAAAATATATAAAAAAAAACAAACAGGTGGTAATATATGTATAAAGGAACTAAACAACATCAGTGGTATAAATAAAGTAAATAAGTAGGTAGTGTAAAAAATGTAAATAATGTTCTTAGTGTAAATAATGTTAATAGGGTAAATAATGCCAATGGTGTAAATCAACAAAGTAATGTAAATAAATAAATTAAAAATGGTAAAAAAAGATGTTAAAAATAAATCTTTAAGACTAAAAGGTAAAACATTAATTTTTTTTTTAAGTTTTTAAAAACAAGCTTTTATATAAATAAAAACGTAACTGAAAATTAAAGAATAACGCGAACTAATAAGAAAATATCTGAGCAGGCAGCCTCGTGACGTCATTCAAAGTTGGCCGCGGTGTGCGCCCGCGACCCGACAGTCGACCCCCTTCTCTATGAGTGACGAACGTATTCCATGAGTTTTGATGGGTAGAACATACCTCTAATTAAAAGTGTTGATTTCGATATAAAGACTTTTAAAAATAAATTTAAGTGACATTTCAAAATTTACATATATGAATTTTAAAAGCTTGAGGCACTGATGTACAATATCTGTTATACAGGTACACCTGTATAACGGATACTGTGTACCATGTACACCTACTACACAATAACAGTGCCTCAAGCGTTTAAAATTTATATATACAGTATATACAGGGTGTTTGGTTCATCGTTTGCCAAATGGAATTGGTCGAAAGGAGAGGTCATTTGCTATCTCTTAAGGCCCAGTTTGCTTTGATAGTGTAAAATTTAAAATTTATAATTAAGTACTTATTAAATAAAAAAATATTTTTTATTTCAAGTTCTAGGAAAGTTCGAACCCTAGAAAGAGATAAGAGACTGCGTAAGAGTGAGATAACACTATCCACCTACTTAAAGAATGTTATTTATGGGAAAACAAGTGTTCTTACCGTAATATCGAATATCAGCCTGATGTGTCTCGATTACACATTTAGCGAATTACTGAAGTTATTAAAAGTTTTTTTTGGTATATTGCACACCGTTGGAAAGGGGACAAACTAGAGAACTTTTTAAAATAATTCGAAGATCCCGATCGCTTTTAGTTTTTTTTTTACAGCAATTTAAAGTTGAGTGTTAAGTGTATTTTTCCTTTTTTCAAAAACTTTATGAGTTATTAAAAAGGAACTAGAAGTTATTAGCAAGTAATTTTGAATTTCATAGAACCATACAAGAGTAAACATAAGAATTAAAATGAAATTTGAAGGCTATACTCGTAACTTTAAAAAAAAATTAAGCTTAAATGCAGAGTTCTTGTATTTTTCTAAATAAAATTTAAAAAGTCGTAATAAAAAAACCGGTGTAACAAGGAATGAGTTACTGGGCCTTAAGAGATAGCAAACAACCTCTCCTTTCGACCAATTCCATTTGGCAAACGATGCACCAAACACCCTGTATGTTTTGAAATGTCACTTAAATTTATTTTTTCGTTTTAGTTCGCGTTATTCTTTCATTTTAAGTTACCTTTTTATTCAAATAAAAGCTTGTTTTTAAAAACTTTTTTTTATTTTTATTTTTATTTTTTTCAATTTATTGACTCGTATTATGTTGCTGGTTTTGCTGTGCTTTGCTTGCTCTGGCTACTATTTAATTTGTTAGGTAGATATAGTTTGATTAAATCCTATTAAGTAAGTCTGTGTGGTGCCGGACTTAAAGAATACCACCACCCCGTACTTCCCGTGGGTGTCGTAAAAGGCGACTAAGGATCGTACCGGAGAATGGGCAGCAGCGTTCTCTGTGTTTTCCACCATCATACCACACTGCGATCGCCAACCCGCCTGCCAAGCGTGGCGATTATGGCAAACCCTCCCAAAATTGGGGGAGGCCTATGTCCAGCAGTGGACGTAAAAGTAAGGAAAACTTATTATTAAAAAAATACCTACTAAACTAAACAATATCATAATAATCAAAATGCTCTCACGCTTTGCAGATTGATTAATAAAGAGCGCGCGCAATCAAGAAATGATCTTATTGCGTACGAGATCGAGTTCAAAATTATCTAACAATACAGGACAGCTACAAAATGCTTTATAACAAAGGGAAATTCCAGCTTTTCACCCATCGGCCGAGTCATCTAGTAATGAAACTGTAGGCTGTGACTGAGCCACTCCACAGCCCACAGTACACAAACTCGCCCTCATTTTTATTTTCACTCACTGAATACTTAGGTAGTGTTTTATTATGTACGCTTTATGGTACCATAAAATGCATTCAGAACCACAATTGGCTTTGTAGAAAATTGTTACAGTCCAGTCCTATCATAAACGATCTTATTAATAAATGAGACTGAAACAGGTTATCTCTGCTAACCTCAGTAAATTATAATAGAGTTATTTGGATTTCTTTATTTATTCAAAAACAAAACATTTACTTTAAAAAACGTAAATTAGAAAAACAAACATACCTGTTAGTTCCGCTTTTATAATATATTATACCAGTTTACTGGGAAAAGACCACAATAAAACACTTTTTCAGTGGTTAAGTAGGTATATCAAAAGGAAATATTTTATATAAAAATAAATTAATTTTAAGTATGTTGATATAATTTACCTGTTTTGTGGGAACCAGGCACACTCGGAAGCAAATATTGACAGGATTGTAGAAAAACGTGCAAACATTCATATTCGTATATTTGATTGGTTCTGCGACATTTCTGTTTACTTTTTAATGAGTTTTGACGAATCGACGTCGTGTGATTTTGAAACCAATCAAACTTTCTCACGTTAGCCGGAACTTTAGAAATTACATCATAACAAAACTGATACTTTGAATTCTTATACGTTACTTCTTGTAACTTTTGACATTTAATATATGTTGAAGCAAAACAAATAGCAGTTAAAAACTTCGTTACGATAGCATAAGCATTGCCGCAAATATTCACCTATTACACGACTATAATACTATTTATTCACCCAAAGACATATCTTCGTACCGACAGGCGTTATCAAGTCCCCATACATTGTCAGTTTAATAGGAGCGGACAATGAACGTCGCACAATCATTACCCGGCGGCGGCATATGGAAGCAGTTCGGTACTAGATTGATCGAATTCTGCCTGCCTGCCGTGGAATGACTATTGTGGACACGTACGACTAGAGGCACACACCGAGACGCGTCGGCGTGAATAGGCCTGCCGGCTCGACATCACGAGGTGTCATGCAGGTTCTCGACTGTACTGTGATTCCATAACTGCACCATTTCAACGAGTCATATACCGCACTACGTCAATCTGAATTGTAACGGTAAATGGAACTTGCGCTTCGGACATTGATAATAGTCAGGCATGAATTGAAGTGAGGACTGTATGTTCCCTGTATACGTTACGTCATGATAAATCATGGATTGTTCTAGTTCTACAACTATAGTTGGTAAACAGTTGAATAGATAAGTAACGTTTTAGAATTTCAGTTCAATAAATCAGTTGTTCGCTAATGCCTATTTGTTTAGTTTATTATTATTTTCAATTCTAATTAAACTGGGGGTCTACAAAGGTCACTTTGGCAGCATCATAAAAGGATAACATTAAGAATCAAAAAGAATAAGAGGAAATATCCTACAGCTTATCGAGTCATATTTAAAAAATCGAAAACAATATGTGGAAATATCACAGATAGATCCCAAAACAAAGAACGAAAGGATCTATCATTCGCGTGATAGAACAATCACATATGGTGTGCCACAGGGCAGCGTGCTTGGCCCCCCTCTATTTTTACTATACATAAATGACCTACCAAAAGCTACAAAACATCATATGACATTATTTGCCGACGACAGCACAGTTACCATTGACTGTAAAGACAAACAAAATTATGATAATGACATTACTAATACCATATATTCAATTATAAAATGGCTAAATAACAATAATCTTAAGATAAATATTGACAAAACCAAATTAATGACTTTCAACCAACGCAAAAATTTACCTATGAATATTTATTATGATAGTAAACAAATTAATCAAGTAAGCACGTCTAAATTCCTAGGCTTAACCATAGACCAACGACTAGATTGGAAAGCACACACATTAGATTTGGCAAAGAGACTTAGCAAATCAGCATATGCTTTATATAAACTTGCGCCAGTCACAGGAATGGATGCTATTGTAACAGCATACCATGGCATGGCTGGTTCATTATTAAGATATGGATTTATCTTTTGGGGAAACTCAACAAATAGGGAGCTTATTTTTAAGGCCCAAAAAAGGTGCATCAGGGCAATGTTTGCGTTGAAATTCACAGACACTTGTAAACCTTTTTTTATTAAATGTAAAATACTAACATTACCCTGTATGTACATTTTCGAAGCTGCAGTATTTGTAAAAACCAACCCAGAACTATTTCCTAAGCTATCAGACAGAAATAACCGGAGTCGACGGCACGCCAATATGTTGTGCTCAAGGCAATCCAAAACAGCACTAATGCGTAATAGTATTTTTTGTATGGCTCCAATGATTTATGATCACATACCAGAATCAATTAAAATGTTAAACATTAATCTTTTTAAAAGACATTTAAAGAAGTTTCTTGCTAGTAAAGCCTACTATACTATTTCTGAGTTTCTGGAAGAAAAAATTTTAGGTACACTAACCTAAAATGTTGTGTGTTTTATATGTTTTAATTAATACCGTTTATTTATATTACTGACATCTGACATCAATCTGTAATAGTGTAAGCCCTAATTTTGACTTTTATATTTTTATTGTAATTAATTTGACATTAATTGACATTAATTTGACTAATGTTTTTATATATATCGGGCATATTTTTTAAATTTGACAGTAACTAAGTATCATGTTTTATGTTCATGTGTTATTAATTTTTTAACAAACATAATATTTGCATGCCATAGTATGTGGCAAACATGTCTCTGAACTGTTTCTTTGATTTTATGTCATCCTGCATGCAAGTTTTTATTTTTATTCTTGTATGTATACACATGTTTGGGCAAATAAATTTATCTTATCTTATCTTATCTTATCTTAATCATAATGGATGAACTGTTAAGTTAATCGTATCAAATCCCATCGGTGAAGGATTTTTCAGTAGGTATTTTTTTTTTTCTGGGCTAAAATACCAATCAATCCAAATCCAATCCTAATCTCTTTGATTATACCTACGTAGTGCAGCGAAAAAAAGAAAAACACTGACTGTCTTAGCCATATTATGATTCATAATGTTATCCTTTTATGATTCTGCCAAAGTGGCCTTTTTAGGCCTGATATGCACAATAGAAAAATAACAAAATTTTAATCTCGAAACAAAACGGTAAGTCGTTTAAATATGATTAACATTTTAATATACAAACAAGAGCCATCGTATCCCTCATATTACATTTTACGAAGCCATATTTAATAACTTTCTTAAAATAATTATATACTTACAACACATAACCTGCACGAAAATGAAACGCGAGCGAAAATATCCGCGATACAAACAAGTGATCAACATAATGAAAGTTTTTCGTAAATACATGTGCTTTATTAATTAGCAGCCGTAATTGTATAGTAACGCGACCGCATTGACCTGGATCATCACAACTTTTCGAACATTTAATAATTATACTCGTATGGGAAGCAATTAAGTGTTCCCGATTTGGGTTTGCATTTCTCCGTAGCAAAAGTTAAAAAGAAAACAGAGCTTTTGAATAGAAAAAAAAGAGAAATTAAATAATGTTCGACGGACGCATATAATAATTATTAGTGTCCCAAAAAACAATCATGATGGAAGGTTTCAAAAAGGTACCCGAACAGCGCATATAACATTATATCCTTAAAAATGTTTGCTACAACTTTCGTAGCGAAACGGCTACGTAGGTCTACGAAATGTAAAAGTTAATTTTCAAGCTGCTAACTAACATTATTAAAGCGAACCACATCTAAAACTTAGAGGGGCTAATAATAACACAGACATAGGCCGGTTACAATTTGTAAAGTCCGCAGACGAAATAACGATTATGAGCGTTCACGGTCGGGAGGCTTACCTCACCCGCTTAACTTTGTAAGTCTGCCACAATTACTTCTAGGATCGCTTAATAAGGCGACCTGAGAGAAACATTTAGAGGATTTTTAAGATTTCCCCGTCGCAATGGCCGGCCGCATTCATAAATGAACTTCGTTACACGACCGGTGCACTTTAATCCCCTTAATAAAAGTAATCGTGCGTGCGCTTATTCGAATTGCTTTATCAAAAATACTGCCCTGTCCGTTTTTATCTGAGCAATATGCGTTTATATGATTTTATTTTACAACTTGAGGTTTTTGTGTCCATTAAATGGCACGTAGTGTGGATTATTTGGTTTGCGTCGACTATTTGTAAAGTTTTTGAATACAATATAAAATACCTACATTTCAAACGGCGGTTGCATCAGCGCTTTGGTTATTGATTCGTGATTTTAAAACTAACTATTTGAAGATTGATTCGCAACTTATCAATCTCTAATCTTCACGTCACGCTTACAAATTGATAAAATACCTACTTATAATTATCTGCAGATTATTATTGATACAACGTCACAAAACCTTGAAATACCCAAATTGGCTGAAATACCTAAATAACTTTAAAGTAATGTTATGCAAGGTAGTCTTGAAATTGTAACTACAAACTATTGAGATGCCTGATAAATATTCTAAGATATCATTTATTCGAACCGAAGCTGAGAAGGGCCGAATTTATCCGGTAGTTGGGTGAAATCTTAGCCGCCTTGTTGAGGTCACCGTGATTGTGTCGAGCCGTCCTCTGCACTAACGAGCTAGTCAGCCCAACCCTTTGTGGCGCCGCAACAGACCCAATCTTACTGCACTTTCATGATCAGTTCTCTTAGACGCCTCGAGGATTTGTTATAGATGTCTGTTTTGATACTAAGTTCTTTCATGCTTGAGTTATTGAAGAAACAGGTGTAACACTATTATGTGTAACTTGATATACAGCTATACTTAATGAGAATTTGATCTTCTGACAATATACCTGACTATCACACTAATATTATAAAGGCGAAAGTTTGTGAGTGTGTGTGTGTGTTTATGTTTGTTACTTCTTCACGCTCAAACGGCTGGACCAATTTTGATAAAATTTTGTATGCAGGTAGCTATCAGCCTGGATTGACATATAGGCATTTTTATCCTGATATTCCCACGCAATCGACATTTACGCGGGTGAAACCGCGTTGCGCAGCTAGGTACTATATAATAGTGGATTACTGAACAGATTCCTAGAAATCACTCTGGGTGGGAATAATTATTTATTTGATCCTCTAAGGTTAGTGAGGGTCTTATTAACTCTGCCAGGTTCTCAGACACGCTATATTTGTAATGTGATACACTTCATAATTGGTACACCTAAAAGAAACACTGTAACAGTATAAAGAAAATAAAATATTGGTAAATATTGTCAGTTAACAATGCCACATAAAGGAGACATCGGAAGTATAATATTTTGAAGTTAATGGACCAAACTGAACGTCCGTCCGTCGCCAGACGACAAGTGCAGTGCCCATTGTCCTCACGGAACCACTTTATTGCTCCCGGAACCAAATAACCTCCCTTTATACCAGTTTTATATCGAGCGGCTTATTGGACCACTCGATAAACGAAATGGATATTTCAGTAACAACACGTACTTGTTGTAAAGTTCCTCTTAAATGAGACACGTTCGTGATGCGATGCAATTGGCTATTGTCGCCTGAAACTTGAAATAAGTGGGGATTACTCGAATGTGACAGGAATGCAATTTAAAAAAAAAACATCTTCACTACAAAATGTAAAATCATAATCGCCGTAGAAATATTTTAAACTTCAACGAAAGATGATTATGAAATATAAATTATGAGGGAGATAGTTGAAAGGTTGAAAGTTGAAAAGAGATTTGTGTATTACCAATATCGACTACTTTTTTGAATAAACGATTGTAAAAAATCCAGTCTACAGAATATTAGAATACAACCGGTCACTACTATCAGAAGTCTACCTACGTCTGGTAGTAGTCAAAGGTGGGCGGGTAGATATTAGAGCTCTTTTAAATTGGATAGTAATCAATCAACGGTCATTTTTCAATTTCCATTGATGGACCTTTGCGAGCCAGAACAATGCCGTATTGTTTATTTATTGGTACATTTCCGGCCATTTTGTTTTATTTTTAAGAGGACGTGGACCACTGGGTTCGTATACTTAAATATTATAATAGACATTTATAAGAACTTGTTAAATTATTCATAAAAATATCATAATACATGCTGTCTGTAGACAGCATGTATTATGATATTTTTATTATATATATTTAAAGAGATGTATCTCTTTTTATTAGGGAACTAATTTTTTGAGCTGTTATTTAAATATTCGAGATGTTATTATGATCAGTTGAAAAACATATTGAGCAGTTATTTAATTTAATGGCGGTTGATTAATTATTGCGACAGTAAAACATGGACAGTAATAAAAGATCAATTAGACTGTTATTTTATCATACAATGTCAATTCTAAAAATAATTGAGCAGTCCAATAACTAAATGAGCGGTAAAAATGATGGAATGGGCGGTTCGCTAAATAGTTCGGCAGATCATAGCGGATGCAAGAGCGAGCGAAGCGAGCTCGGGACTTGGGGCACCCCGACTCGGACAGGTTAGGTTCGAAGGGGATGACGGGGGCTCGAGTGAGCGAGCAAAGCGAGCGAACGAGCCCCCGTCATCCCCTTCGTGTTAGGTTCCTTTAAACCCTGTAGACAGAAATAGGGGCCCCGCGAAGCGGGGCTCCGTCGACTACACACCCAAAACTACTTTACCACCTTATTGTTTATAGAATTGCTTAGAATGACATTTATTACCGACAAATTCCGATTTATTACTGCCCACACGTAACTGCCCATTCATTCATTTTTACCGCCCATTTAATTATTTTCCCACTCAATTATATATTCACTGATCCATTTCATTATTTTTTATTACTCATTTTTGTTTACTTTACTGCTTAGTTTTAACTGCTGAACAAGTTATTAAACGTGCCATTTATAATTTTTAACTTACCAAAACCGCTATTTACAACTGCCTCTTTAAATCAGTGCCTTTTTATTATCCATGTTCCTATAACAGGTGTAGAGAGAGATTTCTTTAGTAATCTCACATAAAGCGCTTTGTACCTATTTTTCTGTTCTTTTTTCTAGTCGGTTTATATACGTGTGTACCTACATAAATGGTTAATAAACAAAATTACTATAATTGACACCTTGTAGAAATTAAGTTAATTCCTAATCGTTAAGCAGAAGAAAATACAATTGAATTATTTTTTAAATGTACAGTCCATCTAATGGAAGTGCTTGGAAGGTTAAAATATGTAAAGAAAATAAAAACAGGATATTTTTTCAATCTCAACGTAGCAAGAAGAATATTACAAAATACGTACATTCATATAAGACCAGGTGTAATGGTTGCGCGTAGCAGCACAGCGAGGGCTTCACAACGATAACTTACACCCCGTTAACATCTCCTTCCCACCGCGTAATATAAACAATATAAGACATACTTTGTTTTATATTTTAAACGAGTATGCATTTATATAGCGAACCACCGAGCGGCTATTAAGACTGTGAGACGCTTTAACCGTTTTATGAACATCAAATCCTTCACGGCCCTATAGTGGTTAAGAAAAATGAAAACTACCTACACAATTAACACTTTTGAAATACCGTACGGTCTTTGACGGAAACATGTTTTTTAAGGGGCCGGCGAACTACACATGCTAATGCGTAGTTCATACAAACGTAATAACCTACTAAGAAAATAATTTGTAAAGCAAACATATTCGTAAGGTAATTTTCAAGAATATGTTTGATTTACAAATTATTTTGGTATTACGTTGTATAACTACGCATGCTCAGCCGGCCCCTTAAGAGTTAGAAAAAAATCTGTTAGTATTTAATAACATTCATCATCATCGCCATTCTCGTGTCATTCTCCTGTCCTTATCCCAATTTATTTGGGGTCGGCGCAACGTGTCTTTTTCTTCCATACTTCTACTATTAGTCATCTCGGTAATCACCCCCTTTCTAACCTTATCATGATTCACACAGTTCATACATAGTTTCTTTGGTATTACCCCTACCCTTATAGCCATCGACATTCATACTCAAAACTTTAGGATTTAATAACATTATTGTACTTATGCAAAATAACTGAATGGTAGTAACTATCCAAAGCTTCTTGCAATACAGAAAACCAGAAAAAAAAACATCGTGATTATGCTTAAAAGCACTAACATTGCTACATTTCCGTTTAGAACTAAAATATTTACGAAACATAATTGACTTGTTTTTCAATATACCCATCTACTACTTACATATAGGTACCTACGGTCTTCCTCCACTGTATAAAGTCCTTCGATGTGCACTGTGAAGGAGAAAGATGAAATGAGGCGTGGTGGATAGCGTGCGACGCAACTACCGGAAGTAACGTCAAAGCTTTCATTGTTTCCGGGCGAGGACCGGCGCGCGCGCCGCGCCCGCACTCAAAATGAACATTCTTTCTTACATTGTGAACTGATTTTAATTGTATGGAGCTAGTGAACCGCGAATAGTAGTTTGTTATAGTTCGAATTTTATATTGATCTGGTTCATAAAGTTTGAACCGTATGTCATTTGTTGCGATGACCTGAATTGACATCCTGATGCAACAAATGGGTATAGTGAATGAGATATATACGTTATTTAAACGATTGCATAATATTCCAAAATAATTAAGTTGTGTTACGAGTGTTTTAAAATATTGTTGGGGTCGTTGATTGTCAAACTATTCATTGTTGTATAATGTAAGGTATGTACCACAAAATCTAAAATATGAGTATAACTCAGAAAATTTTAAGAAATCGAACCTAAAACTTTGCTTTTTTTATTAACCTACGCTTAAAAAAATTAACCAAAATAGGTCCGCGTCATGTTGCCTGTTAATGCTCTGTAGTGTAAAGCATTATCAATTTATTGTAAGAGTCGACCCAATTTAGCGTTGAACTCCGCCATTACCAAGGACCCTTCGACAGCACAATAAAAATGATTTATAGAGCTACGAGATCGTCCGCTCAAGAATATAATACGACTTTATTTATTGCCAGCGAAACTGATAATAAACATCTGGGTTAGCGCCTATTTATGTAACAAGTACTATCATTACGAAAACGAAGATTTTACAGACTATATTTTCTTTGAAAATGTGAGCTAGCCTCCGCCTACTGTAAAATCAATAGATTTGTTGCTTTGTAACGGAAAATGCATCTTGTACTTAATTGAAATAAACTAATTCCCAAAGGTATCTAAAAAACTATAGACAAAACATATTTTAGAAAAAGACATGTTTGCCAATACAATAAAAAAAAAGCTGCCTGTAAAAAACTATACAAAAGCGTCAAGTGCCTAACAAAACCCGTATCGTATGTCCACCTTTTCTAATCTAATTAATTGCTTCAGAAATTAATACGTCAAATTAGCAGAAGAATTCGTTAGCGTCGGTTGCCGGCGTCAGGCGCGTCAGCCACGGCTGGGCTGACGTTATTATTGGCCACATATTTGCGGCTCGCCGACAGCCTCGCTTGCTGAACAAACTAATCTGAAAATTACACGCATCCCACCCCGGCTCTGTCCTTACGGCCATCATACGAACAATACATTGACAAGCTACCCCTTCAGTAGCCCCACGCCAACATCGTAGAACCACGTACGTTCAAAAACTTTTCATCATAAAGCTCACATGCCAATGAAAATGTTACAACGTACGTCACGTATTTTACGATGAAACCATTATAATTATTTAACCGAAACAATTTTATCATAATCTAGTCTGTGGGTGTTCGGATTATCCCAAAGATTTATGAAAATAAATACTTGTTTCCTTTTCTCATAAAATATTTGCGTAATAAAATCCGATAAACGTTCCCACAAAGTAGAAAATCCTTCGTTGAGGTCGAGACATTAATTTGAGGCAAGCAATAAAGGGGCAGCGAGATGTCTTCACAGGACGCGGCGTGACGGCGGCGGCGCGGCGGCCCCGCTCCGGCCACACGGTGACGCTCTTAAACGCTGCTCTATAAATTTCTCAATAAAAAGTCTGCTTCATATCCAGTCACACTGAAATGAACCTTCAGGAAGCCACCTAAAATCCATTACCGACCTCAAACTGCACGAGAGAGATGTGCACTTTCATAAATGACGGTAAACGAGAAAATAATTTACTTTGATATGATTCTCCTTCCGTACAAGCCGGTCATGCGAAAAGATAACCTAACCCTGACAGATAAGGTTTTAAATAGAACGGGTTACGTCTCGCGTCTGTGTAAATACAATTTTTGGCAATTGATTTTACCTAGGAGATTAATGCCGCGGCTTTAGCCCGCCGCGCCGAAGCGAGCCTTATTCAATTAAATTGGGCGACATTATAGCAATCTCAGGCAGCTCATTTAAGAGCAGGATAACGCGGTGACAGCCTACGCTTTGTTCATTGTGTTATTTGATTGGCTGGGCCGAAATTCAGTGTAAATTTATTTGATATACACTAACCAGTATTAAAGCTGGCCACAGCATAAAATATCGCGGTTGCGGTGACAAAATGTTGAGGCAGTGTGCGGGCAGTTTGAATTATTAAAAAACAGATATTGTATATTTACTTTACCTGCCAAAATTATATAAAAATTAAGCATAATGCACATTTAATAAATTTTATATAATTTAATGTAAACTCAAAATATTTGTCAAATGTATTGGCACTTCTTATAAGGATTTGAGGCCCTAAGCTTTTAACCAAAATTATTATTAAAGAATAGAGAGATCAGGTAAGAAATACCAAACCCGCAGCCGGAACCTTGAAATAACAACGCACCATTAGCCAAGTACGTGTTTATCCTGCTGAAGAAAAGGGGATTGTTGATTTAGAACCTCTAACCGCTTGAAAAACCACAGACACAATACAAAGTCTTAGTTAATCCTGCACCTTATAAAAAAGGTGTTACAAAGGTATTCTATTGGCTTGAATGATTTTACAGTAAAAAATAATAACGCGTCGCATATTGCGCACAAATTTTTGATAAAATTGCAGTGAAGCGCTGTATGTGTGCCGCGAACAATTGTTGTAATTTGCGGACAGTCGGTCCACGGCTATTTCTAATCGATTTCGATTGTGACCGGCTTCCATGGTTCAATCTGCCGGCTGCTCCATAAAAGTTGCACGCCACTGATACCCCGTAGGCTCCGTGCGATACGAATTTCTCTCACAACCTCGTAATAGCCCATCGCTGAGCTTATTACCCGACGCCATCTATTGAGAACGGCTTTACAGGGAAATCCCGAATAGCTTGTAGACGGCGCTCAAGTTAATAATATCTGCTCGCAACTTATTTTTTTACTTTCCGCTTAACTACGTTATTGCGTGGATTTACACTGTAAAGGGTTTTGTGTAGCGATTCGGTTGAGATTTTCAGGTTTAAAACACGTGTTATGCAATAAAAAATATATTTTGTACTAAGAATTTTGCATGACTTTACCAGAAGTTTGTGGTAAACTTCTAAAAATCACGTGTAACCTTTAAAACAGGGAAGTTAAAAGTTCGCTAACAAAATGGCCTAAATTAATCAACTTCCAACAGGATAAAATAACATCATTAATACCTACTTTGTTGTAACGCGCAAATTGATTAGCTGGTCCCTTTCAAACTTTCTGCTTTGTTATTTAATCAAAGATCTAAATGTTTCGCATACTTTCTCTTAAACTCCGAACTTTAAGTATTTAAAAAAAAAAACCGGCCAAGTGCGTGTCGGGCCACGCACAGTGTAGGGTTCCGTGGTAGCCCGTTATCACAATATAGTACGAATCTGTTGTTCTTTATTCTGAATATAAATAATGGTAAAGATGTTAGAAGTTAATGGTTATAATAACAAAAATCGACTTTGAATTTTAATTATCATTTCTAAGGGCAATTCGTTCCATTTATAAATTAAGTCCCAGACACTCCCTTAGAGACAAATTTAAAGAGATTAATATAATGACAGTGCCTTCTCAGTACATTTATGATAATCTTTTGTATGTACATAAAAATATTAATCTGTTTAAAAAATACTGTGATATCCATAACATAAATACTAGGAACAAATTTTAATACAAATTTGTTGTTCCTACAACAAGGCTCAAGAAAATAGGTGGCTCGTTTAGATGCCAATGTATACGTTTTTATAATAAACTTCCTAGCCACATTCAAGAACTAAGCCTTAATAAATTCAAATCTTTTGTAAAGCGAAAATTATGCCAGAAAGCCTATTATAGGTACTGTAAAAGACTATAATGAGGACAAAAAGGCTTGCTACAAAATTACAGATTTCTAGTACTAACGGTCTCTTAGCAAAATCTCGGACAGACAGACAGACAGACGGACATGACGAAACTATAAGGTTTCCTTGTCAGAACTACGGAACCCTAAAAATTTACAACTTCAGTTCGGAAGGGAAATATCCCTTTCCAACTTGTAAGTAATAATAATAATTATTATTTATTTATTTATTTCTTGCCACAAATTACAGGTATAGTAAATAATAGTCTACAGACACAATTCCATAATTAATTTTTGGCAGACTAAGACTAAGTTTTGTGGAAGCCTAAACTAAGTATTTTACAAAACCTGTATGTCAGGTCACCAGGTCACCATTGAAACTTTAATTTTGTTCCACTGGAGACGATCTGGTTCATATATCATATTGAAATAAAAATCTCACACATTATAATTTTGTAATACTGCTCATTAAACTTGAATCATAAAAATCGTGAAATAAAATGATGTATTAAGAATTCATGCAAGGAAAGATGTATGTGAGTGTATGTGAAGGCGTGTGGGGTGAGTGTGTGTGTTGTGGAGTGAGTGTGTGTGGTTTGGGGAGCTTGTATGTGCGTTGCAAAGGGATTTTTTGTCAAGATATAGTTTTGAAAAGATCTTCAATTTGTGTAAAATCTAATGTAATAAGCCAGTAAAAGCTGTTTTGTTTAGGTTATGCACAGAGAGTAAATCATTTAGTCTGTTGTATAGAAATGGGCCAAGAAAAGAAAAGAAATTTCGAGCAAATTTAGATTTTACTGCAATTTAGGTTGGCATATATTCCTTCTTCTGCTTCTTATGTCAGAATTATGATCGGTATTTATAAAAGGAATAAGAGATCGTTGTTTCAAAGCAACATGGAGAATAAAAAGCTGCCGAATTGAGAAGACTTTAAGTTCATATCAAACGAATAACTTAACGTAGTAAAAGGTAGGCGATGCTAATTAAAGTGTTCCTAACTTTGTCAGATGTTGTGGTGCGCGGCAGACGAAGCCATCTACGAGGAAACTTTTATCCCTGGTGGACGGCCAACTTACAATCCAAGGAAATAGTCCCGCTCTAGACTGCCACTTAATTTAACATGGAACTACTCATCGGGTAGATTGTAGTCGCTCACTTACAACTAATTGATATTGAAGGCAAAGACTGCACTTATTCGCAAAATGACAGAGCGTCCACTCGCCATGAGAGTTAAATCGTTAGGCAAAATTATAGCTTCCGGATTAAAACTACCACAAAGGTAGCGAAAAGCTGAAGCTAACAGCTGCGTATTTGTAAGTCGCAGACGAACCGGATACAATTACAGACGGCAATCGTCGCGGCGACCGTACCGTAGAAATATAAGCTCTCTTATCCGTAATGGAGCGGCTCTCTCTCATTATTGCGGTCCGGCGACGCTGCGCCCGACCGGCTCTGTGGTGACCGGCTCGCGAACTCTCACACAACACTTTGAATATCGACTTAAATCTTTTTATTATTCCTATCCCGAACTACACTAATCCAAGACTGTCTGTTTCAGATTTTCCGTCAATTTGTATCTTTATAAAGTGTTTTGTTTCCCTTGTTGCATTTCTGCCAATTGCTTCCTATTTCCACTTGAGCGCGAGTTATCGAAACGAAACAATAAGCAATATTATTACAATTTTATTGGATGCAATTCGATACATTTTAATACTATCCCAATGGAATAACAAGGGGGTATTCTGTTGCTTTTGTGTGCTTTTAACGTTGGTCTTTAAAATGAATTCACAATAGATAGTCTTGACTGCTGATGGATCTCCATCACGTTTATTTCAACGCACGATCTAGTTTTACTGTAGTGCCCTCATGTGAAAGCCAATACACAACGCGTGGAGTGGTTAATGCGCCGACCGTAATATCAATAAAGAGGGCGACGGAAGGCGGAACACCTGTCTCCACCTCCAGGTGTCGCCTTCGTGTCGACTTTCCTCCGATACTTAAAATATGGCGTGTCATTTTCTCGGCTCGGGTTACTCGTTTGTACACTGAGATTTGCTCTACGGTTGTTTAACGAGATCTCGAATCATTTCTGTAATCTGATGCTTACGCGGTATTTATAATTCTGTGAAGTGATTACATTTGAGCGAGCGACAACCCGTTCACGAACCTCAGAAACACATCTCATAATTGAGCCGTCTATGGGTCGGGGAGTCAGTCGATCTTATGCGTGATTGTACCTCGGTGGTTTCTGAAATGTTTAAAAAAGTAGAATCAGCATCGCCTTACAACGTGGCAATGCTGCCAGCCTTTTGGGAACTTTTTCTGTTGACAGCGATGCGGACGATTTTTTTGATGTCCTATGATTCTTTTGCTTCTATTTTTATATAGGTACCTACATGTACATATTATTTATATTATTTTAGGTATATTAGCTTATATTATGTAAATACAAATTATATAAATGAAAATTGCTACTCGAGTCTGCGAAAAAAAACATGATTTCTAGAAAATGCAAAGTAAAGTGGTCAGTAAAGTTTGCTTTTCTATTCCTAGAAGAAAATGAAACTTAATTTTTTTTTTATTATTATAATTTCAAGCGCAAATGTTCAAAAGATATATTTTTCTTTAGATAAAATAACACTTTTCAATGTCTATTTCTGTTTGTTCGCCGCGGTATTGTTTGCCTATTTAAATATGTGTCAGGGATTTCTCCCCCATAAAAAGGGTGATAAAAGCTTGCTATGTCAACACACTGTACAAAAGTAATCTCAACAGTTTTTCTTCTTCTTCCTTCGCCCTCACTTTTTGCAAAATTTTCACAGTTGTTGAACTACATTCTTAGGAATGCTCTTTGTTACGAGGGTTAAACAAACTTTTTATCGTTTTTAATAAATGGGGCAACATTTTAGAAACGTAATTACGAGTTAAAAAATCTCTAATAATATTTCGTACACAATACAAAATACAGCAAGCGTGTAATAAATATTACTTGTATGACCAGTGGGCAGCAAAGCCGCGGAGGCTGTCACAGCATAGTGCTACAAACACACGGCAGTAGTGTACCGTGTATGTGAACCCACCACAATTAGGCCGAGTGCACACGCTTTGATATACAAGTTCTATTACCTACTCGATGAAGGACTTTTCTATTCAATAACATTTTATGAAGTAGGGAAATATTCTTCCCAAGATTGCTTCTGTCCACATAATATACCTACTTATGAGGCAGAAACTGTGACTGCCTCGTTGGTCTAGTGATCGCAAGCGCTACTGCTAAACATGAGGTCCTCGGTTCGAATCCCGGTTCGGGCAAAGTCAATAACACTTTGTTTTATCATCTGGAATTTCTTAGCTGCCCGCTGAATTTGTGCCCGGTTGATAGCAATAGGCACGCCCCCTATTACATAGGGCGAAATGTGGGCGAATTATAGGTGCACTTGTGCTTTACCCTTTGGGAATAGAGACGTGATGTTGTATGTAGTATGTGAGGCAGAAACTTCCAGGAACTGTAAAACGATCCTGTATGGGGCTGATTTCAAAGCACTTACTTCGTCACATGTTCGGTCTTATTTAGGTAGAAATTTCTACAGTTCAAAGATTTCGTATTCATAAAAATATATCAGTGATTTTTTTAGGATAGTATTTAATAAATATTACAGTGAGGATGTGATTAGGAAACCAACTTTTCCATAACTGAACAAAGTCAAAGCAATCAAGCCAGGTAACTATAAGATTATTACAACCTTAATGAATATCTAAACGCAAATGCTTAAAAATAACCCGGCAATATCCAATATAAGTCTTCAAACCATAAATTCGGTTTAGCTCCCCGGCGGCGCGAGATTGAGTCGCTGACTCTCCGCAAAATTGCAACCAACATTTTTATCCTCTTGTATTGTACTTCGGAAAAAGAGAGGATCCCTCTATTCTTTATAATTCTGTAACTCGTTTTGATTGTCTATCGGCAAGGCACTCAGCTATTATTTTCATTGTGGTCGAGGATTCTGAAGTCTTTTGTGGAACTTCTAAAATGTTCTTGTTTGTTTTAAAACCTTTGTTTTGTGAATTAATAATGCTTATTTGTAAATTTTGTGCCTTTAAATAACGTTTCGTGTAATTGATTCGAAGAAGTATTGTATTTAGTATATTGTTAAAACTATTCTTGCTAAATAACCAATCAATAAACGAGCTTCTTATTAACCTTTTTCACTTTGAAGACTACGTTGATCCCAGCCCAGGTGTTCAAAGTACATCTAATAATTATCGTCTAGGCTGAGGTTGTCTAGCAACACGGAATCGTTTGCCCCTCGCGCCAAATTAAGTTTGCGAACACAATTTTTCTCTAGAAAGTAAATTTATTTACATCTCGGCGCCTGTACCAAATAGCTACCTCTATATTTTTATAACATTTATTTTACCGGGAATAAAAATTTCATTGAATTTAATCTTTATAAGTCTTCTTTTCTATATTAAGTACTGGGACCATCTCTCCTCTTTCCGTAGCTGGTCGAAATTCAAGAAAAAATTTCAAAGAGCTGATGAAAATTTTGATCTCTCTCTTTCAATAAGGTTTCATGTAAGTACCACGTATTACGAAACCCAGCCACAGCGGATATAAGAATTGAAAGAACAATCTTTCTACAAGAAAATAATAATTTTCCACCTGATTTTAATTCCTAATCCGCTAAAATTTATTGGTCGTTTCAACGTTTCAAAATGTTGTTTCATATAAACGGTAAAATTAATTTTACCTGCACGCGACGTACTGGGAGAGACGCAAGAAGCCGTACAAAAACAAGGATGTAATTCTTTAGCACGCCACATTTTATCCTAGTTAAGGAAACTGCGTCGTTGCGCACACATGAGTTAACTCTCGGGGGCTGCAGTCGCAACGTGACATTTAAATATGAATATGTCGTTGCCGCCGCTTCCGTATGAGCCAGCTAATAATCTGTGATTTTTCCGCACATCTGCTCCCGTGCACGGTGCCTTAGAGCACCGACGGCGAACGACTGTCGCCTTCCACACGTTGCAATTAAAGCTTCGATGCATAAAAGACTTGCAAATACGTGTTTCACATATTATTACGAGTTACGCAGCTGTCGTCAATCTCACTTTATCGGAAAATTCTTGCTGCGAAACGATTTTACAAAATCATCCCGTAGTTGAAACTTTTCCTCCATGGCACACACTTTTCTTGCAAACTTACAAGATAACAACCCAGCGACAGGCATTTGTTTGGGAGTAATTCGAGTCACCGGCGACGGAAAAGCATTTTCTCACAAATTGATGTCACTCCACGAACGATAAAAGTTTTGATTCTTGTAAAAGAAAAAGAAAGCGCAATCGTTCATTCCCCTATATAGGTATTTTTTTGTAAACATACACTTGCTCAAAAGTAATGTAACTACAGATATATTTTTTTAGCTGAATAAAACGCAAAATAAAGTGAGTTTGCCATATAAATGTAATACATTATCCTCATCATTACCTTAACGCCTTTCCCCCAACTGCTTTAAACCATTTCCCCACGTGGAATTCAAATTGTGCTCATTTGACGACGACAACATTTCTTCTTAGTTACTTAGAGGTGACAATCGCAAAAATAAAGTGAGTACCCGACAACATCCAATAAAGTGATTCCGGCCAAAGGAAGCAAGAAGATAACCTACTTACTGATCCGGCGTATTCTATTTGCCTGTAATAATCGCGATGACAATCTCATATTACATAAAAGATTTGCCCCTCTTTTCGATCGAAATACGATTTTCTCCCTTCGGAGCTATTGCCGCTCGTCTTGAATTTTTTCGTCATTGAAAATGGAGCTACTACTATGGGATATTTTGAATGTATTCGAATGAATAAGAAATTTTGGCGCCACGGAGAATGCATAATACGTAAGGCTGGGAGGGGGGTAATAAGGCTGTATCTTCCGAGCGTCTGGCGGATAATAGAGGCTCCACGGAGGCCTTGCACGACCATTAATAAAAATGTACACGTAATTGTTTGTTCGTACACCCGTCTTTGATATTGACGCTTTTAAACGCAAATATAAATACACAAATAGTATCCGTTCGCTAAAGAAGCTTTCTGTTGGGTCGTGAACAAGTTGTTTACTGAAATGTAAGATGATCAATTAACCTTTAGCGGATGTGCTAAATAATGAAGTTCTAGTTGATTATACGTCTTGTGACACGATAGATAAGTAATGGATCATTTATCAAATCCTCTTTTCAGAGGGTACGCGGACTCATGAATGGTATTAGCTTTATGTCTTTTATGATTGTTATAAAACACGACTGCAGGTGTCTTATTTATTTCAAACAGTTTTCTAAGAATTAAATAAGTACATATAGTGACTTTACAGTCAGTCAGTGCACGCATTTGTCAGAAATTGTGAGCTGCACGATTTGTGACAAATGCGTGCACTGACTGGACTGGTCCTCTCAATCTGTTTGGTTCTTTCCTCAAAAGACCATCTCAGACATCGATCTACATGGTCTTCATATAACCTGACCAAGATTATGTCTGGACTTTAAAAGAGGCTGTGACCTCTGAGTTTGTTTCGGCCTTTCTTCTCAGAGTAGTCAGTTAGGAAACGCCGACCTCATCTAGTTTAAAAAAAACATGATTTGACGTGTAAAAGTGTTTGTACAAATCTACTTACAAAATAAAATCATTTATCATTTTGGAAAATTAAAAAGTAAAAGTAAATCTCTACCATTAGCGAACGTGCTTCCTAAACGAACAAGCTGTAGAAACGCTAAAGATTCCCTGAAATTAATCGATGTTTCCTAACATTTGCCTATTTATAAGTTTGAAATAATATATGCCCTTCATAAACACCATAACGTGACATCAATTACACTTTATAAGTACTTAACTAAATTTCAATCTTGATAGAACTCGGGTCTCGTCAAACAACCCCTCACAAATTGTGCTAATGTAAGTACACATCCAATACTCCTGTAACACTATTCAAACAAAAGTAGGCCGCTGGGTTTCGGACTATTATAGAGACATTGTCACGATGCGTGTAATGTACCTACAGTGTAAAGGTACAACTTGACAATTGCGAGATAACGTGAAAGTGAGCGAATTTGGAAGTCGGCAGCGCTTTTGCAGCATTAGGCTTGGGAATAAGTTTGTTCATTACGAGGGGAACAATGCGGTAGGCTCGACGGCAGCGGAGGAAACGTGCGCCGACGCTGCGACAATGGGCCCGCCGCCTTATCGCGCCGGAACGCGTCGGGCGCGCGACTCTCCCCTCCCGCGCCCGCGCCGCCGCGCCGACTTGACGTATGAGCACTGAATAAATGGGAAAACTTTTAGCTGCCGTTATGGGAGAACGAACAATTGGTCATCTGTTGCCGAGGAAATGCTTAAACGTCCGTTAATCTTGTACGACAGACGGACGATAGGAGAGACAAACTCTTTGTTCAACGAATTGTTAGTGCCCTACTTATTCTTAACGCCTTTTTTGTGTGTTGGTTACATAATTATGTGATATAAGAGGAAAATGTTTATATTTTTTGTGCACAAAAACTGAAGGACTTGATACTTACTTAATTTTATTATTGTTGCCTAATTATTTGTGTATCGTGTACATTTTCTAAGGATTTTTATGTGTTTAGTTTAATCTTGTTTATTTAATACTTACTGATTGTAATATCAACAAGTTTGGACAAAAATACCTTTCACACTCAGTTATAACCTATAACTAAAAAGTTAAAAGTAAGCTACCTTCAAGTCACCACCATTTTAACGCGGTGGTCGCGAAGACAGGACTGTCTTCTGAAGTCGCTTGTTTAGTCTAAGCGAGGGCTCTACCTAATTAATTAAATGCCCATCCATTTGTTAATTAAATTCATGGTAAGTTTTGCGTTCCTAGAAAAGTAACTATCATTTTGTTCTCACTTAAACTCTATGATGGTGAAAAGCTATAATTTTTAAAATAAATATAAATAGGTAACTTGGCGACTTTTACTGAAGTAAGAAAAAGAAGACTTCCTAAGAAGAATCCGCATATAATTCGGGTTTCGAGATGACGAAACCGTGTTTAAATTGGTTCGTTGTCGACGAAACCTGCAAAGTGTGCGGCGACCATCACACAGCAAGCAGAGTACACCGAGTACACGTCACGACAGAGAACACCGGACTGCGTCGGATATCGTGCAATTAAATCTTATGTAAGGATAGATGAAATGAAAATGTACACATATGTATCCTAGCTACATTTCCACGTTCTGTATACTCTGCCCTATAGTTTATTTTGAATGTGCAAGTGCTTTTTTAATTTGACAGGTGAGTGAACACGCCTTACTCTCCCGCCTATTGTGTTGTAAAAGTATCGAAATTGAACGAGCGCTGTCCATTTGGAGGCTATATGGAAGCCGACAATAACTGGGTGGCCATTCGTTTCTCGCTGTCTGAATATCCAGATGATTTTTTTCACAATTCATTGCATTGACTGGTGCAAATGGCAAGCGCTGATTTCTGCTCGTGGGCAGGCTGTGTGTACTCGTGTAGTGCAGGCACAGCGGTGATGCAGAACACCGATAAATGAATTACGAAAATTATCTGCCATTCTGTAACTGAATATTTCGAATCTAATTGTTTTGGACTGATGGATGGATGCCTAGTTTAATTGGTAAGAGTTAGCTGGCCCAGCACATGCAATATAATTGAATGAGTCAGCCGCATTGTATACGATATAAGTGAATGTTTACGCAGCACTCTAAAACCCATTTACCTGTGCTCGGAAGAGGATGCCAATCTCTTAGGTCGTATCTGTGGATAGTGCTTATTATCGAAGACTTTATTAGCTGTGTTTATGAAAAGCTCTTAAGATACTAATTGTTATGAAGAAAAGTGAGTTACAATGGTCTATGTACCTACTTACGCGAATTTGAAAGATGTTTACGTATGGAAATATTTTCTAATCGAAAAAGGATTAAGTAGTTGCTTTTTAATCTCTCTAAGTAATTTGGCTATTTAGTGATAGCTAAATCACGATGCAGCAGCACAACAGGTTTATTTATTTTTTTATTTAAAGGGACAGTAAACAGATACATTATAAGAACTTGCAACTAATTTAACAAAAACAATTTTAGTGATAAGTTAACCCACAACGCTGTCCACCGGAAGACAAATAAATTAATAATAATTAATTGAATTTTGGTTTAAATTAAATTCGGCACAAATGTTGAAGGAAGCTTTTTTTTTATTTACTTGAATCTAGAACTTATGATTGAATGATAATGTTTGATTTGAATTTAAATTTTTGTTTGATGAAATTAAATTAAAAAGTATTTGTTTCGAGATTGCAGAAAAATATATTCACGATCCAGTTGTCTTTCGGAAGAACAATACGGTCTTCTTAAATCGGTAGCCTGTACAGTCACATCTCCAGGCATGCCATTAATCAATTACCCGTAATTTGACGGTACAATTAGGTGATAAGTCTGTCTCAATAGGTAACTATCAGGTTCATTGACAAATGGTGGATGACGGCATGGCCTGGCTTGTAGTTGCTAGTAATAATAGCTCCATATCAATGCAGATGACTATGAATGGGATCATTAGCATCCGGGATTCCGGGCTGTGATCATCATTTGCGTGCAGACGGAATTGTACCGTTGAAGTAACTATTGATAATGGTAATAATACCATTATCAATAGTAACATCAACGGTACAAACCTATAAGGTTTGTGTATAGATAGTAATCTTTGTTGTATTGATTATAGATTTAAATTGTATTTTATTTAAACATTGAGGTCCACTTGCACCACCATTTGTTAAATAAAATTAGCGTTAATGAATTTGAAACATCTTTTTATTACTGTCAATCATTTCAATGAATGATGTATTAAATAATATTAGAGCCCGTCCTGCTTATTATCTTTTAATTTACAACAATACATACTAGCCTTTCTAATTCACTTTACATATTGGCAGAATGTTCGACATCGGCTTTGCTTGTCATAATTAAAAAAATAGAATAGAATGATTATGAATTGAATATACCTATTTTTTGGTGCGAGCGGGGCATATAGTGACCAAACATTATTCAGTGTAATTTTATTACCGACGTAAACTATGACTTACTGTAAGTATGACTTAGGTACGTACCAATATTGAAGAGATACTGTAACTTATCAGAATATAGATAATTATGCTACAGTTTTACAATCGTGTTACATTCTGAATTACAGGGCAATAATTACATTCATTAAAACCTAATCATTTTAGTATTCTGCCATCTTTCAGTTAGATCGTATTGCAATAAAAAAAAAACCGGGCAAGAGCAAGTCGGACTCGCACACCGAGGGTTCCGTAACATCCGGGTTTATGCATAAGGTTTATGTTTATGAAATAAAATGTTATAATTTTTTATATTAGAGTTGATTGAATGAAAGGTAAATTGCGGTTTACGATTTATGACGTATTAAAAAAAACTACTTACTAGATCTCGTTCAAACCAATTTTCGGTGGAAGTTTACATGGTAATGTACTTACATCATATATTTTTTTAGTTTTATCATTCTCTTATTTTAGAAGTTACAGGGGGGGGACACATTTTACCACTTTGGAAGTGACTCTCGCGCAAACTATTCAGTTTAGAAAAAAATTATATTAGAAACCTCAATATAATTTTTGAAGACCTATCCATACACACGTACGGGCTTGATGAAAAAAAAATTTTGAGTTTCAGTTCTAAGTAGGTATGGGGAACCTTAAAATTTATTGTTTTTTTTCCATTTTTGTGTGAAAATCTTAATGCGGTTCACAGAATACATCTACTTACCAAGTTTCAAGAGTATAGTCCGTATAGTTTCGGAAAAAAGTGGCTGTGACACACGGACGGACAGACAGACAGACAGACCGACGGGCAGACAGACATGACGAATCTATAAGGATTCCGTTTTTTGCCAGTCGGCTACAAAACCCTAAAAACGGATCAAGTGCGAGTTGGACTCGCGTGGAGATTTGGGGTTAGGGTTCCGTACGATGAATATTTTATCTACCATGTTTTTTTAAATCTGACCTAAATTTGTTTGTGATAACTAAACAAGACTTATCAATGTAATTGAAAAACATGTTCTCCCATACACTCTAACTGAAAATGTAAGTTTAAACGCACAATATTGAGAGATTTAACATGTTGTTTTAAGACCACAGAATTCTTATAGGTTTTCCTGTAATCTATATATATAGGACTGTTTTATACATTTTTAGGCGGTCAATTTTCTTAAATACCTTTAACACAAATTACTTTAAAATTACGAAAAAATCCTCACAGTAAGCGCTTTCATTTGACATGTCACACGGTACAGATTACGAAACTTTTTTTTTATTTTCTAGTAGCCCCGCAAAACTGACCATTATATTCAAAATTTATTTATTTACGTTACACGTTTGCATTTGGGTCACAGAGATTCATTATGTGTACCAAATTTCAACTTGATCGGTCCATTAGATTCGGAGCAAATTGGCTGTGACAGACGGACGGACAGACACACGAGTGATCCTATAAGGGCACCGTTTTTCCTTTTGAGGCATGAAACCCTAAAAACAAAGAAAACAATAACTAACTATTGAGTAAGGCTGCGTCAGTTATTACTTAGTTGAAAGAAAACTACTTTTTATGGTAATTTTAATTAATCAGTCATTTGCATCAACTGAGTCTTTATTTATTAAGTCACCAACGAGCATTCATAAAAACCTTTTTTTTATCATAATGTTTTTTTTGGGTTTTACAAAAAAAAAGAATCGTATTTAGAATAAGGTCTCAGAGACGATACGAGTACGTGTAAATCTGACAAATAACAACACAAAAAACTACTTAGAAACAATTTCGCAGGAGATCTAGTGGAAATCTACTTCTTTGAAGTCATTAGAATAGTATATAAATGAAAAATTCTTTAATCTGTAATAAAAAAAAATTACGTTTATATATACTTAAGTACATATTTCATATTGTTAGGCCGTCCAAATGTTGTTCTGGGGGCCTAAAAAGGCCACTTTGGCAGAATCATAAAAGGATAACTTTTTTGTCTGTGCTAAAATACCAATCAATCCCATCGCTCTCTTTGATTATACCTACGTAGCGCAAGGAAAAAAAACACGGTTTGTCTTCGCCATATTATGAATCACAATGTTATCCTTTTATGATTCTGCCAAAGTGGCCTTTTTAGGCCTCCTGTTCGCAAAGTACGATTTAGGAATTTTCCACATAGGCTTTAAAAGTTTAAAATAAAAGCCGTCCAAGTGCGAGCTGGACTCGCTCACGAAGGGTTCCGTACCACAAGGCATAAAACGCCGGATAAAAACGTTTCTTTTATACCCCTTTAAATTTTAATTTTATTTTTAACCGACTTCAAAAAGGAGGAGGTTCTCAATTCGACGGTATGTTTTTTTTTTTTTTTTTTTTGTGTTTGTTACGCGCTTACTCCGCCAATTGTGGACCGATTTCCAAAATTTTTTTTTTATTTGAAAGGGTATACTCTCGTGGTGGTCCCATTATCATCAAATTGGAATTTGATGAGAGGATCCCATGGAAATCGAGGGAAACCCTCAAATTTTATAGGCAAAGCTATAACGATTAGGGTATTTTTTTAAATAACTTCAGCATTTGCTCTCGGAAATCATCATTTGGTAAAGTGGAGCTGATGAAGAAGACCACAGATGGCCAACTAAAAAGTGAAAAATAAAAACTTTTTACAAAAAAAAACAACCGACTTCCAAAAAAAACACTACAAATTGAAAAATAACTTTATTTCGGAAGTCGGTGTCAATAAACGAAAATGCGGAACCAAAGACACCGACTTCCGAAATTAAAGTTATTTTTCAATTTGTAGTGTTTTTTTTGGAAGTCGGTTGTTTTTTTTTGTAAAAGTTTTTTTTTTCATAATAGTACTAAAAGGCAAAACCACTATAATATAAAAACCTTTTTACAAAAAAAACAACCGACTTCCAAAAACACTATAAATAAAGAGAAAAACAACTTTAATTTCGGAAGTCGGTGTCTTTGGATTTGTATTTTAGTTTTTGCCACCGACTTCCGAAATTAAAGTGGTTTTTCTCTTTATTTATAGTGTTTTTGGAAGTCGGTTGTTTTTTTTGTAAAAAGTTTTTATATTTTTATTATTTGTTGTTATAGCGGCAACAGAAATACATCATCCGTTAAATTTCAACTGTCTAGCTATCACGGTTCATAAGACACAGCCTGGTGATAGTCAGACAGACAGACGGACAGTGGAGTTTTAGTAATAGGGTCGCATTTTTACCTTTTGGGCACGGAACCCTAAAAACCATCGAAAAGAATTTTATCAAGTTTTATTAATTACGGTTTGGTTATGCTTAAATGAATGTCTAAAAATTAAGAAAATAACCATGAACTATTAAATTGAATATTATCTTTATTTATTACTCACTACTCTCCACCCTAAATAATACATATATCCTTAAAACAAGAATCATTACACACTAAATACATAGATCTAAAACAATGCCAAACTAGCCTACAGTACAATTATTAAGACTAACATACAATTCAACAAATGTAATACTTTAAATATAAATAATACATCAATAACCTTCCTTACGATTACAATCTTATTGATACTAAATTATAAACTAACCAACTAGAACTAGCGGGTGGGCCATCTAGTGTTTTAAATTTGAAGTACCGATTACTTTGGCTTTGAAAGGTAGAATGACATTCATTTTTTAACACAAAGTTAGTTTTGTTTGACATTTGCAAAATGGGACGCTATACGCTCGAACAAAATTGGGAAATATTAAAAACTTACTTCCAAAGTAGTGAGTCTTTAACGCAAACTGTAAAAAAATTACGTAGAAAATTTTCGAAAAATGATCTGCCTTCAGTTCAGTTTATGCGTCAATTTGTGAAGCGAGTTCGTGAAAATGGATCGTTATTGGACAAAGTAGCCCATGTACGTTCTCGTCCAGTGCGTTCAACCGAAAACATTGCTGCTGTTGGTCAGAATGTGCAAGAACATCCATCAACATCAATCATCATCGTCATCATCATCGTCATCGTTCTCAGGAACTGAACATTTCTCGCACTTCTCTGAGAAGAATTTTGCATAAAGACCTCGGTATGAAGGCTTACAAAGCTCAATTGGTCCAGGAAGTGAAGCCTCATGACCATCCGATGCGTTTTCGCTTCGCTCAATGGGCTGAAGATTGTTTGGCAGGAGATGAAGAATTTTACCGAAAAATCGTGTTTTCAGATGATGCTCATTTTAATCTCGGTGGCTATGTCAATAAGCATAATATCCGCATATGGGGTTCAGAAAACCCACACGTGACTATTGAGAAGCCAATGCATCCACAATGAGTCATTCGAAGTTGCCATTGAAGAGATTCAAGCCTAACCAATCGAAAATGTATTGAAAAATTGGGTTGATCGGATTGGGTACTGCCGAGCCAGTCATGGTAGTCATATGAATGATATTGTGTTCAATTCTTAAACTTAGAAATTGACACAAACAACGAACTATTTTGCGCTATAAAATGGCTGGAATGTAATAATTTACAGGTTAACATTGAAAAAACAAAGTTAGTACAGTTTCAAACTAATAATGTCTCGATAAAACCTGCCAACATACAATACTCTACTACAATATTAGAACCAGTACCATCAACTTTATTCTTAGGAATCGTTATCGATGAAAAATTGAATTGGAAAGAGCACGTGAAGAGAGTCTGTACAAGATTGGACAAATTTGTGTTTGCTCTTCGAAAACTGAGACGCATAGCCAATACAGAAACAGCTCTTAACGCATAAAGGCTCGTACACACAGGCGCGACTTGTCGCGCGACACGTCGCGTGGCGATTCTACGATATTATCGCGCCGCGACACCTTTCACACAAGCGCGACGCGATACAAAATGAACATTTAGTATGGTGTCGCGGCGATATCGCGGCTAAACGGTGCTAGTAGCTCCAGTGTGAAGTGACGCGCGCGTTTCCATAGAAATTGTTCTACGGATATATATCGCAGAATCGCGTCGCACTGTCGCGTCGCGCCTGTGTGTACGAGCCTTATCACGGATATGTCTCATCAGTGCTTCGTTATGGACTAGTGATATGGGGTAAATCAGTAGACGTAAACAGAGCCTTCCTTGCACAAAAAAAATCTGTAAGAGCGGTTTATGGAGCGGGGTATTTGGAACATTGCAAACCCTTATTTAAATCGCTAAAAATTCTTCCACTTCCTTGTCTATACATTTTTGAAGTCTGTTTGTTTGTAAAGAAATATTCTCACTTGTTCCCATTAGGTACATGAGCACGTTTCCAAAAGAGTACAGAACAGAAATCCAAACGAATTACAGGTACCTAGACACACACCCACACACACCTACATTTATACAGCAGGAATTCCTATTGCATGGCAACCAAAATTTTTAATAAACTGCCTGCACGCATTAGAGTGTTGCCTACTAATAAATTTAAGAAATTAATTTTCGTTTGGCTTTTGGATAACTATTTCTATTCGGTTAATGAATTTTTAAATCAAAAATATTGACATTGTATAATTAGTAGATACTTGTATTGACATTGTATTCGTAATAAGTATTGACATTGTATTAGTAACAAATATTGACATTGTATTAGTAATAAATATTGACATTATATTAGTAATAAATATTGACATTGTATTAATAATAAATATGGATTGACATTTTCAAAATATTTTTTGACATTATCATAATATTGTTCGATGACATTTTATTTTTTGACATTATCATAATATTGTTCGATGACTTTTTATTGCATATTGACATTATATAAAATAGTTAAATTTGAATAACATTTAATTTTTAATTATGTATGCATACAAATAATGTGGTCCATAAAGTACACATATTATTATTACTACTATTATTTATTTATTTTTGTATATTTTCAAATTTTATTTAATATAGCATGATTTATAACTATGTGACTTTGTAAATTAGATACTCATTTAATATTTCTACACCAGCAATGGTAGTATATGTGATTCCGTCTAATATTAAGATATTTATGTACCATGTACTGAGAAATAAACGATTCTGTTATATTCTATTAAATGACAAAGTTCAACCTTTCCAATAAAATCAGAAATTTGAAAAAATAATCAGTAGTTTCTTTTTTATTACCGATTTAAATTTAAAACACTAGTTGGCCCACCCTGTACTTAACCATCACAATATTTTGGTGGTCGTTTTAACCGACACACCCGTATAGGACGGGTACGAGGTACTTCCGGAACAAGATTCTCGGAATTGGGAACACTTATACAGGGATCAGGATTGGGAACATTAGAGACAGAAACCGAGCTGTTTCGCGGATGTGGACGGCAACACATCGACCATCGCGGTTCGGTCCAGAACTCCAGATTACACTCCCCTACGCTCCGTGGAGCCCGCGACTCAACATGTGGTACCTCTGTGCTGACAGGGGCTGGCGTCACCTCCGGCACCTTGGAACCCTCCGTCTCGAGAGAACTCTGTTCTGTCGTACTAGTTGGACAATTCAAAGAACTACGCGATCGCTGTCTTAACTGATCAATATGTCTGTGTTTCCTTCCCCGATCTATCTACAACCCTATAATCAGTAGTACCCATTCTTTTTACTATTTGCCCTGGCAGTGATTTTTCATTATCCATAAACTGCCTTATCCATATTTCCTCCCCTACCTGCAAAGAACGTTCCGTACCAGTGGCGTAGCGTAGTGGGGGCGGGGGGTGCGGCCCGCCCCGGGCGGCACTTTTTAGGGGGCGGCAAAATTTCACAGTAAGTAATAAAATATATTTTGTAAATATTTGAACCATTTCATATTTTTAACGCAACTATAAATTCGGACAATAAAAGAATTTGCTCTTAAAAAAAGTAGACGTATAAATTTTTAATTAAAGCCGGAAGTTTTGTTTTTAACTCTAACAAGTACCTACTTATTATTTTTTAATAAAGATATAAATATTGCTTAATAGTATCATCCTTGTTCTAATTTAAAATTTCTTTTCGTTTAATATTCAATTCGCTTTATTTAATCATGTCGATCGTCGAGGTGAAACCTAATTTTAAGTAGGTAATAATAATAATAATAATAATAATAAAAGTTTATTTGGAACAAGTATCAGGACACAAATTTACAAAAGGAAACGTAGATAGCTACAAAAGTTAAAACTGTGGCGCAGCTATCAACGCCCGTCGAAAATATGGTTCATTAGTTCCAGACTAGTAATTAAAAAAAAAAAGAAAGAAAATGATTAATATAAAGGTACTAACTATTGTGTGTGTGTGTGTGTGTGACTGAGGGTATGTGTGAATGAGGGTGTGTGTGTGTATTGCGGGGTATGCGATTATTGAACGTGGATGAGGGGGATAGTGTTTATGTAATAAAATTGTTGTTACAGGAATGTAAGTGTTATGTTACCACAAGTTTTTCTGTTTCTTCGTAGGAGTATGATTTTAACAATTCTGACAGTTTTTTTCTAACTAAAGTTCTTGTTAAAGGATAGATTTGAATGTTTCTATTTACGTTATTGTAGAGTTTAGGGCTAAAGTAGTTAAAGTGGCGTCTTACTAGTGTCAATCTGGAGAAAGGTATCTTGCAAACTATGTCGGAACGTCGCTTTTTAGAGAGGTGTTGTGGGTTGTACTTCGTGAGGTCGTGCTTCTTGATAACAGTTTGAAGTATAAATAACTGCCTAACAGTGAGGACGTTACAGAGCGAAAAAAGTTCTGACGTTGGGAATCGGGCAGGTTTCTTAGCCAATACTTTTAGCACTGCTCTTTGCGCTCTCTCCAATCGCAGAATAGTAGTCTTATGAGTACCTCCCCATACTGTAATGCAGTAGCCAAGGACTGACTGGGCGAGTGCGAGGTAAGTCAATATAAGACATGGGAAGTCGGCGACCGCCCTGAGCTTTTTGAACACGTATATAAGTCTTCTTACACGGACCACCACTGAGTCAACCTGTTTTTTCCACGTAAGGCAATTGTCCAATATGACTCCAAGATATTTAATGTGGTCGGAGCGCTCTATCTGGGCACAGTCACAGGATATGGTGGCCACAGTATGAGAACAAACATGGGTTTTGATCTGAAATGACGTTGGTGGTTGTGTAAGAATTCCTGGTGTAAAGGGGATGAACTTAGTCTTAGCAATGTTGAGTGTAAGTAGGTTTGAGATCAACCAATCCATTACCAAGCTCAGAGCGATCTCCGCCTTCTCACGAGTGTCAGGCCAGTCCTTACCATGCGTTATAAGAGCTGTGTCATCCGCGTAAGTAATTATTCTTGTGTTTGGAAGTGATAGTTGGCACAGCTCATTGACATAGATAAGGAAAAGAGTGGGCCCCAGAACGCTACCCTGAGGTACACCAAATGACATGTCTTCGGTTGAACTTATAAAAGATTCCACTTTGACAACCTGCTTCCTTCCCGTCAAGTAGCTGCGGAATATTTCGAGGGCATTACCTCGTATGCCAATACGTTCCAGCTTGTATATCAGCTTAGGAACAGATACAGTATCGAATGCCTTCGATAAATCTAGGAAGATCCCGATTGCTTTTTGTTTATTATTAAGATGTTCGACTATTGAATTTGTAAGTTCTAGGGTAGCATCTTCGGTAGACTTTCCTGCTCTGAATCCAAACTGATTGTCGGCCAAGATATTAAATTTATTTAGGAACTTTACAAGTCTCGTGTTGATGACTTTTTCAAAGATTTTAGAAAGTGTCGTAAGTACGGATATAGGCCTGTAGTTGGAAACGACGTACCTATCTCCCCCTTTGAATATGGGATGAACTATGGCAGTTTTAAAGACATCAGGAAAGATTCCCAGGCTTATGCACAAGTTAAATATGTGGACAAGTATTGGAATAATAGTGTCTTTGGTGGCCTTAATTACTATGGGTGAGATACCGTCATATCCAACAGCACATTTGTCTTTAAGGTTTAATATGATGCTTTCAATTTCAGCCTCGTCCACATCATACAAAGCCATAGACTGTAATGGTGAGGAGAAAGAGTCAACTGAGTCAGGAAGAGAAGATAGTGGGATTTTAGAAGCAAGATCGCTGCCAACATTGGCAAAGTAGTGGTTAATCATATTGAGGGAAGTAAGAGGATCGTCGCAACACTTTAACAATTCGGTGGGAGAGGATTTACCTCTGTCCAAATGGGATATTTGTTTGATAAGCTTCCAGGTTGCCTTCGGATTGTTTTTGGCCTTCTGGAATTCTGATCTCTCATAGTCACATTTTAATTTTTTTAATAAATTATTACAATAATTACGATAACGAAGAAATACAATTTTATGGGTATCATTTTCTGGATGTTTTTTGAACATTTTATTTAGCTTGTCTCTATGACGGATGCATCTCAGAAGGCCCGGTGTGATCCAAGGCTTGATGATACGTTTTCTACTTGATATAATTGAGGACGTGGTATGCCGAGTAATGGACGAAGATAGGATAGACACAAGGGTATCAGCAGCAAGGTTAGGATTATTAATTTGGAGTATGTGAGAAAAGTCTGTTTTTTCAATGTCATTCTTAACTTTTGTTATGTCAATTTTTGTGAATAAACGCTTGGGAGCAGTTATTAACATGTCCGGATCGCAGAAAAGAAGAACCGGAGCATGGTCTGTAAGATCACATTCAAGGACTATGGTAGTGGCTGTATGTCTGGTTTTCAGTATGACATGGTCGAGGCAATTTGCTAGTCTAGTGGGTAGTGCATGTGCGGGAAGCATAGCGTGAGATGCTACAATATTTAAATATTCATCTGTATTTGGGTCCAAGCTAGCTGGGGCAATGTTTATGTTAATATCTCCCACCAGAGCAATAGTATTAAATTTTCCTAACTGTTGTAACAACATATCTAGACTACTGAAAAACGGAGTGAGGTCTTTAACCGATGGAGAACGGTACACAGCGATAACTGCAACTTTATCCGAGAATTTCATTACCAGGCAATTTGCGTCCCTGAAACAGGGGGTTTCAAAAGAGCACTGGAGATCATTTCTGACGTAGGCAACGACTCCATCATTCTGGTTTGAAAACGAAGATGAATAAAAATTATAACCAGTTAAAGAAGGACAGTTTGGGCATTTGCTAAGCCAACATTCGGATAGTATAATAACGTCTAGTGTGTAATTTAGTCTACTTAATAATAACAATAACTTGTCAAAATTACAATTTATGCTTCGGATATTGACGTGTAAAATTTTAAGGGTGCACTCCGGTTTGCACAGATAATTACAGCTGGTCTCCGGGGTGCAGATAAAACAGTCTGATACAGAAATTTTCTCAATTTCTGAGTTAATTATGTTAAGGTCATCCATTTTTTATTGGTTTAACAAAATGTATAACAATTTTCTTGCGCTGAATAGGGATAATTTTACCTAGCTCACGAATAATAGTAATGAAATATGCAATAATATTGAGTGACTGTCTATTAAAAGAAAAATAAAAAGTTAGTTTGAGAAACTTGTGGTTTGTGTAATAAAGTGTGATGGAGTGTGTGAGGGTGTGTTTATGTGTGTTAAGTAGTGTAATAGTCCGAGAGGAATTATAGTTAGTAGTATTCATAGTAATTAAAAATGAAAAACATAACATAAAATAATGCAAACAAAAGTAATACGTGAGGCGCAATAACCGGAAGAAAACAACAATCGGCAGTTTGTTTTTTGAGAATTTGAGGTTTAGTCATGCTTTAGGATTTAGGATGGTCGAGAGGTCATTCTCATTTCTAACTTCAAAATGTTTGCATCCCTCTTTCTCACGAACAAAGATCTTGCCGTGTTTTATCCAGCAGAACTTAAAGTTGTTTGACTTTGCTGCGTCGCGGGCCAGGAAAAATAGTCTCTTTTTTCTTGAAATTAGGTTTTCAGAGACAAAAATAGGCTTGACAGGGCCACTAATTTTCAGGTGCTCTGTTGTTAACTTATAACTGTCCCTGTTGTGTTTGCGGAACTTTTCTAAGAAATCATCTTTGCGCAGGACTGTGGTAAAGTCAACTATGATAGTTTTGTTCGCCGGATCTTTCGTTGGAATTCGATAAATATCTTTAATTTCGTATGGCTGGATTGGTAAGTTGATCAGATTGCCCGTTTCAGTTACAGTTTTTAGGAGAGCAGTCTTTGTTTCAGATTTCGAAACCGGAACGTTGCGAATCTCTAGGCATGTTGACCTAGAGCTCTGTTCAAAATGTTCCAGCTTAGCCTCTAGGTTGTGGATGTAGGACAGGTTTTCTTTACGTTCGGTTTCCAAAAACTCAACTCGCGTAGTTAGTTCGTTGAAGTTGGCAGCCATATTATCGACAGTGTCGCGAACTTGGTTTATCAAGGAACAGAGCTTATCATACCTCTCCTCCTGCTGTTGTTTGAGTTCACGAAATAACTCCTTAATATCAGACATAAAGTTGGACAGTCTATTTTCCTCGTCATCAAGTTGGCGTTTGCGCTTCGCGTTTCGAAAGGTTATGGCAGGGGAGAGATTATCTGTAGGCGAATCCGTGTTGTTTGAATTGAGGTTCGGTTCTGAAGAACTGAGGGGTGTGAACAGTGGAAGCTGCGGGGTGCTAAAAAGCGGCGTCATGGGCTGCGTTGTTGGGGTAGGCGGCGGCGGCGGCGGCGAGCGTTCAAGAGGCATTTTATGTTTAAATGACTTCTTAATAGAAAATACCAGGCGCCCAGCGTTTGTTGGGAGGCGAGACTCGCCGAGCTTATGCTGAGTGGCACACGGGTCAAGACAAAGTGGTCGCTATCGACAGTGCGATACAAAACAGCTTTCCGTCAATTTTAACTTGACCTCCGTTTGTCCGCTTCTCGCAAGTATATACGTCCTTGTTGCGCTTCACGTGTGACCACAGGGTTCATTAATGAATTGCTGTTACGTTTGGAGGCGGGGTCATTAAGTAGTAAATTATGATTGTATGTGTGACTCACGCGCAGCGTATATGTGTGTGACCGACGAATTGTCCGGCGCGCGGCGCGGTGAACTCTTGTATGGTTATGCACTCCTAATTTATTAACGGAATTTATTTTTGGTATTTTAATTAAAAAATTGATAAAATAATAATGTGGTGTCTCTAAAACACGTCTGAACTACTCAGAGATCCAGGGGAAGGGGACTAGTAGAAGGGGAGAAGGGTAATAGTACCTACTTAAAATTAGGGGTCACCTCGACGATCGACATGATTAAATAATACCTATGTACCTGTTATATCAATGGTTGAAGTAAGAATTTTTGTATTAATAAACGTGATTGTCAAACAAATAAACTTTTTTATTTAAAATCTAACCTGTATAATGCAAAATAATGATGACTGTTCTTGCCGAAAAGTTCTCTAGAATTAATGTATATAATGTATAGTATACATTAAATTGAAATACCTAATTAAGAGGGCGGCAAAATTGTCTTCCGCCCCGGGCAGCCGATACCCACGCTACGCCACTGTTCCGTACCTACCCTATGTTGCCATTCCTGAACCTTTTTCACTTTCTCTTCCCTGTTGGGCCTTAAAGCATCCAATTTTGTACTTAAATTCCTACCTAACGTTAGTGTTGCTGGACTTTCCCCGGTAGAACAGTGTTCTGTATTCCGATAATGTAGGGGAGAGCAGGTAGGCTTCGTACAGCGGGAGCGTTCGTACAGTAGTCATATCTACACTATCCATTACGTTGCCGCGTTGATGTTTTTGTGCGTGACGCTAACTCACACGCATGTGTGAACCGCGAGATGGCGGGTCAGTGCGGCCGCCGGCTTCAACGTGACGACTCGATACGTGTTTTCGCTCTCGGTAAGTATTTTTCATATTCACTTTTTTTTTTTAATTTATTTCAACACAGTTACATAGCACATGTATTTCACAAATCTTCTGCCAAACTGCAGGACAGTTTGTCGGCGGCAGTGTTCTCGTGGATACAATTCTTTTTTTTTTTTTTTTTTTCTTAACATTATTAAAGCAAGCGACATCTTAACAATTTAGGTTCTAGCGCTAGGGACACAGACCCAAATAGTGCTTACGCAGGATATTTTTTAAGGCACTTTTAGATACTGTTTCAGTAGAAATTTCCTTCGGCAATTCGTTTAACAATGTTGGAACTAGCCGTTTTCTCGTCCTTTGACCAAAATAATTCCTCACCTTAGGGACCGCGTAGTTGTTTCTCTGTGTCGCTTTGCGGATTGGGCGGTTATACACTTTCTTTACTTTGTGTTCCTTTTTGTTGTGCTGTTCTAAAATTATAGTAGTCTTTACTTTTTTCTGTATGGGCAATATACTACAAATTCTAAATAATTTTTCGTACTCCTTATTAATACTATCTTTAGTTGCCCTGTTAACTAGTAATTTTAATAATCGAATTTGCAATAACTTAATTTTATTTAAATGTACCGGAAATGTCAGTCCATAACCACCCAAACCGTAGTTTATTGTTGCCTCTGCAAGTGCATGGTAAAGAATATACAGTACCCGCCTACTAACTATATATTTTAAGTTGTTAAGTTTCCCCAAAACGGAGCGCAGCCTGTTACATACAGTGTCTACGTGTGCGTCCCAAGTAAATCGTTCATCAATTAATAATCCTAGGTATTTGTATTTCGCCACACGCTCAATACACTCACATTGGCAGTTTGCATTGCCATCATGAAGGCATTCGTACGAGTGACCTTTTATCGAGATACAGGCACTTTTACCTATGCGGTTATACGGGGACGATATCAACATACACTTGGTTTTATTTATGTTAATGAGGATACCATTATCGTGCGCCCATTTGACCACACTATCTAAGTCTTCTTGCATTGCCGATTGGATCAGTTCACAGTCCCGACCGCTGTATGTCAAGCACGTATCATCCGCATACATATATGCATTACAATTTTTAATAACATTGACCATACTGTTGACGTGCATGATGTAACCTATCGGTCCATAAACTGACCCGGTCGGCACTCCGTAATCGACTTTACCGAGGTTACTGTCTACTCCCTTAACCCTAACTTTTAGATACCTATTGTCTAGATACTGCCTGAACCACCCTTTTACAGGGCCCCGTATCCCACACTCGTCCATGGCCTGCAGCAAGCCCTCGTGTTCCAAAGTATCAAACGCTTTTTTAAAATCAATAAAGGTCAATAGAACCACCTGTTTTGTATTCAATGAAGCATTTATGTCATCTGTAAACTTACTTAATGCCGTTGCTGTGCTTCTATTTGGCCTAAACCCGTGCTGAATATCTGTTATTATATTATTATTTTCTAAAAACTTTGTGATTTGTCCTATAATTACTTTTTCAAAATTTTTATTAATTACACTCAAAATCGCAATGGGCCTATAATTTGTGTACTCTTTGTATTTCCCCCCCTTGAAAATTGGTCTAATAGTTGAGATTTTTAACTCATTAGGGTATACTTGTCGTTCTATACACTTATTAATGAAATGCGCGAGAACCTGGCTGATAGGGAACTTAATAGTTTTTAAATCCTGTACTCGAATGCCATCAGAGCCTGGGGACTTTCCACAGCTTAACTTATCTATTATTAAACATATATCTCTAGGGCAGGCCTTTTTAAATCTAAAACTAACATCACTTTCTTTTACATATTCACATCTTTCATAAAACAAATGGTTACATAAATGCTTCTGTTTTAGCAAACCAATTTCATTAGTAAAAGTATAACAAAAATTATTACATACGCTTTCCAGTTTGTCGTTACTGCTTACAAAATACTTTTGAATCACGTCATCAACATTTAACTTTTTTCTACCAAGCCACTTGTTCGCACACTCCCACACTTTTCTCATATCTCCGTTACAATTCTTCAACTCTTGGCGCCTGTGTGCATTTCTAGCAACATTTACAGCTTTATTTGCTTTATTTCGATATTTTGTGTACTCTAATCGTAGTGACATATTTTTAGGATTTGCTTTCCATTTTCTAAACAATGCGTCTTTAGTTTCTAATATTTTCTGCAATTTTTTATCAATCCAGATGTTAGATTCCCTCTGTTTAACTAGCTTTTTCGTTTCTGACGTACTGTAGATGTTGCTAAAAATATTACACATTTGCTTGTACAGCTCTAAAGGGTCTTCAATACACATGAGATTATTCCATTCTACCTTACATAACTTAGTTTTAATCGCTTCATTATTAAGTGTCATGCGATAACACGGAGGCATCAGCTGTTTATTTATTTCGATCGAGAGACCCGTTAAGTAGTGATCGGACACAGTAGTTGTTAGTACGTAGGCATGACGCTCGCCGGCCGGTCGCGCACTTCGCACAAAAATATGATCGATGCATGATGTCACTCGTCGCTCTGACAGGACTACCTCCCGCGTAACATCTTGAATGCAGCATTCCATGCCTAACTCGCTGAGGGTGTTTAGGTATTCGTTGGCGCGTGAGTCGGTTTCGCCTTGCAATATGTTTATGTTGCAGTCTCCCAATAACACTAAATCATTTCCAATAGGTATATTTTGTATTAATTTCTTGAGTTCGTTTATGAAGTGTGATTTGTTCATTTGCGGGGGCCTGTAGGTAGTTATTATGTCAAGTTTTTTATGTTTCGTGACAATTTGGCCATGTATTAATTCACAGCTTAGGTTATATTTCTTAACAATTTCAAACTCCATATTTTCATGTACATAGATAATTATACCCCTCCCCTTCTTTCCGTTCTAGTTAAGTAATATGAACAGTAACCATTTATTTCATAATTATAAACTTCCTCCTCCTTTATATTTATTTCTGTTAGACATATTAGGTCCAATTTAGGTAAACAGTCCTTTATTAATACTAGAAATTCATTAAAATGCTTCCTTAACGAACAGATATTCATATGTATGATGTTTAATGTATTTTCAGTTTTGATCACGTTTAGTTGTTATAAGTTTTGGTCGAACTGTTAAAGTAATTTTATTTATTTTATGTAGTGATTACGTAGTTTATTACGTCAATAAACATTTTAGGCTAACTATTACAGTTATTTTAATTTTTAATTTTATTGTGGATTTCTCTGGTTGGGGTACCTTCGTGCAGCTATGAATGGGGTAGATTCGTACTGTACGAATGCCAACAAAAATATTAATCACTAAAGTGTTGTTACAGAATCATGCCGCGAATATACATAAAAAAGGGGACACGGACAGGAGAAGTAGATGAAGATGCAATGAAGTCTGCGATGAAAGAAGTTTTGGATATCAGCCTAGTGAGCCTGCCAGACTTTTTGAATTCCTTTATTATTTTTTAATGTGTTTAAAGTATGGTTTAGAAGTTTATAAGTTTTTATAAAACAATAATTGTTAATTAGTATTACATGAAGATTGATTACTGCTTACTTTGATCTCAATAAACGTTTATATTACATTTGTAAAATGGCATTTTCATTGACTGTCCGGAGGTTCCCCACTATGTACGAATGCGCCCTACGCTGTGTACGAATCTACCACACGTGTGGGGTAGTTTCGTACTTTTTCCATGTTTTAGAAAAGTAACCGTAGCTTCGCCATGCTGAATAGTATCAAGACAACACTACTTTTAAAGCTAGATAAATAGGGTACTTATAGACATTAAAATGATTTTAAAATAGTTAATAGTCGTATAAACGGCTAAGAATAAAAATTGTACGAATCCTACCTGCTTTCCCCTAATAAGAAGGTACTCAAAAATAAATTAATATTTTGATTTGCCCCGCTTTACCCGCTTTTTTAATTGTTCTTTTCACAGGACGTACTGTATTTTCCGCTGCCCCATTTCATACTGGGTGGTATGGAGCAAAAAAGATATGTTCCATGATTTGTTAAAAAATCTGATAATTCTTTACTCGTAAACGGGGTTCCATTGTCAGAAACGATTTGCCTAGGTAAACCCCGTCTAGAAAAAGCTTCAGTGAGTTTTTCAATAGTAAAAGTAGCCGCTAAAACTGACGAAATGGTTAGAAGTATTATTGAAAAAAAGGACGAAATGGTTAGAAGTATTTCCCGTACCTAGGTACGGGAAATACTTCTAACCATTTCGTCCTTGCATCATCCATTACTAAATATGTTTTACCAAAAATAGGACCTAGGAAATCTAGATGTACCTTCGCCCACGGTCTAGCGGGCCAAGGCCACGGCGTGGTTACTTATCGCCTCCGGCGCCTCGTCGATGCCCGGCCACCAAACATAGCTCCTAGCTGAGGCTTTCGTCTTTACAATACCATATGGGGTTCATGTAACTCTCGTAATACTCTAGCTCGACAGCTTCCCGAAATCACTACCCTGTTTCCACATGACACAACCTAACTCTTCAGTCTTCATACAGTTCCTTACGAGGGTTAAAGTACGGTTGTACCTAATTCACGTATTTCATTATCCGTAGGCCACATATCTCGAATGTAACTTATAACTCTACTTAGCATCTGGTCTCTCTTATTCTGTTGCTTTATTATATTATAATCTAGTTACAATGCATTTTGTGCGAAATGTAAATAAGTTTGCTCGGGGAGGGCATGTAATGATCTCGATAGCCCGTCCGCACCATTTTGTTTTGTGTTGACGTATTCTATGTCATACGTAGATGCAGATAAAATGATTGCCCAACGCTCTAATTTTATATATTATATTTAAACAAACCTCTATGCGTACTTATTACTGTTAAATCGCAGTAGGAGGCAAGGAGCACGAAGGGCACTGATCTTTTTTGGGTTTGAAAAATGAGGAGTTATACTGGGAGTTAAAACTGATTCATAGTGTCGTTTTGTTGCCATTACAACATCAGTGTAATATCGACGTGTAAACCACTCAGTATAAAAGCGATACATTTTTGAATTATTTAAGTTCTCTGAAAGATATTCTCTGGTTGAATTCATCCTCGTATAGTGCGACTCCACTTTAGGAAATATATCAATGCGTTCTTTAATAGTTGCTTCAGTCATAATATTATTCATTTTGTTAGGTCTATTATTATGCTTTCCTCTTAGATATTTAAGTCCCTCATCAGCTTTCATTACTTTATCCAATGCTGTATAAACCATTTTTGTTCTCCAATTCGCAATGTATTCAAAAAAAAGTCTTTCAAACAGCAATGTTTTCATTATTTGAAGTGAAAGAATAGTTTAAAGTTTGCGTGCGGTTATTTTTACGATCTAAAGTTTTTTTTAATACTTTTAGTATGGACAACCATTGTTGTTCGCGATCACCAAGACCATAAAATTGGTCAAATTAAATAATTTGTCTTTATGAAGAACCGAATTTTTGGTTACAACCCTTTCCACGTGCACATGGAGAGCCTATAGTTTTATTAGGATATTTCTTTTTTGAATTGCAACCTTCGAAGGCTTTACCAGATTTTTTTAGGATTTTTTTTTTTTAGAACGACACTCACTACTATGCTGCTTGCGTTTCCGAGTTTTTTGTATTCCCGACGTAAAAGGTTGATTTTGTATTGTCTATTACTGTTTAACTGCTATTAAAAGAAAGAGATAAATGCGCTTTGCAAACTATCGCGCGGCTAGACGAAAACGGTAATGTCTAGAAAAGAGATAAAAGTATTGAAATTTGGAAGAAGTAAACCGTATTGAAATGTTGCGTATATTAAATGAATGTGTTCATTTAATATACGCAACATTTCAATACGGTTTACTTCTTCCAAATTTACTAAACTTTAAAAACATGGTTAGTGTATATTACGGAATACGTATATTTCCATTAGTTCGACAAAAACCCCGTGTTTGAGTTTACCAAAAAACTTATGAAGATTATTTACGCCAATAATCCCATAAAAGCTACTTACCAAAATAAAATATAAAATATTTCTTTGTACCGACCTATAACAGTATTTTTGCCGACATCATTTTGTTTGTAAATTTCCCAACAATAAAAACGGATGTCAAGATATCTTTGTAAATTATCGTTAGAAAAAACCAAAAAAAATTGCTAAGGTGTAATCCAGTCCGTAGATGCCAAATTTGCCATAACATCAAGAAGTCCATAATAGTACATTACCGACTTATTGCTCGGGAGCATCGATATAAAGTCATGGAATTGATTGAACGCTTTATTTGTGTCAGTTTCTAAGTGGACATCTGACCATGAAATACTTTTAAGGCATTCTTTAAATTTATTTATATTGTCGTTGCAGTAATCTTTCTTATAAATATAGTATGGTTTGCCCTTTGAACTTTGCTCTTTTACCGGAAATTCTAACAATTGTGCTGTGTCATGGTCAGATAAGTGAAGAGGCAAGACTTTAGAAGATGTAGTTTTAATGTTACTAATTATATAGTCTATACACGAGTCTTTCCGAGTGCGGACATTAATGTGAAGGTTCAACTTGTACGTATAACATAGATCTGTTAGATAGGTAGTGACTTTCCCTGGTTTGAGAGTATTTATATTAAAGTCCCCTGCAATAATTACTTTTACACTTGTCCCATATTTTTTAAGTAATTCACACATCAATAGATCCAATTTATTAAGAAATACGTTAGGGTCAGATGTTGGTGTTCTATAAACACATACTATTAATAATTTATGCAATGGTATTTCAATGCCACAGGCCTCGAAAGACTTAAGCGTTGAATATTTTTTAACGCAAGTAAGCTCATTATAAGTAATGCCCCTTTTTAGGGTTCCGTTGCCAAATGGCAAAAAACGGAACCCTTATAGATTCGTCATGTCTGTCTGTCTGTCTGTCCGTCTGTCTGTCTGTCTGTCCGTCCGTATGTCACAGCCACTTTTCTCCGAAACTATAAGAACTATACTGTTGAAACTTGGTAAATAGATGTATTCTGTGAACCGCATTAGGATTTTCACACAAAAATAGAAAAAAAAAACAATAAATTTTGGGGTTCCCCATACTTAGAACTGAAACTAATTTTTTTTTTTTCGTCAATCCCATACGTGTGAGGTATCTATGGATAGGTCTTCAAAAATGATATTGAGGTTTCTTATATCATTTTTTTCTAAACTAAATAGTTTGCGCGAGAGACACTTCCAAAGTGGTAAAATGTGTGTGTCCCCCCCCCCTCTAACTTCTAAAATAAGAGAATGATAAAACTAAAAAAAATATATGATGTACCATACCATATAAACTTCCACCGAAAATTGGTTTGAACGAGATCTAGTAAGTAGTTTTTTTTAATACGTCATAAATCGTAAACCGCAATTTACCTTTAATTCAACCAACTCAAATATAAAAAATATAAAAAACATTTAATTTCATAAACATAAACCTTATGCATAAACCCGGATGTTACGGAACCCTCGGTGAGCGAGTCCGACTCGCTCTTGCCCGGTTTTTGTAAGTATACAGGTTCCCCCTCTCTGTTGGTCTCTACTAAACGCAGTTGCCAACGAATAATTATTTATTTTCAGAAAGTTTTCGGTTCCAGCACGCATAAAAGTTTCAGAAAAACATAAAATATCGGGTTCATCATGCGAGTCTCGTATTTCTAGCAACGTTAGTTCTAAAATTTCTTGTTTAGATAAAATGCTAGCGATATTTTGATGCAATATTTTAAAGGTACTACCACTATTTTTAACGAAAAAGCTTATTCCTGTTTTCAGTCTTAAAATAGTAAGGTATAGTACCCTTTTTTGTAGTAGTAGGATTATCAATGTCAGGTTCATTTTTGGCATCATGTTCAGACTGTTTCCTTGCAAAGTAATATGGGATTGTTCCTTTTTGATAGATTTCACATTTAATGACGGATTTTTTGAGTTTTTGTGGATTACGCAATATTAATTTCTTTAGTTCTTTAACATTTAAATACTTTGCCTAGCTCGTCCGAACTAGAACCGGCTCCTAGTTCACCCGGCTGCTCGCTCCCGGTAGCTTCGACGTGGTTCACCCTGCGCCTCTTCCCTCTTCCTGTGCTCGACCACACACACGACACACGCATCTCAAATGTTCCCTCTGCTTGCATTTACTTCATACAAAATTCTTGTAACGGGTTTATCGGTGGTATCGTGCCAGCCGCATGCCGTGCAGCTACACGGCGTCTTTGTCCGTGTCTGGCGCAGCGCGCTCGCGGCCTCTGCGCTGATCACGCCCACGTGTTATCTTAAACGCGTGTACGGTTGCTGGTACCTCCGCGCATGCTTTATGTTCCACCACGGCCGCATCTTGCTCCGCCGCTTCCAATCCACAAGCCAATTTCACTGCCCCTGAGTACGTCAGTTTGTCCGCCGCAAATAATATTTGTCTGATGACGTCACTCTTAACTCCGCACACAATCTGATCCCGCAGATTCTCCTCCAAATTCCCGCCAAACACACAAGTTTTCGACAGCTTTTTAATCTCTTTTTCGTCGTCCATGCCTTCTTTGACGAAACCGGAAACGCTCCGCCATGACAGCTGGTTTCGGTTGAAAATGATTTTTCATCATTGTGACGGCTTTTTCGTAGGTTAACTCGGTTTGCTTGAACTGCACAAAATACTCAGTAACTCATACGTTTGATCACCAACGCCGCTGATTAAGATCGCCAACCACATATTCTTGTCCACGTTATTGACTTTGAAATACATCTCCAACCTTTCCACGTACAAAATCCAATTTCCGGACGCCACATCGAAGTCTCTTATTCTACCAATTTGTCCACTCGACATTTTTATTCTATTTAACCCGAACACAATTGTAAGAAGGTAGGTACTATCCCATCCTCGTCGCCACTGAGAAGTTGGTGCTTAGGCAAATAAAAGGCGTGAGTCGATAGCAAGCGTACCTATAATAAAAACTGGCGTTCATACAAGTAGGTATGTCCTCTTATATACTCATCGATGATAAATAGAACAAATGCGGGCAACCAAATATATTACAATTTGTTTTATTATTTAGTAGGTACGTACACACAGTTACATCGCTTCATTGCTTTATCGTCTTAATATTTTCAGAAATTGCTTACAAAATCATTTTGTTATAATTTTTCTTCTTCGAAGTCGCAAAGCAAAATCCACGATATACTATTATAATTTTTTACTGGATAACACTATTTTCCACCAAGATGTCACGACGTCCAACATGTTCAAAGTTTTAAATAAAATTTGGTTACATTGGAATTTGAACTTTGTTACGCCAACATTGAGTTTCTAGTTCCAAAACACAACTAAGATATGATTCTGAATTCAAACTTAGCGTATAGTAAGTATATGCAAAATAAACAGATGTTTTACGTACTGAAGACTTTCATCTTTTAAAATAAACAGAATGCCAAATATCATATTCCGTTCAAATATTGTAGTTTGAGAAACCATTACGATACATAATAATAATAATAATAAACCATTTATTTTCAGGTAACAAAGACCCATAGATACATAACTTAACCTAAGTATACATAATAATATAGTAACAATTGTGTTAGTAAATAAAACATAATGTAACATAGGGTTGCTGAGCACTCTTCAGTACAACAAAGTTTTGATAGATTGGTTCAATCATGATCGACCTTAATATGACCATATGACCATTTTAAATGCTTAATTTCATTAGCATAGAGTAAAAACTGTAAGGTAAGTGATGTGATTATATTTTATACCTTTATATCATTAATAAAACAAAGGACATTGACAATCTATGTATGGATGTTGGACCAAGTGCATTAAAAAATAATAATAATAATAGTTATGAGTCATTAAAAAAACCTGTTAATAAAGGCTCAAAGAAAGTTTTTACCTAACTACTACATATCGGCCCTAAAACGTTGTATGTACCAAGCGCAAAAGGTAGAAAACACACGTTATCTGTCCCAATCAAGTAACAGATGTAAAGCTGCCTGAAAAATAATCAAAAGTAACAGTAGCGACACAAAAAATACTCAAGACATAAACGAAATTAAATTGGACAAACAAACTTACACACAACCAGAAACGATAGCTGACATTTTTAATAAATTTTTTATTGACATGACGAATAAGACTATTGACCCGTATCCTGACTACACGCCACCGATAGCTCACCTTCCAAATACTATTTTTTTGACCCCAACCAATGAGAGTACTGTTTTCAAAACAATAAATTCTTTAAAATCGATTAACTCCACAGGCTATGATGACATTAACACCACCATCCTCAAATTATGCTCAAAATTTTTGTCATCGCATATTAGCCATATGATTAACCAATCATTTATTCAAGGCGTATTCCCCTCGCGTTTAAAGCTCTCCGTTGTTAAACCAATCCACAAGAAGGGTGACAACAATGATATGAACAATTATCGTCCCATAACGCTTATACCAATAATTTCAAAAGTTTTTGAAAAGGTTATGCATGAAAAACTTTACAGCTTCAAATCAAAATATGACATCCTAAATGAAGAACAATATTTGGTTTTAGGAAAAATAAATCTACCACATTGGCTTGTTTTGCTTTAATAAAATTAATAACCAAAAGTCTTAATGATAAAATACCAATTACCTCTATTTTCTTAGATATCCAAGGCTTTCGATTTCGTCAACCATAAATTGCTTCTTCTCAAATTAGATCGATACGGCATTAGAGGAAACGCATTGAAATGGCTTGAAAGTTACCTCACCCATCGACAACAATGTGTGGAGATCTCGAGACAAGCAGGGCATCAAAAAATCGTTTGTAGATCTGCCTATCGGGAAAATAACTGTGGTGTTCCTCAAGGAACCATAGTGGGACCACTTCTGTTCTTGCTGCCACAACTGCATATTATATGCTGACGACACGACCCTCAGCATTCAAAACGACAATTATGACGAAGGTGAATACCAGATTGAAATAAACGAGACACTAAATAAAATTATCACTTGGCTCAATCAAAACAATCTCCATATTAATTTGAGCAAAACCAATGATACAGTTCCAAACACATAACAGTAAGCGTCCACAGTTAAAAATACAACACGATAATGACGCAATTGAAGAAGTTGAGAGTACTAGGGATAACAATAGACAAACACTGTAACTGGAAGTGTCTAAACACACTATGCCGAAGTTACGCGACCGAAGTTCGGCATGATTACGCCTGCAATGCTATTTGAATTACTGACGACATATTATGCCGAAATTACGTTGCGTTAAATAGCATTGAAATAGCATTGTGGGCGTAATCTTGCCGAACTTCGGTCGCGTAACTTCGGCATAGTGTGTTTAGACACTAAAGCTCATATTGATGAACTCTGCACAAAGGTAGACAGATTCGTATTCGTTCTATACAGATTAACACGTGTGGCTAGTGTTGATGAGGCACTATGTGCATATCATGGCTATGTCTCGTCAATTTTGCGTTACGGCATTATAATATGGGGTAATTCTGTAGAACTTAACAGTGTTTCGAGCTCAAAAGAAATGTATTCGGCTAATATGTGGAACTCACCCACTGGACAGTTGTGTTCCATTATTCAAAAAATTAAAAATATTACCACTCCCAGCACTATATATTTTTGAAATTTGTATTTTTGTATACCAAAATAAGCATGAATTTAATCTGCACGATGATCTTGTATCTAGACCTAGCCGCAAAGTCCACATGCTTCGTGTAGGGTAGGGCGGGGCTAATAGTCCCAATTTTCACTCTAAGACCTATAAGTCTCAAAATCAAGTATTTACTGTTAATAAAAAATGTTGTATGAAAACTTACACAATTCAGCTTAACACTCAAATAGTCAGAAGTGTGAATATTCATTTGATTTCCGAAAACTTTAGCAACAAATGCAAAATGGAATTCTGCACTTTTTACCCCGCTCACGGGGTAAAAAGTCCACGGTTTGGGGTAAGAAGTCTATAAATCCTAATGGCTAGCTAATTAGGTATTTATGGTCAATTATTGGGGTAAATCAAAATACATTATTTTAAAATCAATATTTCTGTTTATTAAATCAAAATCAAAATCAAAATGTTTTATTTCACATAAACCTACATGGGCACTTATGAAACGTCAGAAGCTAGGTGCACGGTTCCAATTGGTCGTTTCCTATGGAGAAGAACCGGCAAGAAACTCCATGGTTACTCGTTTTAAAAATAATTGGCTTTTACAATGTTTCCAGATTACAGTAGGTATGGGAGGACAGTGCAGGCCTGTCAACAAGTACCAAGTACTTGATAAAATAGAAAATGGTCTACAGATCTAAAGTCTATAAGGCCTACAAAGTCCTCACATTTACAAAATAAGAATCTATCAAAAGGATAAATAATCAAAAAAATAAAAACAATAATAAAAACCTACTAAAACCAAGTGTTATGATTCCCATTAAAACCACTAATAAAGAGGTGAAAATTTTCAATTATCTGTATATAATGTCAAATAATAAAGAAATTATGTCAAAAAGTATATAATGTCAAATAATTAAGAAATTATGTCAAAAAGTATGTAAAAAAAAAAAAATTAAACATCGTAATTTGAGAGCAGTTAATAAACATTTACATAGTTATGCCGTTAATGAGAAGCCAGGGAAGCCACATGTGCAGAAGGAATTATTGCCAGGCTACCTTGTCTTCAACGTAGTCTTTAATCTTATAATATGCTTTTTTGATAAGGACACGTTTAATGAGGGTTTTGAACTTTCCATCGCTAAGTTCTGTAACCGGCTTTGGCAACTTGTTATAACTAGCAAGTCGTTTCTTGTAAACAGCATCCGTTTTATGCTGTTTACAAGAAACGACTTGCTAGTTTTAGTTAATCTAAATTTAGGTAACACAATTTCATTTTTACTACGTGTATTTATATTATGGAAATCGCTTCTTATTTTGAAGAGTCCTAAGTTTTTGCGAACATACAAAATACTTTCTAAAATATAAAGAGAAGGCAGAGTTAGTATATCAATTTCTTTGAATTTGTTTCTAAGAGACTCGCGAGGACCCATTTTATAGATTGCGCGGATTGCCCTCTTCTGTAAAATGAAAATTGAATCTACGTCAGCTGCCGATCCCCACAGCAGAACACCATAAGACATAATGCTGTGGAAATAAGCCAAGTATACTAACCTAGCTGTGGCTATATCTGTCAACTGCCTTATTTTTCTTACTGCATATGCAGCTGAACTTAATCTACTTGAGAGAGCTCTAATGTGTGCGCCCCATTGTAATTTTGAATCTAAAGTAATTCCTAGAAATACAGTTTCCGTAACAGCATCTAGTCTTTTGCCATCAAGTTCTAAATTCAGACCCACTTGAGGTACATTTGGTAATGAAAACTTAAGACATTTAGTTTTGTTTGCATTAAGTAAAAGATTATTAGCTGCAAACCATTTCGAGAGAACAGCCAGACTATCGTTAACATGTAAGACATCCGTATCTTTTCTATCTATTTTAAAAATAAGGGAAGTGTCATCAGCGAATAAAATGATATCCGACAAGTTAGCCATCATGTAAGGAAGGTCATTAATATAAACTAGAAATAGGAAAGGGCCAAGAATTGAGCCTTGAGGCACGCCCATCTTAACTAGAGACCCCGAAGACGTCGCCCCGTTAACGTTTACTTTTTGCTGGCGCTTTGACAGATAGGAAAGAACAAGATCAGCAGCTTGTCCACGAATTCCGTAGTGGTATAATTTACAGATCAGTGTATTATGGTCAACGCAGTCAAACGCTTTTGAGAGGTCACAGAAAATGCCAATTGCATCCTGGGACTTCTCCCAGGATTCCAAAATGTGACTGATGAGTTTTACTCCCGCGTCTGTCGTCGACCTACCTTTCGTGAAACCAAACTGGCGACTATGTAAAATCCCATTTGAATTGAAATGTGACAACATCTGGTCCAGCATGATTTTTTCATAGATTTTACTCAATGCTGGTAGCACAGATATAGGTCTATAATTGGAGGGATCAGACTTACTACCCGATTTGAATATCGGTACTACTTTACTATGTTTCATTAAGTCAGGAAACGTACCGCTGTCTAAACATTGATTAAGTATGCCTGTTAGGGCAGGGGCAATTGTGTCAATAATATCTCCAAGAACCTTAACAGAAATCCCCCATAAGTCTTCAGTGTTTTTTATGTTAAGACTTTTAAATGCTTTTTTAATTGTGTCAACAGAAATGGGCTTGAATTCAAAGCTTGGAATTTCCCTATTAAAATTTTCCTTAAGAAGGGCTTCAGCTAATATAGGTGATGAGGGGAGAGACTTTGTAACCTCTATTGGGATATTGGTAAAGAAATTTTCTAGTGTCTCAGCAACTTTTAACTTATTTGAAATGGTTTCATTATCAATTTTTAGGGACAACTCATTCTGATCTCGCTGTTTTGTGTTTCCAGTTTCTTTGTTTATTACCTGCCACACAGCTTTTATTTTATTATTAGACATACTAATTTTGTTACTAATTAATTTAGATTTAGCCTCAGCGCAGACTCTTTTGAATATTTTAGAATAGTTCCTTACATAATTATGAAGGGCTTGATCAGAAGTTAATGATTTTTCATGATACAGATTATATAAAATATCTCTGCTTTTTCTAATGCCAGCAGTGGCCCATTCACTAAATTTTGGTTTAGTATTTATAGTAACTTTTTTTACAGGACATGCTTTATTGAATTCTTGGCATACTGTAGAAAATAATGTACCATAGTTTATGTTGGGGTCTTGTGAATCAAAACTAGCTGTGGAAAGATTGCTAAGAACATTATTATTAAACATTTTCAATTTATTTTTAGTTAGAGGTCTTAATTGAATGGATTTATCTATGTGTAATCTTTTACCTAAGTCAAATGATACAAGTTGACCAGTATGGTCAGACCTGACGCCAGTAATTAAGGAAGAGTCTTTTATTTTACAGTTAGTAAATACATTGTCGATGCATGAAGCTGAAGTTGCTGTTATTCTAGTCGCTTCATTAAATATACATTTTAAATTAAATGATTTAAACAATGATATTAGCTTACATTTTTCTGGTGAATTAACTAGTAGATCAATATTTAGGTCACCACAAACAAAAACAAATTTACTATCTTTAAAAAGTTTACTAAGTATTTCTTCCATTATGATCAAAAATGATGACAAATTTGAGGCTGGTGGTCTATAAACACATAAGAAAGTATGGCCTTCAACTTCTGCACATGCTACCTCACATAAGCGATCAACAGAGAAAGCAGTGATATCCTTTCTTTCTTTATGCCTAAAAGAACTATTACATAATATCAAAGTACCACCCCCTATTGAGGACCTGTTGTGCGCACTGGCAACTGAAAAATTATTGACATTAAACAACATTCTATCCGGTTTTAACCAGGTTTCACAAAAACATAAGATATCCATATGATATTTATCTATTAACATTTCCACGTCTAGGATTTTGCCAGAAAAGCGATTTATATTTTGGTGATATAGTAAAATATTCTTATTATGCTTCTCTCGTCGAGTCTAAAAGTTTAAAGAATGAATTACAGTATTATTAGAAGTACTAGATAATACTGTTTCGTCACTTAACCTAGTCTCAGTTAAATTATCAATAACTGCGTGTATATTGTAAGCTAACAAAGTAGCCAGTACATGCTGACTTTTCTTGGGAAGAAACATATGTTCCTGAACTAATACAAAATCCCTAACAATATAGTTTGTATCAAAATACAATAAACGGTCACTATGACGACATGTCAAAGTATGCATTAAGTTGTTTAAACTATAAATGTAATCGTTTCCTGCCTCATACAAATTATCAGAATATGGCAATGCACATAATATTAATTTACCTAGTTTTAATTTAAGTAGGGTGTCAATACCATTAACTATGTCCCTTTTTGTTACGCTCAGACTGTTTCCAATTAAAAGAACTACAGTAGTCTGCTCATTCATTTGTGTATGTTTTATTTTATGAACAAGCTCATTAAAATGCAGGTTATGATAACAACAATTAACTATAGTATGTTTAGAGCGGTTATTTAATAATGATCCAAAAGCTGATCCTAATCTATCAGAAAATACCATAACATTACTTTGAGTGGGATAGATAGGTTCTATAGTATTAAAATATCAATATAATCTTTCAACTTTTTCAACTTTTTCATTCTCAACAGTTTCTTCTCACCTTTATAATTGACCTCATCTGCAGAAAATTTCATAATATGTAGTGGTGTAGTTCCTCTATCTGTCCTTATTTTTATTTATTTACGCAAGAAAAAAAGAAAGAAAAAAAGAATTGCAAGGTTATAAAATAAAAATGGTAAACAACAAGAACATTTTATTACCATGCATTAATTACAGATATAATAAGACTGCAATATGGACTTACTTTAATATTTTCTTAACAGTCAGCGTGGATCTATGAAAGAAACGAGAACAAACACTTTTTTTACTTTTGGGCGCGAAAACATTCCGATAGCCTTGTTACTCGCATATGCGCTCCGCGACGGTTGACGGCTCCCGGCTTCGTCGTCGCCCCTCACCCGGCTCCAGATCACGAAGACAGTCTGTTTCTAGCGCGGTTAGGTCCTGTGATATGTATGTTGGGACTTCTTACCCGCCGGACTTCTAGCCCCGCCGTACCCTACCTAGACGAAATAATAAACTATTTTCTAATAACGTATTTTGTATGGCGACCAAAGTTTATAATAAACTACCAGACTGTTTTAAAACACTTAACTTTAGGACATTTAAATCTAAATTATTCAATATCTCCTATGTAAATGCTATTACTCGACTAATGATTTTATGAATGAAATGAACAGTTGACTTAAATATTAGAATAATTATACCTATTCTGTTCTTATTATCTCTTTGACTTAATTTAATCTTTTTGACATTACTATTCCTAATATTTGACTAATTTCCAATTTGAATGTTATTCTAATTTATTTAATTCAATGTTAATCTAACAAAATTACCAAAACCCTAAAATATGTATTTGTACGCCGGAAACGGCAGAATATTATGAACTTTTAAAAATATGTAACAACTCTGTAACAATATTCTGACAAATAAATAAATGATTATGATGATTATGATGATATATTTAATTTTTTCGCCAATTACTATATTTTTACAGGTAATGACTTAGATATAAAAAAAGTTAGCAACCCTATTTGGCATATAAATATATGTATTTTGCGTGTACATACATTAATTACTAAATAGTTGTATCAGCTCCAGCTTAGTTGTCTGTCTGATTTTCATAATAAGCTTGAATAATGTCTGTATTGTACTTACCTACTACATAATCATTAATCAAAGTTTACACAATAACCTACGTAACAAAAAAAACAACTACCTACGTAAAGCTGGTACAGGTACAGTGGCGTTCATAAGTGAATTAGCAATCTGACAAAGCAATAGATTGACGCTTCGGTTTGACTTACGACCTAATTCTATAAGTTGTTTCTATACTATAGACAGGCACACACGCACTCACTTTATTTCGATAAATAATCATTAGTTTTTTGTTTCGTTCGCCTTGTTCACACAAATAATAAAGTTAGTAGGTAGACTACAGAAAACCAACTAAATTAATTCGTTTCTGTGAGGTAGATAGATTCTGATGCTCGTTACGACTATTCACCTTTAAAGAACGTTGTTGGTTCGTGGATATTGTTGGTTAGTGACAAGGTATTTAAATCTATCGAGGTGTTCAAAATGCAGTCAAATATAAATATTGAAGTGAGGACTAATATTATTGCGCTGCATAAAATTGGATATAACAAAACCCAGATAGTGAATGAAACCAGACTACGTGTGAGTGTATCATTTAAATATTTCCTAATTTACTAAATATCATCATAATCATTTCAGCAGAAAGAAAGACGTCCACTGCTGGACATAGGCCTCCCCCAAAAGGGGGGGGTTTGCCATAATCGCCACGCTTGGCAGGCGGGTTGGCGATCGCAGTATGGTATGGTGGTGGAATGCATAGAGAACGCTGCTGCCCATTCTCCGGTACACCCCTTAGTCGCCTTTTACGACACCCACTGGAAGTATGGGGTGGTGCTATTCTTTAAGTCCGGCACCACACAGACAACCAGCACCACACAGACAATTTACTAAATATAAATCTACTTAAATCAAAAGCATTGTTAATCGTTTTACTCGGAAAATGCCTTACTAAAGTTTTAAATTCATCATTATTCATTATTTAAAATAAAAGATACTTAATTTATTTAGATTAGTGAATGATGAGTAATATTTTTTTTCCGTAGTCGTCGAAGTGTTAGGTAATTATTAATAGTAAAGTGAACAATTTTAATAATTTGCTTATAGATGTCTAACAGTATTCCGTTCTTTGTTCTAGAAAATACTGTAAAAGTTAAAAGGCTACCTTAGTCGATTCGCAAATCGAGCGCGAAGTGGAAGGCGTCGAGAAGAACAGCGTCGACTCATGGTGAATGACATTTTGCTGAGTCATTCAACACATCTTTATTAACCGTTCGCCGCGCACTCCATGCTGAAGGCTTGCATCATCGAAGACGTTGTCGTTCCTACCTAAATAAATAATAAAATAACCTACTAAAATAATGTAAACATTTTCGATCTATCTACAAGAACCCCCCACCTGTATATTATTCCATAATTTGAGGTTTTGTTTCAATCTTCTTTTCGTAAAGAAAATGAATACTTAAGCTATAACCTCAATCACGTTATAATAAATAAATGTAGCGGTTTGTTAACTTTATGTAAGCAAAATAAATGTAACGAATAAATATTTTTTATTTGTGTTATACTTATCACTTAACACGCATTTTTTTATTCTAAACCCTTTATTGCAACAAAAACAACATTAATAAAAAAGGCATAATATTCACAAAATTGCTTTTGTGAATATTATTATTGCAAACAAAAATAAATATTCCCAAAAACCGCACTGCGCTTCGTGAGATTCGAACCAAAGCCAGTTGCATGACAGTCCACTGCTTGACGATTACATACTATCATTGTTTGAATTTTAGCAACGCTATGCTATTAACCGTGTCTAACAAAAGGGACGGAGTATAATTATAGTTTTTTGTTTCGTGTGATGGGACGAGTAAGTGACGATTATGGCAGTGTGTGAAGTAGGTAGGTGGTGTGTGTACCGTGCTGTTTACACATACAGATGTACGTTGTACCGCGTGATCAGAGCAATACCTACGACTCGTAAGGTGCTCAGATACTTTTGAACGCTACTGTACATAAACTCTTCATCCTCTCATTTTATCAGCTTCCATGTTTGCATTCACTTGGGAGGCACAATTTTCTACGTTTAACTTTCAAAATCGAATAAAAATGTAATTTCCCTGGCTCGCTGAAAGCTTTATGATTCGTATTCATCGGCAGCAAGGCAACTTAGTCGTTAGCTATCTCGTAAAATATAAATCCGCTAGTGAATAGGCGTCCTGCGTACGTGTGCTCTGCATCACCTGACACGATAGGCTGAATGCAGAGCGTACCGTCGTCCAATTTCGCGCGCTAAATTGTTCATAACGGAAGTTCATATCCGGACGTCGGGCCGCCCAACGCTTCAGGCGAGATTAGGCGGTAATTACCATTTCCTGTGACACAGGACGCAGACACGGCTAGAGAAGAAGCGGCTTCTCTGCAGGACGTACCGCGTTCAGCGCCACCGGAGGAAGGAACAATTTGCCGTAACAATTTATCTAACTTCCAACATTATTACTTACCTAATTAGCTATCGTCTTCCTTCGCACATACAAGACGGAATCGGAAACCAAAGAAGTACTATCTGCCGTTAATACAATGTATCCCGATAAAAGCTCTTCGGAAAAGACATTTGTGGAAGTATTCGCTAGCCAAATGCCGGTATAAATTGATTGTATACCATTACTGAGTCGGAAAAACTGATTATGCAAGAATTGAGCGGAGTGCGGAAAGGGTGTGCTGTTGTGCGGCGCGCGCGCCTCGCTGCCGCCGTTGATATGATTGAATAAACGAACACCGGGCTTCCCTAATGAAACATATTGAACGTGTATCGAATCACTTAGGCACCGCGCCGGTGCGCTCCTGCACTCGCCTGTTGGGGCATGTCAACAAGCCGTAGGTGAACCCTATAAATAACATTACGGTACAGTCTCGTTTTAAGAGAGACAATAAATTGAATTAACTCCGCCAACTTTGAACGTCAAAGGAGAATAAAAAAAATCAACTTCATTTTACGGAATATAATTTCACGCGGCATCAGCGCCTCCCTTTGTGTCGTTTAGAAAATATTTACGCAAAGCTGTGTCCCGTAAACCCACAAAAAGGGAGAATCCTAATTAATTCATTAATGTCATTATAATTAAGACATTTGCGGCATTTAATGTGCATTACTTTCAATCTTCTCTGTCGTGGTAATATTTTAAGCAAGAGTTAGTTACTAGACTTAATTAATTGGATAAACCACAACAAGATTTTGGAAGAAATTGTAGTTGTGTTCTATTGGCAACTTCATGGTTTCTTTATATTGTTTATTAAGAACATGAGTCACAGTACCTACCAGTGGCGAAGGGTGAATTTATGACAGAGATAAGCCGGAGCAAAAAAAAATGTCAATAAGCCGTTTCATTAAATTCCTATTTCGATCTACTTTTCTATTAAGAGCTTCATGTACAATCGACAAAGTAGTTCGGTTTACATCCCACACACGGATAGCTGTGTCGGTAATGTCGGTATGAATAGTTACGCACACAAACTATTACTCACTACTCTATTTTTTATTAGTGTGGGTATGTCGCACCAATGGGCAATAACTATAATACCAATGCATAGTAATAATTAATTTATGTAATTGAATGAGTTATAATATTTCGCATTAGTTCATTGTAACAAGTTTGGCACAATGGCTAACGTCTCTGGTTAGTGAACAAGAAGTCTTAAGTTCAAACCTCGGGATCAAAACATTCTTTTCGTTTTGACCATAATTTTCCTAAAACATTAATTACCTAGTTGAATCGCTAACGATTTTTAGACCCTTTAATATATGAGTAATTTACAACATTTGAGACATGAGCACGGAATTCTCAGCCACTTTATTTTGACCGTTTAGGATACAACTACCCACAATTTTTGAAGTATATATTTTTTTACCTTTCATCTTAATTTGTAAAAAAATTACACTACGAGTATAATTGAGTTGGAATATATTAATTGTCTACCCTCTGAAAATGACAAATCATTTATAAGTTAGTAGTTTATGTTTATCGTCATAATGCTATTTAGAAAAAAATGCCAAGTGCTAAGCCTTTAACATATACTTAAAAGCTTTCAACTTAAATACACTTTTTCGGACAGCAGCATCATGTTATTGTACCTGTAAAAGTGCATCTAAAAGGTTTTACCAACAAACTAATTGAGTGATGCATCAATTTGTGGTGACACATGTAGGTATTCGCTTTATATTCATGTGTTTGGTTATACTACCTGTTAATAAAATGTTAGGCTATTTTATTAAGGGGACGCATTAAGCCAGAAAAAAATCAAGTGTCACCCGCGTCCCCTTGCCTACCCCTCTAACCCCTAAACATAATATTCAATATTTTATAGTTTTGCCTCGGTACCTATTTATTTAGTTTATCAAGTCTTATTGTTTTTAATAATCGTTTCGGTAGTGGTTTTAGTTATTTTTCCATGTTTTCTATTTCACAGTGTGTTTCCTACAAAGTTATAAATTACGAAACTTTTATTTACGCAAATAAGTTACATACCAGCGCAGTCACATTAGCTATTTCGTCGCTATCCCTATCAGGTCACATTCACTAATACGTCACCTTCTGCATCTGGTCAGTTTCGTAACTAGTTTTATACTTACCGTATTTCGACTCCTTTGCGACTCATTCTCAACTCGTCCAATAGATATGTACAATTTGAGAGCAGTCTTCTCGTCTCAACAGACTGAAGTTTAAAAAAGTACTCTGTGGCAAATTGATTTGTGAAACAAAAATATGTTTGAAGTTCCCGCAATGTGCGACGAAAGAAGACTTCTTCCACGAACTAAGAACGTCGTAAGTGCTATAAGCTTCTCGTAGTAATAAAACCACAAATATAAGGAATAAAAAAATACTTCCACAATTTTTGTCGCCTGTGTTATTACATTAATCATCAAATTTTTATTCTAGTCATATTCATATTAGGTACAAATCGAAAAGTCGTGAAAAGACATGTCCAGAAATGGTTTTTTATTATTTAATAATTCTAACCAGAATAAGTTAAATATATTTGGATAGACATCCCAAAAATAAGTGGTTCTAACTATTTCACAGATTTTTAAAACCCTCCAATTTTGAGAAAAATATTTTTTTATTTTAGTGTGAATTTGCTCCTAAAACGAACGAACCTTTCTAATTATCTCGGATAATACAGTGAACGCACCCTAAAAAATTATAAACTTGTCAAAATTGACAGTATTGACACATGGTACTGCCATTACTGACATTATACTGACAACACAGAATACAATAATAAATTATTATTTGATTTGCTAGTTTAGACTACAATATAATATATTATTATGGAGTATAACAATGTGAACGAAACAAATATTATTTATAACAAAGATTATTTATTTACCTCTGTAATATAATCTATACTAATGATAAAGCTGAAAAGTTGTTTGAACGCGCTAATCTCTGGAACTACCAGTCGGATTTGAATAATTCTTTTTGAATTTGATAGCCTAATTCTTGAGGAAGGATAAGGGCAATCGAATACATTATCATCATGCTACGACCCTCAAAAGCCGAGTAACGTAATAAGAAAAAGGTCTAAAGAACACTAAGCGAAAATGATGTAATCGTAACTCGAACGAAGTCGCGGGCAGAAGCTAGTAAGAAATGTTTTCAGTGAATGTGTAGCATAATTCTTTTAGAACTAAAGCGCATTCTACATGATTATGGCTATACTTCGAATGTTCATGTGCAAGTTGCAATATTTTACTAAGACCTCGGTTATCAAGAAGTGCATGTTTCAGCATACTCCACAGGGATGGCTTAGCAGGAATAAATGATAATAGTATCTACTGATTGAAATTCCTTTTTAATGATTTGGAATCGAGAGAAAAGCGTTTCGACAATAAATATGCTAATTGGATGCAAGTGTTACTATGTATTTTATGTATGTAGTTTTGTTATGAAATAAAACGTTTTTTTGGTTTTGAATATTCATTTATTAACTTTCTTCATTTTCAATATCTTCTCTTATTAAAATATTGTCGAGAAACTGAGCAGGTGGAGATATATCGTTTTGATGCCGAGCGCATCCAAGATACCAGACTATTGTCATCACATGAGCACCGCTTCCTATTACATGCTCGAGCATTAGCAGGGATCTGAAATTAAGTTTTAATTTATTGTGTGTTCCACTAATCGGAGATACAATAATGTACTATGTGCAATGTACTATTTAATTTACATATTAACCTGACGGGGGTTGATGATGCCAGCTATATAAGCCTGCTCAGGATGATCAACAGGTAAGGGACGAGAGCGCCTGCCTATTCTTCTTGAGATAGAAACGCCACAACATGCACATACTGATTGATGACCCAGCTGTTGGTCACCTATATTGTGCTGGTTTCTGTTATTCAGTTCTATTAGTAAAAGGTTGATGCATTCTTGGCAAATGCGATCTCCATCTGTTACCTAAAACAAAATAATATTTTAAGAACACCAAATCGTTTTTCTGCATCTTCTTTGAGCAAAGTAGTGCTATTTAATCTTTTTTAACATAAGCTATTAAGCCTGGTTACACATTATTAAAAAAAAACTTATAATGTAAGTTAAAGAATACATTACCTCTTGAGAAATGAAAGTTAATTTTTGCAGACTATCAGAGGTCGTAAAACAGGCAAAGGTTGTGCAAATAAAACCCCTAATGAGCTAAATATAAATAAAGAACAGTACTTACATACGGGGTTTTAAATCCAAAGTCCTAATCGCGTCCAACATCAAATAACCGTTAAGAAAAAGCAAATTCGTCAGGGTTGAAGGTTCGTAAGCTATCGGTATCCTAATCATGTGCAAAGAAGAAGAATCCGTTGTGAAAAGGCCAAGTCAGTTAAATCAAAGAAAGCAAAGCACAAATTAAAATACGTTATCATTGGATAACACAGAGGCACGAGCGAAAGTGTGACGTATCAGACATATTTGTTTGACATATGAATGGAATCCATCTGTCATTATGACATTTTCAAAGTGTGTGGGAGGTTTCATTTGGGTTGCCATCAACAAATAATATACATGTACTAACATTAAATAATTTATAATTTTTCTCTTAAATGGAGGGCTCTAAAAATATTATTTCAGTGGTTCCAAGTTCCATATTTTAGTAGCTTTTATTTGGATGTAGTTTGATTCTGGTTAGATTTTTCTCGGAATAAAAAACCAGCGTCCATACAAAAAGCGGACATCTCCAAATTTGGAGGTAACTTCGTAATGTTTTTTTTTATCTAAAATATTTTAATTTGTTGTGTTTCTGTTGCACAATAAATGTAGAAATATCATGTAGTTACTATGTTATTTTTATTTTATATCTTATCTTATCAATTTTATGAAAAATCATATTGATATTTTGGTTACTTCCGCAAACCTAGTAACTATTTATTTATATATAGCCCTCTTCTTCGTATCCGGCGAATATAAAATATTTTAATTTGTTGTGTTTCTGTTGCACAATAAATGTAGAAATATCATGTAGTTACTATGTTATTTTTATTTTATACCTTATCTTATCAATTTTATGAAAAATCATATTGATATTTTGGTTACTTCCGCAAACCTAGTAACTATTTATTTATATATAGCCCTCTTCTTCGTATCCGGCGACAGCGACACTTGGCTAATTTTCTTAACTAATCAGTACCTACTATTTTAGGTACCTGCCTACCTAAAACGTATTATTCAGACTTTATAATATAACGCCTTGTTTCCCCAAAGGGTTGGGCAGAGGTGTACCTACAGTACACCCACATTTCCGCCAGTTGTCTTTAAGTCCCATGTAATAGGGAAAAAACAAACAAACAAATCCAGGCTCTGAGCTGCTACTGAGAAATTCCAGATAGAAAAACCCAGTAACACTGGCCGACCCGGAAATCGAACACAGACCTCATGCTGAGCAATAGCGCTTGCGACCAACAAAGCAGTCAGCGAGGCAGTGTAGATTTTATAAGCCTTTCCATATTCCCAATCTAGTTTCTATAGAATTGGTGGTAGCCGAAAAAAATCCTAGTTCATCCCAGTAAAAATATATACGTATTTTGACACGTCAATACTGTTTTCAATCACGTTTCAGAAATGTCTAGTGCAACGGTGAAGCGTGACCGGCTCACAAACGCTGCAGCCGACAGCAAAGCTCTTTGAACATGCGCTAAACCTACTACCTAGAAAAACTAGTGGGTATACCGTATACCTTTGTAAGGTATAGTTCGCACTAGGTTCCGCGCGCTGTCAGATCCAAGTGGATAAATAAATAAATAAAATAGCTTTCCTTACACACTTATTCCAGTATCTAATACTTATTTAATATTATTAACTAAAAATATATTAACAAAGTTTTTTTATTTATTTAATTACCTACTAGTTGCGCCACGCGGTTTAACGCGAAATGTCGATTCCGTGGGAATATCGGGATAAAAAGTAGCCTATATGTTAATTCACGGTGTCAGCTACCTGCATACAATATGTTATCAAAATTGGTCCAGCCGTTTGAGCGTAAGAAGTAACAAACATATAAACACACCCCCCCACACACACACACACACAATCACAAATAACGCCTTTCGCCATTTCGCCTTTATAATATTAGTGTGATTACTACGGTGTACAAGGACCGCTAGCGATAGCGGTAAAAGCCTGCAGCCATCCAAATGGATACGTCAAATAATTTTAAATCTGGAGCATCGAGCACCTCTTGGTCTTTAGTTGTACCCGGTTAAAACTAGGGGTAGCCGCAGTAGTACCCGGCTAAAACTAGGTGTAGCCGCACTTCGGCTATTAGCCGTGACATACGGATACCGTATAATAACACCAAAGTCGGGTTAATTACACCATTTATAACTCAAGAACGGCTGGACCGATGTTTATTATTTTTGATTTGTTGGATTTGTCCCGAATAACAGAATCACTATTAAAACCTGAGTTAAAAAAAAAACATTTTCTCATACATTTTGTATGGAACGGCTGATTGAATTGATGATTTCTCGAAATTCAGCCAATACTATAAACACAAAATTTATTGATCCTGAGGCGGTACGGAGTTCGCCGGGTCAGCTAGTATGCTGTAGATTAGGGTTGTTCATACTTGTGTGTATTTGAATAAAAAATAATATTGCAGTAATTATTTTGTGTGATTTTTCTACTTACCTATAGGTATCAGGTAAATAATAACAGCCGCACAGGTCGATCGATCAGGTTAAGCTACGCTTGCCGCGGTTGGCCTGTGGATGGGTGACCATCTTTACATACCGAGACCCCTCCGTGCCTCGGAAAGCACGTTAAGCCATTGGTCCCGGCTGTCATTCGTGGATCTTTGACAGTCGTTACGGGTAGTCAGAAGCCCGAAAGTCTGACAACCAGTCTTACCAAGGGGTATCGTATTACCCAGTAACTGGGTTGTGGAGGTCATATAGGCAATCGCTCCATGTAAAATACTGGTATTCAGCTGCATCCGGTTAGACTGGAAGCCGACGCCAACATAGTTGGGAAAAGGCTAGGCAGATGATGACCTAATAGGTATCAGGTATTGTTGTGTTAACCCAAAATACGTGTAAGTACAGGTAAGTAACGATCACTAAATGGACAAATTATATTGAACTTCAGGTTTGGCTTAGTAGGTATAAAATACCCAAGGGAAGACAGGCTTCTGTCTAGTTTAGTTTTTATAAGTTTTTTATAGTTGAGTTTTTATAGTTTTTAAAGATTTTATCAATTTTTAGAATTTCTTGCGTTTCTTTTGTAACGAGTTCTCCAAATAAATATTTTTAATTACTGGATTGTCTGTACCTAATTGTTACATTCTACCTATAAGCTCCTACTAATCTTCCATGAAATGGCAGACTCAGCAGTATTTTGAATCAATGTCCTTGTTCTATGTTGGTGTCTACAAATTGTTTCGAGCGGAAGAATATAAGATCCAGATTTTCATAAGGGGTAAAAAGCCCACTGCTACATTATAAGGTAGGCCTGTCTTTAATCCTCAAAATGTACCTTGAAGTCTGCAGAACAGTTATAGCTTCGTAAAATACTTCTAATAGCCAAAAATACCTAAATAAGTAATATTATTTACATACGAGCAAAAACTAAACCTTCCACTAGATTTTCAGGTATTTACCTAACAGAAAACAACGTTTTATCCTTTAATTTTATATCTACTTAGTTTAAATTAAAGGCTAAGACTGAGAAGTTTAGTGTAGTCCCGAAAGTAACGAAACACGGAAGGTAGAGCCAAAGTTACTACCTACCAAACCATCCGCGACGATTAGTAATATAGAATACATACCTACCACGAACACGACAAGATACAGAAATATGGAACTAGGCTTTTTTGGATTACGATGTTGGTCCCATAGAGAAATTGTAACTCTAAAATATGACCGCACCTTTCCAATAAGAGGAAAAAAGAAGGAAAAAAAGAAAGAAAAGAGATAGAAGGTAAAAGGGTTGTGTGGTGAGGGTACACGAATGGATAGAATATGAATAGAGTTCATAAGAGGAAGTCTGAAAGTGGCACCGGTAACTGAAAAGTTGTGTGAAAATCGGCTGTCATGGACTCATGGTATGGGCATGTATTACAGAGGAATGAGGAAAATGTCGTGATGAATATTTTGAAAATGAAAGTCGATGACTATAAGAGTACGGGAAGACCAAAGAAACGATGGATGGACTGTGTGACTACAAAGACACCAATAGAGAAGATGGCAGAAAAAGACATTGCCCCAAATAAATTGTGATAAGGGCAGGATAATGATGCTGTATCCTTAAACAGGTACAGTATATTTTTGCAGGTAAATAGAATAAAGATACTTAAGATTACACTAGTTACGTCGTGTGGAGTTTACTCCATTGTTTGACAGTGTACATTGAAAATTAAAAATTATATGTAGGTGCATGTCTCGTCTCGAAAAAAAAATATTTTTACGTAATTTTTTTTTTTTTAATGGTGTGAATGTTAAGTAAAATAAAGCATTTTAGGCGTAAATAAATAACTCTTGAATCATAAAAATGGGAAGTTAGCTAACGTACAGGGAACGTTAACTAAAACGTACCCCATACGTTAACTAAATTCCCATTTTTATGCTTCGAGATTAGATAATTTATGCAAAAATACAAATATCTAAATTTTGAAAAAATATAATCCAGTATTTTTTTCATATTATCGATACGGCCAAAGGTACCTATGTTCGTTTTTCGTTATAAATTATCGTCTATTTCAATAAATAAATAAATACTAAATCAAGAAAATAATAAACTAGAAGCATACATATTAGCCACTAGTCCACTTAACAAAGCAGTTGTAGAGTGTGTGAGCCGGGCCCTAAGCGTTTCTTTAGAAAGTTGTTCAGGGTGCTAAGTAAACATACTAAAAGTCCCCGCGTCTAGGACGTGAGCCGGAGTGGGGGTAAACGTACCCACTTTTGAGTTTTTTGAGTGAGCCGTCCACTAGTGCATCCTTAAAGGGCTAATACCACTACTACTACCGCATACTTATATGGGCCCACGATTAACTCAAGTATCAATTGTTAGAGAAGAACCAGGCAGAAAAAAATGGGTGCTGTAACCGATGAACGAAAACACCATGGCAGGGATCATTTTCACTCACTGAACTTCCGAGGGAGGTAGGGTAATGCCGTCGTAAATGGTATGGCAATCTGGACACATTTGCAGGGCATGTGTGACCGGAAATCACAAAAAATAGAGAATAAGGGGGTTTGGAAGGAGTTTACATAGATGAGGACTTTTCCCAGCAGTAGGACACAATATAAGCAAACAAAATGTACTAATAATGTTGTTGTTGTATAATTTTCCATCGCGGACGCTGGCGGTGCACCACTTTTCAACCTTATTGCTAAGAAGAGTGAAAAGTGGTCGACCGTCATTGTGCGCGGTTGTACAGTGTATATGCAGGTATTTAGAAAGTATCTGAAACCCGACAGACATTGTCCAGTCCTTTAAATAATTCATGCCAAAATTCCATAGAAAAAGGACGTTCAGTTTTTCTGAATTTAAACATTTTCTGGGAAAATTTTCCAATTATTCTCTCCATAAAAACCTAATTCGGTCTATTAAGTACGAACATTTTAAAAACCAAAAAAAAAAAACTTTATCCAGTCGTTCTCAAGTGATGCACTTACTAACGAACACCTTTTTTTGTAGATAGATAACAAGGTACAGACACGTACAAAAAGTTGTAAATAGGTTGAATTAGTAGGTAAGTATATGTAGGGGTAGTTGTAAACACAACTGACCTATGTGTTTAACCTTTTGAACGGTCTTCTATAGAAGACAATAATTTGCGTGCCCTCCACGCTCCACTTCGCGTCTTTATTAGAAGACAATATCTAATCATAACGTTTATAACACATGAACAAATGCTTTGTGCATATTTTTACTATTGCCTAAAACGCTAAACTTAATTTTTTATTTCAATAGGGGTATTTGTATATATTAAAAACATAAAAATTATACTAGCGATTTCTTGCCATGTCATGCCATGCGCCGTAATCTTTATAGGAAGATGTCTAGTGTTGTGGTTACTTGATTAAACCCTAAGCGACAAACCAGAAAAGGGGAATAACTGGTAAAGGGTGCGCAACCTGCCCTGACTGCGGTCCGTTGCTCTTTGCCAAGAGCCAGCCAAGTTGAAGAGGAGGGTTTCACGAAAGTAGAAAGGAAGAAGAAGAAGCCCTGTTCTCGTAACCTGTGTGGCACCGCAACGAGTGGACCCAACATGTTGCTGCGCCCTACTGTGCCTACGACGCAGCTATACCTTTCGCGTCTGCATCACTCCACGACAACTGAGGAAGTCGTGCAGTATTTGAAGTTGAAGACCAACTGGACTCTGAGGGTCGAAATGTTGAAATCGCGCCACAACATCAACTTTAAGTCATTCGTGGTACGAGTTCCAATTCCAACCCAACATCTGCAGACCTGTCTGAAAGAGGACTTTTGACCGAATTTATCTATCCTTGCCTGAAATAAATAAATTATTATTATTATTATTTTTAATTCACATATCTCGGGACCATAGGGTGGCGGTCGTACGAGGAAGGCGTACGAGGGGCCAAAGCCAACTCGCAGAGGCCCCTTAGGAAATTTTAATGAAATGCGGCACCAACCGACGATTATCCCTGTATGCGCTATGCAACTGCACTAAAGGACAACCCCCGGTTGGTGTAGGACTATTGCAGATTATAGAAAAATAAAAAGTTGGACTATGGGTTTGGGTGGCTAAAGTGGACTGGTTACCAAGAACTATGGAAGAACTATGACCCCTGTCTGATCAATGTTTTATATACATATACACGGATAAAATGGCAGGGGGTGACTTGCACACCCAATAATGGGCTCCTGGAAACGGTCGCTAGCACATAGTGACGTAGCGACAAGGGGGCAATATATCCTGAGGTGCTTATGAGGAGTGGAGAGGTATTCCACGGCTATCAGGACAATCCCGGAAGTACGGTCAAGATCCCTACCAGCATCTTACTGAAATACTTCCTTCCTCCGAGCACGTTTGCTCTTGCGAATCTCCATACAAGCCGGCCAATAAAGGCAAGAATGAGATGGAAGCTCTGTTCCTCGTCATTGTTCACCCTAGCCGGCGGCTAAAGGCAATAGGGATGAGGAACAAGACTTCTT